>CM060913.1:994030433-995327933 GCA_030737875.1 Allium sativum | reverse complement strand
CCTCTAGGACTACGGCAATTGCACGATTGTGCTTTCCAAGTTCCTCCTCAACCTTTACTTGTTCCTGAAGGAATAAAATGAAGGAAAAAATTACATGACACAATAGAAATTGATATTCATAGTACTACAAGGCATATTTTTCCTTCTAGTGCAAATTCTAAATTTACCTATATAATCATTAACAAATAAAGCATTGAAATACCAGGTTCACAAATTATATGGAAGCAATATGGGGGAAAATCACAGATTGAAATATGCATTTATGTCAGTCGTGCAAAAGATGTAAAATCTGTACAATATTAGCTATAATACCCAGCTGGAATCTATCCCCACACCATGAAAATAGCATAAATTAGTTGTATGAGTCGCATTGGTATGTATGCAGACGCCATTTACATTTTGGTGATTACGTGTGAGCGCATGTGCATATGATTTGAGCACATACACTTGAATGCCCGTTCCTGTGTGTGGCATTAATGAGTCAAAACTGATCTCCAATATTAGCTATAATACCTAGCTGGAATCTATCCTCACACGATGAAAATAGCATAAATTAGTTGTGTGTGTCGCATTGGTATGTATGCAGACGCCATTTACATTTTGGTGTTATGCGTGAGTGCATGTGCATATGATTTGAGCACATGCACTTGAATGCCCATTCCTCTGTGTGTGGCGTTAATGAGTCAAAACTGATATCCAATTATAATGGAAACAAAAGCTTACACTACTCGTTCATACCCCCCCCCCCCCTCCCCACAAAAAACACAAACTCCAAACCTCAACCAAAAAAAAAAAAAAAGTTAAGTCAAACTACCGCTTTAACTTTCTGAACAAGGCCCATCACAACGCTTTGAGACTTAGTTCGTTTCGACTTGTTTTCATCCCTCTCTTTTTTTAGTTCTTCATTGCGTTTGTCCAGAGTTTTTTCTAACATCTGGATTTTCAAATGGTGAAGACAAGTAAAATATTAAGTTGGAGCAAGTTTCTGCTTGTATACCAAAATACCACAGCCAACAGGAGCAAAACCTGAATACGAGTGTCCTTCTCTTGATCCTTATTGGTTTGCTCATTAGCACTTTCACCAATATTTCTCCTACCTAACAATATTAACCAATTAAGATAAACAACAAAAGTTCTCAAAATTCAAAAAGAAAGAAAATTGTATACATAGACCATACATAGTTTAGAATCTTCTATTTGTTTTAGAAGAGCTTGATTTTTACGCAGAAGCTCTTCTTTCTCTCTTGCAAGTGTTTCCTTCTCCTTTTTAAGAGTATCCTTCTCTTTTGCTAGTGTCTCATTCTCTTTCATCAGAGTATCCCTTGTGCTTTCATTTCTTTTCTGCAAACAGGATTAAAAGTTAAATGATGAGGAACAATATAATATTGTATATGATTTCTTAGGCAGTATTGAACAAGATCTAATCCTTAAAAATCAGTGCCCTAACAGATAAATCTTGGATAGGAGCAATTTGGTGATTCATCAAAAGCATCTTGAATTGCAAAACTAAGCAGACAAGAATAACACTGTAAGCAAACAGGAGCTTCTTATATTTTATATTTTTAAATATTCTGTGTTATTAAATATATGCTAATATGTTTATCCAGAACTGTATATTTAAATTAAATTTCCAGCATGGCTTAATTTTAACTGTTTGATACAATGACCACCAGCTATATACACCCCAGGCATAAGATTTGTAAAAGTTTATAACAAAGATCAGTACGGTGACTCCTTGGAAAAAGTTGTGCTAACTTAAACCCCAAGGGCACTGCAGTTCGTTAGGACATGCGGCACGCACATACGAGATCAAAGTTCGGTCCTAACAACTACATACTGCTGTGCTAGACCTTAAGCATGTACATATTTCCTGGAAGTTTATACTCGAAGCGTGGTTCTCTAAGTTTTCAAAACACATAAAGAAAGAAGAGAAAAGGAAACATGCTAACTTGCTCCTAGTTCCACTCCTTTCTGTTTCTACGATATAATAAATCAAATCAATATAGGATTTAGTTAAAGATAAAACCTTCATCGTAGAGCTGAACTTCTTAAGCTTCTCAATTTCCACCTTCGTATTTGCCTGCATTAGTAATAATTTTGACAACCTACCATTAGCAATAATTTTGACAACCTATCACTATGGAAGCAACAAATGAAGTTGAAATGGCATATAATAATTGTATCTATAATTGCATACTTCAGCTCGAAGAGCATCATTTAGCCTTATCTCTACTTCAGTCAATTCGGACTGACATTTGGCAAGAGTTTGCTCTAAGCTCATTATAGATTCTTGCTTCTCAGAAATGAGCCTCTTTGACATCTCGACTTCTGATTCACTTTCACTAAAGAGATTCTGCATCACAAAATATGCAATTGATTATTATGTTCACATATATATTTGCTATTTGGATTCTAAAGTTTAGAACAGCATCACATAGAGGAATTTTTTATTTATTTTTTAAAAAAAAGGTGGTGCTTGGTTTATTTCGCGTTTTATGTTTTGAGGTTTCAACATATACTACGAAAAACAAGAAGAATGGATGGATGGAGGAGGAAATGGAAGAAAGATGGAGGGAAGGACATAGGAGATGAAGGGATGACGGAAGGATAAACTACCTCAACTATCGCTCGTTCTTCCATTACTTTCTGAAACATGAAAATAAATAGAAGTTGTTTTCTGTTCCATGTGTTAACTTCGTTTTCTAAAACAATCAAGTTTCACGACAAACAAGCATCAGTCGCATTTTTTATGGGTGAAAACCCAAAATAAGAAAGGGTAAACAAACACCACCTAAAAAACCATATCAGTACCAAAAAGTCATACATCCCCACCAGCACGCAAGCAACAAGACATTTGATTTTTAAAGAGGACGGTCCATTATGTTCTATGCAAAGAAAGTTAAAATAAACGTGAAAATCAGGAGTCTTCTAATCAAAGTAAACCAGGGACCGAACATTGGTATCTAGAAAACAACATGCAAAGAAAAGCCTATTGTAATAAAGCTCCACACCTTCACATGTTTGAGCTCATCTTTCATCCTCTCATATTCCACAACATCCAAATTTTTTGTAGTTTCACGCAACTGCAATTAACATATAAAAGATAAATCATATGCATTCTCATCTAAATTTACTGAAAGTAAGTCAACTTACGTCTGCTAATTTACTGTTAAGAGACCCTATCTCTGCATTAAGTGTCTCAGCCTCTTTCTTATAATTATCCAATTCCTTTTCTTTTTCACGCAGCAGATGCTCGAGTTTTTCAGCTTCCATTTTGGCCTTCTGAGCTTCTTCCCGGAATTTCTAGAGGGAATAAATAAATAAATAAATAAATAAATAAATAAATAAATAAAAAAATTCTTTTAAGATGATAATATTCACTGTGATTTCTAGCTGTTCAAGGGTTAAGGTAAGCTTTTGTCGCCCCTTTAAAATATTGGTGACCTACAGCATACAACAATATGCTAACCCTCTCCTTTTTCATTTTTATAGTTACATAACCATGAAACCAATATTTTTAGGTACCTTCTAATATCCTTTAAAGTCATCTTTCTACATTCATTGAGATAAATTCACAATTTCTAAGTATATTCAAAATTCAAGTCATGTCAAACACTGAATTAAACCACGAGTTTGAATTGTTATTTTTAAGCATATTAGGACTATCCAAATAAATCAACTTTTTTTTGGGGTAAAGATGATCATAGATGGTATAAAAACATATCTATAAAGTTTGGTTTCATTTCAAATTGTGTAAGCCTTCCATCTATAACAATCGCAAACACATTTTTTCATTATGGCTCTACTACTAGGAATTCCAAGACTAGGTGTAAACTCAGCATTCAACGTGCATTCTTCGGAAATCTCATTTTTCAATCATTCAACCAATTCATTTTACCAAATTCAATGTCAGCCACTTCAAAGGTATTTATTTAAAGACATTAAAACCCCCATCAATACAACACACAACAAAGTTCAATGACATCCTTCAACTTGAGCACCACATATAGTCTATCATTTGATTATATCGATGATTTCCAGTAATGCTGAAATAACGATAGTTGATGGTAAAATTAACGATATCTGACAATAATAATAACATTGATAAAAAAAATAGGGATTTAAATAAAGCTGCTAAAATGGTACTAGATATACAGCAGTCACTAAGCCAACATATGTGGAAAGGTTATGTGGCAAACCTCTTTTTGTAACCCTCTTCAGGACTCCTATCATATCTTAAGTTACAAGATTTTGAAAGGAGTCATCATAATATTTGGTATCATATATACTGAAAATGAAACTGATATTTTCAAAAAAACGATTAAAGAAGATGGTACCACTAAGAGAATCAGCTAAGCTAGTTCAGTTTTTCGATAGACATTTTATTGATGAACTGATAAATGGGATTAGCGTTATTAGTTTTTTTTATAGGTGAGGAGATTAAATTATATGGGAGGCCAGTGAATCTCGACTTATCTATTCTTATAATTTTCTTTTGTACCCATTTTTTTTATTTATGCAAATAAATAGTTATACAAGTGTACAAAATATTTTTTACTTCATTTGGGCAAAGCTAAAATTGACTTGATTCTATGATTTTTTTTTTCTTTCAAAATGCTATTTTTGCGTGGAGATAATACTCAAAACATGAACTAGATTAATTTTGAATTAAGAAAATTGAGACATGATAGGGGTGCTTAAAGGTGCTACATGGCACGCGCACACAAGCAGCCATGTGCACACATACATGCGTGTATAAAACATATGCTTAGATATGATGATACTTCATTAAATTGCATAAATTATCCATTTTAATGCCTAAAACATATTTTTTAACAGTTAGTAACATCAAATCAGTGGAAAATAGCGAGTGGCTATATGCTCATGCAAAGTTACTAGTATCTGGTACACACTTAAGCAAAACCCAAACCTGGCATTCTTCAAAATTATGTTTGTTCTCAGCTCGAAGTTGCATATTACTCTCACGCAGCAAGTTGATCTCCTTTACCTGGAATAGGATGATCAATCATTAAAGTATAAAGGTGGATACCCAGTGCCGAAGGCTCCCCGTACTCAAGCGTGAGGACTTCCTAGACAGTCTCTCATCTGGTACTATTCTCACGGCTTTTCGGGCTATGGGGGTGGTCGATTAGCGCACGCAGCCTTTCCCTCACATTATGTGAAGAGGCCGGGGCTCGAACCTGTGCGCTCCAGATTACCAGCCGAGTAACCTTACCGTTTGCGCCAGGCACCACCTTATCAATCATTAAAGTATATGCTATGTTTTTCAGTATTGGCATCGAGGGTTTATTGGTTATCTGTGCCTGTGTAAGGTGTGTATATCTGATAAGATTTTACTCGAAACTGTTTCACATAGTAACACATGAGAATTACACTGTATTTATCTGTGTCTGCTATAAAAATATACATAATATATGTTTACAACTGAAATTCCTTAAAATGGAATATAAGGTGTTACCTGAAGCTGAAGAGATTTGAATTCTTCATCTTTGAAGAGCAATGATCGCGAGTTCTCATATTGTGATCGAAGAGATGCTTGAGCACTTTCTGATGCTTTTAAAGCACTTTCAAGCTAAGAAATAGGTTATTTTTATAAAAAAAAAAAATACAAAATCATGAATGTAATGTTAAATGGATAACAAATAAAAATTGCAGAAATCTTTTATCAACAGTGTATGTTTATCATGTACTAGTGAGTAGTGATACAAATTGCAAAAAGAATTCAGCTCAACGGACTAGGTGCATGAAAGAAGAAAGCATTCAGGTGTACATTTTAAGATGAACATACTTGTGATTGTAACCGCGACTTTTCTTGTTTCAGCAATGAAATTTCAGTTTCTGCCTGAAGTGAAAAAAACCTAGGTAAATTACGAAATGACAGAAAGCTCATTAAGATAGGTAAGTGAACAATTATTACTATTTCTTTTGAGCGACGAAGGTAACCAATGACGCTTTGTACGTCGCTGTCTGCATGAAAATCTTCACTATGCGAAGAAGTTGAAGTATGTTCTTTCTCAGCCAATCTAATGTGCAGAGTTTCCAAGTGGTTATGCAATAGTTTGTTCTGAAAATTACCAAAAAGGACAAAAAATAATCAGTGAAGTGAATACAGTTACAATGGTGGCTTCGATAGATACTGCATAAGCAAGCAATGTGGAATATTTATGAACGTGGTTGGTGATTGCCATGTTGAGAGGAAATGACAGTAGAAGCATAAAAGGATTAACAAAAAATAATTTTGGCCACATTACAGAGAAGATCCCACTTAGTCCAAAAACAGATGACTCCCTTCCTACGGGCAGGGTATGCAAAATAAACTACTGAAGAAGAAGTCAATGTAGCAAGCCATAAGTCTGTTACTCGGACAGAAATATTATGAGAATAATAACATTTTGCAATGTTCAATAAGTCAATAGTTATACACTAACCATATAATAGGGCAATTTTCTATGGATTATCCTACATTTTAAGCACAATTTTTTTTTGAGAATGACACCTTCAGTGTTTTACAAAAATATACCGCCATTCAAGGAACACAATCTTTCCCTTTCTTCAGTGGAAATACAAAGTTCTCATACAGTAAAACAACAATTAAATGCATGAGATATACCTTACCAAAATTAGTTAATAATTTAGACTTCAGGTAAGTCAAATGGATCGTATCATGAATTAGATCCAAAGTAAATAGCTAAGGCCAGCTAAATTGACAATAGCGAATATAATCCTATATGCATAAATTATAAAGGAAAACGATATATCTAAATACTTGTAATCTGATAAATATTTGTTATAATACATTATTAACTGCTCTCTATGTTTCTTAACTACTGTTTTAGGTTCATTTTACTGTAAAAGACTTGCCACCTCTTAAAGTTCTCATAAATACCTTGAATTTTCAAAGATTAGTTCCATATATCTTTAAGGGCCCTTTGATAAAAAAGCTATTTAGCTTTCCCCAGAAAAAGAAAAGGCTAAGTCCAGTGTAAACATTAAACAACAATGCCATTCAGGAACTTTGGAAAAAAAAACATGTTTCAAAGAATCGCACATTTTCTTAAATATGTGTGAACAAACCTTTCAATAAAAGTACGAGGGAGTACCAAAGTTTGTATACCAGACCTGAATAATTTATATCATCAACTAACCTGATCATTAATCTCATTATATTTCCTCTCAGCTTCAGATTTCAGATGTTCAAGTTCTGCTTTCTCTTTCTCCCATGTTTTCTTCAAAAGATCCTATGAATTTGCAAACAAAACATCAGGAAAAAAACATAAATTATAGTGAGCAATAAACATCATTTGTGTTTAATTATAACAGTTTCAGACAAATATTTCATAGTCTACTAGAAAGATATATTGATTAGTAAAGTCAATTGCTGAGAATCCGCTGTTTATCTTAAAATTCTGTCCAGACAGATCCATTGTTCATACTTTATTAAGCAATATAAAGTGAAGCCAAGTTATAATCTGCCTTGATCCATATATGCATACATATGTACATGCACATAAACATGATATTTGTTGGACACAGAATCTTGGATAATCATTAACTGAAAATAAGAGGCCAAGAACAATGAGCAAATTCATTTACTTTTCCAACAGGAGGTGTACTCCATACTGTGTCAGTTTGCTTAATTATCAATAATAAAATGGAAACAGTAAAACCGTAAAAGATGATCACAAAAGTGTAGTACTGGTACACTAAAAAACAAGGTATTCACTTTAATGGCACGTCTACTTAACAATGCAGTGTTGATGTTGTAATTATGGCCCTAGTAATAAACAAATTAAAATGTCATCACCTTTAGGTGCTAGGATGCGTAATTCATATGCACTTAAACTACAATCAACTTAGAGCAGAATATTATTCGTAAAACGAATCAGTTAAGACTTGAGAACCTTGAGTCAGACAATGTATCGGACTTACATTTTCAGTTTTTAGCCCTTCTGAGAGTTCTTTCAGCTTGGCGATTTCAGACTGTAACGCAGACAACTCTTTAGATGTATTTGTCAGCTCTTGAATTGTCTCTGACTGAAGAATAATCTGAAGAAAAAAAAAATCATGAACTATTAGGGAGGTAAGTACAAGAAACACTAAATATAAGCTACTAAGCTTGAAACATGATGCTCTGGTGATTTGGCCTAATCAACTTATTTAAGGAAATATGAAGTACAAAAATCCTAAGGAACGGTGTCTCTCAAGCAGGCTGAACAATTGATAATCAGCTCCTGCCTGCTTAATTTAAATGGAGCACTATTTTTTCGGGTGAGTAGGTTTATATTTGTACAAATATATATAACAAATGCAATCTAAAGCAAAGGACATCAAGAGAGAAATTGATGATACGGACACAGAGCTCTACTGCCAGAAGGATTTTAAAAGATGAAACATCAGGATCATGCAGCTGAAGGTACCATCAATTTTAGAAGATACGAAAGATGATAACTGAATGACTCGTACAAGCATATCGGAGTCAAAATTAAAGATATGTGACTGAATTTTTGTGTGATCACTAGTATAGAGATATGTCTGAGCAATGATAACAATATTTCACTGCCATGCTAATGATGTACTTATATCGTACCCTTTCATGATGTCATACGCAAGTTATATGGGTAGCCGCGAATGGTTGTAGAGACAAACTAAATGAAAATTGCAGATGTGCTTTGTTAAAATGGGGTGTGTGTGTGTATGTGTGTGCTTGTACAGGTGTGCATTGTAGTAATGGGATGTGCGTGTGCGCATATGTGCATTCATGTAACTGTTATTGACATTTCAGACCTGTCTCTCATAGTTGACTTGGGCTGTTTGCCAACGGTTGTGCTCTTTATCCACATCATCCCTCAAAGAAGACACTTGAACTTCCAGTAACTCAATCTGTGATCTATAGTGGAAGCAAATACTGAAAGTTATACATATCCAAAGGTTTAACAAGAAGATGAACCCTATGTTTTGATGGTATATGACATACAATTTTTCTGCAAGTTCTTCTCTCAAACTTGAAGCTTGTGACGTTGCTGAAGAAAGTGCATGCTCTTTAGATTCAATAAGCGATGTAAAATCCTCAGACTTCAACTTAAAGCTGTCTTCCAGCTCATGAATTTTGTTCCCAAGAGACTGAACTTCATCTTCTAGAATTTTCTTCACTTTTTCAGCCTACGTTAAATAATGATCGCAACAAAGATAAATCAAGACATGAAGGAAATGTAATGGGTGTGTTTAATTTTTAAACAAGCAAATTTTGACCTCTTGAGCGTACTCTTCGTGGGCAGATTCCATTTGCTTCAGTGCAATTTCATTGACCCGTGCGATATCCTTGTACTGTAATACCCAGCATTGATACATGGGAAAATGACGGGAGCAAAAGAAAAGGGAGGGGGTTGAATCTGGTACCTGTAACATATGCTCCTTATTTGCTTTTGCCTCCTCTTTCAATTTCTCCAAATCATCTTTTGTTTTCATCAACTCTTCATTGACCTAATTGGATGTATTTATTTCAAAACATCAATATTCTCTTTTACTTCCAACAATCAGTAAACAGCAATTGTGCGCTGTACATATGCTACACATAAACGTTTAAAACAAATAAACATCAAGGCTCTTTTTGACATCATCATGCACGACGATTGTGAAAGAAAGCATTAGCAGTGAGATAGCCTCCTCACTAGGCATGACACGCTATAAATGAGAAGGGTTACAGTTTCAAACTATGATGCTAACTTACTCAGATCTTAACTTTTAAATCCACTCTAACGTAAATAATATTTATGGCAAGTGCAGATGCCCAAAATCATAGTGCTTGAGGGGAGAGGGAAGGAAGGAGGGGGGGGGGGGGGGGGGGGGAATCATAAACGCAACCTATTATAGCTCAAAATAATAAGCAAAAGGAATCATTCTCATACACGGGCAAATGCATGTGATCATAGGTACATAAACCTTTCAAGACAATGAAGTTGATTAAAGAATTTTAACATTTTTACCTCATTTGTAGACGAAACTTGTTGCTCATTCCCACCACCTACCACTTTTGTGATCTGCGTTATTATAGTACTATAATAAGACAAGGTATACGAAATGAAATTTGAGGAAATCAGTTATAGTTAAAATTTATTGATTTATTTGCTTTTACTAAATAAAAAAAATGGTTCATTTGAAGGGTTAAGGACCCGAAATAAAAAACTCTAACAACTCTGCCAACAACTAATATAACGTTTCTTACCACTAGGCTAGTGGTGAATGGCAGCAGTTTAGGCAGACAGGAAAAAAATTGACAAACCAAGCATGGAATTATAAGTTAAAACGGTAAATTTTGTGGTTGGTGAACTATGAAACATTTTACTGTATCTAAAAGTTGAACAAAACTTGGCAGCTGCAGATACATTAATGCATACAAGGGGTCATATTGTTCAATTCACATGAGCAGCAAGCAAAATTACAATGCCATACATAATTATTTTATAAATACCTGGGTCTTAACCTTAGTCTCCAGCTCTTTGCATCGAGCCTGATAAACCACCAAACAAGACAACAACCCAGAAAATGAACATTATTTACCAAAGAGAATGGATACAAACAAGAAGCAAAAAAAGAAGGCAGACCTCTGAGACCGCTGCCCGTGTTTCAGCAGATGCAACAGCACGCCATGCATCAGCTAGCTCTTTTCTAATTTCTTCTACCTGCCTCGCAGAATTTTCTATTGCTTTATCTTTTTCAAGTGCCAAACTACGAACATGTTCCCTCTCTTTTTGTAGTTCATTCTTAGCTTCCATCCAATCTCTCTAGAGATTAAGACCATATTGAAACAGTAAATATAAATGATGGTGCTAGTACATGCAACAGTAATACGTTTGATCGACATAGAGATAAGTACAAGAATAACATCATAATAAATAAGTCTGGCACTGAAATAAAACATATTATACATGAATGAAGAACTAAAGAACATACAAAGACATGCGTGCAACAATCATACATGGTTTCATAAGAAGCATTGTCCTTGTGGTTTAATCTTACGGAACTTTGATCCCCAAAAAAAAGATCTAGATAAATAAAGCTAATACAGTATAAAATGCATTAATTTGGCTATCTAGGGAATTTCTCAGGCAATAAACCAATCTGTTTGGGCTTAAGAATGCAATTTATAGTTCTGACAGTGAGATCAATCATTGGAATGGGTAGCGACATCTGTACCGCGGACCTGCATGAAACTAAGAATAAACAGACATAGAATATTGTGGTTGAATCATACCTCAACTCGTTTTAAATACTCTTCATGTTTTTTTCTTTCGTTTGCTCTTGCGTTCTAGAGAAACCAACATACAATAAATATGATATTCCATACAATGTCAGCTTGTGCTCTAAGATACTTTAGTGAAACGCAATAAGCGTACCTCACGAGCCTCCTCTGCATTCTGAATAGTGTCCAAACTTGACTGCAAAATATGAAAACAGTTACACATATAGACATACATACATACGTACATACATACATACATATATATAGCTACAAATAACATTACTCTAAAAAACATTGTTTTAAAAACATTGTTTTAAAAAACCCGCCTCGATACTCGCCTCAAGGAGCGCCTCGAGGAAATAAGATATAAAACGCCTTGAGACTTACTCAAAAAATCTTTTTACCTATAAAGCTTACGCCTCAACAACACAGGCATACAAAGCACATAAAGCGTACGCCTCGCACGCCTTAAACAGCTGAGGCATATGACTTAAAAACTTTTCATCTTCAGTTGCAAATATTTACACTAATAAAAGTCATTAAACTTAACTATTTAATGGAAATAAAAAATGACAATTTAATAAAATAAAAATTAGCATTTTTTTACTTTTCAATTCCAATATCGACATGATCAAGTAAGATTGTTTATGAAATAATGATCATGAGCAATATAATGAATTTTCTCATTGTTATTTAAAGAATGTTTTTCAATAAACTTTGTTAAATCTCGAAATAAATTCCGCAGATCGATTTGAATTGATATAACGTATCAAAATTGAAGTTTGATGGAATCTTCAAAAGTTTTAAGTAGCCAAAATTTGAATCATATGACTTTCGATTATTTATTTTTAATCTATAATAAAAACATATACTTGGTAAAAGTCAAATCTTAAATTATTTGTTTTTAATTTGTGCAACGGTTAATTTAAAATGTTAGAATTATTTATTTGTTTTGCATTTTATTTTTACCCGAAAAGCTTATGCCTCAACGTTTTGAGGCTTACGCCTTGCCTCGTAGACCTGAAAACGCCTCATGTACGCCTTTTGCGTTTTAGAACTTTGATAAATAAAAGAGTAGGGAACACAAATTTGCTATTTCCATAAACATATCTGTATGCTAGTGTCAAAGTAACTATGTAAAAGGTCATCACAGACTAAATTGATCAGGAAACGAAAAAAGCAAACGTTACAACTAAAGTTCGAGAAATCGGTTTTGTTCATTTGAAATTTTCTTAATTCCGGACGACTTTGGAAATTTTGAAAGTTTTTATCTCGGTTTCGGTCCTGATTTCAGTTTTCAATAACTGGTTAATGAAAATGTTGTAGTGATCGATATAAATAGAGTACAAATATAGTTTAGCTAAATATATTTATACTAAATTTAATTTAAGTTAGAATCAGAATTGCACTAAATTAAATTACTCTAAACTAAATTTGACCAAATAAAATAGCTCAACCCAATTTGTTTGTTACAGTCAGCTCTGATTGAATAACACTAAGTGATATTTAGTTTAATTCGTCTCAAAACCCAAGCTCAACCTAAGTTTCAGTCAGCCATGTTCCCTTCAGCCCTAATTAATAAAACTGTTACAGCGACTGGTGCTTTCAAAATGACAACGACTGCATTTATGAAATCGATGACAATGATACTGGCATGAATTTGCATCTCAGAGTTCGATCGGTTATTTACCGATTTCTTCTTCTTTTTCCTGATTTTTTTTTAATTGCAACTTGACGAGATGAGGTTTTAACCTAGTCGTGTCCTGCCATTGGCCGGAACCGAACCGAGGTGGCTGCAGTCTTAGAGATTTTACCAAGTACAATCAAACTTAGGAAAATTATTTCAAGCAAAGAGATGCGGTGGATCTTACTCCTATAGAAGATGCAGAAGATTCAAATGAGTGGATGACCAGTTTCATGCAAAGGGACATTTCAGAAATAGAAGATGAGTTGGTTTTGAGAATGATACACAAACTTGAGATAATGTATAATGGATGTCAGGAGCTGGGGAAACAGCACACAAGACTAGACAACATCAAACTAATTGAAATGAAAAGAAAAGGCTTTTAGTTTAAGACTACATATGTTGATGAAGAAGAGGCTAACTTCAAAGGTGATTCGAGGAAGACATGCATTATGACTTGAAAAAAGAAGAAGAATTGTAGGGTGATTTAGATAATGATCATAGTTGCGATTTCGATGACATTATGATTAGGCTTTGAAATTTTAAAAGTATAATATACTTTAAATTTCGTTATCGTGAACTTGAACCATGCTTGACCTAGCTTATTGAAATTTTATAGTTGTAAACTTTATGGTGTGTTATTTCCGCTTGACCATCATATTTTCAATTTGTGACTTCCTCATTTATATCTTTTTCTTAGTTCTTGTCAATAGAAAACCTTACGCATTTTATGCAAAATCGTGTTTTCCATGCACTTCTTTATATAAAAAAAAATCCATCATAAATTCATTCACAAATATAAGAATAAATTCAGAATCCTTTCAGACACAAACATGTTAGATCAGTCATTTATTTTGAATGATATATGAATAAATTTCAAATCCTTTAAGACGCAAATATGTTATATCTATCGATTATTTAAAATGTACAGTATTAAATTACTCCTAACATTTGCATTTGGCATCAAATTTTTTTTTAAAATACATGCATGAAGTATGGTAAGACAAGTCTTGATTGATTTGGATATGACACAATTCTATGGAAAAAACAACTTTAAATTTCGAACAGGCATAATATATTTGATTAATTGTAAAAATATGCAAAATTTTGAAAAGTGAACAAAATAGCATGCGCTATAGCGTAAGCTTTGCGATAATTCGCTAGGGAATGTTATTACCATAAACTACACTCTTTCTTCATTACTGCCTTAAAAAGTTCTTACCAACTCTTTCGCTACTACTAGTTTGTTACAAAATGAAGTGGAAGTGCATGTGATACTGATGTGAGTAAGGTAAACGCAGTTATCAAGGTTTAAGGACTCGGTCTGGACATCGGTTTCAGTCTTCCATTTTCTTATAAATTTCAGTCAAAATCGTTAGTTTATGTTTTAAGTACAGGTAATATTTCATTAAATGAGCCTTTAGTTATATTCTTTTAATACAATAAATTGTTAGTTATAGTAGAATAATGTAGTACTGCATTCATTTGTGAACATAGTACAATCAACAAGGTATATTCTTTTACGAATAAAATAAAAAAAAAAGTAGTTCCTCTCTCCCTCTCTCTTCCTTTTGTAAATCAACCTAGTTGAACAGAGTGCAGTACTTTGATTATTATTTCATCTCCCTCGCCCTCCCTTGCATTCACCTCTCTCCCCATTCCCTCCCTTGCTTTTATGTCTCTCCCCATTTTCATTAGCTTTCGAAGGACACTATACAAGTATGAATGTACAAGGTGATCTTTCCCTACTATCTCAATAAATCGACGTAACTCAACATCTTTCCTTATTCCCTTGAAAACATGGTAAAATATTCTACACATTAAATTGTTGTCCAATCTGTACTTGAGATTTTTAATAAAATTTATGTTATGCCTTATCAAAAATAATACTATGCCACTGGACGATGTAAGATACCGCTGGATCGTGTTAAAATACATTTGTAAGTTATAAGCAGTGTTATCATACGGATAGCTGTATAAATTACAGTGATAACACATTAATACTTTACAAATAATTAGTTTGTAGAAAAACAATAAGCAGATCGTTTAATCTTTCACAGCATATGAAATTATAATAAGTCAATTCAGACCAATGTTTTAAAACGCAAAAGGCGTACGTGAGGCGTTTTCGGGTTAGTGAGGCGAGGCGTAAGCCTCGAAGCGTTGAGGCGTAAGCCCTTTGGGTTATAAAAAACACAACACATATACTTAATTTTTAATATGGAATAACATTAAGTGTCAAATAGTAAGTAAAAACCATAAAGCATTTGATTCCATCACTCAAATAGTAAGTAAAAACAATAAAACAAAAAACAAAAAAAATACAGTATAAGAAAAGACAAAAAATGGCTGATTGGAATCAAGCTTGATTCGGAAATCAAGCTCGATTCCAGTTGAATCGAGTGATTCCAGTTCGAAATTTCAACAATTGGTTACCTTTTTTCTTTTCCGTTTTGAAGTTTGAATATTTGCTTGATAGGCTAGAAAACGAAGCAGTGAAGAAGTGAGAAGTACTTTGAAAATAAACAGGTATGATTTTTTTAATATATGTACGACTCGGCAAATTGAGGCTCTGAGGCGTACTTTTTTGCGCTTTTCACGCCTCAATTGGTTGAGGCTTAAGCCTCAAAGGTAAAACGCCTCATGAGATGCGCCTCAAGGCATTTTCGCCTACACCTCGAGGTGCGCCTCAGGCGCTTTTTTAATACACTGATTCAGACAAGAAAATAAGTTGCATGATATGTACAGACTTGCTTTGAAAATAATATCTAAAAATAACTTGGTTTTCCCAAATCAATTACTCCATGTAAGTATAGCGAATACAACAATAATTTTTCCTGTTCTCTATGAATTCTAAAAATGAATGAACACCAACTTGTAAACACAATAATACAACATATATATTTATAATAATAAAAAAAAAAATCCTTCTCGGTAATAAGAAAGAATGAAACAAAATTTTGAAAAATAGTTGAAAATAAAAGGACATTTTTTTTGCACTGGGCATGCATATGGCTGCCATTTGCGTCATTTGATACAATTTTCATACGTGTCGCTCCATATTATGACATGGGCCATGACACACAGCTCAGCATGCCTTTAACAACTACAGTCAAAAGCACGACACATAGTACCGAAATTACATATTTATTTTGAAATACTACACAAGGTATAAAAAATATTTACCTGCAGCCTATATACTCTCTCCGATAAACTACGAACTTCATCAGAAGCTCTTTTTTCTGAATGTATAACAATTTCCTTCTCATGTTTCAAGATAGACACCTGTGCAAATTAAAAGGAAGAATAAACTTCAATGCATATTGCGTATATATGTATATATCTCAAATGACATAGGTCAGAATATTAAAAAGGCAAACTATATACAACCAAAGTACTTAAAAGGCAAAGGTGTACACTATACACACACACACACACACACACACATATATATATATATATATATATATCAAATAATCGAATATGGAACAATAAACGATAAACATGAGAAACAAGGCTCATTAAACATTCAGAGTGATTCAAACTAAGATTCAATCTTTCACTAGTAAATTCTAATTTCGGTTTCATTCTCAAAATTTTCGTAATTTCTGACTTATTTCTGGTTTGTGAATTTCGATATTTCTTCATATATAAAATAGGTTAATAAATATTAAATACCTGAAATTTTAGACAAAATAATTTTATCGTCCTATATAATGATATTGACTCAAACCTTCTGTTGTTAACTTGGTCAAATTACAACTCAACCTGTTCTAAGTCATCAGACATCATCAATTCATATGAATTAGTGAACATACCATTTATTCAAATTAAAAAAACCTAGCCCAAGCTCACCTAGAACAGTAACTTGGTTGTTTTCCTCCATTCATCATTCCAGCTGTCGTCCTCAAATTCATTAAGTGTAGGGTTGTCAATGGATATCCGAAAAATCCGAAATCCATCCGTAGCCACATCCGAAAAGCGGGTAAATATCCGATATCCGAAAAGGGATGCGGAAGTGGATACATCCGCATCCGAAAATTTTCCGATCGCTTTTTTTTCATGATTATAGTTTAAATTATGTGTGTTTTAGCATAATGAAATATGCTATTTTATTATTTTATTAAGTTGAAAGTCTATATTTATACACATTAAACACAAGCAAATTGCTCAAAATTATTTAGTATCATCATATTTGTTTATCTTTAACACGTTAGTATACAGTTGCATTCAAAAAAACATTATGTTTAACTAAAAAAATTCATTTATGTACCATGATTATCGATCGTTGGCGGATAGGATAATTATCCGATATCCACCCATATCCGCGGATGTCGATATCCGATACTCGAGAATGATTTCGGATGCGAATACGGATAACGGCACTATCTGTATCTGAAAGCATCCGTTGACAGCCCTAATTAAATGCAACTCATTCAAAATTTGTTCTCATAACAAACAGATAATTCCCCTCGTCAAATCGATATTTTCATCAACTTGCATTCTCCTTTTCAGCAGTTCATTTTTATTTTATTTCACTATGCCATCTCCTCAAAACAAAAACAGTAAACTGCAGATTCAAATACATCGAGCCTTGTTGGCTAAAATTGTACTTTGATTTTAGCCGCTTCAAGAATGTGTTTCTGGTTGTAGATTTAATCTTCCTTTTTTTTGTTGGAATTTTCGTCAAATTTCAGACTAATCAGCGTTCGAACTAGAGCAAACCGAACAGGAGTTCTAATACGCCCATTTCTTGGAATTTGAAAGTTCGATTAAAACAAAATAACCAATTGCACATTATTCATTTAAAAAATTTGTAATGTGTAATATCCTCTATAATGTACATAAACACAACATAACTTACTTTAAAATATTAAAAAAAAAAATGGGCACGGTTCTGGTTTAAAGCAGCCTGTTACAGAAAAAGCCCCCCCCCCCCCCCCCCCAAAAAAAAAAACAAATAGTTGAAACCAAGGTACACACTTCTGGTCGGCATGCTAGAATTCCAGCCATTTCGGCCCAGCGTTCACCGGACTGGAATACACTTTGAAATTCGTTTCCAGTATAGATCAGCAAGAAACAATGCTTTGTACTTAAAAAGAAGATGAAGAACTCAATCAAAGAAAAATGAAACCAAATACAGAAAATGGAAGGAACTTGATTCAAGCAAATCAGAGGCATATAAGAAAATTAGGGCTTCGGCATGGGTAAATTTAGGGCTCCAAAATCGATGATATTTAGGAAATTAGAGATCTAGGGCTTCGAAATCGATGATACCTAGGAAAATTAAAGTTTCAAAATGGATGTTTTTCCTTCATATGAAGGTATGTTGTGATTTTCATTGATTATGTTTAGTATTTGTTTCAAAAAGGTTATGAAGGCCTTGGCTGTTGAGTGCAGGACAATGAATGACTTGTTGAGAATCTATTTAAATAATAGTAAAGCAGAAGAATTTGAAGCTCTCTCATTAATTCTAGGACTTCTCTCTCTTCTCCTTAATTTTCTATGGATATTTTATTTTCAAATTAGTTTATCACTTTACACTTATTTACTAACCCTCTGTACCTCTTCGTCATTTTATATTTTTATATGGGCATGATAGAGTTCACACAATTATATACATAATAATTTAACAGTTAGCTTCTAACATTTTACATTTAAGTCAACGTACTTAAATTAATTACAAAACCCAAAATTCGAGTAATTTAAATAAATTAAAGAGGAATTGCTTTTAAAGGCCAAACTTAGCGTTTTCTTTGTGAAAAGTATGCTAAGTTTGGATTTGAGGAAGAAAGGCACAATTTAGTGCAAAAGTGGAAATAAGGGGGACCGCTGTCCTTTTCACTTTTGCACTAAATTTGTCTCTCCCTAATTTCCAAACTTAGCATATTTTTAACCCAAAAAAATGCTAAGTTTGGCCTTCTCACTATTTTCCACTAAATTAAATTTAATGAACTAATATTTCTTTCAAATACTATGGAATGACAATTTTAAGTTTTTTGTTTTCTTGGTTCCACATGAAAGTACATTTCAAATTTTTTTAATCATTTAAGTCCCTCTAGATTCTTTTGTAATATTATGCTTTTAATATCATATTTTATAACTAATTACATAATATTTAAACTATTTAAATAATTTTAGAAAATTATAATACATTGATTCGCTTAATAAATCACATTAGGATTAACTGTATTCATATTAGCAAAAACGAGAAGAATAAACAATTCAAATATATAAACACGTCAATCACCTAATATAAAGTATACACATAATAATGATCACAGGTTCAATGTCTAACTCATTTTCATTAATATATTAACTCTGTATTGCATTGTAATATTAATGTCAAGCGCAGCATTTTAAAATTTATTTACTTATTTACAAAACACTTCACAATATCACTTAACATTGCATATTTAAGTCAATATATTAAAATTGATTATATGATTTTGAATTTATCAAATAAATCCAATCAATAAATTGTTACTAATTGGTCTAATTGACGCTAAATATGAAGTGTTAAAATGTATATCATGTTCAAATCAACAAAGCGGGGAAAAATAGTTTTTCTTTCAAATATATAGTTAAAAAGTCACACAATTTAAGTAATACATGCAAACAATAATAGTAAATTTAATATATCATACAGTTTATCAATAAAATTATCATAAATTGAAGAAAACATTTCAGTTTCAAATACCTACATTTTAACATTTCTATAATTATTTATCAAGCCCTTTCGATTTTTTCATGATACTTTATATTTAAATTCATATGATTAAACTATTAATGAAATCTTGAATTCCAATTATTTAAATAATCTTAATGAATATTTAGTTCATTTTTCTAATAGCTCTTAAAAGTAAATACAAGTTGTACTATATGTATTCATAGAGTACTCTCCATTCAACTGTAAAGATGTATAAATCACATAACATATATTATGTATATCGACGATAATAACAAAGTTAATTTGTAAGTCATATCACGAATTTACCATATATTATACCATAAAATTCTTTTATAAAGTCAATAACTCTATAACAAATGTACACCTTTTTACCAATTTTTTTACGATTCTTCCTGCTATACTATATATAACTAAACTAAGCTCATAATTTTACATTTAACTTATTTAAACAAATTCTATTAAATAATATTTGTTAGTTCATCGAATAAGTTACTAACAAACATCAACTTCAACATGTACAGTATATTCATATTAACAAAAGCGGTTCAAAAGATTCTCATATATATTGTTTGTGTAAGCTATAAAACATAGATTACACACAAACAACAAAAATAATTTTTATTAATAGTTTATATGTTTCATATCAAAGTCTATTATTTATTGCATTAAAAAAAATCTTATTTTAACATTAAAATAATAAATAACATTTTAAATAATTTTATTCTGTGCAATGCACGAGTTACACACTAGTATGTATGTATGGGTTGGCCTTGTTTAAAGTTATTACTGGGCTTTTCTTCCTCGCATATTTTTAATATTTGACTGTGGGCTTTCTTTTGCTGCAAAATAAGCCCAAATCAGAGCAATTTTCTTTTTTTTTTTTAACCCTTACAAAATCTATTTATATATGCACATAATCTGTAAATTGCAACAATATCCAGATCCAGAATAAAAGACCAATTTCCAAAACTGCAAAACGGAACAGAAATTTTAAGAATATCAAATGGACGAAACATAATCAGTAGCCGGAATTTTAAACCTAGGTTGAAAAACAAAGACCATTATAGCATTCAGTTTAAGTACAATGAAACAAGAAAATAAACACACTACCACAAACAACAGAAAAGCATGTAATATATTCTTCCACCATTCCTCTTAATATTGTGATTATAAAAAGATTCAACCAAAATCAGAAACCGATTTCAAGTTTCTAACCGACTTTGAATCAATTCAAATTTTAAAAACTACTCCGTGAAGTTTTCTTAATCATTTTTTGCTGCTATGAAATGATCAGGGTTTTGTTACTTCTGTTAGGCACAGTGTTTATCATAGTCTAAGGCAAAACAGTTTGCCCTTAGGTATACGGCACAGTAGCCTATGGCATGCAAGCATAGTTGTCAAGGCGAAAAAGCCCCAGGCCCTCGCCTTGCGCTTCTTTGCGTCTAGGGCCTTTTTGGGCGCCTAGAATGGCAATTTTTTCCTTCCAGTTTTCAACCAAAAAAATTGCACTTGGAGAATGTAAAAAAAAACAAATTTTGATTTAAAGAAAGGGCATATAAATGCAATATTAAGAACAAAACATCATACGAATAGCATAAATCAAACAAAGAAGGCACAAAGCCATTCAACTCAAGTATACAAACAACAAAAAACTTAAAATATAGAAATTACCAAAAAAAAAAAAAAAAAAAAAAAAAAAATTACTTTAAAGTCTTAAATAGAGTTTTGAAGGGATTTTTTTTATTCAAAAGTTCAACGAAAGAAAACTGTTTTTTTTTTTAAAAGAACATGCTTTAAATTGATAGCCAAACGAGCATCTTTTCTCTTACCATGTTGGATTTCGGGATCTTACTGGACCATATGCTGAAATTTTCAATTTCTCCTCAAATGTTGCAAAAGGGGCGCTTTTCGCCAATTCACAAGTTGAGCGTCTTTAGGGCTTTTTTGGCACCTTACGCATCAGTTGGCGCCTAAACGAGGGCTTTGATAACATAGCACGCAAGATGCATGTTTTGCACATCTCGCGTGCTTCAGGGTTTTAAGACATACACCTTAGAAGCAAAAAAAAGTTGTTGAGCCAATCTCAAGTCGTTTTGACCCTACCTCACGACAGGCCTTGACCGGCACTCAAGGTAAGCCATTTAATACACTGCATACAACCAACACTGATCTCAAGCCCCGCAAGCTATACCACATTCTAGGGAAACAATAATGGAAGAAGGGACTGCAAGACCTTTCAATCTTAGTTGATTCTTAAGCTTATGGAAAAGCATCATGGGAAACCTCAAATGAATTGCAATCTAATCTAAAAGAGAGGCGGTACTCACCTCCATTGATAATTTCCGCAGTTTCTCTTCAGAATCTCGTAAAGAATCGGAACACTCTCGCTGTCTCTTCTGATAATCGACAATCAAATTACTGAGTTCTACATTTCTGGATGAAACTGCATTAGCTTCCTGCCTCTGTATTAGTCAATCAGGGCATATATTAAAAATTAAACAACATCATATGAATGGAATAGATATAAGCGAGTGAAGCTAAAGTTAAATTATAACAAGATATTATAATTTTTCGTTAATAAAGACAAGGATTGAATATGAAACTACATGATTAAGCAAATTTACCAGACGGTCAAACTCTTTCATAAAGCAATCAAGTCGTTCTTTAGCAAAACTTGCTTCTAGAGACATTCTGTCACGTTCTGACCGTAATGAAGCCATTTCATTTCTGGTAGGGACAATGTAAAATTATTGACATTAATAAATTAAACAGATATGGCAGTGCACGTACATAAAGGCACATGCACGAGTGTGCACATGACTGATCAGCATACCCATAAACAAAAGGTTAGTCTTTAGGTACCAACTGCAAATATAAAATTAAAATAACAAAAAAAAGTGACAAGTATCAATTGATATGAATTTAATGACATAATGAGCAAAATTTGAAAAGAAGAAATTAGTTTATAAAATTTAAGTCATGCTAGTACACTTTGGCAACATAAATTTAATATTATAATAACATAGTATAACTCAGACAAATTTTCTTGTTATTGGAACTTGATGATTGCAAGTTTAACATGTGAAACATAAGAAGTCAAAATGTTGAACCAGAATCAGCACTTATAAAGACCACAAATCAGAATGGAAGAAGACTGTGGCAATAAGTATTGTGAACATCGAATTTGTATAATAATCCATAATTCATACAAGGAACAAGGTTATTAATTGTAGTGATAATTAATTCAAAAATATAATCTACGTATATTGTGGTATATTCCTCTTTTCTTGACTACAATTTCCCCACTCTGTTTAAGTACATTTAATTAAACCTCTTGTTTGCTTAAAGGAAAATTAAAGAAGGCAGAAGACCTAAAAGCTAGAACCTCAAGCCATTGCTAAATTTCATTATTAAGTTGTAAGTATATAGGCACATTGTCCTGAGGGAAACTTGAACTCAAAATTCGCATGCAGCGTTCCCAAACCATGATGCAAATTTGTGATTACAACTGTTAAGTTATGCCGACATTCATTTTTATTTTATTTTATTTTTTATTTTATTTTTTGTTCTTGCTTTCTCTGTCATTTCATCATCTTCGGATCCATTTGCAAACCTATTTTTTAGTGATCACAAAGATCTCTTTATAATCATATAATAGATGTTGACATTTATTTACCAGAACACAATGTGGACAGCAGTAAATAATTAAAGGGAAAAAGATCCGATTCAAGAAAATTATAAACGACGATCGAGAATAAAAGCATTCTGGCAAATGAAAGCTACCATCACCATGGATAATTATAGAGCCCATCTAGTCGACAAAATGGTGAAAATCTAACAAATAGTACCTGGATGTAGACAACTCTTGCTCATAAATTTTAGTACGCTCGGAGAGTTGCTCATACAATTTCTTCGAGGTGTCCTAAACCATATATATTATTGGTCAATCTACCAATTATTAAATCTTTCTAATTTATCCATATTCTGGTGAGAACAGAAAATATACTACAATTTATGATGGCAAAAAAGGCTCACCTGAGAACCTTCAATTGTAACCATGAGCTCCTTATTGTTCTCTTCTGCATAAGCACGTGCATTGTTTTATTTAATACAAAAATGCAAAAGATTAATAACTATTGATAGGTCTTATATGATCATTTTAAATTAACATTTTGTAGAAAATTCTGATATGTGCAATTATACAATCTTTAAAATAAGAACAATATTTTATACTTCCACTGGTATCATTGAAAACTAAAATATAGCAGGGCAAGGAAAGAACTGGAATAACGGTTTGAAACTATGGCTGTCAATGGACACCCGAAAAATTTGAAATCTATCAGCATCCGTATCCGAAAAGCGGATAAATATCCGATATCCAAAAAAAGGAATGCGGAAACGGATACCTAGACATCCGCATCCGAAAATTTTCTGTCCGATTTTCATCAACATTATGCTCAAAATTATATGTAATTTAGTACAATGAATGAGATTTATTTATTACTTCATTAAGTCGAAGGTTTATATTATATGCATTAAATGCATATTAGCTACTCAAATCTATTTGATTTCATCATATATGTTTATTTTTAACACTTTATGTGATCAATGAAATTGAAAAACATTTACGTTGAACTAAAAAAACTCATTTATATTTCTTGATTTATCGATCGTTGACAAATAGAATAATTATCCAATATCCGTCCGTATCCGCGGATACGGATATCCGATATCCGAAAATGATTTCGGATGTGAATACGGTTATAGCACTATCCATATCTGAAAGTATCCATTGACAGCCCTATTTGAAACATACCAAGAGAAGCCTCAGTGCAGATTCTAGCAGTAGAGTGGGTTTTTTGTTCTTCATCGTACAACCTCTTATACATTGCAACCTATGAAAGTATTAGACAAATACTAGGTAAGATAACCTCGTAAATTTATTGTCCAAAGAGCATTTTGATTTTTCAGCTATGTTTTGCCTAATTTAATCATTAAAACAATAAAGAAATCCTTATTTGTTCCAAAGGACAGGTATCGAACTAATACTTACAGAAGCATGCAGAGACTCTATCATGCCTGCTTGTTCTTCCGACCTTTTCAATACAGCTTCAACCTTAGCTGTTGCCTCATTTTTAACCTTTCGAAGTTGCATTTCAAAATTTTCCTACGCAAAAAAAAGGAAGTTAAACAGCTATATTTCAAAAAAAGTCGTGTGTTATGCAGGTGTAAGCACTGAAAACCACCCAACAGCATTGGATTTGAACAACAACCATATTGTTCACAGTCTAATACTCACATTCATTTCATCGTTTCTTTTTTGCTCTTCAATTGTCAAAGTGTGCACAAGCCTTCGAAGATGAACATTTTGTTCAACTAATCCATTTATGTCTTTAAATGCCAGCTGTTTAAATGTATGAATTAGCTTAAATACGAGAACCATTAGCTTAAAAGAAAAGAAAAAAATAACAAATGTACTGACAAGGTGCTCGGAAACAGCATCAGCAACATTGAAAGTATCAGATGGTGTTTCTATTAGAGAGTTAGCAGCTGAACTTCCACAACGTAGTTGAACATCTTGGCATTCTTTTAGAAGAATTGTCACCTTTGGAGTTTGATTAAGCAACGTAATCAGATAGAGATGCAAAATAGTGGAACTCAACATATAGGACTATATGTCAATTTATTTAATAAACAAATAAACTAATTCAGGGAAAGCTTACAAAGTCGTATATCACTGATATTCAAATGTGCATGTTTAATAGGCATTCGAAATGAAATAAAAAGTGAAGCACTGTGAAAAATGTAAGCAGCGACAACCAGAACTGAGCCAATAATGTTCCAATGACATGTAGTTAGAAAGTTGAAGTGCATGATTACCAATATTACCTGCTTCTGGAGATCATTAATCTCCTGTTGTGCAATGGTGTAGTTACGTTGATGCATCTTCACTTCAGCCTGAAATGCACGGATTTAACAAGGTTATAAAATCAGTAAGAGAGTTAAAGTGGCATACCTTTAATCTCCTAACTGAATCCTCAAGACTGTCATGCTCCAACAGTGCATCCTGCAATTTCTGATCCAGCAAACTGTATGCTTCTAACATTCTCTCGTGTTCGGCTGATAAAAATAATGGATGTTCTCAGTAGCTGAGAGTAAGGACAAAAATCACATTAATATTACTTTATGCAGATAAAACACACCTCGTTCTTCAGAAATCATTTCGACCTTTTCCTCTATCATATGATGAACCTGAAAAGTAGAATAAAATAGATAGAAAAACTAACTCCGTGAAACGAACTAGTTTCAGCTAGTAAGCACACATAAAATTAACCTATGAAATTAATCGTCATCAAATTATTTTTTAAGAAAAAGAAGTTTACAGATGATATTAAGTGGTAAAATAGTGGTACGAAGCTATTTTACCTGATTAAGAATACTTTCTAATTCCTTCCTCCCCTGACTTTCATGGACAAAAGCATCATAAGCTTCTTGATATTTTTCATACATTTTCACAAGCTGTACCGACAATAAAAAAGGAGTTGGATAAATAGGCTGCCTATGTATGATGAATGCTTCAATGCATACAACGCAAAAGCTATCAAGGGTGTGGGAATCATACACTCCAACCATCCCGAAGAAGAGATGCTGCCAAAGCTGTTCCAGAAACTCCTTTCGGTACACGTGGGCCAATCATATCATTGTTCACATTGATTATAGCACCAACGTTATCTTCAATTGATCTGTAAGTAATACTAATTAGGCACACTGATGACAACTACAAGACAAATATTACAGTAACATGGTGCATAACACCCAAATAAAATGGGCATGCTCTTTCTTAGTTAGAAATGTCATTCTGGGTCGAATTATTATAGCTACAGCTTATTTTGTTGCTAGGCCTTATCCAGGTGGATCCTAGTTGAAGTTTGAATGAAAATAAGCGTTTGCTGCATAATTGAGTACAGGAAATTTATGCTAAAAATTACAAAAACAATAGCTACATTATTATATGAATTTCAATTGGATTTCTTTAAGTTATCACTAGTAACTAGTAACAATTTTACCATGAGTGATAAATAAACGTTTGATCTATTCAGTAATAAATTACAAAATAAATCATGAAAATTTATAAGAGTTCGAAAAATCATGCATAACTTATACTGTGATGATAGTACTTGAATATGTGTATACCAATGATCATGAAAGCTTCGGAATAAAATGTAGAATAATAGCGAACAATTCAGTTTTTATTTATAATAAATTGCATTTGGTGATTTCCAAAATTATCTGAAGGAGGAATTTTAAACAATAAAAGAAACAAAAAAAATGAAGAAACCGTTAATAACAAATTTCGTTAAAGTGATATACAAAAGAGTAACTTTTATGATACCAATATTTTGAATTATAAGGAGGATTATTCGTTGATTGCTTGTCTATATGAAATGAAATTTACATAGTAATCTGTATAATATGAAATCAAATTTACATAGTAGAATTACATTTTGAACTATTAATGAAATATGAATAGCTACAATAATTAAACAAAATAATTGAATGTTTATATGTATATGTATTTAATCCAATCAAAGTAGGGGAAAAATCATACTAAAAGTGCATATATTTCTTAGTACAGAGACAACGCAATAGAAAAAGCAGAGCGTCAAAATGCAAAGTAACGCTGAAATGACACTCTTCAGCTCTCCGGCTACGAGCTTGATTGCATAGACTACTGCATAATTCAATAGCTTAAAATATTGTTGTAACACACATGTTTTTTTCACTAAATTACACACGTCAATGGTTGTGCTCACTGGAGTACGGATTCATCATTACTGACAGAATGATCTAGTGCACAATTGCATTAAAAAGTTTTGGCCACTGACACAAAAAAGTTACGTGCTCACACACAGACGCGCGTGTGCACATATATACACTTATTAGTTAAATACTGATCACTGTTTACGTTCTTGAATATAGCTCATTGTATCGCATAGAAAATTTATAGGCCATCTTAAGCATCCTATTCTACCACTCCACTCCTTCAATTTACGTGCAATCATCGACCGACGACCCATTACATCATATATTATAGAAAACGCTTCATATTGTGATCGGTTTTTTTTTTTTGCAAGTTATCACCCAAAATGTGTGTATGAAGAGCGTTCCATTGCACCCCAAACAGTGCATCACCCCTGATTTCCACCACACAACCATGTTTCTCTCATCATCCACTTTTATTCAAATATAAACGAGTGGTCATGGTTTGGGTACAAAAGGGGTGCTCCCAAATGACCACATTCCCCTGTTTTCAGAGCACCCCTGTTATAACTTGAGCTAACACTATTTCAAGTGCTACCAAATTTTCAACATCTTCAATCAACATACAGATATACAAAATTTGGGATCATTTCGACATATGTTAATATAGCATAATATGTTCGATGTCATCGGAAACGAGCCCAAATTTTGTAGATATGACATCATATGCGTGGATTGAACATATACAAAATTTTGAATTATTTGGAACGTTGTAACTCAATATATGACAGGGATGCTCCAAAACACCCTCACAAACACATGCATACACACACACACACACACACACACATAGAGAGAGAGAGAGGAGAAGAGAAGAGAGAATCGTCCAACAACACTCGTACACACACTAAATCCAACCAATTTCACTTACGAAGAGGAGGTACACTTGTTGAAATCCAACCAGTTGGTTAGGGATTATCAAATCAACCCTGCTCGTAATTGCTTTTCAGTTAAACTACTGGAATATGTTCCGATACAAGTTTTCACCTAAAATATAGAAATTTCCCTGATTTTCTTTATATATAGAAAGAAAACAATTGTATTTTGTATTGTTATACGTGTGTTCACAGATTGCGTGCAATGTAACAAAAAGGCACTGAAGAAGTTTATAGCAAGCTTACGATGTTTCGGGATTTAATTCAGCTTGGAAACTACGTAGTGGCAGAAGGCTGAGCTCGCTGGTCTTCCTTGAACTATCGATTTCAGATTCAAGCTTCTCAAGCTTGTCTTTCAGATCAGCAGCCTCCTACATGCGAACATGCAAGTAAGACAACATACAATTGGAAACATTTGGAGATACATCCGTCTCTTAGTATAATAAACGGTTATTTGTAATGGAATGTGAATGGGGAAGCAGTTGCCTGCTTTCTGAGCAAAAAGCAGACTATACAACTACAAGAAAATTTGTGACGGTTAATAATTCCAGTTACCTTCTCCAAAACTCTCTTGGCTGATATCTCCTTTTCCAGTCTACTATCGTGATCATTTTCAACTTGACTCAAATGTGTCTGCAATGAAGAAAGAAAAAAATAGCTGTTTCAGAATACAAGGCCCGACTTGCCAAATGCTGATATATAAGAAGGGAAAAAACCTCCAATGCTTTGAGGGCGCCCTCTAGCTCTACAGATTTTTTGGACCATTCCTCAGAGCTTGCTTTGTAAAGTTCAACAAGCTTTGCAGCCTATCAATTAGTGACAAAGCAACTCAGCAGTCAAATTGATGAAAGAGGATAAATGATTGGAACGATACTTTCCCCAATTATATTCACACAGGTTACAGTAAAAATGCTCGAGCAGATAACAGCCAAATTGTATCAAGTTGAATTTGTGTTTAATTTGCATTATTATATTGTTATAAATTAATGGATAAACCTTTTAACTTGAGCAAGTGGAATTATGATAGTCAAAACCCAATCCACCTAGTCATCTAACATGATCTGTGTAACCAATATATTTATCCAAAGCATGTCACAAATTATTTATTTTCTAACTAGCCCTAATTGTTTGTTAAGGAATATAAAAAAAAAATAAGTTACCGACCCCAAAAAAAAGTCCACTTAAGAAACATACTCATTGTACGCTAAATGTAAAATATGTGCTCTAGAAAGGTGAACTGGTTCCCTGGATGAACCACAGGTTGTCTTATCTTAAATCTGACACGTAAAACTTTTAGGCCAATCAGGTAACCCGTTATGTAATCTAAAGTTAACAAAAACGGACCCAACCCAAAAGTGATCAAATCTGATACCAATCATCTTGTATTGTGTATATGTCTGACTAACAGGTTGTCTCCTGTGCAAAATGGTCAGGTGGACTAAACAAATGCAATGTCATCGAATCAGTTTAACTGTTATTGAATTCAGGCAAAAAAAATCACATGCACACGTGTGCGTGCTCTATTTTTTAACCTCTACCCACCTGTGTGGAGGCAAAAATGTTAAAAACCTAAACCTATGTTAGATATCAGATATATATCACAGTAATAAAAGCCGGTGTAGGGGATCTATATTCTATAAAGAAGCTATCATTGAATATTTCCATTCGTGCGTAAAGATAAATATGAATATAGGTTGAGATGAGATAAGAGTTTCCATTCAGGGTCACGAAATGAAGCGTCCTGTCCGCATAGTTATCTTACTCCTTTATCCCCATGTCCTGTACTACATGTTTTAGCTTTTAGAAATTTGTTCCTTATGACATAAGTTTATTACTTAATTGATTCCCATAACTTAACGAAAATGCATGTGGTGGATCATCCCATCCGTGTTACTTCAACCAGCATATGGTGCAGACAGCTTAAAAGTCGATACAATCATGATTATAATAAACCATCAATAAACACCATTACATTGTGAAATACACCATGATAAACAGCTAAGCAGCAACGATGCTACTAAAGAGTAATTGTGTATGGTATTTACAGCCTTTGGATACTTCTTGAATAAACAGTCGCACCTCTTATGCATCACGAAAAGAAGCAGCCAGTGGAAAGGAAAATATACTTGTAATCAAGCTTCTTGTATGGATAAACCTTTAGCTCAGTCACATTTACCAAACGAAGCTTAACGGTAGGAAATAGCAATTAGTGCTTTGTAGAAAAAATGGCAGCATGTGCCTTTGAAGAAAGAATGTGATCCCTTTCTAGTTGACGTAGCTAGTATTTATAGCTGTAGGGTGTAAGGATAGGGGTCACGCCTTTTTTTTGCCCGAGGCACATGTCATTTTTTCTACAAAGCACTAGCTCTTTTTTCCATTGCTATTTCAGTAGAAGGTAATGACTCATAATGGAGCAGGGTGACTGCCCCACTTCCGCCCCACTTCCAGAGACAAATTTATCATTCCAAGGGGAATCAATTCTTTTGTTGTGGTGTTGGAGTGGTACATAGGAGCAAGTGCTTCTCGATGAAATCATTTCATTGATAAGAGGTTAGCTGTATTTTATTACATACTGTTTGAAAGATGATAATGATGACTGCTTGAAAAATGTGCTCGTTACCCATTTCCATGCTTCTTATAGTGTTGGCAAGTCTAACAACAACAAAACTACAAGTTCATGTCACCTTCGCCAAACTAAGCAAAAACTCAACTAGAACAAAAATACAAGCGAAGTTGAGCAAATCACTCGAATTTAAACATTAGTTGTAAGTGTGGGAAGTCATCGTCATGGATGCTAATCTGACATGACCAAGAAGCAACCATGTGTTTGTCCCAATTTGTAGAGTACACCTTGAACTTATATGAGCATGCACTACCTTGAACTTATATGAGCATGCCAAATATAAAAATTGTCCTGGAATTCATCAATCATATTTGACGGGAATAGGAAAAAATGTTGACAAAAAAGGTTAAGCAATCTCACCAATCACTAAGCACTTTAAGTTCTAAGCATACGACGAAATAAATTAGAAGCTGAAAACACAAGTAAAATATAGCTTCAATGAGTAGCACTCACTGTAGATAATTCAGCATTTAATTTTTCTTCATTAGCACCAGCTTTTTCTTTGGATGAGCGCAACTCCTTCAGTGGTAAAGTAGTTAGTTCAATGTTTGTATAAAGTACTTAGAAAGTGATGAGCACGCACTATGACATGACTGATGAAGCTAAATTACAATTAATGTATGCATGTATATGTAAGTATTACTTCTTCTAACAAATTTACTCGTGATTCCAATTCCTTGACCCTTTCTTTGCTCCAATTCAACGAAGTTGAGGATTCGGTCAGCAACCTTTCTTTCTGTAAGTTAAAGTACAAAAACAAAACATAATATAAGTTACGTATAGATCAAATTATAGCAGTGATCAAAAATAATCTGGAGGACAAAACTTGCTTACGTCTGTTAGTTTTGAAGATAGATCGGCTTCAATGTCCATATGTGTTCTGCGAAGTTCTGCTAGACTGTTAAGTTTTGCATCTAGCTCTTCATTAAGCCAGGTATTATGTTTTTCAATAAGCTCTTTCTCCTGTGGAAAATAGTATGTTGTCATAGACTCATAACCTACGGGATTGATCAAAAATATTCCATTTGCTAAAACATATGAGAACTGGATGTAACAACTTGTTGCAAACTGGTCTTTCTTTATCTGAGTACTTCAAAAGCACTAATAATGCTGGTTTATACAGATCTAAGCCTCTGTCTGCCTGCCTAGAATTCAGCTAAAGTTGAATTGACTGCTTTCAATTCCTTCGCTTGGAATAAGAATGTATATGTAATGTATATTTGGTATACAGGTATCACAGTGGGAAAGGATAGTGGTACATTTTCCGTTATATGAATAATAATGATGAACATTAAACTTAATTTGAATGTTTAGTCGTTACTAAGAATAAATTTCATGAAGCCGGAAGGCCCAAGTTTGATAGGATATGATACTGAATGTGTGAAACTCGCAAGTGCTAGTTGATTGTGGCTGACTCGTTAAAATGAGTTTTTTCAACCTTCCATTGCAGTCAAATAAAATGATTGCATGACCTAGATAGACAGTCAACAGATTTACACTTGGCAATAGTTACAGTATGCTCATCTATATTTTAGCACAACCACTAGTGTAATGGTAAGTTATGTAATATATAGTGTCCAAGACAAACAAGATCTGCTGGTAATGCTTATCATTATTATTACAGTGGCATACCAGTGTATTTCTTGTAAACATTGAAAAACATATTCATTTGAGTGAGTGATGTCCTGCATACAGAGAGTTACAGAAACAAGAAAATGTTAAACTAACCTGGGTAATACGATTATAAGCCGCACGGCTGCGTCCTAGCTCTGCCTCTGCTTCAAGTACCCTAGCTTCCTTCGACGAGTTGTTTTCCGTCAGAAGAATCTACTTACAACAGAAGTTAAAATAAATAAATTGTTAAAATGAACTAAGCCAACGTTAGAAAGTGTGCATATATATTGTGTAACGGCCCGTATTTTACATATCAGATGCTCAGAAGATATCAATATTATTTTAATGTATGGTTCTATGACTTTGGAAGACAATTACAAGTGCTATTATCTATTTACAGTTTATCATCAGTTGTATAAACTCTATTGCATATGTAGTATAGTTGTATGGATCTGAGTACCCTGGTTTTTGTGATTCATTTAATTATTGTTGTTTTGTATGTTTTATACCTGAGATGTTAACTAATATGTTTATTCGATGCGCTATGAGATACACGGCATGTTATGTTATCGTTTTATTTGGTACAAACCGTAACTATAGTCCTGCATCGATCGGGCACTGTCAAGGGAACTATACAGGTATAGCGTGCATCGGAGGTGTATGACAGTCGTCATAGAATGTATGTATACATATGCATGTGAATATACAAGTATGTATGATACAGATAACCCACATATCCATCTGTGTATATCCATGTATGTATAAGTACCACCTATGGCATGTAACATATTGATCCGGAAATGATGAATTCCAAATTTGGATGTTCGGAAGAAACTTGTAAAAAGGAAGCAGAAGGACGTTTCAAACTTCAAAGTCCTGATCTAAAGACGGTATCAGCATGCACTCGACTCTCAACATAACTAGGAGAAGAAAAAGGTAGCGTATGATCAATATTAAAAGGGGTTTATAAACAGTTGCTCGTGGAAATAGCTTAGAAGCCAAAAGTAGCCCAACTTTCAAATACAATTAGGGCTGAAATAAATGTTTGTCGGTAGACTGATATCATTAGCATCCACCAATTGCTACTTCCAAAATAAATAAAGTATAGTCGACAACATATCAAGAATTTCTAGCCCATGAACTCTTCTATGCAATACCAGCACAACAAAACTATTACTGAATGATCATTATATGAAATCCTATATGCTAACAAATTGAAAATGAAAACAGTCATCAACAAATTAGATGGACAAGCAAACAGCCATACAATTTTATCAAGGTAACCCTGTATTGTAGAATTTTTTTCTCGAATCTCATCATCCTTCATTTCAATCAACTCCAACAATTGCCTTTTAGACTTTTGCATCTCTGCCAACTCCACTGAAAGCCTCTCAATCTCTTGATTCTTCTCAATCTGTACATCACTCGGTATGTTACGCGGATGAAACATCAAAAATAAAAACTGGGGAGAAAATAGCAACTGTTGTATAAAAGAATCAGTTGTAAACACATACAGTTTTGATATTCAGCTGGTGCTTCTCATTCTGAACATCAGCAAGTTCGGTGATTCTAAGCTCAATAGAAGCCGAAAGCTGAGCGTTCTCAGATTGTATGCGGGAGAATTCAGAGTACAGAGACTCGTATTTCTGCTCTAGAAGAGAGCAGGTTTGTTCGGTGGCGATGGAAGTGGCATCAGATTCTAAACGGACTTTCTCCAACTGGCGACGGATGTCTCGGATAAACGCGTCTGCGCGCTCGGCAACCGCAGAAGAATCATGTGAGATGAGCCGAAACTCGTCGTCGGAAACGAATAGCGGCATTGTTTCAGAAATTTGATTGATTTTAAATTTTGTTTTTAAAACGTCGATGCTTCAGGCAGGGTTTGGAAAATGGGAATATAAGCATGAACAAAGGAAAACGAGCCGCCCAGTACGGCAAAAGTTTGCGCTATTACTTTTTTTTTTTTTTTTTTTTAACATAAATAATTCTTTTTTTTTTTTTAACATAAATAATTCCAAGTTTAACGTCAAATTAGGTTACACGTGCAATTCAAAGAGACTGATTTTATCGCTCATGATTAACTAAGTGATTCTCATATTTATTAAGTTAAATTATAAAATAAGTTTGATTGCATGGTTGTGATTGATTGGGAATGGTTGCTAAAATTTGACATGCAAGTGTGTTAACATGCAAATGAAGTTAATAATTTGTTATTTAAATTTAATTAAATTTCTAGTTGGAATCCCGACCCTTGTTAACCAGTGATATGATTAAATAGTTGCCATTTGAATAAAATGGCTGTGATGGATGCCTTGATTGATTTGATTTCTGAATTGATATTGCCTGAAATGTCCCTTTCTCAGAGTATGGATGTTGTATGTTCGTTTTGACGATGAATCCCATTTTCACCCTTGATATTACGGGCATCTAATAAACCCGGGATTTATTGATTTAAAATAAATTAAGAACACAGGTTAAAATGATAAATATTTGTGATCCTGATTTGGATTGAAATGATATATATTCATCCCTGAAATATCGAAGAATTAAATTTAACATCACTTGGCCATAAAATAGAAAATTATAACCCTCCTTCTCTCCGTATTCTCTCTTCTTTGTCCACTTACCGAAGAAAAGAAAAAAACAGCAAAACAAAATCCTTCTTCATCCTTTCATCCATGTTTTGAAAAAAAAAAAAAACATGAGCCTGGAAAAAAAAAACGACCTCGACTTAACACCATCACCTACGTCGCCGCCACGCTGGCCACCGGAGGTTCACTCCCACCGCTTCTTTTCTCTCGCTTCGCTTCCTATTTGAATTCGAAGACCAAAATTTTTTGGCATCCAACTCCTGTTCCATTACCTCATTGTGGTACAACCAATAACCACTGCATTGTTCGTCACCATCTCCTCCACTTGCTGATCGTTTTTCTCCTTCAGCCAGTTCACTTCCATGCGTCCCCTTCTAGTCCAGATTTCAAGACCAGCTCATCAAAAACAAGCCCACCAAATAACACGACGTTGCTCCCTCCGACATGCCCTTGGCTGCGGGGTCACCACCAATGAAAGACAACATTGTTCCAACCTAACTTGGCTGCTTGTTGCCATCAAATGCCTGAGACTACCAAAACTGAACTTGATGTCTCCCTAAGACACCTCCATGAGCATCTCCACCTTCCACCGTGCCTGAACTGCTGCACCTACCACCTTGTTTTGTCTAACCGCCTAACAAGACCATCCAGGCAGTTTCAAATTTTTTTTTTATTTAAATTGGGCATGTAATTTCAATTTGCATGCATAGTTTATCGATCTTCCATTTCGATTTGATGAACTATTAGTTGAAATGGATATGTGTTTAGTAAAGGGGCGATTGGATTTAAGGAAGGAAATGTTTAATTTTGGACAAAGATTGTTTGATTTGGGAAGTTAAAGGGTTGAAACTCGTTGAAAATGTTAGTAGGTAGACAGGATCAATATGGGAAGGGACCCCCAAACTTGGGATTAATTAAAAAAACAGGAAAATATTGTGAAGTAGAAAATTAACAAAAAAAAAATTATCCATAAGGACAAGAGGCTAAAATTTTAACCATAAGGACAAATTTTAGTGTAAAGTATGAAATGGTAGTGGGCCCCTGAATTCCCCCCTTTGCACTAAAATTTGTCCTTATAGTTAAAATTTTAGTCTCTTGTTTTTATGAATATATTTTTTTTGTTAATTTTGTCCTTGTGCCTAAAATCCGTTAATTAAACATAATTCAAACTCTGGATTAATACGGGAAGACACGTGAAACTTGGGACTAATTGTGTTAATTTGTCCTTTTTTATTATTTTCACGAATTTGTAAATAAATTTGTTAGAACATATTTTTAAACGATATGAGAATCTAGTAGTTTTTATAGATGTGAATTTTGAATTGATAAATAAAAATTAATTTCGAAATCCTAATTTTAGCTGATATCAAGATTTGATAATATCTATATATATGGACATTTTTGGTAGTTCACGTTGACATAAAAAAGTATAACCAAATGTATTACAACTATTAATAAAAATAAAGATTAATTACTATTTCAACAAGGTCATGCCTTTGTCAGTTAAAAAGACTAAACACTCATGAATTCTACAAATCAAACCGTAGATTTTGTTTCAGCTTGAAAATTTTGTTTAGATCGGTTTAAATTGAAGTCGAGAGTGTTAACCCGGGGGAACAAACCAAATAGAGGGGTGTTCGTGTTCTGTCCTGTAAGATATTCAAACGTACATGGACCGGACGAGGAGTTGGCTCAGACGTTGTTCGTACGAGCCGGAATACGGACGGACAACGTTTAGACAATAGAAAAACATCGAGCATTTTCGAACGAACATATTTTCGTATATTTTTTCTTGTCTTAAATCATGATCTAAATGAGAATCTTACAGACACTAACTAGACACCTCACACCTTCGGATTAAGTCGTACAACGGACTGTCGTGTCCTATTAACACCTCTAATTGAAGTCGGTTGTTGTAGCTTTGCTCTTTTCACAATATTGTTTTTCCTTAAGCCCACCTTTCAAAAATGCTGTAACAAAATAAGTTGTCTTCGATCATATAGTATTTTTCCAACATTATATTGCTAATGTAACATTTTGCATTGGAGTGAGTTTGAAATTACTTCAATGTACTTATGTCCAAAAATATGTTATGTTATAGCGAAAAACAACACAAGTTAAATTTATCCAAAGTGATTAATAAATCATTACAAATTTAGTCACTCTAACATAACTTTTGATATCATAGCCATAGCACTTGTTCAATAAATAAAAACCCTTATCCTCATTTCAGTTTTTTCTTTCTTTCTTTATACTCTATAGTTGATTCATCTTAACAATTGGATGAAATAACTAATAGTCTGAATTTAGCACAAAATATATGATAATATAAATTTGACAGCAAATCAAAAAAAGAAAAAGAGTTATACTTTATTCAAGTAGTTCGCTTTTATAATGTTTCAAAGCTTATATCTAAGACCTTTCAATTTTTTTTCTAAAGCATCAATTTTCTAATCACATGAGTTAAAGGACCTTGACATGAACTGTCCAAATTCTAGTCCGATAATTTTGATCCAACAAATTTAAAAATTAACGATTAATAATTAAATCACTATAATTAAAATTTAAAGATGGGTAATTTTATCTTACTATTGAGCTTAAGCACTAAGTAAATGATAATTAATTTGGTTAAATAAATATCAAATAAATATATATTAATTCATTTTTAGTTTAATATGTGATAAAAATATTTATGTAACACCTCACTCTCCAAGACCAGAAGCTCAACCCTATAGATGATGCAGTCCTTTCTATTATCAACTTTCAATAATAGAAAATCGAAAGTGAATAAACCATAACATCAGAAGATACGGGGGTATGAAAAACTTCATAAAATATTCATTGACAATCATTTCATTAATACATCCCTATGCACAACCCGTTTAGAGAAAATATAAATTATTACAAAATATCATCCCCGAAAGCGACATATGAAGATAATATCTCAGTTGATCATAGGCTAACATATAGACAATAACAACTTTGCTGATACATAAAACAAAAATCAAAATAAACATCGGTACTCTTAATTCAGCTATAGCCGCATGCTTGCCTCTGAAAGCTCATTCGAAGAAGAACTTGAAACACCCTAATCTTCAGCCTACTCAAATGAGCATCTGAGAGTTAAAGGGGGAAACAAAAACTTCGGGTCAGTTAATAAACTAATGCGAATAATAATCTTTTATACCCGATACAAAGATATCTAACGGGACCATGCCGCATTGTTGAACAGGTTTCCTGTAATAACCCAAATATTTACGTTGGAATATTTAATTAATTTTAAGACTTAATGACTTGAAATTTATTTAAGTGAGAATTTGAACGTTAAATAAACTTGAAAATGAAAATATTGAATTCAAAATCGAATAAATTTTAATTTAAGGCTATATAAAATTCTATTTGAATATATATGATAATAATAATTTATAATCAATGGATTTAATTGTTTTGAAATCAAATTGTTATTTATCGATTTAAATTTAATACATGAAAATAGACATTTTTCAAACGATCTCAGAATTTAATGAAACCAGTTTCGTCGGATCCGGAATGTTAAATCATTGTCAAATTTCAATTTTCGTAGCAATCGAGTTGTTGGGTGAATGTTTGCAATATAAACATGCACCGATAATTGATTTGAAATTTCAATAATAGTTGTTAAATACAACCGAATTAGCTTCCAAAGCAAGTTCTATTGTATTCAGAATATGGGTTATTAGCTATGAACGACAGTTAGAATGTTTTGTTTCGAGTTCAGAAAATTTTGACCTTGATGAATAGTGACTTGGTGAATGCAATAAATAAGATTTTCACTTGTTAAACCCTAGCCTCCATTTTACATTTTAATGGCTAAAATTTAATCTTCCAGTTCATCCACAACTAGCAAAAACTCCCAACTGGAAAGTCGTTCATCGTTGTTTAGAGTTCATCTATGTTGGCGCTCGACCATCGGAGGTCGTAGGTGGTCGGAATTTCACGAAAATTGATATAGCCTCGTTTACGGGTTTTGTGGGTTTGCATGCAAATGGTGCACTTTCACGCGAGGTGACCTTAAGGAAGAAGAAGGGGAAGAGGATGAGCTTTTGATCGGTGGTGGTGGTGGTTGAAACGATGGCCGGTAGAAGCCGACTTCCTATGTTGAATGATTTTCGTTCAACTAGGAGATGCTGGCAAACAGTGGCGAATGGGAGGCGGTGCTTAGCGCGGAGGGTCGGCTTGAGGTGGCGGAGGTGCATTGGGGCTTGTTGGAGGTCAGGAGATTTGATGGTGTCGCAGTGGAGGGAAGATGATGTCGAACGGTTTCGTTCGAAACCTAGGGGAGTAAACACGATTGGGGTCGTGTTTATATAAGGCTAATGAAGGTAATTAACGCGCTAATGATTTTCATTAGTGAGTTATTTTAATTCAAATGAAATGTTGTAACAACTATATCTACTTTATAAAAAAATAGATTGAAGCAAAACAAGTTGCTTTGGATTCGTATTCGTGAACACTACACATTGGATTGGAGTAGTTTGGAGATGTTTGGATTTTTATGTAATTTCAAACTCCTGTTTAAAATTATATAAATCGACGCGAAATCGTCGAATTGGAATGGATGATGAGTTAATTCTCATGCTTTTTGAAGTATTATTTCATATAATAATATTCTTTGTTGTTAGTAGATAAATTGTGTGTTTGGTGTTGTTGATATATATATATATATATATATATATATATGTGTGTGTGTGTGTGTGTGTGTGTGTGTGTGTGTGTGTGTGTGATTATTGAGTTTATTTGTCATTCTTTAATTAACCGTGAGTTTACTTTTCATTTGATGAAGATTATGGTCTTTCCTACTCAGTAAATATCATATGTGAATGTATATCCACTCCAACATTTTATATTATGATCCAAGGGGTTCCAAGAGGTTTCATATCATTAAATAGAGGTATTAGACAAGGAGATCTTTTTTCTCCCTATTTATTCTCAATTGCGATGGAATATTTTACCTTCTGCATGAATGAAGTGGTACTGTTGAAGTCCTTTTTGCATGTGCATGCTTTTGAACCTATTATTTCTCATTTACTTTACGTTGATGATCTTTTATGGTGTTTGGGATGTGTTATACTGCAAGTATTGCATCATTAAAAGTTGTATTTGATAAACTGGAACTATACAGTGGATTAAAAGTGAGTGCTCTAAAAACAAAATCTATTTCAGTTCTTCGGCTACTTCAACTAGAGAGATGGTTGATATTCTTGGATTTAATATAGGGTAACTCCCTATTAAATATCTGGGTGTTCCACTATCTACAAACTATATACATTATCACGATTGCCAGGAATTATTGCATAACATTCAGAAGAAGCTTCAATCGTGGGATGCCAATTTTCATAGTTTTGCAGGAAGAGCAGAGCTTATACAATCTGTTATTACGCCAACTGTTTTGTAGTGGTTGTTCATGTATCAGTTGCCTGAACACACCATTGCCAAGTTGAACATATTGTGTTCGTTTTTTTTGGGAGGGGGGAGGGGAAGGGGGGACAAAGCATAAAGTTAGTTGGGACACTTTGTGTACTCCGAAGTGTGAAGGAGGAATTGGACTGAACTCGTTTTAAGGCATTTGAAGAAAGTTGCTTGTATTAAATTGTTGTGGAAGTTCCTTACTGAGTCATCTTTATGGAGTAAGTGGATGAATGCTAAATACTGTAGAAACAGGTTATTTTGACATATGAATGTAGACAATAATTCTTCTTGCACGTGGAAATCCATGCTAAGATTGAGAACGGTTATTCAATAAAGTGCTCAATTCTGGTTCTACAACATTGTTGTGGTTTGAGCCATGGATTAATGGAAAATGCTTAGTTGATTTGATAGGGATTTCGAGGTTCCAAGCTTTGGGAAGACAACAAGAACTTGTTTCATCTATAATTCATGAGGGAAGGATTAATAGTAGACCGCATCCAGCTACTAGAGAAGTGCAGAATGAAATAGATAGTGTTATGATAAATCAAAGGGGACAACAAGATGAGTATGAATGGGGTGAGAGTAGTGCTTTTTCATTGCATAATGCATGGGAAAAAGTAAGAGATAAACAACCTATCAAGCTATTTTATAAAGTGATATGGTATGGTAAGAAGGATGGCTTTTATAACATACTTAGCTGCTTTGGATAGGTTGAGCACAAAAGATAGGTTGGTCAGATATGGTGTGGTTGAAGAAAATAGATGTTTGTTATGTGGTTTACATGAGGAGTCTGTGAGGCATTTATTCTTTCAGTATGGTTCTTCAAATTTTATATGGTGCTCTTTGAAGGAGAAGCTTAGCATGGTTTCAAATGCAGACGGATCAATTAAAGATGGAGCAGCTTTGATAATGTAGAAATTTAACGGTAAGAATCATGTAATCGATATAACATGTGCATCGTTAACATGTGCAGTTCATCACATATGGTTGGAGAGGAATGCTAGGCAATTTAACAGCCATTCTATAGGAAAAGAGAATAAACTGAAGCTTATTAAATGGGAGATTTTCTTTTCTTTTTGGTGAAGGGTAATGGGAGTAAATCTGCCAGAACAGTGGAAAATGAAGCATTTTTGAGAAGATGGGGAGTTGAATTGATCGACACAGGTTAATAGAGAAGAGTGGTGCTCTATTTTTCTGGTTGTGTTTCTTCGACAGTGGGTAGATGGATTTATGTGGGCCTTGAGTGGGTCATGTAATGGGCTTTCTTTTATCGGCTTTTCTTTATTTTTCATTTGATTGTATTTTCGTTTCTGTTATGAGATATAGAAGCTTGCATACCAAATTTATATGTGCTCTTTTTCCCTATAAGGCACCCTTTTAGGTTAGGAGGATTACAGGGTTTTACCGAGGCATATAAAGGAGGTTTATATTGGTATTAGAAATAAAGAGTACCAATTTTCAATATATATATATATATATATATATATATGACATTTGAATTACTTGCTTTTAAGCGGAATATTAATCTTAAATGAATTAGATTAGATTATCTATTCATATGCATATATAGACTAATATATGAGTTGTGATGCACAGGGACGGGTTGGAGGGATCCAACATGATTTCTCAATTTTTTGAATGTTACTTTCATATTTTACACATGAAATGTAACATTAAAATCATATTTGGATTATGATTGTTGAATTAATTCAACATTGATGTGTTCATTAATCAATAAATAATACTGATTAAGTGGTTGTGTAGCGAACCGACATTTTCCCGATCTTGATTATCGACACAAATACCATATCAACTAACCAAACACCAGAAATTACCAGATCATTCATAGAAAGAAGTTAGAGGTTGAGAAATAGAAAGAAAGAAAAATTGAATAGAAGAAGAATAGAACAACACAGAATCTCACATCGCAACGGAATAAAATATAATATATACAACAGCTTTCGGAATACAAAATTTTTACTGTGTATACATATCATCATCAGAGTACAACATCTGCTCATCATATATACAACACAGCGGAATAAACTCTATATATATTTAATATTGAAGCCTCCTGTTCCAAGCTCCTCCAAGGATATCTGAAAACACCTAAACTACTTGACTGTCCGTACAAATTTGGGCACTCAAGAGTTTAGGGTAAAACAAAACAAAATAAACTCCGGGTCAGCCGTGGGACTGGTGTGAGTAAACTCCAACCATTCGGTTTAAATTTAAAAATTATTTTCGAAAAAAAGATAATCATAAGACCGATCCACACATAAACACGGATGGTTTTTACCTTACGATAACCCGAAACATTCTTTGAAATCAATATTTCTGGTATTATAATAGTGTCTAAAACAAGTAAATAACAATCAAGCAGAACGCTTGCATCTCACGCTCTACATACATAGTATACAATCAAAACCGCGGGCTCTTATTGAAGAATGGATTTCAACTGGCATGGTATGGGACCACCTTCCGACAGTGTATCTCTAGAGAGGAATACACCGGGTTCAACAAGAACATCTTACAACCCATGTTAAACATGACAGGCCCCTCACTTCGCTTGAGAGTACCAAATGTATTGTCACCAACGATTGGGATTAGCAACCGTTTCCCATAAGGAATAACATCGAAAGATTAAAGAAGCAAATGGAATTTCTCTAGATTAGGTAACAATACACCCTAATTGGGTGCGACCCACTTAGCCATGCGACCTACCCGATTTTATACCATTTACCGGTTGCGAGGCTTGAGGCTACGATTACTTACCTTTCATTGTTAGCACAATCACTTTAAATGCCACATTGTCAGATCTGTTAATCACTAATTGATTTGCACAAAGATATCATGGATATTATGCTAAGAAAATAAATTCTCCGCCACCATATGTATACTTGTACAAACCAACATATGCGATCATTGGAAGTACTCTGTCAGACAATTGTCCATACACATTAGTTCTGGAATTGAACGAAACCGAAGGCACAATTCCAATTAATTCATCTTAGGCGATTTCTGCCTAGGATTAACAGAAAAAGCCCTTGCACTTTACTCTGTCTTCAATTGTCTTATAATCTGATCCGCAATGCTGCTGTCAATACAGAGTGGTTATCGGATAATAATCCAACCGATCTCTCCATATTGACAATGATAGTCAAAAACTTCGATAGTCGGTTATTTAACTATCGAAGAAAAACAAACATTCATCCAAAGCATCAAACAATCACTGAGCCCCTTAATATTTCATTAATTAAATCACTTCTCCATTTCCTTATCAATATTTGTTAACCCAATATTTTCAACAATCATCTTGGCCCCTTACACTATTTGGAAAACATTTTCATATATCGCCTTCTTTAATTTTCTATTTTTAGAAAATATTTCCTATTTAAGCTTGGAAATCATTTCCAATTAATTTTTCCTTTCATGACCATTCATTTCTATACTTAGGAATATTTATTACTATATTTCCAAAATTCTACTTACTTGGATCAAAACGAGTGTTGTGTAAAACATCGTTATAACAACCCAAAATATTTCATTCAACTAAACCTTATGTAAACATTTGATCTTCGAGACTAAATCTTCCTATTTATTGGTTAACAATGAAATCAATCAAGTTGGGGTATAATTACCTCTCAGACCTTGACTAAAAATATCATTAATTTTAGAACAGACAAGACCACTTGCCTCGAATAATCAACACAATAAAAACCAATTATTCATTTTTAAAACGTGTATACGTTTCTCTTTTTATTTTTGTCAGATTCAATTTATAGATTTCCTTTTTGTTTATAATATTCTATTTTAAGTTCGTTTCCTTATCGAATTCTAGGTATATCGATATATTGATTTCTAGTTATCAAATTTCTTAAAAATATTCTAGCTCCTTAAATTTCCGGAAAAATTCGCCAGCACCTCCTTTGTACCGGTCAATAGCTCAAACCCCAATTTGCCTCTCTAATCCCTTCCCATTCAAAAAGAAAATCAAAAAGCCAAGCGGCTTTCCGATTCGGTGCATAAAACTCATATGGAACTTAAACATGTACCATTTTGTTGGGCACTCGAATTATAGTCTTCATTTTCTTCATTCCATACCTATTTAACGTATATACGTCCATTCCCAAATTATTCCAACTCAATCTAATCATTTTTAACTCAATTCGCTAATTAATTAGCTCTTTTGCCTATTTCACTTTTTATTTGAACATATCACGTTCAGAAATATTTTATCTTCCTTATAAATTAAATTAATTCCATTTTTAATTTAAGTTTCATATTGTTTCTAAATGTGAATTCACAAATCCAATTTACCTTTCAGAGTCCAATTTCGATCTAAAATCCCATTAACTAATTTCTTCAAATTTTCGATTCAATAATTTAAAAACTTAATTTTTGTTTCAAAAATCAATCCATTTACTTCATTTGAGTTCATATTTATTTTATAACTCAAACCTGAATTTTTATAATGAAAATCATATTTTATTTTCTTACACTCCTTTTATCAATTTAAATAAACCATTATGGTTTAATAACGATTATGGCGCTGTTTTTCTGAAAATTTGATTTTGACATAACTCAAAATATATAAGACGAAATCCAGATTTTTCTCTTTCATTAGAAAACTATTATCAAATCGGTCCTGATGATTCTTGTTTCAAAGAATTCCGACTTAAATTGAGTCTGTATACTCAAATGAAGTTCGAAACGCCAAATTATGAGCTACCGCGTTGCGGCGAGTTCGTTTTAATAAAATTTAAATATAAACGTTTAAACTTCGTTTATTAATAAATTTCAATTCTTTCTTCCACACTTTATGTATAAATCAAACTAGTTTACCAAATCTAACTTAATATTTTGATTATTCCTAATGTTGATTTTATTACTCAGTTATTAATCCAATCACAACTCCATTTTTAAATTAACTTCCAATATTACTACAAATAAATTATTTTGAAAAATTCGATGAAATCGAATTCCAAATATAATTTCTTAGATTTATCTCAATTCAGTTTATATTCCGAATATCGGAATAACATCCATCATTCCCTTTTCGAAACGATTTCCAATTCACTTTAAATTCATATTTGAATTTATATTTCCAAATTATCCCATGATAATTATCCCACTTTGTTTATAAACATCGTTTATAAATTTACTTCCTTGTTTTTTCCATAAAAACAAGTTCCTTCAAATCCAATTGAAATTCTATTCCTATTTGGAATATTTTATTTTTATAACTTATATATAATCTAGAATCCATTTCCATATTTAAATTTAGTTCTTTCTAATACAATTCCAATATCCTATCTGAAAATCATTTATTTTATAAAAGTGTCGACATTGTCGAATCAAATCATAAATCCGTATGGATTTATTTCAATTTAATTTATATTCCGAACATCGGAATAAATTCCATTGTTTCCCTTTTTAACACGATTCCCAATTCTCATTTTAAATTCATATTTGAATTTAAATATTTAGGTTATCCAATTGTTAATTTTTTACCTTAGTTTATAAACATCGTTTATATTACTTGTTTATATATTTAAACCAGTCTCGATTTCAAATCCATTTGAAATTAAATTTCTACTTCAGAAAAATAAATTTCCCTTTTTAAGTTCACACTTGTATTTACATTTCACAAATTATCCAATGATAATTCATTTCACTTCATTGATAAACATCGTTTATAAATGAATTGCTTGTTTTTATTATTCAAAACAAGTTAATATTTCCTAGCCCATTCATAATTCAAATTCTATTTAAAAAAAGAAAATAGGTTTTCCCTTTAAATCTCAAAATCCCTTTTCATGATATTTTTATAAATAAACATTTAGGCCCGGTGATATTTAAACAATCAAAACACCCAATTATCAATCACAAGTTTTCTAATGCATCATATATGATAATATATGAAAACAAATAATAAATTTTGAGGAATGCAGTTGGATCCCTCCATCATGTTCTTCTGCATCCACATATGTTAGCCAACATAAATAATATCCATCCTGCTTCAAGGCAGGATATCGTGGGGCGCGTAGTTTCATCCGCTAATGATACTGCGAGCATCCGCTAATGGTACTGCGGGAAGTATCCAACCATATATATATATATATATATATATATATATATGTAGGTATGTATGTATGTATGTATGTATGTATAATAGCCACAGGCACCAAGCCTAAATAACTAATATATATATAATAGCCACAAAAATATTTAAATGCGTTCAAGCAACCAACAAACAACAATTATTTAAAATAAAATTTCGTTTATAATAAAATTATACACGAACCAGAGAGCGAGTTTACTCACCTTGATTTTTCTTTGGCGAATATTGCGTTAAGTTTCATCTCATTGCGGCTATGGATCGTCTCAAATAAATCTACTTCGCACCTATGATTTATTTAATTTATCAATTAAACGATATTATTTTAAATTAAAGACAAATAAATAAATTCTATGAAATTTAAATTTCGTAAAATCATATACCTTACGCTTACTGAAATTTTCTCAACTATTAGACTATCCTCAAACAGTTCCAAACTTCCCACTCTCACATATCTGAACCCTCCCACTATTCCACTGTCAAACTCAGATCATACATTTTGTCATCAATACATTCGAACCCCACCAAACACCTACCGCCGAACACTCCATTTCAACCCGATACATCACTTAACATCGCACCCGTTCATCCATCAGTAATGAAACTCATGTATCCATCATTCCCTAAAAAAATACAGATCCTAACTCCCTGCATCCTACTACTGAACCAAACACCCAAATCAAGAAATCACAACATCACACGCTCCAGTCACTTACCATACAGTTGCGACCTTCCCCGGTTTAACCACCAACAACTCGAACTCCAGTTGAAGCTCCATCATGTTATGAATTCGCAGCACACCCCTCATTCCATCATGGTCGAAATCCTCTTCTTCTCACAAAAAAATCGAACTCCAGGCAGTCGCATTCAATACCAGTGTCTTTTTCTGAAATCGTCACACCCTTCATCCCATCGCATGCCCCCCATCAACTTTGCAAATCCCCACAGCAACCCACGACAACACTTTAACCCCTCCCAAATCGTGGATGCCTCGATTAGCCGTCGATCTTCAGGGGAACACCGCGGTCTTCATCGCGACTTTTTTTTAATAATCGAAGGATTCGATTTTTAATTGACTAGAGGAAGAAAATGGAAAGGGGGAAAGGCTTTGATTCAATATCATGGTTTATAGAATAGCAAGAATATACGAAGGGTAGCGGCCTTATATGGTTTCAGAAAAATGGAAAGATTAATGAAGCTATGGTTTAATTTATAGACGAGAGAAAGGGAACCATCGTACACGCCATTAATTCGGTGTTTTCCTTTGTATTTAAGCTGGGAAGCAATTTGTACATGATTAGAAAAGGGGAAACAACTAATTAGGGTAGGCTGCGTTGTAAAGGGGTTTAGCGTGTACGTTAGATTAGGAAGGAAGGAATTCTATTTTTTTATTTTTTTAGTTTGAATTGAAATGGTACGATTTTATTTAATTTAAATTATCACGTGTTTTCGAACTTTTATTTGAGCGCAACAACTGACATTCCTAGGGTTATACCACCATTCTGAACACATTGGAACAGGTTTCGAAGCCTTATTTGATCGTCTGGAGAAGATATTAATTTAAATCGATAAATTAAATTTGAAACAATTAATTCCTTGATAATAAATTATTATTATTATTGTCTATATTGAAATAGAATTTATACTAATCATCTGAATCGTTTTGATTCAGTTCTAATTTCGAATTCATTTATTTATCGTTATCGTATCACGATTATTCGATATACTCAAAATTAAACCATATTTGATTATTAAATCGTTAATTTATATATAAAAATCCATTTATATTATCAAATCAACATTTAGTACAAATTTAAATGTGTAAATTAGTTGACTGAAAATCCGGGTCGTTATGTTCTTCCCCCCTTAAAAGAATTTCATCCTCGAAATTAATAAGGTAGAAAAAATGTTACAAACCCATTAACTTTTCAAAATCCACTTATACTGAAACTCAACATTTCATATTTTACAAATTTGGGTCTACCAAAACTTTTGGTTTTCATTCATATTACACATCATATATACTCATATTCATTTGATCTGAATGATTTACAATTAATAAATTCGCATCCAACTCGTATTCCTTTCATATGTATTCAAATTGATTCTAAATCAATTTATCCACTTTGATCCATTTAACTTGCTTAAATTAAATTTAAATTTCAACATTCAAATTCCTGGGTTCTTATTTCAAATCCTTTAGAGATCACATAAATATACATATATTTATAACCATCTCAAATTCAAAACATTTGAATTTTCAAACCAACTTGTCTTTTTTTAACAAATTTCCATAAAAAAATTCTAGGTAGCAATTCATCACTTAGAAAATCGAAAATGAACACTAATGATATTGCAATCATCTTTATTATTTTCCGACAACTGAAGTGAGTTCAGTGCTTTATCACTTTCAAAATGATTTTTGTTCAAAAATCCTTCCAAAACAAAGCCATATTATCTTAATATACTTCGAAAAATATTTTTCCAAACGCCCAAAAATTTTAAATTCTTAATTCTAATTCTGAATCCAAATTTAATTTATCTCATTTATATAACTCATTCATATACAAATTCTATTTGGTTATATATATTCATTTCAATTTTATAATCTCATTTGATTATAATAATATCAACCAACACATCCATGTATTATAATAATTTAAGAAAATTATTCCTTCTATATCAAAATAGAATTTTGGGTAAAATTATTTCATTTATCCACTTTAAAACAATATTATGTCCGACCTTCTGTTCAAGTGTTTAGAAATTCATATTGACGTCGTGGCGTCCCATAATTCGACTAAAATTCATAAGCCACTCAACAGACTAGCCAACACAATATAAAACAACTTTTATATCAATTAACAAATACGCGCTCTCGTATATATACACTTAACTCATTCAAGGGTACTACCAACCCTATTTCTAATGTGTAAACCCCCAATAAGCCTAGGTATTCGCTCAACCTAAGCTCTAGTACCACTATAGCAAACCTAAATTTTCCCGATCCTGATTATCGATACAAATACCATATCGACTAACCAAACACCATAAATTACAGGATCATTAATAGAAAGAAGTTAGAGGATGAGAAATAGAAAGAAAGAAAATTTGAATGGAAGAAGAATAGAACAAAACGGTATCTCACATCGCAGCGGAATAAAATACAATATATAGAACAACTTTTGGAATACAAAATTTTTACTGTATATACATATCATCATCACAGTACAACATTTGTTCATCATATATACAACACAGCATAATAAATTATATATATATATATATCTAATATTGAAGCCTCCTTCTCCAAGCTCCTCCAAGAATATCTGAAAATACCTGAACTACTTGATTGCCTGTATAAATTTGGGCACCCAAGAGTTTATGGTAAAACAAAAAAAATAAACTCTGGGTCAGTCATGCGACTGGTGTGTGAGTAAACTCCAATCACTTAGTTTAACTTCAAAAATTATTTTCGAAAGAAAAGATAATCGTAAGACCGATCCACACATAAACGCAGATGGTTTTTACCTTATGATAACCCAAAACATTCTTTGAAATCAATATTTTTCTGATATTATAGTAGTGTCTAAAACAAGTAAATAACAATCTAGCAGAATGCTTGCATTTCACGCTCCACATACATAGTATACAATCAAAACCGCGGGCTTTTATTGGAGAATGGATTCCAACTGGCAAGGTAAGGAACCACCTTCCAATAGTATATCTCTATAGAAGAATACATCGGGTTCAACAAGAACATCTTGCAACCCAGGCTAAACAAGACCGACCCCTCATTTCACTTGAGAATACCAAATGTATTGTCACCAACGGTTTGGATCGACAACCTTTTCCCGAAAGGAACAACATCGAAAAATTAAAGAAGTAATTGGAATTTCTCTAATCAGGTGGCAATACACCTTACTTGGGTGCGACTCACTTAGCCATGCGACCTACCTAATTTTATACCATTTCTCAGTTGCGAGGCTTGAGGCTACGATTACTTACCTTTCATTGTTAGCACAATCACTTTGAATGCCATATTGTCAGATTTGTTAATCACTAATTGATTTGCACAAAGATATCCTGGATATTATGCTAAGAGAATAAATTCTCCGCCATCAGATGTATACTTGTACAGACCAACATATGTGATGATTGGAAATATTCTGTCAGACATTCGTCCATACACGTTCGTTCTAGGACTGAACGAAACCGAAGGCACAATTCCCATTAATCCATCTTAGGCAATTTCTACCTAGGATTAACAGAAAAGGCCCTTGCACTTTTCTCCATCTTCGATTGTCTTCATATAATCTGATTCACAAAGCCACTGCCAATACGGAGTGGTTCTCGGATAATAATCCAACAGGTCTCTCCATATTGACAACGATGGTCAAAAACTTCGATAGTCGGTTATTTAACTATCGAAGAAAAATAAACATTCATCCAATGAATCAAACAATCACTGGGCCCCTTGATTAATATTTCATTAATTAAGTCATTTCTCCATTTCCTTATCAATATTTGTTAACCCAATATCTTCAACAATCATCTTGGCCTCTTACACTATTTGGAGAACATTTTCATATATCATCTTCTTTTATTTTCTATACTTAGAAAATATTTCCTATTTAAGCTTGGAATTCATTTCCAATTACTTCTTCCTTTCACGACCATTCATTTCTATACTTAGGAAATATTTATTACTATATTTCCAAAATTCCACTTACTTGGATTAAAACGAGTGTTGTGTAAAACATCGCTATAACAACCCAAAATATTTCATTCAACTAAACCTTATTTAAACATTTGATCTTCGAGACTGAAGCTTTCTATTTATCGGTTAATAATGAAATCAATCAAGTTGGGTATAATTACCTCAGACCTTGACTAAAAACATCATTAACTTCAAAACAGACAAGACCACTTGCCTCGAATAATCAACACCATAAAAACCAATTATTCATTTTTAAAACGTGTATACGTTTCTATTTCTATTTTTACCAGATTTAATTAATAGATTTCTTTTTGTTTATAATATTCTATTTTAAGTTTGTTTCCTTATCGAATTATATATATATATATATATATTGATATATTGATTTCTAGTTATCAAATTTCTTAAAAATATTCCAACTCCTTAAATTTCCGGAAAAAAATCGCTAGCACCTCCTCTATACTGCTCAATGGATCAAACCCCAACTCGCCTCTCCAGGCCCTTTCCATTCAAAAAGAAAATAAAAAATGCAAGCGGCTTGCCGATTCAGCACATAAAACTCATATGAAATTTAAACATGTACCTTATTGTCAGGCACTCGAATTATAGTCTTCATTTAATTCATTCCATACCTATTTAACATTTATACGTCCATTCCCAATTTATTCCAACTCAATCCGATCATTTTTAACCCAATTCGCTAATTTGTTCTTTAATTAGCTCTTTTGCCTATTTCACTTTCTATTTGAACATATCACATTTAAAAATGTTTTATCTTGCTTATAAATTAATTTAATTCCACTTTTAATTTAAGTTTCTTATTCGATTTTAAATAAGAATTCACAAATCTGACTTACCTTTCAAAGTCCAATTTTGACCCAAAATCCCATTAACTAATTTCTTCAAATTAGTTAATTATATTCAACAATTTAAAAACCTGATTTTTGTTCCAAAAATCAATTCATTTACTTTACTTGAGTTCATATTTTTTATAACTCAAACCTGGATTTTTATAATGAAAATCCATATTTTATTTGCTTATAATCCTATTATTAATTTAAATAAACCGTTAAGGTTTATTAACGAATATGGCACTGTTTTTCTGGAAACTTGATTTTGACATAACTCAATATCTATAAGACGGAATCTATGTTTTTCTCTTTCACTAGAAAACTATTATCAAATCGATCCTGATGGTTCTTGTTTCAAAGAATTCTGACTTAAATTGAGTTCTGTATACTCAATTGAAGTTCGAAACGCCAAATTACGAACTACCGCACTGCGGCAAGTTCATTTTAATTAGATTTAAATGTAAATGTTTAAACTTCATTTATTAATAAATTTCAATTCCATTCTTTCATATTTTTATATGAATTAAATTAGTTTACCAAAACTAACTTAATATTTTGATTATTCCTAATGTCGATTTTATTACTCAGTTATAAATCCAATCACAACTCCATTTTTAATATTGACTTCAAATTTTATTAGAAATAGATTATTTTATAAAATTCGATGAAATCGTATTCCAAATATAATTTCTTAGATTTATCTCAATTCAGTTTATATTCTGAATATCGTAATAACATCCGTCGTTCCCTTTTTGAAAAGCTTTCCAATTCACTTTAAATTCATGCTTGAATTTATATTTCCAAATTATCCCACTTTATTTATAAACGTCATATATAAATTTATTTCCTTTTTTATCCATTAAAACAAGTTCTGTTTCAAATCCAATTGAAATTCTGTTCCTATATGGAATATTTTATTTTTATAACTTATATATAATCTAGAATCTATTTCCATATTTAATTTAGTTCTTTCTAATACAATTCCAATATCCTATCTGAAAATCATTTATTTTATAAAAGTCGACATCGTCGAATCAAATCATAAGTCCGTATGGATCTATTTCAATTTAATTTATATTCCGAACATCGGAATAAATTCCATTGTTTCCCTTTTTAACACGATTCCCAATTCTCATTTTAAATTCATATTTGAATTTAAATATTTAAATTATCAATATGATAATTTTTCACCTTTATTTACAAACATCGTTTATATTACTTGCTTATATATTTAAACAAGTCTCAATTTCAAATCCAATTGAAATTAAATTTGTACTTCGGAAAAATAAATTTTCCTTTTTAAGTTCACACTTGTATTTACATTTCCCGAATTATCCAATGATAATTCATTTCATTTCACGGATAAACATCGTTTATAAATGAACTGCTTGTTTTTATTATTCAAAACAAGTTAATATTTCCTAGCCCATTCGTAATTCAAATTCTATTTAAAAAATACATTTTCCCTTTTAAATCTCAAAATCCCTTCTCACGATATTTTTATAAATCAACATTTAGGCCCAGTGATATTTAAACAATCAAAACACCCAATTATCAATCACAGGCTTTCTAACACATCATATATGATAATATATGAAAACAAACGAACAATAAATTTTGAGGAATCCAGTTGGATCCCTCCAACCTATTCTCCTGCATCCACATATGTTAGGCAACATGAATAGTACCCATCTTGCTTGAAGGCAGGATACCACGGTAAAGAAGGTCATCCGCTATCATATTATGGGGCGCATAGGGTCATCCGCTAATGTACTGCGGGCATCCGTTAATGGTACCGCGGGAAATATCCAACCACTAATATATATATATATATATATATATATATATATAGCCGCAAAAATATTTAAATGCATCCAAGCAACCAACAAACAACAATTATTTAAAATAAAAATTTGTATAATAAAATTATAAACGAACTACAGACTGAGTTTACTCACCTCGATTTTTCTTTGGCGAATATCCCGTTAAATTTCATCTCTTTGCGGCTATGGAACGTCTCAAATAAATCTACTTTGCACCTTTGATTTGTTTATTTTATCGATTAAATGATATTATTTTAAATTAACGACTAACAAATAAATTATATGAAATTTAAATTTTGTAGAATCATGTACCTTACGGTTACTGAAATTTTCTTGACCAATCGATGAAAGAATCCTCAAACAGTTCTAAACTTCCCACTTTCACATATCTGTACCCTCTCATTATTCCATTGTCAAACTCAGATCATACATTTTGTCATCAATACATTCGAACCCCACCAAACACCTACAGCCGAACACTCCATTTCAACCCAGTACATTACCTGACATCGCACCCGTTCATCCATCAGTAATCGAACTCCTGTATCCATCATTCCCTTAAAAAAATACAAATCCAAACTCCCTACATCCTACTGTTGAACCAAACACCCAAATCACAACATCACACCCCTCCAGTCACTTACCATCACAAATAAAAACTCCAGTGAGTCACATTCAATACTAGTGTTGCCTTCTGAAATTGCCATACCCTTCATTCCATTATACACCCCCAATCAACGTTACAAATCCCCACAGCAACCCACTACAACACCTTAACCCCCCCAATCGTGGATGCCTCGATTAGCCGTCGAGCTTCAGTGGAACACCACGATCTTCGTCGCGATTAATAATCAAAGGATTCGATTTTCAATTGACTGGAGGAAGAAAATGGAAAGGGGAAAGGCTTTGATTCAATATCGTGGTTTATAGAATAACCAGAAAATATGAAGGGTAGTGGCCTTAAATGGTTTCAGAAAAATGGATAGATTAATGAATCTACGGCCTAATTTATAGACGAGAGAAAGGGAACCATCGTATACGTCAGTAATTCGGTGTTTTCCTTTGTATTTAAGATGGGAAACAATTTGTACGTGATTTGTAAAGGGGAAACAACTAAGTTAGGGTATGCTTCGTTATAAAGAGGTTTATTGTTTACGTTAGCTTAGGAAGGAAGGAATTATTATTTTTCATTTTATTTTATTTTAGTTTGAATTGAAATGGTATGATTTTATTTAATTTAAATTATCACGTGTTTTTGAACTTCTATTTGAACGCAACAACTGACATTCCTAGGGTTATACCACCATTATGAACACACTGCAACATGTTTCGAAGCCTTATTTGATCGTCTGGAGAAGATATTAATTTAAATCGACAAATGAAATTTGAAACAATTAATTCCTTGATAATAAATTATTATTATTATTGCCTATATCGAAATAGAATTTACACTGATCATCTGAATCGTTTTGATTCAGTTCTAACTTCGAATTCATTTATTTATCGTTTCCGTATTATGATTATTCAATATACTCAAAATTAAACTGTATTTGATTATTAAATCGTTAATCTATAAATAAAAATCCATTTACAGTATAAAATTAACATTTAATATAAATTTAAATGTTCAAATTAATTGATTGAAAATCTGGGTCATTACAGGTTGACAGTAGATGACCTGAATCTAATATTTTGAAAACGGTTGCCGTAAGGCGAATTGACTAAGTTTCGAAGTTATAAAATTATTTTGATAACCAAATTAATATTTTGAACTGGATTTTAAATAAGTTGTATAAAATAAAGATTTTGTAAGTAAATCAATATTTATTGTTGGATTTTATAGAGGAGATCATAAAACGATTTATGTAGCGAAATTTTTGTTTATAAATAAGTTTTATAATTGGAGATTTTGAATGTTAAAACTTAACCAAGTTTATAAATAAGTTTTATGAAGTTTTAAAACTAAGTGTTGAGATTAAATAAGTTATAAGTGATTTTAACTATTTTGAACTAGTTTAATAAATTGCCTAATTTAACTTGTAAAACGATGTAGAAATGATCTTAGTTCTATAATTGAAGTTTATGAAAAGTTAGATATTCATATAGAATTCATAAATAATTTAATTTTATTTCAAGATAAGTTTAACTGATTTGATTTAATATGAAAGTAGGTTTGATTTGATTTGAAGTTTTATAAGAGAATTTGAAGTCACATTTTAAAATAATATTCTTAAATGAGATTTTTTTTAGGATTTTATAAAGACATTTTTATTAATAAATCCAAGTTTGTATAAAAGGAAATCAAGTTTTGTAAATAAGATTTTCAATGAGTTTTTATAAAGGATTTTATTAAGGGTTTTTTTGAGCTAGATTTTATAAAGGATTTTTAAATAAATCTAAGTTTTGTGTAATAAGGTTTATGAAAGAAATTATAAGTTAAATAAAACTGTTTGAGTTTTATATAGTAAACAATGTATCACATAACATTTTTAGCTCGAATATGATGTGTGACTATACTTATACCGTTTGGTTAAGTATATAACGTTATTTTCTAAGTATTGAAATTTATATGATTTGTGAATATGATTATTTCAAAGTGATAAGTGTATGACTATGATTTTCAAAGTAATAAAAACAAGTGATTTGTGAATATGCTTATTCCTTTGAGATAAGTATATGAAATTGATTTTAAGAATCTATGAAATGATTTCTAATGAATGATGGGATAAAAAGGGGCTTATGTTGTTAATGTAGTTAATTATACTGCTTCGATTTGATAGTTAAAAGAACCGATTATCAATAAATTTCTTTTTTACTTATAATGAGTTAGTAAAAGGAACCAGGATCGAATTTGTTTTCTACCTATCCGAAAATCATTTCGAACCAATTTGCCTTGCGAAGAAATGAATGATGTGAATGAAGACATATGAAAATGATGGCTATTGAAGATCGAGGATCTTCACGTTGGAAGGACTGCTTGTTAATGTCTCGGGTAGCTGCCATTATGAGATTGCTTATAGCGGTGGGCCTAATATATTTTGAATCTTCGGATTGCAAGGGCTTCTCGCCTGGTAAAGGCTGAGTAAAAGCATCTTCTGTTTCTTTCAGACCCAGAACGAACTTGTATTTATGTTCGTTTGATAATTGCATTTCTACGATTATAAACGTTCGTTTTTACAAACGTACATATGTTGGTGGAGGAGAAGGTATTTTCTCTTAGCTTAACACCCTTCCTTGAGACGTATGAGCTCAAGAGTTGTATTTTTGTGAATGGTAATTAGTAGGAAACAAAAATGGCACTATTGCATTCAAGTTGATGAAGATGATATGTGAAAGGTAAATCGTTGTCTCTATTGAGCCTCACAAATCAGAAATGACCAAAATAGGAGTGATGCAACGAGCTATGTGGGTCGCTCCCATTAGGCATTATCATTTAGTTCTATATAAATTACTATGGTATGGAGCCTTAGTATATTTGTATGTGGTGTGTGGAAACTCCGGGCGCTCGGTTTAAAGGATGGTTGCAACCAGAGATAATGATACGCAATGCCTCTAGGATTCTCAAGAATCCCTCTAGAGGTTCCCAATTATGAAAAAAAGGAAAATCCTTAGTCTGGTCATTTATATGGAAACCCCAATTGTAACAACCCGTATTTTTGAATAACATGTTATAACATAAATGGAGGCAGAATTAAATTGTAAAATCTGAATCAAGGGAAACGGGCTATGCCATTGCGTTCGTCTCGGAAAAATACGCGAAATAGAGTCCGAGTTTTCGAAAATCGGAGTCCGTATGACCAAGATATGGCCTCGCGAAGTTTCACGAAAAATTCCCAAATTAAAGTATACTTAATTAAGTGAAATGGGTTGCGCAGAGAAATATATATATATATTGATATATATATATATATAATTGAAAATTAAATAAATAAATATGCAAAAATGTTCAAAACAGTGAATTGGGAGAGGGGAATAACCGAACCGGCCGATTTTTGAGGTCGACCCAAGCCCGCTGGGTCGACTAGGGGTTAATCCAGGGTGTTTGGCTGTCAACCCGTGGGCCGATTCGCTCAAATGCAGATTTTGCATTTGAATGGTTCTCATGGTTCATCTTTAATCTAAAGGCCCTAGATGGTTCCTACACTTGACTTCTTCCCCAAGACATGCTTTGATGGCTTGGATTGAATCTAGGGTTAATCCTATGGCCTAAAACACTTGCTGTAACACCCCGAATTTTCTATTAACACTAAAGTTGCTAAAATAATAATAAGTGTGTAGAAGAGGGGATGTATCTAATATGAATATAAAAATATTAATAAGTATGTAAGAGAGGGGATGTATCTAATATGAATATAAAAATATTAATAAGTGTGTAAGAGAGGGGATGTATCTAATATGAATATAAAAATATTAATAAGTGTGTAAGAGAGGGGATGTATCTAATATGTATATAAAAACAATAATAAGTAAAGGGGGATGTATCTAATATGTACATTGTAGAAAAAATATATATATTTATGACATGAATAGAAGTTTATTAATATGCTGAGTGTTTGCTGAGTCACTTCTGACTCATTGCTGAGTCAACAAGATAAACCCCATCTTGTCTGAACGGCTGCGGTTATTTCTAGGTTAAATCTAATGGCCTAAATGAATTCTAAAATCTATAAATAAGTGGGTAGACCCTAGACCTAAATCACTTGTAAAATTAGAGAAGCTACCGTCATGCTGCTGCCATGGAGTTCAGCATAGCCGTCAGAAACTAAGAAGAGGAAGCCTAATCATCTACAACTAAATCTACACAAATCAAATCAAAAGATCTCTCTTTCTCTAATTCTTTTCTTTTGTTGGTGAGTATGATGATTCTCACAAGACTATTACAAACTAATTTGACTCAGTTATGAATGGATCACAAGAAAGTGATGTGATTTGTAATTGTAAATTCTATATATTGTGGATCTCTTATTATGTTATTATGTTGTCGTATGATGTAAATTATATATGCTATGTCATGCTATGTTGTAAATTCTCTTATGCTATGTCGTGCTATGTTGAGAATCATGTCAAGCTATGTTATACTATCATACTATGCCATGTTATAAATCATGCTATATTATGTTGAAAAATCATGTTGTTGGATCATGCTTAAAGTTATGTTTTTTTTTTCTTCTTAATTTAAATGGATCTTGTTTATGGGAATTTGCCTATTAGGTTAGTTGTACCCATAAACTTGAAACTATAATTAAATAAAACTTGATTATGGGAATTTGCCTATTGAGTTAGGTGTACCCATATAAAACCATGTTGTTAAAAAAATTAGATGATGTTGATTCACACATGTTCATATGTAAGTTTATGAAAATTGATTGAGATTATATTAGGTGAATTTTGAACAAGTTGACACCTTTAGGTCCATGACATGTATAATCTATGCAAGTTGGACATATGCAAGTTTCACCCCTTATTATGATTCATTTGGTCACATATACATGTTGTTATTATGATAATCTCTTTTATGCTATGAGTTAGGCTATTCGAGTCTAACATATATTTTGCGAATAAACGTTCAAACGTGGGGTAGGGGTAATATTAGGAATTAATAAATTGGGTGCAATTTTGTAAGATTTTGCATACCATGAATGGATGTCCATAATTGAGTCAATTATGGCCATTGTTAAAAATTGGAAGTAATTAATAATTCAAGTAGGGAATTATTAAAATTGGGGGAAAGTGGATTATTATTAATAATCAATGCTTAGGACACGAGGTTGGACCCGTTTGTGATGTAAACCTGCCCGGACCCGCCCGGCAAATCCAATAGTCACAAATGTCGGCCCAATGTGAGAGGTCCTAGGCCCAAACTAAAGCATAACAATTGTAAAGACACGAGGTTAGACTCTTTTATGGTGTAAGACTGCCCGGACCCGCCCGGCAAATCCAGCTGCCATAAATGCCAGTCCAATGTGAGAGGTCTTTATGAGGTTGTGGCCTTAATGAACTAAGAAATACTTAACCAGATAATCATGTAAGGTGGGACATGGGGGTTAAGTAGGTGCCTTGGGTGGCATGAGGAATCTGGTGGTTGCCTTTAGAGGCATTTGAAATACGATTAGACTTAACCAAACACACATGTAAATGAACATGACTAAGTGGGTTAAGTGGGATGGACTAATGGGGACAAGCTTAGGTGGAATGCTTGTGGTAAATAGTGGGGGCCCATTTCAACCAGTATCCCAAAACGTATCTTTGTGGGCTCGACCCAAGTCGAGGACGGGACACGCATACTGGGTTTGACTATAAGAGGCCAAAACAGGGAGCGGTGGCAACGCAAGTCCAACGGGTTTCATATGCGTGTGTGGACCCGGGCTGGTAGGTAAGACGTTGTTGCATCGTGTAGGTATAAGCCGTGCATGTCCGTTGTATCAGGTTGCCACTTTAGGGGAGTGATACACCCCACTGTGGGGCCAGCACGGGTATCTACGAGTTAGGGAGCCGATCGAATAATGGGAAGTAGGGTACACCTAGTGGAGATAGGGGCAGGCGGCACATATGTAGTCAGCTAGGGGTACGTAAAGCCATTGGGAAAGTTTCTAAGTGAAGCTAAGTGGGATGAATCTTTAGGGTGACTGGTGTGGTGCAGTATAGTGTTTATCCTTTAGTATTTAGGAGCGCCTATAACGTTGCCTTTAGCGATTGTCTATGTCCTTAATCTGCTCATCATAGACATTTTCTTGTTTTCCAGCTTATGCCTTAGTCCAGTTATTTTGGTAATAGTATTGTAGAATTATCATATTCACCAGACTTTATGTCTGACCCCCTCTTTTCCATCCTTTTCTCCCTTCAGGTCCGCAGGTTGGGCCAAGTTCTAGTGGAGTCTAGTTGGATCGCTTATCTTCTGGAAAGCTTGGACTGCTGAAGTAAAGTCCAGCTTGTTATCTTTCTTTTTAATGGCTATTCATGTAATGGGATTATGTACTTGTTTTATCAAGATAGATATTGTACTTGACATTGAATATGGTGTTATGATGTAATCAAACATGTTTTGACTTCTGCTACAATGAAATAAAGTTTTTGAATTTCCAAGTACTATTTTATATCTGTCTTGTTGTAATTTTACTGTTCTATATTCACTTAAAACCTCCATGGAAGTTAATGCATTCCCTTTGTGAGTGACATTAATGGACGTGGGGTGTTACACGTGGTATCAGAGCATAAGGTTACCAGAACAGATAAAAAAAAAAATTAGAAAAATATTTTTTTTCCAAAGTATTTTTGGAAGAAGTGCTTTCAAAAAAAAAAAAACATGTTATTTAAAGAGAGTTTTTATGAAAAACATAATCCCAAATAGCCACATCCTTATCTTTATCTTTCGAATTCTCCATTTTGAATCTTTCCTTTTTCGTTTCAGCATGGCTGAAGATCTTAATCTCCCAGAAGGTGTGACGATTCCAGGGTGGTTTAGGAGATACTTGGAGGCTAGGGCAACCACTGCAGGCCCAGCGGATACTCCTCCACCCCTAGTTGCACCCATTCCTCCTCCTCCTCGTGTTGACACTTTTGCAAAGACGTGCAAGGAATTCAAGGCTATGGGAGGAAAAACTTTTCAAGGGACTGAGACGTTTGTGGAGGCCAGAGATTGGCTTAAGGAGACTGAGGAATTGTTGGATATCTTTGAAGTGGAAGATGGGAGGAAAGTCCGTTTAGCTGCTTGGTTAATGAAGGGAGAGGCCTCGTTTTGGTGGGAGGTCACTAACGGGGAACGTCCAGTTGATTCATGGGCGGATTTCAGACGAAGGTTTGAGGCAAAGTTTCTTTCAAGGGCAGAGGAGAACTTAAATATGGAAAAATTCCTGGCACTAAAGCAAGGGAGCTCATCAGTAAAGGAATATGTCAATAAATTTAATCAGTTAGCAAGGTTTGGCTTGGAGTTGGTGAACACGCCAGAGAAGAAAGCTTTGAGGTTCGTTAGAGGCTTGAATGAACCGTTGCAAGGGTTGGCTATGACCCACGTCCCTATGGGAGCCACCTTTGAAAAGCTAGTAGAAATGGCACTTATGCATGAGGATAAGGCAGTTGAAAAGAAAGGGGATCAGAAGAAACCCCAACAGCAAAATAAGAAGGGTGGTAAAAACAATAATGGCAAAGGGAAGAAGAAATGCTTCAATTGTGGGACGCCTGGCCATCTCAGCAAAGATTGTAGAAAGAAAAGGAAGACTGGTTGTTTTCATTGTGGAGATGCGGGACATTTAGCGAAGGACTGTCCAAAGAAGGGGCAGAGGGCAGGGTCTACCTCGGGAGGACAGGTGCAGGCTCTTATGGCACCAGGGCAGGCAAGGGGGCAAGTTCAGGCTATTGCGGCCCCACCGCTGCAAGAAAGAGGTAGAACAATTTCTGTTGAAAGCTTAGTTTTTCTGTTTGATCATCCTGTCCGTACCTTATTCGATTCTGGCGCATCTCATTCGTTTATCTCTGCATCATTAGTTGAATCACTGCACTTGAACACCAGTTTAGTAGAGGATCCCTTGGTCGTTTCAAATCCAATTGGGGGTTCGGCTCATTTGACCATGATATGTTTGGATTTGAAAATCTCTATACTTAGCGTTGAATTTAGATGTGATGCTTATGTATTGGGCTTCACGGTCTATGGGCTAATTTTAGGAATGGATTGGTTGTCTAGAAATAGGGCCATTCTTGATTGTGAAAGGAGAGTAGTTAGGCTTGTGACTCGCCTTGGTAATGCTCTCGACATCTTTTGTAATCCCATAAATTCCGTTATGCTAAGTTATCTTGAATCGCTTGACGCGTCTGTAGAGAACCTGCGATCGGTAGAAGTGGTCCGGGAATATCCGGATGTGTTTGAGGAGGTGAAGGGCTTACCTCCAAAGCGGGAGATAGACTTTCGAATTTATCTTGTGGATAATGCTAAACCCGTATCTTTGCCAGTGCGCCACATGGCTCCTCATGAAAGGAGGGAACTCAATAAGCAAGTAAAGGAGTTGCTTGAGAAGGGGTTCATAAGACGTAGTATATCGGAGTGGGGTGCTCTAGTAGTTTTTGCCACAAAGGCGGATGGGTCTCTTAGACTTTGTATGGACTATAGAGAACTAAACAAGCTTACTAAAAAGAACCGACACCCACTGCCGAGGATTGACGATCTCTTTGATCAGTTAGTTGGCGCCTCAGTGTTTTCGCAGTTGGACTTAGCCACTGGCTTTCATCAACTGAGAGTGGCTGAGGATAGTATAGATAAGACTGCTTTTAGGACTCCTGACGGATTCTATGAATGGCTAGTGATGCCCTTTGGTTTGACAAACGCCCCTGCATATTTTGTTGATTTGACGAGTAGGGTGTTTAGGGAATACCTTAACAAATTCGTGGTAGTCTTTGTGGATGACATCTTAGTCTTTTCTAAGAATAAAGAAGAGCACTCCCTACATCTTAGGGAAGTGTTGGAAACCCTTCGAGCGCATAACCTTAAGGCAAAATTTTCTAAGTGTCACTTCTGGAGGAAGGAAGTACGGTTCTTAGGGCACGTGGTTTCCAAAGAAGGGATAGCAGTGGATCCCGCAAAGGTGGTGGCCATCCAAGATTGGAAGGTCCCTAAAAATGCAACCGAAGTAAGAAGTTTCTTGGGGTTGGCTGGCTATTATAGGAAGTTTATCAAAGACTTCGCAAAAATATCAGCTCCATTAACACGGTTAACGAAGAAGAACCTGGTTTTTACGTGGGACAAAGATTGCGATGATGCGTTCCAACGTTTAAAGAGAGCCTTAACTTCAGCCCCAGTCTTAGTGCTGCCAGACGGGAATAAACCGTTTACCATCTATACTGATGCTTGTGGGACGGGACTTGGCGCGGTCCTCATGCAAGAGGGAAGAGTAATAGCCTATGGTGGAAGGCAGTTGAGGGTTCATGAAAAGAATTACCCCACGCATGACTTAGAGCTAGCCGCAATTGTTTTCGCGCTTAAGTCTTGGCGTCACTATCTTCTTGGTGAGAAATTCGAACTGTTCACTGACCACAAATCATTAAAATACTTATTCTCTCAGAAGGATTTGAATTTAAGGCAGCAATGGTGGATGGAATTCTTAGCCTCCTACGATTTTGAAATAGCATATACCCCGGGCAAGGGTAACGTGGTGGCAGACGCCTTAAGTAGGAAAAGGTTGTCCTTGAGTCCGTTGTTTGTTGAACGACAAAGCTTAGAATTCATCTCTATGTTTGACTTTAGACCCTCCGTTGACTTAGTACCCGGTCTGTTAGCATCCTTGGAGGTTAGACCTACACTTCTAGGACGGGTTGGTGAGGCACAGCGAGACGACCCACAGTTGGTTGAGATAGTAGAAAAGCTCAAAGGGGGGGAGTCGTCAAGCCATCTTTGTAGGTATACCCTAGACGATAAGGGTTGGTTACGAAGGGATAATAGACTTTGTGTACCACAAGACGAAGACTTAAGGAAGGCCATTCTTGATGATGCTCATCGCTCAAAAATGACCATTCATCCCGGCGGGGATAAGATGTACAAAGATATGAAGGGGGTTTTCTTTTGGGCCGGTATGAAAAAGGATGTGGCCGAGTACGTCGCTAGATGCTTGGTGTGCCAACGAGTTAAAGCAGAACAAAAGAAACCCGGTGGGTTGCTTCACCCATTAGAAGTTCCACTATGGAAATGGGAAAGCATCTCAATGGATTTTGTGGATGGATTACCAAGATCAAGGAAGGGTAACACGGGGATTTGGGTTATAGTAGATAGACTTACTAAAAGCTCCCATTTTATTCCCGTGAAAAGTAAGAGGACTGCTCCGTGGTTGGCTTCTGTATACATTAAGGAGATAGTTCGTTTGCACGGTATTCCTTCTAGTATAGTAAGCGACCGTGACCCCATCTTTACTAGCGAATTTCGGAAGAGTTTACAAGAGGTGGTAGGGACTCAGCTATGTTTGAGCACCGCATATCATCCTCAGACAGACAGCCAGACCGAGAGGGTGAATCGCATTCTAGAGGATCTTTTAAGGCTTTGTATCCTAGACTTTGGGGGTACATGGGAAGAGCACCTTCCGTTAGTAGAATTCGCATATAACAATAGCTTTCAGTCTAGTATTGGCATGGCACCTTTCGAAGCTCTTTATGGAAGGCCTTGCCGTTCGCCTACATGTTGGTGGGAATCTACCGATAAAGTCCTACTTGGGCCCGATATGGTTAGGGAAACCTCGGAGAAGATTGAGTTGATTCGAAGGAGGATGAAAGCAGCACAAGATAGGCAAAAATCGTATGCTGATAAGAGGAGAACAGATCTTGAGTTTTACATTGGGGACATGGTTTTTATCAAAGTGTCTCCGTTACAGAATGTTGTTCGCTTTGGGTCCGTGGGGAAATTAGCACCAAGGTTTGTAGGGTCGTTTCCTGTAAAAAAAAACAGGATTGGGAAGATGGAATATAGGGTGGAGTTGCCTGAGAAACTTAGTGGAGTACACGACGTATTCCATGTATCACATTTGAGGAAGTGTTTGCACAAGACCGCGGAGGTGGTAGAGCCGAGCTTGCTTAAAGAGGTGGAAATAGAGGGTGATGCAACAATTAGACGAGCTCCTACATGCATTCTTGGGTCGGAGATCAAAAAGTTGAGGAATCGAGAGGTCAGACTGGTTAAAGTGCAATGGGGAGATGATGAGAGCAACGCAACTTGGGAGACAGAAGAGAAGATGCGTTCGTTGTACCCTTTTCTTTTTGAGGGTATGTCTTTTAATTTCTCCTTTATCGCTTAGCTTAGCTTATCTTATCTTTAGTATGTCCTCTCATTAGTATCTTTGACCTTTAGTTAGGATAATCCTATGGTTGAAACATGTGTTTGAGACATGTTATGTATGATGGATGCAAAATGGATGCAAGTGTTTGCTAGTGGTTGCTCGTGGATGCATATATACACACACTTTAGGCACTAGATCGGCTCAGTCACTTCATATTTCATATTGCATATATATGGATGTATTTAGTATAATGGATGTATAATGGTTGTACCATCATATGGATGCTGCATTCGGTTGAATGGGTGTGCACGCATATAGAAGTAGTATGTAAGCAATTAGGATCTTTTGCATACATAATGGATTCATGACACTTACATAGTTTGCATTAAGGAGGTCAACTGAATCAGTAGACCGCCTGATTTCGCATTAGGTAAGGACATGTACACACACTTGCATATGATCATAAAGCATTAGAAGTCTTTTAAGGACAATGGATGCCTGTGTATGATGGATGAGTAGATGGACGTTTGGATGGTAGGATATACATTCTTCCAGACTTGAAGATTTCGGGGACGAAATCCTAAAAGGAGGGGAGAATGTAACACCCCGAATTTTCTATTAACACTAAAGTTGCTAAAATAATAATAAGTGTGTAGAAGAGGGGATGTATCTAATATGAATATAAAAATATTAATAAGTATATAAGAGAGGGGATGTATCTAATATGAATATAAAAATATTAATAAGTGTGTAAGAGAGGGGATGTATCTAATATGAATATAAAAATATTAATAAGTGTGTAAGAGAGGGGATGTATCTAATATGTATATAAAAACAATAATAAGTAAAGGGGGATGTATCTAATATGTACATTGTAGAATATATATATATTTATGACATGAATAGAAGTTTATTAATATGCTGAGTGTTTGCTGAGTCACTTCTGACTCATTGCTGAGTCAACAAGATAAACCCCATCTTGTCTGAACGGCTGCGGTTATTTCTAGGTTAAATCTAATGGCCTAAATGAATTCTAAAATCTATAAATAAGTGGGTAGACCCTAGACCTAAATCACTTGTAAAATTAGAGAAGCTACCGTCATGCTGCTGCCATGGAGTTCAGCATAGCCGTCACAAACTAAGAAGAGGAAGCCTAATCATCTACAACTAAATCTACACAAATCAAATCAAAAGATCTCTCTTTCTCTAATTCTTTTCTTTTGTTGGTGAGTATGATGATTCTCACAAGACTATTACAAACTAATTTGACTCAGTTATGAATGGATCACAAGAAAGTGATGTGATTTGTAATTGTAAATTCTATATATTGTGGATCTCTTATTATGTTATTATGTTGTCGTATGATGTAAATTATATATGCTATGTCATGCTATGTTGTAAATTCTCTTATGCTATGTCGTGCTATGTTGAGAATCATGTCAAGCTATGTTATACTATCATACTATGCCATGTTATAAATCATACTATATTATGTTGAAAAATCATGTTGTTGGATCATGCTTAAAGTTATGTTTTTTTTTCTTCTTAATTTAAATGGATCTTGTTTATGGGAATTTGCCTATTAGGTTAGTTGTACCCATAAACTTGAAACTATAATTAAATAAAACTTGATTATGGGAATTTGCCTATTGAGTTAGGTGTACCCATATAAAACCATGTTGTTAAAAAAATTAGATGATGTTGATTCACACATGTTCATATGTAAGTTTATGAAAATTGATTGAGATTATATTAGGTGAATTTTGAACAAGTTGACACCTTTAGGTCCATGACATGTATAATCTATGCAAGTTGGACATATGCAAGTTTCACCCCTTATTATGATTCATTTGGTCACATATACATGTTGTTATTATGATAATCTCTTTTATGCTATGAGTTAGGCTATTCGAGTCTAACATATATTTTGCGAATAAACGTTCAAACGTGGGGTAGGGGTAATATTAGGAATTAATAAATTGGGTGCAATTTTGTAAGATTTTGCATACCATGAATGGATGTCCATAATTGAGTCAATTATGGACATTGTTAAAAATTGGAAGTAATCAATAATTCAAGTAGGGAATTATTAAAATTGGGGGAAAGTGGATTATTATTAATAATCAATGCCTAGGACACGAGGTTGGACCCGTTTGTGAAGTAAACCTGCCCGGACCCGCCCGGCAAATCCAGTAGTCACAAATGTCGGCCCAATGTGAGAGGTCCTAGGCCCAAACTAAAGCATAACAATTGTAAAGACACGAGGTTAGACTCTTTTATGGTGTAAGACTGCCCGGACCCGCCCGGCAAATCCAGCTGCCATAAATGCCAGTCCAATGTGAGAGGTCTTTATGAGGTTGTGGCCTTAATGAACTAAGAAATACTTAACCAGATAATCATGTAAGGTGGGACATGGGGGTTAAGTAGGTGCCTTGGGTGGCATGAGGAATCTGGTGGTTGCCTTTAGAGGCATTTGAAATACGATTAGACTTAACCAAACACACATGTAAATGAACATGACTAAGTGGGTTAAGTGGGATGGACTAATGGGGACAAGCTTAGGTGGAATGCTTGTGGTAAATAGTGGGGGCCCATTTCAACCAGTATCCCAAAACGTATCTTTGTGGGCTCGACCCAAGTCGAGGACGGGACACGCATACTGGGTTTGACTATAAGAGGCCAAAACAGGGAGCGGTGGCAACGCAAGTCCAACGGGTTTCATATGCGTGTGTGGACCCGGGCTGGTAGGTAAGACGTTGTTGCATCGTGTAGGTATAAGCCGTGCATGTCCGTTGTATCAGGTTGCCACTTTAGGGGAGTGATACACCCCACTGTGGGGCCAGCACGGGTATCTACGAGTTAGGGAGCCGATCGAATAATGGGAAGTAGGGTACACCTAGTGGAGATAGGGGCAGGCGGCACCTATGTAGTCAGCTAGGGGTACGTAAAGCCATTGGGAAAGTTTCTAAGTGAAGCTAAGTGGGATGAATCTTTAGGGTGACTGGTGTGGTGCAGTATAGTGTTTATCCTTTAGTATTTAGGAGCGCCTATAACGTTGCCTTTAGCGATTGTCTATGTCCTTAATCTGCTCATCATAGACATTTTCTTGTTTTCCAGCTTATGCCTTAGTCCAGTTATTTTGGTAATAGTATTGTAGAATTATCATATTCACCAGACTTTATGTCTGACCCCCTCTTTTCCATCCTTTTCTCCCTTCAGGTCCGCAGGTTGGGCCAAGTTCTAGTGGAGTCTAGTTGGATCGCTTATCTTCTGGAAAGCTTGGACTGCTGAAGTAAAGTCCAGCTTGTTATCTTTCTTTTTAATGGCTATTCATGTAATGGGATTATGTACTTGTTTTATCAAGATAGATATTGTACTTGACATTGAATATGGTGTTATGATGTAATCAAACATGTTTTGACTTCTGCTACAATGAAATAAAGTTTTTGAATTTCCAAGTACTATTTTATATCTGTCTTGTTGTAATTTTACTGTTCTATATTCACTTAAAACCTCCATGGAAGTTAATGCATTCCCTTTGTGAGTGACATTAATGGACGTAGGGTGTTACACTTGCCTAATCTATAAATAAGACCCTAACCTACCCTAAATCATCATTATTCATTCATACAACTAAACTATGGCAAAATCAATCCTCTCATGGCCACCACTCTCTTCATAAAATTCCTAAATAAATTCCTAAGTGATTTTCCATGCATACAAGTGTTTTCAAACTTGTATGAGCATCATTAGCTTGCATTCAAGTCAAGTTTATATATTTGCATCATAAAGAAAGAGTCTTGATCATTTTGGCTCAAGGGTTTTGCTTGCATTTTGGGTTTAATTGATTTCATAAGGGCTTTGTCATATTTTTGTGACTTCTTAAGCATTGTAAGCCCTATTCTACTTTCATACTTAAACTCTAAAGTTAAATGTATGATATGCAAGTTTATCATGTTGTGATATGCAAGTTTATATGCAAGTTTATCATGTTGTGATATGCAAGTTTATATGCAAGTTTATCATGTTGTGATATGCAAGTTTATATGCAAGTATGCCAAGTTATGTTATGCAAGTTTGGGTTGAACATTTTGTTCATGCTATCATGTTATGCAAGCTTATTTTGGGTTTATGAACATAAAGCTTTAAGCTTTATGCCAAAGGTTGCATTTTAGCAACATGTAAGTTATCATATCTCTTATGATAACTTGCATGTGAGGCTTAATGCGAACTTATGGCCATCTCTACATGTCATTTAGCACCATGTATCACCAATATGCTAAGTTTGGTTTTATGCATGCTTTTGAGGCCTAAAAATGTAATATGCAAGTGTATGAACATATGAACATTTCATATGCCACCATGTTAAGCTTGTGGCTTAAATACCTTTATGTCATGATTATGCCAAGTTCCCTCTTTCTATCCTTTATGTGCTATTGCGATATGTAAGCGATGGGATTGCGTTTGGGGTTGGGTAAACTTAAAAGACATAAAACATAAACTTGGGAATTTACCTATTAAGTTAGGTCTACCCATTGGGAATTTACCTATTAAGTTAGGTCTACCCAATTGCTTGAAAACTTGTAACATGTTTTGGAAACATGATGGACATGATACTTAGAAAAGATAAGTGTGGCCAACTCGAGGTTGGGTTGAGTTTGTAGCGTAAACCTACCCGGAACCGACCGGCTTAACTAGTTGCTACAAACAATAGGACCCAATGTGAGAAGTTGGTCATGTTGTACCTTGAACCCGAGGTTAGACCAAGTTGTGGTGTAAAGCTACCCGGACCCGCCCGGCTTAACTAGTAACCACAACAAGGTCTAATGTGAGAGGTTAAGGCGCATTAAATTAATTAATGCCTCGTGATTAGGGTTAAGTCATGGTCCACTTAATACTTAACCAATTTGGGCTTGGTAGATTAATCGGGGTTAAGTCGTGAACTCATCGTTACACTTAACCAAGTTAATCCAGGATTAGCAAGAGGGTTAAACCGTACTTAACCCACTAGAAAAATCCTAGCAATGAGGGCCCACTCCAGCAGTAATCCCAAGTTAGTATCATCATGACCCTAGGGACTAGGCTAGGGTGGGGGCACGATTACTGGACTGGAGGTAAGTGACCAAAAGCGACGGCAGAGGGTACGCCGGTGTAGTTCCGGGCGGACTCTGGTCGTGCACATAGTCCGTAGCCGGAGAAAACATGCACGGGTACCAGTAGATCGGGACTGTGCACTCATGTTCATGGTGTCCAGGGGTTGACACCCTAGGGCTTGATACGCCCGAAGGGTGGACCCGGCACAGTTCGACTACAATTATGATTGGGCCGTATTGACACCAACACGTGACGAGTTAGGCTTAGGGAGCCGATCGACTAGACCGTTTGGTTGGACCTTGTATTAGGGTCATTTCATGTTATTGGGCCAAAGCTTGGGCCAAGGGATCAATACTTGTTTATTCAAGTCATGTTAGTTTGCTAGTACACCTGTGGTGCAAAACCTTAATCCTGATTATGCGATGACACCTTTATCTACCTTGTTAGTTAATCATCATGCTGGTATATTGTTATCCTTATGTTCATCCCTGCTGCTTATGCCAGTTAACTTTATCAGTTTACATTGATTGTAGTAGGGCTTACTCAGTCTTTTTGACTGACCTGTTTTCTTTCGCCTCTTTTCTTCCGTTCCCCCCCCCCCAAGGTTCTCAGGGAGGGAATACTGGAGCTTAGCTTGGATTTCGGATTGCTTGCTTGTGGGGTTTCAGCTCATGTACGGTTTCGACATGAAGCTAGCTATCGTTACCACTTAATTGGGGATAGCACTTATTTATTTCAGTTTTTCAGTTGATGTTGTTTTATCTAGACTTGTTTATTTGGAAAGCTATGTTGTACCAGACTTGTTTTGAAATGTTTTGAAATCTTCCGCTGTTTTATCTATGTTATTTACTCTGTTTACATATATACATATGTTCTTGTTCTGCCTTGATATATCATTATGCATGTTTACCTGATTCAAACGCCCCTCCAAAGTCAGAGTGCTTGCAAGAGCCACCCTGGTGGAGGTGGGGTGTTACATTTGGTATCAAAGCATATGGTACGAGAAGGAACAAAAAGGCTTTTAGAAAACTTTTGGAAAACTATTTTCAAAACCAAGTATAAAGTATTTTCCAAAGAAAAGTCTAGTTTATTTTAAAGGCTATTCCCCAAAAAGCCATTAGCAAAATTCCTTCGTTTTTCTCCATTCTGAACCTGTCTTTTTCTTCGTTTTCAGTATGGCCGATAACTTTGCTATTCCGGAGGGAGTACACGTACCTGTTTGGTATAGGAGACTTTTGGAGGCTAGGGCGACCGAAGCCGGCCCCGCAGATGTTCCTCCTCCTCCGGTAGTTAATGTTCCTCCTCCTCCTCCTCCGGTGGTTAATGTTCCTCCTCCTCCTGTCGCTGAGGTTCCTCTTCCTCCTCCCCCTCAGCATCCTCAAGTGGACTTCGCAAAGACTTGCAAAGATTTCAAAGCAATGGGTGGCAAGAACTTTCAAGGCACTGAGACTTTTGTAGAGGCCAGAAATTGGTTGAAAGAGACCGAGGATTTGTTTGCTATCTTTGGGTTAGACCATCAGAGGAAGCTCTTGTTGGCGGTTTGGCTTATGAAGGATGAAGCCGCTTATTGGTGGGAAGTCACCAATGGTACTAGGCCTGTTGAGACTTGGGCCGATTTCAGGGCAAGGTTCATGCTTAAGTTTCTATCTTCTGCTGAGGAGAATCTGCAAATGGAGAGGTTCATAACTTTGAAACAAGGAGATATGTCTGTCAAAGAATATGTGAACAAGTTCAATCAGTTAGCTCGTTTTGGCTTGGATATGGTGAATACTCCTCAGAAGAAGGTTCTTCGTTTTGCTAGAGGATTGAATGAGCCGTTGCAGGGATTGGCTATGTCACATATTCCCCATGGGGCCACGTTTGAGAGTTTGGTTGATATGGCGTTACTTCAGGGAGATGTCAAGAAAGAAACCAAGATGAATGATACTCAAGCCAAGAAGACTGATTCCCAGGGAAAAGGAAATCAGGGTAATCCAAGTGGTCAGAGCAGTCAAGGCAATCAGAACAAGAACAAGAGTCAAGGCAACAAGGGGAACAACAACAAGGGCAATAACAACAAGGGCAAGAACAACAAGGGGAAGTGCCATTATTGCGGTTCAGTTGGGCATCTTATTAAGGATTGTAAGAAGAGGAAAAGGAAGAATGGTGAATGCTTTTTCTGCGGTGAGACTGGAAATTTCAGTAAGGATTGCCCGAGGAAGCAAGGGCAAGGACAGGGTCAGACTCAGCGTGCTGGACCTTCAGGAGGGCAAGTTCATGCTCTCAATGTCGCTCCAGTTCCCGATCGAGGTAGTATTTCTGTTGAGAGCCTTGTATATATTTCTGATTTTCCAGTTCGTACCTTTTTTGATTCTGGTGCATCGCATAGCTTTATCTCATCTGATCTTGTTGATAGTTTGCACCTTAGTACTAGCTTGGTAGATGATCCCGTCTGTGTCTCAAATCCTATTGGGGGTTCCGCCCATTTGTCTATGATATGTGGGGATTTGAGGATCTCTATACTGAGTGTAGAGTTCTTGTGCAGTGCTTATGTTCTTGGTTTTAGGGGATACGGATTGATATTGGGCATGGATTGGCTGTCCAGATATGGAGCCATTCTTGATTGTGAGCATAGGGTTGTGAGGCTCGTGACTCGCCTCGGAAACACCCTAGAGATTTCTTGTGATCCGAGAGGTCCCGTCATGTTGTGCTATCTGGAATCACTCGACTTGTCAATGGAAACTCTTCAGTCTGTGAGAGTGGTTCGAGAGTATCCGGATGTTTTCGACGAAGTTAGGGGGTTGCCCCCTAAGCGAGAGATTGATTTCCGCATTTATCTGGTGGATAATGCAAAGCCTGTTTCTTTGCCCGTTCGGCACATGGCTCCGCGTGAAAGGCGGGAGCTAAGTAAGCAAGTGAAAGAGTTGCTTGAGAAGAACTTCATTAGACGAAGTATATCTGAATGGGGAGCGCCTGTGGTATTTGCTACCAAGGCGGATGGTTCTCTCCGACTTTGCGTTGACTATCGAGAGTTGAATAAGCTGACTAAGAAGAACAGACACCCGTTACCGAGGATTGATGATCTCTTTGACCAGCTTGTCGGTGCTTCTGTTTTCTCTCAGCTTGATCTTGCTACGGGGTTCCATCAGCTCAGGGTAGAAGAAGATAGTATAGACAAGACTGCGTTCAGAACTCCAGATGGATTCTTCGAATGGCTTGTCATGCCGTTCGGCTTGACTAATGCACCCGCATATTTCGTGGACTTGATGAGTAGGGTGTTCAGGGAGTTCTTGAACAAGTTTGTCGTGGTCTTCGTAGATGATATTCTAATCTTCTCTAAGGATGAGGAGGAGCACGCAAGGCATCTCATGGAGGTGATGGATACGCTTAGAGCGCATCAGTTGAAGGCCAAGTTCTCCAAGTGTCACTTTTGGAGAAGGGAAGTTAGATTCCTTGGGCATATAGTATCTAAGCAAGGCTTAGCGGTGGATCCCGCTAAGGTAGTGGCAGTTCAGGATTGGAAGACTCCAAGGAATGCAACCGAAGTGAGAAGTTTTCTAGGTCTTGCAGGTTTTTACCGGAAGTTCATCAAGGACTTCGCAAAGATATCTGCTCCTCTCACTAAATTGACGAAGAAGAATTTAGTTTTTGCTTGGAGCATAGAATGCGAGCTTGCTTTTCAGAAGCTCAAGAGAGCTCTCACATCAGCACCTGTTCTAGCTTTGCCCGATGGAGGGAAGTTATTTACCGTATACACCGATGCATGTGGCACGGGGTTAGGAGCTGTTCTTATGCAAGAAGGAAGATTGATATGCTTTGGCGGTAGACAACTCAAAGTGCATGAGAAGAATTATCCCACTCATGACTTAGAGTTGGCAGCAATAGTATATGCACTCAAGGCTTGGCGCCATTATCTTCTGGGAGAAAAATTTGAGCTATATACCGATCACAAGTCATTGAAGTATCTCTTTTCTCAGAAGGATCTGAATCTGAGGCAACAAAGATGGATGGAATTCTTGGCGTCCTACGATTTTGAGATAGCTTATACCCCTGGCAAGGGGAATGTGGTAGCAGATGCATTGAGTAGAAGAAGGTTGACCCTAAGTCCTCTATTCGTTGAGATGAAGAATTTAGAGTATGTGGCAACCTTTGATTTCTCTTTGGCGATTGAGTCGATAACCGGTTCTTTAGCATCTCTGGAACTCAGACCTACCCTTCTTGATCAAGTTGGGGCTTCACAGAGAGAAGACCCTCAGATAGTTGAGATTATGGATAAGCTAATTCAAGGAGAGACGTCTAGTCATCTCGCTCGATATTCTATTGATGACAAGGGTTGGCTGAGGAGAGACGGAAGGTTATGTGTTCCAATGGTAGAAGATCTAGTAAGAAGAGTTCTTGAGGAAGCGCATCGCTCTAAGTTGACTATACATCCGGGCGGAGATAAGATGTATAAAGATATGAAGCGCATTTTCTTTTGGCCTGGGATGAAGAAGGATGTGGCAGAATTTGTCTCTAGATGTATCATTTGCCAGCAAGTTAAGGCCGAGTCGAAGAAGCCCGGTGGGCTATTGCATCCTCTAGACATTCCACTATGGAAGTGGGAGAGTATTTCCATGGATTTTATCGATGGGCTACCAAGGTCAAGGAAAGGGAATACGAGCATTTGGGTTATTGTGGATAGACTTACGAAGAGTGCTCATTTCATTCCGGTGAAGAGCAAGAGGACTGCATCTTGGCTAGCGTCTGTATATCTTCGTGAGATTGTGAGACTACATGGAGTCCCTTCTAGTATAGTCAGTGACCGTGACCCAATCTTTACAAGTCAATTCTGGAATAGCTTGCAAGAAGCTATGGGCACAAGGTTGAATCTAAGTACGGCTTATCACCCACAGACGGACGGTCAAACCGAAAGGGTGAATAGGGTACTCGAGGATCTGTTGAGGCTTTTATTCTGGATTTTGGTGGTACTTGGGAAGACCATCTTCCTCTTGTAGAGTTTGCATATAATAACAGTTATCAGGCAAGCATAGGGATGACACCATTTGAAGCTTTATATGGGAGGCCGTGCAAGTCGCCTACATGTTGGTGGGAGACTACAGATGAGCTTATACTTGGGCCTGATATGATCAGAGATACATCCGAGAAGATCGAGTTGATTCGGAGACGGATGAAAGCGGCCCAAGACCGACAGAAATCCTATGCTGATAAGCGAAGAACGGATTTGGAGTTTGATGTTGGGGATATGGTTTTCGTGAAGGTTTCTCCTTTGCGGAATGTGGTCCGATTTGGAGCTGTTGGGAAGTTGGCACCGAGGTTTGTTGGACCATTCCCTATTATAGAGAGGATCGGGCAGATGGCTTATAGAGTGAAGTTGCCCGAGAAGCTTGCTGGAGTACACGATGTTTTTCATGTCTCGCATCTCCTGAAGTGTTTACATGAATCAGCAGAGGTTGTTGAGCCAAGTGTTCTAAAAGATGTAGAAGTGGAGAAAGAGGCTACCTTGAGGAGAGCTCCGATTCGTATCTTGGGGACGGAGACCAAGAAGCTAAGGAATCGAGAGGTCAAATTGGTGAAGGTTCAATGGGGTGAAGCCGAAGAAGACGCAACTTGGGAAACCGAGGAGAAGATGCGTGGGCTTTATCCATTCCTTTTTGAGGGTACACTCTCAATCTCTTTTCTTTGTTAGCATATCTTTCTCTTTGCTATCCATGTTTATCTAGTTTATCGTGTTAATCTTGTCATGAGAACCTTAGGTAGAAACCCTTTGGATGAAACATGTGTTTGAAACATGTTATGCTTGATGGTTGCAAGTGGTTGCAAGTGTTTGCAAGTGGATACTCGTGGATGCATAATACACGTTAGGCACTAAGATCGGCTCACACACTTTCATACCGCATATGCATGAGTGTTTATGCTTATTCATGGATGAAAACTTGTTATGCTATCACGTGGATGTTGCATGTGGATGAATGTTATGTGCACTCATGTAGAGATTATAAATCATGTTAGGAATTTGCATACATATGGACTCATTTCACTAACATATTTTGCATTAAAGGGGTTTACTGAATCAGTAACCTCCTGATTTTCGCATTAGATAAGTACATATACACACACCTTTGCATATGATCATACAGCATTTAGAACCTTTTAAGGACAATGATTGCTCGTGGATGATGTTTTGAGTAGATGGATGATGGATGGTAGGATACGTTCTTCCTAACTTGGAGATTTCGGGGACGAAATCCTTTAAGGAGGGAAGAATGTAACAACCCGTATTTTTGAATAACATGTTATAACATAAATGGAGGCAGAATTAAACTGTAAAATCTGAATCAAGGGAAACGGGCTATGCCATTGCGTTCGTCTCGGAAAAATACGCGAAATAGAGTCCGAGTTTTCGAAAATCGGAGTCCGTATGACCAAGATATGGCCTCGCGAAGTTTCACGAAAAATTCCCAAATTAAAGTATACTTAATTAAGTGAAATGGGTTGCGCAGAGAAATATATATATTGATATATATATATATATATATAATTGAAAATTAAATAAATAAATATGCAAAAATGTTCAAAACAGCGAATTGGGAGAGGAGAATAACCGAACCGGCCGATTTTTGAGGTCGACCCAAGCCCGCTGGGTCGACTAGGGGTTAATCCAGGGTGTTTGGCTGTCAACTCGTGGGCCGATTCGCTCAAATGCAAATTTTGCATTTGAATGGTTCTCATGGTTCATCTTTAATCTAAAGACCCTAGATGGTTCCTACACTTGACTTCTTCCCCAAGACATGCTTTGATGGCTTGGATTGAATCTAGGGTTAATCCTATGGCCTAAAACACTTGCCTAATCTATAAATAAGACCCTAACCTACCCTAAATCATCATTATTCATTCATACAACTAAACTATGGCAAAATCAATCCTCTCATGGCCACCACTCTCTTCATAAAATTCCTAAATAAATTCCTAAGTGATTTTCCATGCATACAAGTGTTTTCAAACTTGTATGAGCATCATTAGCTTGCATTCAAGTCAAGTTTATATATTTGCATCATAAAGAAAGAGTCTTGATCATTTTGGCTCAAGGGTTTTGCTTGCATTTTGGGTTTAATTGATTTCATAAGGGCTTTGTCATATTTTTGTGACTTCTTAAGCATTGTAAGCCCTATTCTACTTTCATACTTAAACTCTAAAGTTAAATGTATGATATGCAAGTTTATCATGTTGTGATATGCAAGTTTATATGCAAGTTTATCATGTTGTGATATGCAAGTTTATATGCAAGTTTATCATGTTGTGATATGCAAGTTTATATGCAAGTATGCCAAGTTATGTTATGCAAGTTTGGGTTGAACATTTTGTTCATGCTATCATGTTATGCAAGCTTATTTTGGGTTTATGAACATAAAGATTTAAGCTTTATGCCAAAGGTTGCATTTTAGCAACATGTAAGTTATCATATCTCTTATGATAACTTGCATGTGAGGCTAAATGCGAACTTATGGCCATCTCTACATGTCATTTAGCACCATGTATCACCAATATGCTAAGTTTGGTTTTATGCATGCTTTTGAGGCCTAAAAATGTAATATGCAAGTGTATGAACATATGAACATTTCATATGCCACCATGTTAAGCTTGTGGCTTCAATACCTTTATGTCATGATTATGCCAAGTTCCCTCTTTCTATCCTTTATGCGCTATTGCGATATGTAAGCGATGGGATTGCGTTTGGGGTTGGGTAAACTTAAAAGACATAAAACATAAACTTGGGAATTTACCTATTAAGTTAGGTCTACCCATTGGGAATTTACCTATTAAGTTAGGTCTACCCAATTGCTTGAAAACTTGTAACATGTTTTGGAAACATGATGGACATGACACTTAGAAAAGATAAGTGTGGCCAACTCGAGGTTGGGTTGAGTTTGTAGCGTAAACCTACCCGGAACCGACCGGCTTAACTAGTTGCTACAAACAATAGGACCCAATGTGAGAAGTTGGTCATGTTGTACCTTGAACCCGAGGTTAGACCAAGTTGTGGTGTAAAGCTACCCGGACCCGCCCGGCTTAACTAGTAACCACAACAAGGTCTAATGTGAGAGGTTAAGGCACATTAAATTAATTAATGCCTCGTGATTAGGGTTAAGTCATGGTCCACTTAATACTTAACCAATTTGGGCTTGGTAGATTAATCGGGGTTAAGTCGTGAACTCATCGTTACACTTAACCAAGTTAATCCAGGATTAGCAAGAGGGTTAAACCGTACTTAACCCACTAGAAAAATCCTAGCAATGGGGGCCCACTCCAGCAGTAATCCCAAGTTAGTATCATCATGACCCTAGGGACTAGGCTAGGGTGGGGGCACGATTACTGGACTGGAGGTAAGTGACCAAAAGCGACGACAGAGGGTACGCCGGTGTAGTTCCGGGCGGACTCTGGTCGTGCACATAGTCCGTAGCCGGAGAAAACATGCACGGGTACCAGTAGATCGGGACTGTGCACTCATGTTCATGGTGTCCAGGGGTTGACACCCTAGGGCTTGATACGCCCGAAGGGTGGACCCGGCACAGTTCGACTACAATTATGATTGGGCCGTATTGACACCAACACGTGACGAGTTAGGCTTAGGGAGCCGATCGACTAGACCGTTTGGTTGGACCTTGTATTAGGGTCATTTCATGTTATTGGGCCAAATCTTGGGCCAAGGGATCAATACTTGTTTATTCAAGTCATGTTAGTTTGCTAGTACACCTGTGGTGCAAAACCTTAATCCTGATTATGCGATGACACCTTTATCTACCTTGTTAGTTAATCATCATGCTGGTATATTGTTATCCTTATGTTCATCCCTGCTGCTCATGCCAGTTAACTTTATCAGTTTACATTGATTGTAGTAGGGCTTACTCAGTCTTTTTGACTGACCTGTTTTCTTTCGCCTCTTTTCTTCCGTTCCCCCCCCCCCCAGGTTCTCAGGGAGGGAATACTGGAGCTTAGCTTGGATTTCGGATTGCTTGCTTGTGGGATTTCAGCTCATGTACGGTTTCGACATGAAGCTAGCTATGGTTACCACTTAATTGGGGATAGCACTTATTTATTTCAGTTTTTCAGTTGATGTTGTTTTATCTAGACTTGTTTATTTGGAAAGCTATGTTGTACCAGACTTGTTTTGAAATGTTTTGAAATCTTCCGCTGTTTTATCTATGTTATTTACTCTGTTTACATATATACATATGTTCTTGTTCTGCCTTGATATATCATTATGCATGTTTACCTGATTCAAACGCCCCTCCAAAGTCAGAGTGCTTGCAAGAGCCACCCTGGTGGAGGTGGGGTGTTACACCAATTCTCCAATAAGAACCTATGTTTTAGATTATACTACACCAGAAAACGGTTTTTCACAGCATTTGAAAATCACTGTAATATGATATCATGGTGTTATTATAAATTTTGTATAAAAATATGCTGACGTAAGTATAGGACTTTTCAAAGAAAAAAAACGCTGTTGAAAGCCCTATTTTACAGCGATTATGGTATGTTAATAATAGTTTTTAAGCGTATCTTCCATTTTCATCGGCCATTAATAAACATTTATATTAAATATTACATTGTTTTCATTTTTGCTATCAAAAGTTTACATAGATGTTTCTACATTTTCATCAGCATTTTGTAAACGATGTTATTTAGTATTCAGAGTAATGACAACTTCGGATAAACGCTTCTTTTGTTGTTTCAATTTTTACAACAACTATATTTTGTTGTATTATCACAATATTTATGCACATGGATATCAATGAAATTTAAATATAATTCAAGCAACTCGTATCCATAACATATTTGAATCAAACACAAAAGTCACCATATAAACACATAATTAGTGATGATTTACATAAAACTATATATATCATAATATTCGTAAACAAAGACATCGCCTATAAATCACGTTTACATAAACGAAATTAGCACCATAAACTAAGTTCACACAATATTCGTTAAACAAAACTACAATATTCCTGAGATAATTTTTCATCAAATAATGGGAACAAAATGGGCAACCAAAATGTTTCATATGCATACCATGGAAGAAGAAGATATCGCCTTTCATATTTTTGCATCAATGTTCTTTCGTTACCTACAAGTTAATGATTCTTTTAGTAGCACTTGAGATGTTCTAACCTTGATTACAAATAACATACTGATTCTGCTAGTAGTAAACGACATGTAAAGCAAACATTTTTTTCTTCTAATTTACCATTATCGATTTAGTAATCGTATTGATTACACCGTGATCTCAACTAATCTAGTTAACTTGATTAATTATTATTATTTTATTATATTTGGTTTGTATTTTATCAAACTTAATTAATTTATTGTTAGTATTTATAATTCTTAACTAACTTAGTTAAATTATTGTTATTATTATTGTAAATTTAACTATTTTTTGTAAAATTTAGGTAACTTTATTAATATTTTAGGATTTAATATTATTAATTTTACAAAAATAGTTTATTGTTACTATTTAAACTTATTAACTTTTATAAAACTTAATTTTGAATTTATTATCATTATTATAAACTTAGTTAGTTATCATCATCAATATTAATTATCATCATTATCATTATTATTATGAACTTAGTTAATTATCATCGTCATCATCATTATTATTATAAACTTAGTTAATTATTGTCATCATTATCATTATAAACTTTTTTACTTATCATCATCGTTATTATTATAAACTTGTTAATTTTTATAAAACTTAATTGAATATATATAATACTCGGTTATTTTTATAAATATTTACTAATTTGCACAAAATTTAGCTAACTTAGTTAAATAATTATTATTTTTATTATGTATATTTAATAATTAGTTATTTTTTAAATTTATTTAATCCATTACTTCTGTTATTTATAAAACATAATTAACTTAGTTAAATTATTATTATTATTATAAGTTTAGTTAATTTCAATAAAACTTATTTAGCTTGGTTAATATTTACAATTCAATATTATTATAGATTTGATTAATCATTATTATTACAAAACTTAATTAACTTCATTAATATTTTATAATTTAGTATTATTATTGTTATAAATTTAAGTGACCATCCTACTTCCTAATTATGACCAACATTAACAAGGAAAAACTATACTAAATTTAAAATACATTCATAGTTAGGAAAGTTTGGAATTAAGAACATATCATTATATCCTCAATCGTTTACCTTTGGTTTCCAACCAGCAATGACATGTTTTCTTGCAGCTTTAGTCTTTTCAGAGGATTCACAGCTGAAAAGAAGCTACACACTCAAAAAAGAACATTTTGTAATAGGTAATTTTTATTTTAATTCTGGGTTTTAATAAGTTAATCCACTGTTTTACTTTAATAAGTTAATCCACAACTATTTTGTAAGTTAATCCACAAGTGAATTAACTTAAAGATTTCGCCCTATTATATAGCTAACAATCGATTTTGTGCTTCTTTTTTCACAATTTTGCATTATTTCATAATTAGTTATGCTAAATTGTCCCTCCCGTTTGATAAAGTAGTAACAAATGAATATGCGTTAGACATAGAGTTGATAGCACTTGAATTCAGCAAAGAAGCAATCATTAGATACAATTAGTTCACTAGTTATCTCTGAACAGGATCTGACATGATATGGTAGTAAATGATTATGAAAATAAAAACTAAGATCAAGATTCCAGTAGAGGAGTTCACATCAAATGTTTTCAAATATCTTAAGATACATCACCAATTGCATCGAGCAACAACAACAATAAAGAACTAAAATCAAATTCAAGATCTACATATCAGACAAATAGCAAGTAATTAAACAATACTAACAAATCAATAAAAGTGAAAATGATATATTACTACTTAGGGGGTCTAGATAGTGAATGTTATCCAAGCAACCTATACTTCTATTACAATATTTGAATAAAATGATATTCTACTAATGTACAATTTTTTCAAGATTCCAGAAAATAGCTAACTACAATTATATGTGATAATGGTGATATTAAAAAAAATACAATTTTGTATAGAATTAATCAACTTCAAAAAAAACTACTTACCGTTATTACGTTGAATTATTCTGCTTAAGCTTGGATTTAGATGCTAGGATTCCCGAAATAAGAAGACGACGGAAAACACTGAGAAGAAGAGAAAATAAGCACGTTTCTTTTGTGTGGATACACTGATTAAAATCTAAATTTTAGTAAAAGTCAACGATGCCATAAAATAGGGTGGATTAACTTACTAATATTGTGTATTAGAATAAAAATTACCTTTTGTAATACATTTAACAATTTTTATCATGCACGATCAACTAAATAAGTATTAACAAAAATATAGTACATCAAAATCTCAACTATTAATGTAGCTAATTTGGACTAATAATTACATGCCTTCTTATTCCAGTTTTAACTCAATTTATGGTCAGTATACCGTTCCCAGCTACGATAATATTATATTCAACTAGCATGGAAGCTCTAGTACATTTGAGCCTGACCCCTATGCTCCGCAGCAGCAGGTGCTACTGCTGTACCAGCAGCACATGGCTTTTTTTGGTAGCATCTAACAGGGGTTGTTGTCCTGCAATGATGACAGAGCTCCAAACTTTTTTTGGCGGGATCTAGCAAAGTAACATGATTAATGTGATATTGTTGCGCTTAGCTTGAACTGAAAGTAACATGATTAGTATACATATGAAGATAACATTGCACAATGCATATACAAACATATATACCGCACTCACACAAACAGAAACATGTAATACTGCTCAAGCACACACAACATGGGAAGAAAAGAATCTAACTTCATGTGCCGGTAATTGATTGTGCCTATGTGAAACTCCTAAAATACCGAGTCCTGAGAATCGTGACTCTTTGATATTTATTATCACTAGCAGTATGATTACAATCAATGCATCCCAGGTAATTACTAAGCGTTTATATTACACCAATATTAGGAAATATACACATAGTGAAAATCCATGGTTTGCTACTTAGTTTTTTGTAATCCGTTCATTGATTGGGTTCCTCGATACAGGAATAACATAACCAGCAAATCGATATCTCTTAATCAAAGTCCACCAAATTTTTATTTTATTTTATAATAAATTTATTGTTGGTTGATTTTATAATTCATAGTAAATGATGCATTTTGATGGTATGTAGCCAAGATCACAAACTACTATCAATAAATATCAGTACGGACCATCAAGACAAAATGTAATGGTTAAAGCAAAACAATATACCATAACTACTTTCTTTTATGTTCTCCTGTTCTCTTTAGCCTTTTCCCATAGCTTGTTATCTTCATATATGAGTATTTCATGTTAGAGTTGCTGGTCAATGCAGTTCAAGTTGCTTTCACGTAGAAGCTTATCTAAATGCAATAAAGCTACATGCATTCACATAAAGTTGTTGTTCAATAGGTCATGCCATGTATCCTTAACAATTTATAGAAAAACTTGGTTGCTATTCTTCAAGGAAAAATATTAAAATAATTCAAATAAGCAAATCACTGTTTGAAGTGCACCATCTCTGATTCTTTAGTCCCAACAACACCATCGTGAATGTGTCGATGACTGTGGCACTTGTGATTCATGCTTCAAAACATTTCTTCCCATGGTTTATGAAATATAATGAAACTACATCTGTAATGTATCCATTATACGACAGAAGTGACCTTGAAATTCATATTCTTTTATAGAAGAACAAATTCTACTGATTTAAACATTTATCCAATAATTTTAAACAATTACTTAATAAGTCAAGTAAAAGATAAAATGAAAATAAACAGGTTGCTTGAAGGGCACAATCGTAATAAGACGTACATCACAACATCTATGATTCGCAAGCCTACACCACAACTTGCACAGCAGATGAAATTCTCATCTCTATATTGTTGAGTTTCGGCATTCCTTACGTACTGTACGCGCTTCACCATGTCTATCGGAGTCAACGGTCGAAGTCTCTCATGCCGGCATCCCGATTGAACATCCCCATCGCCTCCCATCGAGCATATAATTTGATATTGGCAAGCAATTATTGTAACAAAAGGAATCCCCAATGTTACATGCCACCAATACCATATATATATACCACGATCTTTCTTAATGTCATACGATATGGGACAATTCTCCCATTCAATCCACACGCCCACTCCATTCCAATGTCAGTCACACCTAACAATCTCCATCTTGGCGAGCATTGCTCAAGTCACCTTAAAGTTACACCTTGAGTCCTCTTCACAATTGGCTAGGCTGCTACCCCGAGTTCTCATAAGCAGTGGCGTCAGGCTGCTTTTACCATTGTATCTCCACCTTGACGAGCACCCCATGCTCAAGCTCCTTTGGATCCATGCTTCTGTAACGACCCATATTTTTGCCCATTCAAATCGACAATAAACCACGCATGTCGACCCGAACAAACCATAAATACAGGCAGTTATTGGGAAAAGAAGAAAAAAAAAGAAGAAAGAAGAGAAAAACAATAACAGAATCTCACAGCGGAAGGACAATATATAATACACAAATAGTAGTTTAAAAACAGTTGAAATATGTATGCATTGACTATCAGAGTTATACATATACAGGTTTCATCACATGGCAGCGGAAATACAATATATATATATATATATATATATATATGATAGATATATACCAAATCTTCATCTTCGATCTCCAAGGTAAAGGAATCTTCGCTAACTGCAAGCATCTGCTGACCCAAGCGTATTGCATAGAAAGAAAAACACAACAAACACTCGGATCAGCACTAAATCATTTTCATATTAGTCAAATTAAAATATGAAATAACATCAATGTCATGGGTGCAGTAACTCAAGGGATGTTACGGGATTTTTCCATCTCTCAAGGATCCGTTAAACTAATACATAGGTAGTATAATACGCTATTATGGTAGTGTCTACTCAGTAAAGTATAAATACTGAAAATAGCGTAAGCGGGATTACATTTTTACCCTTACACCGTTTATAATACCGTAGTCTATACAGTACCGTAAACCCACCGTAAACGATGGCATCAGAGGGCACTCCATAGGTACGATATGAATCAAAATCGTATAGGGCTCGATAAGGATAATATGACAAGGCACTCGAGGCAATGCCCAGGGTAGGATTCTACCAATTGCACTCCCGGACCGGTGGTAACGCATAGCAGCCACTACCGCCCACCTCGGAACACACTCCCAAAGTCATAAATGGGCCCAAATCATCATCATCATCATCATCATAGTCATAGATAATAGTATCGAAGAAGTGTGTCTGATCAAAGGTGCTACCTCAATTAGTCACGGTATAACTCCTATTTTAGTCATTTCAATTCTGACCCGAAGGTCAGGGCTATTTCGTCATCGTTCATCTCCTTCGATTCAATAATCGCCTCCAAGCCATCATAATCATTCTGGATACGTCATAACGTTCACAGTTGTTAAAGTGGTATCGACACTGACAGAGAGTATGCCTTATGTTGACTCCGGTCTCCTTAACAACCAACGTTTACAATTTCCACATCGGTTGGTTCTTTTACATCTCACAAAGGTTCGCTTTCATATCAAAATATCATATTTTGTTTCGAACCCATTTTTATATTCAAAATAGAATATAATTTCATATCAAAAATATCCCAATCATTCCCAAACCGATTATATTCCAAACTAGAATATATTTCCATGTCATTATATTATACTCTTATAATATTTCAAATCGATATATATTCACATAGAATATACTTCATCTTAAAAGATTCAGTTATTTCAAGTCGATTTACATTTGAAATCCCTTCATATTCAAATAAAATATATGTTTTTTCCATATCTATTCATTTCAATCTTTGGAAATCCCATTTATATTCAAGTAGAATAAAATCTACCTTTCCATATCAAAATCGGTTAAAACCAATTATATTCAAATAGAATATAACTTATCTCAACTCCATTTGACCCAACGGTTTAAATCCAAACACTTTCCATTCGGAAGAAGAAATATAATTCACAAAATAATTTTTTGAAAATAAAACTTATAAATAAAACCTTATATAAAATTTACTTATATAGAATCATTAGAGTGTACGAAGGTAATTTAAATCACTATATATATATACATAAAACAAGCTTACAAAAAAAAATAAACGAAAATATAAATATGAAAACTTCACTTATAACAAAGTAGATATATAGTTTATAAATAAAATAAAATAAAAATAGAACAAAATTGAAATGGAATTTTAAACCTTAAATTGTTTCTCCTTCCAAATTTCAACACTTGAATCTAAATTCCAGTCTCAAATGGAGTTACACCATTTCAATATCTTATTCCAACCCATTCAACCCATTTTCCATTTCGAGGATTCAAAACCATATTCGTATTTAGTTTAAAACAACTCCAATTATCCTCGATTACTTTTATTCCAAAATTTAAATTCGAAAAGAATTTATTAAATTTGAGTCCACTAATTATTGGAATAAATCCCAAATCATATTTAAATCCAAATTACAAACTTCCAAATTAGTTTAGGAAATTTCTTAACCATTCCAAATAACATCGAGAATTCATATCTTAAAGGAAAAATAAAATTCTTTATCGAAAATCGATACATTTCCTTTAAATGAAAATTTCCACCCAATAGAATTCAAATAATTTAAAATCATTTAACCAACAGATGTCCATATATAATTTGCTACCCTATGGCCAAGATGATTTTAAATTTAATTTCTCGATATTCGGGGATGGATCTATCATTTCAATCTAAATCAGGGTCACAGAGATTTATCATTTCACTCTGTGTTCTTATTTTATTTTATTGATAAACCCCGGGTTTATTAGATGCCCGTAACATCAAGGGTAAATGGGATTTACCGTCACAATCACATGCAATACGATATACTGAATATGAATCATTAACAATGTCAATATCGAATTCAGTAATAAAATCCAACCAAGCATCCATCACACCATTCTGTTTAACTGATCCGCATTAAACTGTTCAGGATTAGCAAGGATTCAAATTTCCAACTAGAAATTTAAATTTAATTAAATAACTAATTGTTGATCTAATTTGCATGTTAACACATTGGTATATCAAAATTTAAGCAACCAAATTCAACAGCCAAATACAACCGTGCAACCAAACTATTTCATAATTTAATTCGATAAATATGGGAATAATTCAATATTTCGTGAGCAAAGAATCACTCAACTTTTGGTCTTTAAATCAGACGAACGTCCAACCAAGCCCAAAATTTCATAGTCTCTAAATGCAGCCATGTTAGTGCCAAAACATCCGCAATTCCACCACGATCCCAACGCAACAAACCGCATCCAAATCCGAGCTAAAACGAGAAAGTTATCAACATTTCTTTATTTGGATTTTTTTTGAATATATATAAATTATTAATATAAATGTCCTCACCACCTTTACACGTCAGCACATGAGATTTCTCCTTCCCGCTCATGTTCCTCTTTGCTACAGTAAAATTGAACGTGGAACCCAAATTGCACCGCTACCTTTGACCGTCGAATCCTCCTTGCACCGTTCACCTGAGGACCTCCGACCATCACCGCCCCAAGGCTCAGACCTGGCCACTCCTCCCCAGGGTCATGCCATCACCTCCGGTCGCTCATGGGACCACCACGGTTGAGCCCAACGAAAATCAAATCCGATGCAAACACGCCCAAATCGGCCTCCACAACTGTAACGACCCGTATTCTGCGCATCATAGGATCGTAGGATATTTATTTCTTTCACATACGAAGTCATATAGTCATGTAACTTTGGGAGACGACTATTGTGGTCATTTCCCATGTTCATGATTTTTCCCGATTTTTAAATGACCATTTTACCCCTAGTTGGCACTGTTTTGGCCATAACTTTTGACTGGAAAGGAATTTTGACCTGAAACCACTTCCATTGGCTCCGGATGATGGTTTACAATTCCGTAGAGTGGTCACATTAGCCAAACGGACTCACCGTTTGGGAGATATGGCTGAAACAAGTTTCAGATGGTGAAAAACAGCTTAATTGGGCTTAACCGGGTGATTAACAGCTAGGCCCAGAGGGGAATTTCGGGTTTAGAGGTATAGGAGGACTGATTAGGGTTAGGAAATCACTTTCATTTCAGTTTTGAGCCGCCACAAACCTTCTTGAGACCTTAGTAATGGCTTTCATCCTCTAAAACCACTCCAAAACACATTTCTAGTGAAGATTAAGCCTAAACTACATCAAAACAAGACCAAATAGCAACAGAGCAAGATTGGAGCTGCTGCTATACATAGGAATTCAACCCAAACAGAGAGTATTTCAGATTTGGTGTTTCATTGTGGCCAAGGTGAGTGATTTGCATAGTTTTTGCACTAATTACGGTAATTAAGGGTAATTAGTGAAGATTAGCGAATTTATACACTAATAAATTCTGGAAAAATGTTTAGAAATTCTTAAATAATATTTTACGCCTCTGGTAGAAATTTGGTTTAATTTGATTGAGTTTTGTTAACCCTATGATTAGATTTACTTAAACATGCTTAAGGGAAAATAAGGGGTTTTGGGCACATTTGATCCATTTTGACATGTAAATTCATTGTTTTGGTGTTTATGGTTAGTTTGCTATGTTGTTATGACTATTTGACATGATTTGTGATTGATTAGAATAGTTATATTTGTCAAAACGTCGTCGAACGGCGTAAACAAGTTGCTGGAAAAAGTTGCAGAAAGTTGTGCAGGGCTTCGGATCGGATCGGATGAGGGCTCAGATCGGATATGTGAACTGGGCAAGAAAACCCGACCCGAACTGGAGTTTCACACATAAGAGACTTGGCAAAAAGGAAGGCCGTTTACTTAGAGTTGGAGTGGACAAGGGGATCGGATCGGAAGAATAATGGAGGCCAGATCGGATCGACTCAAGAATGGAAGGCTACAACTGGAGTAAGGCGAAGGGATCGGATCGGATCGGAGTAGATGGAAAACGAGGGAGCTGATCGGAGAAGGAGCATGAACTGGAAGGAAGACAGCAACCCGACCCGACCCGGAGGAGGACACCGACCCGACCCGAAGTGAAGTACCCGACCCGAACCGAATGGAAAGATGACAAGGAAGGAGGACCGAACCGAACCGACGAGGGTAATGACTACCGAACCGAACCGAATTCTAGGGCTGCTACTGCACGACAACTCTTCTGAAGACCCACTCCAATTCGACCAAACCCGAGATGCAAAGGAAGTCCAAATGAGAAGCTAGAGCTCAAGATCCAGATGGGAATCAACGAGTTCGCTTCATGATTGGGCTTTGCCGCGGGACGCGTGTTAAGGGGTTATCGATGTTTATAGCTTTGGACCACTATTGTAGGAGGTACGAAGGCGAATTCAGGGCCATTAGGGCATTGGTAGGACCAAGGGCTACGACCAATGTGGTGGGTCATTGAAATGTTTGGTCATGACTCCATGTGTTTAGCTTGGTCACAACAGGGTTTCTACAAGTCGGGATTCGTCGTTACCTCAATTTGTCTAGTGTTCCAAAGTGGTAGATATCGTATGCTTTACGCACTGAGTGAGAGATGTGAGGATGGTTGCTATGGTTGATTTGTTTGCTATCATTATGACATGCACACCCCACCCCCGTATTCTTTACACTATTTATTATGGCACCTTAGGGTACTGTACGGTATGTGGTACTAACTCTTTGGTTGCAGGTCCAGGTTCAGGTATGGTTTAGTATACCTGTTATTATTCTGTTTAGATGCTTATCGCTCATACCAGGCTTTATGTCTGACCCAGAGTTTTATGTCTCCTCTTATTACTCTGGGTGCTCACACGAGCAGACTAGAGACAGGTTAGCTGGTGATGCACGGGTAGATGATCCGGAGACGAGCAGGAGGCTTCCACGTAATATATATATAGTATTCTCCCTGTGTTGTTGAAGATCACTGCTTGGGCATTGGTGGTGCATCTTCTACTTTAGATTTCTTTTGTTTAGAGGCAGTAGATTTGGAAAGTTGTAATAAGCTGTATTTGGATTTCCGCTGCTCTGATGATTGATGTTGATTTTAGTTATCAGCTTATGCACTGTCTCACCTGTTTTATGTCAAGTATGTTATTATTATTATATTTTATTCCATGCGCTGTGAGACATTCTACAGGTTCCTTGATTAGTTCATTCTCTTCTTTCCTTTCTTCTGACGACCGTCCCGTGCTAGTCGGGCATGTGTACAGCGCACCTTCGGAGGAAATGCAGGCTGGTGCGGGGCGGGCCGTCACACTTGGTATCAGAGCTCTAGGTTGCGTAGTTAACCTAGGGAAGTTATCAGGGAGAGATAATATACGTATACGAGAGAGCGTATTTGTGATTACTTTGGTTTTTAAAAGCTATATATATATACTATTACTAGTATAAGGATGAAGTCGTACTGCACTAGCACCTCTATGGAGTCGTTAATCGTTTCCTTTTTCAGATTGACGATGAGCCGATATACTAGAGGTGCTGGTAGGGGAGCCAATAATGGGAATGCTGCTGACATGAGGACGATGTTTACTGACCTCATGAGAAAGATGCTTTGAGATGTATAGAGGGCAGCTCCCAATGGTGGAAATGGTGGTGGTCCAATAGTGCAGGCGCCAAGAGTCGACTTCGCCAAGCTGAATAAGGATTATACTAGTCTTGGTGGGAAGCCGTTCCACGGAACGGAGTCGACCACGGATGTTCAGGATTGGTTGGATAGTTGCGAACGTATCTTCGAGGATTTGGGTATCGAGGATGCGATGAAGAGAAAGCTAGCGTCCCGTCAGCTGCAAGGGCGGGCAATGAATTGGTGGAATGCTATAAAGGCAGCTACTCCCGAAGATCAGATTACTTGGGAGCAGTTTAAAGCTCGCTTTAGCGAGAAGTTCATTCCAGCTGCTCAGAAGTCAGTACTGTTTAAGAAATTCTTGGAGCTCAAGCAGAATGGCAGAGCTGTCTCGGAGTACATTGCTGAATTCGACACTTTATCGAAGTATGGGTTATCTCTTATTGATACTGCCGAAAAGAAGAATGAGAAATTCATAACTGGTTTGGATCAGTACTTGGGGGAAAGACTTATTAACCACATCGATGAGACGTTTGAATCGATTGTGGGGAAAGCATTAAGATCAGAAAGTCTCTACCCTAAGCCGAAGACTGAGGTTGCATCCGCAGATGAGCCAAAGCCACAAGCAAGTGGTGGAGGCAAGGGTGGTTCCCAGAATAAGAGAAAGCAGAGTCAGACTAAGGATGGCCAGAAGAAAAAGAATAAGCAAGATGTGGAGTGCTTCAACTGTGGTAAGAAGGGCCATTATGCTAGTAATTGTCGGGCCAAACCAGCGGATAGGAAGTGCTTCAACTATGGCCAAATGGGACACCACAAGGACAAGTGTCCACAACCCCCTAAAGAAAAGCAAATGGTGAAAGCATATGCCCTTAATGCTATTCCTTCTTCGTCGAATGCCCCAACTGCGGTGGAGAAGGGAAAGAATGTCGTCATTCAAGGTATGCTTTCTGTTTATGATGTTCCTGTTAGAGTTTTGTTTGATACCGGAGCTTCCAGTTCTTTCATATCTAGTGACCTGGTAGATAGGTTGGGATTGGAGCCCGAGATTGTCGATAGACCTTTAGTAGTGACGAACCCGATTGGTGGTTCGACTAGCCTTAGCATGATTTGTCATAATGTGGTCTTATCGAGTCATGGATGCATGTTTGTTTGTGATTGCTTTGTTTTGGGCTTTACTGGGTTTGGCATTATTTTGGGAGTAGATTGGCTCCAAAGATACGGGGTGGTGGTAGACTGTGAGGGCTTTTTAGTGACAGCTAGAGCAGATGATGGGCGGAGGACAGTGTTTGGTGGTCTACCCAGTAAGGGGGTATTGGCTAGTTTTCTAAACTCCCTCGACATTCTGCATAGTGAGTTGTCAGGTTTGCCCGTGGTTGGCCAGTATCCGGATGTTTTCGAAGAAGTGACCGGACTTCCACCACACCGAGAGATTGAGTTCCGTATTGATTTGGTAAAAGATGCCAGACCTATAGTGATGCCACTTCGTCGTATGGCACCAAGAGAGCAGCGAGAGCTCGAGGTGCAAGTCAGCGATCTTTTGAAGAAGGGATTTATCAGAAGGAGTGTTTCTGAATGGGGAGCACCAGTTGTGTTTGCTACCAAGGCGGATGGTTCCCTTCGTTTGTGTGTAGACTACCGCGAGTTGAATAAAGTGACGAGGAAGAATAAGTATCCTCTACCGCGGATAGATGATTTGTTCGATCAGTTGAGTGGCGCGAGAGTATTTTCTCAGTTGGATCTCGCGACAGGTTTTCATCGGCTTAGAGTGGAAGCTGAGAGTATAGCTAAAACGGCATTTCGGACACCGTCCGGATTTTATGAGTGGTTGGTCATGCCATTCGGGCTGACCAATGCCCCAGCATATTTTGTGGATCTTATGAATAGGATATTCAGAGATCAGTTGAATAAGTTTGTCCTTGTGTTCGTTGATGATATTTTGGTCTATTTGAGGACAGAGGAAGAACACAAGGAACATTTAAGAGTAGTGATGGAGGTGTTGAGAAAACACCAATTGAAAGCAAAGTTTTCTAAGTGTCACTTCTGGAGGAGGGAAGTGAGGTTCTTGGGCCATGTTGTATCAGAGAATGGTATTGCCGTGGACCCGGCGAAGGTGGCTACGGTACAGGATTGGCCTACGCCCAAGAATGCAACAGATGTAAGAAGTTTCTTGGGATTAGCTGGATATTATCGTAAGTTTATCCAGGGTTTCTCCAAGATAGCAGCACCATTGACCCAGTTGACTAAGAAGAATCAAGCTTTTGTCTGGGATGAAAGGTGCGAGAATGCATTCAAGAGTCTAAAAGACAAGTTGACAAGCGCACCAGTGTTAGTCATTCCTAAGGGGAATGAAGAGATGACGGTATACATGGATGCCTGTGGTACCGGACTGGGTGCTGTATTGATGCAGGGTGGTAGGGTTGTAGCTTATGCAAGTCGACAATTGAAACCGCACGAGAGAAGGTACCCTACCCATGATTTACAATTGGCAGCGATCGTGTTTGCATTAAAGATATGGAGACACTATCTCTTGGGAGAAAGATTTGAGTTGTTTACAGATCATAAGTCGTTAAAGTATCTCTTCTCTCAGAAAGATCTGAATCTCTGTCAGTAGAGATGGTTAGAGTTCTTAGCTTCCTATGATTTTGACATCGCATACACACCGGGAAAGGGCAATGCGGTAGCCGATGCGTTGAGTCGAAGACATGCCAGTTTAGGGGCTATGTTTTTAGAATGGAAGCAACTGGAGTATATCGCAGGGTTTGATTTCATACCAAAGTGCGAATTGGATCCAGAAATGTTAGCAAGTTTGACGATCAGACCCACTTTAATTGAACGGATCGGCTCTAGTCAGAGGGACGATCCTAACCTATTGGAGATCATCTCCAAGTTAAAGATGGATATCGATGAGGAGATGAACAAGTATGGGCTTGATCGAGATGGATGGCTTAGAAAGAATGGAAAGCTTGTTGTACCCAATGTCAATGGATTGAGAGATGAAGTGCTTAGAGAATGTCATCACTCAAAGCTGACTATACACCCCGGTGGTAACAAGATGTATCGAGATATGAAGCAGACTTACTACTGGGAAGGGATGAAAAGAGACGTTGGGAAGTTTATGTCCAAGTGCATGAATTGCCAGCTAGTTAAAGCCGAGCAAAAGAAGCCTAGTGGGTTGTTACAGCCCTTAGAAATTCCCGAATGGAAATGGGAGCAAGTCTCGATGGATTTTATTGATGGTTTACCAAGGACTAGATCGGGACATGATAGCATTTGGGTAGTTGTGGATCTACTGACTAAAAGTGCAAGATTTATACCAGTCAAATCGACCAGAACGGCAGCTAATTTAGTAGAATTGTATATGAAGTGGGTAGTGAGATTTCATGGAGTACCTAAAAGCATTGTGAGCGACCGAGACCCGTTGTTCACTAGTGGGTTTTGGAAGTGCTTGCAAGAGGCTCTAGGGTCAGAGTTACATCTCAGTACCGCATATCATCCTCAGACCGACGGTCAGACGGAGAGGGTGAATCGTATTTTGGAAGATCTCTTGAGAGCATGTATATCGGATTTTGGTGGATCATGGGATGACCATTTGCATCTAGTAGAGTTTGCATATAATAATAGCTACCAATCCAGTATCGGTATGGCTCTGTTTGAAGCTTTGTATGGAAGACCATGCAACTCACCATCATGTTGGATAGAGACTGGCGAGAAGTTTATGCTTGGACCAGATGTGGTGAGGGAAACTTCAGATAAGATCAAGATCATTCAACAACGAATGAAGGCTGCCCAAGATAGGCAGAAGAGTTATGCTGATAAGAGGAGAAGAGACCTAAAATTCTCCGTTGGTGACTTGGTGTTTGTCAAGATTTCTCCGTTGAAGAGCGTAATACGATTTGGCAGGAGAGGCAAGTTGGCACCAAGATTTGTTGGCCCATTCCCTGTTCTTGAACTAATCGGGAATTTGGCACACAGAATTGACTTACCGGAGAAGATGACGGGAGTTCATGACGTATTTCATGTTTCCCAACTAAGGAAGTTCGTTCACGACTCAGATATGACTATTTCACCTGATCAGTCAGAGGACTTCGAAGTAGAACCCGAGGCGGTTGGGAACCGCAAGCCGGCCCGTATTGTCGAGCACGACATGAAGCAACTTCGAAGGAAGGCGGTGAAGCTAGTCAAGGTACAGTGGAGCAAGGACGAGAATGATTGTACTTGGGAGACAGAGGAGAACATTAGGAAGACACACCCAGAACTCTTTGCCTGGTAAGATTTTGACTTCGATTTAGTTTTCCGCATGCTAGGATAGGCTTGTTTGCTTGTTTTGCATGTTTGATTGTTGTATGTGGTTGTTAGGCACGCGGGATCCTTTGTATGTTTTGGGTTAAAGAATTTCGGGGACGAAATTTCTTAAGGGGGGAGAGTGTAACGACCCGTATTCTACGCATCATAGGATCGTAGGATATTTATTTCTTTCACATACGAAGTCGTATAGTCATGTAACTTTTGGAGACGACTATTGTGGTCATTTCCCATGTTCATGATTTTTCCCGATTTTTAAATGACCATTTTACCCCTAGTTGGCACTGTTTTGGCCATAACGTTTGACTGGAAAGGAATTTTGACCTGAAACCACTTCCATTGGCTCCGGATGATGGTTTACAATTCCGTAGAGTGGTCACATTAGCCAAACGGACTCACCGTTTGGGAGATATGGCTGAAACAAGTTTCAGATGGTGAAAAACAGCTTAATTGGGCTTAACCGGGTGATTAGCAGCTAGGCCCAGAGGGGAATTTCGGGTTTAGATGTATAGGAGGACTGATTAGGGTTAGGAAATCACTTTCAATTCAGTTTTGAGCCGCCACAAACCTTCTTGAGACCTTAGTAATGGCTTTCATTCTCTAAAACCACTCCAAAACACATTTCTAGTGAAGATTAAGCCTAAACTACATCAAAACAAGGCCAAATAGCAACAGAGCAAGGTTGGAGCTGCTGCTATACATAGGAATTCAACCCAAACAGAGAGTATTTCAGATTTGGTGTTTCATTGTGGCCAAGGTGAGTGATTTGCATAGTTTTTGCACTAATTACGGTAATTAAGGGTAATTAGTGAAGATTAGCGAATTTATACACTAATAAATTCTGGAAAAATGTTTAGAAATTCTTAAATAATATTTTATGCCTCTGGTAGAAATTTGGTTTAATTTGATTGAGTTTTGTTAACCCTATGATTAGATTTACTTAAACATGCTTAAGTGAAAATAAGGGGTTTTGGGCACATTTGATCCATTTTGACATGTAAATTCATTGTTTTGGTGTTTATGGTTAGTTTGCTATGTTGTTATGACTATTTGACATGATTTGTGATTGATTAGAATAGTTAGATTTGTCAAAAACGTCGTCGAACGGCGTAAACAAGTTGCTGGAAAAAGTTGCAGAAAGTTGTGCAGGGCTTCGGATCGGATCGGATGAGGGCTCGGATCGGATATGTGAACTGGGCAAGAAAACCCGACCCGAACTGGAGTTTGACACATAAGAGACTTGGCAAAAAGGAAGGCCGTTTACTTAGAGTTGGAGTGGACAAGGGGATCAGATCGGAAGAATAATGGATGCCAGATCGGATCGACTCAAGAATGGAAGGCTACAACTGGAGTAAGGCGAAGGGATCGGATCGGATCGGAGTAGATGGAAAACGAGGGAGCTGATCGGAGAAGGAGCATGAACTGGAAGGAAGACAGCAACCCGACCCGACCCGGAGGAGGACACCGACCCGACCCGAAGTGAAGTACCCGACCCGAACCGAATGGAAAGATGACAAGGAAGGAGGACCGAACCGAACCGACGAGGGTAATGACTACCGAACCGAACCGAATTCTAGGGCTGCTACTGCACGACAACTCTTCTGAAGACCCACTCCAATTCGACCAAACCCGATATGCAAAGGAAGTCCAAATGAGAAGCTAGAGCTCAAGATCCAGATGGGAATCAACGAGTTCGCTTCATGATTGGGCTTTGTTGCGGGACGCGTGTTAAGGGGTTATCGATGTTTATAGCTTTGGACCACTATGGTAGGAGGTACGAAGGCGGATTCAGGGCCATTATGGCATTGGTAGGACCAAGGGCTACGACCAATGTGGTGGGTCATTGAAATGTTTGGTCATGACTCCATGTGTTTAGCTTGGTCACAACAGGGTTTCTACAAGTCGGGATTCGTCGTTACCTCAATTTGTCTAGTGTTCCAAAGTGGTAGATATCGTATGCTTTACGCACTGAGTGAGAGATGTGAGGATGGTTGCTATGGTTGATTTGTTTGCTATCATTATGACATGCACACCCCACCCCCGTATTCTTTACACTATTTATTATGGCACCTTAGGGTACTGTACGGTATGTGGTACTAACTCTTTGGTTGCAGGTCCAGGTTCAGGTATGGTTTAGTATACCTGTTATTATTCTGTTTAGATGCTTATCGCTCATACCAGGCTTTATGTCTGACCCAGAGTTTTATGTCTCCTCTTATTACTCTGGGTGCTCACACGAGCAGACTAGAGACAGGTTAGCTGGTGATGCACGGGTAGATGATCCGGAGACGAGCAGGAGGCTTCCACGTAATATATATATAGTATTCTCCCTGTGTTGTTGAAGATCACTGCTTGGGCATTGGTGGTGCATCTTCTACTTTAGCTTTCTTTTGTTTAGAGGCAGTAGATTTGGAAAGTTGTAATAAGCTGTATTTGGATTTCCGTTGCTCTGATGATTGATGTTGATTTTAGTTATCAGCTTATGCACTGTCTCACCTGTTTTATGTCAAGTATGTTATTATTATTATATTTTATTCCATGCGCTGTGAGACATTCTACAGGTTCCTTGATTAGTTCATTCCCTTCTTTCCTTTCTTCTGACGACCGTCCCGTGCTAGTCGGGCATGTGTACAGCGCACCTTCGGAGGAAATGCAGGCAGGTGAACAAAATTGAAATGGAATTTTAAACCTTAAATTGTTTCTCCTTCCAAATTTCAACACTTGAATCTAAATTCTAGTCTCAAATGGAGTTACACCATTTCAATATCTTATTCCAACCCATTCAACCCATTTTCCATTTCGAGGATTCAAAACCATATTCGTATTTAGTTTAAAACAACTCCAATTATCCTCGATTACTTTTATTCCAAAATTTAAATTCGAAAAGAATTTATTAAATTTGAGTCCACCAATTATTGGAATAAATCCCAAATCATATTTAAATCCAAATTACAAACTTCCAAATTAGTTTGGGAAATTTCTTAATCATCCCAAATAACATCGAGAATTCATATCTTAAAGGAAAAATAAAATTCTTTATCGAAAATCGATGCATTTCCTTTAAATGAAATTTTCCACCCAATAGAATTCAAATAATTTAAAATCATTTAACCAGCCGATGTCCATATATAATTTGCTACCCTATGGCCAAGATGATTTTAAATTTAATTTCTCGATATTCGGGGATGGATCTATCATTTCAATCCAAATCAGGGTCACAGAGATTTATCATTTCACTCTGTGTTTTTAATTTTTTTTTGATATACCCCGGGTTTATTAGATGCCCGTAACATCAAAGGTAAATGGGATTTACCGTCACAATCACATGCAATACAATATACTGAATATGAATCATTAACAGTGTCAATATCGAATTCAGTAATAAAATCCAACCAACCATCCATCACACCATTCTATTTAACTGATCTGCATTAAACTGTTTCAGGATTAGCAAGGATTCAAATTTCCAACTAGAAATTTAAATTTAATTAAATAACTAATTGTCAATCTAATTTGCATGTTAACACATTGGTATATCAAAATTTAAGCAACCAAATTCAACAGCCAAATACAACCATGCAACCAAACTATTTCATAATTTAATTCGATAAATATGGGAATAATTCAGTATTTCGTGAGCAAAGAATCACTCACCTTTTGGTCTTTAAATCAGACGAACGTCCAACCAAGCCCAAATTTTCATAGTCTCTAAATGCAGCCAGGTTAGTGCCAAAACGTCCAAAATTCCGCCACGATCCCATCGTGTAACACCCCACCTCCGCTAGGGTCACTCACAAAGGGAATGCACTAGCTTTGGTGGAGTATTATCTAGGTAAACATACACAGAAATATTACAAGACAAAACATAAATAAAACAACGGAAGGAAAACCCAAACTTCATTGCTTTAAAATTTAGTAAGGTCTAAAGCCTTTTACATCAAAATGCTATTAAGTCAATTACATCGAAATCTGTCTTGCAATAGTAAAGAAGCATAAAACCATAGTTATAAATCATTCCCCAATAAAGCAAAGCAAGCCATAGCCAAGAGAAATCCAAGCCGTACATGAAAGAGCTTTGGAGCTTGGTAAGATCCGAACTAAGCTGTATTCCCACCCTGCAAACCTGGGGGGGGGGGAACGGAAGAAAAGGAGGCGAAACAAAACGGGTCAGTCATAAAAACTGAGTAAGTCCTAGTGACTTTCAGCATAAAAACAGGTAAAGATAACATGACATGAATAAACTGAAAGTAAACATAAGCATGATGACAAGATAAGCTACAGGAAAGATAACTAAGAATAACCTCATATGGTTTTTGTCAAGTATAACATCGCCAGATTTCCATTCAAGATAAACTAAGTATAGTTTCGCAAGATTTCTATCAAGGATCGCAAGATTTCTCTGCTTTACCATTAAAATATTTCTATGACATCTATTTGCTCTGCACCAACCGTACTAGTATCCCAACCCGTGTCATGTGTTGACTATAAAATGATCCCTTGCCCAATGTCATGAAATGATCCATTACTTGGTCTCACGAAACGATCTATTAATCGATCGGCTTCCTACAAGTCCTATCTCGTTCATGTGTCTGTGTCATACGGCCCTATCACGAATGTTGTCACTTGTGCTAGGTCCACCATAGGGTGTATCAAGCCCTAGGGTGCCAACCACCGACACGAATCAAGCACGCACAGTGTAAACCTACTGGTGCCCAATGCCTGCTTTTTCAACTCCGGACTACGTGCACGACCGTAGTCCGCCTGAACGTACAATGGCGCACCAACTCAGCCGTCGTTCTGGTCGCTTACAATCAGCCCAATAATCGTGCCCCACCCTGCCTAGTTCCAGGGTACCATGATACATCTAGTGGGTTACTGCTGAAAAGGACCGCGTAACTAGGGTTTCCGTCCAGCAGGTTAAGTGTTGTCATTTAAATTCGAGACTTAACCCCATCGGTCTAGCATGTCAAGTTGGTTAAGTGTGGTCATTCAAGTTCGTGACTTAACCCGTCTACGTGTCATGTCAAATTGGCTAAATGTTGTCGTTCAAGTTCATGACTTAGCCCTAAGAATCATGTGTCAAGTTGGTTAAGTATGTTCAAGCGGTTTGTGACTTAACCCTACCAAACCATCGTGTCAAATTGGTTAAGTATATTCAAGCGGTTCGGGACTTAACCCCATCAAGTCATCGTATCAAATTGGTTAAGTATATTCAAGCGGTTCATGACTTAACCCTATCAAGTCATCGTGTCAAATTGGTTAAGTATATTCAAGCGGTTCATGACATAACCCTATCAAGTCATCGTGTCAAATTGGTTAAGTATATTCAAGTGGTTCATGACTTAACCCTATCAAGTCATTAATTCATTTATGCACCCCAACCTCTCACATCAGACCTGTTGTTGTGGTCACTGGATATGCCGGGCGGTTCCGGGCAGAATTACACCACAACTCAGTCTGACCTCGGGTTTTCAAGTGCGATATGACCAACTACCCACATTGGATCCTATCGTTTGCAGTAACTGGATTTGCCGGGCGGTTCCGGGCAAAATTACACTGCAAACTCAACCCAACCTCGAGTTGGCCATTTTCTAGTTCATTCTAAATGTCATGTCCATGTTCAAGTTTCATGTCAAGTTCGTGTCTAGTTTCATGGAGAGTTTCATGTCAAGTTTCATGTTTTCACTTATGCCTATTATCAAGTTGATGATTCATATTCATAACCAATTCATGTTTCAAGTTCATAAGCATGTTTACGTGCCTTCTGGATGTCCAATACATACCAACTACTCAGAACCCAACTTAGGCGCGTTCATATTAAACTTTCTCCAAGTCATAAATTATCATATATGTTTCTATTCCAAATTTTTCATAATTAACATATGCCCAAGTTCTAGGTTACATGTCAGTTTTACATATGCCCAATTCATACCAAATTTACATATGGTCAATTCATGCCGTTTTACATGTATGCTAATTTTATGCCGATTTACACATCTATCAAGATCCATGCCAAATTACATATGCCAATTTATACATGCCTAATCCTAGACAATTTACATTTATACCAAATTTCATGCCCTTTTACATATGTCAAGATCTAGCCAACATTACATGCATTAAGTTTCATATCCAATAAACCCAAATCGTGATTCATGATGTAGTTACCCCAAACCATAACCTTTTTATTACAATACAAGCCAGTTTTCCAATCTTTTGATTTGATTTACATGTTACATTATATATATCCAAATTTACGCCAAATTTCATGCATATTATATTTATACAAATTTCCTCATAACAAGATTATACCAAAATTTACATATCAAGCCCAAACTCGCAAATACAATGATAATATCCAATTTCATGTTGCCAATAATTCCATCATATTCATATAGGCAACAATCCCATAATTCCCCCGTATACATATCGTACGCAAGTCGTGATTTTAGGCCAAGGTCCGAAATTGACCAAGGTTCATCGAAAGAAAATAAATAGGGGAAAGGTAGAATCTTGCATCAAAATAAGATCGGAGAGAAAAACATCATCACAGGCATATTAAGATTACAACAGGCTGAATAGACCATGAACTAGACATGAGAATAAAGATGAACAAGTCTCAAAACTCAAGGTTCAAGAAGCAACAGAAGTAGATCTGAATCGATAAACATACTTAAATCCAATTCAACTTTATTCCATGGCCATATTATAGTTAAATATTTAAATCGGAAAGCAACTAGAACTTACATTGATTGGCTAAGAGAGGACAAATCGATTCGTTGTCGCGTTGAGACGTCTAACTTGATTAATCTTCTGATTTGATTCAATACGGTCTAGGCGTCGTTGCTTGAAGCCTTAATCTCTAGTTTGAATTGAGTTGCTTAGGTTGATGTTGATTAGCTTCTAGTTTTGATTCCAGCATAGTAGCGACGCCATTTTTATTTTTATTTAGAACAGAGGCAGAGTAGAAGCAGAATAGAATTGTGTGTAGAGAAGGCTAGGTTTGGGGCTGTTTAAATAGGTTTAGGCAGATGAATCTGGACAGAAATCGGACTAGATACATCAGAACGAACACTGGCCCAAAAATGGACTCGGGGACCAGGTCGACACCCAAGTCGACTGCCCAGTCGACTCCCCAGTCGACCTGGGTCTGGGCGGGAAATTTCCCGCCCAGTCTGTTCTGCGTTTGAAATTCGAATTTTGAATTCGAATTCGAGCTGTTTTGAACTCTGAATATTTCTGAAACTTTGGGGAGCCATAACTTGGTCATACGGACTCCGATTTTCGAAAACTCAGACTCTATTTCATGCAGAATTCCGAGACGAACGCAATGGCGCAACCCGTTTCCCTTGGTTCTTATTTTAAAATTTAATTCTGCCTAGATTTCTTGTTTTAACATGTTATAAAAATTCGGTTTGTTACATTCTCCCCTCCTTAAAGGATTTCGTCCCCGAAATCTTCAAGTTAAGGAGAATGTGTCCTACCATCCAATCATCCATCTACTCAATCATCAATCACAGGCATCCATCGTCCTTAATAGATTTCTTATGCTGTATGAACATATGCAGAAAGTGTGCGTATATGTTCCTTGTCTAATGCAAATGATCAGGCCTGATTGATCTTCTTAATGCAAAATATGTTTAGTGTCATGAGTCCAACATGTATGCAAATAGTCCTAGTCACAATAACACTACATGTGTGCACAAACATCCATCCATATGCAACATCCACATGATAACACATTCAAATTCATCCATAAACAAGTATAAACACTCATGCATATGCAATATGAAAGGTGACTGAGCCGATCTAGTGCCTAATGTGTAAATGCATCCACGAGCAACCACTAGCAACCACTTGCAGCCACTTGCAACCATCAATCATAACATGTCTCAAACACATGTTTACACCCAATTGTTCCTACCTAAAGGTATAACCAAATGATAGAAGCAAGTAAAAACCTTGTGCTCATTAGGCCATGTCAAAACTGGAAATATACGTCACATATATACTGATCAGGAGAAGAACTCCCTAAGCACCAGCCCCGGAGACCGAAATCAGGCTGACACCCAAAGAATTACTCAATCAAACCAATATACGTTTCGAGGAAACTAAGCATGATGGACTCCTTTTAGGTCACAAGGGGATCCCTTCCTAAAACCAACCCGTATCCTAAAAAACCCAAAGAGTTTAGTCAACCCAACGGACACCCTCAAGCCCCAAAATGTATTACTAACAGATGAGTCATACTCCCTATGGGGTTTGCAACAGAAATTTGATTGAGAATAGGACCGAGAGGAAAAAGATAACATGCAAGTAAGCTCTACAGGAAAAGAGGGACCAAGGATATACTCTTAAAAAGAGATATGATGCACGTATCTAGTCTTCAGTCTTCTAAGTCGCGTTTCCTTGAGCTTAACTCCATTGTGCTTTGACCGTCTTTAACTTCACAGATTCTTAATTCTTGTTTCCAAAATATGAGTTGGAACTCATTTCACTGTGGCCTCTCGTTCCACTTTCACTTATCCTCCTTCTAGTATACTCGGCTCAAACTTAACTACGTACTCATGGTTTCATGCAAGCTCTCCAAAATTCACTAGTGAATCTTGGATCTCGTTCACTTACTATGAGGTATTCCACGCAGAAGAACTATCTCTTGAAAATAACAAATATCAACCATGTTGCCAAATGTACTTACTAAGGTGACTTTCTACAACTCATGCATAAGTGAAATGAACCATCCGCCTTAGTGGTGAACACTACTCGAGCGGATCAATAAATGTATCAAGAGATTCTAGGTAACTAATCATGAGAGAACCCTAAAGGTTACACGCGACTTCGAGGGTATTACCGAGGCAAGTCAAGAGTCTAACAACCCTCTTTTCAAAACCGAGAATGTCACCCTTACTGGATAACTACTCCATCTCTAGAATCAACCCATAGCCCAAAACATAAACATAAGCATTACTTCTAAACTCAACACTTAGCATAGACATTCTCAAATCCAAACAAATCATGAATACATGAGCCAATTCCCCAACAGGATTTGAGACAAAAATGGGATCCTCTACTACGCTAGTACTAAGGTGCAGAGACTCAACTATCGAGGCAGAATTAAAAGGATGCGATGTATAAAAACAAAGTTCCCATGGTATGATAGAAAAGAGAAGCTAAACTTTTGACAGAAACGTTACCACCTCTCTTAGGTATGCTAGTAGTGAGAGCATACAATTGCCCTCTCGACGATCTTGTTCTTTGCCCTTGTCCTTGTCCTATGATACTTAACTACATGTCCCTTTTTACCATACCAACGATGTTCTTTCTTGTCATGGGTTTTATTATTCTTTTACTTTGACCTCTTCCCTTTCACCTTTTCCTCCTTCATGGATTACGCCTTATCAACAAGTTTCTCATCCTTAGGCTTGTGTTCTTTATCCTCGTTCTTACTATCCTTGTATAGCTTGTTGAAAAGTTTCTCGAAAGCTACCTCCATCGCACGGCAACCCTACAAAGCTTGAAATAAGATTAGTTGCAGATGGAACTACTGCGGCTACAGATGGAAGTTGGGCACTACTTTGCCCTCCGACATGTGTTGTATGCCTACGAAACTATGGTGAAAAGAGAGAGAAGAGATTTCAAGAGAGAATCAAAAGATAGTGCTTATGGCTTTGGGGAATATGCATTTTAATCAAAAACAAAATTTTCTTGAAAATTTGCTTCTTTGTAAATGTTTTGAAAACTAATTCAGAAGGTTTTTGAAAACATTTGCCCAGTCTGGTATCCTTCCGCTCTGATACCAAATGTAACACCCCACCTCCGCTAGGGTCACTCACAAAGGGAATGCACTAGCTTTGGTGGAGTATTATCTAGGTAAACATACACAGAAATATTACAAGACAGAACATAAATAAAACAACGGAAGGAAAACCCAAACTTCATTGCTTTAAAATCTAGTAAGGTCTAAAGCCTTTTACATCAAAATGCTATTAAGTCAATTACATCGAAATCTGTCTTGCAATAGTAAAGAAGCATAAAACCATAGTTATAAATCATTCCCCAATAAAGCAAAGCAAGCCATAGCCAAGAGAAATCCAAGCCGTACATGAAAGAGCTTTGGAGCTTGGTAAGATCCGAACTAAGCTGTATTCCCACCCTGCGAACCTGGGGGGGGGGGGGAACGGAAGAAAAGGAGGCGAAACAAAACGGGTCAGTCATAAAGACTGAGTAAGTCCTAGTGACTTTCAGCATAAAAACAGGTAAAGATAACATGACATGAATAAACTGAAAGTAAACATAAGCACGATGACAAGATAAGCTACAGGAAAGATAACTAAGAATAACCTCATATGGTTTTTGTCAAGTATAACATCGCCAGGTTTCCATTCAAGATAAACTAAGTATAGTTTCGCAAGATTTCTATCAAGGATCGCAAGATTTCTCTGCTTTACCATTAAAATATTTCTATGACATCTATTTGCTTTGCACCAACCGTACTAGTATCCCAACCCGTGTCATGTGTTGACTATAAAATGATCCCTTACCCAATGTCATGAAATGATCCATTACATGGTCTCACGAAACGATCTATTAATCGATCGGCTTCCTACAAGTCCTATCTCGTTCATGTGTCTGTGTCATACGGCCCTATCACGAATGTAGTCACCTGTGCTAGGTCCACCATAGGGTGTATCAAGCCCTAGGGTGCCAACCACCGACACGAATCAAGCACGCACAGTGTAAACCTACTGGTGCCCAATGCCTGCTTTTTAAACTCTGGACTACGTGCACGACCGTAGTCCGCCTGAACCTATAATGGCGCACCAACTCAGCCGTCGTTCTGGTCGCTTACAATCAGCCCAATAATCGTGCCCCACCCTGCCTAGTTCCAGGGTACCATGATACATCTAGTGGGTTACTGCTGAAAAGGACCGCGTAACTAGGGTTTCCGTCCAGCAGGTTAAGTGTTGTCATTTAAATTCGAGACTTAACCCCATCAGTCTAGCATGTCAAGTTGGTTAAGTGTGGTCATTCAAGTTCGTGACTTAACCCGTCTACGTGTCATGTCAAATTGGCTAAGTGTTGTCGTTCAAGTTCATGACTTAGCCCTACGAATCATGTGCCAAGTTGGTTAAGTATGTTCAAGCGGTTTGTGACTTAACCCTACCAAACCATCATGTCAAATTGGTTAAGTATATTCAAGCGGTTCGTGACTTAACCCCATCAAGTCATCGTATCAAATTGGTTAAGTATATTCAAGCGGTTCATGACTTAACCCTATCAAGTCATCGTGTCAAATTGGTTAAGTATATTCAAGCGGTTCATGACTTAACCCTATCAAGTCATCGTGTCAAATTGGTTAAGTATATTCAAGCGATTCATGACTTAACCTGTAATGGCGCATTTTGTTAGCTGTCGAATAATTAATTTATTTAATGATTTATATATCGATTTGGCGATATCGATAACTTAAAGTACAACGTTTGAACGTATAATTATAATATAATTAAAATAGAGCTTGAAATAGCGCTGCAGTTCGCTATTTGGCGATTTAGACTTCAACTGAATGTACATGATTCATTTTAAGCCGGATTTCTGTGAAACAAGAAACGTGTGGAGCTGGTGGAGTATATCTTTCTAGTGGAAGAGAAAAATCGAGATTTCGTCGTGTAGATTTTGAGTTATGCCCAAATCAAATTTCAGAAAAGTCGCTGTAGAATTCCTTTATAATTTGCGACGCTTTATTTACGTTATAAAAGGGTTTTTCAATATAACTAGATATGGGGTTTGAATTTAGACGTGGTTCTTTTGAGGCGTAGTGATAATTTAATTTTTAGAATTTTATGGAAATTTTTAATTAATTAAATAAGCGACTTTTTTTATTTGAAGTATTTCGCACCCTGAAATCAAGATTTTGAAGTTTCAAATTATGAGTTAATCTACCGGTATTATTATATTTTTGGGACCGTGATACATCGCTGGTCACAACAGTGTTTTTAATTCTGTAAATAGCAGTCCATACGGAAACGGACTTTTACTAATACCCTAAAACACTATTAAAACCGACACAAGATGTGATGGAGAAAAAGAAGTGGTTGATAATTCCTAACGTACAAGTTGTTTTACCCAATCCATCAGACAACGTGGATCAAAGAGGGACCATAACGTGAATTATCATCCTCCACACATTTTGAATGGCCAGAAAAGAAACTAAAAACGTGGACATCTCACTCCCTCAAAGTAAAACATTATAAATACCCCAACAATCCTTAAGACCTAATCCTTTTTCTCTGGCAAACACTTCTCGAGCCGCCACCAAACACTAACGAACGAACAAAATTCCATTTGTTCTTCCTTCCATTAAAACTCAAAATCCACGATTATGTTCAAGTATATTTCTACAGCAAAACGTTTAGCTCGTTGAGCTCTCTCTTCTGACCGGCTGAGATGGGAAGCTTCGGAGTAGAGCGATCGGAATCAGACCAGAAAGCCGTCAACTTTCGAACATTTCTGGAGGAGCTGGAGGCAGACGAATCGAGTAGGCCGTGGGGCGTTGTTCAGTGCTATCGGAGGTGTCTCCGATGGTCAGTCTTGGGCGCAGCATGGATGAAAAGGCGCGTGGCTTGGTGATGTTGAATGAGGCCAAGATGATTCGTTGGGAAGGAGATCTGCGAGTAGTGAAAGGAAAGTGCTGTCGTTGTTTTGGGTTCGGGTAGTGTAAGAGGAAATTGGGGTTGTTGTTGATGAAATGGTGGAAGTCGGAGGCTCATGCATGGACGTTAATGCCTGTGTGGGCATACAAATGGATGTAAGTGCGGTTGTGTTTGTGAGAAGGGGGCGTTGGTAAATGCATGCAAATATTTGGGGAGTGCAGCGTGTTATAAATGGAAGAGTGTGGGATTGTTAAAACAAAGAAGAGAGTGGGAGCAACGCCCTGTTCTTTGACGCAAGGTGGAGTTTGCATTGATGTAGGGATGAAGAACGTGGAGTCTTGAACTAGAAGTGGCGTGAATTAAGGAATGAGAGAGGATACAAGTGCTGTGCACACGCATGGAGTATGGGGGAGGAAATGGCAAATGGCTGACGCATCTGGTATTTGATTTCGAAGTATACCATTTGTATTTGATTGGTAGTGGAGATTAGGAGAGCACGGCTTTGAGAGATTTCGGAAATGTTATGGTGATGAGCGACCAGTTTCAGCGTGTACCCGAAGAAGAAATGCAAAGATTCGGGTCTGAAATGGTACCGTGCTGAGAAGTAGCCGTTTCAAAGTAGAAAGGAACCGCATAAAGAAAATGCTGATATAACAGAAGTAAACGCCGGATCAGATTGACCGACGCAAATCGTTAGTAAACGGTTAACGCGCAAAAGTGAGTAAATCTCACTAACTCTGAACAGTTTATAATTTCATGTTGTATTTTTAGAACTGTTAGAAATTGTCTGATTTACTGTGTGTTGACTGTTTGATTGAACTGCTAGTCAGTTAGTTAAACTTTCTATATTGATTCTGTTTAACAGAATATATCATATGGAACTGAAAAGTGATGTTATTTATATTGTTTAACATCTGTGATACAGGGAAACAGGTTGGAGGAATCCAACTGGATTCCTCAACATTTATTTTACTGTGATTTATATATTGTGATATATAATGTGATATATAATCTGATATTGATCATGTGTGTTGGGACGATATTTATCGTTGTTATATGGTGTGTTAAATACCATAAGAAATACCAGAATGTAGAAAGAGGATTTTCAAAGTATAATGTGAAAATATTTCATTTATATAAAATCACCGGATTTTATATATAAAAGAAAAGGGTTTTGAATATAAAAGGAATTGTATTTGTAATTGATATATAAAGGGATTTATTTATAAATCAAATATATATAGGAAATATATTTGACAACAAATATAAAGGAATATATTTGAAAGAGGTAAAAGGATATATTTATTTAGGAAATAAATCAAAGTAAAAGGAATATTTATTTGTTAAAATAAATAGAATTAAAAGGACATATTTATTTGTTAAATAAATAGGATTAAATCGAGGGATATTTATGTGATAAATAAATAGAGTTAAACCAAAGTGGATTAATTAAGTTAAACCAAAGTGGATTAGTTAAGTTAAACCAAAGTGGATTAGTTAGAGTTAATCAATGTGAATTAGTTGAGTTAAACTAAGTGAATCGGTTAGAGTTAATCAATGTGAATTAGTTAAGATAAACTAAGTGGTTAATCGATGTGAATTAGTTAAGTTAAACTAAGTGGGTAATCGAAGTGAATTAGTTGAGTTAAACTAAGTGAATCGGTTAGAGTTAATCAATGTGAATTAGTTGAGTTAAACTAAGTGAATCGGTTAGAGTTAATCAAAGTAAATTAGTTGAGTTGAACTAAGTGAATCGGTTAGAGTTAATCAACGTGAATTAGCTAAGTTAAACTAAGTGGATTAGTTCAGTTAATCGAGACGAGTTAACCAGTTAGGTTAAACCATTTGAGTTAATCAGTTAGAATTGACCAGTTAGAGTTAACCAGTTAGAGTTAACCAGTTGGGTTAAACCAGTTAGAGTTGACCAGTTAGAGTTATCCAAGTGGAGTTAATCGAGTAGAGTTGCCGAATATCACTTATTCGAAGTAGAGTTATCGAATATAGTATATTCGAGGGAAGAGTTAATCGAATATAATTTATTCGAGTGGAGAAATCAAATGTTATTCATTTGAGAAGAGTTACCGAATATTATTTATTCGAAGAGTAGTTATCGAATATTGGTTATTCAAAGTTAGTTAATCCAAAGGAGTTATTCGAAGTCAGTTAATCCAAAAGAGTTATTCGAAGTTAGTTAATACAAAGGAGTTATTCGAAGTTAGTTAATCCAAAGGAGTTAGTCGAAGAGTTAAATCGAATTTAGTTATTCGAAAGGAGTTATTCAATTTGAGTTAATCGAATTTAGTTATTCGAGAAGAGTTAAATCGAATTTAGTTATTCGAAAGGAGTTAATCAATTTGAGTTAAGTTAATCGATTTGAATTAAGTTGAATCGAAATGGAGTAAATCGATTAGAATTAAGTTAATCGAGTTAGGGTAAATCGAATATTGGTTATTCAAAGGTAAGTTATTCGAATTAGTTATTCGAAGGAGTTGATCAAATGAGTTGATCCAACGGAGTTAGTCGAATATTAGTTATTCGAATAGAGTTAAAGGAGTTATCGATTTTAGTTTGATCGAAAGGAGTTATCGATTAGTAAATCGAAAGGAGATTTTCGAATATAGCATATTCGAAAGAAAGGGATCGAATATTGTTTATTCGAAAGAGAGAGATTTCGAATATGAGTTATTCGAAGAGAGATAATCGAATATAGGTTATTCGAAGAAGAGTTAATCAAATAGAGATTACTCGAAAGGGAGTTATACGTCGAATTCGATTATAGCGAATTCGGGAAAGTACTATTTACTTTCCAGGGTTTAAATCAAGATTTAGTTATTGATTTAGAAATTTGGTGTCTGAATAATTATTCGAGTTAGGAAATAAATGTATAATTTAGGTTGGATATTTTAGGGGTAGGAATTATAACGTTATAGTTATAATCAAACGTTTCATATAAGAAGTGGATTCGTAACCTGAATCCGAGAATTTGCGTAAACAGATGATTGTAAAAAGTGAGTGATGAGCTCCATCTATTTCACAGTAAAGGACGTTGTTCAATTAAGGTCTGAGAGGTAATTATACCCCAACTTGATTGACTTCAGAATTGACAAAGGAATAGTTGTGGTTCGGTAGAAAAGGTTGATTTGAAATATAGTTAAGGAATAAGCGATAAATGGATTAAGCGAAACGATGTTTTATACAACGTTCATTGGAAATCCGTAAATGAGTTTTGGAAACGTTTTCCAAATATAGTCAGATATGTTTTCTAAACATAGAAAATGAAATGCTTTCATGATAAGAATTCAAGAAATAGAGTTAAGCAAATTCAGAAACTAACTGGAGAGGGTAAGTTGAACGGTTTTCTAAGTGACGACCTGATGTTGGTTTCGACCTTCCGGATTGATACTTAGAGAATTGTTCTCATACTAGTTACAGTTAGGGACTGATAGTTGCGAAATAATAGTGATGTGAAAATAATCTATGGAAATGTTTTCCAATGAGTAATAACATATATTTTCTAAATATATGAAATAAGGAAATATGAACATATGATGATTGATCGATCGAATTCCCATTTGGAAATAAGATCGTTGTTTGTACACCGACATGTTTTCATTTGATAGTTAAATCACAGACTATCAAAGTTTTTACCATTTTAACGTTGTTAATATGGAGAGACCGGTTGGATTATTATCCAAAGAACCACTCTGTATTGGCATAAGCGCTGCGAGCAATATCTTCCAAAGATAAATTGAAGACGGAGTAAAGTGCAAGGGCTGTTGTATAAGTCTTAGATAACAATGACTAAGATGGATATACTGAATAGTGCCTTCGGTTTGTCCAGTCACAGGACCACGCATATGGAAGGAGGTCTGACAGAGTATATCCAATAGATCGCGTAAGTTGATCTGTTCAAACGTATTCACGTTTGGTGGCGGAGGAATTCGTTTCTCTTAGCTGTATACCCGTGTTATTTTTGGATAAGTCAATTTGTGATTTGGCGGGTATGACGATGTGGCATTTCAAGTGAATGGTGATCAGATGTTCTGAAGATAGACGTAGCCTCTAGCCTCACACCAGGAAGTAACAAAAGTTGGGCTAGGCAGCATGGCTAGTTGGGTCATTCCCAAGCAGGGTGTATTGTCACCGATCTAGGGAATATCCATATTTATACTTCTTTTTGATTCTGTATCTTCGGATGACGGTTTGATGGCCTATAACCGTGGTGGCAATATATTCGCGACACTCAAGCTAAATGAGTGAGCGGTCATGTGTGGCCGGGTTGCAAGACGTTCTTGTTGAACCTGCAGTGTATCACCTCTAGAGTACACTGATCAGAAGGTGCTCCCATACCTTGTCTGTTGGAATCCATTCTCCGATAAGCGCCCTGCGGTTTATGATTTTATACTATGTATGTAGAACGTGAGATGCAAGCGTTTCTGTTAGATTGATACCTATTTGTACTTATACATTATTATAATATCACAATGATATTGCTTGTCAAAGTTGTTCAGATACTCATAAGGGAAAAACCCGTTCCGTATTCACGGCGTGGTCTTATGAGATATCCTATACCTGTTTTAAACTATTTTACTCATACCAGTCCCATGACTGACCCGGAGTTTACTTTGTTGTTTTCCCTAAACTCTTGGGTGCCTAAATTTGTATGGGCAGTCAAGTAGTCGGGATTTACAGATATACTTGGAGAGCTTGGAGCAGGAGGCTGCAAGATTTTATAGCTATAGTTATTTCCGCTGTGTTGTAAGTGTTGTACTCTGATAAGTGCTATTGTATATATATAACTGTTTACTTCGAAGTTATGTTATATATTATATGTTATTCGTTCCGCTGTGAGATTCGTGTTACTCTGATGATTCTGATGTTCTTCTTCTTCTTCTATTCTATTAGTTCTATCTTTTCTTTCTCACCTTCTAAATTCTTTCACTAACGTTCGCGGAATTTCCGACTCTCGAGGAGTCGGAAATTTCCAGCCGTTACAGTTGGTATCAGAGCTTAAGTTAAGTGATTACTTGGCTCTGTGGCGTGACTCGGTAGAGATAGGATTAGTAATATCCTAGATTGAGTTTGAGTGTATATATATGAGTGCGTAATTGTTATTCAATATAAAATGGTTTTATATTGTGGAGACTCATTGGTTGAGTGGCTTATGAATTCTGGTCGATCAGTTTTGATCCACTGTATCGATAAGGGTTACTAAACACTCGAATACGATGAACCGTCATGGTATGTTTTGAAAGAGGGTAAATGAAATAATTTTTCCCAAAATATATTTGTTTATAGAAGAAATATATATCTTGAAATTATTATAGTATATTGATTGTGTTGGTTGTTATTATAATCGAATAAGATTATAAAAGGGTGAAATGGTTATATATAACTAATCAGAATTCATGTAAGTAAAGTATATGAAATAAGATGAATTAAATATAAATTTAAATCAGATTTGGAATTAAAATAAGGAAATTTTAAGTTCCTGGGAGATTTTGAAAATGTTTTTCAAATTGAAAATGATATAGTATTGAACTCACGTAGATAGCTGGAAAATAGATTCTGATGATGAATCTAGACATCATCAGTGTTCATTTTCGAGTTCTAAGTGACGGATTACTACCAAAGGTTTTGTTTTTGAATTGTTTTGAGAAAACAAGTTGTTTAGAAATTCAAGGGTTTGAATTGGCATTATGATTTCAAATTGATTTGAAAGAAAACCAGGAACTTAAGTTCTGGAATTAAAATTTAACTAATGAAGTTAAATAAAATGAGATGGTAAAAATAAATTGAAATTTAACTTGAACCGAGTTAAATAAAATTGAATTGGATTAGAGATAATCTAGAATGGAACCAAATTGATAAGTCAATAATTTGATATTAGAGTTCGAATGAAATTCGATTTGGATTTGAGGATATGAACTGATTGGAGATCAATTGGAATGGATAACATTGGTATATGTTGAAGTGGTAGCAGATGCAAGGGATAGAGTTGATATGCCCGACAAAAAGGTACCAGTTTATATTATATATGGATATGAGATTTATAAGCCGAATTGGCAAGCCGCTTGGCTGTTTGATTTTCTTTTGGGTTGGAGAAGGCCTAGAGAGGCGAGTTGTGGTTTGTCATATTGACCAATACAAAGGAGGTTATGGCGAAATTTTACGAAAATTCCAGGCGTTAGAACATTCTCATGATTTATGGAAATTCAGTTAGACAGAATGAATTAATAATTTAATTAAAAATTAAATGGTTCAGTTGAAACTGGAGTTGAGAAGTAAACTAAAAGAAATTTGAATCTAGTTAGTAAAGTTGGTAGCATTTTCCTAGCTTAGCAATTTCGAGGACGAAATTATTTTAAGGGGGGAAGTCTGTAATGGCGCGTTTTGTTAGCTGTCGAATAATTAATTTATTTAATGATTTATATATCGATTTGGCGATATCGATAACTTAAAGTACAACGTTTGAACGTATAATTATAATATAATTAAAATAGAGCTTGAAATAGCGCTGCAGTTCGCTATTTGGCGATTTAGACTTCAACTGAATGTACATGATTCATTTTAAGCCGGATTTCTGTGAAACAAGAAACGTGTGGAGCTGGTGGAGTATATCTTTCTAGTGGAAGAGAAAAATCGAGATTTCGTCGTGTAGATTTTGAGTTATGCCCAAATCAAATTTCAGAAAAGTCGCTGTAGAATTCCTTTATAATTTGCGACGCTTTATTTACGTTATAAAAGGGTTTTTCAATATAACTAGATATGGGGTTTGAATTTAGACGTGGTTCTTTTGAGGCGTAGTGATAATTTAATTTTTAGAATTTTATGGAAATTTTTAATTAATTAAATAAGCGACTTTTTTTATTTGAAGTATTTCGCACCCTGAAATCAAGATTTTGAAGTTTCAAATTATGAGTTAATCTACCGGTATTATTATATTTTTGGGACCGTGATACATCGCTGGTCACAACAGTGTTTTTAATTCTGTAAATAGCAGTCCATACGGAAACGGACTTTTACTAATACCCTAAAACACTATTAAAACCGACACAAGATGTGATGGAGAAAAAGAAGTGGTTGATAATTCCTAACGTACAAGTTGTTTTACCCAATCCATCAGACAACGTGGATCAAAGAGGGACCATAACGTGAATTATCATCCTCCACACATTTTGAATGGCCAGAAAAGAAACTAAAAACGTGGACATCTCACTCCCTCAAAGTAAAACATTATAAAAAACATTATAAATACCCCAACAATCCTTAAGACCTAATCCTTTTTCTCTGGCAAACACTTCTCGAGCCGCCACCAAACACTAACGAACGAACAAAATTCCATTTGTTCTTCCTTCCATTAAAACTCAAAATCCACGGATCTGTTCAAGTATATTTCTACAGCAAAACGTTTAGCTCGTTGAGCTCTCTCTTCTGACCGGCTGAGATGGGAAGCTTCGGAGTAGAGCGATCGGAATCAGACCAGAAAGCCGTCAACTTTCGAACATTTCTGGAGGAGCTGGAGGCAGACGAATCGAGTAGGCCGTGGGGCGTCGTTCAGTGCTATCGGAGGTGTCTCCGATGGTCAGTCTTGGGCGCAGCATGGATGAAAAGGCGCGTGGCTTGGTGATGTTGAATGAGGCCAAGATGATTCGTTGGGAAGGAGATCTGCGAGTAGTGAAAGGGAAGTGCTGTCGTTGTTTTGGGTTCGGGTAGTGTAAGAGGAAATTGGGGTTGTTGTTGATGAAATGGTGGAAGTCGGAGGCTCATGCATGGACGTTAATGCCTGTGTGGGCATACAAATGGATGTAAGTGCGGTTGTGTTTGTGAGAAGGGGGCGTTGGTAAATGCATGCAAATATTTGGGGAGTGCAGCGTGTTATAAATGGAAGAGTGTGGGATTGTTAAAACAAAGAAGAGAGTGGGAGCAGCGCCCTGTTCTTTGACGCAAGGTGGAGTTTGCATTGATGTAGGGATGAAGAACGTGGAGTCTTGAACTAGAAGTGGCGTGAATTAAGGAATGAGAGAGGATACAAGTGCTGTGCACACGCATGGAGTATGGGGGAGGAAATGGCAAATGGCTGACGCATCTGGTATTTGATTTCGAAGTATACCATTTGTATTTGATTGGTAGTGGAGATTAGGAGAGCACGGCTTTGAGAGATTTCGGAAATGTTATGGTGATGAGCGACCAGTTTCAGCGTGTACCCGAAGAAGAAATGCAAAGATTCGGGTCTGAAATGGTACCGTGCTGAGAAGTAGCCGTTTCAAAGTAGAAAGGAACCGCATAAAGAAAATGCTGATATAACAGAAGTAAACGCCGGATCAGATTGACCGACGCAAATCGTTAGTAAACGGTTAACGCGCAAAAGTGAGTAAATCTCACTAACTCTGAACAGTTTATAATTTCATGTTGTATTTTTAGAACTGTTAGAAATTGTCTGATTTACTGTGTGTTGACTGTTTGATTGAACTGCTAGTCAGTTAGTTAAACTTTCTATATTGATTCTGTTTAACAGAATATATCATATGGAACTGAAAAGTGATGTTATTTATATTGTTTAACATCTGTGATACAGGGAAACAGGTTGGAGGAATCCAACTGGATTCCTCAACATTTATTTTACTGTGATTTATATATTGTGATATATAATGTGATATATAATCTGATATTGATCATGTGTGTTGGGACGATATTTATCGTTGTTATATGGTGTGTTAAATACCATAAGAAATACCAGAATGTAGAAAGAGGATTTTCAAAGTATAATGTGAAAATATTTCATTTATATAAAATCACCGGATTTTATATATAAAAGAAAAGGGTTTTGAATATAAAAGGAATTGTATTTGTAATTGATATATAAAGGGATTTATTTATAAATCAAATATATATAGGAAATATATTTGACAACAAATATAAAGGAATATATTTGAAAGAGGTAAAAGGATATATTTATTTAGGAAATAAATCAAAGTAAAAGGAATATTTATTTGTTAAAATAAATAGAATTAAAAGGACATATTTATTTGTTAAATAAATAGGATTAAATCGAGGGATATTTATGTGATAAATAAATAGAGTTAAACCAAAGTGGATTAATTAAGTTAAACCAAAGTGGATTAGTTAAGTTAAACCAAAGTGGATTAGTTAGAGTTAATCAATGTGAATTAGTTGAGTTAAACTAAGTGAATCGGTTAGAGTTAATCAATGTGAATTAGTTAAGATAAACTAAGTGGTTAATCGATGTGAATTAGTTAAGTTAAACTAAGTGGGTAATCGAAGTGAATTAGTTGAGTTAAACTAAGTGAATCGGTTAGAGTTAATCAATGTGAATTAGTTGAGTTAAACTAAGTGAATCGGTTAGAGTTAATCAAAGTAAATTAGTTGAGTTGAACTAAGTGAATCGGTTAGAGTTAATCAACGTGAATTAGCTAAGTTAAACTAAGTGGATTAGTTCAGTTAATCGAGACGAGTTAACCAGTTAGGTTAAACCATTTGAGTTAATCAGTTAGAATTGACCAGTTAGAGTTAACCAGTTAGAGTTAACCAGTTGGGTTAAACCAGTTAGAGTTGACCAGTTAGAGTTATCCAAGTGGAGTTAATCGAGTAGAGTTGCCGAATATCACTTATTCGAAGTAGAGTTATCGAATATAGTATATTCGAGGGAAGAGTTAATCGAATATAATTTATTCGAGTGGAGAAATCAAATGTTATTCATTTGAGAAGAGTTACCGAATATTATTTATTCGAAGAGTAGTTATCGAATATTGGTTATTCAAAGTTAGTTAATCCAAAGGAGTTATTCGAAGTCAGTTAATCCAAAAGAGTTATTCGAAGTTAGTTAATACAAAGGAGTTATTCGAAGTTAGTTAATCCAAAGGAGTTAGTCGAAGAGTTAAATCGAATTTAGTTATTCGAAAGGAGTTATTCAATTTGAGTTAATCGAATTTAGTTATTCGAGAAGAGTTAAATCGAATTTAGTTATTCGAAAGGAGTTAATCAATTTGAGTTAAGTTAATCGATTTGAATTAAGTTGAATCGAAATGGAGTAAATCGATTAGAATTAAGTTAATCGAGTTAGGGTAAATCGAATATTGGTTATTCAAAGGTAAGTTATTCGAATTAGTTATTCGAAGGAGTTGATCAAATGAGTTGATCCAACGGAGTTAGTCGAATATTAGTTATTCGAATAGAGTTAAAGGAGTTATCGATTTTAGTTTGATCGAAAGGAGTTATCGATTAGTAAATCGAAAGGAGATTTTCGAATATAGCATATTCGAAAGAAAGGGATCGAATATTGTTTATTCGAAAGAGAGAGATTTCGAATATGAGTTATTCGAAGAGAGATAATCGAATATAGGTTATTCGAAGAAGAGTTAATCAAATAGAGATTACTCGAAAGGGAGTTATACGTCGAATTCGATTATAGCGAATTCGGGAAAGTACTATTTACTTTCCAGGGTTTAAATCAAGATTTAGTTATTGATTTAGAAATTTGGTGTCTGAATAATTATTCGAGTTAGGAAATAAATGTATAATTTAGGTTGGATATTTTAGGGGTAGGAATTATAACGTTATAGTTATAATCAAACGTTTCATATAAGAAGTGGATTCGTAACCTGAATCCGAGAATTTGCGTAAACAGATGATTGTAAAAAGTGAGTGATGAGCTCCATCTATTTCACAGTAAAGGACGTTGTTCAATTAAGGTCTGAGAGGTAATTATACCCCAACTTGATTGACTTCAGAATTGACAAAGGAATAGTTGTGGTTCGGTAGAAAAGGTTGATTTGAAATATAGTTAAGGAATAAGCGATAAATGGATTAAGCGAAACGATGTTTTATACAACGTTCATTGGAAATCCGTAAATGAGTTTTGGAAACGTTTTCCAAATATAGTCATATATGTTTTCTAAACATAGAAAATGAAGTGCTTTCATGATAAGAATTCAAGAAATAGAGTTAAGCAAATTCAGAAACTAACTGGAGAGGGTAAGTTGAACGGTTTTCTAAGTGACGACCTGATGTTGGTTTCGACCTTCCGGATTGATACTTAGAGAATTGTTCTCATACTAGTTACAGTTAGGGACTGATAGTTGCGAAATAATAGCGATGTGAAAATAATCTATGGAAATGTTTTCCAATGAGTAATAACATATATTTTCTAAATATATGAAATAAGGAAATATGAACATATGATGATTGATCGATCGAATTCCCATTTGGAAATAAGATCGTTGTTTGTACACCGACATGTTTTCATTTGATAGTTAAATCACAGACTATCAAAGTTTTTACCATTTTAACGTTGTTAATATGGAGAGACCGGTTGGATTATTATCCAAAGAACCACTCTGTATTGGCATAAGCGCTGCGAGCAATATCTTCCAAAGATAAATTGAAGACGGAGTAAAGTGCAAGGGCTGTTGTATAAGTCTTAGATAACAATGACTAAGATGGATATACTGAATAGTGCCTTCGGTTTGTCCAGTCCCAGGACCACGCATATGGAAGGAGGTCTGACAGAGTATATCCAATAGATCGCGTAAGTTGATCTGTTCAAACGTATTCACGTTTGGTGGCGGAGGAATTCGTTTCTCTTAGCTGTATACCCGTGTTATTTTTGGATAAGTCAATTTGTGATTTGGCGGGTATGACGATGTGGCATTTCAAGTGAATGGTGATCAGATGTTCTGAAGATAGACGTAGCCTCTAGCCTCACACCAGGAAGTAACAAAAGTTGGGCTAGGCAGCATGGCTAGTTGGGTCATTCCCAAGCAGGGTGTATTGTCACCGATCCAGGGAATATCCATATTTATACTTCTTTTTGATTCTGTATCTTCGGATGACGGTTTGATGGCCTATAACCGTGGTGGCAATATATTCGCGACACTCAAGCTAAATGAGTGAGCGGTCATGTGTGGCCGGGTTGCAAGACGTTCTTGTTGAACCTGCAGTGTATCACCTCTAGAGTACACTGATCAGAAGGTGCTCCCATACCTTGTCTGTTGGAATCCATTCTCCGATAAGCGCCCTGCGGTTTATGATTTTATACTATGTATGTAGAACGTGAGATGCAAGCGTTTCTGTTAGATTGATACCTATTTGTACTTATACATTATTATAATATCACAATGATATTGCTTGTCAAAGTTGTTCAGATACTCATAAGGGAAAAACCCGTTCCGTATTCACGGCGTGGTCTTATGAGATATCCTATACCTGTTTTAAACTATTTTACTCATACCAGTCCCATGACTGACCCGGCGTTTACTTTGTTGTTTTCCCTAAACTCTTGGGTGCCTAAATTTGTATGGGCAGTCAAGTAGTCGGGATTTACAGATATACTTGGAGAGCTTGGAGCAGGAGGCTGCAAGATTTTATAGCTATAGTTATTTCCGCTGTGTTGTAAGTGTTGTACTCTGATAAGTGCTATTGTATATATATAACTGTTTACTTCGAAGTTATGTTATATATTATATGTTATTCGTTCCGCTGTGAGATTCGTGTTACTCTGATGATTCTGATGTTCTTCTTCTTCTTCTATTCTATTAGTTCTATCTTTTCTTTCTCACCTTCTAAATTCTTTCACTAACGTTCGCGGAATTTCCGACTCTCGAGGAGTCGGAAATTTCCAGCCGTTACATAACCCTATCAAGTCATTAATTCATTTATGCACCCCAACCTCTCACATCAGACCTGTTGTTGTGGTCACTGGATATGCCGGGCGGTTCCGGGCAGAATTACACCACAACTCAGTCTGACCTCGGGTTTTCAAGTGCGATATGACCAACTACCCACATTGGATCCTATCGTTTGCAGTAACTGGATTTGCCGGGCGGTTCCGGGCAGAATTACACTGCAAACTCAACCCAACCTCGAGTTGGCCATTTTCTAGTTCATTCTAAATGTCATGTCCATGTTCAAGTTTCATGTCAAGTTCGTGTCTAGTTACATGGCGAGTTTCATGTCAAGTTTCATGTTTTCACTTATGCCTATTATCAAGTTGATGATTCATATTCATAACCAATTCATGTTTCAAGTTCATAAGCATGTTTACGTGCCTTCTGGATGTCCAATACATACCAACTACTCAGAACCCAACTTAGGCGCGTTCATATTAAACTTTCTCCAAGTCATAAATTATCATATATGTTTCTATTCCAAAATTTTCAAAATTGACATATGCCCAAGTTCTAGGTTACATGTCAGTTTTACATAAGCCCAATTCATACCAAATTTACATATGTTCAATTCATGCCATTTTACATGTATGCTAATTTTATGCCGATTTACACATCTATCAAGATCCATGCCAAATTACATATGCCAATTTATATATGCCTAATCCTAGACAATTTACATTTATACCAAATTTCATGCCCTTTTACATATGTCAAGAACTAGCAAACATTACATGTATTAAGTTTCATATCCAATAAACCCAAATCGTGATTCTTGATGTAGTTACCCCAAACCATAACCTTTTTATTACAATACAAGCCAGTTGTCCAATCTTTTGATTTGATTTACATGTTACATTACATAGATCCAAATTTACGCCAAATTCCATGCATATAATATTTATACAAATTTCCTCATAACAAGATTATACCAAAATTTACATATCAAGCCCAAACTCGCAAATACAATGATAATATCCAATTTCATGTTGCCAATAATTCCATCATATTCATATAGGCAACAATCCCATAATTCCCCCGTATACATATCGTACGCAAGTCGTGATTTTAGGCCAAGGTCCGAAATTGACCAAGGTTCATCGAAAGAAAATAAATAGGGGAAAGGTAGAATCTTGCATCAAAATAAGATCGGAGAGAAAAACATCATCACAGGCATATTAAGATTAAAACAGGCTGAATAGACCATGAACTAGACATGAGAATAAAGATGAACAAGTCTCAAAATTCAAGGTTCAAGAAGCAACAGAAATAGATCTGAATCGATAAACATACTTAAATCCAATTCCACTTTATTCCATGGCCATATTATAGTTAAATATTTAAATCGGAAAGCAACTTGAACTTACATTGATTGGCTAAGAGAGGACAAATCGATTCGTTGTCGCGTTGAGACGTCTAACTTGATTAATCTTCTGATTTGATTCAATACGGTCTAGGCGTCGTTGCTTGAAGCCTTAATCTCTAGTTTGAATTGAGTTGCTTAGGTTGATGTTGATTAGCTTCTAGTTTTGATTCCAGCATAGTAGCGACGCCATTTTTATTTTTATTTAGAACAGAGGCAGAGTAGAAGCAGAATAGAATTGTGTGTAGAGAAGGCTAGGTTTGGGGCTGTTTAAATAGGTTTAGGCAGATGAATCTGGACAGAAATCGGACTAGATACATCAGAACGAACACTGGCCCAAAAATGGGCTCGGGGACCAGGTCGACACCTAAGTCGACTGCCCAGTCGACCTGGGGAGGGGGTCGACTTCCCAGTCGACCTGGGTCTGGGCGGGAAATTTCCCGCCCAGTCTGTTCTGCGTTTGAAATTCGAATTTTGAATTCGAATTCGAGCTGTTTTGAACTCTGAATATTTCTGAAACTTTGGGGAGCCATAACTTGGTCATACAGACTCCGATTTTCGAAAAATCAGACTCTATTTCATGCAGAATTCCGAGACGAACGCAATGGTGCAACCCATTTCCCTTGGTTCTTATTTTAAAATTTAATTCTGCCTAGATTTCTTGTATTAACATGTTATAAAAATTCGGGTTGTTACACAACGCAACAAACCGCGTCCAAATCCGAGTTAAAACGAGAAAGTTATTAGCATTTCTTCATTTGGATTTTTTTTGAATATATATAAATTATTAAAATAAATGTCCTCACCACCTTTACACGTTAACACAGGAGATTTCTCCTTCCCGCTCATGTTCCTCTTTGCTACAGTAAAATTGAACGTGGAACCCAAATTGCACCGCTACCTTTGACCGTCGAATCCTCCTTGCATCGTTCACCTGAGGACCTCCGACCATCACCGCCCCGAGGCTCAGACCCGGCCACTCCTCCCCAGGGTCATGCCATCACCTCCGGTCGCTCATGGGACCACCACGGTTGAGCCCAACGGAAATCAAATCTGACACAAACACGCCCAAATCGGCCTCCACAACGGCTTCCAGGCTAAACGAACACCACCGAACCATTTACATCGACGATCTCCACCAAACCCAGATTGTGATTTCTTCAATTATCTTCAAAATCGAAAAATCCCAATTTAGGCCTAGGGTTTCGGATTTCGAGACTTTGACCAGAAATTCCGGAACAGCTGTCCATTGCATGTCAAAACTAATCACACCCGCAGCTTCGTATCGTCGAGGGCTTCAGTTTGATATATTATATGTTGGGGTTTGGAGAGATTTAATTTTCAGCTTGTATTTTGATTTAAATATTCAAAAATTCAATTAACTATTTTAATTTCAAATTAAATACTTAAAATTCCCATTTTAATTTACTTATAGCCTAAACAAATTTTACACATCGATTTCCCATATTTTAAGTTCCTAAATTTGATTCCTTAGAATTTAAATTTGAATTTCAAATCTTTAACTTAAAAAAATTTATAATTTCACCATTAAATTAATTTAACTTGAATTTCCCTTTTTACTTAAACCACTTATATTTACTTTATTATTAAAATATTAAGTTCCAAATTATCCTATTTCTAAATAACTAAATTTGGAAATCTATTTATACTCAATTCAAAGATCGTCATTATTATTAACAATAAAATTTGATTCTCATCCAATTTTATCACATTTTACTTATTTTAAATCGAAATTTAAATATATAGAAAATATGGAATGTTACAGCTTCGGTCATGCTACACATACTGGTCCCCTCAAACCATGGAGCTCTGATACCATGTTGAGTTTCGGCATTTCCTGCGTACCGTACGCGCTTCACCTTGTCTATCAGAGTCAACGATCGAAGTCTATCATGCCGGCGTCCCGATTGAACATCCCTATCGCCTCCCATCGAGCATATAATTTGGTATTGGCAAGCACTTATTGTAACAAAAGGAATCCCCAATGTTACATGCCACCAATACCATATATGTACCACGATCTTTCTTAATATCTTGCGATGTGGGATAATTCTCCCATTCAATCCACGCACCCACTCCATTCCAATGCGAGTCACACCTAACATATATAGCAAAATTTATAGCTACAAGAAAAGAAGAATAATCGTATACCTTGACAAGAACCCTCACTATGAGCATAAACTTCATCAGTTAAATTATTTGTAGATGCAACACTTCCATTTAAATATTGACTTGATCTTAAATCATTCATCCCTTGAAAATAAATATAATTACTAAAAAATTAATATGGAATTAATCATAGTTTTTATGGTGTTAGAAAACTTTTGTATACACTATAGAAACAGAACACAAGGGGTTTGCAGGGAGCATTGCGAAGTGGTGTGACAGGATCAATCAAAGCACATAGAAAAAGAATAGTCATACCATCAGCAGTCACCGAAAAATTAAGTCTAAACCCATCACGAATGATCGGGTCTCAAGGAAATAACTGTGGGGAGTTACCTGAATAGGAGTAGCAGTAACCAAGAAGCCAACAACACGTTTTTATTTGTAAAACACATACAAGACACATTTTTTTGAAAAATTTGAATAGTTGTTATGATGAAATAAAGGTCTTACTTGGAGACCTGTAATAAGACGTACCTCATAAGCCATTGTACCACCAGAGGAATCAGGTTGACCAAACATAACATTTGATACTGCACTATTAGCAGATAAAATGCAAATAGCTCCAATTCTTTATAGCGAAAGATATGATAGATTCTCCTAGTAACACCTTGAAACCATGAAAATTAAATGCAAATACAGTTGTAGTAGATTTTAGAAGTTTGATTAAATAACACAGCATAAAGACGAGTGCTTTAGCCTTGTTTTATCTCATGACAGATTAACATGAGAAACAAGTAGTATGCCTAATTTACTATTCTTTTTTTAAAATTTAAGTGAGATAAAATTTACAAAACATCTTTTTTATGATTCACTTTTAACACATTTAGTATAAAAGCCTCTTTTATGTGTAAAGATGTTACAATAATAAGATTCAAAATTCAAAGAATGGAGCAGGTTTATCATTTCAAACAATATGCATAAATATACTCGGCCTGTAACGAACCGACCAATTCCCGATCCTGATCATCGATACAACCACTATGTCAGCTAACCAAGCACCGTAAATCCACCGGATCATTAAATGAAAGAAGTTAGAGGGCGAGAAATAGTAAAAAAGAAAAGTTAGAATAGAAGAAGAGAAGATCACAATATCACAAAATCAGAGCAGACACAAATCTCAACGGAACTAATAAAATATATTATATAACATAAATTTTGAAATATAAATATGTATTGCATATACATACCATCATTAAAGTACAACATACAACACAGCAGAATAAATAATAGCTATCAAATGCTAAAGATTACTGCTCTAAGCTCCTCAGGGTAAAATAAAACAAATTATACTCTGGATCAATCAAGGGAGTAGTGTGAGTAAACTCCAACCACTTAAATCAAAATTTAAAAATCATTTTAAAATAAAGGGCAATCGTAAGACCAATCAACACATTAACACGGATGGTTTTAACCTTACGATAACCCAAAATATTCTTTGTATCAACACTGCTCTGATATTATAATAGTGTCTAATCAAATCAATAGAAATCTAGCAGAATGCTTGCATCTTACGCTCCACATACATAGTATACTATCAAAAACCATGGGCGCTTATTGGAGAATGGATTTCCAATTATAACAAGGTTTGGAACCACCTTCCGATAGTGTATCTCTAGAGAGGAATACATTGGGTTCAACAAGAACATCTTGCAACCCCACCACACATGATCGACCACTTATTTCATTTGAGCATACTGAATGTATTATGACCAACGGTTGTGATCTGCAACTGTTACCCAAATCATACAACAGCGATAAAATAAGAAACAAATGAATTTTCTTTAGATCAGGTGATAATACACCCTAATAGGTGCAACCCACATAGTCATACTGCTTACCGATTTTTGTCATTTTTTCGGTTGATGAGGTCTGAGGCTACGTCTTACCTTTATAACACCACAATATCATTCACTTTGAATGTCACAACGCCAGATCCGTCCAATCACTAATTGATGTCCCCAAAAATACACTGGGCATTAAGCTAAGAGAAGTTTCTTTCTCCGCCACAAACTATGGTACGTTTGAAGAAATCAATGACCATCTAGAAATACTTAGTGAGACATCCGTCCATATAAGTTGTCCTGGGACTGGACAAACTGAAGGCACCATCACATTAATCCATCTTAGGCAATTTCTACCTCGGATTAACAGAACAACCCTTGCACTTTACTCCGTCTTCAATTATCTTTAGCATAATTTGATTCACAATGCTTATTCCCATATGGAGTGTTTTCTGATAATAAAACTGAACCCGCTCTCTTTGTATTGATAACGAAAATATAAAATAGCCCAAAACTTTGATAGTCAGTTATTTAACTATTAAAGGAATGTCCATACAACCAACGATCCTATTTTCAAATGGAAATTCTACTGATCAAGCATCAAGCCACACTGAGCCCTTTAAATTAATTTCTTATTAATTTATTATTTCCAGATTTCTCGTTTTTTCGTTTTCCATATCTTTCCCCGGATATTTCTCAAAAACCATTTGTCCTCTTATGATTCATGGAAAATACTTCCATATATCATAAACTATTTATTTCCCATATTCCAGAAAATGTCTCTTATCATAGTTGGAAAACATTTTCATATATTCAAATTTTCTAAACTTCTCATCAACACAATCATTTCATTTTCTATGCTTAGAAAGCATCCCTTATTATGTTTAGAAAACGTTTCCAAAACTCATTTACTTGGATTTAAAAAAATGTCATATAAAACACTGTCATGACAACTCAAAACCATAACACTCATTTATTGCCCGTATTTCTACATAATCTCCACTACCGAATCTTAACTAATCCTTAGTCAATAATGAAGTCAATCAAGTTTGGATATAATTACCTCTCGGACCTTAATTGAACAACAATCTTAATTTTGAAATGGACAAAGCTCTCAATTTCAATCTTTAACAAACATTGCTTACGTAATTCTCAGATTCAATTTAAGAATCCACTTCTTTTACAGAAAAAAATTGATTATAGCGGCAGCATTATAATCCCCATTTCAAAAATATTTAACTTTAAAATATACTTTTATTCATTAATTTGGATTAATAATTAAATCATGATTAAAAGAAAGTAAATAGTACTTTCCTGAATTCGACATAGTCAAATTCTAATGTATAACTCTCTTTCAAATAATTTCTATTTGGTTAACATTCCGAACTTCGGAATAAATTTACTGTTTCAGGTCAATTCAATTTCCAATTTCATTCTAAATTCATCTTTGAATTTATCACTTCTAACCCTTACCAATTTTTCCTTTATAACTATTGTAATGTACACAATGATTGCTTTTAAACCATTATCCATTTTAAAATGTGAATATTATTCCTTTATAGAAATCTGGATTCGTTTTATCTAATCAATCTTGATTTTATTCGTAATTACTATTACAGGTTCAAATCCCATTTATCGAATTACTCCATAAATCCATATCATATTCCAGTTCGTTCATAAACTCCGTTTATATGTCAAAACTTCTTGTAATTCATCTAACAAGTTTATAATCTTATATCGATTTCATATTCGATTATAAATCATTGGTTCAAAACCAAATATTAATTATCTTGTCAAGTTCCAAATTATATAATATATAATTTTTGAAAATAAATATTTTTTATAAAATTCAACTTAATCATATTCCAACTATAAATCCTTATGGATTTATTTCGATTCCATTCACATTTCGAACGTCGAAATAAGTTTCATCGTTCCCTTTTGACACGATTTACAATTTCCTTTTTTAAATTCACTCTTGAACTTACATTCCCAAATTATCCAATGATAATTATTTCACTTCATTTATAAACATCCTTTATAAATTAAACTACTTGTTTTATTTTTAAAAACAAGTTATTATTTCCTAGCGCATTCAAAATTCAATTTCTATTTTGGAAAATATATTTTTTTCTATAAATTTTCAAAATCTCTTCTTATGATATTTTATATATCAATATTTAGGGGCAGTGCTATTCAGACATCCAAACACAATAAAATCTATCACAGAACATCTAACACGTCATATATTCTGTGTATGAAAACAAACAACAATAGTTTTGAGGAATCCAGTTGGATCCCTCCAACTTGTTTTTCCTGCATCCAAAGATGTTGGATAACATAAATAGTACCAATCCCGCTTAGAGGCGGGATATCGCGGTATAGAAGGTCATCCGCTATTATGCGGGGAACATAGGGTCTCATCCGCTAAAAATATGAAGGAATATCCAACTACTAACCTTAGATATAACTGATATATAAATAAAATAGCAATAATTGATAATAATATATCAATCCATCCAAACAATCATCACACAACGTTCAATCATTATTTACCAACTCTAAATTACGTTTATAAAATTATAAATTAGACAGAGTTAGTGAGTTTACTCACTTTGGACGTTTATCGTTGAATAATGATAAACGTCGACTAATCCAATCAGGCGATTTATCTCGCCATAAATTCCAACGAACTCCAAATCAGTCCAAACTAGTTTTATTGCATTTTTGCGTTCATACGATCCCAACGAATCTTATTTCATCAAATTATGTCCATGTATGAGAGAATTATGATTTGTACAAGATTTAAAAGAATAATAATAACTTATTTTCACTAATTACTTCATTAATACTTAAATACCCTATTAGCTGCTAATGCTTCTTCCCTCTCCAATGCAATTCATAACATATTGCTCATCCAATCCATAGTCGACTCTTTCAACCCTCGTTCACCTTCCCTGCTTCACGATTCCACGTGAAACTACCATCATTCGCTTTCTTTTCCCGAGAGCTTTACCTTCATTACAAACACTTCGAACTCGAGCTCACCCACTACATTGCGTCCCCAGCAGCTCCTCACGTCGTCACCTATAATGGTGCGACATTTCTTTTTGATTCCAAAAAAATCATGCTAGTTCTAAATCTCACCATGAGTGCCAATCCACCATCGAATTCTCTCATCGTCGCCTAAATCCCTATAAAAGTCGAACCCTAGCTTACTGATAGCCATGCTTTCGAACTCCATGATGCATCGCACCATGCTAGACTGATGGAGACTGACGAACAAGCTCCAATGCTTTCAAAAATTCAAGCATTATGATTTTAAGACTTCATCTGTATTTGATTTTGATGTTTTGAAGTCCTTCTTGAAAGGGAAAATGGAGCTGTTTTCTTCTGCTGGAAGGTGAAGGGAATTGAACGCAATTTATATAAAAAGGAGGAGTAGGTTGTTAGGTTGGTTGGTATCAAAAGTAGGATGTTTTAAAAAAAATTAAATTTTAATTTTAATTTGATTTCTATTAAATTGATTTGATTTTATATATAATAAAATTTAAAATGATTTGATTTTGAAAAGACGTGGTTTAATTTTTCATTAATGCGATTTGATTTCGAAGAGATTTTTATTTTAATTAAAAGGATATCAATTTGATTTCGATGTGATATATATATATATATATATATTATACATGAATCTTATGCACAAAGTAACATGCTCAAATGACCACAGACGATCTCCGATCGTGATGAAAATTGTAATCCTGCAATAACTTAATATTCCAAACACAATGGAACTAGTTTCGTCGAATTCTGAGATCGTTTGTAAAACTTCCTTTACAATTCACAATGTGACTCAATACGCGTTTAAATTACGCATGATCACAAAATAAATCCAATTGATATGAAACTTAAAATCTTACAATAATTAATCACTATGGATTTAATAAAGAGTAAGTTTGGCTCACATCCCTAATAAGTTTCAAAATTTACGTCACATCCAGTCAAAATTTTCATATAAATTAGGTCCCTATTTTTCAAAAATTCATCAAAAAAAAAAAAAAAAAAAAAAACGTGTAAATTCATAATCAAATAAAACACGTAAACATCATCAAAATCAAGCATCAAAACCACTAAAAAACGCATCAAAAAATATAAAAACAACAAATCCCCAATTTATTACATCAAAGGATGCATATATTTGCAATTGTTGCATACGTGTATGCAAGTATTGCGATTATGCACCCTTCTTAACTTTTATGCATACATATATGCATATAATACAGAATAAATGCATACATTTCTGCAAAAATTTGTAGTCCATGCATATTAATTCATCTTTATTTACATACATGTATGCAATAAAACTCAATAATTGCATACATGTATGCAATAATTGATGCAGATTTTTCAACATAGACTTTGCATGAATTGTTTCATACATGTGTGCAGTAAAACTCAATAATTGCGTATATGTATGCAATAATTCTTGCTGATTTTTCAATAGAAACGCTGCATGAATTGTTGCATATATGTATGCCACAATTAAGTTTTATTGCACAGATGTATGCAGTTTTGTTTTTTTTTAGTTTTTTTTAAAGATTTCTTCTAGGAATATTTGCCTTTTTTTATAGTGCAGCGCATAATTTTCTTTGAAAAACATGTAACTACCAAAATAGGGACCCACTTTACATTTGAAACATGGACTGGATGTTGTTTATATTTTCAAACTTTTTAGGGACGTGTTCCTTATTTTCACTTTAATAAAAGTAGTTTTGTTGAAAACAAAGGTCGTTTGAAAATTGACTATTTTCTAAGCTTAAGTAAAATGATAAAAATACTAATTAATTCCAAAACAATTCAATATAAAAATAAATAATCAATATTATCGTATATATTCAAATAGAATATCATATACCTCCAAAAAATATGCTAATATTGATTTATAACTCGTTATTTAAAATTTCAAGTTAAAACGACATTCAGTTTATACAAAAGTCCTTTTATTCTATTTAATAAATCGTTATAGTTTATAAACGATTCCATAACAACTTTCTGAAAAATTGATTTGGACATAACATACGATCTACAAGACTAAATCTTGATTTTTCACTTTCATTAGAAAACTGTAGTCAAATAGATCCAAATGTTTCTTGTTTCAAGAATTTCGACTTATAATGGATCATGTACAATCAATTGAAGTTTGAAATATGAAACTATGAACTACCGTGATGTTATGAGCTCGTTTTTTATTAGTATACATTTATACGTTCAAACTTCATTTAATTAATAAATTTTACATAAAAGTCCATTTATATTACCAATTCAACATTTAAAACTAATTTAAATATTCGAAAATTAACGCGTAAAACTCCAAGTCTTTACATTCCTTTTCCTTAAAAGAATTTTGTCATTGAAATTACTAAGCAATAAGGATGATGTAACTCTTCCAACTTCTCTCAACCAACTTGGTTGAAACCTTATACTTCATATTTTATTTTAAATGATCTGTCCACCATTTTTGGACAATCCATCGGCACATTCTGGTTTTCAACCCATATGCTCTTCTGCTTATTTCCACATTTATCCAAATTGGTTATTAAATCAATTTATCAACTTCATTATTCGCTTCAAATTTTATTAACCACATCTTATTCTCTAATCTCTTATATAATTGATGTAACGACCCGGATTTTGTCGATCTTGGTTATCCGATATACAACACATATCGAACATCCAAGGATCGAAAATAACCGAATAGTTAATGAAAGAAATTAGAGGGTGAGGAAAAATATGATAGAAACTTAGAATATGAGAAGAAGAAGAACACAACATCAGAGTAACACGAATCTCACAATGGAACGAATAACATATAATATATAACATAACTTTGAATTATATATCTGTACTTGAATATACATCATTGTCAAAGTACAGTACTTACAACACAGCGGAATAATAATAGCTATATAATCCTGAAGCCTCCTGCTCCAACTCTTCAAGTATCTGTAAATCCCGACTACTTGACTGCCCGTACAAAATTGGGCACCCAAGAGTTTAGGGAAAACAAAACAAAATAAACTCCGGGTCAGTTATGGGACTGGTGTGAGTAAAACAGTTTAAAACAGTTTGAACAAGTAAACGATATCTCATAAGACCACGCCGTATAACGAAACGGGTTTTTCCCTTATGAGAATCCAAAATATCTTTATATCAAAAATCTTTTGATATTATAATAATGTCTATCAACCACAATATAATAATCATCTAGCAGAAACGCTTTCATCTCACGTTCTACATATGCAGTATACAATCAAAATCACAAGCACGTATTGGGTAATGGATTTCCAACTATGACAAGGTATGGAACCACCTTTCGCTAGTGTACCTCTAGAGATGAATACACTGGGTTCACTAAGAACATCTTACAACCCGACCACACATGACCGACCACTCATTTCGCTTGAGTGTATCGAATGTATATCACCAACGGTTGGGATCAGCAACCGTTTCCCGAATGGGACAGCATCAACAATAAATTTTTTAAAGCAAATGAAACTCTAGATCAGGTGATTATACACCCTAATAGGTGCGACCTAAATAGCCATGCTACCTGCCCGATTTCTGTCATTTACTGGTTGATGAGGCTTGAGGTTACGCCTTATCATCACATCAGATTCACTTCGAATGCCACATTGTCAGATCCATCGAAAATCACTAATTGACGTCTACAACAGTACATTACATGTTAGCTAAAGAAGTTTTCTTCTCCGCTTCCACTCTTGGTACGGTTGAAGAAATCAATGTACGTGACCTTTCTGGAAATACTCTGTCAGACATTCATCCATACAAGTCATTCAGGAATAGGATGAACCGAAGGCACTATTCAATACATCCACCTTAGGCACTATTATCTGAGACTTACAATAGCCCTTGCACTTTACTCCGTCTTTAATTATCTTTGGCATATATGATTCGCAACGCTTATTCCAATACAGAGTGGTTCTTTGGATAATAATCCAACCGGTCTCTCCATATTAACAACGTTAAAATGGTCGAAAACTTCGATAGTCGATGAGTTAACTATCAAAGAAAAACACATGTGCAAACAACAATATTATTTCCAAATGGAAATTTTATCGATCAATCATCAACCATATATATATATATATATTTGTATTTCCTTATTTTCTACATTTAGAAAATATACGTTATTAACATTGGAAGCATTTCCATAGCTTAATTACGTATCACTATTCTTCCACATCTATCAGACTCTAACTATAAACTAACAAGAGAACAACTTCCTAAGTATAAACCCCGAAGGCCGAAACCAACATCAGATCGATACTCAGGAAACCATTTAACTTATTAATCTCTAGTCAGTTTCCAATTTCTTTTTAACTCCATTTCGGTTTACTCTAATTGATGAACCCAATTTGATTACTCTTTTCACGTAACTCCTTTTTATCTCATCAATTTCCTTCTATAATCCTATTTAGTTTCCAACTAAATATTCCTTTATAATTCTATTTAGTTTCCAACTAAATAAATATACCTTTATTCTATTCTATTTGTTTTATCAACATTTTTCCCTTTATTTACTTTCGAAATATTTCTTTTTTATAAAATCTGTTGATTTTATAAAATCCCTTTATTTCGGTATACATTGAAATAATTCTTTTTACATCCCAGGGTCTTTTTATGATATTTAAAATATCGAATAACAAGGATCAATATCATTCTAACACACATAATCCATAACAGATTATATAACAGATTATATAACACATCATATATCACAATATATGAAAAACAGTAAAATAAATGTTGAGGAATCCAGTCGGATTCCTCCAACCTGTTTCCCTGCATCACAGATGTTAAACAATATAATTAACATCGATTTCATTTTGATATGAAATATTCTGCTAAACAGAATCAACACTGGATTAACGATTTATATATATATATATATATCGTTATCTATAATTTCAACCAAAACACAAGCAATTCAACCAAACAGTTAACACACAACAATCAACATATAATCATCAGTTCTTAGAATACGTTATAAAAATATAACTGTTCAGAGTTGGTGAGTTTTACTAACATTGAACGATCACTGTTAATAACGATAACCATCGCTCGATTCAGATGGACAATTTATTCCGCAATAAATTGTAACGAGCACCCATCCACTCCCAGTCAGTTCCATTGGGTAGTGTCCGTCCATACGATCCCAACGGATCTTGTTCTCTTATTTAACATCGGCCCATCATCGTTTAAAACCCACGACCCATATGAATAGGTACACTTCTTCCATAACACATTGGCTCCTCCAGATAAATGCGTGAGCAATTTTTCTTTACCCACTTCTTTATTTTTATGTAATCTGGGCTTCACCACTTAATTTTCTTGGCCCATTCTTCTTTAAACCCAAACCGTACCCTCAGTATTCTTCCTTCTCCAATTCGAAAGCTTCCCAGGCTTCCCCTTTCACCATTAACGAACTGTCTTGCCTCCACTCTCCCTCATCTTTACTACAATCAAACTAAAACACTTATCTTCTAGCACTTCTCATAGCTATCAAAAATAAACTCAGCTCGCAACATCCATTCATCAACTCCTATCACACTTCATGCTCACGTGTGCCACTTGTCATGCACATCACGTATGCCTTCAACACCATATACTCCTTCAACAAACTCTCCTGTACACATCAGTTCATGCAACCACTCCGCTACAAAGTCCTCCTCTTCTTCATTTTCCTTTTTGCTCCACACAGTTGTTCCCTAGCCTACGGTGTCTGCATGCAGGGTCTCCTCCTCATCGGGCTCCATCTCCTCAACTCACCCTCATCCTAAAACCAGAATAAGTGAAACCACCATCTTCTTTGCCTTCATTTCTTGCTCCACCTAACACCTACAGCAAAATGCCATTCCTTCCCTTTCCAGTGTTGCGTTTGTGTAGTTGCCAAAAAAGAATAACACTCTCGTATATTTTTTTGTATTATATTATTTTCTTTTAGATCTGGTTTTATTTCTTTCCTTCACTGTTTCGATTTCATGAAGCAAAAGCAAAAAAAAATGTTTAAGGAGCATGCGTGTGTATTTAAGGTTTTAGTTGGAATTGAGTGTGGACCTTTTAAAGGCCACGTTTTCTTTTTGTTTTGCGGCTTTGTGAAAGCCACGAATTTGCTTTGAGGACCAAGGAGAAATGACAGGTTTTGAGGAGTGAACGTGGCTTCTTGTTTGATCACACATTAGTTAGGGTATTTTGTTTTAAGTCATAAATGTTCATATACCCTGCTATGTATAATTATACCCATATACGAGTGCTGCGGACTGAAATAAATATATCGTTGTAATCAGCGATGTGCCAGAATTCCAAAAATATAATAATACCGGTAGAATAACTTATATTGTGAAATCTCAAATTGTTGATTACAGGGTGTGAAATACTCCAAATAAAAAGTTGCTTATTTAATTAATTAAAAATTACAGTAAAATTCTAAAAATTAAATTATCAGTACTTCCCAAAAGAAGCTTATCTAAATTCAAATTTGATATCTAGTTATATCGAATAAACCGTTACGGTCAATAAACGATTCTATAGCGACTATTTTAAAATTTGATTTGGACGTATCCCAAAATCTACACGACGAAATACTGATTTTTCTCTTCCACTAGAAAGATATACTCCACCAGCTCCGTACGTTTCTTGTTTCACAGAAATTCGGTTTAAAACGAACTCTGTACATTTAGTTGAAGTTCAAATTGCCAAATCGCGAACTGCAGCGCCATTTCGAGCTCGTTTATAATTATAATATAATTATACTTTCAAACTGACGTTATTTAAATATATTCGTCATTTTAATTCAATTCTAAACTGAAATATATACTTTGAATTGTCCAGTTCACATTATATTGTCAATTCACTATTTTCGACTATTTCAGAATTAAATATATTATTTAGTTATTATTTTTATTTAATATTCAAAGTTATTTAATTAAACGACCCTTAAATCCTTTAATTCACTATTTAAATAATTAAATTAATTATAATACCGCTGAAAATGCAGGTCATTACATTCTTCCCCACTTAAAATAATTTCGTCCTCGAAATTGCTAAGTTAGAAAATAAACCATATTGACTGGTTAGAACTTATTTGTTTTCTTCTTAACTTCAGTTTCACTGAGCCAATTTAAATTTCAATTAAATTATTAATTCATTCTTATCATCGAAAATTTTCAAAAATCCTGAAAATTTTCTAACTCCTTAACTTTCCAAAAAAATCCGCCAGCACCTCCTTTGTATTGGTCAATAGGTCAAACTCCAACTCACCTCTCTGGCCTTCTCCCACCCAAAAGAAAATCAAACAGCCAAGCGGCTTGCCAATTCGACTCATAAATCTCATGCTTATATCGAATATAAACTTGTACCTTTTTGTCGGGCATATCAACTCTATCACTTTCACCTGTTGTCAATTCAACGGATACAAGGGTCATCCCAATCAAATTCCAATCTGCTTTTATGCACAACACAACCATTCGTTTATATCCGAGCCAAATATCATTTCAACTCGAGTTTCTACTCGATTCCCAACTCTTAACTTGATTGTCACATTACACTTCAAATTTGAATCTCACAATCCAATTTGTCTTGTTATCATTCTAATTCAATCTCAGTTACCACTTTACTGGCTTTACTTTAATTCAAATTTGCTTTCAGAAATTTCTGTTAATTTTTTTTTTAATTCAAACAATCTTTCCCTGGGAGTTTTTTAATAGTTTACTCTTTTCAAAAATCAAATTTTCCTTTTTGAAATTCAACACAACTTGTCTTTCCCAAAACAAATTCAAACAGTATCTCTGGTAGTAATTCATCACTTACAAGTCGAAAATGAATACTGGTGATGCAGCTGTCATCGTCAGAATCTATTTTCCAGCAATCGAAGTGAGTTCAATACTATTAAACCATTTCTAAACATTTCCACTTTGAAATTCATTTCAAAATATAATTCACACTGCTTGTAAAACAATTTAAAATCTCCCAGGGTCTTAAATTGTCCTTGTTTTTAATCCAAATCCATTTACAAACACTTATCCAATTTTTCCAGAATTTTAATTCAATTTCTGGTTAAAATTCAGATTTAATTCATTTCGTAACACTTGTACGAATATTAATTGGTTATTTACATAACCGTTTCACTTTTATAATCTTACTCGATTATAACGACAACCAATACAAATCCTTTATATCAAAATATAATTTGGGTAAAAATTATTTCGTTTACCCTCTTTTCAAAACATACCATGACGGTTCATCGTATTCGAGTGTTTAAAAGCTCCTACCGATACAGTGGATCAAACTGATCAACCAGAACACATAAACAACTCAACTAATAAATCTCCACAATATAAAATCACTTTATATTGAATAACAAATACGCTCTCGTATATATACACTTAAACTCAATCTATGGTATTACAACCCCCATCTCTACCGAGTCACGCCACAGAGCCAAGGTAATACTTAACCTTATGCCCTGATACCAACTGTAACGACCCAGATTTTGTCGATCTTGGTTATCCGATATACAACACATATCGAACATCCAAGGATCGAAAATAACCGAATAGTTAATGAAAGAAATTAGAGGGTGAGGAAAAATATGATAGAAACTTAGAATATGAGAAGAAGAAGAACACAACATCAGAGTAACACGAATCTCACAGCGGAACGAATAACATATAATATATAACATAACTTTGAATTATACATCTGTACTTGAATATACATCATTGTCAAAGTACAACACTTACAACACAACGGAATAATAATAGCTATATAATCCTGAAGCCTCCTGCTCCAGCTCTTCAAGTTTCTGTAAATCACGACTACTTGACTGCCCATACAAAATTGGGCACCCAAGAGTTTAGAGAAAACAAAACAAAACAAACTCCGGGTCAGTCATGGGACTAGTGTGAGTAAAACAGTTTAAAACAGTTCGAACAAGTAAACGATATCTCATAAGACCATGCCGTATAACGGAACAGGTTTTTCCCTTATGAGAATCCAAAATATCTTTATATCAAAAACGTTTTGATATTATAATAATGTCTATCAACCACAATATAATAATCATCTAGCAGAAACGCTTTCATCTCACGTTCTACATATATAGTATACAATCAAAACCGCAAGCACGTATTGGGTAATGAATTTCCAACTATGACAAGGTATGGAACCACCTTTCGCTAGTGTACCTCTAGAGAGGAATACACTGGGTTCAACAAGAACATCTTGCAACCCGGCCACACATGACCGACCACTCATTTCGCTTGAGTGTATCGAATGTATATCACCAACGGTTGGGATCAACAACCGTTTCCCGAATGGGACAGCATCAACAATAGATTTTTTTGAAGTAAATGAAACTCTAGATCAGGTGATTATACACCCTAATAGGTGCGACATACATAGCCATGCTACCAGCCCTATTTCTGTCATTTACCGGTTGATGAGGCTTGAGGTTACGCCTTATCATCACATCAGATTCACTTCGAATGCCACATTGTCAGATCCATCGAAAATCACTAATTGACGTCTACAATAGTACATTACATGTTAGCTAAAGAAGTTTCCTTCTCCGCTTCCACTCTTGGTACGGTTGAAGAAATCAATGTACGTGACCTTTCTGGAAATACTCTGCCAGACATTCATCCATACAAGTCATCCAGAAACAGGATGAACCGAAGGCACTATTCAATACATCCATCTTAGGCACTGTTATCTCAGACTTATACAATAGCCCTTGCACTTTACTCCGTCTTCAATTATCTTTGGCATATATGATTCGCAATGCTTATGCCAATACAGAGTGGTTCTTTGGATAATAATCCAACCGGTCTCTCCATATTAACAACGTTAAATTGGTTGAAAACTTCGATAGTCGATGAGTTAACTATCAAAGAAAAACACGTGTGCAAACAACGATATTATTTCCAAATGGAAATTTTATCGATCAATCATCAACCATATATATATATATATATATATTTGTATTTCCTTATTTTCTACATTTAGAAAATATACGTTATTAACATTGGAAATATTTCCATAGCTTAATTACGTATCACTATTCTTCCACATCTATCAGACTCTAACTATAAACTAACAAGAGAACAACTTCTTAAGTATAAACCCCGAAGGCCGAAACCAACAACAGATCGATACTCAGGAAACCATTCAACTTATTAATCTCTAGTCGGTTTCCAATTTCTGTTTAACTCCATTTCGATTAACTCTAATTGATTAACCCTATTTGATTTCTCGTCAATTTTCTTTTATAATCCTATTTAGTTTCCAACTAAATATTCCTTTATAATTCTATTTAGTTTCCAACTAAATAAATATTCCTTTATTCTATTCTATTCGTTTTATCAACATTTTTCCCTTTATTTACTTTCGAAATATTTCCTTTTCATAAAATCTATTGATTTTATAAAATTCCTTTATTTCAGTATACACTGAAATAATTCTTTTTACATCCTAGGGTTTTTTATGATATTTAAAATATCGAATAACAAGGATCAATATCATTCTAACACACATAATCCATAACAGATTATATAACACATCATACATCATAATATATGAAAAACAGTAAAATAAATGTTGAGGAATCCAGTCGGATTCCTCCAACCTGTTTCCCTGCATCACAGATGTTAAACAATATAATTAACATCGATTTCATTTCAATATGAAATATTCTGCTAAACAGAATCAACATTGGATTAACGATTTATATATATATATATATATATATATATATATATATATATATCGTTATCTATAATTTCAACCAATACCCAAGCAATTCAACCAAACAGATAACTCACAACAATCAACATATAATCATCAGTTCTAAGAATACGTTATAAAAATATAACTGTTCATAGTTGGTGTGTTTTACTCACATTGGACGATCACCGTTAATAACGATAACCATCGCTCGATTCAGATGGACAATTTATTTTGCAATAAATTGTAACGAGCACCCATCCACTCCCAGTCAGTTCCATTGGGTAATGTCCGTCCATACGATCCCAACGGATCTTGTTCTCTTATTTAACGTCGGCCCATCATCGTTTAAAACCCACGACCCATATAAATAGGTACACTTTTTCCATAACATATTGGCTCCTCTGGATAAATGCATGAGCAATTTTTCTTTACCCACTTCTTTCTTTTTATGTAATCTGGGCTTCACCACTTAATTTTCTTGGCCCATTCTTCTTTAAACCCAAACCGTACCCTCAGTATTCTTCCTTCTCTAATTCGAAAGCATCCCAGGCCTCCTCTTTCACCATTAACGAACTGTCTTGCCTCCACTCTCCCTCATCTTTACTACAATCAAACTAAAACACTTATCTTCTAGCACTTCTCATAGCTATCAAAAACAAACTCAGCTCGCAACATCCATTCATCAACTCCTATCACACTTCATGCTCACGTGTGCTACTTGTCATGTACATCACGTATGCCTTCAACGCCATATAATCCTTCAACAAACTCTCCTGTACACATCGGTTCATGCAACCACTCCGCTACAAAGTCCTCCACTTCTTCATTTTCCTTTTTGCTCCACACAGTTGTTCCCTAGCCGACGGAGTCTGCATGCAGGGCCTCTTCCTCATCGGGCTCCATCTCCTCAACTCACCCTCATCCTAAAACCAGTATAAGTGAAACCACCATCTTCTTTGCCTTCATTTCTTGCTCCACCTAACACCTACAGCAAAACGCCATTCCTTCGCTTTCCGGTATTGCGTTTGTGTAGTTGCCAAAAAAGAATAACACTCTCGTATATTTTTTTGTATTATATTATTTTCTTTTAGATCTGGTTTTATTTCTTTCCTTCACTGTTTCAATTTCATGAAGCAAAAACAAAAAAAATGTTTTAAGGAGCTTGCATGTGTATTTAAGGTTTTAGTTGGAATTGTGTGTGGACCTTTTGAAGGCCACGTTTTCTTTTTGTTTTGTGGCTTTGTGAAAGCCATGAATTTGCTTCGAGGACCAAGGAGAACTGACGGGTTTTGAGGAGTGAACGTGGCTTCTTGTTTGATCACACATTAGTTAGGGTATTTTGTTTTAAGTCATAAATGTTCATATACCCTACTATGTATAATTATACCCATGTACGAGTGCTGCAGACTGAAATAAATATATCGTTGTAATCAGCGATGTGCCAGAATTCCAAAAATATAATAATACCGGTAGATTAACTTATATTGTGAAATCTCAAATTGTTGATTACAGGGTGCGGAATACTCCAAATAAAAAGTTGCTTATTTAATTAATTAAAAATTACAGTAATATTCTAAAAATTAAATTATCACTACTTCCCAAAAGAACCTTGTCTAAATTCAAACTCGATATCTAGTTATATCTAATAAACCGTTACGGTTGATAAACGATTCTATAGCGGCTATTTTAAAATTTGATTAGGACATATCCCAAAATCTACATGACGAAATCCTGATTTTTCTCTTCCACTAGAAAGATATACTCCACCAGCTCCGTACGTTTCTTGTTTCAGAAATCCGATTTAAAACGAACTCTGTACATTCAGTTGAAGTTCAAATCGCCAAATCGCGAACTGCAGCGCCATTTCTAGCTCGTTTATAATTATGATATAATTATACTTTCAAACTGACGTTATTTAAATATATTCGTCATTTTAATTCAATTATAAACTGAAATATATACTTTGAATTGTCCAGTTTACATTATATTGTCAATTCACTATTTTCGACTATTTCAGAATTAAATATATAATTTAATTATTATTTTAATTAAATATTCAAATTTATTTAATTAAACAACCATTAAATCTTTTAATTTACTATTTAAATAATTAAATAAATTAATTATTATACCGCTGAAAATGCGGGTCATTACAATCGACAAGTCGATTTTTGATTATCTCGGGAAATTTCACCAGCATCTCTTTTGCATGACTCAATTGGTACAACTACCACTCGCCTCTCCAGGCCTCCTCTAATCAAAAGAAAATCAAAAAGCCAAGCGGCTTGCCTAATAGGCTCATAAAAATCAAATACTCAATCAAATATATACCTTTGTCGAGCATTCAAATTATTTCCTTCATTCACTTCATTCCATACCTGTCTGACACATGCATATACATGCATTTCCAATTTTCATTGATTTTAAATCAATAAAACCCTTTGAACTTAACCATATTAAATCTTAAATTTCAAATCTCAATTCATCAATCCAACTCACTTAACCAAGTTAAGTTCTATCCATAAATTCTATTTGCTAATTAACTCCTGTAATCAGTTATCCTCATTCCATAACTCAAAATCTAATTTTTATTTTAAAAAATCCATTTATTTTAACTCACATGAGTTCATAGCTTAAGCCTGCATTTATCGAGAAAGATCCAGATTTTAATTCACTTAAAATCCTTTCATTTTTAACTTGTTTTTTATTCAAACAATCTCTTCCTGAGTTTTAAACAACTTAGCCTTTATAAACAAACTTCCCCTTTTAGGATTCAAAATAACTTGTTTTCTCAAAACAATTCAAAAACAGTTATCTTTAGTAGTAATCCTTCACTTAGAAACTCGAAAATGAACACGGATGATGTCGTGATCCATCATCGGTGTTTTTTTTCTTCAGCAATCGAAGTGAGTTCAATACTATATCATTTTTAAAACTCATTCTTAAACACTTACATTTGGAAATTATTTAAAAATATCCTTCGCAATATTCATGAGAAACATTCCCAAATCTCCTAGGATCATAAAATTTCCGTATATTTAATCCAAAACTGTTTACTAACACTTTCCCAAGTTTTCAGAGCTTTAATTCCAATTCTGGTTTAAATTCAGTTTTAATCTATTTATATATTACACTTATATGAATTCTGATTGGTTATTTGTAACCAATCCCAATCATAATCTTATTCGATTATAATAAGAACCAACACATCCAATATATTATCATAATTCCAAGATAAATCCTTTCTTTATATCAAAGTATATTTTAAGTAAAATTATTTCATTTACCCTCTATCAAAACATACTGTGTCGATTCATCGTATTCAAGTGTTTAGAAACCCCTATCGACATTGTGGTTCCCCACCCTCAACCAGAATTCATAAGCCACTCAACCAATGAATCTCCACAATATAAAATCGTTTTTATACAATCTACTAATACGCTCTCTCATATACATACACTCAACTCAATTTAGGATATTACTAACTTTAAAGACCGCCCATAACCCCCGCACTAAACAAGAGGAATAATGCGTTGAAGGGTATGCCAGACAGCTATGGACGATCATCAGAGTAGGTAAACAACATCGAAACCTATCGTAGTACTCACAGCGCAAGGATAAAATATAATAGAACATATTCAACCGAAATAGTAATGAGGCATCATATAGCAAACTTTAGAAAACTTTCTCAACATCATGAAAGGTTATCCAACTAATACCAAAGTTTGTACATAAATACTCACTACAACACTCATAGAGCATTCAGACAGTGGAAACATAAATACTAGATAGTAATAAAACTGGTACACCAGCCTCCTGCTCATCTCCGCACAACAACATCGTCCTCACTAATCACCTGTAACCAGCTACTTAGTCTGCCCATCCACAACCGGATGAACGACCCAAGGTAATAAGAGGAGACATAAAACCTTGAGTCAGACAACAATCTTAGTGAGCAATAAAACATCTAACAAGCTTTAACAATAAAGTATATGAGAAGGGATAGATAAAATACTAATCTACCCACAACACCAGAGAAGAACTCAACCTTATCTTCCCCACATCGGACACTAATAGCCTTTACAATAGACAATTCAACCATTCATCCATGGAAACTGAACACCCATTCAATCATGGTAAAGCGCTCATAACATCCAGATCATGTATATATATATCATGTAAACCATCCTAATCGAATTCAACGTCCCTCAAGCATAAGCCCCAGTGGCCTAAACCAATATCATACAAGCACCCAAGGAACATCTCTTTTGTTGTTAGATAATCTATATGAGATGGTACAAACAGAACAACTAATCATCCATGATTAACTCTGGCTATAACCGCCAATCCTTCTTTGAAACCATCGTTAATCGTATGACGACCAACCTTGCCATATGTCAAGGGCTAATGGTAACCCCGGTTCTAGCATTAACTCCATACGCCTTTCAACGATACGTAAGTATGTCCAACGTTGACAACTAGGCCTTTCAACGATACCCAAGTTACTCAACCTACAACCAGTCTTTTGGGTGCCCCCATCGTACCCCTGCTTTGAGCCTGCTAGAACTTACGACACGATAATCTCTCGGTTTTCTCATCTCTGGTCATCCAACCCGATGACTTTTCATAGCTCAAGCAACCTTCTCGAGCAACCATTATCCACCAACTCACGACCTTTGAGTTGTTACCTCATTCGCTGCTCTACACCGATCAACGAACACTTTTCAACACTTTGAACCTTCCAACCGGAATTTACTTCAAAGTCACACCATCACCAAGCCAATTACACCACTGTGCTGCGGCTAGGGTTCGGGGGGTTTCCCCTCGAAAAATATTTTTTCAAAGCCCTTTTCTTCCAACCCGGGTCGTACCAGAAAAACGTACTTTTTCAGAAAATGACCCTGTGCGACCGACCCTGTCTTGCTCAACTGACTGACCCAACATGGTGCGACTGACCCTTCCTTTTATCAATCCAACATGGCGCGACCGACCCGTACTTCTTGGCTTGGCCGGCCACTGTTAGTTGGACCATACATCCATGCTTCAAAACATGTACAACTGACCAGCTCATCCTTGCACGACCAGTAGATGACCGACCGACCAGATTTATTCACCCATAGGCTCGCTTGGTCCCGTCACCCAAGCTCGCTCGAACCAAACAACCATCTAGGAATGCACGACCGACCCAACACCAGAAGGGACCGATCTCTTGCTTCTTAAAGCCAAAACCCCAGGCTTTTTCCACTTACACGACCGTTCCTGATCGCTTCGGCTAAGTGCGACCGATCCCTGTTTTTGTCTTGTCCTCCAAGAAACTACTCCATGTATGAACGACCCTCTGCGTGTGAACCAAAACCTGCACTTCACTAAATCCACTCCGATTTCTACCAAAACTTCGCCAAAATGTTAGATTCGACGAAATCAACTTGTCTAATCCATCAAATATGATCAAAAACACGGTATGAATCCGCTAACAAATGAAAACAGTAGTTTTCCCCAAATCATACACAATCACCCCAAAAACCATCATGAATGAATATATGAACAAAACTAAAGATCTAACTTGCATAATCATATGGAATAACATAGAATCAATGATTTAAACTTATTAGATGAGATCATAGGGTGATATTGGTATGGCTCCAGACGAAGCGTTATATGGGAGGCTATGCAACGCTCCTTCATGTTGATGGGAGGCATGTAAGGAATTGATACCCGGACCAGATATGGATAGGGAAACTTTAGAAAAAATTGAACTCATTCGACAACGAATGAAAGCCACCCAAGATAGACAGAAAGCTACGTTGATAAGAGATTAAAAATTGGAGTTCTTCGTTGGTGATTTGATATTTATCAAGATTTCTTCATTGAGGAACGTGATTCGGTATGGTAGTAAGCAAAAGATAGAACCAAGGTTTGTTAGCCCATTTCCAGTCCTTGAGCGGGTTGGGAATTTGGCATATAGGTTTGAGTTACCTCAGAAGATGGTTGGGGTACACAATATGTTCCATGTTTCTCACTTGAGAAAGTTTGTACACGATCCTGGTACAACTATGAACTATCACACCGGATCAGTTGGATGATATCGAGGTGAAACCAGGAGCCACTGTAGCCCATAGACCAATTCATATCGTTGGACACGATACGAAATAGTTTAAAAGGAAGACAGTGAGTCTGGTCAAGTCCAATGAGCGAAAGAGAGAGTAATCATACTTGGGATTCCGAGGAGATTATAAGAACTTCATATCCATAGCTCTTTACTTGGTAAGTTTTTAATACATAAACAAGTGAGTAGTACCTCTATTTTTATAGAGGAAATAAGATGGGTCACAATATTACAACTATGCCCTTTATAATATTTCTTAGTATCTCCTTCCGATACCGCTTCCATTTCCTCTTGGTATCGCCTGCTTAAATTGTCTCATCGACTTCGATGTTGGATTCATTACTTCTTAATCAGCTTTGGTATCGACTTCAGTATTGACTTCGGCTTTGGTTTCGGTATCGCCTTTGGCTTCAGTATTACCTTCTTGGCACTGGCTTCAGTATCGTCTTTGGCTTGGGTACTACTTCTTATATTACCTTCTTGGTAACGGCTTTGGTGTTGCCTTCTTGGCTTTGGTGTCGATGTTTATTTCTTTCTTATATCTTCTTGGCTTATCCCTCTAGTATCATTCTTTTGGTTTGGGTGTCGGCACCAAGCTATTTGATCCAATAGCTTGATGCTGATAACATACTTACACAACACTATATACATATTTACATATATACAACTTCTACTCATAACAATATATATTGTTTCAGCTGTTGGGTATGTTTAGACAGTGCCTCAGAACACTAGGATGGATGCAAACATCGTCGAGTTGCAAAATAGGGTGTCAGAATCATTAAAATACACTTAGTAGATTTCAGGTCAGCTAAGTCGGGCTGGGGTACCCCTTACCTGGAAATGACGACATAGAAAAATGTTATTGGATTGATACGAAATTTTATGGGGACGACAAGGAAGGTCCCAAAATGCTCTAGTTCAAGTTTCAAGTCATTCAGAGTGCTGGTGATCAAGTTATGTCGCTTTGAAGTTCGGGTCAGCTAAATCGGGTCGGGGTACCCCTAACCTGAAATGAAGACCCAGAAAAATGTTGTCGGATTGGTATGAAAATTTATGGGGATGACAAGGAAGGTTCCAGGAAGCTATAGACCAAATTTCAAGTTGTTTGAAATTCTGGAGATTAAGTTATCGTACTTGCAAGTTCGGTTCTACCGACGGACCCAGAAATGGCAAGCCGAAAATGATGAGCCAGAAACAAAGACCCGGAAACGACGACCTAGAAATACTCTTGTGAAGACCAACTTCAATACGACTAATTATACTCGAGATGCGAAAAGTCTAAACGGGAGGGGTTACCGCTAAGGATCCAGACAAGAACCAACAGGGTGATTTTTAAGTTGGACTTCGCTGCGGGTACATGTGCAAAGGAAGTCAAAAGTATTAGGCACTTTGGCGCACCTTAGGAAAAGTAGCACGAGGATAAGATCGGAGTCGCTTGATGATTTAGATATGATTTGCCCGGACCCCAGAGCCTGTTGACGTTGTGGACTGGGTAGGGTAATTCACTAGAGTCTGTTAACATTTTGAGCTAGTTGATAATGTAAAAATTAATTGGTAGGGTGATGTTCAGACCTACCAGTACTACTTGGAAGGGGTGGCCAAGATGTTAAGCATCGAGCGAGTGAACGTGAGGATGTTTGTTACGTTTGGACGGTTGTTATCATTATGACACACACACTTCCATTTACACTCAATATTGTGATTACCATAGAGTAAAGTACATTATTATGTGTGCTAACTCTTTGGATGTAAGGCCAGGTCAGGTATGACTCTTTGAACCTATTATGTTATCTTATTTAGTGATTAAGATTATATCGCTCACACCAGACTTTGTCTGACTTGGAGTTTTATGCATTGCATTTTATTACTTTGGGTTCTCTAAATGAGCAGATTAGAGATGGTTGGTGTGCTCGAGTAGCTGATCGGGGAAGAGTAGGAGGCTTCTACGTATTTTTTATATGCTTATCCATGTTACTTATGTTGGTCACTACTTTGGGTATTAATAGCGTATTTTGTTAGAGACAGTATTTTGGAGATGTATCTGTATATGACTCATTAGATATTATGCAGTAATGTGAATTTGCTACTCTAATGTTTATGATTCAGTTTTAGCTTATACACTGTCTTGCCTATTTTATATCACGTCGTATATTATTATTATTATGTTTTATTCCATGCGCTGTGAGATATACGTCAGGTTATATGGTTTTTCTTATTTCAACATTGGCAGTCACCTCCTATTGGTCGAGCACCCCCACAACGCAACTCGTTGGGTGTCGACTGGTATGGGGCGATCATCACATCCAATGAAGATATTCTATTTCATCTATCTCTTTTTCCATGGCTATGGCTCCTCGCAGTCGTCCTTTCAACTAGTTGAAAGATCCATCAAGGGCTAAGTGATTGTGCCTACAACAAACAATCTAAACGTCCATTTGGTGTTGTCCCTCATCTAATGTCTTGATAGTGAAAGATCATTAACCTATTAGGTTGGCTTTAGTCTTTCCTATTCTTGTCTAACTGATGATTACAGGTATCCAAACGATTACTATCCTAATTGGAACCTGACCACGAAGCCTGCTCTTTGAGCTAAGGCCACCACCGAATCCTAAAGTCACCCAGCATTCTTCTGACTGTCCTTGATAGAAATGTAGTCAAGGCATACTCTTTTGATGGGACCACTACAGACCTGTCCTGCCTTCGCGGTGTGTAGCTTCGTTAAACCTACTCCAGAGGGCTATCCTAGAGTATACTCGTGTCCTATAGAAGTCTTGCATTTCCTTCCTGCCTCATTGAACAAAATGTTGGACTTTCTCCCATTGTACTAAAATGTCTATGATGATCTTCTTCATTAGGCTCTTCATCCAGACTCCTTTGCGATTGCTTCAAATGCACCTCACTATTTTATTGTACCCTATATATAATCTTTTCTTGTGCATTTATATTACTTTTCTTTTCTTTTATTATAACACTATTTAGCATTACTTGCCCAGTTCTCTATAATCTGGGCCTTATTTACTTGCTTATTAACTTTATTGCTCGCTTGTTTTCCCCAATCATCCTTTGCTGCCGGAACAGACCACTACTGTTGCATGCTTATTAAACTTAATCCTAAATCTAAGTTTTATTCGTAATATTCCTTTCTTATCTTCTCTTTACTTATTTCTAATTACATCATCTATGTTTTAATTTTACTCACAAACATTCAGATGTGTCTAATTCCTCTTTCTTTTTCGCGCAATCTTAGATTTGAGCCCTACCTATTGACTCAGTTACTATCCCGAGCTTATGATATTCCATATTTACAACAATAGGTGGCATTCCATTTTCTTTTATTATGATTTTCTTATATGCCAACACAGTTCCTATTCATCATAATATTCCGTTCATTTTCTGTTACTTTTTAAGTTAAACGCACATCATAATTTACTTCTCATTAATTTATCTAACTCAGTCTAATTCCTTTTAATTACAGACCTACAATTTGTAAACATGTTACTGTAAATTTAGTTCTTTTTACTTTATCCTTGTTCGCAAAGTTACACACTTTGTTCTATTTTACATGCACACAAAAGGATTAAATCTACATCTATTTAATTAACATTCACATGATTAGACATTTTCAGAACATGCGTAATTTATTACAGAAAAAATGTAAATAAATAATTATCAAATCTTGTCTATTACATTCTTTCATTATTGATTTACTTACTTTAGATTTATTGTAAGTTCAATTTTATGAAATAGTCTTACCCCACTCGATTTATAACAGAAACAACATTAAAATCTATTTTCTTATTTTAATATTGCCTTCATAAACAATAAAACATAATTGCAACATATTCCTTTATTTCTTTCCTTAATTGTCAGACAGTGAAAAATACATTAACATCCCTATTTTGCACTAATTCCACTTTTCTTACCCTTTTATTCTTGCAACTACATTTACCGTCTTTCCTACAATATTTAATTATGGAAATATATTCCCTTTTCTCAACCAAACAATTAACCTAGTACCAAATTCCAAATTAATTTATTCATTAAAATCTCGCTTTTATCACAATTCCCAAGTTTTGGCCTTTTACTGTGAATTTCTCACTTTTAGGCTTACGCCCCTTTTCCATAATTCTCCAACCCAATATTGCTTATATTCATTTATTTCGATTCCGTTCCATAATTAAATATCAATTTCATATGAGTATTATTTTATCCGTTTACAATTTAATTATGAATAACTTGCATAAACAACTATTGCAACAGTCCCAAACACAATTTATGTCAAATTCAATAACTTAATGGGGATCCAGTGATATTATATACCATTAACAGAAAAGATATATAATTAATTCACTCACCTAGACAAAGCAATCTAAGTCCTAGTTATGATTCGAATCTAGGTTTATTATCAGTAGTTTTCCCCATTTTCTAAGCCTATTTGAATCTACAATATGGAATCTGCATGGATTTATACATCTGCATGAAAAAGAAAAGAAAATAAACTATTTGAAATCAGATCTGAAAATTTACCTAATATGGTTAGCAAATTGAGATATTTACTTTCTAAATCTATATTTTCTATCTCCAGATCTTGAATTAGAAAGCCTAAATTTGATTTTCTTATTTGTTGAAGAATTATAGGAGAAAGGAAATGACAAAGCTTCCGTGCCAACTCATAAAAATATGAGTTTGGAGGCTGCTAGCCCTATGCATTTATTTATATAATTCCAAACAAAACATGTTTGTTTGATTTAAACTGAAATAAATCTCAGTGTCAAAATCAATATAAAAACGTCATTTGATGTGATGGGACGATTCGACCCATGCATGGGTTGACCCCTGGGTCAACCGATCCATTCATAGATCGATGCAGACGCATTAAATCATGTTTTGCCCTGTGTCCTTCTATTTTTATTTAGACTATTTATCTCATTAACGTTAATTTTGAACGTTACATAAATTTCCAATCTTACACGATTTTATTCTATTCTTAACACGCGTTTATTTTAAATTTCAAATGCACGTTGTTTCTGGAATTAACATGCACATAAATTAGTAAGTTAAATATATTCATGCATATTTACATGTATAATTATTTTTCGATATAAAACTTCGAACATTGTTATTACGTATGAGCCCTATTCGGAATATAATATATATGTAAACTGGTCAAAAAATTACCATAAACATAATCGTATAACTTTCAAGGCCAAATTCTAACAATTTCAAAAATGATTATTTTCACTTTTTATAACTATTTAAATTATTCTAAAATGCGGGTCATTAAAAATTTGGTTAAATCGGGGTGGGAAAAAGGTTTCATCACTTTAGGTCTTAAAGAATTAATCATAATTGTAAGATTTGCATCGGTCCTTTGCCTCGAGATTTTTGTGCGAGATTATTTCCCATGTTGCACTTGCCTTTACAACGTCTTGTTGGAGTAGATTGCTGGTAAAGGAAATTGTTGATTTGGAGGTGACGATGGAGCTATCTTATAATAATTATGCTGAGGAGGATCTTTGTAACGACCCGCCCTTTCAAGCGTTTCAAGTCGATAATAATATCAACTCAAATCGTTTGAAATAGTAAATTGTTATTGATATGCAGTTAAATATAAAAATGATCACAAAATCACAGATAAGTCACAAACATAGAAAGCATAATATCACGCAACAAAATAAATAAAATAAAATAAAATAGTATTTCATGAAGCTACTATATACAAAATCTCAAAACATTGCATAATATCAGAGTTACAGAATCAAATACAACGAAAGTCTAAATACAAAGTATTTCACTAATATATAAGCAATTGGCTGAACTAAACCCACAACAAAAACATGAGAAATCACTGAAATGGATAAACATATAGACCTACGATCTTCAGAAAATATCCAGCTTTCAAATGTGAAATCTCAGACCGTAATACTCGGCCTGACCTGAGCATAGTGGAAAAATAAAACACTCGGATCAGGACAAATATTCTCATGAAAATAAATCAACTCAAGAGAACTGTTCAATTGAAATGCATTAGTAACTTAAATGATGTTTGAGATTCCCATACTCTAAGGATCCGTGGAACTAGATACATATAATATAATACGCTATTATAATAGTGTCTACGGTAAATATACTATTGAAATAGCGTAAGCGGGATTACCATTATAACCTTACACTTTTTATGAACGTTATAGTCTATACTATGCTATAAACTTCACCAAACCAGTGGGATATCAAGGAGCGCTCCATAGGTACAACACAAATAAAAATCATAATGGATGCAATCGGGATAATGTGACAAGGAACTCAAGTCAATACCCAGGGTACGATTCTACCATTTGCACTCTCGGACCATTGGTAACGCAAAGCAACTACTACCGCCACCTCGAACATCACTCTTATAGTCAAGGTACCACCAATCAAATCACATGGTAATAGATATGGTTCGAAGAAGTGTGTCTGATAGGATGAGCGACCCCAATTAATCATGGTACAACTCTTGTTTTAGTCATTTTAATTATGACTTGAAAGTCCATGCTATCCATCATCATTCTCTTACTTCATTTCAGTAGCATCCGCCAAATTCATCTTACTTCGTTCTAGATTCTCCACCACATACACAATTGTTAAAGTAGTTCCCGATATTTGCATTGAATATGCCAATATTGACCCCGGTATCATTAACAACTAAGCGCTTATTTCACATAGCGGTCCTTGTTTAAAATCATATTTAAATGTCATAAATTAATTTAACTTCAAGCATTGATTTCTCAATAATCATTTACTTAAACAATTATGTATCAGATTCAGTTCAAATTTCAAATCTCATATTATAGGAAGGTTCATTATCAAATTTAAATTTCGATTTTAGATTTGTATTCCGCAAATAACATTATCGATTGAAATCGTTATTGCAAAACAATTCGGATTTAATAATTTGAATTTTGAATAGACTATGTTAAAAATACTAAAATATATTTAAAAATATTTTAAATGTAAAATAGTGAAAATAGATAAAATAAAATTTGATATAAAATAATTTATAAAAGGAGTTTCTTTAAAATAGTTATAAACACTATAATAGTTAAAAATATATAAAATAGTTTATTAAAAATAGTTAAAAAAGTTTAACAAATATAATAACTAAAACTAAATAGTTGTAAAAATAATAGTTATGAAAATAATTAGTAAGAAAATTTTAGTCTAAGTAAAATATTTGATATAAATAATAATCTAAAATAATTTAAATATAACAATCCCATTCGAACTAGATACCCATGTTTCAAAGTTCGATTTATCATTTAGACCAGATTTCAAATTCCATTCAAATAAACTTTAAATTCAACTGGTATAAACTATAATTAATTTACAACTAGAATTACTTCAATTTGGTTTAAAATTTGAATTTTAAATTCATTTTATTTCATATCTTTTCAACAGCATTCCAAGTTTAAATTCTTATAATTAATTTTCTTAAATCAAAACTCTCAACTTCAAAATTTATAAATTAAGTTATTACGTTAAATTGATATTTGGTTAAATTAATTAGATCGTACTAAAAAAATCCTTTGAAGTTAAATAAATCTTAGCTTTAAATCATAAAATTGAGCTTAATTTATGAATTGTTTTTAACAACAAATCTAGTTTAAAAATCAACTAAACTCTTCGTTAAATGAATATAACTTAAATTCCTAAATTAAAGTTAAATACGTAAATCTAGAAATCATTTTTGTTGACCAACAACATCCATATATATTTTCTAACTTACGGTCAAGTGCATCAGGCATGTATCATTTCAACCCGTTTAATTGAACTTCCAAGTGATATCATTTCAACCCGTTTAATTGAACTTCCAAGTGATATCATTTCAACCCGGATCCCAATTAAATATCAGAATGGTATAGTGATTCAGGTATATATCATTTTAATCCATAATGATTTTCCTAAATCTATGATAACTTGTAATCTGACAGCAATATAAATAAACATGTTAAAACATACACATAACAACATAATCAATTATGAAAAATTGTGTCATATATCGCGTGCCAAAAATGTGTGTCATATGTGCATAAATATACATGTCATATAATACGGTTTGGTACAAGCAATCATAACATTTCAACCAACCAATTTAGATTTGTTGAATTATATTTCATGAAAATGACAATCTAGTGTGAGATGAACTCCTCTTTCATGGTATGGAAAGGAGATAATATAGATATACATGAAATAAAATGACGCCATCCAACCATAACCCAAGATTGAATCAAACACGACAACAACTGATCTTTTTATGTGAAGACGGAAGCAAACTCGAAACTCTCAGTACCATAAATAAGAAGAAGAAGCACGACTGGGATAAGATGGGATCAAGATAGCAAACTGAACTCCTTGTTTAGCAAAGCTGGCTGGTTCTATAGTAATCCGTAACACTTTTTATTATAACAAGTAACAAATACATTATTACAGGAGTAGACAGAATTTCTAGCCATTACAACTGGTTTTTAAGGTGGACTGTCCACCCCAAACGTTTTTATAGTCGACTGTCCACTGTTATTAGCCTAGCTAATTATGGCACATGAGCTAATTAAAGAGATTAAACTACTCTAAATTGCTTACACATTTAACTTGAATATGCACCGCGAAGGGTACAAATTACATGACAGAATCACCACAAATGGAACTCTTTTTTTCTTTTATAAAGAAAGAACCAACCAAACCTCATGCTCAAAACAAACAACAAAGTCACGGCTAAATCCTAACAACAAGCTCAAAAAATACAGCAAGCTCGATCTCTCCAATTTATTTATTTTTATAAAGAAGAAGCAAGTGAACATGGAATAGGCAAAGTACTTCCATATCAAAGAAATTATTATTAATAACTTCATCTGACTTTCTTAACTTGCTAATTCTCACCCACTTGCAACCATCTCCAACTCTCAGCACAAACAAATCTCAGCTTGCTTTTATTTTATTTTCTTTCAAAGAACAGGCTCGACCTAAGTATATTTGCTTGGCCAGTCTAAGTTTGCAGAGGAAGGGTCGGTTTAAGGCGATTGGATGGTTTTGAAGCGGTCGCAGGCGATGGAGACTGACAAGGAGTAGTCTCAGGCGAAGTTGGGTGGTGTCGTAATTGTTTTTGTCGACGAAAGTTTCAAGTGATGAATCGGTGGAGGAAAAACCCATATGTAGTACGAGATAAAAAAGGGGATCTCACAATGACGCATGATATTTTTGAAAAGAGAAACAGTAATGACACATGAAAATACAGAAAGAAGAGAGAGATGGATTTTGAAAGAGGAACAATGATTTTTGAGATGATTCTTTCTTTGATTTTTTTTTACACAATAATGAATTTTTTTGCATTTGTTTGCTGATAAGAGCATGCAATAGGATTTGGGAATATTTTGTGGCGTATTCACTTTTGAGGAAATTTCTTCCATTTATGTTTGCAATGTTTTTTTTAGTGAAGGAGGCACTGAGCATTCCCAACAATGTGGGAATGGAGTGAAATGCGGGTGAATGGGCATAGCTTACGCTGCAGCAATAGGAGAATGGGTGTGGGGAGCGATGGAAAACGAGGAAGATCGCCGTTTACAAATGCAACGTCCCGCTATAATATATTTTTATTAATTTTAACCTTAAACGGTTTTCTGAAAACCGTTTAAGCCTTAAACGGATTTTAGAAATCCCTTTAAGGTTTTAAAAAAGATTAAAAAAAAATTAGAGCAACCTCCCACCCACTGCTAGAACAGTGGGAGGAGTCACCACTTCATATAGCATTCTACCGCTCAAATTCTTAGAAAAGAAAGTGGATTGGTAGGCAGTAGATGAAGAATGTAAATGGTGTGAACAGTGGGAAGAGCATGGCCTTCAATTGCCACAAATTTTGGATCCACCTTTTTACTATTTCTAAAACCAAGTTTTGAATATGAATTAATATACACATAACTGCTATTTGAATTCTAACTTAGTACACAACAATTTTCTCTTTTTTGGATGTGCGTGACATTCAAGAACACACAATTGTTCTTTTGTTCAGAAATTCTAAAAAGTTAATGTAGGCAAGTTCTAGGACAAGAATTATACATGCATCCACCGTAAAATATCACTACTAACTCAAATTCTATATATAAATAATTAAAATGATTATAAGTTAATCGAATATATTAGACGGTCTACGTTTGCATTTTGCACATTTATGCGTTAGCCAATTTTGCGCATTTTTCCGTTGGAATTTAATATTCGAAGAAATAAATGTTTCAATTTCGTAAAATGAAAAATGATGTTTAAAAAAAAGTATTTATAGAAAGAAAACGCCACAATTCCAGGAACGTTTTAATTTCAAAATGATTTATTCAATTTAACTAAAATAATGCGAACGGAACAAACTTAAGTATTTTGTTATGAAATTTATTCTTATGCTTTTACTAGTTAAACTATTCCAAATATAAAATTTTGGAATTTAATTTTAATTTTAATTTTTTTAACACTAACTACGATATATCGGTTGTTGCTACCATAAATCAACTCTATAAATCGATTTAAATGGGGCATGCGAATTTTGGCGTTCATTGTAAATTTTACAGGATTGACTTTATGTTAAAATATGATGTTTTAAGAATTAACATTTCAACATTTTATTATTAATTGTTTTCTTGTTAGTTTCAAAACAAATAATTTCTGAAATAACGATCGATCTGATTATTGTTATCCAAATTAGATGTGTATGTTTTATTTTATATGGAAAAATCAATTATATACATTTCTTATAAATCGAAATAAATTAAATTTTAATTTCTTAAGTAAAATTTCAGTTATACACTTTATTAAAACCATGTAAAATTTCAGACCATTACAATCTCCCCCACTCAAACCTTTTCTTCCCGAAAATAAAATGAGGTAGGAAAAATAGTAATCAAACAATTAAGAATATTAGGAAAAAATCAAGTTATACATATTAAATACCTACTTAGTCTATAAACAAATGTTCATTAAATGCTTTTAATATAAATGTAAATGTTGACCCGCCTTTTGGTAAGACAGTCGTATGACAGATTCACATTTTTCTAAGTCTGCGAAACTCGAGTATGAACTTAGGAAAACTCTGAGGATTTGGTGGAAGTCGCGGAGTGCTCGGAATAAGGTTGAAAGCATGGTTAAACTCCAGAGTCGATATTCATCAACTTAAATTCCTGGATTGGCATTCTCGGTTCCATGGGATCGGATCGATGAAAACTTCAGATTGATATTTCTGATTCATTGGTTTTCAACTCGTCATCTTGGGACCGACCTAATTTGGGTCAGCATTACTTTGGCAATACAAAGGTTGTATTTCGTTTTCAGGCTCATCAGTGATTTCGTATCCCACTTGGCAACTTGGAATTTCATACATGTATCCCTAGATCCGAAATAGTGGGATATGCAGTATGGTTTGTTGTTTTGGTGACTTGTCACTTAATGGTTCGAGCAAGGCTTGGATCATACAAAATTGGCACTTCGTTTTGTGGATGTTGTATCCCTCGTTGGGTTGGGCTTGTGGTTTTACGTATCCTTGGATACATCACGATGTGGGGATACCAAATGGCATTTGGATTAGATTCATTCGATAGTTTGGTAAAGTTTTGGGAGTACGAAATATAATTTCGTATTGGGCTTTTCGTATTTGACAATGGCATGGTTTTCTATCAACTCTCGGGGATACGAAGTATATGTTGTATCTGGCATTTGAATGTTTTGCTAAGGATGAGGATAAAAAAATGGTATTTCTTATTCCAGCGATACGAAGGCAGAATTGGACTTTGGCTTGGATTGATTGTGCTGTGCTAAAAAAACAATGGTTTCTAGTGAAGTACTTGGATCGGTACCGATCCCGGAATACGAAATGTTAGGGATAAGAATTATCGTATCCCCTCTCCTATAAATACCCCTTTTGGGGACTGGTTTCAAGATCTTTGGATGTTTGGTTCTGCATGCGAGAGCTTTGTCTTGGGTCATTTTAATGGCCTTCTACTTGGATTCTATGGCTTTGGGAGGTCTCTTGGACTAATAAACTTCACATAGATGTTTCCTTAGAACATTCTTGCTTTGGATTAGTACTGGGCTTGTACTGGGCTTACTACTTGAACTTTGGAGCATATTTGAAATTCTTTGGATTTGGGAGTACTTTAATGGCTCTATGGACCTTGTAAGGATTTGGCAAAGACTTTGCCTTTCCCCATTCATAACTTTGTAAACTCAAAAGCATTAGACTTGGATTTCTCTTGTAATTGTAATAACAATGATGAATAGTTACAAAAAAGTGGACGTATACATTAAAGTCGGACCACTATAACTTGATGTTATTTGCATTTCTACACTCTAAGTCTAGATTTCTTGGTTTGTTCAAATAATTTGCATAATATCAACCCACCTACTGTTGGCGTGTGCGAGTGACCATTTCTCCATGTCAACATTTTAGCGTGCCAGGAAGGGGGATTGGATTACCATTGGATTCAGATTGCTAAGGAAAAATATTTCTCTCGGATTTAGCTATGGGTAAAAGGAGGTAGATTTCTTTAACTTATTTATAAGGAGCGGGGATAGGGGAAAGTCAGGAAGTATCCTCTATAAGACATCTGCCGAATTACTTTACTCGTAAGAATATCAATCGATTGGTCAAGGATTTGACCTCACGGTTAGAACAGTAAGAAGAGCATTTCCGAAGATAGAAAGCTACTATGAATACACTTCTCTCTTGGCTTGAAGTTTCAGAAAGCCGTTGGGCCAAGGGAATACTATGTGAACAAGTTTGAGTGTCCCTCAAGGTTTAGCTCAGGACTTGGGGAAATTCTTGAAGAACAACCCCATGTCGACACCAATCCACAGGTAGATACTGGATTGGCTAGACTCAGAGGAAACATCTCAATCCCGAAGGAGGTTCGGATCAGGTTTTGGTTAGTCAGGTTTTAGGGTCTGATGCTGGTAGTATTGCTCAAGCGCTAGTGCCCACGCCTTTGGATGCAGGAACTCTTGTAGTTTCGGTAGCAAGGTTGCTAGTCGAGGCTAGTCGAGGCACCTCAGGCTAGGGTTGAGCCAGATATCTTTGTTGGGGATCAATAGTCCACTAATGTTGGACTTGACACCAGGGGCAACAGTGTTGGGTTAAATGACTGGAATCGTCTGCTCGGTAATGGTCATGGTAGCCAGATCTCTGATAGTATTCGACGATACATTCTAGGCGGGGCCTCTCCCTCGGACATGGATTGTGTTACACACAATCCATTCAATCAAGATATATGGAATTCTAGAAATCCACCAGATTTCAAATTGCTGGTGTTGGAGACTTTTGATTGTAGGAAAGATCATACGGTTCACTTGACATGCTATATGCACCACATGGAAGTAATTTTGGCTTCGGAGAATGTTATGGCGAAGTACTTCCCTCTCTATCTCATGGACATTGCTACTATGTGGTTTGGCAGCTAGAAAGTGAATCAGTTAATTTTTGGAATGTTTTGGTTGGGAAATTCATCGAACAGTTAAGGATTCACATCGCTCGACCCAAGAACGTGGTGACTCTTATGACGGTTAAGCAAAGGACATGCGAGACTTTGCACAAGTTTTTGGAAAGCTTCGGTCGATCGACTAGACCCATCAATGGTTTTGATGGTTGTTGTTTCTTGTATCTCGGATAAGACATATTTCAAAATATTGCTTTAATGGGATCCACCGAGGGATCTTGGTGAATTCTACTTTGAGGCGAATCGGTTTCTTAGAGAAGAGTATGTGAGGACCAACAAGAAAGTTCTCGAGGCTTATTTAGTTCAGGGCGACGGATCGTCCAACTCTGGTAGAGGAAAAGGAAAGGATGCTCCCCCAAATTGTCGAAATGTGTATCAGTGGAATCATCTAAATTCCCTTCATATGTGGATTTTACTCATCATCTTGAAGAGATATATTTGGAAGTTCATCCGGTTACTCCCTTCAGCAAGCCTCTCGCGAGGGAGTCGACCCAAAGGGAGAAGGATTCCGGTAGGCATTACTTATTTCCCGACCTAGATTGTCATGATACCAATGCTTGCGGGCACCTGAGGGATATGATTGAAGAACACATCAGATGGGTCGAGCTGGCGTAGTACATTCGAAATCGAGCTATAGTATCGGGACAGGGACGACTGCCTGCTCCGACTTGGAATAGGAATGGACCGGGACCTGCTCCTGACGGTTTGGTCATCGATTGATGTAGTCTTTTGGATTGTCTAGTTTTTCATATCTTAGATTTTGGCTTTCTTGGCTTCTTGGTTTATCGTCTTTTCATCTCATTGCACTTTGGATTTCGGATTTGCTGATTTGGGACTTTTGGCATTCCATCTTTTGGATTCTAGCGTTGATATGTTTGGTTTTCTGTTTTTCTGGTCTTTAGGATTGTGGATGTGGTTGTTTGATCTTCTAGCTTATGGATATGACCGTATGTTTTTCTGGACTTCTGGCTCTCGTATATTTGGCTCTTGTGTTTTTGGCTCTTGTATTTTAGCTATTTGGTGATTAAAACTCTAGCTTATCATCTCTGGACTCTGGTTATATTGGCTTCGACATTTTGGGTGTTATGCTTCTAGATATCATATCACTGGTTCTCTGACCGCGGATGGCTTTAAGTCGGATCACTCACATATAGGATTAGGACTCAATCCCTAGGTGTGCTTTATACCCGACTATAAACCACCCGCCCTACAATTAACTAATCTCTTTGATTTACATGATTGTAGGAAGGAGGAGGGCCTAGGTCTATCTACCTATGTATGGGATTAGATCTTAATCCTTATGCATGCTCTTTGTGGATGAGAAACCATCCAATCTACTACACTCGTCTCTGATTACCTGGTTTGGAAGTTCGGAGTGCCTAGGTCAACCTACCTATGTATGGGATTCAATCTTGATCCCTAAGCATGATCTTTATGGACGATAAACCGTCTGATCTTCCACTTTCTTCTTTGGTTATCTATCTTATGATTTTTGAGGGCTAAGTCTACCTACTCATGTATAGGATTATGTCTTAATCCCTAGGCTTGCTCTTTACGTACAATAAAACCATTGATTTCCTTCACTTATTTCTAGTTACCTAGCTCAGGAGTTTGGAAGGCTAAGTCTGCGTACCCATGTACCTATGTAGTTAAAGCCCCGCTAAAGCTCCGCAATACCCCTTATATAGCCCATAACACTCTTCAACCACCACGCTATTTCAATTTAGCACTGATTAACATTAGATCTGCTTTTAGCCCCACTATTTTCCCCTGCATCCCCTAAATCAAGGCTTTTCATTGTCCGCTTTAGCAATATTAATATATAGAGACTGATTTAACTAGTTCTCGTTTTAAAAATTCAATAAAGTCAGCGTAAAAGGCTAAATTTAAGATATAAGTGCCTAATATATGGTAACAATCAATTACACTCATCAAATTTATTATGCATAACTATGATATTCCGTGATTTTATTATATAAGATTAGTGAATATTTGTTTCTTATACACATATAATATGAGAAAAATGATTGATTAATTTTTAAATATTAGGTTTTACATATAATGAACCTTTTTGCGCCTCCGCTATATCCCCGTTAATCCTTTTTGCACCTCCGACACTATAGAACCGCTAAGCGCTTTAACTGCACAACCATGTACAAAATTAATCCTTAATCTCTAGACATGCCCTTTACGGGCAATAAACCTTCCAATCTCCTTTGTTTATTTTTCATTTTTTGGCTTAAGGATGAGTACGTCGGCCTAGCCATGTACGGGGACCAGTGCTACCCCTAGGAACGCTTTATACCCGATGCTAGTCCATCCCCTTCAAACTTAACGGAATCCAATAAATTTAAATCGGATGCGGCTAACTCGACTCACCCAAGTATTGGATTAGGCCTTAACCCCTAGGCGTGCTCTCTACTCGACGAGAAACTGCTAGGCTTTCTTTTGATTTTATTAAAATCTCCAACCCTTGAAAACTTTAATAAAATTACTTCGCTTCGCGGAATGCTACCTATGGAGTTTGAAAATTTGATATTGGAATTTCAAATTAAGGACTTGGCACGGTAAGGACTTTGCTCGCTAAGTATACAAATCTGGTCCCCATGTAAGGACTTTGCTTGGAAATGGGCATGTTGTCTTGTTAGGTCTTGGCAAGGCCTCCTTGTCTTGTGGCGGATAGGACCCTAACCGTTTGGCTTTTCGTAGATCCTCTTGTTAGATTTTGGCAAGGGGGTCGTGACTCTTCTGTCTTTCCTTTGTCCGATTTCGTGGTTTTGGTAAGGGCGTCTTGGACTCTTCTGGCTTCCATTGATCCTTTTGTTAGGTTTTGGCAAGGGTGTCTTAGACTCTTCTGGCTTTTCTTAGCACTCTTGTCAGGTCTTGTCAAGGACGTCTTAGATTCTTCTAGCATTCCTTGGTCGTCATGGCATCGTGGTTGTCTTGGACTCATCTGGTTATCGGGCTATTGGTTATTCTTGTTTTCAAATTCGTCCGATCATATGGTCATTTGGTTATTGGATATTCTATTTTTCTGGATTTTGGATTTCTTCGGTTTCCCGATACTCGGTTATTCTAGTTATCTCGGTTATATCTCACAATGCGATCTAGAGTGATAATTGAGTCTCTTTGGTACAAGTCTCTTGGTTAGCACGATATGGAGCAATCGTCGGTTTTCTATAAGTTTTCAAGATGTCTGATTTTCCATTAATATGATCATGGTCTTCTGGCTAATACGATTCAGCGGGATCGTGGCTTTTGGTTTATGATTATTGGATTTTTATGTGGACTTCTTCTGTTTCGCTTTGCGAGCTCTAGATTCTTGGATTTTTAGATTCTTCAAAACATGTCTTTCTTTTACAAGAAAGACATGTTTCAGAAGGCAAGTGTTGACGTATCTTTTGGTAAGGCAGTCATACGACGGATTCATGTTTTTTTTAAGTGCTCGAAACTCGTGTACGAACTTAGGAAAACTTACAACTATTTGTCAAAGTCGTAGAGTTCTCAGAATAAGGTTGGAAGTATGGTTAAACTCCCGAGTTGATATTCATCAACTAAAATCCCCGGATCAACATTCTTGGTTCGATGGGATCAGACCGGTGAAGACTTCGGATCGATATTTTGGTTCAATGGTTTTCGGCTCATCATCTTGGGACCGATCTAAGTCGAGTCGACGCTACTATGGAAATACGAATGTGGTATTTCATTTTCAGGCTCATCAGGATTTCGTCTCCTACTTGGCAACTTAGGATTTCGTATATGTATCCCTATATACGAAATAGTGGGATATGTAGTGTGGTTTGTTCTCTTCATGACTTGGCACTTAATGGTTCAGGTAAGGATTGGAGGATACAAAATTAGCATTTCATATTGTGGATTTTGTATCCCCTTTTGGGAATGGTTTATGGTTTTTCATATCCTCGGATACAACACGATGTGGAGATACGAAATGACATATGTCTTGGATTCGTTCGAGAGTTCGGTCAAGTTTTGGGAGTATGAAATATAATTTCTTACTGGGCTTTTGGTATTTAGCAATGGCATGGTTTTCCATCAACTCTTGGGGATACGAAGTATATTTCGTATCTAGCATACAAAGGTTTGGCTAAGGATGGGGATATTAAAGTGGTATTTCGTATTCCAACAATACGAAGGAGGAGTTGGACTCTGGCTTGGATTGATTGTGCTTCTTTCAAAAAGCAACGATTTTTGGTGAAGTACCGGGATCTCCCAAGATACAAAATGCTGGGGATATGAATTCTCGTATCCCCTCTCCTATAAACACCCCTATTGAGGACTATTTTAAGGATCTTTGGATGTTTGGTTCTACATGCGAAAAGCTTGGTCTTGGAGCAATTTAATGGCCTTGTACTTGGTTTCTATGGCTTTGGAAGATCTCTTGGACTTATAAACATTACATACAAGTTTCCTTACAACATTCTAGCATTTGGATTGGTACTGGGCTTGCTACTTTAACTTTGGAGCATACTAGAAACTCTTAGGACTTACGAGGACTTTAATGTCTCTTTGAGCCTTGTAAAGGTTTACCAAGGACTTAGCCTTCTCCATTTCTAACTTTGTAAACTCAATAGCATTGGACTTGGATTTCTCTTGTAACTGTAATAACAATGATGAATAGTTACAACAAAGTAGGCATTAGTGTCGAACCACTATAAACTTGGTGTTATTTACATTTCTACACTCTATGTTTGAATTTCTTGGTTTGTTTGGATAATTTCGTAATATCAACCAACCGGGTGTTGGCACGTGCGAGTGACCAATTCTCTGTTGGAGAATGGAGTTTTGATGACAACAACCTTATTTCAATTATCATTGATTATAAAATATATGCTAACACTTTTTGTATAGAATATATATGTAGGAATTATATACAGGAAATATTACTGAAGACTATGCAGTTATAAAGATAATAGAGATTCAAAGATCAAAGAAATTTCAAGACTCATGAGTAATCAAGATTTCAAGAATTCAAGAGCTCAAGAGTTCAAGATTAACATAGTTATAGAGTCTAAATTTTGTAAGACTCTAAATAGCACTCCAAGTTCAAATTCAAATTTTGATTTTCAATTTTATCCTCAATCCTCTCTATTTTATTTTTTCTATTGTTTCTATTTTTATTTTTTATTCTTCTTTGTTTTTAAACTTAAGTTTTATATATTTATATGCTTTATATTTAAATTCTTATACTTTATATTTATATAGTTTAAAATCTTATAATTTTATAAATATATTTATATAGTTTAAATTTATGTTTTCATATGTTTTTCTATCATATAATATTAATTTAAAACACTAGATTTTTACTCAAGAATTTCCAGAATTATTTTAATATCAAACACTTGAAAAATGCTTTGAAAATCAAAAATATACAAAGGTATGTCGACATACCAAAAACACCATGTCGACATACAATTGTCACTTTTTCCAATTTTGAAAGGAAGTGTCTTTTCACTATTTGAAATGATTCAGAATCGTTGCAACCTTTCATATTCTATAAAAAGGGGTTAAAACAGAATTTTTTTATCATCCCTTCTTCTCTAGCTTCATCCTCTTTCTCTATATCATTATTCTTAATCATTTTTATGGTTTTTACACTTATACTCTGCCGAATTCAATTATGTTTTGATCAACACTCTCTACTCTTTAGACTCTCTACTCTCTGAATCAAGTGTTATTGAAGAGTTATAAGGCTGTTTGTAATTGCTTGGGTTGAGTAAAGTAGGAATCAGTGCGTTCCTTGTAGCCGTGAAATCAGGGAAGTAGGAATTGGTGTGTCCTTGTAGCTATGAAATCAGGGAAGTAGGAATCGGCGTGTCCTTGTAGCTGAGAAATCAAGGAGGTTGTACTTGACTATTGGAAATAGTAATAAAACTCTACGCAATCCAGCGTTGTGCGGGATTTGATGTAGGAGCAATCCAAACCAGTAAAAAATTCGGTGTGTTCTTTCCTTTTCTGCATCTTTATTTCTATTTATTTTGCATTTGTGTTTGAATCCGCATCTGTGATTGTGTTCATGGTGTTTGATTCATCCCGTAGTTCACATTAGTTTTAAATTTTGTTTAAATTCTTACAAACACTATTCACCCCCCTCTCTAGTGTTTGCTTTGCCTTAACGGTCCATTCCGCATTCCCTAACAATTGGTATCAAAGCAAAAAGTTCATAATCTAATTTTTGAAATATTGGTAAAATGGAAAATTTTGGAATCTCTGATAATTATAGTGTATATTCATGCATTTCATCAATGTTAAAAGAGTCTGCATATAATATTGTTAAAGAAGCATGTAATTTACTGAAATATTGTTCAATTCAGAAAAGAATGAGTTCTATGGCTTTTGAAAATTCAAAAGTTGAAAAGATGGGTAAAGTGTCCGTTGGCAATTCAAATTCTGAAAAGATGGCTGTTGGAAATTCAAATCTTGAACTGGTGTGTTACATCGCTGTTGAAAATTCAAATTCTGGAAAGAAATTGGTGGAAATGAAAAAGGACAAATGGATATTGGATAGTGGTTGTTCAAGACATATGACTGGAAATCCAGAACTACTCAACAATCTGAAATATGAATATGGTGGAATGGTAAACTTCAGAGATAAATTCTAAAGGATATATCATTGGAATCGGCAATGTCGGTAATTCTAAAACTCCTACTATTTCTGATGTTTTACTAATTAGGAATTTAAAACACAACTTGCTAAGTATAAGTCAACTTTGCGATAAAGGTTATAAAATAAATTTTGAAAAGAACAAATGTTTCACAGAAGATAGGAATTCAAAAGTCATATTCAAAGGAGATAGAAAGAAAATATTTATGTATTAAGTATGAAAATAACCAGCGATAATTTATGTCTTAGGCTAATACAGGTGATCCCTGGACCTGGCATAAGAGATTCGGTCATACGAATTTCAAACCTCTAGGATTTCTAAATTAGATTCAGTTAGAGGATTACCCAAAATGAAATTTAAAGTTAATAACTTATGCGACGCTTGTTTATTCGGAAAATTAAAGAAGAGTTCATTTAGATAAAAATAAGAAATTACTACTTCAAAACCATTAGAGTTAATACACATGGATTTATTTGGTCCATCCCAAGTTCAATCAATAAATCATAATTGATATGTGTATGTAATAGTTGATGATTTTTCTAGATTCACTTGGACTTTGTTTCTTAAAAACAAAAGTGATGCTTTCGATCAATTTAAAACTTTTTCTAAAAGGATTCAAAATTTATTATCACTAAAAATTAAAATAATACGCAGTGATCATGGCGGAGAATTCGAAAATGAGAATTTCGAAAAAAATATTGTAATAAAAAGGGAATAACCCACAATTTCTCAATTCCAATAACTCCTCAACAAAACGGAGTAGTTGAATGTAAAAATAGAACGATACAAGAATGTGCAAGAACTATGTTATCTGATAGTAATTTACCAAGGAATTTTTGTGCTGAAGCAGTTGCAACAACTTGCTATATTAATAATAGAATTTCAATTAGACCTTTAACTCATAAAACACCATATGAAATTTTGTATAACAAGAAACCAAAAGTATCATATTTTAAAATATTTGGAAGTAAATGTTTTATACTAAATATATTTAGAAAAATTTGATTCAAAATCCGATAAAGGAATTTTTATTGGATATTCAAAAAGAAGCAAAGCTTATGGAGTTTTCAATACTTGAACCAACGCTATTGAAGAAACATTAAACGTTTCTTTCGATGAAAACTATAAAAGTATAACTCAAAACAACGAAGACGATTGTGAAAATGAATATAATGAAATAAATTATGAAGATAATCAACCAGATAAAAGAATTAGATTACTTAGAGACCACCCTATAGAAAATATCTTAGGAGATATTGAATTCGTTGTTCGAAATTAAATAATATGAGTAATACTGCACTTGTATCAACTATTGAACCCAAAAATCCAAAGGAAGCTTCTTCCGATGATTCATGGATACTTGCTATGCAAGAAGAACTGAATCAGTTTACTAGGAATGAAGTATGGGAACTTGTTCCTAGACCAGAGGATAAAACAGTAATAGGAACCAAATGCGTCTATAAAAATAAAAAGAACGAACATGGTGAGGTAGTAAGAAATTAGGCACGACTAGTAGCACAAGGTTATACTCAAGAAGAAGGAATAGATTACGATGAAACTTTAGCCCCCGTAGCAAGACTAGAGGCTATTAGAATTTTACTAACTTCTGCAAACTATAATAATTTCAAATTATATCAAATGGATGTCAAGAATTCCTTTCTAAATGGATTTGTCAAGGAAGACGTATATGTAGAGCAACCACCCCTATTTGAAGATGAAAAATTACCAAATCACGTATATAAGTTGAAGAGAGCATTATATAGATTAAAACAGGCTCCTAGGGCTTGGTATGATAGATTATGAAATTATTTATTACAATCAAATTTTGAAATAGGAAAATTAGATAATACTTTGTTTATTAAGAAGAATAACAAAGATATACAATTAGTACAAATATATGTTGATGATATATCTTTGGGCCAACGAATGAAAAAATGAAAAAAGAATTTTCAGATATTATAACCAAAGAATTTGAAATGAGCCACACGGGAGAATTATCATTATTTTTAGGTTTACAAATTCGACAATTAAAGAATGGAATGTTTATTAATCAAGAAAAACATGCGAGAGATTTAATTAATAAATACAATCTAACTACAACAAATGGTAGAACAACACCTATGGCAACTAATATTGCTTTAAGTAAAGATGATACATCAAAAGATGTTGATCAAAAAACTGTATAGAGGAATGATAAGATCATTATTATATATAATCGCTAGTAGACCAGATATAATGCATACTGTATGTCTCTGTGCAAGATATCAATCACAACCTAAGGAAACTCGTTTAATAGCCATAAAACGTATTCTGAGATATATAAAGCACACATTAGATTTTGGATTATTCTATCCTAAGAATGATTCATTCGATTTAGTTTCGTATTGTCACGCTGATTATGCATGATGCAAATCCGATCATAAAAGTATTAGTGGAACATGTCACTTCCTAGGACATTCCCTCGTATCATGTTCAGTGAAAAGCAAAATACCGTATCTTTGTCAACAACTGAAGCAGAATATATATCTGCTGCTTTGGCTTGTTCACAAGTAATATATATGCAACAAACTTTAAACAATTTTGGTTTAAGTATAAATAAATCACCTATATATTGCAATAATACAAGTGCTATAAATATTTCTAAGAATTCAACTCATCATTAGAGAACTAAACATATTGATGTGAGACATCATTCTCTAAGAGATAACGTAAGTAAAGAAAAGATTTCACTAGAATTTATAAAAACAGATAAACAAATTGCAGATATATTAACTAAACCATTAAATGAAGCAACATCCACTAAATTTAGGAGAGAATTAGGCATATGTTCATTAAGTGAGTTAGAATAATTAAATATAGTAATATATATATATATAATAAGAAATCAAAATAATGAAATTTAAAAACAAGACTATGTCGACTTAAAGTTTTTGGTATGTCGACATATAACTGCCAAAAATATAAAATTTAATTCCCACCAAAAGTTAGTTATTTAAACTATTTAAACCTTTTATTTCGACTTTTCTTCTTCATTTTCATTCTTCTTCTCTGTAAAAACTCTGAATTAAAAAATACAACAGTCTCCACTAATCCAAATACTCAAATCAACTCTGATTCATACGCTGGACCATCCGAGGGTCCGTTTCAACGATCTACGCTATCTAGGGTGACCAAAATTGAAGAAAAAATGGAGTATCTACTGCAAATGGTGCCTGAGATGCAAGTACTCTAGATTAGGATGAGTCAGGAGCAAAATAGGCAAAGGAATGTAATGAGAAGTCTCTTAAAATTTATAATGGATAACGAGACTAATCCGATTATCATCAATGATGAAAATCAAGCGATGGAAGAGGAGGAAGAACCTGAAGAAGAACCAGAAGAGGAAGAAGAAATGATAGAGGAGGAAGAACAACAAGAGATTCAACCAATGATTATGAACGAAAATGATAACGTTGAATGCGTAGGAGAGATTCTATTTGACGAAAAATGGGAATGTGATTGACAAGTATGGAGAATTTTTTCTTCATTATCCAAACTGTCCAATTCCCAAATCTCCCATTGTTAAAAATAATTGGTGATTAAGGTTTTCTTCAATTCTCGTTGTATTACGCTTTTATAATGTATCGTATAAATCTATATAGTTGTACAAAGTTGTGTTTAATAAAATTGTCGTTTATAATTAGTTATCTCTCTTTAAAATATAAAGAATGATTAATTAAGGGGGAATATTTTTATTGGGATAGTTACTTATGTTCTACTCAGCGAATTATACAATTTAAGGGGAGTATCTTGAGGATTTCTTTTTGATAATGCCAAAGAGGGAGAAATTATAAAATATAGGCATAGTTTATAGGATTCTTATAGATGGGGGGAATACAGAAGGAACATCAACAAACAGGTATATACAGGTATGATATTTTATAAAGTAAGGCTTTCATCATCAAAAAGGGTAGATTGTTGGAGAATGGAGCTTTGATGACAACAACTTATTTCAATTATCATTTATTATAAAATATATGCTAATACTTTTTGTATAGAATATATATATATATATACATGCAGGAATTATATACAGGAAATATTACTGAAGACTGTACAGTTATAAAGACAATAGAGATTCAAAGATCAGATAAATTTCAAGACTCATGAGTAATCAAGATTTCAAGAATTCAAGAGTTCAAGATTAATATAGTTATAGAATCTAGATTTTGTAAGACCCTAAATAGCACTCCAGGGTTAAATTCAAATTCTAATTTTCAAATTCTGATTTTCAGTTCTATCCTCAACCCTCTCTATTTTATTTTTTCTATTTGTTTTTATTTTTATTTTTTATTCTTCTTTGTTTTTAAACTTAAGTTTTATATATTTATATACTTTATATTTATATTCTTATACTTTATATTTATATAGTTCAAAATCTTATAATTTTATAAATATATTTATATAGTTTAAATTTTTGTTTTCGTATGTTTTTCTATCATATAATATTAATTTACAACACTATATTTTTACTCAAGAATTTCCATAATTATTTTAATATCAAAACACTTGAAAATTCTTTGAAAATCAAAAATATACAAGGGTATGTCGACATACCAAAAACACCATGTCGACAGACAACTGTCACTTTTTCCAATTTTGAAAGAAAGTGTCTTTTCACTCTCCGAATTGATTCAGAACTGTTGCAACCTTTCATATTCTATAAAAAAAAAAGGGTTAAAACCGAATTTTTTTATCATCTCTTCTTCTCTAACTTTACCCTCTTTCTCTACATCATTATTCTTAATCATTTTTATGGTTTTTACACTTATACTCTGCCGAATTCAATTACGTTTTGATCAAACTTCTTCTCTCTACAGTCTCTACTCTCTGAATCAAGTGCTATTGAAGAGTTATATGGCTGTTTGTAATTGCTTAGGTTGAGTAAAGTAGGAATCAGTGTGTTCCTTGTAGCCGTGAACTCAGGGAAGTAGGAATCAGTGTGTCCTTGTAGCCATGAAATCAGGGAAGTAGGAATCGGTGTGTCCTTGTAGCCGAGAAATCAAGGAGGTTGTACTTGACTGTTGGAAATAGTAATAAAACTCTGCGCAACCCATCGTTGTGCAGGACTGGATGTAGGAGCAATCCGAACCAGTATAAAATCTGGTGTGTTCTTTCCTTTTATGCATCTTTATTTATGTTTGTTTTTCATTTGTGTTTGAATATGTGTCTGTGATTGTGTTTGTGGTGTTTAATTCATCCTGTAGTTCACATTAGTTTTAGATTTTGTTTAAATTCTTACAAACACTATTCACCCCCCTAGTGTTTGCTTTTCCTTAATGATCCATTCCGCATTCCCTAACATTCTCCACGTCAACAATATTCTGAAATATTCCAAAATAATTTGAAGTATCCACTCGACGTCTCGATTGGTGCAACATATATATCTTACTTTCGAAACCTGAAAACTAATACTGATGATACAATAGTCATCATCCAATTCATTTCTAGGCAACTAGAGTGTGATTCTATATCTATCTAGTACTTATGAGATTTAGATGAATGCCCCAATTTTTACGTATTTGATAGTCCAAACCTCAACGTCGAGAAAATACAAAAAAAATCTTTTTGAAAGAAGAGATATGCAATTTCTAATATATATATATACAAACTATGTTTCAAATCGTTTATTTATTATTGAACTCCACAAAGGGAAAATTATATATCTCCCTGCTCATTCATTTATTATAATTTAACTCCTATCAAGTATAACAAACTTAAGATTACAATTACAGATCATATAATATTCAAAACATACATTATATGAGGTTCCATAACATACATTGTACATTCACTTAAATTACAGTTTCTTAATTCACAATTTGTATTTATAATTTTTTTTAAGTTTATTCTTTGAATTCCATTTTAAGTAGTTTCCAAATCTTATTATAATTAAAAAATACTAATTAAGTTCTCATTTATATATAAATCAATATACAAGTTCAATTGTATTAAATTCAATCTTCTTTAATTAAAATTCAATTCAGTAGTATTCCTACAATTTTAGTATTGTCAAAGTCCAAATTATCGATTATATTTATTTTGACCTTTTCTAAGTTCAAAATTTTTTCTAAATGATTAAACTTAGGTTTTAAATGAACAATAGTTAGTTTTATTAACCATGCAACATACCATAACATTGGGGTTTACCAAAGTTATACGTACAAAATACATTTAAAATTTTAAGTTTAATTTGTATTTATTTCATAACCATTATTCTTTTTTCCACATAAAGCGGAGCTTATCTATTACTTAAATAGGAAAGGAGAAACCAAACAATTATAACAACTCCACGTGACATTAATTTGATTTCCACTTCTCTCTTTCCATAGGAATATAACAGAAATTTAACGCAATTAGTATTTCCCTGAATCCACTTCCAAATTCATCCAAAACTGAATTAATCATGAAATCTTTAGGTATCCCGTCTAACAATGAGGTGTGATTAATCATTTCATATAGTATATTGCCTCTATCAACGATGGCATTAGCCGATCAAAGATTTCATTATAGTAAACAATTAAAGGTATTTATATTGGAATTAATAACCTTCGAGTTCGGTTAGATTTTATTTTTGACAAATACATAAACTTATCTGTCAATTTGCCGATATTGGGGAAGAAGTTGAGTAGATAATTGAATTTGTTTTCAATATTTGATTTTAGTTTTACTATTTACGATTGTCACAATCAGTGCTCTTTACATGTGCTAACATTTTACTTCCTTTTTATTCTTCACTCTACCTCTGATGGATGTATAGATATATTTTATAATTACAAAGGGGGTTTCCATGTTCGTGTACGAATCAAAATTAACTTTTTAAGTTTCGTACAGTGTATAAAGTATGTTTTGTGAGCTTTATCATGACATGTACAACTATAAAAAATGTATCTAAAAGAGTCCAATTTTCATTATATGTGTTTTTCTACTTCAAAAATTGGTAAGTTTCCAAGCTGATTATAATGCATGTTTTGTATTCAAATAAACGTCCATATTTTTTTCTTTATAAATTTCATTTCAGACTGAAATTGTGGTAGAGATGGAACATACGCATTTAGTATATGAGTGTGACTTGGACTTAAGTATTGAAGTGATGAATGAAATGAGTATTAGATGAAGCTAATTGGAAGCTAATTAGAAGAATTTATTTTGCTTAGAAACTGATATTCAAATGTAGTTTGTTTTATAGTACATTTTATTTTAGATCTTCTATGACTATGCATAATGATGCTAATCTAAATTTATGTTTACATGTTTTAGGCAGATTCAGCTGTATCCCATATGAAAAAGCTGCATTTGGTAGTTTTTCTTCTTAATTCGGACATAGTATTTTCTACATAGATTCAGTGTGGACTAGCTTACATTGTTCTGTGCAAATTCAGATTCCTATTATTTGTGATTGAGAAGATAAATGGTGGGGAAACATAAATCAATTTAGTGGACAAGACAGTTAAAATTCACAATACTGATTTTTGGATCATACCACATTTGTATATTTTAACTGAGATGGATTAGTTGGTTAAGATAACTTAAACATAAGTTTTGACAACAAGATTGATGCATGACTAGAAATCAAGTGGATATCTTGATGAATAAGAGAGTCTTCATTATTTTTTTAAATTTCATTATTATTATTACCACTTCAACGTAAGCTAAGTCGGACTTCTTTATAGTAAACTCATATTACTTTGTAGATTTCGCTAGCACATAATACATTATTTATTTTATGCTACTGTATTGAACAAGATATTTATAACCGGGTAAAGCAAAGGTTGATTTTGCTGAAAGAAACTTACAATGGCAATGCCTTGGCTGACTACGACATTAAGTAAGGTATTATATCTTATCCTACGATTTTAGTTTTTACATTGCTCTAATGTCAATTTTTAGGATTGTTGTATCTAATATGGTATATAATAATATCACAACTAGATTTGATGCTCCATCTAGGTGATATTGTTTAAATTATGTACTCAGTTAATTGATATCCAAACTGGGCGAGGTTTTCAATTTTGAACAGTATATGCCATTTGTTTTGTTTTTAGAAATAATATATATATGAAGTTGAGAAATTATAAAAAAAATAGCATGTAGTAAAATTGTATTCGCAAAAACAGAGAAAATAAGTAAATGACTTTATCCTTCAGATTTAAGAATTGTGATGTAACACCCCACCTCCATTAAGGTCACTCACAAAGGGAATGCCTTAACTTTGGTGGAGCATTTTAGTAAACAGAACAGAAACTTACAAGACAGATAAAACAGTACTTGAAATTTTTTAACTTTATTACAGCGGAAACAGAAATTAGTATGGTTACATCCTTTCAATTTCAGAATTCAAGTACAAAATATCAGTCTTGTACAAAAGCCTTCAAAATGCATAGTTTAAAATCATAATCCCCATGGAACGGAAGCTATACAGAGCCAAGCCATACTTTAAGCACTTCAAGCAAAGAGAAATCCGGATCAAGCTAAAGTATTTCCCTCCTTGGATAACCTGGGGGGGAAACGGAAGAAAGAAGGCGAAACAACAAGGGTCAGACAAAAAGTCTGGCAAGTCCAGTGACTTTCAGCATATGAACAGATAATAATAATATGATATGAACATAAAACCGGATGTGAGATAACTATAACAGGTGTAGCAGATATAACAGAAAAACAGAATGATATAAACTATTGTTTTACACTTCTCTGCACTAATACTAGTATAACAGAATTAGGGGTCACCCTAATGTCTAAATTGAAGCAGGAACGGGTACAGAATACTTTAACAGAAACAGAATGCTAATAATGGGCCTTTACTACCCGATCAGAAACAGACAGAAGAAGAAACAGATTTATCCCTATGGAAACAGAATGTGGAATTAGGTGTACACTAGTAATGGGCCTTTACCACCCGAACAGACGGTACCACACAGAAACAGACAGGTGTTACCACCCAACAGAAACAGACGGTACCAACATAAACAGACAGAACTAAGCGTACCCTAAAACCCTACCCCAAGCGATCGGCTCCCTAATACATAAATATCCTGTGTCGGCCCCACAGTAGGGTGTATCACTCCCTAAAGTGACAACCAATTGGCACAGACCTATTTACAGATGTCACGGCGTCTTACATCCTCAGAGGCAGACCGGGATCCATGCACGCACATGACCCGGTTGGAACGCACCATCAACACCCCTCGCCATTATCAGAATGAACCACTTATAATTAGTTCAGTAAGCGTGCCCGGACCCTACCTACTGTTGGGTCAAAGTTTTGATACCAGAAAGGGTTACTGACTAATATGGGTCCCAAACAACAGATGACACAAGTAATTCCCCTCCTAACCTTGTGTCCCCAAACTAACAGATTTCAGATTTATTCGTTTACAAGTTCAGACATACAGAATTCAGATTTACTAGTTCACAAATTGAGTTAACAAGTTTTCAGACTAACGGATCAGATGTACAGATTTTTCATATTTGTCTAACTTTGTATTGGGCCTACAGATTCATGGACGGGTTTTACTACATCTATTAATCCCTTTGGTTTAACCCTATTTTCCCCAATACGTTTTAGACGTCATTCTTATCTTAGATTTGCATTAATTAATTATTAATGCACAGACCTCTCACATTAGGTCGGTAGCTTGTGGCCGCTGGATATGCCGGGCGGTTCCGGGCAGACTTCTGCCACAAGCCAGACCTAACCTCGTGTCTTATGCATGTTATGACTAACTTCTCACATTAGAACCTATTGTTTGCGGCCACTGGATGTGCCGGGCGGTTCCGGGCAGATTTACGTCGCAAACTCATTCTAACCTCGAGTTAGCCATATTCATCTTTGCGGCCAATTAATTAATTATTTACCGTTTATGCGCACACCCAATATATATGCCAATTCAGATTATATCAATAACAGAATGATCACATCAACTCAACTGATATAGCAGATAACAGATTTTAGCAGATTGGGTGACTTAACAGATTTAACCGATTTAGCACTTAGCAGATTTTGGCATATAACAGATTAGGCATCTCAACAGACAAATTTAACAGATTTGGCATTTCAATCTAATTAGCAGTCTAGGCAATATAACAAAACTAGCAGTTTAGGCAACTTAGCAAATTAGCAGATTTAGCAAATCTAATAATTCTAAAGGTTCTATTTACATGCCTTGCCTAGTCATAAATTAGGCCTAAATTCATATGCCTACATAATTTTTCATGATTCACAACATATATTCCATGTTTGCTTAAGCGCAGAATATGGACATAATTTGCCATATAACATATGTTCCAATATAGATTATACCAAATATAACCATTAATTTTAATGCATGTCATATATCCAAAAATCCCTATTTAGGTGTAATTACAATAATAGATATCCTAATTAATGTAAATCTTAAGTTTCCATATCTTCCTTCTTTTCATGTCATGAATTATTATGCAAACTATCCCCAATAATATAAATCTTTAAACCATATCTTCTAAAAATCAGATCTTGCCTTTTTATATGCATTTTGTCCAAAGCCTCAAATCATATGTAATCTTTACAGTGGTTCCTCTTCTTCTTTTATCACAAAATATGCATAGGTCTAAAACTAGTTTATAACATATGCTATATTTTTTTTTTCTAATTAATTACAGGTCTAAATTACAACATAACTATGCATACAACATGCATAAATTATATGTTCATAGTCAAATTTATGCATCCAATCCCAAGTCATATGTCCAATATATTTTATGCCTCAGACCTAAAGTCATACATTCAATTTGGTTTTGTCAAATTTCTCATCATTCATCCCAAAACTTGCGTTCATACGTTCATCTCTTATGAGATTAGGCACAGGCTCGTGGTAGCCTGGCTATAGAAACAGAAAAGAAGAAAGGAATATAGAACAGTCACAGAAAACAGATCTAACAGAAGAGAATACAACCTCAAACTCAGATTTAAATGCATATCAAAATTATAATTAACGTTTATAGCGGAAAATAACTGTACTTGCCTTGATTGGATTAAAGAAAGAACTTTAACTTGTTGTAGAATCTTTGCAGAACTTTAATCTCTAGTTTGAACTGAGTTGCTTAGGCTGATGTTGATTATCTTCTAGTTTTAGTTCCAGCAGAGCAGAGACGCCATTTTTATTTTTATTTTATTAGAAGAAGAGAGCAATGGAGGCTAGAGAATTGTGTAAGAAACCTAGGTAGAGTCTAGGGCCATTTTTATAGAGTTGCAAGTTAATTTGAGCCGTCCGATGATGCTAGGGTAAATCAAGGCCATCAATTTCAAAAGAGGCCAATTATGTTCACAATTAAGGACTGTAAATTACTCCCATTTTAAATTATGTCATAATTACTATGCATGCAAATTACCCCCATTTTGAATTATGGCATAATTACTATTCCAATTACATGCAATTCCATGTTTTAGCATATATATATATATATTTCCTACAATGTACACATTTCTCATTTAGGACAAATTCTATATATAAATAATTCCTAACACACTTATGCCATAATTACTCCCTTAAAGTACATTATCAACATTTATTATTTATTGCCAATCCATCAAACATAAATACGTATTTAATAGATACATCTTTCCTTTTACCGTATACATTAATTATTCATATATACATGTCAATTAATATGAATGACAATATTAATGTATCCTTTTCATTGTAAATTAGCATATTTATATATTTCTCAACATATTTATATATTTCTCAAATTAACATGTACAGATAAATGTTAATAGCATGTTTTCAAATCAATGCCCTATTGACATATCTTTAAATTAAATGCCAGATAAATATTCGTCATATTAATATGCTTGCATGTTATGTTCGCAAAATAATATGACATACCATATTTTTCTTATTCAGTGCCACATTGATGTCAATTGCAGGTTTATAAATGACATCCTTATTAATAGAAAATTAAGTCTAACCTATTCATATTCTTCCTCTTTGAAAATCCCCATTTACTGCATACAAATATTATGCATAAACCTTTCTTTTCACTGCTTGCATCCACACATTTTTATTTAATTTGTATGTTTATGACATAAATGTACATATGTACGAATATGTTAAATATTTCTTTCCTTTAATTTGTCATGAATCCAATTAGAGAAGGCCACTTATAAAAAAAACAATTCTTGGCAGGCAAAAATGCGCAACATACGCCTCATGATACGTACATGTCATATATATATATGTATGTATATGTATATGTGTGTATATATATATATATTTCTTTTTTTTTTTCTTTTTATCTATCTTCCCAATTACCCATTTTTACACTAAACCACTTTTTGAACTGCATTCACACTAGGCTATTTTAAGCCATTCCCCTAAAACAAAAATAAGGCGCTGGCGGGGATCGAACTCTGTACCTCTTGTATGCAAGTCATGTGTTCCAACCAAATGAGCTACTAAGTCTTTTGCTTACAAAAGTTAGAACAATGCTAAACATTATTCTTTTCTCATTCCTCTTTTTTCATGTTTTGCTGCAATTTTTAATTTAAGGATATCTTTTTCATACGGAGTCCAATTTACGCAAACTCAGACTCTATCTCAAGCAGAATTTCAAGAAGAACGCAATGGCGTAACCTGTTTCCCTTAGTTCTTTGATTTCGAATTAATTATACTTTAATTTGTTAATTTCACGGCTATAGAATACACGGGGTGTTACATTCTCCCCTACTTAAAAGGATTTCGTCCCCGAAATCTTCAAGTTAAGAAGAATGCGTCCTACCATCCAATCACCCATCTACTCAACCATCATCCACAAGCATCCATTGTCCTTAGAAAACTTCTAATGTTGTATGAACATATGCAAAAGTGTGTGTATATGTTCCTTATCTAATGCAAAATCAGGCGGCCCACGGATTCAGTCGACCTCCTTAATGCAAATCATGTTAGTGCCATGAGTCCAATATGTATGCAAATTTTCCTATTTGATATATATCATTTCTATATGAGTGCACAACTGCTCATTCATATGCAACATCCATATGCTGATTCAACCATTTTGCATCCATAAAAATTTAAAAATGCTCACACATCCATATGCAGTATGAGAGTGCTTTCGAGCCGATCTAGTGCCTAGTGTGTGTATATGCATCCACGAGCAACCACTAGCAACCACTTGCAACCATCAAACATAACATGTCTCAAACACATGTTTACACCCATTAGTTTCTACCTAAAGTTCAAATATTCGATCGATAGGATACAGTCGAATGATGGAAGCGAGTACAGATAGAACGAAAATTTGGTTCCCATTAGACATGGGTCCTAAGTATCGGCCCCAAAGACCGAAACCAACATCAAATTAACACCCAGAGGATTACCTTCTTTAGACAATGTCAAAACTGGAAATCCTATCAAAAGTATTTAGATATTTACAGACTACTGGTACAGATCAGGTTCCCTAATGATTCTTAGGAAGCTAAGCATGATAAAATCATACCCCACGAAAACTCAGAATGTATGCGTCATACTTGACTCCTAACACAGATATCCCTCAAACCCCAATCTCAAACAGATGATCCATAACCCTTATGGGTCTGAGTCTATAGCGGAATTCAAAAATAATACTAGTATTAAAGTGCAGAGTACCGATTACAAAACCAAAATACCAGAATCAGAAAAAAAAGTCTTAACTCCATAATCAGATAAAGAAATTAAACCTACTATAGAAATTTTCCTATTTCTATCCTAGCTACTAGCCTCAAGAGTGTTCACCTGCCCTCCTTGTCCTCGTCTCTTCGGGCAGTCCCTAGTGAAGTGTCCCATCTCCCCACAGTTGAAGCAAGCGCCCTCCCCTTCCTCTTTCGGTAATCCTTATTCAGATGAGTCGAGCTTCCATAAGTAAAACACTTTCCTCCTCCTTATCTTCAAACTTTCCTTCCTTCTTTTGTATTTCCCTTTTGCCTCCATTGTGAACTAAGTCTATATGAGTTTCTCACCTTTGGGTTGTGCTCCTTAGCCAAACCTCATCATTCTCATCTTTACTATCCTTGTGTAACATGTCGACCAATCCCTCGAAAGCTGCCTTCATCGCCCGGAAAAATCCTTCAAAGCTCTAAAGAAAACTAGCCGCAGGTGAAACTACTACAGCTATCGATGGAAGTCGGGCACTACTTTGCCCTTCGATGAGGTTACGTCCCAGAAAAGCGGGAGCCCCAGAGACTCAAGAAAGAAGGAAACAAGGATTCAAGCAGAGGATCAAAAGATAGATATATGGCTTAGGGGACTATATTTTTCAAAATAAGGTTTACTTTTGAAAATACTTCCTTTTGAAAACCTTTTTGAAAATAGTTTTCAAAAATTATTTATCAAATCCGGTAACCTTCAGCTCTGATACCAAGTGTAACACCCCACCTCCATTAAGGTCACTTACAAAGGGAATGCCTTAACTTTGGTGGAGCATTTTAGTAAACAGAACAGAAACTTACAAGACAGATAAAACAGTACTTGAAAATTTTTAACTTTATTACAGCGGAAACAGAAATTAGTATGGTTACATCCTTTCAATTTCAGAATTCAAGTACAAAATATCAGTCTTGTACAAAAGCCTTCAAAATGCATAGTTTAAAATCATAATCCCCATGGAACGGAAGCTATACAGAGCCAAGCCATACTTTAAGCACTTCAAGCAAAGAGAAATCCGGATCAAGCTAAAGTATTTCCCTCCTTGGATAACCTGGGGGGAAACGGAAGAAAGAAGGCGAAACAACAAGGGTCAGACAAAAAGTCTGGCAAGTCCAGTGACTTTCAGCATATGAACAGATAATAATAATATGATATGAACATAAAACTGGATGTGAGATAACTATAACAGGTGTAGCAGATATAACAGAAAAACAGAATGATATAAACTATTGTTTTACACTTCTCTGCACTAATACTAGTATAACAGAATTAGGGGTCACCCTAATGTCTAAATTGAAGCAGGAACGGGTACAGAATACTTTAACAGAAACAGAATGCTAATAATGGGCCTTTACTACCCGATCAGAAACAGACAGAAGAAGAAACAGATTTATCCCTATGGAAACAGAATGTGGAATTAGGTGTACACTAGTAATGGGCCTTTACCACCCGAACAGACGGTACCACACAGAAACAGACAGGTGTTACCACCCAACAGAAACAGACGGTACCAACAGAAACAGACAGAACTAAGCGTACCCTAAAACCCTACCCCAAGCGATCGGCTCCCTAATACATAAATATCCTGTGTCGGCCCCACAGTAGGGTGTATCACTCCCTAAAGTGACAACCAATTGGCACAGACCTATTTACAGATGTCACGGCGTCTTACATCCTCAGAGGCAGACCGGGATCCATGCACGCACATGACCCGGTTGGAACGCACCATCAACACCCCTCGCCATTATCAGAATGAACCACTTATAATTAGTTCAGTAAGCGTGCCCGGACCCTACCTACTGTTGGGTCAAAGTTTTGATACCAGAAAGGGTTACTGACTAATATGGGTCCCAAACAACAGATGACACAGATAATTCCCCTCCTAACCTTGTGTCCCCAAACTAACAGATTTCAGATTTATTCGTTTACAAGTTCAGACATACAGAATTCAGATTTACTAGTTCACAAATTGAGTTAACAAGTTTTCAGACTAACGGATCAGATGTACAGATTTTTCATATTTGTCTAACTTTGTATTGGGCCTACAGATTCATGGACGGGTTTTACTACATCTATTAATCCCTTTGGTTTAACCCTATTTTCCCAAATACGTTTTAGACGTCATTCTTATCTTAGATTTGCATTAATTAATTATTAATGCACAGACCTCTCACATTAGGTCGGTAGCTTGTGGCCGCTGGATATGCCGGGCGGTTCCGGGCAGACTTCTGCCACAAGCCAGACCTAACCTCGTGTCTTACGCATGTTATGACTAACTTCTCACATTAGAACCTATTGTTTGCGGCCACTGGATGTGCCGGGCGGTTCCGGGCAGATTTACGTCGCAAACTCATTCTAACCTCGAGTTAGCCATATTCATCTTTGCGGCCAATTAATTAATTATTTACCGTTTATGCGCACACCCAATATATATGCCAATTCAAATTATATCAATAACAGAATGATCACATCAACTCAACTGATATAGCAGATAACAGATTTTAGCAGATTGGGTGACTTAACAGATTTAACCGATTTAGCACTTAGCAGATTTTGGCATATAACAGATTAGGCATCTCAACAGACAAATTTAACAGATTTGGCATTTCAATCTAATTAGCAGTCTAGGCAATATAACAAAACTAGCAGTTTAGGCAACTTAGCAAATTAGCAGATTTAGCAAATCTAATAATTCTAAAGGTTCTATTTACATGCCTTGCCTAGTCATAAATTAGGCCTAAATTCATATGCCTACATAATTTTTCATGATTCACAACATATATTCCATGTTTGCTTAAGCGCAGAATATGGACATAATTTGCCATATAACATATGTTCCAATATAGATTATACCAAATATAACCATTAATTTTAATGCATGTCATATATCCAAAAATCCCTATTTAGGTGTAATTACAATAATAGATATCCTAATTAATGTAAATCTTAAGTTTCCATATCTTCCTTCTTTTCATGTCATGAATTATTATGCAAACTATCCCCAATAATATAAATCTTTAAACCATATCTTCTAAAAATCAGATCTTGCCTTTTTATATGCATTTTGTCCAAAGCCTCAAATCATATGTAATCTTTACAGTGGTTCCTCTTCTTCTTTTATCACAAAATATGCATAGGTCTAAAACTAGTTTATAACATATGCTATATTTTTTTTTTCTAATTAATTACAGGTCTAAATTACAACATAACTATGCATACAACATGCATAAATTATATGTTCATAGTCAAATTTATGCATCCAATCCCAAGTCATATGTCCAATATATTTTATGCCTCAGACCTAAAGTCATACATTCAATTTGGTTTTGTCAAATTTCTCATCATTCATCCCAAAACTTGCGTTCATACGTTCATCTCTTATGAGATTAGGCACAGGCTCGTGGTAGCCTGGCTATAGAAACAGAAAAGAAGAAAGGAATATAGAACAGTCACAGAAAACAGATCTAACAGAAGAGAATACAACCTCAAACTCAGATTTAAATGCATATCAAAATTATAATTAACGTTTATAGCGGAAAATAACTGTACTTGCCTTGATTGGATTAAAGAAAGAACTTTAACTTGTTGTAGAATCTTTGCAGAACTTTAATCTCTAGTTTGAACTGAGTTGCTTAGGCTGATGTTGATTATCTTCTAGTTTTAGTTCCAACAGAGCAGAGACGCCATTTTTATTTTTATTTTATTAGAAGAAGAGAGCAATGGAGGCTAGAGAATTGTGTAAGAAACCTAGGTAGAGTCTAGGGCCATTTTTATAGAGTTGCAAGTTAATTTGAGCCGTCCGATGATGCTAGGGTAAATCAAGGCCATCAATTTCAAAAGAGGCCAATTATGTTCACAATTAAGGACTGTAAATTACTCCCATTTTAAATTATGTCATAATTACTATGCATGCAAATTACCTCCATTTTGAATTATGGCATAATTACTATTCCAATTACATGCAATTTCATGTTTTAGCATATATATATATATATATTTCCTACAATGTACACATTTCTCATTTAGGACAAATTCTATATATAAATAATTCCTAACACACTTATGCCATAATTACTCCCTTAATGTACATTATCAACATTTATTATTTATTGCCAATCCATCAAACATAAATACGTATTTAATAGATACATCTTTCCTTTTACCGTATACATTAATTATTCATATATACATGTCAATTAATATGAATGACAATATTAATGTATCCTTTTCATTGTAAATTAGCATATTTATATATTTCTCAACATATTTATATATTTCTCAAATTAACATGTACAGATAAATGTTAATAGCATGTTTTCAAATCAATGCCCTATTGACATATCTTTAAATTAAATGCCAGATAAATATTCGTCATATTAATATGCTTGCATGTTATGTTCGCAAAATAATATCACATACCATATTTTTCTTATTCAGTGCCACATTGATGTCAATTGCAGGTTTATAAATGACATCCTTATTAATAGAAAATTAAGTCTAACCTATTCATATTCTTCCTCTTTGAAAATCCCCATTTACTGCATACAAATATTATGCATAAACCTTTCTTTTCACTGCTTGCATCCACACATTTTTATTTAATTTGTATGTTTATGACATAAATGTACATATGTACGAATATGTTAAATATTTCTTTCCTTTAATTTGTCATGAATCCAATTAGAGAAGGCCACTTATAAAAAAAACAATTCTTGGCAGGCAAAAATGCGCAACATATGCCTCATGATACGTACATGTCATATATATATATGTATGTATACGTATATGTATATATATATATATATATATATATATTTCTTCTTTTTTTTTTTATCTATCTTCCCAATTACCCATTTTCACACTAAACCACTTTTTGAACTGCATTCACACTAGGTTATTTTAAGCCATTCCCCTAAAACAAAAATAAGGCGCTGGCGAGGATCGAACTCTGTACCTCTTGTATGCAAGTCATGTGTTCCAACCAAATGAGCTACTAAGTCTTTTGCTTACAAAAGTTAGAACAATGCTAAACATTATTCTTTTCTCATTCCTCTTTTTTCATGTTTTGCTGCAATTTTTAATTTAAGGATATCTTTTTTATACGGAGTCCAATTTACGCAAACTCAGACTCTATCTCAAGCAGAATTTCAAGAAGAACGCAATGGCGTAACCTGTTTCCCTTAGTTCTTTGATTTCGAATTAATTATACTTTAATTTGTTAATTTCACGGCTATAGAATACACGGGGTGTTACATGTGATCTATGTGAAAGCTGGCTTTGTTTGGGTAGGGAATCCAATTATGTTGATTCTAAAGGGAGTAATCCATAATTTGTTTCGTTTTTGTATTAATTTACATAGATATTAATTTGATAGTTGCATCTTCTATTGTTGATTTTTACTCATTATATTTGTTGAATCCCAAAGCTTGTGAAAGTTCAAGATCCTAAACTCTACTGTCCACATGTAACAATCGCTTTTTCTTACCATTTAAGTCGATAAAGAAACCAACTCAAAATGTTCGAAAATGGATATTATTTTAACTATAGGGTTTAATAAAATCATATCATAGGAGACAGATAGATCACAACTACAAAATAGCAGAATAACTCGCAGAGGAATAAATAACTTAGTTGTTCAAGAAGCTACAAATCACAAATCTCAAAATCAAAATACATAATATTAGAGTCATAAATCAATACATTAGAAAATTTTGTTAGGGAACTGGGTGTCTATCCCAGTATTAATTGATCATAAAGGCTATTCAAACAATAGAGAGATGAACTGTATTTACTATATCTATTCAAATCCAAAGAAATAAGTAATAAAATGAAATGCAGTAAAGTAAATAGCACCAAGATTTTTATATTGGTTCGGATTAACCAATCCTACATCTGGCCCTGCATTTCACCATGCAGAATTTCACTATAATCGCCTGCTTTCCACGGGTGGCAAGAACACCTTCACAATCTTGATTTCACGGGCTACAAGATACACCTTCTCCTTATCAATTGCAACAAACAATGGCAAGTAGTCGTATCTTCAATACATATTCTTGCAAATTTGGTACAATGATCCTATAATCCTCCAATGGCAATATATCTTTGAATTCTTTGACGAAATAGGATTAAATAAGAGAGGGAATGATATGAATTCAAGTACAGCTCTCTGATATTTTGTGGCTTGCAAATCAATGAAGAATAGGAGTTAAAGAGAGTGGAATTGCAAGAGTAATAGGATAGTTTTCAATGGAATTTTGTACAGAATAAATGGAGAAGAAGGAATAGAAGAAAAAGTGAAATTATAGTGTAAAAATTCGTTACCAGAGACCTTTAAATAGTGTATGAAAGGATGTGTCTTTTGGTGAAGGGGTGGAGGGAAATAACTTCCCAATTTGAATTTGAAAATCTGGAAAACCGTTAAATGTCGACACACATAAATGTGTATGTCGACATACTTGTGTTGAAAATATGCACAATAACACTTATAAATGTTTCAAATTTTCTGCACTTCAAATTTCCTTATATTTGTGGATTTTGGTGATTCTGTTGAGTTGAATGGTTGATTATCTTCAAGTATAATTGTCATAGGATCTTTAACAAGATATTCTAAGGTTAAACCAACTCCTCATCACTTCAAACACCTCTGTTCTTCAACATTCTTCTTTAGTATGCCTTGGTCTTCAATTGTTCTTATTATCCTTCTTTTACAATTATTCTTTTGTACTCCTGTTTAAATATCTCTATAATATATCTAATGTAACTCAAAGATATGTTAGAAGTAACGTTTATATGTTGTTGTCATCAAAATTAATACCTAGGGTATCTCGGGTATTGACAATCTCCCCTTTTTGATGATGACAACTATATAAATATTTGAGAGATAAAATATAATACTTTTTATATAAGACTCCCCTAACTCTGTGCCCTCCCTTATCAGCTAGTATATTTATACCTTTTCTCCCCTTTTGTCATCAACAAAAAGGTAAAAAGGAATTGTTTAATTAACTTCTATACAATATGTAGAGTTTGTATATGCATGTAAATAAAACAAAAGTGGGAAAAATCAAAACATGAAATAAACTGCATAAGCAAATGAGTTTTAGAGTTACGACATTGTTGATGCCTGTCCTTTTAATATTTATCTGAGGTTCAAAAGATTTTTTGTCATATGCTTCGAGCATCGACTATTTGGTACCTGAAAATTTATAAAATATGCACACTAGTACCCTTTTTATTTCGAGGTCCTTGGGGTTAAGTTTTGGGATGCCAAACCCATGAAGAGTTTGAATGCCCTTTCAAAATATAATCATCTAATAAATGAACCTTATTAATAAAATTATCAATATATTTTTCTTTTTTAGTATTATCCAACCATTTTGGAACCCATAAGTTAATGAACCTATTTGGAGGATTTAACTTTAATTTCCTAGGTTTTGGTTTGAACTTTGTGCCTTTAACAAACTTGGTATATTGAGTATTATTTTTCTTAGCCTTAGGGGTATATCCAAGTCCATGCTTATTCCTAGTGTTTTTAGATACAGATAATAATTTCTCTAGATTATCCTTTCCTTTGTTAAATTTATCAGTATCAGTTTTCATTTTATCAAAATCCTTACTATGGTTAAGAATAACATTGTCTAGAGATGTTATTTTCTTATTCAGATCGGTGATTTGTGACTTCATTGAAAGATTTTCTGATTTTAATGACCCATTTTCACTTTTCAATTTTTCGAAACTTCCAAGTGTTAAAATCCTTTCCATTTTATGAGCATTAAATCTTCCAGTTTCATCTTCTAGACATTGTTTTTCTTTACTCAACTTTTCATTAAATATTTTTAATCTATCTATTTCTGCCAAACTATTATCGTACTTTGTCCTAAGTATTTCATATCTCTAATGCATATCATTTAAAACTTTAGTAATTTCTTTATCATAATTCCATACCTAGTCATCCATTGCCATGAAGCATACACTGGAATTTTCTATTTCTGAATCACTGTCGCTTGATGATGAATCGTTCCATGCTACATTGAATGCTTGTTTCCTCTATTTATTGATAGTATTTGAAATGTTCTTTGGTTTTCTCAAGTTGGGACAATCTCTTTTCAAATGACCTAGTTTATCACATTTGAAACATCTAACAACATTCCCATTTCTAGAATTATTATTGTTAGTTTTTCGAAGTTTCTTCATTATCCGGTACTTCAAGAATTTCTTTATCTTCTTGGTAATAAACTCAATACCATCATCAACAGTATAATCATCTGGTTCATCATCATCAATCATTGCACTAAGTGTTGGTGATTTCTTCTTGTTTCCTTGATTCTCTTTTCTAACCTGCAACTTCACTTCATAGGACATTAGATTACCAATTAATTCTTCTATTGACATAGTACTAATATCATTGACTTCTTCAATTGCCAGAGCCTTCTGATCCCATTCACCAGGAAGTGAAATCAAGATCTTGCTAACTTGGTCTTCTTCAGTAATTTTCTTTGCTAAAGATATTAAGGCATGTACAATATTTTGAAATCTAGAATACATATCAGAAATAGACTCATTTCATTTGAAATAGTTGAAACTGATGATTAGCATAAATATCTTTGTCTGTTTTACTTTATTGGTGCCTACATGTGTGACTTTTAGTATTCTCCAAATTTCTTATGCAGAATTACAAATAGACGCTTGATCAAATTCATTTCTATCTAAGGAGCAAAATAAAATGTTCATGGCCTTAGAATTATTAAGTGCTTGTGTCTTTTAGTCTGGTGTCCATTTTGAATATTCAGTTTAAGGCTCTATGTATTCTTCTTAGGTAATGTTCTAAATATCTAAATCGTTAGACTTCAAATAAAATTTCATCCTACAAGCCCAATAAGCATAATTACTGCCATCAAACAGATGAGGTCTAGAGGTAGATTGTCCTTCTATAAAAGAATTAATAATTGTGCTACTAGTGTCACTAGTCATTTATTAATTTTCAAAAATCAAATTATGAACTTCTTGAAAAACCTTGCTCTGGTACCAATTGTTAGGGAACTGGGTGTCTATAACCCAGTATTAACGGATCTTAAGGCTATTTAGACAATAGAGAGATGAATTGTATTTAATATATCTATTCAAATTCAAATTCAAATCCAAAGAAATAAGTAATAAAATGAAATACAGTAAAGTAAATAAGACCAGGATTTTTATATTGGTTCGGATTAACCAATCCTACATCCAGTCCTGCATTTCACCGTACATAATTTCACTATAATCGCTTGCTTTCCACGGGTGACAAGAACACCTTTACAATCTTGATTTCACGGGCTACAAGATATACCTTCTCCTTATCAATAGCAACAAACATTGGCAAGTAGTCGTATCTTCAATACATATTCTTGCAGATTTGGTACAATGATCCTATAGACCTCCAGTGGCAATATATCTTTGAATTCTTTGAGGAAATGAGATTAAATAAGAGAGAGAATGATATGAATTCAAGTACAACTCTCTGATATTTTGTGGCTTGCAAATCAATGAAGAACAGGAGTGAAAGAGAGTGGATTTGCCAGAGTAATAAGATAGTTTTCAATGGAATTTTGTAGAGAATAAATGGAGAAGAAGGAGTAGAAGAAAATGTGAAATTATTGTGTAAAAATTCGTTACCAGAGGCCTTTAAATAGTGTATGAAAGGATGTGTTTTTTGGTGAAAGGGTGGAGTGAAATAACTTCCCAATTTGAATAGGAAAATCTGAAAACCGTTATATGTCGACATACATAAATGTGTATGTCGATATACTTGTGTTGCAAATATGCACATCAACACTTATAAGTTTTTCAAATTTTCCTTATATTTGTGGATTTTGGTGATTCAGTTGAGGTCAATGGTTGATTATCTTCAAGTATAATTGCTATAGTATCTTTGACAAGATATTTTAAGGTTCAACCAACTCCTCATCACTTCAAACACCTCTGTTCTTCAGCATTCTTCTCTAATACGCTTAGGTCTTTAATTGTTCTGATTATCCTTCTTCCATAATTATTCTTTTGTACTCTTGTTTAGATATCTCCATAATATATCTACTGTAACTGCACAACTCAAAGATATGTTAGTAGTAATGTTTATATGGTTGTTGTCATCAAAATCAATACCTAGGGTATCTAGGGTATTAACAAATTTGAGATATATAAACGCCAAGTATATAAACAAAGGATGGAAATGGGATAATTGAATCACCAAGACAACAATAGAATATAGATAATAAACTGAATCTCTAATAGATCTTCAACTCTCAAAAGATGAATTGCAAAAGCTAAACTCCTGTAACAACCTGCATTTTTGATCTTTCAAGTCGACAATAATCCACAAATGTCATCTCAAACAAATCCAAAACCTAGATAGTTAGTGGGGTAAAAAGAAAAACAAAGCAAGAATAGGAAGATCAATCACAGAATCTCACAGTAGAAAAATAAAATATAATAATCAAATAATGGTTCATGGAGCTGTTAAAATACACATTTGATTATACTTTACAACAATTATCATAATTATACATATGTAGACATAATACAATAATCCAGCGGAATAAAAATGATGTAATGGGAATATATAATAGATAATATACCAAAACTTCGTCTTCATCCTCCAATATAATGTGGTCTTCGCTAACTGAGAAACAAAGGCTAACCAAAGCACTAATGAAAAGACAAAATCATTTGGATCAGAACTAAAATATTATTATATGAGTCAAATCAAACCATATAACAATATGAATGCCACTGCGTCAGAGATGCTTATAGTAATTCACACCTCGTATCCAATGTGTTCGGGAGAGCAAATATAACAACCTACCCTCCCGACTGCCGCAAGCTGGTAACTAAACTAACTTGAAACGTTCTCAAAGGCTGATTGTTATGAGAATACAACATATTGGAACAAAGTAAAGGAGAATATTTCATTTCTATTACAACTTTACATTAGAGTACAAGAATAAAACAAAGTACAGATAGTCGATACACAACGAAAAAATATCAGAGAGCAAATTGTAATACAGTGGAAAAGTAAATACATAAGTACAAAGAGCGGAAGACTACAAAACAATCCATAGTATAGCTTTAGCCATAATCCAGGATCCTATTAAAAAATATCTGCAAAACCAAAACTACTAGCTGTCCGTGTAGAAAATATGGGCACCCAGAGTTTCGGTGGGAAACAATAAACTCTGAGTTAGTCGTGGGACTGGTTTGAGAACTAAAAACAATTATTTACTTTATTCTAAAGTTGGATAAATCATAGGGCCACATCATATAACATAGAACGGGTTTCCTTCCCATGAATACCATGAAACAAAACTTGCAATGCTTTTTAAAAAATGAAGCTATTATAAGACTCGGGCCCCATTACACAATGCAAGCGCAAGCTAGGGAATAGAGTTTTACATTATAATAGCTAAACATGCTTGATACGCTAAATTTCTCTTTTATTATTATTAGTTCATAGTGTGGAAATTTTTTTCGAAAATAAATGTATCAATCTTAGACGGCATAATATAACATCCTATTATGTCGCCATATATGTTTACAACTGAAAACACAAGGTTTGCATTGGAGATTGGATTTCCATTATGAGTCAAGGAAAAGGATCTTATTTATCCGATTCGGACCATCTCTAGCAAGATGTCCATGACTCAGACGCTGGTGAGCCCTCGGAGAGGCAGGGCTGGTCAGCAGCACGTCGCTGATTAACATTACCTGAACAATACGTTTCCCGATCCTATTGGACCTCTTGGTCAGTACGTAGACCACCATGGCCTTGTAAGGGCACATCCGAGGTACCTCAACTCCAACATCCACATAAGTAAAATGACTGGGTTTCATACCATGGCATCGCTTCTAGTTAGAAAGAAACACATGTTCTCTGTGTTGTCCTTCACCCCATTTTTGGCTCATACCGGGGCATGAAGCTCGTTGAAGTCACGTCTCAACACAAAGCTCCACTATATTAGTCATTCTTTGATCATCATCCACAAAGCTCTGATTTTAAACAAAAGCTTTGATCACTGCATCTTAGCATGCCACATTGTCAACTCATACCATACAATGATGTTTATTAATATATAACTCCTAAGTTCATACATCTTAGAGAAGGGTGTTAAGCTAAGAAAATAAATTCTCTACCACTAAACAGATATACATTTAGTAGAGATCAATTAATACAGCATCAAACATACGATCCATTTGCAAGTTCGTTCTGGGTCTATATACAACTGGAGGCACCTTATTCCTTGTCTCATATGTCCAATACAAGAGAGAGGCACTCACATATTCGGTCGATCTCCAAGTACGTCAGGACGTTCATGTAACGAACCAGATTTTTTATCGATTTATTTTAAATATTGAATTGATAATATAAAATAATTTTTATATTGAGTTATTGATCAATAATCAATATAGGATTTAATTTTTGATATATATAAAAATATCATAATACGGGGATATAAAATAATTCAATTCGAAGATAAAACTTAATCGTAACAGTTCATCTTTGTATCGGTTTCTGAGACTCGACTTAGATTCTGGTCTTCGTAACTCTACAATAGCCGACTTAGGGCACGAAATATTTTGGGTTTAAGGGTTTCCGAATTTGGAAATCAACGACTAGAGATGGGTAATGGAGGTGAATGGCATCGAGCGGTGGATTGTTGTGAAGTTTGATATAAATCATTCGCACCTGAAACTGTGTGTGAGTGGAGGAAGCCAAATCCGCAAGTGTTGGGGTGTTCAAAGTTTTGTGGGATGGTGCAATGGATGACAGGGGTGATTAGGGTTCGTATTTTACTAAGCATCGATCTGTGATAGGTGCGGAATCATGGAAGGAGCGAGTATCTGGAGTATGGAAGCATTCTGGAAGGGGGGAGGATCGAACTGGGTAAAGAACAGGAGTTCGACATTTTTTTGAGTGCGATCTGTATTATGGACAGGTACGGTTTTACTGATGATTAACTGGGGTTCAATGTTTATATGATGGTTTGGGTTCAGCAGTTAATATTGGTGTATAATTTGAATGTAATTCTAGTGTTGATCTTGTTGAAGGAATTTGATAAGAGGACTGATGGGGTAAGCGAAGTTTGTCTGTTGAAGGAAGTCAAACTAATTAGGACGGAAGTATACAGCAGGCTGGTGAGTTGTGACAAGATAGTAATGGTGTGTAATGAGATGGAGATTTACGGTATATATGTTAGGAGAAGAGCCGAAGTGGGATGGTGTTGTTTTTGGAGTTGTTCGGGAAATTGTTTCAGAGATTTGATCGAGTAATTCACAAGGAAGCAAGGTATACATTTATAAAAAAATATACACATAGGATAATTTATTTATTTAAGTTAAGTTAAATAAATAATCATTTAATCGTTAAATAAAATTTAATATCGTAGATGTTGAATGGATTCAGTCGAGACAACTCGTAGCCGTTAAATTTGGAATTTAACAGGATATTCGGCCAAAGGAAAATCACGGTGAGTAAATCTCACTCAATTTATTTATTTTGAATTATTTTTAGTCGTTAAAAATAATTGATGGTTTTTTGGTTGAACTGAAATATTATTCTGGCTATAAAATAAATATTAGTTATTTAGGATTGATGTTTGTGGCTATTATATATATATATATATATATATATTGGTGATTGCTTGGATTCCCGCAGTACCATTAGCGAATGCCCGCAGTATCATTAGCGGATGATCTTATACGCCCCATGCTATGATATTGGATGACCTTCTATACCACGATATCCTGCCTCGAAGCAGGATGGGTATTATCTATGTTGGCTAACGTCTGTGGATGCAGGAAAATAGGTTGGAGGGATCCAACTGGATTCCTCAAAACTATTATTATTTGTTTGTATTCATATATATTATCATATATGATGTGTTATAAAACCCGTGATTTGATAATTGAGTGTTTTGGATGTTTAAATATCACTGGGCAAAAATGTTAATTTATAAAAATATTGTGAAAAGGGAACTTTAGGTTTAAAGGGAATTTTTTTTTCTAAATTTGAATTTGAATTTCGAATGGGCTAAGGAATATTTACTTGTTTTGAAAAATATAAACAAGTATCGAAATTTATAAACGGTGTTTATAAATTAAATAATACAGGAAATTGAAATTAATTTATAAATGGTGTATATAAATAAAATGGATAATTATCATTGGATAATTGGGAAAGTTAAATTCAAATGTGAATTTAAAAATATGAATTGGAAATCGTTTTAAATAGAAAACGATGAAATTTATTCCAATGTTCGGAAATGGAAATTTAATAGGATAATTAAGTTAGATTATACGGAGTTTATAAAATAAATTATTTCAAGAAGGGGTATTAGAATTGAATTAATTAGAGACTAATATTTAAATTAAATATTAAAATAGATTCTATGTTATACATAGGTAATTTAAAATAAATAAAATATTCCAAAATAAGATTTTGTTTTAAAATATAATTTTTGAAATGAAGCTTGTTTTGTTATATAAAACAACAAAGTTGGATTTATAAACGATATTTATAAATCTAGATAGTTTAAAGATTTAAATTCAAGTACGAATTTGAAAATAGAATTTGAAATGGAATCAAAATGGGAACTTGTTTTAATTAAAAAACAAGGAAATTAAATTTATAAACAATGTTTATAAATTAAAGATAAATAAATTATCATTTGATAATTTAGAAATTTAAATTCAAATATGAATTTAACCGTGAATTGGAAATTTGTTTCAGAAAAGGGAACGATGGGATTATTTCTGGAATTCGGAATATAAATTGAGATGAGATAAATCAGAAGGATTTATAATTTGAAATTCGATTATATCGAATTTTATAAATAATTTATTTATAAAGGGAGTTGGAATTTAATATGGAAAATTGATTTATAAATAAATCTATAACCGAATAAGGAAAAATCGACAACTAGAGAAAATCAGAAATGTTAAGTTGGATTTGAAACTAGATTGAATATATACTAAGATATATATTAGAACGAGATTGAAATTTATTTCTAAATGAAGTTTATATTTAAATATAATTAAAACGAACTCGCTGCAGCGTGGTAGTTCGTAAATTTGCGTTTCGAACTTCAATTGAGTATATAGAACTCAGTTTAAGTCGGAATTCTTTGAAACAAGAATCGTCAGGACCGTTGGAATAATAGTTTTCTAATGGAAGAGAAAAATCTGGATTTCATCTGATAGATTTTGAGTTATGTCAAAATCAATTTTTTAGAAAAACAGCGCCATAACCATTATAAAACCATAACGGTTTATTTAATTTAATATAAGGGTTTTAAGCAAATAAAATCTGAATTTCCATTTGAAAAATTCAGACTTGAGTTATAAAATAAATATGAACTCGAGCGGAGTAAATTGATTGATTTTTGAAACAAAATCAACTATTTATTTTTGAATAGAATTAGCTAAGTGGAAGAATAATTTGTTAATCGAATTTTAGATTGAGATATTTCTTTTGATAAGTAAATGAGACTTGTGAATTTCATATTTGAAATCGAATATGAAAGCTGAAATGAAAATGGAATTCAATTGATTTATAAGCAAACTAAAAATACATACGAACATGATATATTCAAATAACAAGTGAAATAGGCTAAGAAGCTAGTTAAAGAATAAATGGGCGAAACTGAATTCAAACGATTGGATTGAGTTGAATTGGATTGAAAACAGGTGAACAAATGTTAAATAGGTATGGAATGAAGAGATGAAGATTTATAAATTTAAGGCTCGACAAAAAGGTACACGTTTAAATTCCATATGAGATTTTATGTGCCGAATCGGCAAGCCACTTGGCTTTTTGATTTTCTTTTTGAATGGAAAGGGCCTAGAGAGGCGAGTTAAGGTTTGAACTATCGATCAGTACAAAGGAGGTTACGGTGAAATTTTCTGGACATTATAGGAGTTAGAATATTTTTAAGATAATTTGATAATTAGAAATCTGTATATCAATATATATAGAATTCGATAAGGAAACAAATTTAAAATAGAATATTATAAACAAAAACGAAATCGATAGTCTGGTAATAAAAAGAGAAAGTATATACGTTTTAAAAATGAATAACTGGCTTTATATGATATGGATTATTCGAGGTAAGTGGTTTGTCTGTTTTGAAGTTAATGATGTTTTCAGCCAAGTTTTGAGAGGTAATTATACCCCAACTTGATTGATTTCATTTTTGACCGATAAATAGAAAGATCCAGTCTCGAAGAGAAATGTTCGACTAAGAGTTAGCCGAATGCGGTATTTGGGTTGTTGTAACGATGTTTTACACAACATTCATTTTAGCCCAAGTAAGTGAAAATTTGGAAATATAATAATATATATTTCCTAAGTATAGATATAAATGAATGGTCGTGGAAGAGATAAGTAATTGGAATGTTTTCCAATTATAAATAGAATATATTTTCTAAGTATAGAAAATAAAAGAAGGCGATATATGGAAATGTTTTCCAAATAGCGTAAGAGGTCAAGATGATTATCGAAAATATTGTGTTAACGAATATGGAAAAGGAAATAGAGAAATGATTTAATTAATGAAATATTAATTAAGGGGACCAGTGATTGTTTGATGTTATGGATGAATGTTTGTTTGTTTCTCTTCGATAGTTAAATAACTGACTATCGAAGTATTTGCCAATATCGTTGTCAATATGGAGAAACCGGTTGGATTATTATTCGAGAAGCACTCTGTTTTGGCAGTAGCTTTGCGAATCAAATTATATGAAGATAATCGAAGACGGAGTAAAGTGCAAGGGCTTTTTATATTAATGGAAATTGTGCCTTCGGTTTCGTTTAATCCCAGAACGAACATATATGGACGAATGTCTAACAGAGTATTTCTAATGATCGAATATGTTGGTCTGTATAAATACATATGGTGGCGAAGAATTTATTCTCTTAGCATAATATCCAGAATATATTTGTGCAAATCAATTAATGATTTACGAATCTTACAATGCGACATTCAAAGTGATTGTGCTATCAATGAATGATAAGAAATCGTAGCCTCAGGCCTCAACAACCGGGAAATGACAAAAATCGGGCAGGCAGCATGGCTATGTGGGTCGCTCCCATTAGGGTGTATAATCACCTATCTAGAGAAATTCATTTCATTCTTTAATCTATTCGATGCTGTCCCATTCGGGAAACGGTTGCTGATCCCAACCGTTGGTGATATACATTCGATACACTTAAGCGAAATGAGTGGTCGGTCGTGTGTAGGCCGGGTTGCAAGATGTTCTTGTTGAACCCAGTGTATTCCCCTCTAGAGATACACTATCAGCAGGTGGTTCCATACCTTGTCATAATCGGAATCCAATCTCCAATAAGCGCCCTGCGGTTTTTGATTTTATATTATATATGGAGCGTGAGATGCAAGCGTTCTGCTATATTCTATTTATTTGATGTAGAAATTATTATAGTATCACTGGATTTGATATCAAAAATATTTTGGGTTATCGTAAGGTAAATACCGACCGTATTTATGTGTGGATCGGTCTTACAATTACCATTTCTTTCGAAAGGATTTTTAAAGTTAAACAAATGATTGGAGTTTACTCACACCAGTCCCATGACTGATCCAGAGTTTATTCTGTTTTTTTTTCCCCTAAACTCTTGGGTGCCAAAATTTGTACGGGCAGTCAAGTAGTCGGGCTTTTTCAGATTCACTTGGAAGAGATGGAAGCAGGAGGCTTCACCAGTCAGCTATAGACTATCATATTTCCGCTGTGTACTATGTTGTATCTGAAACCAAGTATTTATAACTATTCCAGAAATAACTGTTGTGCTCTGATAATGGTATATATATATATATACAGTTACTGATTTGTATTTCAAAAGTTATGTTATTTAATATATTTTATTCGTTCCGCTGTGAGATTTGTGTTCTTCGTTTTTATTCTATTCTAACTTTTCTTTCTTTCTATTCCTCATCCTCTAACTTCTTTCTACTAATGATTCGTTTTTCTGTGTCATTTGGGTTGGACGTGTGGTGTTATTAGTCAACTTAGATAGTACGGATTTGCGGAACATTACAGTTGGTATCAGAGCTTAGGTTGAGCGAATACCTAGGCTTTGGCGAGGTGTGCTCATTAGAGATAGGGTCAGTAGTACCCTAGAATGAGTCGAGTGAATATATACGAAAGAGCGTATTTGTTAATTGATAAAACAATTGTTTTATATTGTGTTGGCTTGTCTGTTGAGTGGTTTACGAATTTTGTTCGAATTGTGGGACGCCACGAAGTCGATAAGAATTTCTAAACACTTGAACAGAGAAATCCGACTTGATATTGTTTTAAAATGGGTAGATGAAATAATTTTACCCAAAATTCTATTTTAATATAGAAGGAATAATTTTCTGAAATCATCGGATGTATTGATTATTAACATTATAATCAAATGAGATAATAAAAATTGAAATGGTTGTATATATAACCAAATAAAATTTGTATAAAAATGGAATATATAAATAAGATGAACTAAAAATTTAATTCAAACCAGAATTAAGATTTTTTAAAATCCTGGGTGTTTGGAAAAATATTTTCCAAAGTATATTAAAATAATATAGCTTTGTTTTGAAAGGATTTTTGAATAAAAATCATTTTGGATGGATTCTGAAAGTGTTAAAGCACTGAACTCACTTCAGTGGCTGGAAAATAGTTCTAATGATGACTGCAGCTTCATCAGTGTTCATTTTCAAGTTTCTAAGTGATGGATTGCTACCTTAGAAAAGTTTTTGTTGGAAATTTGTTTGTAAGAAAACAAACTGGTTTGAAAATTCAAATGTTTTGAATTTGAGATGGAAATAAATATAAGTATATATTTAAGTGATTTCGAAAGGATTTAAAATGAAATCCTAGGAATTTGAATGTGGAATTTAAAATTTAACTTAAGAAAGTTAAATGGATTGAAGTGAATAAATTGATCAAAAATCAATTTGAATGAATATGAATGGAATATGAACTGGATATGAATGTATTGATTTTAAATCATTCAAATTAAATGAATGTGCGCGTATATGATGTGTGATGTAAAAGAAAAACCAAATGTTTTGGTGAAATAAAATTTGTAGAAGTATGACACGTGGAGTTTCAAAATAAGCAGGTTTTTGAAAAGTTAATGGGTCTGAAGCATTTTTCCTACCATAGTAATTTCGGGGATGAAATTTTTTTAAGGGGGGAAGAATGCAACGACCCAGATTTTTTTATTGATTTTTAAATATTTAATATTTATTTTAAATATAGAATTGATAATATAAAAGAATTTTTATATTGAGTTATCGATCAGTAATCAATATAGGATTTAATTTTTGATATATATATAATTATTATAATACGGGAATTTGAAATAATTCAATCGAAGATAAAACTGAATCGAAATGGTTTAGATGATCAATATATATTCTATTTGAATATAAACGATGATAATATTAATTTATTGCTGAAGAATTTATTTGTTTTAAATTTAAATTATATTATATCAATTTAATGTGGTTATTTTATATATACGTTCGAATTAAATTTTAAATTATTTTCTGTTGTGTTCAGAATAGTGTTGTAACGTTAGAACATCAGTCATTACGTTAAATAGCGATTCGCGATGTAAAGCGATAAACCCCGAGATATTCGATATGTGGGTAAGCTCGATATCAAATCAGAATCGATTTAGATAAAATAAAAATCTTTTTATGTCGAATCAAATTAATGCGAAATCAAATCGATATCTATTTAAAAAGAATAAAAATCTTTTTAAATCAAATCGCATTAAATAGGAATCAAATCGGTATTAAATTTGCTTGTACTTCACTAGACAACCATTTAATATCGTGTACGTTCTGTTCCCTTCTCCATCTATTTATAAACGTGATATCCCCTTTCCTTTTCCAATTCATTTTGTTACTCGAAACAAATCAAAAGCTTCATATAATATAAAAATGGTAGCCGTTGTATCAACAAGTTGAAAACAATTCGATTCCTTTATCGAAAGTCATGAATCTCGATTAGTTAACCTGGCTTTGAGCGACAACTTCATCTTTGTATCGGTATCTGAAACTCGACTTAGATTCTGGTCTTCGTAACTCTACAGTAGCCGACTTAGGGCACAAAATATTTTGGGTTTAAGGGTTTCTGAATTTGGAAATCAACAGCTAGAGATGGGTAATGGAGGTGAATGGCATCGAGCGGTGGATTGTTGTGAAGTTTGATATAAATCGTTCGCACCTGAAACTGTGCATGAGTGGAGGAAGCCAAATCTGCAAGTGTTGGGGTGTTCAAAGTTCTGTGGGATGGTGCGATGGAGACAGGGGTGATTAGGGTTTGGATTTTTACTAAGCATCGATCTGTGGTAGGTGCGGAATCATGGGAGGAGCGAGTATCTGGAGTATGGACGCATTCTGGAAGGGGGAAGGGTCGAACTAGGTAAAGAACAGGAGTTCAACATTTTTTTGAGTGTGATCTGTATTATGGACAGGTACGGTTTACTGATGATTAACTAGAGTTCAACGTTTATATGATGATTTGGGTTCGGCAGTCAATATTGGTGTATAATTTGAATGTAATTCTAATGTTAATCTTGTTAAAGGAATTCGATAAGAGGACTGATGGGGTAAGCGAAGTTTTTCTGTTGAAGGAAGTCAAACTAATTAGGACAGAAGTATACAGTAGGGGTTGGTGAGTTGTGACAAGATAGTAATGGTGTGTAAAGAGATGGAGATTTACAGTATGTATGTTTGGAGAAGAGCCGAAGTGGGATGGTGTTGTTTTTGGAGTTGTTCGGGAAATTGTTTTAGAGGTTTGATCGAGTAATTCACAAGGAAGCAAGGTATACATTTATAAAAAAATATGCACATAGGATAATTTATTTAAGTTAATTTAAATAAATAATCATCTAATCGTTAAATAAAATTTAATATCGTAGATGTTGAATGGATTCAGTCGAGACAACACGTAACCGTTAAATTTGGAATTTAACAGGATATTCGGCCAAAGGAAAATCAAGGTGAGTAAATCTCACTCAATTTATTTATTTTGATTTATTTTTTGTCGTTAAAAATAATTGATGGTTGTTTGGTTGAACTGAAATATTATTCTGGCTATAAATTATATATTAGTTATTTAGGATTGATGTTTATGGCTATTATATATATATATATATTAATGATTGGTTGGATTCCCGCAGTACCATTAGCGGATGCCCGCAGTATCATTAGCGGATGACCCTATACGCCCCACGCTATGATAGTGGATGACCTTCTATACCGCGATATCCTGCCTCGAAGCAGGATGGGTATTATTTATGTTGGCTAACGTCTGTGGATGCAGGAAAACAGGTTGGAGGGATCCAACTGGATTCCTCAAAACTATTATTGTTTGTTTGTATTCATATATATTATCATATATGATGTGTTATAAAACCCGTGATTTGATAATTGAGTGTTTTGGATGTTTAAATATCACTGGGCAAAAATGTTAATTTATAAAAATATTGTGAAAAGGGAATTTTAGGTTTAAAGGGAAAATTTTATTTTTCTAAAATAAAATTTGAATTTCGAACGGGCTAAGGAATATTTACTTGTTTTGAAAAATATAAGCAAGTATTGAATTTATAAACGGTGTTTATAAATTAAATAATACAGGAAATTGAAATGAATTTATAAATGGTGTATATAAATAAAATGAATAATTATCATTGGATGATTAGGAAAAATAAATTCAAATGTGAATTTAAAAATACGAATTGGAAATCGTTTTAAATAGAAAACGATGAAATTTATTCCAATGTTCGGAAATGGAAATTTAATTGGATAATTAGGCTATATTATACTGAGTTTATAAAATAAATTATTTCAAGAAGGGATATTAGAATTGAATTAATTAGAGACTAATATTTAAATTAAATATTAAAATTGATTACATGTTATATATAGTTAAGTTAAAATAAATAAGATATTCCAAAATAAGATTTTGTTTTAAAATAGAATTTTTGAAATGAAGCTGGTTTTATTATATAAAACAATGAAGTTGGATTTATAAATGATATTTATAAATCTAGATAGTTTAAAGATTTAAATTCAAGTATGAATTTGAAAATAGAATTTGAAAATAGAATTTGAAATGGAATCGAAATGGGAACTTGTTTTAATTATAAAACAAGGAAATTAAATTTATAAACAATGTTTATAAATTAAAGATAAATAAATTATCATTTGATAATTTAGAAATTTAAATTCAAATATGAGTTTAACCGTGAATTGGAAATTTGTTTCAAAAAAGGGAACGATGGGTTTATTTCTGGAATTCAGAATATAAATTGAGATGAGATAAATAAGAAGGATTTATAATTTGAAATTCGATTATATCGAATTTTATAAATAATTTATTTATAAAGGGAGTTGGAATTTAATATAGCAAATTGAGTTATAAATCTATAACTGAGTAAGGAAAAATCGACAATTAGAGAAAATCAGAAATGCTAAGTTGGATTTGAAACTAGATTGAATATATACTAAAATATATATTAGAATGAGTTTGAAATTTATTTATAAACGAAGTTTATATCTAAATATAATTAAAACGAACTCGCCGCAGCGCGGTAGTTCGTAAATTGGCGTTTTGAACTTCAATCGAGTATATAGAACTCAGTTTAAGTCGGAATTCTTTGAAACAAGAATCGTCAGGACCGTTGGAATAATTGTTTTCTAATGGAAGAGAAAAATCTGGATTTCATCTGATAGATTTTGAGTTATGTCAAAATCAATTTTTCAGAAAAACAGCGCCATAACCATTATAAAAACATAACGGTTTATTTAATTAAATATATGGATTTTATGCAAATAAAATCTGAATTTCCATTTGAAAAATTTGGACTTGAGTTATAAAATAAATATGAACTCGAGTGGAGTAAATGGATTGATTTTTGAAACAAAATCAGCTATTTATTTTTTAATAGAATTAACTGAGTGGAAGAATAATTTGTTAATCAAATTTTAGATCGAGATATTTCTTTTGGTAAGTAAATGAGACTTGTGAATTTCATATTTGAAATCGAATATGAAAGATGAAATGAAAATGGAATTCAACTGATTTATAAGCAAACTAAAAATGCATACGAACATGATATGTTCAAATAACAAGTGAAATAGGCTAAGAAGTTAGTTAAAGAATAAATGGGCGAAACTGAATTCAAACGATTGGATTGAGTTGAATTGGATTGAAAACAGGTGAACATATGTTAAATAGGTATGGAATAAAGAGATTAAGATTTATAAATTTAGGGCCCGACAAAAAGGTACACGTTTAAATTCGCCGAATCGGCATGCCAGTTGGCTTTTTGATTTTCTTTTTGAATGGAAAGGCCTAGAGAGGCGAGTTGAGGTTTGAACTATCGATCGGTACAAAGGAGGTTATGGCGAAATTTTCCGGAAATTTAAGGAGTTAGAATATTTTTAAGATAATTTGATAATTAGAAATCTATATATCAATATATATAGAATTCGATAAGGAAACGAATTTAAAATAGAATATTATAAACAAAAAGGAAACCTATAGTCTGGTAATAGAAAGAGAAATGTATATATGTTTTAAAAATGAATAATTGGCTTTATATGATGTGGATTATTCGAGGTAAGTGGTTTTGTCTGTTTTGAAGTTAATGATGTTTTCAGTCAAGGTCTGAGAAGTAATTATACTCCAACTTGATTGATTTCACTTTTGACCGATAAATAGCAAGATCCAGTCTCGAAGAGAAATGTTTGAATAAGAGTTAGCCGAATACGGTATTTTGGGTTGTTGTAACGTTGTTTTACACAACACTCGTTTTAGCCCAAGTAAGTGGAAATTTGGAAATATAATAATATATATTTCCTACGTATTGAAATAAATGAATGGTCGTGGAAGAGATAAGTAATTGGAATGTTTTCCAATTATAAATAGAATATATTTTCTAAATATAGAAAATAAAAGAAGGCGATATATGGAAATGTTTTCCAAATAGCGTAAGAGGTCAAGATGATTATCGAAAATATCGTGTTAACGAATATGGATAAGGAAATAGAGAAATGATTTAATTAATATTTCATTAATTAAGGGGCCCAGTGATTGTTTGATGTTATGGATGAATTGTAACAACCCACCTCCGTTAAGGTCACTCACAAAGGGAATGCCTTAATGTGACGATCCCCAAAACCCCGTGACACGGTGTTAAGGATAATCATTGGAATATAACACATTAATCATCATTAGCAGATCACAGATAATAGCATAAACAGAAAATAGAATAATTTACACACATATGACAGCGGAATCATATAGATATCATCACATCAGAGAAGCACAGTACAGGATACAACTTAGTGTATAATGATACATAATCAGTCACCATCGCCTGAGGCGGAGTCATACATAAAGAGTTCACAAAAGGAATATCATTCTACATCGCCAGTGGCGGAATCATAATATAGATACAATAATGGCGGAGAAAATCCAAGTCAGCACGGTGTAGTCAAGCCTCGCCATGAGCCAAAAGGTGCGTCAGAAACCTGTAACTAGGCTGCCCATGTGAAAATGAGGGCATCCGAGTTTGCAAGGTGAAACAAACTACGAGTCAGTCATGGGACTGGTATGAGAAATCTACTCAATTTATTAACAACAATAATAAGGCAAATCAAAGGACCACGCCACTTTCGCGGAACGGGTTTACTCCAATGAGTGCTAGTGCATGAAATAAAATAAATGATTAAATCAACGCAATGCTTTTTATAAAATGAACCCATTATAAGACTCAGGTCCCATCACACAATGCAACGCAAGCCGGAGGATAGAGTTTTTACCTTATAATGGCCAAAGATGCTTCATACGAATAAAACAAAAGTGCTTGATATTATTACTAGTGCATATATGTTTCAAAAGCAAATTCATTCATAAATATCAATCCTAGACGGCATAGCTACCATCTACTATGTCGTCGTACTAGTAATACAATCACATTCGCAAATTTCGTATTGGAAATTGGATTCCTTCATGAGTCGAGGCAAGGGGCAAGCTCCTCTCCGTTCGAGACACTCTAGCAAATGCCTCGGGACCGCACACAGCAATCCCCTGGATCCTCTAAGGCCGGTCCTCTCTTACTTTTGAGGATTAGTTATTCCTGAACACACGTTTCCCGGTCCTTACAGACCTATAATCGAGGCGCCTCGCATTCCAACAACCACACAGGTGTAAAGTAGATATAAATGTCAGGGCTGGGAGGTCACTGACACCACCATAGCTAGAAAGAAACGTCATGCACTCCTTGGGTCCTTCTCCCGTTTTTGACTCATACCGGGGTGTGAGGCTCGCGAATTCACGTTATACACAAAGCTACGTCACACAGACCATGCTTTGATCATCAGCCACAAGACTTTGCTTTGCAACAGAAGCCTTGATCATATGCCACTTAGGCGTGCCACACAGGCACTCCACTCCATGCGACTGATTTCTGTCAATACATAACCTCTGAGCTCGTACGTCTCAGAGAAGGGCGTTAAGCAAGAGAATAAATTCTCTGCCGCCAAACAGGTATATATTTAACAGAGATCAATCAACACAGAACAAAATCCAATGTCAGACACACAGTCCATTTACAAGTCCGTTCTGGGTCTGAACGAAACCGGAGGCACCAATTCCTCGCATATCCGTACAATCAACAATATGTTTGGACGGCTACTACTTCAATTCCTTCATGGTAGCTACTCCAATCACGAGCATCAGTAGCGCCCATCCATCCAATGTGGAGATCGTCGGTCTTCAGTCGTCTTCGACTCTTCGACTTCTCAACTTCGATCGATTATTTGAAATGAGATAAACTCGGCCTTTTCAAATAACCCACGTATATTTAGATTTTCAAATCAATTATTCACATGGTTGGACTATTTAACATTCACATTTCAGTTATTTAGTTATAATTTTCATGTCAAATACATTCAACCATCACATATCAAGCAAACCCAACAAAATTGGTTTATTTCCACTTTATATCGTCAATAGTATCTTATAACGATATATCGCCATTTTTATTCAATTAAAAACGGCCATATTTAATTAAACGACGTTTCAGGTCGTGTCGATGCACTGGCGCTGCTTTCCACTAATTTTGTTTTACACATATAGGAAAATCTAACCGTTGGATCTTCACAAATTTTACATCATTAGGAAGGTCTTTTCAAAACGAATCCAATGGTTTCAGTTTCGGGAAAATCCGACGGTCGGATCTTCCACACTAACCATTTGAAGTTACGATTTCAATTTACGAACTACAGCGTCGTTATTCGATTTAATTTAATTATATATATATATATAAATATAAATATAATCGTTTCTGGCGCTGTTTTTCATTAATTTTGAATTAAACATTCCAGACAATCCAACCGTCGGATCTTCACAAAATTGGTGCCGTTGGGAAGATATTTCCAAGGCGAACCCAACGGTTGTGGTTTCGGGAAAATCCAATGGCCGGATCTTCCGCACTAGTCGTTTGAAATCACGGTTTCAAAATATGAACTGCACGGCCACGTTTCGTTTTAATTCTATTTATATTTATATATTTATATAAATATAGTTCATTCAAAAATTCCTATATCGTTTCCATTTCAATTATTTCACTAACGCCTTTAAATTTTGGAAAATTTCGCCATAACCTCCTTTGTACGGGAGGGTCTGGGAAAATTCCCAAATAGCCACACGGGCGTCTCATATCAAAAAGAAAAAGAAAAAGCCAAGCGGCTAGCCAACAGGCTCATAAAATCATCACCCAAACAAAGCGGTAAATGTGTACCTATTTGTCGGGCACAAAATTCTATTTCTCTTCTCTAGCCCCTTTTTGCTTTAACCTGTTCAATAGATATGCATGTACATATATACAATTTCTAACATTCATCAATTTCCATTCGATTTCATATTTGATTTGCTTTGGTTTAAAAACACCATTCATTCTCATATTGCATGCATAGGCTAAAATCATATCATTAGTTAGTTAATGTATATTTCGACTCATGCACGTTTATTTGAACAAGTGGCTATTTTCAACACTTCACATTTCAAAGATGATAATTTTGGCGAACTAAAATAGATTTCAACACATGACTATTTTATTTAGTTCCTATGCATGTTAAAAATAATATTTCTATCACAAATATTTATTTCAACGTCCGCATATCTTTAGCATATCACACATATGATAAAAATGATATTTTTATCATTTAAAATATTTATTCAACCAATGTATGGTTTCAACACTTCATGTTTTCAATAAAAATGTAATTTTTATTGTTCGATCTTTTTATTCAACACATGAACTTTTCCACTACACACACTTCTCAACAAATGAGTATTTCCACACATGGACATTTTATTTATGTTGTTCATATTAGAAAGATGGGATTTTTATGGTTGAAATTATTTATATAAGGCGAATATTTTTCCTACTTCATATATATATAAAAATGTGATTTTTATTGTTTAAACACTTCGTTCATTCACAAACGAATTTAATTTTCATACACCACTTTCAACACATGAACAATTTCCACACAGGGATATAGTTTCAACACATGACTTTAATTTCTATGCATGAAAATAATTTCAACATATGAAAATAATTCTAACACACAAAGATTATTCAAAATTTCGGCAGTATAACGGCAGGGTAGTTAAAACCGGCACCGTCCCTAGTACGGCTCCTCGCTCTACCTTAAAACCTCGCGGTTTTTGACAATGGGGATTCATGCATCTAATTCGCACGCAGGCGGCATGTTTATTTTCATTTCCACAAATTTTTCCAATTCATTTCAATCACCAATGGGTATTTTTCAACCACAACCAAACAATATCAACCACAAACAATTATTCAACCATTCGTATTTTTCACCCAATATTTCACACCAATTCACCACAATAAATATCGTCCATGGTTTGTGGACGAGGGGAGTATATATATATAATATAATATATATTTGCTATATTTCACTTGCATTTCAACACATATATCAATTATTCTATGCATGTAAAAATTCATACTTCACTCATATAGCTTACACTACGCATGTACATGAGGTATACAACACGTATGTAATTTATATTTCGCTTATATAAATTATACACGACATTTTCCATTCAATTTCACGTTAATTTAGATTTCTCACCTTGGTTTTCTGAGCGCTAAAAATCGATACTATGTCAGAAAAATCCGCAGCTTCTTCTATTGGGTAGAGAGCTTCCTTGCGATCTCAATGTTTCCTGTTTCATCGAATTTCGTCAACACACCAAAAAGATATGATTTTTCAAAGTTTTGCAACACTTAAGAGTGTTTAAAACAGTTCAAATCAATACAACCCGTACCTCGTTATATGATCCAAAACTAGGTCTGCAAAAATCGCGAGATCCGTTGATCGTTGAGACGATCGGCCTGCACCACCTCGTCGGCCTTGGAGAGGGCTTTCCGGTGATGGTCACCACCCTCAGTTCGATGGCGGCAGGAAGGCAGGGCGGCGCTCGACAGGGTCGGACTTTGGAGGCTCGATCTGCACGAAACACGAGATGTTAGGAGGCGAGGTTGGTATGGATTTGAAGGTGGAGGGAAGGGCTGTCGTTTTTGGGTAGTGGCGGCGTCTGAAAGTGGCGGAGGCGGCGGCGATCTGGTCTGGAACGGGGAAGCACGAGTCGCCATTGAACGGGGGGGTTTCTTTTTATTATTTTTTTATTTTTAAAATTTATGAAAGGAAAAATATGATTGGCCGGGACTATATTAAATTTTTAAATAGTGTTTTCTTAAACGAACTCCTTTTTAAACCCAACGACTGTCGCCCCTAGCTAAATACCCCCATTCCGGACACAATGGGATATGTTTCGTAGGCCAATTCGACTGTTACAGTCAGTTATTTTTCAAATTAAAGTATGAAACATTTAATTTTTAACTCTGAACGCACATTTCAATTTGCCAGGGCCACAAACTAATTCGAAAAATTCCAGAAAAATAAATCTAGCTATGTTTTGACGCTACGGTCCCAACAAAACTAGTTTCGTCGAATTCTGAGGTCGTTTGAAAAATGGCCATTTTCTGGTCGATCCAATTTAACAGAAATCGACCAAACACATTTTCTTTTGCCACGCTCACATACTAGCTTCAAAAATTATGAAATTTGAAACCTAGCAATAGTTAGACATCCCGGACCCAACAAAAGTGGTTTCGTCGAATTCCGAGGTCGTATGCAAAATATCAATTTTCCAGGGCTATATATTCTATATACCGACTCTTCTGAAAATTCATTCGGCCATAACTTTTGATTCCCGTTATGAAACTTCGATTTTTCAGATTCGTTAGAAAGGTATTGACTAACAGATTTAAATATTTTTGGTTTCGCTAAAATCCGTTATATTTTCCACCCTGCACAGTCAGTCAAAGTTTGAATTCAAATTTTCAAACTGACTCACTATTTCTAATTCACTATTTTATTGAAATATTCTATTTCAATTGTTCAAATTCCTTTGAAATAACCAATTTAAAAATTTTAAATTGGCTTGTATTTTCCGGGTTATTACAATCTCCCCTACTTAAAACTTTTCGTCCTCGAAAAGGAAACAACAGTAAAGTAGGAAATAAAATGTAAATGCAAAGTATGGTAAAGGTACCTTGCACCGGAGTTAGTCAGAGATATCCACTCTGCATTTGGGGTAAGCTTGCTTAATGCTTTCCTCAGTCTCCCAAGTACAGTCTCTAGGATCACTGCTCCACTGCACTTTAACTAAATGAATCTTTTTGCTTCTGAGTTCTCTAGTTTCTTTGCCAACAATTTTTAATGCCTCTCTTTTGAGTGCTAATTCTGGAGTTATCTCCACATCCCGTTGCGCTGCTTCTTCTACAACAAGATCCGGATCATGCACATGTCTCCTAAGTTGAGATACGTGAAAAACATTGTGCACTCCAGGCAACCAATCTGGTAATTGAACCCTATAAGCAAGAGTTCCAATTCGCTCAAGTATAGGGAAGGGACCAATAAATCTCGGTGCCAACTTCCCAGTCTTTCCAAATCTGATTACTCCTCTCATCGGAGAAACCTTTAAATAAACATGATCACCAACAGCAAATGTCAAATCTCTCCTTCTAGAGTCTGCATAACTTTTCTGTCGGCTTTGGGCGGTTTTCAATCGCTTCTTGATGAAGTCCACTTTATCAGATGCTTCTCTGATCATATCGGGTCCTAGCACAAGTCTGTTGCCAGGTTCTACCCAACATGCTGGAGATCTGCAGGGTCTGCCATATAATGCTTCAAATGGTGACATTCTCAAACTTGCTTGATAGCAATTGTTATATGAGAATTCTGCCAAATGCAAATGATCTTCCCATGACCCACCAAAATCGATTATACAAGCCCGCAATAAATCTTCCGAGAATTCTATTCACCCGCTCAGTTTGGCCATCTGTTTGGGGGTGATAAGCGGTGCTCATATTCAGTTTTGTCCCCAATTCTGTCTGGAAAGCCTCCCAGAATTTGCTAGTAAATAGAGGGTCTCTATCACTGACTATGCTGATGGGAATTCCATGCAGCTTAACAATTTCTTTGAAATATATCTGTGCTAGACTTTGGGCAGTTCTATTGGACCTGACAGGTATAAAATGAGCAGTCTTCGTGAAGCGATCTACGATTACCCAAATAGTGTCATTACCTTTCTTGGTTCGCGGCAAACCATCTATGAAATCCATGGAAATCTGTTCCCATTTCCAGCCTGGGACTTCCAATGGTTGTAACAGTCCAGGTAACTTCTGTTGGTCACTCTTGACCAATTGACAAGTAGGGCATCTGCTAACATACAAAGAAATATCTCTTTTCATTGCCTTCCACCAGAAAGTGCGTTTGATATCGTTGTACATTTTACTCACCCCAGGATGGATGCAAAATTTGGATTTATGGCATTCATCTAGAACTTCTCTTCGAAGGCCTGGAATATTTGGGATGCAAATCCTGTTATTTAACCTGAGAACCCCACTATTGTCAATACGGAAACTCGTGGTTTCACCTTCCTTGACTCTCTTACTGATTCTCTGAATGAATTCATCGTCTTTCTGAAGGGCTGAAATCCTATGAATCAATCCAGGTGTAATTATAAGATGGGCAACGATTGCGGTCTTTCTACTAAGCTCATCCGCTACCACGTTAGCCTTCCCCGACGTATACAGGATATCAAGATCATACGCCGCAAGAAATTCTAGCCAACGCTGCCGTCTCAGATTCAGATCTTTCTGGGTATATAAATACTTCAACGATTGATGATCTGTGTACAGTATAAATTTCTCGCCCAACAAGTAATGCCTCCAGATTTTCAAGGCAAATACGATGGCTAGCAACTCAAGATCATGAGTCACATAATTCTTCTCATGCGGTTTCAATTGGCGGCTTGCATAAGCGACTACTTGGCCTCTCTGCATTAACACTGCACCAAGACCTCTAATAGAAGCATCTGTCCAAACCGTTAAATCCTGATTGCCATCAATAATTGTTAACACTGGAGCGGTGGTCAGCTTCGATTTCAATTCCTGGAAAGCTTCTTCACAGTCGGAAGTCCACTTAAACTTCTCATGTTTCTTTGTGAGCTTCGTTAACGGACCGGATATCTTCGAAAAATCCTTAACGAACTTTCGATAATAACTAGCCAACCCCATAAAACTTCTAACTTCTGTGGGAGTAGTGGGTTGTTTCCAGTCTTGAATCGCTATTATTTTGCTTGGGTCAACAGAAATTCCTTTCTCTGACACGACATGGCCAAGAAATTTAACTTCTTCTTACCAGAAGACACATTTAGAGAATTTGGCTTTGAAGACGTTCTTCCTTAGAATCTCCAATACTTGTTCTAAGTGTTTTTCATGCTCGGGTTTTGATTTGGAGTAGATTAAAATATCATCGATGAATACGAGGACAAATTTATTCAGAACTCCCCTGAACACTCTATTCATTAGATCGACAAAGTATGCTGGAGCGTTGCACAGGCCAAACGGCATTACTAACCATTCATAAAATATGTTTGGACCTCTGAAAGCTGTCAAAGGAACACACTCTTCTGCTATTCTCAATTGATGAAAACCTGTAGCTAGGTCCATTCGGGAAAATACTTTCGCCCCATTCAATTGGTCTAGCAAATCATCAATGCGGGGTAATGGATATTTATTTTTAAGCGTCTGTTTGTTAAGGTCTCGGTAATCAACACATAATCTAAGAGCACCGTCTGACTTCGGGACAAACACAACAGCTGCACCCCAATTAGAAAAACTAGGTCTGATTAGACCTTTCCACAATAGTTGACGAGTTTGATCGCCTAATTCTTCTTTTTCTTTCGGAGTCATTCTGCGAATTGGATGTACCACGGGTCTGGCATTAGGAATTAGATCGATTCGGAATTCTATTTCTCTTTGCGGAGGTAAGTTTTCAACTTCTTCAAACACATCCGCAAAGTTTCTAACAATCGGAATCTTTTCTATGGAAGTGGGGATAAGTTCTAATGCTGACCAAAATTCTTCTCTATTCGGATTCGAACCATGACAGGGTATATATATATATGTCCAAGCTCCGTTCGGATTTTAACGATTCTTTCCGCATAATTCACTTCGGCTTCATGTTTCGTTAACCAATCCAGCCCGAGAATAATATCGAATTCGGGAAAATCCATAACGACTAGATTGAAAGGAAACTTGTAGAAAGAATAAGAGATTGGCACTTTACAACAGGAATTGAGAGTAACAGGACCCCCTATCGGGTTATGAACTTCGACCGATTCTTTAAGCTTTCGCTGTTTTAACTTTAGTTTGTGCACTGTGTTTCTAGCAATAAAACTACGCGATGCACCTGTGTCAAATAATACAGAAACAGAAATATTTTTAATTGTAAGGGTACCTCCCAAAACATCGGGTTTACCTGCTCCATCGGAAGCAGCTGGCGGGCTAGACCCGTCATAGACATGAGCTACTGTAGCTTTCTTCAGCAAAGGACAGTCTTTGACCAGATGGTCGGTCTTGCGACAGTTGAAGCACGAGCGAGGGTTCTGAGAGCCTTGGCTCGAGCCTTGAGAATTTGTTTTCTGTCTCTTCGGAGCTGTGCAGACGTTTGAGTAGTGCCCCGGCTTACCACAGTTAAAGCAATTTCCTCTTGGCGACTTGCCAGTCTGAGGTTTTGAAGATGCTGCTTGGCTTGACTCGCCTTGATTTACAGCAGGCTTGCGCTTGTTTCCGGCTTGGCTTCTAGCGCGATCCTGATCCAGATGCCTTTGATCAAGGTCTTCATAGTTGCATGTCATTTCCACTGGCTCGTTGAATTCCAGCTTGACATGGTCCATGGCTCTATCATGATATTGTCGTCTTAGTCCAAGGATAAACCTCTTATTTTTGGATTTCGCGGTGGCGACGAGTTCCGGAGCATAGGGCGACAACATTGTGAATTTGTTCAGATAATCTTGCACGGAAAGATCCCCTTGCTGGAGATTGGCGAAGTCATCGTGCATTCTTTCTAGAGCTTGTTCTGGGACATATTTCTCCTTGAAGAGTTCTTTAAATCCATCCCATGTTCTTCCAGCTTCTCTATTCCCGGCGGTAAGAGATTCCCACATAATTCGGCTTGTTCCTGCATAAGTCAGGCGCCCATAACAGCTTTGTCTTCGTCTCCAAGCCTTAGGCCTTCAAGAATTTTCTCGCATGTTTTGAGCCATGCAAGGGCCTCTATTACGGTGCCAGTTCCCGAGAAGGTCTTGCCTCCTAAGTTCTTATATCTCTTAGCTACACGGTCAAGCTCGAAGTATTGAGCTACCGGAGGTTGTATCAAAGGTCCTTCTTGAGCTGGGATTTCTCCCCTTCCTCGGCCTCGGCCGGCACGGCCTCCTCTAGCGGCGGCTGCTCTGGTAGCCATTTGTCAAATTCTGTATAAGCAACGAAAAAAAGTCAGCTAACAGAAATGATAGTCTATTGCATAGTTAAGCAGAAATTCCTACGGAAAGATAACGATGGACTGATCAATTGTTTTTGCCATTCTGCTCAGCTCATTCTAGGACTTTGCTAGTCCTATCTCTAATGAGCGACTCGCCTTAGAATACTACTGATCCTATTTTGACGAAGTGTTTAGTGTGTTAGATTCCAGAACTAAGGTTAACCAAAGCTCTGATACCAGCTGTGACGATCCCCAAAACCCCGTGACACGGTGTTAAGGATAATCATTGGAATATAACACATTAATCATCATTAGCAGATCACAGATAATAGCATAAACATAAAATAGAATAATTTACACACATATGACAGCGGAATCATATAGATATCATCACATCAGAGAAGCACAGTACAGGATACAACTTAGTGTATAATGATACATAATCAGTCACCATCGCCTGAGGCGGAGTCATACATAAAGAGTTCACAAAAGGAATATCAGTCTACATCGCCAGTGGCGGAATCATAATATAGATACAATAATGGCGGAGAAAATCCAAGTTAGCACGGTGTAGTCAAGCCTCGCCATGAGCCAAAAGGTGCGTCAGAAACCTGTAACTAGGCTGCCCGTGTGAAAATGAGGGCACCCGAGTTTGCAAGGTGAAACAAACTACGAGTCAGTCATGGGACTGGTATGAGAAATCTACTCAATTTATTAACAACAATAATAAGGCAAATCAAAGGACCACGCCACTTTCGCGGAACGGGTTTACTCCAATGAGTGCTAGTGCATGAAATAAAATAAATGATTAAATCAACGCAATGCTTTTTATAAAAATGAAGCCATTATAAGACTCGGGTCCCATCACACAATGCAACGCAAGCCGGAGGATAGAGTTTTTACCTTATAATGGCCAAAGATGCTTCATACGAATAAAACAAAAGTGCTTGATATTATTACTAGTGCATATATGTTTCAAAAGCAAATTCAATCATAAATATCAATCCTAGACGGCATAGCTACCATCTACTATGTCGCCGTACTAGTAATACAATCACATTCGCAAATTTCGTATTGGAAATTGGATTCCTTCATGAGTCGAGGCAAGGGGCAAGCTCCTCTCCGTTCGAGACACTCTAGCAAATGCCACGGGACCGCACACAGCAATCCTCTGGATCCTCCAAGGTCGGTCCTCTCTTACTTTTGAGGATTAGTTATTCCTGAACACACGTTTCCCGGTCCTTACAGACCTATAATCGAGGCGCCTCGCATTCCAACAACCACACAGGTGTAAAGTAGATATAAATGTCAGGGCTGGGAGGTCACTGACACCACCATAGCTAGAAAGAAACGTCATGCACTCCTTGGGTCCTTCTCCCGTTTTTGACTCATACCGGGGTGTGAGGCTCGCGAATTCACGTTATACACAAAGCTACGTCACACAGACCATGCTTTGATCATCAGCCACAAGACTTTGCTTTGCAACAGAAGCCTTGATCATATGCCACTTAGGCGTGCCACACAGGCACTCCACTCCATGCGACTGATTTCTGTCAATACATAACCTCTGAGCTCGTACGTCTCAGAGAAGGGCGTTAAGCAAGAGAATAAATTCTCTGCCGCCAAACAGATATATATTTAACAAAGATCAATCAACACAGAACAAAATCCAATGTCAGACACACAGTCCATTTACAAGTCCGTTCTGGGTCTGAACGAAACCGGAGGCACCAATTCCTCGCATATCCGTACAATCAACAATATGTTTGGACGGCTACTACTTCAATTCCTTCATGGTAGCTACTCCAATCACAAGCATCAGTAGCGCCCATCCATCCAATGTGGAGATCGTCGGTCTTCAGTCGTCTTCGACTCTTCGACTTCTCAACGTCGATCGATTATTTGAAAAGAGATAAACTCGGCCTTTTCAAATAACCCACGTATATTTAGATTTTCAAATCAATTATTCACATGGTTGGACTATTTAACATTCACATTTCAGTTATTTAGTTATAATTTTCATGTCAAATACATTCAACCATCACAAATCAAGCAAACCCAACAAAATTGGTTTATTTCCACTCTATATCGTCAATAGTATCTTATAACGATATATCGCCATTTTTATTCAATTAAAAACGGCCATATTTAATTAAACGACGTTTCAGGTCGTGTCGATGCACTGGCGCTGCTTTCCACTAATTTTGTTTTACACATATAGGAAAATCTAACCGTTGGATCTTCACAAATTTTACATCATTAGGAAGGTCTTTTCAAAACGAATCCAATGGTTTCAGTTTCGGGAAAATCCGACGGTCGGATCTTCCACACTAACCATTTGAAGTTACGATTTCAATTTACGAACTACAGCGTCGTTATTCGATTTAATTTAATTATATTTATATATATATATATATATAAATATAATCGTTTCTGGCGCTGTTTTTCATTAATTTTGAATTAAACATTCCAGACAATCCAACCGTCGGATCTTCACAAAATTGGTGCCGTTGAGAAGATATTTCCAAGGCGAACCCAACGGTTGTGGTTTCGGGAAAATCCAATGGCCGGATCTTCCGCACTAGTCGTTTGAAATCACGGTTTCAAAATATGAACTGCACGGCCACGTTTCGTTTTAATTCTATTTATATTTATATATTTATATAAATATAGTTCATTCAAAAATTCCTATATCGTTTCCATTTCAATTATTTCACTAACGCCTTTAAATTTTGGAAAATTTCGCCATAACCTCCTTTGTACGGGAGGGTCTGGGAAAATTCCCAAATAGCCACACGGGCGTCTCATATCAAAAAGAAAAAGAAAAAGCCAAGCGGCTAGCCAACAGGCTCATAAAATCATCACCCAAACAAAGCGGTAAATGTGTACCTATTTGTCGGGCACAAAATTCTATTTCTCTTCTCTAGCCCCTTTTTGCTTTAACCTGTTCAATAGATATGCATGTACATATATACAATTTCTAACATTCATCAATTTCCATTCGATTTCATATTTGATTTGCTTTGGTTTAAAAACACCATTCATTCTCATATTGCATGCATAGGCTAAAATCATATCATTAGTTAGTTAATGTATATTTCGACTCATGCACGTTTATTTGAACAAGTGGCTATTTTCAACACTTCACATTTCAAAGATGATAATTTTGGCGAACTAAAATAGATTTCAACACATGACTATTTTATTTAGTTCCTATGCATGTTAAAAATAATATTTCTATCACAAATATTTATTTCAACGTCCGCATATCTTTAGCATATCACACATATGATAAAAATGATATTTTTATCATTTAAAATATTTATTCAACCAATGTATGGTTTCAACACTTCATGTTTTCAATAAAAATGTAATTTTTATTGTTCGATCTTTTTATTCAACACATGAACTTTTCCACTACACACACTTCTCAACAAATGAGTATTTCCACACATGGACATTTTATTTATGTTGTTCATATTAGAAAGATGGGATTTTTATGGTTGAAATTATTTATATAAGGCGAATATTTTTCCTACTTCATATATATATAAAAATGTGATTTTTATTGTTTAAACACTTCGTTCATTCACAAACGAATTTAATTTTCATACACCACTTTCAACACATGAACAATTTCCACACAGGGATATAGTTTCAACACATGACTTTAATTTCTATGCATGAAAATAATTTCAACATATGAAAATAATTCTAACACACAAAGATTATTCAAAATTTCGGTAGTATAACGGCAGGGTAGTTAAAACCGGCACCGTCCCTAGTACGGCTCCTCGCTCTACCTTAAAACCTCGCGGTTTTTGACAATGGGGATTCATGCATCTAATTCGCACGCAGGCGGCATGTTTATTTTCAATTCCACAAATTTTTCCAATTCATTTCAATCACCAATGGGTATTTTTCAACCACAACCAAACAATATCAACCACAAACAATTATTCAACCATTCGTATTTTTCACCCAATATTTCACACCAATTCACCACAATAAATATCGTCCATGGTTTGTGGACGAGGGGAGTATATATATATATATAATATAATATATATTTGCTATATTTCACTTGCATTTCAACACATATATCAATTATTCTATGCATGTAAAAATTCATACTTCGCTCATATAGCTTACACTACGCATGTACATGAGGTATACAACACGTATGTAATTTATATTTCGCTTATATAAATTATACACGACATTTTCCATTCAATTTCACGTTAATTTAGATTTCTCACCTTGGTTTTCTGAGCGCTAAAAATCGATACTATGTCAGAAAAATCCGCAGCTTCTTCTATTGGGTAGAGAGCTTCCTTGCGGTCTCGATGTTTCCTGTTTCATCGAATTTCGTCAACACACCAAAAAGATATGATTTTTCAAAGTTTTGCAACACTTAAGAGTGTTTAAAACAGTTCAAATCAATACAACCCGTACCTCGTTATATGATCCAAAACTAGGTCTGCAAAAATCGCGAGATCCGTTGATCGTTGAGACGATCGGCCTGCACCACCTCGTCGGCCTTGGAGAGGGCTTTCCGGCGATGGTCACCACCCTCAGTTCGATGGCGGCAGGAAGGCAGGGCGGCGCTCGACAGGGTCGGACTTTGGAGGCTCGATCTGCACGCAACACGAGATGTTAGGAGGCGAGGTTGGTATGGATTTGAAGGTGGAGGGAAGGGCTGTCGTTTTTGGGTAGTGGCGGCGTCTGAAAGTGGCGGAGGCGGCGGCGATCTGGTCTGGAACGGGGAAGCACGAGTCGCCGTTGAACGGGGGGGTTTCTTTTTTTATTTTTTTTATTTTTAAAATTTATGAAAGGAAAAATATGATTGGCCGGGACTATATTAAATTTTTAAATAGTGTTTTCTTAAACGAACTCCTTTTTAAACCCAACGACTGTCGCCCCTAGCTAAATACCCCCATTCCGGACACAATGGGATATGTTTCGTAGGCCAATTCGACTGTTACAGTCAGTTATTTTTCAAATTAAAGTATGAAACATTTAATTTTTAACTCTGAACGCACATTTCAATTTGCCAGGGCCACAAACTAATTCGAAAAATTCCAAAAAATAAATCTAGCTATGTTTTGACGCTACGGTCCCAACAAAACTAGTTTCGTCGAATTCTGAGGTCGTTTGAAAAATGGCCATTTTCTGGTCGATCCAATTTAACAGAAATCGACCAAACACATTTTCTTTTGCCACGCTCACATACTAGCTTCAAAAATTATGAAATTTGAAACCTAGCAATAGTTTGACATCCCGGACCCAACAAAAGTGGTTTCGTCGAATTCCGAGGTTGTATGCAAAATATCAATTTTCCAGGGCTATATATTCTATATACCGACTCTTCTGAAAATTCATTCGGCCATAACTTTTGATTCCCGTTATGAAACTTCGATTTTTCAGATTCGTTAGAAAGGTATTGACTAACAGATTTAAATATTTTTGGTTTCGCTAAAATCCGTTATATTTTCCACCCTGCACAGTCAGTCAAAGTTTGAATTCAAATTTTCAAACTGACTCACTATTTCTAATTCACTATTTTATTGAAATATTCTATTTCAATTGTTCAAATTCCTTTGAAATAACCAATTTAAAAATTTTAAGTTGGCTCGTATTTTCCGGGTTATTACACTTAACTTTGGTGGAGCGTTTTTAGTAGACAGAACAGAAATTTACAAGACAGATAAAGTAGTACTTGAAAATTTTATAACTTTATTACAACAGAAACATAAATGAGTTTAGTTACATCTTTCAAAATCACAATATCGGAATTCAAGTACATAAATATCGGTCTTGTACAAAAGCCTTCCGAATGCATAGTTTTTAAAGCCATAATCCTCAACATAAACTGCCATGGAAAGATAAAACCAAAGCCAAGCAATACTTCGAACACTTCAAGCAGAGAGAATCTGAATCAAGCTTCTTTGTTTCCACCCTGAGAACCTGGGGGGGAACGGAAAGAAAAGAGGCAAAACAAACTTGGTCAGACATAAGTCTGGTGAGTCCAGTGACTTTCAGCATATAAACAGATAATAGTATCATGACATGTAAATAAAACTGGATGAGAGATAACCGTAACAGGAATACCTGGTTAACAACAAAAACAGAATGATATAGGCTAAGATAAGCTTCTTACTTAGTTTTCACTTCTCTGCACTAATACTAGTATAACAGGATTAGATGTTACCCTAATGTCTAAACTGAAACAGAAACGAAAATAGAATAATCTCTGTAGAAACAGAATGCTAGTAATAGGCCTTTACCACCTGAACAGACAGATGGTACAGAAGCAGAATACTAATAATGGGCCTTTACCACCCCAACAGACAGAAGGTACGGAAACAGAATACTAATAATGGGTCTTTACCACTCCAACAGACAGAAGGTACAGAAACAGAATACTAATAATGGGCCTTTACCAGCCAACTAATGGGCCTTTACCACCCCAACAGACAGAAGGTACGGAAACAGAATCGAAAACGGAATCAGAGACGGAAACAGAATAATCCCTATGGAAACAGAATATTAGAATTGGGTGTACACTAGTAATGGGCCTTTATCACCCAAACAGACGGTACCACGCAGAAACAGACAGGTGTTACCACCCAACAAAAATAGATGGTACCCACAGAACAGAAAGAACTAGGTGTACCCTAAATTCTACCCCAAGCGATCGGCTCCCTAATACATAAATACCCTGTGTCGGCCCCACAGTAGGGTGTATCACTCCCTAAAGTGGCAACCTATTGGCACAGACCTATTTACAGATGTCATGGTGTCTTACATCCTCAGAGCAGACCAGATCCACGCACGCAAATGACCCGGTTGGAACACACCATCAACACCCCTCACCATTATCAGAATGAACCGCTTATAATTAGTTCAGTAAGCATGCCCGGACTCCTACATAGTGTGGGGTCAAAGTTTTTGATACCAGAAAGGGTTACTGACTAATATGGGTCCCAAACAACAGATGACATAAGTATTTCCCCTCCTAACCTTGTGTCCCCAGACTAGTAGATTTCAGATTAACTTGTTTACAAGTTTCAGACAGAGTTCAGATTACTAGTTCACAGATCAGACAATCAAGTTAACAAGTTTTCAAATTAACAGATCAGATGTATGGATTTAACAGACTTACAGATTGTCTAACTTTGTATTGGGCCTACAGATTCATGAAACGGGTTTATTAGATTCATCAGTCCAGTTGGTTTAACCCTATCCACCCAACACGTTTTTACACACCACATTTCTCTTAAATTTGCATTAATTAAATATTAATGCATAGACCTCTCACATTAGGTCGGTAGCTTGTGGTCGCTGGATGTGCTGGGCGGTTCCGAGCAGACTTCTGCCATAAGTCAGACCTAACCACGTGTCTAAGCATATTTTTATTTATGCCTACGACCTCTCACATTAGACTGACAGTTTGTAGTTACTAGTTAAGCCGGTTGGTTCCGGGCAGGCTTCTACCGCCAACAGAGTCTAACCTCGTGTCATAGCCAATTTATTCCAATATAGATTATACAGATATCAGACTAATTATGTCCATTTAACAGATTAAACTTCTTTACAGGTTACAGCAGATTTATCAAATTTCCGTACTTTACTCAATCTTAGATCGAGCCTATAGATTTTCATACCCAAATTACAATTATTTAGCTTTCAGCAGATTAGGCAATTCAACAGATAATAGATCTAGCAGATTAAGCGATTCAACAGATTTGCAGGTTAGGCAATTCAACAGATAATAGATCTAGCAAATTAGGCGATTCAGCAGATTAGCAGATTAGGCAGTTCAACAGATAACAGATCTAGCAGATTAGGCAATTCAACAGATTAGCAGATTAGGCAATTCAAAAGATTTAGTAGATAACAGATTTAGCAGATTATATATTTCTAAAATTCTATTTACATATCTTGCCTAATCATAAATTAAGCCTAAACTTACATGCCTAAATCATGGTCATAATTTATAATACAAAATATGCCCAAATTTTTAGTTAAACTTTGCATAGCACAGAATATTCTCTAAAAGCCCCCAAATCATGATATACCATATGAATTATGCCAAATTATAGCGTTTAATGCCAAAAATCCACTTTTACGCGTATTCACATTGATAGTTATCCTATTATAATATAGGTCTCTATGCCTAGGTCACATATTCCCTTTTCAAGTCATGAATCCAAAAATCTAGATCTTTAGATTATGTCCTCTCAAAATCAGATCTTAACTTTTATATGCATTATGTTCCCAAGTTTCAAGTCATATGTTATCAGACAATGATTCTTTTTCTTCCAAATTACAGAGTATACACAGATCTAGATCTAATTTACAACATATGTCCATTTCTCAAATAAGTCAAAGATCAATCATGTCCAATTATGCATTATCCATTATTTGTCCCAAAATTTAGCGTTCCTGTGTTAATCTCTTATGAGATTTGGCGCAGGCTCGTGGTAGCCTGGCTATAAACAAAAAATAAGAAAAGAAGGAACAGATACAGAACAGTCACAATCAAGATAGATCCACAGAAAAGTATGCATAGCCTCAGATCTAGATTCACAAAAATGTCAAGATAATTATTAAACTTTATATCTGAAAATAACTGTACTCACGATTGAAAAGGTAAATCTTGATTTCTGGGATCTGTATTCTGACACTGAATAGCGCCCCTTTGGCGTAGACTATCGATTAGATAAAAAAATAGTTGTTCTCTTTTAGCTCTATTCAGATTGGAAGAAGATGCGTTAATCCTAGTTTTGATTCCAGCAGAGTAGCGACGCCATTTTTATTTTTAATTAGAATAGAGGAAGAGTATAGGTATAATGAAATTGTGTGGAGAGAAAGCTAGGTTTGGGGGTGTTTAAATAGGTTAGAGCTCACGAATCCGGTCAGAAAGGCGTCTAGGTGCAGAAAAATGGATCTGTTTCCAGATCTGGAAAGGGGGGAGGTTGACCCTAAGGTCGACCCTAGTGTCGACCTGTTTACCCAGGTCGACCCTAGTGTCACCCTGGGTCCTGGGCGGGAATTTCCCCGCCCAGTCCGGGTGTCTGTTTTGAATTTCGAAATCTAAATTTTGAATTTCGGGCTGGTTTTTATTGAAACTTCTGAAGGCCATATCTTCTTCATACGGAGTCCGATTTACGCAAACTTGGACTCTATTCCAAGACAGAATTTCGAGATGAACGCAATGGCGAAACCCGTTTCCCTTAATTATTCTGTTACAATTTAGTTATTCTCTGATTTGTTACTCTTATGTTCAAAGAAAATACAGGGTGTTACATTCTCCCCTCCTTAAAGGATTTCATCCTCGAAATCTTCAAGTTAAGAAGAATGTGTCCTACCATCCAATCACCCATTTACTCAACCATCATCTACAAGCATCCATTGTCCTTAGAAACCTCTAACGTTGTATGAACATATGCAAAAGTGTGTGTATATGTTCCTCATCAAATGCAAAGATCAGGCGGTCCACTGATTCAGTTGACCTCCTTAATGCGAATTATGTCAGTGTCATGAGTCCAACATGTATGCAATTTCCTATTTGATACATATCATTTCTATATGAGTGCACAACCGTTCATTCATATGCAACATCCATGTGCTGAGTCAACCATTTTGCATCCATAAAAATTTTAAAAATGCACACACGTACATATGCAGTATGAGAGTGTTTTTGAGCCAATCTAGTGCCTATTGTGTGTATATGCATCCACGAGTAACCACTAACAACCACTTGCATCCACTTGCAACCATCAAACATAACATATCTCAAACACATGTTTACACCCATTAGTTTCCACCTAAAGGTCGAAGATTCGATCGATATGATAGAACTGAGTGACAGAAGCAAGTACGATTAAAACAAGAGCTCTATTCGTATTAGACATCGGTTTAAGAGAACAACCCCCTAAGTATTAACCCCGAACACCGAAATCAACATCAGATTGACACTCAGAGAATTACTCCCATTAAACAAATGTCCAATTGGAAATCTACTTGACGCTTCGAGTAAAAACCCTTAACCTTATCAGAAATATTCAGATACTTACAGACTACTGGTACATATCAGATTACCAAATGATTCTTAGGAAATTAAGCATGATAAAAACCAGAGTGTATGTGTCATAGTCAACTTAACGCCCAACACAGATAACTTCAAACCCCAACTTATCACAAACAGATGAGTCGTAACCCTCATAGGGTTTGAGACTATAGCGGAATCAGAAACAAGACTAGTATTAAAGTGCAGAGCTTCAATTACAGAATCAAAATGCCAGAATCAAAAAGAGTTTTAACCTAATAATCAGATAAGGAAATTAACCCTTCTATAGAAAGTTTTCCTATTTCTATCCTATCCACCAGCCTCGAGGGTATTCGCCTGCCCTCCAGAAGTAGGACCTGTCCTCTGCCCTTGTCCTCGTTTCTTCGGGCAGTCCCTAGTGAAGTGTCCCATCTCACCACAGTTAAAGCAGGTGCCCTTCCTCTTTCTGCAATCCTTGTTCAGATTCCACAAGTAAAGCACTTCTTCTCCTTCTTGTCTTCAGACTTCTCATCCTTCTTTTGTGTTTCCTTTTTGGGCCCCGCCTTCTTGTTCTGTGGTCCTTCAAGCTTTTCTTCTTTCTTCTCACTTTTGGTTTCTTCTTCATGCATCAGTGCCATGTCAACTAATTCCTCGAAGGTAGCCCCCATAGGAATGTGGGACATTGCCAATCCGTGTAGTGACTCATTCAAACCTTTAGCAAACCTTAGTGCCTTCTTATGCGGTGTATTTACCAAATCTAAGCTGAATCTTGCCAACTGATTAAACTTGTTGACGTACTCTCTCATTGATAAATTCCCCTGCTTCAACGCCAAGAACCTCTCTACGTATAGACTCTCTTCCACTCGTGAGAGAAATTTCATCTTGAACCTTTGCTTGAAATCCATCCATGTCTCTACCGAACGCCCTCCATTTGTGACCTCCCACCAAAAAGAAGCTTCGTCCTTAAGCAACCATACCGCCAACTGTACCTTCTGCCTATAGTCCACCTCGAAGATAATGAACAAATCCTCAGTTTCTTTGAGCCAATTCCTTGCCTCCACGAAGGATTCAGTTCCATTAAAGCTCTTCCCACCCATGGCTCGAAAGTCTCTACATATCTTCGTGAAAGTATTCACGTGCGGAGGAGGAGGAACCACTGCAGCTGGGGGAGGAGGGACATCTGCTGGGCCCGCATCATTAGCCCTAGCTTCTAGGTACCTCCTGAACCAGGCAGGTATCGATACGCCCTCCGGAAGGTTAAGATCCCCAGACATGCTGAAACAAAAGAAAAGGAAAGATTCAAAATAAAGGATAAAAAGATAGGCATATGGCTTTGGGGATTATGTTTTTCAAAAAACTTTCCTTTTGAAAATACTTCCTTTTTAAAACCTTTTTGAAAATAGTTTTCAATTTTTTTTTATCAAATCTGGTAACCTTCAGCTCTGATACCAAGTGTGACACCCCACCTCCGTTAAGGTCACTCGCAAAGGGAAGGCCTTAACTTTGGTGGAGCGTTTATAGTAGACAGAACAGAAATTTACAAGACAGATAAAGTAGTACTCGAAAAATTTATAACTTTATTACAACAGAAACAGAAATGAGTTTACATCTTTCAAAATCACAATATCAGAATTCAAGTACATAAATATCGGTCTTGTACAAAAGCCTTCAGAATGCATAGTTTTTAAAGCCATAATCCCCAACATAAACTGCCATGGAAAGATAGAACCAAAGCCAAACAATACTTCGAACACTTCAAGCAGAGAGAATCTGAATTAAGCTCCTATGCTTCCACCCTGAGAACCTGGGGGGAACGGAAAGAAAAGAGGCGAAACAAACTAGGTCAGACATAAGTCTGGTGAGTCCAGTCACTTTTAGCATATAAACAGATAATAGTATCATGACATATAAATAAAACTGGATGAGAGATAATCGTAATAGGAATAGCAGGTTAACAGCAGAAACAGAATGATATAGGCTAAGCTAAGCTTCTTACTTAGTTTCCACTTCTCTGCACTAATACTAGTATAACAGGATTAGGTGTTACCCTAATGTCTAAACTGAAACAGAAATGGAAACAGAATAATCTCTACAGAAACAGAATGCTAGTAATGGGCCTTTACCACCCGAACAGACAGAAGGTACATAAGCAAAATACTAATAATGGGCCTTTACCACCCCAACAGACATAAGGTACGAAAACAGAATACTAATAATGGGCCTTTACACCCCAGCGGGCTGAAGGTATGGAAACAGAATACTAATAATGGGCCTTTATCAGCCAACTAATGGGCCTTTACCACCCCAACAGACAGAAGATACGGAAACAGAATCGGAAACGGAATCAGAGACGGAAACAGAATAATCCCTACGGAAATAGAATGTTAGAATTAGATGTACACTAGCATTGGGCCTCTACCACCCAAACAGACGGTACCACGCAAAAACAGACAGGTGTTACCACCCAACAGAAATAGACGGTACCTACAGAACAGACAGAACTAGGTGTACGCTAAATTCTACCCCAAGCGATCGGCTTCCTAATACATAAATACCCTGTGTCGGCTCCATAATATAGTGTATCACTCCCAAAAGTGGCAACCTATTAGCACAGACCTATTTACAGATGTCACGGTGTCTTACATCCTCAGAGCAGACCGGATCCATGCACGCACATGACTCGGTTGGTACGCACCATCAACACCCCTCGCCATTATCAGAATGAACCGCTTATAATTAGTTCAGTAAGCGTGCTCGGACCCCTACATAGGTGGGTTCAAAGTTTTTGATACCAGAAAGGGTTACTGACTAATATGGGTCCCAAATAACAGATGACACAAGTATTTCCCCACCTAACCTTGTGCCCCAGACTAGCAGATTTCAGATTAACTTATTTACAAGTTTCAAACAGAGTTCAGATTACTAGTTCGCAGATCAGACAATCAAGTTAACAAGTTTTCAGATTAACAGATCAGATGTACGGATTTAACAGACTTACAGATTGTCTAACTTTGTATTAGGCCTACAGATTCACGAAACAGGTTTATTAGATTCATTAGTCCAGTTGGTTTAACCTATCCACCCAATACGTTTTTAGACACCACATTTCTCTTAAATTTGCATTAATTAAATATTAATGCATAAGCCTCTCACATTAGGTCGGTAGCTTGTGGCCGCTGATGTGCCGGGCGGTTCCGGGCAGACTTCTGCCACAAGCCAGACCTAAGCTCGTGCCCAAGCATATTTTTAGTTATGCCTACGACCTCTCACATTAGACTGATAGCTTGCAGTTGTTGGTTATGCCGGTTGGTTCCGGACAGGCTTCTACCGCCAACAGAGTCTAACCTCGTGTCATAGCCAATTTATTCCAATACAGATATCAGACTAATTATGTCCATTTAACAGATTAAACTTCTTTACAGGTTACAACAGATTAATCAAATTTCCATGTTTTACTCAATCGTAGATCGAGCCTATGGATTTTCATACCCAAATTTCAATTATTTAGCTTTCAGCAGATTAGGCAATTCAACAGATAACAGATCTAGCAGATTAAGCGATTCAACAAATTAGCAGATTAGGCAATTCAACAGATAATAGATCTAGAAGATTAGGCGATTCAACAGATTAGCAGATTAGATAGTTCAACAGTTAATAGATCTAGTAGATTAGGCGATTCAACAGATTAGCAGATTAGGCAATTCAACAGATTTAGCAGATAACAGATTTAGCAGATTATATATTTAAAAAATTCTATTTACATATCTTGCCTAATCATAAATTAAGCCTAAACTTAAATGCCTAAATCATGGTCATAATTCATAATACAACATATGCCCAATTTTTTAGTTAAACTTTGCATAGTACAGAATATTCTCTAAAAGCCCCCAAATCATGATATACCATATGAATTATGCCAAATTATAGCCTTTAATGCCAAATATCCAAAAATCCACTTTTACGCGTATTCACATTAATAGTTATCCTATTATAATATAGGTCTTTATGCCTAAATCACATATTCCTTTTTCAAGTCATGAATCCAAAAATCTAGATCTTTAAATTATATCCTCTCAAAATCGGATCTTAACTTTTATATGCATTATGTCCCCAAGTTTCAAGTCATATGTTATCATACAATGATTCCCTGTCTTCCAAATTACAGAGTATACACAGATCTAGATCTAATTTACAACATATGTCCATTTCTCAAATCATTCAAAGATCAGTCATGTCCAATTATGCATTATCCATTATTTGTCCCAAAATTTAGTGTTCGTGTGTTAATCTCTTATGAGATTTGGCGCAGGCTCATGGTAGCCTGGCTATAAACAAAAAAGAAGAAAAGAGGGAACGGATATAGAACAGTTACAATCAAGATAGATCCACAGAAAGTATGCATAACCTCAGATCCAGATTCACAAAAATGTCAAGATAATTATTAAACTTTGGATCTAAAAATAACTGTACTCACGATTGAAAAGGTAAATCTTGATTTATGGGATCTGTATTCTGACACTGAATAGTGCTTCTTTGGCGCAGACTATCGATTAGATAAAAAATAGTTGTTCTCTTTTAACTCTATTCAGATTGGAAGAAGATGCATTAATCCTAGTTTTGATTCCAGTAGAGTAGCGACGCCATTTTTATTTTTAATTAGAATAGAGGCAGAGTATAGGCAAAATGAAATTGTGTGGAGATAAATCTAGGTTTGTGGGTGTTTAAATAGGTTAGATCTCACGAATCCGGTCAGAAAGGCGTCCAGGTGCAGAAAAATGGATCTGTCTCCAGATCTGGAAAAGGAGGGGGGGAGGTCGACCCTAAGGTCGACCCTAGTGTCGACCTGTTTATCCAGGTCGACCCCCAGGTCGACCCTAGTGTCGACCTGGGTCCTGGGCGGGAATTTTCCCGCCCGGCCCGGGTGTCTGTTTTGAATTTCGAAATCTGAATTTTGAATTTCGGGCTGGTTTTTATTGAAACTTCTGAAGGCTATATCTTCTTCATACGGAGTCCGATTTTCGCAAACTTGGACTCTGTTCCAAGCAGAATTTCAAGACGAACGCAATGGCGTAACATGTTTCCCCTAATTATTCTATCAAAATTTCATTATTCTCTGATTTGTTACTCTTATGTTCACAGAAAATACAGGGTGTTACATGAATATTTTTTGTTTCTCTTCGATAGTTAAATAACCGACTATCGAAGTATTTGCCAATATCGTTGTCGATATGGAGAGATCGGTTGGATTATTATCCGAGAACCACTCCTTTTTGGAAGTAGCATTGCGAATTAGATTATATGAAGATAATCGAAGATGGAGTAAAGTGCAAGGGCTTTTTCTATTAATGGAAATTGTGCCTTCGGTTTCGTTCAATCCCAGAACGAACATATATGGACGAATGTCTGACAGAGTATTTCCAATGATCAAATATGTTGGTCTGTATAAATATATATAGTGGCAGAGAATTTATTCTCTTAGCATAATATCCAGAATATATTTGTGCAAATCAATTAATGATTTACGGATCTGACAATGTGGCATTCAAAGTGATTGTGCTATCAATGAATGATAAGAAATCCTAGCCTCAGGCCTCAACAACCGGGAAATGACAAAAATCGGGTAGGCAACATGGCTATGTGGGTCGCTCCCATTGGGGTGAATAATCACTATCTAGAGAAATTCATTTCATTCTTTAATCTATTCGATGCTGTCCCATTCGGGAAACGTTTGCTGATCCCAACCGTTGGTGATATACATTCAATACACTCGAGCGAAATGAGTGGTCGGTCATGTGTGGGCTAGGTTGCGAGATGTTCTTGTTGAACCCAGTGTATTCCGCTCTAGAGATACACTATCGGCAGGTGGTTCCATACCTTGTCATAGTCGGAATCCAATCTCCAATAAGCGCCCTACGGTTTTTGATTTTATATTATATATGGAGCGTGAGATGCAAGCGTTCCGTAGATTCTATTTATTTGATGTAGACATTATTATAATATCACTGGATTTGATATCAAAAATATTTTGGGTTACCGTAAGGTAAAAACCGTCCGCGTTTATGTGTGGATCGATCTTGCGATTACCATTTCTTTTGAAAGGATTTTTAAAGTTAAACAAATGATTGGAGTTTACTCACACCAGTCCCATGACTGACCCAGAGTTTATTTTGTTTTTGTTTTCCCTTAACTCTTGGGTGCCCAAATTTGTATGGGCAGTCAAGTAGTCGGGATTTTTCAGATTCACTTGAAAGAGCTGGAAGCAGGAGGCTTCACCAGTCAGCTATAGACTATCATATTTCAGCTGTGTACTATGTTGTATCTGGAAACATGTATTTATAACTGTTCCAGGAATAACTGTTGTGCTCTGATAATGGTATGTATATATAGTTACTGATTTGTATTTCAAAAGTTATGTTATTTAATATATTTTATTCGTTCCGCTGTGAGATTTGCGTACTTCGTTTTTCTTCTATTCTAACTTTTCTTTCTTTTCCTCATCCTCTAACTTCTTTCTACTAATGATTCGTATTTCTGTGTCATTTGGGTTGGACGTGAGGTGTTATTAGTCAACTCAGGTAGTGCGGATTTGCAGGACATTATAGTTCACCACTTATTACCTCGTATTGGGTACACGACCCAATTGAGACATTAATAATAATCCAAACGATGTGAAGATCTCTGGTCTTCAACCACCATCTTCAATATCTTCGACTTTTAATCGTCGTATCGTTTATTTAGAATAGGTCAAACCCGGACTTTCTACAATGACCCGATAAGAGAATTCCACTCTCGAATTCCGACAATAATACATAAACCCATGTTACTTGTCAAAACTCAAGTATCGAAAACACCAAATAGTTAATAGAAAGAAATTAAAGGGTGAGACAAGAAAGAAAGTTAGAATAGAAGAATAAAAGGAAGAACGAACATTGAATCGGAGTCTCACATCGCATATGAACAAAAATATAATATAGAAATAAATATGTATTCAGAGTTTGAAATAAAAACTTACAATCATCACAGTATATCAACAATATCTGGACAGCTATAGTATCCTGTCATCATATGCAACATACAGAGGAATAGTAACTATTACGTCTGAACTCTTCCAGCATGTCTTATGAACCTCGTAGTATCCAATAACCTGAATCTGTAAAACTCAGTCTAGCCACAGCAATACAAACGTCAGATCAGTCTGGCGAACCAGAGAGAGAGAACACAATAAATTTAAAGGTATCACCAGACTTGATTTTATTGTCGAAATCTTTTCGAAATAAAAGGATAAACGTAAGACCAATTCACACATAAACATGGACGATTTTTACCTTACGATAACCCAAAACATTTTGAAATCATACCTTTTCTGATATTTTAATAATGTCTAAATACAAATAAATATCCGTCTAGCAGATCACTTGCATCTCATGCTCTACATACATAGTATACAATCAAAACCACGGGCTTTTATAGGAAATTTGATTTCCTGGTAAGGTATGGGACCACCTTTCAATAGTGTATCTCTAGAGAGGAATACACCAGGTTCAGCAAGAATGTCTTGCAACCCAGGCTAAACATGACCGACCCCTCACTTCGCTTGAGAGTACCGAATGTATTATCACCTTACGGCTTTTTGTCGCGGCCATCGTAGTTCCCGGGAGATACAGAAATGAAAAGAAGTAACAAATATGAATATTCTCTAGAGGTGAAAATACACCCTAACTGGGAGCGACCCACTTAGCCATGCGACCTACCCGATTTTATACCATTTCCCGATTGATGAGGCTTGGGGTTTAAATATTCTGTCTAGAACATCTGGCCACCATTAACTTTGAATGCCACATCGTCAAATCTTCCAGATATCACTAATTGACATCCACAGAAATACCCTGGGTGTTTTAAGTTAAGAGAAACAAATTTCTCTACCACTAACAGAAGTACGTTTGTAGAAATCATTGTAGGAGATCCTTTGGAAATACTTTGTCGAACATTCATCCATACAAGTCATTCAGGAAAAGGATGAACTGAATGCACTCTCCTACCACATCCTAGGAATCACCCTATAGATCAGTAGCGAGTAATTCTTGCAATCCCATAGATTTAAATCACGACAGGACTATAGTATATCTCCGGCCGCTAAACAGAGATTTTAAGTAATTCTACCATTTTATGAAGATCCACAGTATTCACTTACTCCATCTCGATCAGTATCTGATTTCTTCAACATTTCGTATTTGCTTGCCCGGAATGGTTTTCGAATATAAATTCGATCTCGGTCTTTCCGTATCAACAATCGCGGTATAGGCCAGATTTGATTATCGGCTATTACTATCAAATAAACAACCATTCAATCATAAAAATAAAAATAGGTTTACTAGTCCAGTATTCATCATCACTTGGCTTCTTTAATTAAAATAATTAAACAAATGGTTAATTTAAAACTTATTTTTTTTCGATATTTCAACATAGCATTTCACTTCTTATTTAACATAAGATTATCCTCGAAACTATTTAATTTTAATACTTAGGAAATATTCTATATTCATCTCAAACTTCATGTTCCATTACCCTTTTTCAAACATTTGCCACATTATTACTTGTTATTTGTAATTGGGAAATCACTTCAACTTATCACTCATAAACAACGTTACAAAATTTATTTTATTTCAATATTTGAAAACAATACCCAAATCTTATTCTTATCGAAAACCTATTTCATAACACAACTTCTCATTTCCTTTTCCCTAGAAAATATCGTTATATTTTCACGCAATCTTCTTTGGTTTCCGTTATTCTGGAAATCTCATTATATATACATTCTCGAGACCTTTTACTTCCTTTTTCTTCAGAAATCATATTATATTCTCAAATTCTTTATTTCATAGCTGGAAACATTCCTATTATTTATTCACTCATTTCTATACTTCAACATTCATTAGTCCCTGACCGTAAATTTATAAGTGAATAATTTCCTAAGTATCAATCCCAAAGACCGGAATCAACATCAGAATAATACTCAGAAAATCACTCAACTCAACCAATCTACAATTAAGTTCTAATTCATTAATTTATTATGTTAACTACTTATCAGCCCATTATATTCCACTTCTAATTTCTTCAACGATTTTCCACTTGAAAATATCGTTTCAATTCCATTTGTCCTTCTTAATCTCATTATTAAATATTACCAATTCAAAATCAACAGTTCGAATTCACATCTCCTTTATAAACCTTGTTTATAAAATTTGAGATTTTAATATTAACCCTTTTATCTCTCGATTTCTTTTCACTTAATTCGAATAATAAGTAAACATTTATTTTAAGCTGTCGTATTCACGCTTAAATCTCTTTATAACTAAATTATAGAAACTCGATTTTAATATAAAACCCATTCAGAAACTTCTTTCACAATTCAACTCGATTCCATTTCAAAACTCCGATTTCTTTACTTCGATGGATTTCATTTACAAGGTAATTACTTAAATTATTATTATTTAGAATAATAATTTATTTCAAGATTAACTATTGCAAAATTAGTTGATTGCTTTTAGCTAAAATAAATAATAAATTTCCTTTTTAAACTCTTATTAAAATTTAAATAAATATTCGTTAAGTTATTTCAATATATTCATTGACGACAAACTAATTTAACTTAATAATCAAACCGCAGTTAAAGCGATCGACTTGGTCAACTCAAAACATGATTATTTCTTTAACCAGTTCCAATTAATTCCTCCTTTAAATTAATTAATAATGTAATTAATTTAAATGACTTCATTTAATTGTTTCTAAAAAACAATTAATTCAACTCTTAACCGTTCGATTAATTTCTGCTCAACTGCTTATAAATCTTATTAACATAAGAATTTAATTTATAAAAACATTTAATAATTATTTATAAACTGAAATAATAAATATAAATATAACTTTCCTTTTAAATTAACTTTTATTCAAATTAATAGATTCTAAACTTTTATTCAAATTAATAAATTTCAAACTTTTATCTTTAGTTATATAAAATAAATTTTATAACTTCATTTGTGTCGATTCACCTGACGGTAAATAAACATTTCCAAAACGATTGATTATCAAGCCATATGATGCCAATTAGTCAACCAATATTACCCATTGGTTAATATCATAACAAATGTTGAATTACGATTCAACAATCAATACAAATCAATCATCTAATCAGGTTGGTCATACAATTCATATAATGGTAATATGGAAATAAACAATAAATTTGAGGAATCCAGTTGGATCCCTCCAACCTGTTTTCCTACATCCAAATACGTTACCTCAAATAATATTATTCAATTCAATAAACAGATGTAATATCGACAATAAACAAATAACAGTAATTCAAGCAACCATATTATAATTTAATACATTTATATTATTATAAAGGTAATCAACAAGGTAAGTTACCTCATTTGGAAATAATAGTTAAAATAACGATTAGATTTCATTTAAAATAAAAGAATGTTTAAATCAACCAATTCATCCAATATATAAACAATATTCAACATACAACAAACAACTATCAACCATAGCACACAAATTAAATCCCGACTTATATAAAATATAAATGGGTAAAAACCGAGTGAGTTATACTCATTTCGATTTGATTCGTTTACGGTTAGGTTACAGTTAAATTAAACAGTTGTTTAATTTAACTGAAAATCTCTGTTGTCTCCTGCACTGTCCAGATCAGTCCCATACTGTTGCGTTCGTCACCACGATCCTGTTGCACTTCATTTAATTCTGTTGATATATACACAAATTATTGACGTTACAAGCTATATTATTTTAATTATAATTAACCTATCCCTAAATAATTAAAAATTAATTAATTAATTTAATTACTTTATAATACTTAGAAGCCGGGCCGACTGTTAATCCATATGTTCGAGTTCTATTGTTCACGTTCCTACACATTCTGAAACAAGTTATGAACATATAAAAGTATACGATTTTAAATTCAAATAATTAATTTCTTAATTCAACCTAAATTAGCTAATTACTGTTTTAATAAAAAGAGGCCGACAGTTCTCCTCATTTCATCAAAACCGCTCCAGGCTTCCGACATCTCAGCCTATACAAATTCATAAATTAATCAAACTAAATATTACTTAATTAAGTAATTAAATACGTTTATTACCTTTGATCAAGATTTAAACAGGCCGAGACCTTTCAACATCGTTAACGAACTTCTGTTCTTTGTTTATAATGCTTCATTTCTGATTGTCTTTCAAAATAGATGCTCTTCGCATCACGAACCTGTACTCACTTTACTGTTCACGTCAAATTTGCCCACTTCTTCTGTTCTAATTTTCTTCTTCCCACTGTCTTCGTGACCGACCTGATATTACTTCCTATGTTCCAATTGTTTTCTCCAGACTTCAATTTTCCCATTGAGTACTACTTTCCTTTTTGTTTGCATGCGGTCCAGGTTATAACTACCCCATGCATGCTTTGTTTTGCTCAAACCAATCCCATGCGATACCACCTGCTCCCATACACGTTGAAAATCAAATAAGCCCTGCCCTTTGATCCCTTCGTGCCCACTAATTTTCCACTTAAGCCCGATTATACTTTGCCATGTTTAATATGTTTGTACCTAATCCTTCCTATTCTTTGTTTTGTCAAACTTAGATTTCCACATTCCAAAATTTGGCACCACGTCTTGCTTTGCCTTTGTTCGCCTTTAGCACGCACCAAACATCACCTCCACCGCTACATACTGACCGTCAGCTATCCATCGGAGAGTGCCCCCGCGAGCGCCATGGTTTCTTCTTCCCACGCTTTGAGCCTAGATAAACTCGTCATCGATATTACCTCACAGTCTACCCACAAACGCTGGCCGTTCGTACTCAAATTCAGGCCACCACTACACAAGTTATAGATCTTGTTGAGCTCGAGATTTATGTAGTTGACAAGTTTCTGAATCAGTGAAAGAATGAAGAGCTTAATTGGTGAGAAGAAGGGAAGATTATGGTCGTTTGTTTTGTGGAGATGGCGGCTGTAGAAAGATTGACCTTGTGAGAGGTTTTTAGGGTTTGACTAGGAATGTGGGTATATATAGGAGTAAGGATATATTAAAATAATATTATCCAAAACTTCGCTATGAAGTAATGTGTAAAAACCACCCTATACGGTCTTCAATCAAGATGAAACTCGTAATTCTGGCATAGAAAATATTTCGGACACGATGAGACAGGTTTCGTCGAATTTCGATGTCGTTTGTAAAAAATCCTTTATAAATCACATATGAAAAACACACATTTAAATTGTGTAAGATTACAAATGAAATCCAAATAACTTGAAACTTGATACACTACTAAAATTGATCATTACAGATTTAATAAAATTTGTTTTGCTGAAAACGGAGTTTGTTTGCATATTGGTCGTTCTATTTTACGCGTAAAACAACGCTATTTTTGGACACCAAAATACCCGGTCTCCAAAAATAACAAACAATATATCTATCCTGACTCTAAACGTCAATACGAATCCAACAGAATTCGTTTCGTGTCTTAATTTGATCATTATCTCAAGTATCGTAAAAAAACCTTTTAATTGAATTAAATTATTAAATTAATCGTTGTAATTTATAAATAATTCCATAACGACTATTTGAAATTTCGAATTGGATATAACTAACAATCTATAACATGAAATCTCAATTTTTCCCTTTCACTAGAAAATTATAATCAACAAGAATCAAATGTTTCTTGTTTCACAATAAATTCGACTTATATCGGATCTTGTATATTCAATTGAAGTTCAAAACTCAATATTACGAACTACCACGCCATTTCGAGCTCAATTTATAATTATATATAAATTAAACGTTTAAACTTCGCTTTATAAACGAATTAAATATTAAAATCCATTAATATTTCAAATAAAATATTTAAAATAATAAAATAATTTAAATATCTCACTACTAAAAATACGGGACATTACACTTTCCAAATAACTCGCTCATCTTTAAAATCCAGTGATATATAAAGATATCATACGCCTCATTCCAATCTAGAATATTCTTTTATTCAAATATTCTTTACATTGGGAATTATCCCCATAAATTTATCAAAGATTTTCATCATTTAAACCACTTGTTTAAATCATTCCTTATAAATCATTGCAAAAGATTATATAATCTCTCTTTCACAAACTTAACTCAAATTAAGGTTTATAAGCCTTATCGGGATTATCGAGCCTTACGAAAAATAATAACTCATATCGTTATCCCATTCCCAACCTATTCATCCCAGGGAGCAAAACTAGTGGTACTCCATATCAAACGACCCACGTATTTTCGGTAAATTTAATAACCTCTTTTCATTTCAAATATAATTAAAGATTCAACTATCGCATAAAGTAAAACTGGTGGTACTCAATATCTAACACCAGTCGTGTTACTCGGTAAATTTTAATTACCTTCTAACATTTCAAATCAAATTAAAGATTTATTGAAACTCCTACTTAGTTTCAATATCCAAAAATCTTTATTTAATGATTATTCCACCTTTTACGAAATTAATCATGTCTTAACTGGGTTAAAGAACAAATGTTATTTAAAACATCGTTCACGATAAACCCAAAATCAATTTCCATTTAAAATGGAATCTTCATAGAGATCAGATCAGTTTATAATCAATATAAATTTCCGTATCATACTAATACAATAAGCGGAATAACGACAAATCCTCTTCAATTCCATAAATAGTAAAGTTCTTCTTTCACAGAAGCTCATCTCGATTACCATTGAATCGCTTTCCATTCAATTCCAACTTAATTTATTAAATTGGAAAATTTCTATTTGGAAAATTTTCATTAAATGTTAAGTAAAAAATTTATTCTATAAACTTCATTACAAATGGGTTTAAGAACAATGTTATTAAAGGCACTATTCACGACAACCCAAAAACCAATTTGATATCAAATACAAGGCTTTGAATAGAAATCGTATCGACTTATACCAAATTCTAAAACCAACAGATACCGTATAGGGAATAACAATATCTATACCTTACAAATTCCTCAGAACAGTATCCGTGTAATTATGGAATCCAATATTGGAATATTCGAAGTTTGTTTCCATTCAAATCCAATCCAATTTATATACTGGAAAACTTAGGCTATATTTAACCCTTTCATAATCTAATATGTTATTTAAATGGACAAATTGACACCATCAATCCTAAGTTTCACGTTTCTTCCCATAGTAATCTAGAGTTTTAGTTATTTTTTAGTCAATCCCAAGCATCGGGGGTCCCTTCCCATATTGATTCCATTTACATGTTAACCTATTTAGCCGGTTTTAAGCTTTTAACTTTCTCAAATAAATCGGGATATAATAGTTCGTTCTTCTTCCTCGTTCATTACCGCCTTCAATTCTTTCTTCAGTTCATTAAAACCCAATTACTCCCCTCGAAAACGATCCAATACCCAAGTCCAATAATCCCGTTAAAGCCCGATTACTCCCATTAAAAAAATGCGAAATAAAATAAAAATGCAAAATTAAAAGGAAAAAAAAACAAAAATTAAAATCGCTTGAATCAAATTCTTGAGAGGGGTATAAGTCCCAAATTGTTGTGATTGGCAGGTTCATGGGTTATGCATGGAAAGATTTGTCACGATTTTAGGGGTGAAGTTTAGTCATAAATTTGGAGGTTCGTAAGGCGTCTAGATTGAAGGAGGCACAAAATTGAAATGGTGGAATTGGAGATGGAGTTCACAGATGTTGCTACAGAAATCAAATCAAAGAGAGGAAGAGATAAGTTCGATTCGCTGCTGCTTGGATGTTGTAGTAGGTGTTTGCTTTAGGGCGATTAGGTTGGCTGTGCTATTTGGCTGGTGGCATCAAGAAGTTAGATGGTGGAGGAGATGTATTGGTTGTGTTTCTTGAAATCGAGTATAATTTGGGCAGTGATGGCAGATGGAATATAATGGAGGTTGTGGGGTTCCTAACTGTTATGTTTGTCATGCAGCTTGGCTTTGCTTGGAAGTTTGTAGTTGTTTGCTTGTAGATTGGTAAGGGTTTATGTATGATAAAAGCCACCACCTGAACTTGCTCTGCCCTGTAATACAAATCGAACTTCCCTAATTCGAACTAATAAAGCCCACGATCGAGGAGACCAATGGCGGTTATGTGGGGTCGCGCCCATCAGCGGAAAGGTACAACAATTGTACCCGGGGCATGGGGGGAGGGTGATGTGTATGAGGGAGGCAAACTTTTCGAGCTAGTTAGGGAAGAGAAAGAAGCAACAGCGTGAATTGTTTGTGATAGGAAATGGATATGCGTTGATCTGGTTTGGGAAAGTTAAAAGTTACCGGCTAAACAAGTTATTAGGTAAATGGGATCAATATGGGAAGGGACCTCCAATACTTGGGATTAACTAAAAATAACCCAAAATCTAGACTAATATATGAAGACACATGAAACTTCGGATTAATAGTGTCAATTTGTCCTATTTTAAAACCACTAGATTCTTTATTCTAGTTTTTAACTAGCTCATTCAGATAAAATATTTTTATCTTTTCAAAACTTGGAATATTTTATCCAAAATATTTTTAAATCATTTATTATGATTTAACATAATTTATCCATATTTTTGATAATTTTATTCAGGCCCTAACAGTCGGTTTCCAATTTGGGCCACCGAACTGCATCCATAACGACCTTTTCCAAAATAGATTTGGACTTATATAAAAATCAAACCATTGGATTTCAAAACTTTTTATTTAATTTGAAAACTCATTTCGTTTCTGACCTAACACTTTTTATTTCAGGGGAATCCAACGATCGGATCTCCCAGCAAGTCAATTCGAAGTTGTGGGTTGAACTTCGCGAACTATCACTGCACGTCCTATTCAAGCTCATATGATTTATAATTAAAATAAATTGAAATGCTTACCAAAATATCTTATATTTATATAAAATATATATAATCATCATTGGAAAATCTATTTTAATCATTTCTCTTCAAAATCAAATATTTCAACATTAAGTCATCTTGGTATTATTTTAATTATTAAAATAATACTATTTATTTGAAACTCGTTATTTTAAGTCCAAACTCTCCTGACATTCATACACATAAATAAGACACTTTCGAAAAGAAATTTCCTTTAAAACGTTTTCTACATAGACTAACCGAACTTAACTTTCGAATGTTACTGTTCATTTCAAAAATAAATCTATGATAGACTATAAGTATATGAAAATTACTTCAAAACTATTCATTACCGTTATGAATATTTATCGATATTTTAATATCTTTGCATCGATCCAAAATCGGACATCAAAATCAAACTTTGTTTTTTCACTGAATATTATATTATTAAAATATTCAAATTTATTCCGAATTGGAATGAAATTCAACCAAATACCATATAATTCCATTTATATGGATTTCACACTTCATATATGTTCAACAATAGTTGTAAACAACTATTCAACATCCAATTCACACTTCATATATGTTCAACAATAGTTGTAAACAACTATTCAACATCCAATTCACACATACAAAGTGTAATCCACCCGTATTAGCCTTAAATGAGTAACGCTTATATCGGTCTGTCAATCAACCGATTGAAAAACAAATCAACGCTTGGGATTAGTGTTCATTTTCATTCCAATACCCATGTGGGGTTTTCAACCAATTCAAAACTAATGATTATTATATACACACTTAGGAGATGTGTAACATTATCATCTCGATACCCGTGTGGGGTTTACATCACAATCCATGTGAACTTATCTACACATTTGGGAGATGTGTGGGCTAATTATCTTCCCAATACCCTTGTGGGATTTTCAACTAATATTTATAATATAAGCGTTTTATTTGATAATGCTTATGTTCACAGTATAATATTGGTAACATTTAAACTGCAAACATCCATCAATCACCAAACAAACATTGCAATCACAGACAATCAATATATATATATATATATTCAATTATAAATAGAGTAACTGTAAAAGTCAGTTGAGTGAGAGAGAGTTCTCACATTGATCGGTCTGAAATCATTGTAAAATGATCGTTTTCGTTAAATTAAACCATGCATTTAATTTAACCAAAATCTGTGGCTAGCTCCATTTCTGTCCAAATTGGTTTCATTGTGAAGCCTTCATCGTCACAACTCCAACGCATCTTGAATCGTCGAATTTTGTTTCCGTACTAAAAAGATACGACCATTTAAACATTGATTACATAACTAAAATTAATTAAAATAATTAAAATTTAATTACTTTTTCCTAATCCCCTTTCAAACCCTTCTTCTTCGTTGCCCAGGCTTCGGCCATACTCCAAAATCGCGGTTCCCCTTCACAAAAACGCACACAACCATGCGTCTCCAGCCCTTGATTAAACTACAACACTTCGAAGAGCGTGCTTCACACTACATGCGCCTCGAACAAGGTGCAACTCGCACCACCCTAGCCCGTGGAATGGCTAACGAACGTGGCCTCTTGGAGCTCGAAATTCGAGCAAAATACAATACGAAATTTGATCATCTCCATATAGAGTTAAAGAGCGTGAAAATCTCTCCAACTTTTGTTTTGAAATCAGGAATTAATTTCTGATATATTAAGCATGATCAAGGGGACAAATTCGAATGGTTTCAGTCGTGGAAATGTGGGTGGCAGTCGTTAGAAGCTTAGGGTTTGAGTGATTTAAGGGGTATATATAATAATACAATATTATTAAAGTTACTTCGTTACAAAGTTTAATGCATCAAACTCCAAATGAATCCAAACGACTTTCATCCCTAACCAAATGCCGCTATTCCAGACTCAATGGAATAGGTTTCGTAAGCTAATTCGATCATTTTATTCAGTTTTTCTCAAAATTAAAATATAACTCAATATAACGTTTAATATTGAGTTTCAACGTATGTTTTTAATTTGCCACGAAAACACACTAACTCCAAAAATTACGAAATTTGAAATCTTGCAATGTTTTATAAATACGTTCTAATGAACCTGGTTTTGTCGAATTTGAAGAACGTTTAAAAAATAGCCTAAATTATAGCTTTATTTAATTTTAACTAAATTATAATATGCGTTTATTTTTACTAAGCTTGCATACAAATTCCAACTGACTTGAAATTTTAAACTTAACTATAATTTGACGTTCTAGATCTGATAAGATTGGTTTTGTCTAAAAAGGAGATCGTTTGAAAAATGACTATTTTTGAGGCCTTAAATAAAACCAATAAAATATAAATAAATTCAAAAATAATTCAAATAAATAATAATAAATTAATATTATCGTATATATCCAAATGCAATAACATATGGATCCAAAATAAACACACTTGGGTTTATAACTCGATGTTTAAAAATTCAAGTTAAATTGATATTCAAATTCATAATAAATCCTTTTATTTATATAATAAATCGTTATAAGTTATAAACGATTTCATAGCGACTATTTGAAAGACATAACTTACAATTTATAACATGAAATCTCAATTTTTCACATTCATTAGAAAATTTAGATTTAATAAATCCTAATGTAGTTTTACAGAAATCCGACTTATTTTGAATTATGTATATTCAATTGAAGTTCAAAACTAAATATTCAGACTACTGCGATGTTACGAGTTCATTTTATATTTAATATAAGCTTATACATTCGAACTTTGTTTTAAATAGAATCTAAATCGTTAATTCACAAAATAAATCATTTTAAATATTTAAAATCCATTAAAATAATTTAAGAATTCATATTTTAATTTGACTAAAAATGTGGGCCATTATAGCAATAACTTATGGGATGTTAAGGGAATTTCCATCTCCCAAGGATCCGTTAAACTATTTACATATAATAGTATACGTTATAATAAGTAATGTCTATTAGTAAAATAAATATCAAAATAGTGTTAATGGTTTACATTGTAATGGGCTTGTATAAGGAAAATATGACAAGGTGCATAAGGTAATGCCCAAGGTTGGATTCTACCAGCTTACCCTTTTTGGTTGGTCGTAATCCATGTGTGGCTGATCACGACTATCAATCCGACGAACAAGGGTGCACCCATCGAATACAAAATCATAATATCAATTCAAGTGATCAACGTCGCTAGAGGTACCAAAGTTGTAATAGTCTTCTGTTTTAGCAATTTTAATTATGACAAGAATGCCAAGGCTATCCATCATCGTTCTCTTACTTCATTCTAGACTCTAATAAACGTTCTACAATTCAACCACTACGTTCTGGATATCATCCACGGCGTACACGGTTATCAAAGTGGTCCTAATATTGATAGAGAGTATGCCATTATGAGGCATTGGTCTCTTTAACAACCAATTGTCGTTTTACACATCGGTTATTCTTTTAAATTTCAAAATGATTCACATTTGATATCAAAGTATCATATTCATTTCAAAAACCAAATCCATTTCAAAATCATCATATTTATTTCAAAATATCATTTCATTCACAATCACATATATACGTTTGAAATATTACTTCAATTTCCAACTTAGATTATATTTCATTAACCACGTTCGCATTTAAATCCACGATTTAAATATAACATTCCACCTTCCATAGTTTGAAATTTTATAAAAATAATTTGAATAATAACAGATAGTTTAAAATAGTTTTAGTACAGTAAAAAAATGATTTATATATTGAAATAGTTTGTAAAACCAAAATAAATTGAGTATTAACAAAATAAGTTTTAAAACAATTTATATTAAAATAATAAAATTTAAAAATAAATCAAATTAAATGGAATGAGGCTCATGATATGTTTATATATCAATTGGTTTGAAAGATGCACTAGTTATTTCGGAAAGACCGGGTTCAACCCATTCTGAGTAACTATGTGACTAGTATTAAAAATACTTGAAGACGATGGTTGAAGACTAGAGATCTTCACATCGTTTGGATTAGTGTTATTGTCTCGATTGGGAGGTACACCCAAGACGAGGTTAAAAGTGGTGGTCGTCCAGACGTACTTGGAGATTGACCCGATATGCAAGGGTCTCTCTCCTTAATTGGATGTGGAATAAGGTGCCTTCAGTTTCATTCGGACCCAGAACGGACTTGTAAATGGATGTGTGTCTGTATCGATGTTATATCAGTTGGCGATGAAGAATTTATTCTCTTAGCTTAACCACCTATATGAAACTTATGTACTGAGAGGATTATATATATATATATATTAATAGACACCGATTATATGTTGTGTATTGACAGTGTGGCATACTGAGTGTTGTTGTTAGATAGATCAAAGTTTTTGTTGAAAAGGAAAGCTTTGTGGAATGTTGACTCTAGGGCCTCACACCCCGGAATGAGCCGAAATCAGGATGATGGATAGTAGAGATATGGACTATCGTTTCCTTCTAGCTGAAAAGTGATGTTGAGACTACCCGAACTTCACAACCGGCCAAAACCGAACAAGAAGGCAGATTGCTTTGAGAACACGACGCATCGGAACACAAAACAAGAGAATTTTTCATTGCTATTACAACAACTTACATTAGAGTAAAAGAATACCAAAGTGTGGAAAGATAAATAATATACATCACAAAATATCAAAGATTAATAAATTACAAAACAGCAGAAAAACATCATCTAACACAGATGAAGGAAATACACAGATACAAAATATTTCATAGTATAGCTCCAGCAGTAATCCAGGACCCTGTGAAAAGAAATATCTACGAAACCGAAACTATTAGCTGCCCGTGTGGAAAATATGGGAAACTAGAGTTTAGGTGGGAAACAATAAACTCCGAGTCAGTCATGAGACTAGTATGAGAACCAAAACAGTTATTAACTTTAATTTAAAGTTGGGTGAATCATAGGAACACGATGTATAACACGGAACGATTTTACTTCACATAAATACCAGTTTAAGATAAAACAATGCAATGTTTTTTGAAAAATGAAGCTATTATAAGACTCAGGTCTCATCACATAATGCAATACAAACCAGGGGATAGAGTTTTACCTTATAACAGACAAAGATGCCTGGTACACTTCAAAACAAATATTTTTGATAGTATTATAAGTGTATAGTGTAGAAAACAACCTCGAATATAAATGTATCAATCATAGACGACATTGTACCCCATCCTACTATGTCGCCATAGTATAGAACTAAATAATAAGATCACGTATTGGAAATTGGGTTTTCATATATGAACCAAGGCAAGGGATCTTCTTTTTTGATTCGAGACACTCTAGCCCATGCCTTAGGACATAACGCATCGACCCTTGGAGCGGAAGAGCCAGTCAATGATCGTAGATTAATTATACCATAAACAATATGTTCCCTGGTCCTATCAAACCTAAAACCTTGTCAGTACGTCGACAATCTTAGTCAGTATGTCGACCATCTTAGTCAGTATGTCGACCATCAAGGGCCTTGTGCGGCCAAATCCGAGGTACCTCGCATTCCATCGTCTAACATCCACATAAGTAAAATGTTTGGGCTCCATACCACGACATCAATCGTAGCTAGAAGGCAACATATGTCTATTTCTCTACTATCCTTCATCCCCTTTTTGGTTCATACTGGGGTGTGAAGCTCGCGAATTAATGCTACATTAAAGCTATGATTTGATCATCAACCACAAAGCCCTGCTTTTTAACAAAAGTTTTGATCCATGCATCTCAGCATGCCACATTGGCAATCCATAGCATACCGTTGATTTCCACCAATATATAACCTTTAAGATCGTACGTCTCAAAGAAGGGTATTACGCTTAGAGAATAAATTCTCTGCCGCCAAACATACATACATACATACATATATATATATATATATATATATATATATATATATATAGCAAAGATCAACGAATACAGTGTGAAGTACAATGTCAGACATACAATCCATTTGCAAGTACGTTTTGGGTTCAAAGCGAAACCGGAGGCACCTTATTCCTCGTCTTATATGTCCAATACAGGAGAGTGGCCCTCGCATATTGGGTCGATCTTCTAGTACGTTTGGACGACCGCCCCTTATTACCTCGCCTTGGGTGTACCTACCAAGTGAGACATCAATAATAATCCAAATGATATGAAGATCTCCGGTCTTCAACCACCGTCTTCAATATCTTCGACTTTTAATCATCATATCAGTTATTCAGAATGGATTAAACCTAGTCTTTCCGAATAACTGGTGTATCTTATAATCAAGTGATATAAAAACATATCATACGCCTCATTCCAATCTAGAATATTCTTTTATTCAATTATTCTTTACTCTAGGAAAGGTTCCCATTAATCTTATTAAAGACTATCTCATTTAAACTTATTGTTAATCCATTACTTGTAAATCATTTCAAAAGATTTTGTAATATATTTTGGTAATTTAAACCAGATTAAGGTTTATAAAACTAGTCAATATTAACGATCCTTACTAAAGTAATCATTCACTTTATTATCCCAATCCCAACCTATTCATCCTATGGAGCAAAACTGGTGGTACTCCATATCAACACCCATTGTGTTTCTGTAAATTTAATTACCATTTAACGTTTTAAATCTAATAAAAGATTTAACTATCGCATGGAGTAAAACTGGTGGTGCTCCATTCTCGAACACTTCTCGTGTTAGGTAAATTTAATTACCCTATTCACATTTCAGTCTAATTAAATATTCACTAAAACTCCACTTAATTTTAATATCAAAATCATTATTTAATGATGATTCAACTTCAGAAAATTAATCCTGTCTTTAACTGGGTTAAAGAACAAATGTCTTTTAAAACATTGTTTGCGATAAACCTAAAATCATCTTCCATTTAGTATGGAACCTTCACGAAAATCAAAGCAATAGTAATCGATACAAATTTCCGTGTTAGACTAATACTATAAGTGGAATAACGGCAAAGCCTTTTGAATTCCATAAATAGTAACAGTCTTCCTTCACAGAAGCTCATCTCGATTATTATTAAATCGAATTCCACTCAATTGCACTTTAGTTTATTAAATTGGAAAACTTCTTTTTGGAATAATTTCCATTAAATCTTAATTAAAAGATTTATTCTATTCTCAATCATGTTTAAGAACAGTGTTATTGAAGACACCATTCACGACAAACCCAAAATCCAATTTGATGTTAAATACAAGACTCTAAATAGAAATTATGTCCGCTTATATGCAATATCAAATTCTGAAACTAGCAGATATCATATTGAGAATAACGATATCTATATATCTTCTAAATTCCTCAACGATATTCGTATAATCACAGAATCCAATACTAAAATATCCAAAGATAATTTCCATCCAAATCCTTTCCAATTCATGCGTTGAAAAAATTCTGGTAATATTAAAGCCATTTCAGTTCCTTTCAGTTATTTACTCAAGTTGATAAACAACTTATTCAGATGAAAATATCTTTTGTCTTTATAAACTTGGAATATTTCATCCAAAATCTTTTTAAATCATTTTATTATGATTTAACATAATTTTTTCCCATTTTTATCATTTAAAAATAGGCCCTATCAATAAAATGACATTTCAGGTAATTTAACTACACCAACGCTGTTTGTTTTTCTTTCAAATTTGAATTTTACATATCTCAAAATCCAACCATTAGATTTTAAATCTTTTATTATCATTTAAAATATCTTTCTGATGCGAACCCAATAGTTCCGTTTCCAGGATAATCCGGCGGTTGGATCTCCCGTTACGTCAATTCGAAGTTACGGGTTGAACTTCGCGAACTGTCGCTACGCGACACATCCTATTCAATCTCGAATCGATTTATAATTAAAATATAAAATTGAATATGATTCCAAAATAATTTTTAAATATTATAGATTATTCACAACTATCATTTGAAACCTTATTTCAATCTTTTCCTTTTAAAATCAAATATCTTCATACTAAACCATTATATTATATATAATAGATTTCGTTGATTTCCATTCAAAAAATATTTTATAAAACGTTTCTAAATTCGTTTAAAAGCGATTTCAACTTCCACTTTAATTTTAAATCAAAATTGAACATCCCATATTATTATAATATTAAAATAATAATATTTCCAAAATATCATATTTTGAAATCCAATTTTCTCGATATACATTATAAAAATGAATAAAATCGACAGAAAAGTCCACTCGAGTTAAAACATCGTTTATTTACTTAACTCGACTTCATATTTCAAAATTACTATTTATTTCATAGTAAAATTGAACAATCCATGATTAAATGAAAATTAATTCAAATCAGTTTGTTTCAATATTTTCGTGTCCATCCAAAATTGGACATCAAAATCAAACTTTGATTCTTCACTGAATATTATATTAAAATATTCGTTTATTCCGGATCGAAGTGAGATTCAACCATTTACCATATAATTTTAGTTATATGGATTTCATACATCAGTATTCAACAATAGTTATAAACAACTAAACATCCAAATAACATCAAGAGTGCATCTACAATTGTATAAGCATTAAATAATTAAATAACGCTTATAACGGTCTACCAATCAATCGGTTGACATACAACTAAATACAAGGGAGATGTGTGAATTAATTATCATCTTGAGACTCGTATGGAGTTTTCAACCAATATTTATAATATAAGCGTCATTATTTGCAAACTTGGGCGATGTGTAAAATTATCATCCCAATACCCGTGTGGGGTTTTCATCACAGTCCATGTGAACATATCTATATATTTGGGAGACGTGTGGGTAAATTGTCATCCCAAAATAATTTATAAAATAATTGTTTCATCTAAACACGCATATACGAACAGTTTTATAACAATAACATTAAAATGGTAAACATCCATCAATCACCAAACAATCATTGCAATCACAAGCAATCAATATATATTCAGTTATAAAATAGAATATCTGTACAAAATAGTTGAGTGAGAGAGTTCTCACATTGATCCGTTTTGAAATTAATAAACGATTGTTTTGATTAAATTAAACATGACGTTTAATTTAACAACAAATTGCAACTAACTTTAAATCTGTTCCATAGCGTAGATCTTGACTACGCGATTCCATCGCACTCAGTTTCATTTGATTCTATTTTGATTTGAGAAAGATATGATCGTTTAAATCTTAATCAAATTAATAAACTAATTAAATATATAATTAGTTTAATTATTTTTGCTTAACCTTTTTATTAACTTAATAATTCCTTCATCTTCCTCGTATAATTCTATAGACACATTGCAACCCTACGCTCATCACCATTGATCCACCGTCGCACGTCACCCACGCTGCTTGAACCCCATCAGCCCCACCACATCAACCGCCCTGACCTGCGCCACCCACACATAGAAACCCATGCAGCTCGCACCCTACCTCGCAGCAGAAAACGTCACCGAACTCTGATGACTTCGACCCAAATCTAGCCCACCGCTACCACTCGTATTCATCACAACCGTTCGAAACCACGAACTCAATAGCTTTTGAAAGTTTCGGGTATAGGTGAACATAATTCAGGATAGAGGAGGGAGAAGATCAGAGCGATTATGGTCTTTGAAATCTTACCGACATCGACTTTGTGAATATGACCTAGGTTTTTAGTTTTTGAAAGGGTATATATACTATTTATTTAATATTATTTTAATTCTTAAACGTGAAGTTTTAACTCCAAACTCCAAAAGAACACCAACGACTTTTGCCTCTAACCAAATACCATCATTCCGGACAAAACGAGATATGCTTCGTAACCTGATTCGACCGTTTTGATTTGTAACACCCCGTAATTTTAAAACGGGACATAAGAGATAATTAAAGAATAATTAATTATTAAAATATGAATTAGGTAAAATGGGTTACGCCATTGCGTTCTTCTCGGAATTCTGCTTAAGATAGAGTCCGAGTTTGCGTAAAACGGATACTGTATGAAGAAGATATGGATGAACGAAGTTAGGCAGAAAAACCGGAAGTTGACCAGAATGTACTGGCGCACTTCACAACTGCGCCAGTACAAAAATGCACTGGCGCACCTGCCAAGTGCACCCATACCGATCCAACACATAATTCTGGAGTGTTCTGTGATTATGTGTCTTCTTTTGAGTGGCCGAATGATGTGTATTTGAGCTGGGTGGTTCTAATGGTCTCCTAGTTCATCTAAGTCCTCTAAAACACTCTCTATACCTATAAATACATAGCAAGACCCAACTCTAATTCATTAACAAAGAGGAATGGCGCCTCCATGCTCCTAAAACCTAAAGTGACCTAGCCTCCACCCTAATCAATCAATTCAAGCGAGAAGATAAAGATGACAAATCAACGCCTACATCAAGGGAAAGCTAATCAACTCCAGAAATCAGATCCCAGAATCGTTCTTCTCTTTCTTATATCACGATTTGTGAGTATTTTCAGATATGAAATTTAATTATGATCTTGACATGGGCATAAATCTGAATTGGAGATCTATCTTATTCTTGTTTATCAGATCTGTTTTTCTGTGTAGATTCATCTTATTCTTGTTTATCAGATCTGTTTTTCTGTGTAGATTTATCTTATTGTAACTATTCCGTATCTCTTCCTTCCTTCTGTTCTATAGCCAGGCTACTACGAGCCTGAGCCAAATCTCATAAGAGATTGACACGCGAATGCTAAATTTGGGGAAAATATTGAATGATGCATAATTGGACATAACTTGTTTATGACAAAATCGAGAACACAACATAAGTTGTAATTTAAGATCTAGATCTAGGCATACTATATATGACGGTTTATGATTTGGAAGAAGGAGAATTAATGTATGACAACATATGACTTGTAATTTGGGGGGCAAAATGCATGTTATAATTCAAGATCTGATTTTGAGGACATAACACATGTTGTAATTTAAGATCTAGATTTGGGGGCATATTTTATATGACAATCTATGACTTGGAAGAAAAAAAAGAATATATGATTTAGGTGTAAAAGATCTATATTAAAATAGGGATAAATATTAATGTGAATACGCCTAATTCAGATTTTTGGATATTTGACATACGCGGTAATCAACGGCTATAATTTGGCATAATTTATATTGTGCATCATGATTTGGGGTTTTTAGAGAATATTCTGTACGGTGCAAATTTAACAAAAATTTGGGACATATGTTATATGGTGAATTATAACCATAATTTGGGCATGTAAAATTAGGCTTAATTTTATAATTAGGCGAGGTATGTCAATGGAATTTTAAGGAATGATTAAATCTGTTAAATTCCCCAATCTGCTAAATCTGTTGAAACTGAATACAGTAGTTTGGGGTATGAAATCTGTAGGCTCGATCTAAAATTGAGCATAACATGTTAATAGAACTTTGGATAATCTGCTGTAACTTGTGAAGAAGTTAATTTATTGAATTGGCATAATTAGTCTGATATTGGCATAATCTGTGAATGAATACTTTAGCTAAAAATAAGAATGCTGAGACACGAGGTTAGACTCTGTTTGCGGTAAAAGCCTGCCCGGACCCAACCGGCTTAACCAGCAACCGCAAACTGTCAGTCTAATGTGAGAGGTCGTAGGCATAAAGATGCTCAGACACGAGGTTAGGTCTGGCTTGCGGCAGAAGTCTGCCCGGAACCGCCCGGCACATCCAGCGGCCACAAGCTATCGACCTAATGTGAGAGGTCTGTGCATTAATATTTAATTAATGCAAATCTAAGATAAAGGTGATGACTAAAACGTGTTGGGTGGATAGGGTTAAATCAACTGGACTAATGAATCTAATAAACCCATTTGAAAATCTATAGGCCCAATACAAGGTTAGGTGAAACAATCTGTAAGTCTGTTAATCTGTATATCTGATCCGTTAGTCTGAAAACTTGTTAATCTATATATCTGATCCGTTAGTCTTAAAACTTGTTAATCTGTATATCTGATCCGTTAGTCTGAAAACTTGCTAACTTGTATGTCTGATCTGAGGACTAGTTAATCTGAACTTTCTATATCTGAAATCTGTAAACAAGTTAATCTGAAATCGGTTAGTCTGGGGACATAAGGTTACGAGGGGTAATTACTTGTGTCATCTGTTGTTTGGGACCTATATTAGTCAGTAACCATTTCTGGTATCAAAACTATGACCCAACACTAAGAGGGGTCAGGGCACGCTTACTGAACTAATTGTAAGAGGTTCACTCTGATAATGGCGAGGGGTGTTGATGGCGCATTCCAACCGGGTCATGTGCGTGCATGGATTCGGTCTGCTCTGAGGATGTAAGACACCGTGACATCTGTAAATAGGTCTGTGTCTATAGGTTGCCACTTTAGGGAGTGATACACCCTTCTGTGGGGCTGGCATAGGGTATTTATGTATTAGGGAGCCGATCACTTGGTGTAGAATTTAGGGTACACTTAGTTCTGTCTGTTTCTGTTGGGGGACCGTCTGTTTCTGTTAGGGTGGTAACACCTGTTTGTTTCTGTGTGGTACCGTCTGTTGGGGTGGTAAAGGCCCATAACTAGTGTACACCTAATTCTAATATTCTGTTTCCGTAGGGGTTATTCTGTTTATGTCTCTGTTTGGGTGGTAAAGGCCCATTACTAGCATTCTGTTTCTAAACGTCTCTCTCTGTTAGGGTGATAAAGGCCCATTTCTAGCATCGTGTTTCTAAAGAGATCATTCTGTTTTCTGTTTATACATTAGGACAACACCTAATTCTGTTGTACTAGTATTAGTGCAGAGAAGTGAAAACTAAGTAACAAGCTTAGCTTAGCCTATATCATTCTGTTTCTTCTGTTAACCTGCTATTCCTGTTATGGTTATCTCTCATCCAGTTTTATTTAAATGTCATGATACTATTATCTGTTTATATGCTGAAAGTCACTGGACTCACCAGATTTATGTCTGACCTAGTTTGTTTCGCCTCTTTTCTTTCCGTTTCCCCCCAGGTGCTCAGGGTGGAAACGTAGGTGCTAGATTCAGATTCTCTCTGCTTGAAGTGTTTGAAGTATTGCTTGGCTTTGACTCTATCTTTTCGTGGTAGTTTATGTTAGGGATTATGGCTTTGAAAATTATGCATTCTGAAGGCTTTTGTACAAGACTGATATTTATGTACTTGAATTCCGATATTGTGGTTTTGAAAGATGTAACCAAACTTATTTCTGTTTTTCTGCTATAGTAAAGTTATAAATTTTTCAAGTACTACTTTAGTAAATTTTTGTTCTGTTTATTTATAACGTTTCACCAAAGTTATGGCATTTCCTTTGTGAGTGACCTTAACGGAAGTGGGGTGTTACATGATTAGTTTTTTATCTAAATTAAAATATAAAATTAAAACATAAAATTTTGATTTCTTATATTCATTAAAAAGATATTATTAAATAGATCCTAACGTTTCTTGTTTTACTGAAATTTGATTTATATTGCATTCTATATATTCAATTGAAGTTCAAAACTAAATTTTAAACTATCGCAACGTTACGAGCTCATTTTAATTAAATTATAAATTTATACGTTCTATCTTTGTTTTTAAATAAATTTTATGTCATATATTCTCAAAATAAATCATTTTAAACATTTAAAATTCAATAAATCAATTAAAAGTAAATTTTAAATTGGTTCCAAAATTCAGGGTTGTTACAGATGTGTCATGGTATGGAGCCCATACATGTTTACTTATGTGGATGATAGATCGAGGAGCCTCAGATGATAGTCAAATACGATCGGGCGAACGTTATGTTTAGGAAAGATTCCAATTAGCCGTGTATAGTGCTGGTCGGCTCTACCGATCCGAAGGACTCAATGGTTAACTCCTGGGACATCTTGCTAGAGGTGTTTCGAATGCGGTTAAGGAAGATCCTTTGCCTTGGTTCATTGATGAAAACCAATTTCCAATAAGTGCCTTTGCGTTTTTCAAATGTAAACTTAATAGCCAACATAATGGGATAGGGCATTATGCGCGCTAAGATTTATACATTATCTTTTGAAAGTGATTTTGACACTATGCACTAATAATAATAACAGAAAATTTGCATATTAAGCATGTTTGGCTATTATAAGATAAAATTTTTACCTCCGGTTTGAGTTGCATTATGTGATGGAACCTGAGTCTTATAATAGCTTCATTTTTCAAAAAACATTGCGAGTAGTTTATGATTGGTATTCATGTGGAGAAAACCCGTTCCGTGATATACGACGTGGTCCTGTGATTTATCTTACTTTAAAATAAAGATTAATTATTGTTTTAGTTCTCATGTCAGTCTCATGATTTTCCCACCTAAACTCTGGGTGTCCATATTTTCCACACGGTCAGCTAGCAGTTTTTGTTTGCATATTTTTTATAGAACAAGTGTTGGATTGAAGCTAAAGTTGTGTCCAGAGCATTTTATTTCTTTCGCTGAGTTTAAATTCTCCTCTATATATGCTATATTCTGATATTATTATTTCCATTGTGTATTTATATTTTCGTTGTATAATGTATTAATAAATGTACTCTAATGTAAAAGTTATTGTAATAATAATGAAAATGTTGTTTTGTTCAATTCTTATTAGTCGTATATCTAGAGTCTCAAGGATTTTTGTTGTTTGGATCAGACTTGTGTGCTTTATAGTCAATCCAAATGGTAGGAATTGAAACGACCCAAACTTCCACTTACAGGAAACCCCGGATTGAGTTGAGAACACGTTGCATCAGAACACAAACAATAGAACATTTCATTGCTATTACAACAATTTACATCAGAGTACAAGAATATTCCAGAGTATGAATAATATACATCAGAAAAATATCAGAGATTAAATTACAAAGCAGCGGAAAATTAATACAATGCATAGTAGAAATACATTAACAAATGCGACTGAAAGAAATACACGGATACAAAGCTTTGCGAATATAGCTCCAGCTGTAAATCCAGGATCCTGGGAAAAGAAATATCTACAAAAACCAAAACTACTAGCTACCCGTATGGAAATAGGGGCACCTAGAGTTTAGGTTAAAACAATAAACTCCGAGTCAGTCATGGGACTGGTGTGAGAACTAAAACAGTTATTAACTTTATTTCAAGTAGGGCAATTCACAGGACCACGCCATATAACACGGAACGAGTTTACTCCACATGAATCTCAGTTTTAGAATAAAACAACTCAATGCTTTTTGAAAAATGAAGCTATTATAAGACTCAGGTCCCATCACACAATGCAACGCAAGCCGGAGATAGAGTTTTCCTTATGATAGCCAAACATGCTTGGTACGTTTTAAAACAAATCATTTTGATATTACTATAAGTGCATTATGTCAAAACAACTTCAAATATAAATGTATCAATTATAGACGGCATAAGCGCCCCATTCCATTATGTCTCCTTATAGGTTTACATCTAAAGCTGGAAAAATGTCGTATTGGAAATTGGATTCCCGTCATGAGTCAAGGCAAGGGATGTACTCCTTACCGATACGGATCACCTCTAGCAAGATGACCTAGGGCTCGGACGCTGGCAAGCCTCGGGATCCTCCAAGGCCGGCCCTCTCTTACTTTTGAGGATTAGTTATTCCTGAATTTCCTAGTCCTAACGGACCTATCTCTAAGCCACTAGGGACTCAATATCCGAGGCACCTCGCAATCCATTATCCACATAAGTGAAAATGTCTGGATTTCATACCATGACACCACTCCTAGCTAGAAGGAAACGTCATGTCCTCATTGGGTCCGTTATCCCGTTTCTGACTCATACCAAGGTGTGAGGCTCGCGAATTGACGCTATACACAAAGCTATGTTATTTAAAGCCGTGCTTTGATCATCAACCACAAGACTCTGCTTTTCAACAAAAGCCTTGATCATTTGCATCTCAGCATGCCACACTGACAATTCACGCCATGCAACTGATATCTATCAATATATAACCTCTAAGCTCCTACGTCTCAAAGAAGGGTGTTAAGCAAGAGAATAAATTCTCCGCCACCAAACAAATATATATTTAATAGAAATCAATCAACACAGAATAGAATCCAATGTCAGACACACATCCGTTTACAAGTCCGTTCTAGGTCTGAACGAAACCGGAGGCACCTTATTCCTTGTCCTATATGTCCAATACAGGAGAGAGGTCCTCACATATCCGGTCGATCTTCAGGTACGTCTGGACGATCACCACTTATTACCTTGTCTTGGGTGTACAGCCCAATCAAGACATTATTAATCATCCAAACGATGTGAAGATCTCCGGTCTTCAACCACCGTCTTCATCGTCGACTTTTAGTCGTCATATTAATTATTCAGAATGGGTTAAACTCGGTCTATCCGAATAACTTGCGTATTTTATAATCAGTAATCAAGTGCTATAAAAACACATCATACGCCTCATTCCAATTCAGAATATTCTTTTATTCAAATATACACATATTTAGGGAAAGGTTCCCAATAATTTTATCAAAGATAAATTCTTTTAAATTTATTCTTTAATCTTCCTTTAGATATCAATTCAAAACCAAATTAAGGTTTATCAACTAGTCGGGATTATCGAGTCTTACCGAAGTAATCATTTATTTTATTTTCCAATCCCAGCCTATTCATACCTTGGAGCAAAACTGGTAGTACTTCATATCTAACATCCACGGTGTTATCAGTAAATTTAATTACCATTTCGCGCTCAAATCTAATTAAAGATTTAACCATCGCCTGGAGTAAAATTGGTGGTACTCCATTCTCGATCACTTTCCAAATTTGACAATCAAATCATCACCTTTACATTTCAATCTAATTAAAGATTCATTAAAATTCCACTTAGTTTTATTCTTCTAGCAATCATTATTTAATGATTATTTAACTTTGGAAACACAAACATGCCACATCGACAATCTACATCGTACCACTAATTTCTACCAATATATAACCTCTAAGCTCACACGTCTCAGTGAAGGGTGTTAAGCAAGAGAATAAATTCTCCGCCACCAAACAGATATATATATTTAGCAGAGATCAACAATACGGTTTGAAATACAATGTTAGCCATGTAATCATATCTTTAACCGGGTTAAAGAACCAATGCCGTTTAAAACATAGTTCATGATAAACCCAAAATCACATTCCATTAACCATGTTCATGGAAAACAGATCAATATATATATAATTGATATAAATTTCCGTATCTAACCAATAATATAAATGGTATAACGACAAAGCCTTTTAAATTTCATATATATTAAAAGTCTTCCTCCACAGAAGCTCACTTCGATTATTACCAAATTGAGTTCCATTCAATTCCAATTAAATATATTAAATTGGAAAACTTTACTTTGGAAATTTTCCATTAAATCTTAATAAAGATTTATATATTCCAAATGACATTTCACTATTAATCAGGTTAAAGAACGAATGTCGTTTAAAACATTATTCACGATAAACCCAAAATCCAATTTCAGTTTATTCCAATTACTAAATATAACTGGAAACTCTAATAGTCTTAATTAAAAGATTTATTCTTTTCACACTGGGTTTAAGAACAGTGTTATTGAAGACACCATTCATGACAAACCCAAAATTCACTTTGATATTAAATATAAGGCTCTAAATAGAAATTATATCGGCTTACATTCAATATCAAATTCTAAAACCAACATATATTGTATGGGGAATAACGATATATATCTATCTTCCAAATTCCTCCACAATATCCGTATAGTCACGGAATCCAATATCGAAATCTCCCAAAGATGATTTCTATTCAAATCCATTCCAATTCATACATTGGAAAATTTTGGTTAGTTCAAAACCATTCACAAATCCAATTTATTTATTTAAAAATGTTGGACTATCTTTCTAATTAATAACTAGTTCATTTTGATAAAAATATATTTTTATCTTTACAAAATTGATTTTTTTTTATTCAAATTCTTTCCAAATCATTTATTATGATTTTACACAAATTATTAATATTTTTAATAATTTTATCAAGGCCCATACGGCCAGTTTCCAATAACGGCCACCGAACTGCATCCATAGCGAACTTTTCCAAATTTGATTTGAACATAATTCCAAATCCAACCGCTAGTCTTATATTCATTGTAAAGTTCTTTCCGATACGAACCCAACGGTTCTGGTTTTAGTAGAATCCGACGGTCGGATCTCCCGTAATGTCAATTTGAAGTCAATGGTCGAAATTCGCGAATGGTCGCAGCGCGACGCGTTCTATTTAAGCCATCTATATAATAAGATTGTTGTAGTTTAACAGAAAAGACAAAGAAGGGCTACGATTCATTCTCAATAAAGACTTCAAATGATTAGAAATCATCCACCTCATTGGATTGACGTCAAAACTTAACTCTGTTACATAATCCGTTAATTCACTGAGAAAACCGCTCCCACGACTGCTGCTTTATCGTCCACGATGCTTTTCCACGGTTAGTTCTCAGTTTCTTCCTCAGTAAAATGCAGGTATTTTTATTGACAAAAAGCATAATTCTTCTTCCATATCTAAATGGGAAATATGATTTTAATGCTTAGCGAGAGGATCTCTAGCCTTCCAAGAGGATCTGTAGCCCCTTTTCTTCCTACCAACAATATGCTCAAGGTCAGATTTTCATTTTTAATACTAATTATTCTTAGTTTATTATTTGCAATGTAAACGAATTCTTAAATTTACATGAGAGGGGACCGCGGGGTCATTTATATGTCGGAGATGGACATGAAGTTGCAGTTCCCCCTACTTCATTGAAATCATGAGGACTAAGATAAAACACTTAGGGTGTTTGAGGGAATCTGCAGTGCAAAAAAGTTGGAATGGAAAGTCAGGAGGAAAGAGGTAAGTTTCTTATTTCAGAACTTTGAATCATGAAAAATAGGTATGAATGATAACTCTAAGTTATTGAAAAAGATTGTCAATTATTGCTTATCCGTATTAGAAACTACAGAAAAAAAAGAGAATTGCCAATTTATTTTTGTACTCTTTCAAGCGGATCTTTAATCCTTTTTTCTGCCAATGATATGCTGAAGGTGATATCTTCTAACTACTCTCAGTTATCTAATCAAACAATTGTACGCAGATCTAATTTCCTTTTCTTCTATCTTATTTACAGTAACTTCTCTACAGTCTTCGCCACTGATTTGGAAAATTGCACTAAAAAGGTATGAATATTCAACTTCCTCTTCTCTCCTCTCTGGTATAGTTCCCACCATTTCAATGGTCAGAATTATAAATCAAAAATATTTGATCTGACTGGAGTTGCTCAATTCACAGATTCAGTCAATCTCCTCTATTTCAACATCAAAGCTTGCGCCTTTATAATTCCACTGACGATTGTTGGACCAAGTCTAATAGTTTGCCCACATGTGAACATCTGCCAAGTGCTACTTGAGGTTCCTCTTCTACTAATTTCAATTTCATTAATTTTCATTTTCTTCCATGCATGTTTAGTTTTTGTTCACAAGTCGGTAGTTGATTTCAAAGCTTAAGAACTGAGTTTTCTGTGACAAAACATTTAATTTGGTTACTTGAACATTTCTTCTGATCAAATTGTAAAGGAGATTAATATCAAATTATTTGATATGTTATTAGCTATATTTTTGTGTTAAATTTCCAACTTGGGTATTCCAAGAATCTCCGTTTGAACCTGCAAATTTATATCCAACTTGGGTATTCCAAGAATCTCCGTTTGAACATGCAAATTTATATTCGTGTCAATTGAAGAAATTGGTTTCTATTTCATCCATTCTGGACCGGTAGCTATTGGAATGCAAAATTAAACGGTCTTGAACTACTATTGCTCTATGTTTTATAATCATTTTGTTATGTTCTCTAATTATGCTACAACTTTCTTATGCTATTTTGACTATTTCCTACCACAAATATGAGTTTCATGATACTCACTGTAGTACAGTTTTTCGTTTTCCACTTTTATTAGTATAGTTGTTACCATGCTTTTTCCAAGACAACAATTTTTGACTTTTGGTCGCATGATGACAGGGGGTCATTTTTAAATTGTACCTTTTTTACATTGTTTACGGTTCATATTTGTAATAGCTAAATATGTTGTAAATGCTATTCTTTTGACTATGTTCTCTGCAAAGCAAAACGAAGAGAATGCTAAACTCATTTGCTATATTTACTTTTTTTTACGTTATTATTTTGAATTTTCCTGTAGACTAATATTACTATATTGTACATTTTGCAAGGAATAAAATGCTAAATAAAAAGTTTGTAAAAATACCAAACAGATTTAATTATGTTTGAAACTCAATAATTTATTATTCCCAATATTTAACTCATGCTTTTATTCCCATTTTGTGAGGTTGGATGTAGTTTTAGAGGAATCGAGGCTTCCACTGCAAAAATAATGAGATTAAAGTCAGAAAATATGAGATAATGGCATGATTGCACATGGATTGAAAGGATAAGAGGGAAACTTTTCTTTTTACAGCAGCTAAACCTCTACCAATATCAAATATGTTCAAAATGGAATAGAACAAGAGTGCTCAACATGTCCAAATGCCTGCTGCGGTGACCCAGACAATTTAGATGAACAAATTGCTTATATGGCTTATATTTTGATTGGTAATGTACAACTTTTGTTTTTACCTTCATGCAAAATGTACACCCTATTCTACTAGACAATATAATGACTAAATTTGTTTAAAAATTTAAGTAGCTTAATTTATATTTGGATATTTCGTGTAACAAGCATAAAGTTTTACCTAATAAAAGCACGTAAATAGCGATATTTAATTACATTCTAGCTTTGTATAATTGATTTTGTCCATTTTGATGCTATAAATTTTCATGTCAATACTATTTCTTCCCTAAATTTACTACAGTATGTACTTCATGTCCGTTTGTCAATAACAGATACTATAAGGCACATTAAATATCTTGGAATTTGGGTTGTTTATATTAGACATATAGATACAAAAGGTTAATTTAATTCTACGAGTATACAATTTAGCTCAGTTATAAGGGTCTCATTTTTTTTTTTTTTTGTTTGAGCAGAGAACTACAAATTAAACAACTAGCAGTTTCTTTGTGTATTCTTTGTTGAATTTTGATTAAGTTTATAAACAATATTGTGACTATTACAAATAATTTCACCTGACATTAGCATTTGTATATGCTCATATCATCCAATTTACTTACGAATGTGAGAATATAAATGGAAAAGATAGTTTTGACGAGTTATCTTATTTTTAGATTTTTAATGTGCTATAGAGAATTGTTGGTCAATGTTATAAATTTCTAATGTCTTCCATAGAGCTTGATTAACACAATATAAATTTAGATATTAAAAAACAATTTCTGACAATCGTTTCATGTAAATTTATGCTTAATTTTGGATGTCCATATAATAATCAATAGTATTTTTTTTCGGTATATGATATTATAATAGATTTAGCTGTACAGAAAGAATTAATGTTTTATTTCGAGAATCCTGTTGTAATGTAATGTCAAATATGGTTTGAATTGTATGCATTTTGTGTTTGTTTGTCTTCCAACAACTAAAATCCTATGCTATTTTCTATGAAACAAATTCAACTCATTGCATGATAGTTATAAAACCTTACTGTCTTTGGATTATGCTCTCTAATTTCTATTATGATGAACCACATCATAAACATTTATATATTTCACACATTCTGTTGTTTTTCCAACATACTGAATAGTATAAAACATACTACGACAATTGCAAAATTCATCGTACCTGAAATAAATAATAAATGATTAGCAGTACAAAGTGAACTTCAATGTATTTTCATGTACAACTGAACGAAATTAACTCTATTTCCCCCCAACAATACACCGAGACAAAATACAATAACAACCTACAGACCCGTGCAGTGCACGGGCTTCATACTCGTTAATATATATATAATATATAATATATATATATATATATATAATATTTCGTTCAAAACGTATTTTTATAAATTCGTTTTAAAAACGATTCCCCTTTCATTTCAATTTTAAATCAAAATTGAATACTCCTTATCATTATAATATTTAAATAATATTTTCAAAATATTAGATTTTGAAATTATTTCTTTTTTCAATATTCATTATATAAATGAATAAAATCTATATAAATATCGTTCGCATTAAAATGACGCATATCTAATCAACATGGCTTCACATACTTCAATATTTTTGTGTCCATCCAAAATTGGACATCTAATTCACATTTTAATCCTTTACTGAATATTATTTTAAAACATTCATTATTTTTGAACTGGAATTAGACCCAATCAATTACCATATAATGTTAGTTACATGGATTTCATACATCACATGTACACCACAACAATGATACACAATCATCCATCATCCAGAGTGCATTATTCAACTGCATAAGCATTAAATATAAATAATTAATGCTTACAATAGCCTGTCAACCAATCGATTGACATACAACTAAACAATTGGGATTAGTGTACGTCAAATATCATTCCAATATCCATGTGGGGTTTCAACCAACAAATACTGAATATTATTTGTGCAGTTGGGTGATGTGTAAAACTTATCATCCCAATCAATGTCAGTTAAATGGGTGTACATAAACAAATCGTCCGATTTGTAAATGGATTTTTTTTTCATTTCAGGAGAATTTTATGCCGTTCATATATACGTTAAAAATTATATTTTAATTATAAAATATTTATTTCAACACTTGACTATTTTATATAGTTCAAAAATTCAAATAAAAATGATATTTTTATTGTTCAAACATTTTATTCAACACATGAATATTTTATATAGTTTATTTCAGAAAATTTCGGTAATATAATGGCACGATATTAGAACCGGAATAATGTCTAGCATTATCCCTCTCCCGATACTGGCTCGCGCCATAGACAATAATCAATCCATCACAATAAATCAACCACACTCAATATACCACAATCAATCAATTGCATCACAATTCAATCCAAACAAATATCCATGATTTGTACAAAAAGTAGTGTCAGGGGCTACTAAGCCCCATCTGCAACCTAGTATATATTTAGTTGTAAAATAGTTTGAGTGAGAAGGTGTTCTCACATTGGGATCCACTCCGCCATTGTTTTCTGACGCTCTGATTTGCTATTCTGGTTCCAGAATTTGCAAATGATCTTCGATCTTCACACGATCTTCTTTTCAGCTTAAATGCGCCATTCCGGACAACTTTCGCCTAGTGGCCTTTCTTCCGAAAATGCTCCAATTCACCGGAATTTGCGAAAAGACATAAATCAGACTGCTGACTTTGGACGCATTTTCTGAACAACTCCGCAATTCAAAATACGGCTTCTATATAGTCAAATCGAAGAGAAAATCGTGCTCTTCGATTTTGGCACTGTGGAGTTTTGGCCATAGGGGCTCGGATTGGAAGATATGGGCTCGGAAATGTCAGGGGTTGTTATTGGCGTACGGGGTTTATAAAAATTGGATTTTTATTGATAGTGGGCCCCCACTATCGGTCTGAGGTGGCGGAGGAGGGGGCTGAGAGAGGTGGCGGGGTAGTGTAGTGGCCGATGGTGGTTGGAGTGGGGCCACGGTGAACTGTAGCGACGGGTTTTAGGGCTGTGGGGGTTTGGAGATCTCGAGCGGAGGCTGGAGAGAGGGAGGATGGTCGGAGGTGGCGTGCGACGTCGGAGGGGGGGGGGGGGGCAGTCAACGGCGGCAGCCGTCTGAGAAAAGGGGCGACGGGTTTTAGGGTTCGTTATTTTTTCTAACGTTTGAACGAGAGTGGAGAGAGTGAGGGAGAGTTGACCAAATATAAATAGATATATTTAATTTAACTTTAATTCCCATTAAGTTAGTTTTTCATTCGAACCCAAAGACTGTCGTCTCTAGCCAAGTACCCCCATTCCGGACACAATGGGATATGTTTCGTAAGTCAATTCTGTCGTTTTGATCAGTTTTTATCAAAATTAAAATATAAATCAATATATATTGAATTTAAATGTATATTTTAATTTATCGGGGCCGCATACTGGCTCCAAAAATTCCAGAAAAATAAATCTAGCTATGTTTTGATGATACGGTCCTAACAAAACTAATTTTATTGAATTTGGCGACCGTTTGAAAAATGATAATTTTCCAGTCGATTAATTTCAAACTAAAATTACCAAACACGTTTAAATTCACTGCGTCCACATATTATTCCAAAAATTATGAAATTTGAAACCTACCAATAATTTGACATTCTAGATCCAACAAAAGTGGTTACGTCGGAAATGGAGGACGTTTGCAAAATGGCTATTTTTAAGGGCTATATATTATATTAAAATATATATAAATTCCATAACGACTATTTTGAATTTTAAACTGGACATAACTTTCAATTTATATTATGAAATCTGATTTTTCACATTCGTTAGAAATATATTGTTAAACAGATTCTAATATTTCTGGTTTTACCGAAATCCGATTTATTTTGAATCCTATACATTAATTTGAAATTTAAAATCGAATTTTCAAACTACCGCGCCATTTCAGGCTCGTTTTATAATTAAAATGAATTTACTCGTTCTAACTTCGATTTAAATAAATTTTAAATCATTATTATTTAAAATAAATCATTTTATTCAAAATCCATTAAAATAGCTAAAATAGAAATTTTAAATTGGTTCTGAAAATCCGGGTTGTTACAGGAATTTTCGGACCTTTACAAATTGGCAACAAGTTGGTTGATAGCAGAGATTGCTGACAACCAACACACGAAATAATATCAGTTGTTTTTGGTCAACAAGGATAATGACACCCCAAACAAGTAGTTGAAGTAGATGTAGTTGTGATTGTATTTCAAACTTAATTTATCTAGGGATGTTAAGGTTACCATACCATTACCAATCAATCGGTAACCATTTTGGATTGAAAATGGTATACCATTTAAAATAGTATGGTAATGGTAGATTTACTATTTTAACGGTAAAATATCGGTAATATTTCTTCAATATCAGCGGTAACAGTAATTTTACCAATCAATTTAAAACATATGTATACTCATTTGATATGCTTTCTTACATGCATTTAGAACCAAACAAATGATTAAATTTAGTTCAATAATAAGGTGAAATAATTCCAAGTACACATATTTTCTTTCTCATTTATGTTTTTTACTAACACTACATATAGGATAATAAAGAAGCACTATGTACAAAAAACACATTAAGATACAAACTTTATTAGACAAATGGTAATCTACTATTACCAATGCAATAATTACCAGATTATCGGTATACCAGTCTTCAGTATACAAATTGATCGGTAATGGTAAGTAATTCTGACTTACCAGTAAAAACGACATGGTATCGGTATTTGCTAAATGGTAATGGTAACTATTACCATAACAACCTTAATTTTATCAGCCTTTTTTTGGCTTTTAGTTGATTGTAATTTGCATTTTCTTTGTCTGTGTATTTTATCAACAAGTGTTTGGAATCACGTATCTAAATATACATAAACAACACCCTAATTCTCCACTCACAATTATCGCTTGATACCCTACTCAATTCTTCGCTAAAAAACATATCATTTGTTCACTTCACTTTAACCGTTCAAAACAATCATTCATTTCGTCCACTTGCCATGTCGAGATATAACGATCTGCATTTTTGATCGTTTCAAATCGGTAATTAAACCAACTCGAGCCGTTCAAAACGACAAATTGTTGTTTAGCTTACAGGGTTTAAATATAATATACACACATAATCACGGAATATGATGAACAACAATATCTCATAGTGGAATTTTATTACAAAAGTATCCGAATTTACAAGATATTATTATATACAGCGGAAATTTTTACAATACATATGATTTGATGACATAAACTTTGCGGATTTGACGAAATCAACGTGAGCGTGTCTTCCTCACTCTCTAACTTTATTTACATTTAAGCGGTCATAAATTTGGAAGAAGCAAGATTATGGCCCTGCAATTGCTTGCATCACCACCCAATCAATCGGGTCGGGTTAACTGCACCGTCCAAAACCCCACCGTCTAAAAAACGTAGCTACAAAACACTTTCTTCTAAACCATAAACCCTAGCTAGTTTTTTCACTGACTTTACCGTCCAAAGTTCCAAATGTATCGAGCTGCCTTTTCTGCCGCTACTTACGTTATCTCGAAGAGACAGGTACAAGTATACAACGAACCCAAAGCAATTGTTATTCACGACGAATATCTAAGCTGTCTCGCTTTCAAAACTTAAATGGCCATCAACGGCGAACACATGCGAATGTGAGCAGGCATGGAGCAAAACAGCTTTGATATCCAGGAACTATGCTGCAAAAAGTATTGATTTTGGAATTGGAGCACGTGCTGCAATGCTGCAGGGCGTTCAGGAGCTAGCTGATGCTGTTAAGGTCACCATGGGGCCTAAGGTAATACCTCTAACTTTTTTCTTTTTTCCATTCATCGATTGGATGATCTCTGTAGGTACTTATTTGTGAGTGATACTCAAAATTACATAAACATACCAATCTTTGTGAGCAATCAAATGAGAATTTTAGGGAACTCTAGAATTCTGCTTAGAATTCTTTACTCCTTTAGTATTTTCTTGTGAAAAAAACCAACACAATAAAGGACACCATTTCTGCTAACAATCATGCCTCTTTGAAAATGTGAAACCATTTTTTTAACATGGGAATACTCACATCAGGCCTTTTAGGGTCATCGATGGGTAACGCAAGCCTCAAAACGATCAGATGTGTTTTTCGAGTAAACATAAAATACAAAATATACATTGAAATTTGACATATTAAATTAACATATGAAAAACATAAAGAACAAATTATTTAGGGTCTAACTTTGAGCAAGTATACATCTTTTTTTATGATTAAAAAAGTTCATATGATTCCAGTTCCAGTTCCATTAAATTTCAGTTTTGATTTATTCTACCAATTCAAATTGATCTGTAAATTTATTTCAAGACTCAATGAAATTTATTAAGAAATTTTCTTTAAATAGAATGATAAAATATGATACATAGTGTTCTACTTGTTTTTGGTCAAACAAGCATTAATTCGCGAATGAGTGATAAAAGAATCACAAATCGGATGTCCACAGTCACAGAATGTAGAAAAAGTAAAAGAATGCATAAATTTTTATAGTGGTTTGACAACTATGGTCTACGTCCACTTGGTGTCATCTATTGTTTAAATCGATATATCACAATCACAATACTTAATTGAATGAAAGTAGAGAGGATGAGTTGCGTTTGGATGAACTTCCGCTTAGAGAGCAAAAAAAAGACCATTTTCAAGTGTATGAAGCTATCTATTTATAGCTAAACATGTTTCCAGATTGGTCTGGAAATCTGCAGCAAAACCAAGGTAATGGAGGTGACCAAGTCAGAGGAGTGCGGGTTGGATCACCCACACTCCAGGTTACCGATCCGGATTCACCCAAATATGAGTGAACCGATACGATCCCAATCCAATTCGTGTTTCTTTTCTTTTGTACTGATCAGATGTTGTTCAGTGCATACCTATCCGAAGTGATTTATCCATGCCGATCCCAAATTAGGAAGTTGTACCAATCCTATGTGTGCATGAGTGAGCTGATCCCATATTTTTGTGCTATGATGTTTCGTTCCCAAGCAAGAAGCCATACCAATCCCCATTTTCAATCAATATATTTTTATATTTGTCTCCTAAAACATATCTTGCTATGAAAGATGTGTTGCATCGCCTTGAATGCGAAATCCATAGTCCACAATCTCTCCAGATTGTCCATAAATGTTGTGGCCGCTTTGAGTAGATAACCAAGTTTGCGATCTCACCCGATTGCTTATCCTATCTAAAAGCTAATGTCCAAAATCGAAGCCAAACCCACGATCACTTCGGATCGCGTAGATAATCGATCACTTTGGATTGCATACATAATCCATATCCATTTCGAATCCACCGATATCCGAATTCAGAATCAACGATATCTTTGAATCATTGTCGAGCATGATCCATACCTGATTACCGATTAGGTGGCCGAGTTGTCGGAACGACTTAAACCTTGTCAAGAACTATCTATTTTTGAGACTGGTCAAATAGCTTTGCCAAATCTTGACAAAGCAGCTCAACCTTACCAAGCACAATCCATATCTGATGACCATTAAGGGAATAAAGTTGAAATTCAGTTTTCAGTTCCATACTTTACAAGCATAATCCATACTTGCAAAGTGGTCTTATTAAAGTTTTAAAATAAAGTTCATTTACAATTCAAAAATCTTAGAGGGCGCCGAGGAATCAAATCTTGATCTCTTAAGCGAGTAAGTGACTTAGCCTTTTTTATTTCAGATTCATTAAAACAAAGAAGCATATGGAAATGGTTTATCGCTGTCTAAAAGCACGCCCAGGGATCAAGTCTTGGTTTCGTACATGAGTAAGTGACTTAGCCGTTTAGTGTTCATATCCAATGCTGATCATCAATTGATATAACTTTGGCATGCGCGCTAGGTCTAGGTTCGCTCTTATCTATTTTATCAAATCCCTTGCCTAGACACACCTAGACTCCGAAAAACCCTAAGCCCTAGCATGGGTTTTTTTTACCTGTCAAGGCGCCTGCGATGCACGAGGTTCCAAAAAAGGCCGAAGACGCCAAGGTATTTGCCTCGTGAAGCGGCAAAAAAGCGTGCCTTTTTACAACATTTGAGTAGAAATTGAAATTTTAACATTTGACCCAATAGAAATCTGATATCCAACATGGTAAGAGAAATGTGCTCGTTTGACTATTGATTTAGAGCGTATTTTATTAAAGAAAACGCTGCTTTTCTTTCGTCGACCTCTTGGAAAGAAAAAACCATAGATTTCTTTCATTGTGCTCGTTTCATTGAGCTGTCAAAAAAACCATACCTTTTTGGGGAAAGTTTCGAGACGTTTTATCTTTCATTTTCTTGAAACGAGTATCAAAGTGATATTTATGAAGCAATGCTAAAAACACATATTTACCATGAAGTATCCCCCCACCCAACAAACACACACAAAAATTAAAAAAATAAAAATAAGAAAAATCCTCCAACAACAAACCTCCCCTCCCTCTTGATGCTTTTGGGCATTTAATTCAAATCAGCCCTCGCTAGCCCTGCTGGTCAAAGCACCAAAATGCCATGAGGAGGTGCAAGTATGGCTCCTCAAATGACATACAAATCCACTAGCCGTGGGTATTTAAAAAAGGGGAAAAAAATCATGCTTTTAAAGGTGTGGTAGTTTTTTGAAATACCTTATTTTCGAAGTTGTTCTTAGTTACAAAAATAACATATGGAATTTAGCATGTTATATAGATGCAAAAATACAATGTTGGAGATAGCTAGCCTTCTCAAGTGAAAGAGCAAAATGTGGTCCAATGATTCAAATATTATCATAATTCAAGATTTTAGATTTTTTTCAGTAGCAGATTTTCCCATCCCATTTCAACTAGTCACTTAGACCAAGGTTATCACGACGCCAAGTCGAGCCACTACCGTCTAGAAGACTAGTCGATAAATCGTTCAACTAGTCGACAAATCTTTTATATACATATATTTATTAGACTTAAAAATATAATATAATTAGATATAATTATAAATTTATAATAAGTTCAAATTCAACAAAGATAGCATAATAATATGTTCAAATTCAACAAATATCCATAATAGATCCTAGTCACAACATAATAATACCCATAATATCCATAATAGATCATAAAATGAGTATGAACTCAAGCAAAATCATCTATCTCAATATCATCTTCATCTCCTTCTTCAACATTGACATTGCTTGGTTTGGATAATGGTACACCATACTTCCAACCAGGATCATTTGATTTAGCTTTCCTCTTAGGATCTTTAGCCATCTCATGTCAAGTATTTTCTGTGTTACTCTCCATTTCAACTGCTGCATATATAATTAAAAACAAATCAGTTAATAATTAATTAGGGTATAATATACTTAACAGTATATATATAAATTTTAAATATACATACCTGGCAGCGATGAGGAGCGGCGGCGGCGACGAGGTGCGAGGAGAATTAGGGTTTTTCTTCTTCTACCGACTCGTCTGTTATCGATGCGAATTGGAGTAATTTGGGTTTATCGATGTCGATTTAGGGTTTTTGGGCCAGTTAACCCACTATCGTCGAATTGGAAAAGTCGACTATCGTCGAATTGCATCGACCGACTGGTCGACTAGTCGACGACTAGTCGTTGTCGTCGAATAGTCGTCAACGTGATAACAGTGACTTAGACTTCGTTTGGATCGACTTATTTAAGCCGTTTTTGGCTTTTTTGAAAGCCAAAATGAATTGGTTTTTGCTTCCAGAAAGCCAAAAAAGGGGCTTATTTTAAGTTCATCCAAACCGGGCCTTGATCGTTTTTGTGCTTTCCGTTTTATTTATTGACATTCTGATGGTATATATTGTTTACATTGTATTAGAGCTACTCATCGACGTGCATGTTATGCTAGATTTCGTAGAATAATGCAAAACCACGTTCTCGCTAGATATAGATTTTTATGTGTGACTAATGATGCTTTTTTGGATGTATCATTAACTCTAGTTTCTAGCCTAACAGCGCTTTAGAAGTATTGATATTGATTTTCTTTTTCAATTTTGTTCGATTCGTTTACTTTGGACGAAGCACGGCCTTTTTTTTCATTTGTTTTGTTCGTTTCTGAAGAGTCGGCTAATGGGATAGAGGACTTGTCTGGAGAGTGGGTTTGGTTATGGAAAGGTGGAATACTGTAACAACATAACGCAGATATTTCTATGAATGGAGACTGAGAGTGGGCTAATGGGTAAGTACTTTCTGAACTGAAAGAAAAGCCAGCCCACATATGTTTGAAACTGTACGCAAACAGTCCATCTCATGTCCATATTTAACTGTTATTTTATTTATCATTCACAAGTTCATTAACAAAATACCGAAAACTGAAATCTGGACTGAAGCCGAAACAAAACCGAAACTACTGAAATTACGAAACCAACCGAAATTAACAAATTTTCAAACGACCGAGACCGAAACCGAGTTCTCGAACCTTGGTATTTTAATCCTTTTAACACACACACACACACACTCTCTCTCTCTATATACACACACACACACACACACACACACATATACATATATATGGCCAGTTTGTTTTTAATCTTATTAATGGCCACTAAATTAGCAACTGCTGCTAACTTATGCCTATGGGGTACTAGCAGAGATTAATGCATGCTTCTACTTTTAGGCATTGATTGGAAATTTCTTGTTATAGGGACGCAATGTGATTATAGAGCAAGCCCGTGGAGATCCCAAAGTCACAAAAGATGGTGTTACAGTCGCTAAAAGTATTGAGTTCAAGGAAAGAGGGAAGAATATGGGTGCAAATCTTGTAAAGCAAGTCGCTGATGCTACCAACACTGCTGCTGGAGATGGTACAGTTTTTTTTTTTTTTTTTTGTTATTTTAGTAACACTGCTATAATTTTTAGATTATTATTTCGTAGCTATGCTCTGGTGTACCATAATTGGTTACCAGTCTGCAGCTTCACTTACATCTTGATGTATTGTGGTGGATATCATATCTCTAGATCCAGACTAGCCATTTGTATAGTCAGCGTAGAAAATGGTATATGCCCCTCCATTCCAGCCTGTTCGCTTTCCAAAAGGTTTGCGAAAATGGGAGCGTGCTCACCATTGTCATATATTCAGTTAATTATATATTTTGTTCACTTGGTTAGTCTTGTTTTTTCATTACATGGCTAGCAAGTATGGGACAATGTGATTCTTTCAAAATATTCATTTCTAAATCCATTGTTATACACTCTGCATGTTAAAAACATTTCTGTTCTTTAATAAAATGTTGAGTTGTGTGTTAACTATACTAGTCTCACTTATGTTTATAGTTTTGTTTATTTTGGACATTACTATCCAATTTGGGTCAGTTTCAGACGTGAAATTCTTTTGTGGTAATAAAGAACATAGGAAACTAATACAGGGTTTTCCCAAACAGGTACCACTTGTGCAACTTTACTTACACAGTCTATTCTAATCGAAGGATGCAAATCTGTGGCTGCTGGAGTCAATGTCATGGATCTGCGCAATGGTATAAACATGGCTGTAGATTCCGTTATAGCCCACTTGAAAAGCAAAACCTTGTTGATAAGCACGCCCGAGGAAATCACTCAGGTTACTACTAATGATCCTTACATTTTTTTATTTTATTTTGTTTGTTTGTTTGTTTTGTTCATTTTCTTTGTTCTTTTCTGTTAGTTCTTTTGTTTCAAAATTTTGTTATTGTTACATGAGTACTGTTTGAATTTATGCCGATGGTTCGATAGCTCAATGGATGATAAGCTTTCCTTAGTACCTTGACAGCACCTATTCATATGATGTGGATGTGAGATTCTACAATGAGTAGCATTTTCCCATGCTGTATACTGTTTTTAAACTTCCTGCAACGTGAGTTTTATTGTATACAGTTACTCACCTGTGTTGAACTAAATCAGGTGGCAACCATTTCTGCAAATAGCGAACGAGAGATTGGTGAGCTAATTGCAAGAGCGATGGAAAAAGTAGGGAAGGAAGGAGTAATCACAGTTTCTGTAAGTGCTTTACTGTTCTTATATTATATATGGTCGGCCCATTGAACATAGTTTGGATTACCGAATGTATGCTTAATGCAGGATGGAAACACATTGGACAATGAGTTGGAAGTGGTTGAGGGTATGAAACTAGCTAGGGGTTATATATCACCCTATTTTATTACAGATCCGAAGACACAGAAATGTGTGAGTTATATTGTTCTCTCTTGTACTTCCTGAGTTACATAACCAGCTAAAGGGGGAATCAACATTCATGGTTTATTAATTATGTTAATCTGAAATTCGGTTTGTTTTACTTAATATATATTTTGTGACCTGATCTTTACTAAGCAATTTTAATGTATAGAGGCACACTCTATGGCACCCCATACATAACCAGCTATTGAACGCTCGCCATATATATATATGTGTATATATATATATATATATGTGTGTGTGTGTGTGTGTGTGTGTGTGTGTGTGTATACATGTGTGTGTGTGTGTATCTTATGCTATTTATTTCAAATATTTTTGGTATAGATTATGTTTCCTTTTTTTCCATCATATTATGATTCAGTTTGGTTATTTGTAGGCTTCATTGAAGTCTTCTTTGGCTAAATTTGCGAGAATGTGTGTATTTTATTTTGCATTATGTTTGAAAGATGTTGAAATAGGTTGATTTCCGGTTTACCAATACCTAGAGAACAATAATTTTGAAATTAATGGATGAAAAAGTCACTGCAATTCGCTTAATGGGATTTCAAAATGAATTTGTTGGCTATATATGAAGAGTAGAATTGAGAAGATGTATGTCCTCTGCTTGTTCTGAAAGATCGAACTATTTGCTGTATATGATTAAATAGGAGAAACACACCTCAAGTTGTGAATGGGAAGCCAACAAAGGGGAACTGAATATATGAGCTTTCAGATGCAAACAACCATATCATGTTTTCTAATTTCAGGTATATTTTTGTTGTTGTTGCAGGAGCTCAACAATCCATTGGTCCTTATTTACGATAAGAAGATTTCAGATGCAAACTCCCTAGTCCGCATACTGGAACTTGCTAAAAAGGTACTTGCTAATATCACGATTATGAGAAAACATACATGGTAACCCATGTGTGGTGAAATTTGAGGTGAAGTTTGATTTCCCTTTACTTTCACAGAACAACAGAGCTCTTTTAATTGTCGCTGAGGATGTGGAAAGCGATGCTTTAGCCATGCTTGTATTGAACAAACATCATGCCGGCCTCAAGGTAATTGATTCATGGTGCTATCTTCAGCATAACAGTTGTTAGTTTAATTAAACAATAGGAACATAATCCTTTTTTGTTTGTGTATGATTGTTTTGCCAGTAGAAGCTACGTGACGTGTCCATGCACACACCTGATTTTTTCTTTCATACATATGTACATGTGTGTGTGTATACACACACTTGCTATAGGTATGTGCTATTAAAGCTCCTGGTTTTGGTGAAAGTAGAAGAGCAAATTTAGAGGATCTTGCCATTGTTACTGGTGGTGAGGTGAGAACATGTCCATGGTTATCCTAAAAGATCGTTGTTGTAGACATGAAGTATGCTAAAAGTCGTCGTATTATCCAATATTCTTGATATATTTAAATATCTTGCAGGTTATCACTGGAGATAGAGGACTTAGCCTTGACAGTGTTCAATTAGATATGTTTGGTACTGCAGGAAAGGTAAAATATAATTCTATCTAATATAAAAAGGCATGATTAGTATGGTTTCTTATATCTAATACCTTTATTAACCGTGTAGATATCTGTATCTCTGGATGATACCATTGTTTTACATGGTGGCGGTGACAAGAGGCTTATTGAAGAAAGGTGTGAACAGGTAATTCAATTCAGAGTCAGTTATGTTGGATATAAAGATTGCAAGGTTTGCATCTTCAGCGTAAAAATTAAAAATGATTCTTTAGTCAGTGGCAAGTCCAAGATTTTGAAGCTGTAAATTTTATTTCTCCTAGTTACATTTTCTATAACCCGCAAGTTGCTTGTCTAATTTTGTGTTGTATCAGTCCGGTTAAGCCATACAATACAAATGTTAATTCCATATCGATCTACTAGCCATGACATGAGTAGCATGGATACAAAAGGGGATGCACGTTATAAGATGCGTGTACAAAATTTGACACTTTTTTTAAAATTATACTTTGTTGTTGGAAGTAACATATTGGTAACCTTGTAAAACCATTAGTCTTTTGTTTATTAAGTTTTGAATTTACACTGACAGCTAAGAACGTCCATTGAGCAAAGCACTGCTATATTCGACAAGGAAAAAGCTCAGGAGAGGTTATCAAAGCTTTCAGGGGGTGTAGCTGTTTTAAAGGTTTTACTCTGCTGTCCGTTTTCTACATTTTTGATATAATAAACGCTAGCGTATGATGCATGATATATGCATGCATGTAATGTAGAGGTGTGATATGGTATGAAAGTTGAAACTGTGTTTAATTATGATATGACTGAAACAAACGTTGGCAGACCTTGTTATGCATGTGTTTTTCTTATTAATAATCACCGATGATATATGTGTGTTTATTGCTTGAATTTGAATATATGGCATAGATTGGTGGAGCTAGCGAAGCAGAAGTTGGTGAGAAAAAAGATAGAGTTACAGATGCTTTGAACGCTGCAAGAGCAGCTGTTCAGGAGGGGATTTTGCCGGGTAAATAACAGTTTTCCATTTACTCGCACACAATATTTGTTCACATCATAAATTGTATTAAATGGGTAATGGTAGGTGGTGGTGTTGCTCTTCTATACGCTGCTAAAGAGTTGGACAAAATTCAAACTTCCAACAGCGATGAGAAAGTCGGAGTTCAGATAATTCAAAATGCTCTTAAGGTAAACTCGTTTACTATCCTGGTGGTTGTAACCATGTTTAATTACACTAAAATAATCCTGATGCCTGAATGAAAATAATGGTTTTGTATAGGCACCCGTGTACACCATTGCTTCAAATGCAGGCGTTAACGGTTCAGTAGTTGTTGGAAAATTACTGGAACAAGACGATTTTAATTTAGGATACGATGCTGCTAAAGGTATGATAACCGCTACCATCACTTAATTATATGTTTTGCAATCAGCTGAATGTCAATATAATAGGTTATTCCTTAAATATCACAAATTCTTGTAATAGTTGTTAAATGTGGACTGTTCATGAATCTTAATCTTAATTGTGCTATTTTAGGTGAGTATGTTGACATGGTAAAAGCTGGAATTATTGACCCGCTAAAAGTTATCCGAACCGCTTTAGTAGATGCAGCCAGGTTTGAATCACTATGTTCAAATATTTTACATTTATGATTTGTGCAGAGATTCTGATTAATACGCTGTGTTGCAGCGTGTCGATGCTGCTGACTACTACTGAAGCTTCAGTTGTTGAGAGGGGGGATGCGAAGGTCGGTTCTACTACAAGCCCCACGAGCGATTTTGGTTACTGATGAATTCATAGATGAAGTCGAAGGAGACGATTGAGCTTTTTGTACACTAGAATTTAAGATACGGTTGCAACTTTGAATCTGGAGAGGAAAGAACAGTCAAAAGTTTAACCGAGGGTGTGGACATGAATGCCCACCATACATGTTCCTTATATTGTTGCAGTTTGCAGAGCAATATCTGTTTTCTAATAACATTATACAAAATATTCAAAGTAATTTATATGGCTCCTGATTTCGGTACCCCCTTAGTGCTGTTTGATATCGACTGAAAGGTTCATTTTTTAAATTATATTTGTTTGGTGTTTTGTTGAACGTTGGAATCCAAATGCTTCTGTTGTGGCTTTGAATGATAATTGGAAGTGGAACCCAAGATGGGTATAGATTTGGATGTGTGGAAATGAGTGTTGGTTGCACCAAACTTTTCATCCACAAAATTCAACCCTTGGTTGCCACATGTTGTTTCGTGGGATATGGTTGTATCCAAGAACTAAAAAATACTTCTGCAATTTTTTTTTTTTTTTTTTTTTTTTTTTTTTAAATAGAGTAAAAATAGGAACATCATCTCTAGGGATCCGAGCGCTCTAACGTTCTCCTTTCTCCTCCTGATTGCAGGTCCAATGCTTTCCTCATCACTTTCATCCTTCTCCAAATGCCCATAACGACCCTAGCCTAAAAAGGAAAAGGCTCCAACTTCCCTAATCTAGCCAACCCCTTCCACTCAACTTTCGTGCCTACTCGATCCTCGTGACGTCGCCACCACGGCTTCTTCTGTTTGCCGCCGGCAGGCACAACGCTACCGTTGATATCGTTCTTGGAATCGGCAGTGGCCATGGATGCGTCTTTCGAGATCGAGGAGGATGGGATGCAAGAATCAAAGCAATTTAAGTGAAATCAAGGAAAAATTAAATCTCAAAACCCACCTAGGACGATAAATCTTGAATTTGGAAGGATTCAAAGTGGATTCAACAACGAGGATTTTAATTTTTAGAAGAATTTCAGATCGGATCGGTATTTGCGAAGGGTAAAGAATAAAAAAGTGAAGTGGGTCCGATATTTATAGTAGCGAATAAGAGACTCTTCGCCTCCCCTCCCTGATGTGACTACATTGTCAGAGTTTAGATCGACATAATCTAAGTCCAGTTGGAGGTCCTAGATAAATTCAGATAGTTTTTAGGCATACTTGCACGTTTATTTGTATTGTCTGTCGATGAATTCTATTTTCCTCTTGATATTGTAAGACCAGTTTTAGGGAACTGGTCAGAGATTAGGGACAAAATGCAAGTGACTAAAGTGATAGCGAAGAAATTGTTCTTTCAAAATCTTCATCCTCTCAACAGTAGAAGCATGAAGCACAATTGGCTTTGAAGTAGTGGTCTCAGTGAACTTACGCTTAGTTGGGACCACCGCCGCACTACCCTTGTCTTTGGTATTATCTTGGGGTCCAAGTGTTTCTGTAACGGCCGGGAATTTCGCTAAAATCCGGTTTATTTTGCACCCGGTACATTCAATTGAAGTTTGAAATCGAATTATCGAACTACCGCGCCATTTTCAATTCTATTTATAATTATATATATAATTATTTATATTCTAATGACGATCTATATAACTATATACGTTCGAATTATATTTAAAATCAATTTTTCGTCGATATTATTTAAAATAATTCATTTTAAATATGCAAAATTCGCTAAAATTGCCAAAATAAAAATTTTAAACTGGCTCGCATTTCCGGATTATTACAATCTCCCCCACTTAAAACTTTTCGTCCTCGAAAAGGAACAAAGCCGAAAGTTGTTTAACAATTCAACTCAACTTCCTTTATTTTCGTTATGGCTTAAGTTCTTCAACTTTTCAGTTTCTAAGAAGTTTTCAAATTTTTCAAAAAATTGGCTAACACCCTAAATTTTCGAAAAATTTCGCCATAACCTCCCCTGCACCGGGAGCCACGGGAAAAATCCTGAAATTGCCATATAGGCCTTCTGATCTCAAAAAGAAAAAGAAAAAGCCAAGCGGCTAGCCAATCGGCTCATAAAATCATCATCACCCAAACAAAACAGTAAATTATAGTAAATATGTACCTATTTGTCGGGCAAATAAATTTTATTCTCTGCTCTAGCCTCCTTGCTATGACATGTTCAATGTAAGTACATGTATATGCAAGCAAATGCGACCAATTTTCAATACAGTTCGATATTTTATTCAATTAGGCATAATGGTTCAAAATTATCAACAAATAAACAAACAACACAAACATCAATCAATTAGTGAATTAGAGTTTCAAATTCATAATTTTGATATATATACAAAAATCTCATTTTTGATGCCAAATCACAACAAATAAATCTATCTATATAAGTTTTGGTTCTCACACCAGTCTGATGGAAATATATAGATATCATACCTTCGAAATACGAACACAAATTCTGATGATGATATATCAATCATCAGAATCATCTCCGGGTGTCTAGAATGTGATTCTATATCTATCCAGTATATTAAAACTTCGAATATACGTTCGTGACGCGTATATGCAAAATCTTTATATATTGGATTGTCCAAATTCAAAATAAGTAAATTATTCAAATACGTATAAAACGATTTAAATTTCCAAAACAAAATTGTTTTCATTTGAAAAATATACTCTTCACACTCGTTCTAGGATACTACTGATCCTATCTCTAACGAGTCATTCTAATTGGATATTACTAATCCAATATCTGATGAATTCTTTCAATATCTGATGAATTCTTTCGTATGGTTCTAATGTGTCTTGTTCTCGAGCTCCGTAAACCAAAGCTCTGATACCAAATGTAACGACCGGGAATTTCGCTAAAATCCGGTTTATTTTGCACCCGGTAAATTCAATTGAAGTTTGAAATCGAATTATCGAACTACCGCTCCATTTTCAATTCTATTTATAATTATATATATAATTATTTATATTCTAATGACGATCTATCTAACTATATACGTTCGAATTATATTTAAAATAAATTTTTCGTCGATATTATTTAAAATAATTCGTTTTAAATATGCAAAATTCGCTAAAATTGCCAAAATAAATTTTTTAAACTGGCTTGCATTTCCGGGTTATTACAGTTTCTTTGGAGGTTTGTCCTGTGGCAATGACTCTTTTGAACGAGGATGGACTTTACTGATTGATTTATTACCTTCACGGGGATTGTAAGAGCTCTTGTGCTTTGTCAGTGTCAAAGCGGACCAAGGAATAGGAGCGCGAATGATGACGATATTTTTGTTGATAGCGCCTTCTTTCCCTTTTTCGGTCCTCCCTGTCGCGATCGTCCTTATATTCCCTCTCGGGATCGGAATAAGTTTTGTACAATCTGTTGCGAAGCTTCTTGGGATCATACCCTCGATTAGACTTAGTTCCTGCAAATCAAAGTGAACCAGTATTAAAACTAGGAAATGAAACGGCAAAGGAGTGTTGTGACGTGCAGTATGGGCGTCATGTGTGTCCCAGTGTACCCCCCCCCCTCGAGAGACCAGTAGTCGACGCCTTGCTAATGGGTGTAACTTCTTTAGTTGTAGCCGTTACAAGCTCTCTTTCGGGTGACGAAAAGAATAGCTGAGAATCGATGTCTGCAAAATGGTATTACTCGGATGAAAAGAGCAAAATTTCCAGACCCTTGAAGGGATCCTCAGAAGAGAGTGACCCACCCGCTTGCATTGGTTGGTGCTTTAACTGCTCTCGCGAAGGTGAGGTGTGCGTTGACTGCTCTCCACAAATTCCTTTTGAGCAGTGAGAGACTTCTCCGTTGTAGGCTTTTTAAGAGAAGGGGACTTATAACCTTCCTCGATTGCCCTTCGGGAGACTTCTCCTTTATCTCGTATTCCAAATCGTGACTAGACCTAGGATGGTCTGGATCGATAATAAGATTTGAGTTTCTAGGCCTGACCAATAGCTTCATTGTTATCACAATGTAAAACAGTTGGATCAATAATGGATAGAACTAAGTTTAATAATGAGCTTATTAATCCAAATCCTCCTTCGTGGAATCAATATGCATTTCTTATTTTAAACTAACATCATTCTCAATAAGTAATATGTTATCAACATATAATACTAGGAATACAGACTAAGAAGTGTCCTCGTATGTCTTTTAGGAAGATTTAGGATGTGAGGCGCATGTTAGGTTTTCAAGATCTAACCGAGAACAAATTTTAACACTATAACAATTCATAAATTAGGATTTATATGAAAAACTGTAAATCGAAAACATGCCTAAATCATGGTTTGCGAACTAATGTGACGAATCCAATCGAATCTCAAACTCGTCCCTTGAAGGACTTCGTCTCTATGGTATCCACACGAACGCCAATTCGGTCGTCATACGAATCAAATCAAAGAAGAGAAAATGGAGGTACTTGCCATTATGCAGATTAGGTTTCATTTTAATCTATATTCTTGGTTTTTGTATATGTTAAAAGGAGCACCCCCTTTATGAAATAAACGTGAACCATGAATTAAGGAACCAACCGGTATTCCCATTCCAACGCTGAATGAAATATCAATGGATTGATTTATCCAAAGAATGGTTTTCCCCTTATAATGTTCTAAGTGTTTGACCCTATGGGTTACTACAACATTGGCAATAATTTTAAATCATATTTAAAATTATAAACAGTGAGCGACATTTAGTAATACATCGCTGCTACCCAAGTTATAATAAAGTCAACGATTCGATACAACCTTTTCTATGACCAGTGTTTCAACGTAATTTATTCCTTTTAACCAATGTATCCAAGATTAAACTCGAGGCATGGAACGTATCATCATCTTTATAATTTAATCCTTTTATCTTGATCGATGACCAGATTATATAAAGAAATCAATATTTGAGCACGACCATGCATTTTATAATCATACTCAATCAAGAGGCCCATAGATTTCACTACTTATATTATAGGATTAAATTCCATCTAGATAATTCATATTATTTTTCAATTCGGGATGTATCTGATAATCATCTTTATCGTTTACTCGGTTAAAAGTAACTTTTAATGATATCAAAACACAAATATCCTCGAATAAAATATATAATCATTTCAGGTCTGAGGACCATTACATCACTTTCACTATGAGAATTACTTATGACACTATTAATTATATTCCATGAAGTTTTCTCATGTTGGTTCAGCCTAATACACTACTCTCCAATACGTATTTATGTATTGATATTAATGTCAGATATATGATCAATGAGATATGATCATCAGTCAATCAACATACTAGTTTCAATGTTTTATTGTTGCCCTATGTATAATAAAACTTGACTAGGGACATTTAAGAATTATGATACTTATTATTATATTATACAATCACAGGTTCAAGTCACTTACTTAAAACTATGTAGTTTTGTATTATTATTCTAAGAAGTTCTATCATCTTGATATTCATATTACACATCAAATATAACATAACATAATCTTTTATTTGAAATAAAATATAATATCAATAGTGTTATTAATCACAACAAATGGATTAACTCGAGGGAATAAACTCTAACAATCTCTCACTTGCACTAGAGTTAATCATTCATGTATTATATACCTATGAAACTAATGTGACTATCATTCTTCTGCCGTGATAGAGTTTTTAGTCAGTGGGTCTGCCACATTATTATCTATTCGTACTTTGTAGATATGTATATCTCCTCTGCGAACAATTTCACAGATGAAATTATATTTCTTAAATATGTGTTTGGATCGATAATGAGATCTAGGTTTCTAGACCTGACCAATAACTCCATTGTTATCACAATGTAAAACCATTGAATCAACAATGGATGGTACTAAGTTCAATAATGAACTTCTTGATTCAAACATCCTCCTTCGTAGAATCAATATATATTTCTTGTTTTAAACTAACATTATTCTTAATAAGCAAAATGTTATCAACATATAACACTAGGAATATAGTGTTACTCCAACTAAACTCCTTGTATACGCATGGTTTATTGGTCTTTTATGGTTCCTGAATCTCTTCGATTTCTGTCTTATTTCCGTCGGTACTTTTAGGGACTAGTTCTCTTTTGAAAGTACCAGTTCGAGCAATAAACATTGCTTTCTCAGAAGGTTTGTAGAAACAATAGCCTTTTGTTTCTTTCAGATATCCCACAAAACAACACTTATTCGATTTTGGTCCAAGCATGTCAGAAGCAAGACATTTAATAAGCACCTCACATCCCTAATCTTCATAAAAGATATACTAGAACACTTCCTAGTCCATATCTTATATGGCATCTTCAGAATCGTTTTAGCATGATTATAATTAAGTATGAGCGCAATTGTTTCAAGGGCACAATCCCAAAATTTATTGGAAGATTTATATGACTCATCATTGGTCATACTGAAACGACCCAAACTTGCCCGTAAGGGAAAGCCCGGATTGAGTTGAGAACACGACAAATCAGAACAAAAATAATAGAACATTTCATTGCTTATTACAACAATTTCATCAGAGTACAAGAATATAACAGAGTATGAATCAATAATATACATCAGAAAAAAAAAATCAGAGATTTAAATACATTGCATTAGCAGCGGAAAAATAATACATAACACAACTGAAAGAAATACACGGAGACAAAGCTTTCCGAATATAGCTCCAGCTGTAGATCCAGGATCCTGGGAAAATAATATCTGCAAAACCAAAACTACTGGCTGCTCATATGGAAAATATGGGCACCCAGAGATTAGGTTAAAACAATAAACTTCAGGTTAGTCATGGGACTGGTGTGAGAACTAAAACAGTTATTTAAAACTTTACTTTAAAAATAAAGTAAATCAAGGGACCATGCCGTATAACACGGAACGGGTTTTCCTAAGAATACCAGCGCATAAAACAAACATCGCAATGTTTTTCGAAAAAATGAAGCTATTATAAGACTCAGGCCGCAACACACAATGCAGCGCAGGCTGAAGGATAGAGTTTTCCCTTATAATAGCCAAACATGCTTGACACGTTATAAAACAAATCATTTTACTATTACTATAAGTGTATAGTGTCAAAAACAACTTCAAATATAAATGTATCAATCATAGACGACATAAGTATCATATACTATGTCGTCATACTAGTTTTACAACTAAAACTGAAATGTCACGTACTGGAAATTGGATTTCCATCATGAACCGAGGCCATGGATGGCTCCTCACCAATTCGAGACAATCTAGCAAATGCCTCAGGATCCCCTGTAGTGAACCCTTGTAACGGTTGGGCCGGTCCACCCTTACTTTTGTGGATTAATTATTCCTGAATACACGTTTCTCGGTCCTATCAGACTTATCCATCGGCCCCGTAGTGACCGATATATCCAAGGTGCCTCTCTATCCATCATCCACATAGGTAAAAATATAAATGTCTGGGCTCTATACCATGACACCACCCATAGCTAGAAAGAAACGTCGTGCACTCCCAACGATCCGATCCTGTTTTTAACTCATACCGAGGTTTGAGGCTTGCGAATTAACGCTATACACAAAGCTATGTTATTTAAAATCGTGCTTTGATAATCACCCACAAGACTCTGCTTTTCAATAGAAGCCTTGATCACTGCATCTCTGCATGCCACACTGATAATTCACGCCATGCAACTGATGTTTATCGATATATAACCTCTAAGCTTGTACGTCTCAGAGAAGGGTGTTAAGAAAGAGAATAAATTCTCCGCCACCAAACAGATATATATTTAATAGAAATCAATTAACATAGAATAAAATCCAATGTCAGACACACATCCATTTACTAGTTCGTTCTGGGTCTGAACGAAACAGGAGGCACCTTATTCCTCGTCCCATATGTCCAATACAGGAGAGAGGTCCTCGCATATCCGGTCGATCTACAAGTACGTCTGCATGATCACCACTCATTACCTTATCCTGGGTGTATAGCCCAATCAAGACATCAATAATCATCCAAATGATGTGATGATCTCCGGTCTTCAACCACCGTCTTCATCGTCGACTTATCGTCAAATCAATTATTCAGAATGGGTATAAACCCGGCCTTTCCGAATAATTCACGTATCTTATAATCAAGTACTATAAAAACGCAACATCCGTCTCATTCCAATCCAGAATATTCTTTTATTCAAATATTCACATCTTATAGGGAAGATTCCAATTAATTTTATCAAAGATAAATTCTTTTTAATTTATTCTTTAATCTTCCATTGGATAACAATCCTAAACCAAATTAAGGTTTATCAACTAGTCGGGATTATCGAGCCTTACCGAAGTAATCAATTTATTTATTAATCCCAATCCCAACCTATTCATCCCATGGAGCAAAACTGGTAATACTCCATATCTAACACCACAGTGTTATCGGTAAATTTAATTACCATTTCACGTTCAAATCTAATTAAAGATTTAACTATCGCCTGGAGTAAAACTGGTGGTACTCCATTCTCAATCATTTCCTAAATTTGATAATTTAAATGATCACATTCACATTTCAATCTAATTAAAGATTCATTAAAACTCCACTTAGTTTTAATCTTCCAACAATCATTATTAATGATTATTTAACTTTGGGAAATCAAACATGCCGCATCGACAATCTACACCGTAGCATCGATTTTTGACGATATATAACCTCTAAGCTCGTACGTCTCAGAGAAGAGTGTTAAGCAAGAGAATAAATTCTCCGCCACCATACAGATATATATTTAGCAGAGATCAGCAATACGGTTCGAAATACAATGTTAGACATGTAATCCTGTCTTTAATTGGGTTAAAGAACTAATGTCGTTTAAAACACAGTTCATGATAAACCCAAAATCACATTTCATTAATTATGGAATCTTCAGGGAAAACAGATCAATATATAATTGATATCAATTTCCTATCTGACTAATAATATAAATGGAATAACAACAAAGCCTTTTAAATTCCATATATATTAACAGTCTTCCTCCACAGAAGCTCACTTCGATTATTACCAAATCGAATTTCATTCCATTCCAATTTATTTTATTAAATTGGAAAACTTGACTTTGGAAATTTTCCACTAAATCTTAATAAAAGATCTATATATTCCAAATCACATTTCACTGTTACTCGGGTTAAAGAACGAATGTCGTTAAAAACACATTTCACAATAAATCCAATTCACATTCCATTTTATCCCAATTACTAAATATAGCTGGAAACTCTAATAATCTTAATTAAAAGATTTATTCTTTTCACATGGGTTTAAAAACAGTGTTACAGATGACACCATTCATGACAAACCAAAAATCCAATTTGATATTAAATATAAGGCCCCAAACAGAAATAATATCGGCCTATATTCAATATCAAATTCTGCAACCAACACATATCGTATGGGGAATAACGATATATATCTATCTTCCAAATTCCTCCACAATATCCGTATAATCATGGAATCCAATATCAAAATATCTCGAAGATGATTTCTATTCAAATCCATTCTAATTCATACACTGGAAAATTTTTGGTTAGATTAAAACCAGTCACCAATCCAATTTAGTTATTTAAAAACGTTGGATTATCTTACTAGTTAATAACTAGTTCATTTTAATAAAAATATATTTTATCTTTACAAATGTGGAATTTTTCATCCCAATTCTTTTTAAATCATTCACTATGATTTTACACAAATTATTAATGTTTTTAATAATTTTATCAAGGCCCATAGAGTCGGTTTCCAATAACGGCTACCGAACTGCATCCATAGCGACCTTTTCCAAATTTGATTTGGACATAATTCCAAATCCCACCATTCAAATTTAAATCTCTTATATTCATTGGAAAGCTCTTTTTGACACGAACCCAAAGGTTCTGGTTTTAGGAGAATCTGACGGTCGGATCTCCCGTAATGTCAATTCGAAGTCAATGGTCTAAATTTGCGAACGGTCGCTGCGCGGCGCGTTCTATTCGGGCCATTAATATATATAATATATATTTCGTTCAAAACATATTTTATAAATTCGTTTTAAAAACGATTCCCACTTTCATTTCAATTTTGAATCAAAATTGAATACTTCTTATCATTGTAATGTTTAAATGATAATATTTTCAAAATATCACATTTTGAAATCATTTCCTTTTTAGTATTCATTAAAAAAATGAATAAAATCGATGTAAATCTCGTTCGTGTCAAAATAGCGCATAACTTCAAAACGGCTTCCCATATTTCAATATTTTTGTGTTCATCCAAAACCGAACATAAATTCACATTTTAATCTTTTACTGAATACTATTTTAAAATATTCGTTATTTTAAAATATTTCATTTTAAAATATTCGTTATTTTAAAATATTCGTTATTCCTGAATTGGAATCAAACACAATCAATTACCATATAATGTTATTTACATGGATTTCATACAACACATTTATACAACAACAATGATAAACAATAATCCATCATCCAGAGTGCATTACACAACTGCATAAGCATTAAATATAAATGATTAACCCTCACAATAGTCTATCAACCAATCAATTGACATACAACTAAACAATTGGGATTAGTGTACATCAAATATCATCCCAATACCCGTGTGGGGTTTCAACCAACAAATACCGAATATTATTTGTGCAGTCGGGCAATGTGTAAACTTTATCATCCCAATCAATGTCAGTTAAATGGGTGTACATAAATAAATCGACCGATTTGTAAATGAATATTTATTTCAGGAGAATTTTATGTCGTTCATATATACGTAAAAAATATATTTTTAACGATAAAATATTTTGTTCAACACTTGACTATTTTTAATAGTCCATACTTTCAATAAAAAAATGATATTTTTACTGTTCATACATTGTATTCAACATATGAATATTTTATATAGTTCATATACACATTAAAAATTGTGTTTTTATTGAATAAATATTTATTTCAGAAAATTTCAGCATTATAACGGGGCGATATTAGAACCGGAGTAATGTCTAGCATTACAATCCAGTATATCACAAAACCACAATACAATTCATTTTCACAACACAGTCAATTTCACCATAATTCAATCAAAACAACATACGTGGTTTGTACAATAAATAGTGTCGGGGGCTACTAAGCGCCATCTACAACCTAGTATATTTTTAACTGTAAAATAATTAGAGTGAGAATGAGTTCTCACTTTTGGTTTCCACTCCGTCATTCTTTATTGGATGGTAGTTTTAATAAAATTAACCAGCTTCAAAAGATTTGTTCCACCGCGTAGTGTTCTTTACCGTGATTTCAATGCAATCTGTTTCACGAAGTTTATATTAAAAATCATATATTTTAAATAACGCTATTTCTATTTAAAAATCACATTTTTAATACCATTCTAAATATATAATAAAAATCATATTTTTATTTAAAACTATTTCATAATAAAAATTACATTTGTTTCCAATGTTACATATATTTTAAAATTTTCATTTTTAAAACCATGCTTTTCATATTAAAAATCATATTTATTTTTCTTTCTAAATGTTATTTATATATATAAAATAAAAATAAAAATCAGATCTTTACTTAATTACTAAGTTAATTAAACTAGTTAACAAAACTCACTGTTTTTCTTCTTCGTTCATTGTCTGCAAACCACTCCAGCATAGGGCTTTAATTCGCAACCACCAGAGGCCACCTGGGTCCGATCAGCCACGGCTACAACCTCTGCCAACACGAGTTCCGCCATCGCCTACCATCCCTTAAAGCTCGGTGGTCCCTACTCCTTAAAACCGAGCACGACGTCAGCTATTTTGGATGGAAATTTCGGCCTCCATGCCAAACGAAACTTGAACATCGCGGTATCATTTAGAAGATGGTGAAGCGCTCTCTGATTTTGTTTTAGAAACCATGATGTAATTCAGTGTAGTTTGGAATCAATTTAAGAATTAAAATCTGAAGCTTCGTTTGTTCATTTTGGAAGAGGAGCGGTGGGTTTCTGAGGTTTGACCATGGCGGAAATTGTAATGAGGGTTTGACTGTATGTGAAGAGTATATATACTATATTCTATTTAATTTAATTCCAAAAATTGTTATTTTCCAGTCCGAACTCCAAATCAAACCCAGCGACTGTCGCCCCTAACCAAATACCCTCATTCCGGACACAATGGGATATGTTTCGTAAGTCAATTCAATCGTTTCACAGTTTTTCCATTTAAATTAATATATAAATCAATATATTGAATTTTAAACGTACATTTTAATTTACCGGGGCCACATACTAACTCCACAAATTACAGAAAAATTATTTTTAGCTATGTTTTGACGATACGGTCCTAACAAAACTAATTTCGTCAAATTTGGAGACCGTTTGAAAAATGGTCATTTTCCAGTTGATTAAATTCAAATTGAATTGGCCAAACGCGTTTAAATTCACCATGCTCACATATCAATTCCAAAAATTATGAAAATTGGAATTTTCAACAAAAGTAATTTAATCAACTTAACTTTCATTCTGGCTAAATTTACGAGGAATTCACCACGCTCACATATCAGCTCCATTCCAACAAAAGTGGTTTCGTCGAAAATGGAGGTCGTTTGTAAAATGACTATTTTTAAGGGCTTTATATATATATATATATATATATATATATATATATATATATTCCATAGCGACTATTTTGAATTTTAAACTGGACATAATTTTCTATTTATATAATGAAATCTTAGTTTTTCACATTTGTTAGAAAGATATAACTAAACAGATTCAAATATTTCTTGTTTTTTTTACTGAAATCCGATTTATTTTGAATTCTATACATTCATTTGAAATTAGAAATCGAATTTTCAAACTACCGAGTCATTTCAGGCTCGTTTTATAACTAAAATAAATTTATTCATTCTAACTTCGATTTAAATAAATTTTTAGTCATTATTATTTAAAATAAATCATTTTAAATATTCGAAATGCATTAAAATAACTAAAATAAATTTTTTATATTGGTTCAGAAATTCCAGGTTGTTACAATCTCCCCCACTTATAATCTTTTCGTCCTCGTAAAGGAATGGAGCTGAAAGTTGTTTAACTAACCAACTTAACTTTCATTCTGGCTTTCATTCTTCAACTTTACAATTTCTAAGAATTTTCAAATTTTTCAAAAATTTGGCTAACACCCTAAATTTTCGAAAAAATTCGCTGTAACCTCATTTGTACGAGGAAACCTTTAAAACCGCAACTTGCCTCACAGGGCCATCATTAATCAAAAAGAAAAAGCCAATCGGCTCATAAAATCATCAAAACCCAAGAAAATAGTAACATGTACCTATTTGTTGGGCTTACAATTTTATTCCTCTTCTTAGTTTCCCTGCTATGACCTATTCACGCATATATATGTACACGTATGCAATTTCAATCAATTTTCAATTCAGTTCAATATTTGACTTGATTTGGCTTAATTCAGCTTTATTATCATATTGGTTTAAATTAATTATCATTCCAATATTTTTATTAGTTATACTAATAATCACATATCACAACCAGCAATCAATTAGTTGAATAGCTTTTCAAATATATAATTTTCTATATATACATACAAATCATATTTTTAGTGTCAAATCACAAACAATAGACTCTACCTAAGTTTTAGTTCTCACACCAGTCAAATGGAAATATATAGATTTCCCACTTTTGAAACTCGAGCACAAATACTGATGATGATCGATCAGTCACCAGAATTATCCCCGGGGGACTAGAGTGTGATTCTATATCTACCCAGTATATTTAAGACTTCAAATATACGTTCCTGATGCGTATATGCAAAATCTTCATATACTCGATTGTCCAAATTCAATATTAAATAAAGTACTCAAATACGTATAATAAGATGAAATTTTCAAAACTAAATTTGTTTTTCATAAATAATACTCTTCTAACTCATGCTAGGACACTACTGATCCTATCTCTAACGAGTCATTCTTATTGGATATTACTAATCCAATCCCTGATGAATTCTTTCATTTGGTTCTAATGTGACTTGTTCTCGAGCTCTATAAACCAATGCTCTGATACCAAAACTGAAACGACCCAAACTCGCCCGTAAGGGGAAGCCCGAATTGAGTTGAGAACACGACAAATTAGAACAAAAACAATAGAACACTTCATTGCTTATTACAACAATTTCATCAGAGTACAAGTATATAACATAGTATGAATAAACAATATACATCAGAAAAATATCAGAGATTTAAATACATTACATTAGCAGCGGAAAAATAATACATAACACAATTGAAAGAGATACACGGATACAAAGCTTTCTGAATATAGCTCCAGCTGTAGATCCAGGATCCTGAGGAAATAATATCTGCAAAACCAAAACTACTACCTGCCCATGTGGAAAATGTGGGCACCCAGAGTTTACGTTAAAACAATAAACTCCTGGTCAGTCATAGGACCAGTGTGAGAACTAAAACAGTTATTTAAAACTTTACTTTAAAAATAAAGTAAATCAATGGACCATGCTGTATAACACGGAATGGGTTTCCTCCGAAGAATACCAGTGCATAAAACAAACAACGCATTGGAAAAATGAGGCTATTATAAGACTCAGGTCCCATCACACAATGCAACGCAAGCCGGAGGATAGAGTTTTCCCTTATAATAGCCAAACATGCTTGATACGTTACAAAACAAATCATTTTACTATTACTAGAAGTGAATAGTGTCAAAAATAACTTCAAATATAAATGTATCAATCATAGACGGCATAGCTACTATATACTATGTCGCCATACAAGTTTTACAACTAAAACCGAAATGTCACGTATTGGAAATTGGATTTCCATCATGAGTCGAAGCCAGGGATGGCTCCTCACCGATTCGAGACACTCTAGTAAATGCCTGAGGATTCCCCCTAGTGAACCCTTGAAACGGTTGGGTCGGTCCACCCTTACGTTTGTGAATTAATTATTCCTGAACACACATTTTTCGGTCCTTTCGGACCTATCCATTGGCCTTGTAGTGACCTATATATCCGAGGCGCCTCGCTAACCATCATCCACATAGGTAAAAATATAAATGTCCGGGCTCTATACCATGAGACACCCATAGCTAGAAAGAAACGTCGTGCACTCCCAATGGTCCGATCTCGTTTTTAACTCATACCGAGGTGTGAGGCTCGCGGATTAACGCTATACATAAAGCTATGATATTTAAAGCCTGGCTTTGATCATCAACCACAAGACTCTGCTTTTCAACAGATATCTTGATCACTGCATCTCTGCATGCCACACTGATAATTCACGCCAGCAACTGATGTCTATCGATATATAACCTTTATGCTCGTACGTCTCAGAGAAGGGTGTTAAGCAAGAGAATAAATTCTCCGCCACCAAATAGATATATATTTAATAGAAATCAATTAACACAGAATAAAATCCAATTTCAGACACACATCCATTTACTAGTTCGTTCTGGCTTTGAACGAAACCAGAGACATCTTATTCCTCATCCCATAAGTCCAATACAGGAGAGAGGTCCTCGCATATCTGGTCGGTCTCCAAGTACGTCTTGATGATCACCACTTATTACCTTGTCCTCGGTGTACAACCCAATCAAGACATCAGTAATCATCCAAACAATGTGAAGATCTCCGGTCTTCAACCACCGTCTTCATCGTCAATTTATCGTCGAATCAATTATTCAAAATGGTTATAAACCCGGCCTTTCTGAATAATTCACGTATCTTATAATCAAGTGCTATAAAAACAAAATATACGCCTCATTCCAATATAGAATATTTTATTCAAATATCCACATCTTATGGGAAAGGTTCCTATTAATTTTATCAAAGATGAATTCTTTTAAATTTATTCTTTAATCTTCCTTTGGATAACAATCCTAAACCAAATTAAGGTTTATCAACTAGTCGGGATTATCGAGCCTTACCGAAGTAATCATTTTATTTATTAATCCCAATCCCAACCTATTCATCCTGTGGAGCAAAACTGGTAATAGTCCATATCTAACACCATGGTATTATCGGTAAATTTAATTACCATTTCACGTTCAAATCTAATTAAAGATTTAACTATCGCCTGGAGTAAAACTGGTGGTAATCCATTCTCGATCATTTCCCAAATTCGATAATTTAAATTATCACATTCACATTTCAATATAATTAAAGATTCATTAAAACTCCACTTAGTTCTAATCTTCCAACAGTCATTATTAATGATTATTTAACTTTGGGGAATCAAACATGTCGCATCGACAATCTACACCGTACCATCGATTTCTGTCGATATATAACCTCTAAGCTCGTACGTCTCAGAGAAGGGTGTTAAGAAAGAGAATAAATTCTCCGCCACCAAATAGATATATATATTTAGCAGAGATCAACAATATGGTTCGAAACACAATGTAGACATGTAATCTTGTCTTTAACTAGGTTAAAGAACTAATGTCGTTTATAACACAATTTACGATAAACCCGAAATTACATTCCATTAATCATGAAATCTTCACGGAAAACAGATCAATATATAATCAATATCAATTTCCGTATTTGACTAATAATATAAATTAAATAACGATGAAGCCTTTTAAATTCCATATATATTAACAGTCTTCCTCCACAAAAGCTCACTTCGATTACTACCAAATCGAATTCCATTCCAATTTATTTTATTAAATTGGAAAACTTTACTTTGGAAAATTTCCACTAAATCTTAATAAAATATTTATATATTCCAAATCACATTTCACAGTTAATTGGGTTAAAGAACGAATGTCGTTAAAAACACAGTTCACAATAAACCCAATTCACATTCCATTTTATCCCAATTACTAAATAAAACTGGAAACTCTAATAATCTTAATTAAAAGATTTATTCTTTTCACACGGGGTTTAAAAACAGTGTTACTGAAGACGCCATTCATGACAAACCCAAAATCCAATTTGATATTAAATATAAGGCTCTAAACAGAAATTATATCGGCCTATATTCAATATCAAATTCTGCAACCAACACATATCGTATGGGGAATAACGATATATATCTATCTTCCAAATTCCTCCACAATATCCGTATAATCACAGAATCGAATATCGAAATATCCCGAAGATGATTTCTATTCGAATCCATTCCAATTCATATATTAGAAAAATTCTGGTTAGATTAAAACCATTCAACAATCCAATTTATTTATGTGAAAACGTTGGATTATCTTACTGGTTAATAACTAGTTCATTTTGATAAAAATATATTTTTATATTTACAAACTTGGAATTTTCATCCCAATTCTTTTCAAATCATTTATTATGATTTTTCACAAATTATTAATATTTTTAATAATTTTTTCAAGGCCCGTACAGTCGGTTTCCAATAACAGCCACTAAACTGCATCCATAGCGACCTTTTCCAAATTTGATTTGGACATTATTCCAAATCCAACCGTTAAAATTTAAATCTCTTATACTCATTGGAAAGATCTTTTCGATATGAACCCAATGGTCTTTTTTAGGAGAATCCGACGGTCGGATCTCCCGTAATGTCAATTCGAAGTCAATGGCTGAAATTCATGAGTGGTCGTGGCGCGGCGCGTTCTATTCAGGCTATTAATATATATAATATATATTTCGTTCAAAACGTATTTTATAAATTCGTCTTAAAAACGATTTCCACTTTCATTTCAATTTTAAATCAAAATTGAATACTCCTTATCATTATAATATTTAAATGATAATATTTTCAAAATATCACATTTTGAAATCATTTCCTTTTCGATATTCATCATAAAAATGAATAAAATCGATATAAATCTCGTTCGTGTTAAAATAGCGCATAACTAATCAACACGCTTCCCATATTTCAATATTTTCGTGTCCATCCAAAATCGGACATCAAATTCACATTTAATCTTTTACTGAATATTATTTTAAAATATTCATTATTCTAAAAATATTCGTTATTTTGGAATATTTCGTTATTAAAAAATATTTGTTATTTTAAAAAATTCGTTATTCCTGAAATGGAATCAGACACAATCAATTACCATATAATGTTATTTATATGGATTTCGTACAACACATGTATACAACAACAATGATAAACAATAATCCATCATCCAGAGTGCATTACACAACTGCATAAACATTAAATATAAATAATTAACGCTCACAACAGTCTGTCAACCAATCGATTGACATACAACTAAGCAATCAGGATTAATGTACGTCAAATATCTTCCCAGTACCCGTGTGGGGTTTCAACCAACAAATATTAAATATTATTTGTGCAGTCGGGCGACGTGTAAAATTTATCGTCCCAATCAATGTTAGTTAAATTGGTTTACATAAACAAATCTTCGGATTTGTAAATGAATATTTATTTTCATTTCAGGAGAATTTTGTGCTATTCATATATACGTTAAAAATTATATTTTTAACGATAAAATATTTGTTTCAACACTTGACTATTTTTAGTAGTTCATACTTTCAATAAAAATGATATTTTTATTGTTCATACATTTTATTCAACACATGAATATTTTATACAGTTCATATACACATTAAAAATTATATTTTTAATGAATAAATATTTATGTCAGAAAATTTCGATGTTATAATGACGCGATATTAGAACTGGAGTAATGTCCAGCATTACCCCTCTCCTGATACTGGCTCGCGCCATACACAATCAATCCAATCAATCACAAAACCACAATACAATTCATTTTCACAATATAGTCAATTTCACCATAATTCAACCCAAACAACATACATGGTTTGTACAATAAACAGTGTCGAGGGCTACTAAGCCCCGTTTGCAACCTAGTATATTTTAACTGTAAAATAATTAGAGTGAGAAGGAGCTCTCACCTTTGGTTTCCACTCCGTCATTCTTTATTGGATGGTGGTTTTAATAAAATTAACCAGCTTCCAGATTTGTTCCACCGCGTAATGGTCTTTACCGTGATTTCAACGCAATCTGTTTCACGCAGTTTATATTAAAAATCACATATTTTTAATAACGCTATATCTATTTAAAATTACATTTTTAAATCAAGGCTATTTTATTTTAAAAAAGAATCACATTTTTAATACCGTTCTATATATATAATAAAAATCATATTTTTATTTAAAAATATTTCATAATAAAAATTTCTTTTTCATTCCAATGTTATATATATTTTAAAATTTTCATTTTTTAAACCATGCTTTTCATATTAAAAATCATATTATTTTTCTTTCTAAATGTTATTTATATATATAAAAAAAAATCAGATCTTTACTTAATTACTAAATTAACTAAACTAGTTAAAAAACTCACTGTTTTTTTCTTCGTTCACTGTCTACAAACCACTCCAGCCTAGGACTTCAATTCGCCACCGCTAGAGACCACCTGGGTCCGATCACCCGCCTCTACAACCTCCGCCACACGAGCTCCACCATCGCATGCCACGGCTTGAAGCTCGGTGGTCCCCTCCTCCCTAAAATCGAGCACGACGTCGGCTGTTTTGGCTGGAGATTTCGGCCTCCACGCCAAACGAAACTTGATCATCGCGATATCATTTAGAAGATGGTGAAGCGCTCTCTGATTTTGTTTTAGAAACTATGACGTAATTTGGTGTAGTTTGGAATCAATTTAAGAATTAAAATCTGAAGCTTCGTTCATTCATTTTGGAAGAGGAGCGGCGGGTTTCTAAGGTTTGAGCACAGCGAAAATTGTAATGAGGGTTTGATCGTATGTAAAGAGTATATATATATACACACTATATTCTATTTAATTTAATTCCAAAAATTGTTGTTTTCCAATCCGAACTCCAAATCAAACCCAACGACCGTTGCCCCTAGCCAACCCCCTGTTTGGGCACAACATGATATGTTTCGTAAGTCAATTCTATCGTTTCGATCAGTTTTTCCATTTAAATTAATATATAAATCAACATATTGAATTTTAAACGTACATTTTAATTTACCAGGGTCACATACTGACTCCAAAAATTACAGAAAAATTATTTCTAGCTATGTTTTGACAATACAGTCCTAACAAAACTAATTTCGTTGAATTTGGAGACTGTTTGAAAAATGGCCATTTTCCAGTTGATTAAATTCAAATTAAGTTGACCAAACGCGTTTAAATTCACCACGCTCACATATCAATTCCAAAAATTATGAAAATTGGAATTTAGCAATAATTTGACATTTCAGATCCAACAAAAGCGGTTTCATGAAAACGGAGGTCGTTTGCAAAATGGCTATTTTTAAGGGCTTTATATATATTTAAAAATATATATAAGTTTCAGAGCGACTGTTTTAAATTTTAAACTGGACATAACTTTCAATTTATATAATGAAATCTCAGTTTTTCACATTCGTTAGAAAGATATAATTAAACAGATTCAAATATTTCTTGTTTTATCGAAATCCGATTTATTTTGAATTCTGTACATTCATTTGAAATTAGAAATCGAATTTTAAAACTACCGAGCTATTTCAAGCTTGTTTTATAATTAAAATAAATTTATTCGTTCTAACTTTGATTTAAATAAATTTTTAGTCATTATTATATAAAATAAATCATTTTAAATATTCAAAATCCATTAAAATAACTAAAATAAAAATTTTAAATTGGTTCAGAAATTCCGGGTTGTTATACGTATGATATATAGTAAGGTGTGATTTCTCCTTTCAAACACACCATTCCATTGTGGTGTTCCTAGTGAAGTGAGTTGTGATACAATTCCACACTTTATCAGATAGCCATTAAATTTTTGGCTTAAATATTCACCTCCTTGATCTGTTCGAAGTGTCTTTAAAATTTTTCAATGTTGGTTTTAAACTTCATTCTTGAATTCTTTGAACTTTTCAAAGGATTTTGATTTGTGTTTCGTAGGATACACACAATCATATCTACTGACATCATCAGTAAATGTAATGAAGTAATAGAACCTACCTCTAGCTGATGTACTCATTGGTCCACATACATCACTATGTATAAGGCCCAATACATCACTAGCTGGTTCATTGTGTCCAATGAAAGGTGTTTTAGTCATTTTTCCTAATAAACAAGACTTGCAATCTTCATATGTTTCGAAACCAAATGACTTCCAAATTTCATTGGTATGGAGTTTTGATATGAGTTTATTGTTTATATGCCTTAATGACAATGCCAAAGGTTTGTTGGATTTAAATCATTGGATTTAATCCGCTCAGTATTTATATTATAATCAAGCACATTAAAGTTAAGAATTTAAAAAGATCGTTAACTAATTGTGCATTTCCATAAGATATTTTATTTAAATAAAATGAACAACAACTGTCTTTTATTACAAATGAAAATTCAAACTTGTCTAAACAAGATACATAATAACATTTATTTTAATGGAAATTACATAACAACAATCTTTTAATTATTCAGTTAAGCCAGTGGTTGGGACAAGAGGTAGCATCCTATGGATAATGCAGCAATATTTGCTTCATTTCCACTCGTAAGTCCACTTTTCCTTTGGCCAGATTTCTACTCTTTTGAAGTTCCTGTAAATTCACACACACACACAGACACACACACACACACATATGACCCATATCTAGTATCTAATATCAGAGATGTATAATATAGCAACCCGAGGTTTTGGAAAATATCGAAATAATAAAATTATAATTTAATATTTTGGTATTTTCCAAAATCTCGAGCTGTTACATATAAGTAGATAGTTATAACATTTATTTCTTATTCGGTTGAAGTTATATTTTCCCTTTAATTTTCAAATCTTCTAAATATGCACAACAATCATGTATCCTTTTGTTTTGAGGACAATTCTCGAATTTCGTTGTTAGTCAAGAAATTTGATTTAATTCAGTTTATCCTTCTTAAGGATCGATCTTAGTGATAAATTATTGGTGTTATTTACCATTTAATCTATAGGAGATAATAAATGGTAAATGATATTGCAACATATATGTTCTACATAAATACAAATTTTGATAATCAATTTTTTTTACAGAACATTGTATAAATATATAAATTAAGTAAAATATGCTCCCACTCAAATCAAAATCCCTCTATTTATATATATATAAATATTAGTATACATATATCCTAGTGATCCAAGATTCATATCTAATCATCCCTTGAGTTAGCTTTAGCTAATCCCTAAAACACGATCTTTTATGTAGACATCTAATGTCAATTATATCATATATAATTCTTGGATAGCATGATGAACAATTTTTGTTCATTTAAATATTAAATATTTCATGCTCTTTGTCTCTAGGCTCATAATCTTATTATGGCAGCCTAGTTAACTCAGACCCAATTATATAGTTTGATTATCACATTTACTCTAGCGCATATAACCAAAATAAACAGTGCACTAATGTAAGGACCTGCCTTTTTGCCTGGTTTTTGCTGGTAGTTAAACCAACTTAAACAGGTTATAAAGATGGATTGTTAGGGGTACTTAAACATTTTCGCAAAAGTGAAGGAACATTTCCATTATCATTACAATAATATTACATCAGAGTAACAAGAGGTACATCAGAGTACATCGATTACACAATGGAAAAGATACTAAACTCAGTGGAAGAATATGAATACTCGAAGATATAATAGCTCCAACTAAAACCAGAATCCTGCTCTAACCAACTCCAAGGTTAAATATGCAACCAAATTACTATGATACCCGTGTAAAAACTATGTACACCCAAAGTTTAGGTGTGAGAACAATAAACTCCAGGTCAGTCATGGGACTGGTGTGAGAACTCAAAACAGTTGTTTTAGGGTTTATTTTAAAGTTAGGTAATTTACCGGACCACACCACTAACGCGGAACTACTCCATGTGAATACCGGTGTATAGAAATTCGCAATGACTTCTTGAAAAATGACATTAACATAAGGTCTAGCAGCACACACAATGCAAACGCACAATTGGGCAATGTTTCTCCTTATGCAGTTAAAAATGCCTTTGATACGCTAAAATCCTCTTTCATGTCATTATTAGTGCGTAGTGTGAAAACCTTTCGAAAGTAAATGTATTAAAATAGCCAGCATAGGTACCATATACTATACTGACATATAGTGTACAGCTAAAACTGTACGGGATCATAGTGGAGATTAGGTTTCCAACAATGACCAGGCAAAGGAACTTCCTTACCGAACCGAATTTTGAACACCTCTAGAGGGATGTTTGAAGATCAACTGATGCTCCTCATGCCAGCACAAGGCCGGGTTACCTCTGTAATTAGGTAATTTAGAGTATGCCTGTGTATGTCATCTCCCGATCATTACCGACCTTTCTGAGCGCACGCCAACAACAATCATAAAAGTAGACGTTTTCCACATATGTTAATACTTGGGCTCCATACCATGGTATACCTTTTATCTAGAAAGAGACAACACCGCATAACCCTTTTGCATTTCTTTCTATTTTAGTCGTTTACTGGGGTGTGAGGCTTGCCGTGGTCACAATATACTCAAAGCTACACTTAAATAAGTCATGCTTTGATTATCCATAGCTCATCACATAACTTAAGTATGCCACATTGTCTTCCATCATTATGTAACCTCTAAGCTCATACGTTATAGAGAAGGGTATTAAGCTAAGAAAACAAATTCTTCACCACCAAGAATATATATATTTAACATAAATAAGTGCTATGTAGTCAATTACAATGTAAGACACACAATCCATACATGTCCGTTCTGGATCTGAATGAAACAACAATCCAGAATTCCTTCACATACGTTCGGACTTCTTGCCATTTAACTGATATAAAATCCATCTGCAAATGGTGGGCTACCCATTTGAGACATTCATCAAGTCGTTCTTACAATATGAAGGGTCCCGGTCTTCAATGTCTTCAGTTGCTCCACAACGTTGTATTATTACTTGGAATGGTTTTCGGGCATAAATGTGATCCCAGCCTGTAACGACCCGGGAAAAAGCGACCTTGGTTATCCGATATACAACACATATCGAACAATCAAAAGTCGAAATTACCGGATAGTCCAAGAAAGAAATTAGAGGGTGAGGATAGATAAGATAGAAAATTAGAACAGAAGAAGAAGATAACAACATCAGAGTAACACGAATCTCACAGCGAAACGAATAAAATATAATAGACAACATATCTTGAAATCAAAGCAGTATATGTATATCATACCATTATCAGAGTACAACACTTTCATCACAGCGGAATAATCAATAGCTAGAAAAATCTTGAAGCCTCCTGCTCCAAGCTCTTCAAGCATACCTGTAAATCCTGACTACTTGACTGCCCGTACAAATTTGGGCACCCAAGAGTTTAGGGAAAACAAACAAAATAAACTCCGGGTCAGTCATGGGACTGGTGTGAGTAAACTCAAATCATTTGGTTTAACTTTCAAAAACCTTTCGAAAGAAAAAATAATCGTAAGACCAATCCACACATAAACACGGACGGTTTTTACCTTACGATAACCCAAAACACTTTGTAAATCATATATTATCTGATATTATAATAATGTCTAATCATAAGTAATTAAAATCTAGTAGAACGCTTGCATCTCACGCTCTACATATATAGTATACAAATCAAACTCGCAGGCACTTATTGGAGATTGGATTCCGACTTTGACAAGGTATGGGACCACCTGCCGATAGTGTATCTCTAGAGGCGAATACACTGGGTTCAACAAGAACATCTTGCAACCCGGCCCACACATGACCTACCACTCATTTCGCTTGAGTGTATCGAATGTATATCACCAACGGTTGGGATCAGCAACCGTCTCCCGAATGGGACAGCATCGATAGATTAAAAAAGCAATTGGAATTTCTCTAGATAGGTGATCATACATCCTAATGGGTGCGACCCACATAGCCATGCTGCCTGCCCGATTTTTGTCATTTCCCGGTTGATGAGGCTAGAGGTCATAACGTATCTTTTGACAGATCACACCTCCATTACTTTGAATGCCACATCGTCATACCCGCCAAATCACAAATTGATTTCACCAAAAATACCACGGGTATACAGCTAAGAGAAACGAATTCCTCCGCCACCAAACGTAAGTACGTTTGAAGAGATCAACTTACGCGATCCTTTGAATATACTCTGTCAGACATTCGTCCATTCACGTTTGTCCTGGGACTGGACAAACCGAAGGCACTATTCTGTAAATAGGATAGCCCTTGCATAACTCCGTCTTCAATATATTCAGCATACTTGATTTGCAACGCTTATGCCAATACGGAGTGGTTCTCTGGATAATAATCCGACCGGTCTCTCCATATTAACAACGTTAAAATGGTCAAAACTTTGATAGTCGGTGATTTAACTATCAATTAAAAACATGTCGGTGTGCAAACAACGATATTATTTCCAGATGGAAATTCTATCGATCAATCATCATTCATCATCAAATTATCATAAATTTACCCTTTTCCTTATTCTTGTTTTCCTATATTTCTTATTTACTATATTTAGCAAATATACGTTATTAACAATGGAAAACAATTCCATTTCTCATTTTCTATATTCAGAAAACATTTCTGATTTTCATTTGGAAGACATTTCCAAATCTCCTTCATTGGGTTTAAACTGATGTTTGAATAAACATCGCTATGCCAACACCAACCATTTCGCTCATTAACTAAATTCACTTAACCCCTTTCACTCTCGAACCTTATCCACTTCTTAGTTAAAAACGAAGTCAATCAAGTTGGGGTATAATTACCTCTCAGACCTTAACTGAACAACATTTCTAACTTCGAAATAGACAAAGTTCAAACTTCACTCTTTAAGAAACTTCCTTGCGAACTCTCGGATCCAATTTATGAATCCACTTCCTTTACTGAATCATTTGATTATAACTATAAATGTTATAATTCCATGCTTTCAAAATATGTTAACTTAAATATATTTCCATATCTTAATTTGGATAAATAAACAACCAACTACTTTATTAACAGATAATTAAAACTTGATTTGAAACGGAAAGTAAACATTACTTCCCTTGATTCGATATAATCGAATTTCCATTTATGATTCACTCTCGAATAATCACTATCCGATAATTCTCTCTCGAATAAACTACATTCGATTCCCCTGTTCGAATAACTAATATTCGATAATCCTTTTCTTCGAATAACTAATATTCGAAAAATCTCACTTCGAATAAACCATATTCGATAATTCTCTCCTTCGAATAACTATATTCGATTTAACATACTTCGAACGAACTATATTCGATTACTCTTCTCGAATAAACTATATTCGATAACTCTACTTCGAATAGGTGATATTCGATTAATTCCCTTTTTGACTAACCCTACTTAATTTACTAATACTCGACTAACTCGACTTAATTAACTTCTATTGATTAATTACTATTTGATTTAACACCATTTGCTTGACTCTAGATCGCAGCGATCACAATGGTTACGCCCGATTCCCTCAGGAAACATCCGACCGCCGTAGGCTATCTGCAGCCCTGCGAATTACGCTAGCAGTCGTGCTAAATGGAAATTCATCCTTAAATAACTTTGTCTATTTTTAACTCTATCTCGAATAATTAGATTCGATCAATTCTAATTGAATAACTAATATTCAATTAACCCTTATTCGATTACTATATTTGAATAACTCTAGTTCGATTTGACTCAAAACGATTAACTCTAACTGATTAACTCTAACTGGTTAATTCTAACTGAATAACTCTAACTGGATAACTCTAATTGAATAACTCTAACTGGTTAACTCTAACTAACTAACTCTAACTGTTTAACTTTACGGTTTAACTCTGACAGTTTAACTTCAACGGTTTAACTTTAACAGTTTAACTCCAACTGTTTAACTCTAACAGTTTAACTCCAACTGTTTAACTCTAACAGTTTAACTCCAACGGTTTAACTCTAGTTGATTAACTCTTTTAAATTAATCCCTTTGACTTTTCTCTTTTGAATAATTCCTTTGGAATAATTCCTTTGAATTACTTCCCTTGAATAGATTCTTTTTCTATTCGTTTACTCAACAAATAACTATTCTCTTTTCGCTTCTATTTACTTAACAAATAAATATTCCCTTTAACTTTTCTATTTATTCAACAAATAAATATTTCTTTTAACTTTTCTATTTATTTAACAAATAAGTACTTCTTTCAACTTTTCTTTATTCCCTACATGAATATTCCCTTTTCAATTCCATTTGTAAATACTTTTACGAATGTTTCCCTTTTTATTTCTATTTGTAATCGTTTCACAAATATTTTCCCTTCTATTTGATTTCACCAATATTTTCCCTTCTATTTGATTTCACCAATATTTGTTTTTTTTTACAAATGCTTTGATTCTATAATCATTTTCTCTCATGAAGTTCTCTTCCTTTTATATATAAAATCTATTGATTTTATATAAATAATTTATTTTCAAAATAAACTTTGAAAATCCCTTTTCACTTTCTAGTATCACTTATGGTATAAAAATACCAAATCAAAAGGTTCAATCATCATCCAAACACACAGGTTCAACAACAGATGATATAACACATCATATATCAGAATATATGAAAAACGATAAATAAATGTTGAGGAATCCAGTTGACAGAAGTTACACAATATAATTCACATCAATTTCATTTCAATATGAGGTATTCTGATAAACAAAATCAACATCGGTTAACGATATATATAACTATATCGGTATTTTCAATCAATTGACTAACAGTTCAACCAAACAATCAACACTCAGCAATTCAACCAATAATTATCAGTTCTAAAAATACTTTATAAAAATATAAAGTGCTCAGAGTTAGTGAGATTTACCCACCTTGGACGGTTTATCGTTGAATAACGATAATCGGTCATTGATTTGGTTCAGACGTTAAATTTCACCATAAATCCAAACGAGCTCCAATCCACTTGCGGTCAGTTCCATTGCGTAGTGCTCGTCCATACGATCCCAACGGATCCTATTTCGTTAAATTTCGTTAATGTATGCAAAAGTTATGCTATTTACAATATTTACCTAATTTAAATGAATATATATTTAGTTAAATTAATTAAATTATTTTTATCTTAATTAATTTCTAATTGCGTTATTAGCCAAATTACCTTCCCTGCCCTTCTAAAAAATCATACTTTCCCATCTCTAGCCATATCCAAATTTTTTTAAAATTGAAAAACCATTTTAATATTAATTAAATTTAATTTTCAAATAAAATATTTAAAAATATTCATTTAATTATAACTTAAATTTTTTAACCCGGATCAAAAATCTGCTTCCACTCATTTTAAAGTATATTCCGATAAGAATCCAACGGTCCTTGTTTCGTGGAAATCCGACTTGTTTTGAAAAAGTTATAAGCTTTTAAAGTTTATGATTAAAAATTACGAAAATGCTCCTGGTCTTTTTTAAATTCAAATTAAATTCAAATTAAATTTTAAATTAATCATCCCATCCGTCGGATCAGTTAGGGATAGCCAGGGAGAGCAGGAAACTATATTTTCCAAACTCAAGCCTTAGACACTATCCTCTCTGTCACCCTTAGAATGTTCTGATATTTATTTTTACAAATTCTATTGTAATTATAATATATATATATATATATATATATTACACAAATAAATAAATATTATTTAAAAACTTACCCCGCGAAGCCCAAGCCTCTGCCTAAGAGTCCCTAGCTCCCCGTCTTGCCCTCCTTTCTCCCTTCCTTCCCTTTTCCCTATTTCCTAATATTTTATTATTATTTCTGCCATTGCCAAAGCTTGAAAGAGGAGGAGGAGTGAGTTTAAAATGAGGGGGGGGGGGGCTATTTATAGCCGAAGGAGTCACATGGATTGCTGAGGTGGCGCGAATCCAACGGTCGAAAATGGATGGCTAGGATTAATCCTTAAATTTATTAAATTATAAATAAATTTAATAATTTATGAATAGTAAAGTGTGTTTTCTCAACCCTATTCGGACGTTAATTTGACTTACTTATCGATACCTTATCCAAAATCTTTTTCAACCATGTTGTTCAATTTTTCTTGCTCTTCAATAATATATAAAAATATTTAAATTTTGAATTCGTTTGAACTTTCAAATAATTTAAATTCAAATTCAAAATAGTGTTTTGTGTTAGTTTCAACACCTTCCGGTCTCATGTTGGAGTATCAAACGATAACGGTTTTCAGAAATTCTTTCACCATCTGGTCCGGTTTTTAACGTACTTCAATCCTATGTATTCAAATCAAAAATCGGAGTTTGTTTAGATTTTCACATAATTTATTTAAATTTTGTTTCCTTAATAACTTTCTATATCCATTATAGGATTTTTCCAGATTTCATATATAGCTAATATCCTATGTTTAGAATTTTCCTGGATAGGTCTCAGGTTCCGGTTTTGCCGTTAGCATTAGCAAATTCCAATTTCCGTCAAAATTTAGTTCAAATTTTAGCCTTTTATTTTTTTCTTTTCCACATACGGATGCCATTTTTGACGTAACTTGGTTGGTTACCTAATTTCATCATTTCGGATTTAGTGAAACTGATTTCATCGAAATCCGAGTTCGTTAGCTACTACTTCCTTTGTAAACGTACTGTTTTTAATTAAAAATTTATCCTTTTATACTGCCAGTTCACATTATATTGCAGATCCACTAAATTTCTACCATTTCGGAATAAAATAAAATATTCAAAATTATTGAAATTAAACCATTTAAACTTCCTAAAAATTTATCCTTTTATACTGCCAGTTCACATTATATTGCAGATCCACTAAATTTCTACCATTTCGGAATAAAATAAAATATTCAAAATTATTGAAATTAAACCATTTAAACTTCCAAAACAATAAAAAACATTTTTAAATAATAACTAAATGGTCAAAAAAATCAGGGCCGTTACACAGCCTTTCTAAATAATAAGCGCAATAAAAGACACAATTACAGAACACACAGGCATTCAACCAAATCTCCTTCCTCCTTGGATTTGTGAAATTAAACTTCTTTAAACTCATTCTCAAATTATCTTTAACAAAATCCATATTTCAACCTTTTCTCCTTTAAAACACATCTTTTAAATAAAAGATAATCTAACCTCAACTAACTTTTTGTTTGATAACACGTTATCCAAATCTAGTTTTCTTTTGAAAACCGTTCATCCATAGTTTCCAATTAAAACGATTACCCAACATTCTATTCTTTTAATCTTAATTAAAACATTATACTTCCTTCCCAATTCCTTACTTTTTAATTTCCTCAAATCGAAGATTTGATTAAATCCCCAAATTACGATATGAATTTTCACAACTCAATCTTATCGGGTTTCAAGAATTATATTATTGAAGATACCATTCACGACAAAACCCAAATCAATTGATATTGAATATAAGTTACACAAAATTGTATTTACTTATATTCAATATCAATTCTCATAATCAACGAATATTATAAAAGGAATAAGGATAATAATATCTTTCAAATTCCTTAAATAGTATACATTTAAACCACGAAATTTCATATCAAATATCCAAAGATTATTTCTATCCAAATCATCTCAAACAAATCGGGAGATCTTTATCTTAGTTTGAAAATTTATCAAACTCCTTGATATTGGATTTGAATAGAAATACCATCAACTTTTCCTCAATATTAATCCCTGTATCCAACTCATACTATAAGCCGAATAACGGTAAACTACCTTCTAATTCCTCGAATAGTAAGAATCATCATCTACCGAATTAATATCAAACATCCGAAGATTTATCTCCAACCATATCCAACTATTTAAAATTGGAAAACCCGTTTTAATTTAAATAAATTAATTTAAATTCCATAAATATTTTTAATACTTTTAAAACTTTAAAACACTTCACAATCATTTAAAAATGATTACTTATAATTCAGAAAATAATTCACGAGTTAAAACTTCCAAAAGAAGTGTTACAATAGCATTTCAAAAGCGCTGCAAAAGTGTTACAAAACAGTTATGTAACAACCCGGAAAATGCAAGCTAGTTTAAATTTTTTTATTTTGGCAATTTTAATGAAGTTTGAATATTTAAAATGAATTATTTTAAATAATATCGACGAAAAATTTATTTTTGAATATAAATCGAACGTATATATTTATTTGAATCGTCGTTAGAATATAAATAATTATTTATAATTATAAAAGGAATTGAAAATGGCGCGGTAGTTCGATAATTCGATTTCGAACTTCAAATGAATGTACCGGGTGCAAAATAAACCGGATTTTAGAGAAACCAAAAATATTAGAATCTAATTGGGAATATCTTTCCAACGAATCCTAAAAATTGAAATTTCATAGCGGGAATCAAAAGATATGTCCAGTTGAAAATTCAGAATAGTCGCTATGGAATTCTGGCCCTTAAAAATGAAAATTTTGCAAATGACCTCGGATTTCGACGTAACCTCTTTTGTTGGATCCGTGATGTCAAATTATTGTTAGATTTCAATTTTCATAATTTTCCGATTCAATATGTGAGCGTGGCAAAGGAAAATGCGTTTAACCAGTTTCAGCTGATTTTAATCGACTGGAAAATGGCCATTTTTCAGATGGTCTCAGAATTCGACGACACTAGTTTTGTTAGGACCGTATCGTCAATACGAAGCTAAAGAATATTTTTCAGGAATTTTTCGAGTTAGTATGTGGCCCCGGTAAATTGAAATGCGCGTTCAAATTCAATATATAGAGTTATATGTTGATTTTGACGAAAACTGGTCGAAACGATCGAATCAGCTTACGATACATATCCCATTGTGTTCGGAATGGGGGTAATTAGCTAGGGGTGACAGTCGGGTCGGTGGACTTGATTTCGAGTTCGTATGAAAAGTCAACTGTAAAGGAGAATTAAATAAATTAAATAATTAAATTATATTTTCCCTTATTCTCTCCCTCCCTTCTTTATTCTCCTTGACCAGTCAACCCCCCCGGGTTTAAAAATCAAAATCGAAAAGAAAAAAAAACCTAAAACGGATCGCGTCGCCTCCGGCTCCGGGCCGCCGCCCTTCAGCCTGCCGCCACCGATTCCCCCCGTCCCCTCCGATCCTCTCTCCACTTCTTCTCTCTCCCCTTCACCGATTAGAGCTCCAACGACGGAAACCGCCCACCGCGACTTCAAGCCCTTCCGACCAACTGCGAAGCTCCCCATCCCCTGTGCCGCCTCCCCTAGGCTGTAGCTCCGACTGAAAACCCTCCTCCCTCTTCGATATGAAAATGTGAGTGTTTATGCTATTTAATTTAGTTTAATTAATTATAGAAAATCTGAATTTTGGGTTATAGAAAATATATAATATTTATCATAGAAAACACATGATTTTTAGTTTAGAGAAAAGAAAAGATTTTTATTTATAAACATCATTAATTTATTTTCTGATTTTAATAATAAATAGCATTGTAGAAATATATATATATATATATATATATATATATATAATTTTTAATATACATATATAGTATATAAAAATATGATTTTCATATAGGTATGATAGTAAAAATATGATTTTTATATAAGTAGAGAATTAAAAATATGATATTTATAGATGTAGCGATATAAAAATATGATTTTTATATTATAGAAAGAATAAGAATACGATTTTTATATTATATGGATAGTAAAGGCGAAATCTTTATTTTTGAAAAGGCGAAATCTTTATATGAAGAATAGCGTGATAAAAATATAATCTTTATTGTATGAACATCGTTGTAAAAATAGAATTTTTATCTATATAGCAGCGATGTAAAAATAGAATTTTTATCTATATAGTAGCGATGTAAAAATAGAATTTTTATCTATATAGTAGCGATGTAAAAATAGATTTTTTTTTATATACATAGCAACAATATAAAAATGTGTTTTTATATATGTAGTGGCTACGGGCAACGAAAGTGGCAAAAGGCGAGAACGGCGATGACTTCTACATTTGAAGTGTCGTGGAGTTGGGATAGCTTTGGTGAGAACTTCTCACTTTAAATTTCTTTTTCTAGTTATATATATATACTAGGATGCAGAGGTGTTTAGCAGCACCCGACACCCGTCGTCCACAGACCATGGACGACTTGTTTGTTTGATTAATTTTGATGTGTAGTTGATTGTGTGATTTGAAATGAAATAAAATATTTATATAGAAAATAAATATTCTATAGTTAAAAATATAATTTTTAACGTGTATATAAAATAAATATTTATAAACAAATCAGATGATTTGTTTATATACACTGATTTGAGTGATATTGATTGGGACGATAAATTTTACACATCGCCCAACTGCACAAATAATATTCAGTGTTTGTTGATTTGAAACCCCACACGGGTGTTGGGATGATATTTGGCGTACACTAATCCCAATTATTTAATTGTATGTCGATCGATTGGTCGACAGACTGTGTAAGCGTTGATTATTTATATTTGATGCTTATGCGGTTGTGTGGTGCACTTTGGATGATTGTTGATTATTTATCGTTGCTATTTATATACATATGTTGTATGGAATCCATATAATTAACATTTTATGGTAATTGATTGGGCCTCATTCCAATCGGGAAAATAATGAATATTATAAAAGAAAATTCATGTGTTGAATATAAAAATAGTCATGTGTTGACGATATTCATGTGTTGAAACTATTCATGTGTTGAGTAAAATATTTTAATAATAAAATTTACATCTTTATCATATTTAAGATTAGAACCACTTTACAGTTGGAATCTGATTAAAAATCAAACGATAGATACCATAATTTTATGAAATATATTACATAACAAGAATAGTCATGTGTTGACAGTACTCATGTGTTGAGATTAGTCGTGTGTTGAAAGAAATATAGATTCATGTGTTGAATAGAATATATATTCATTTGTTGAATAGAATAGCGAATTTATTGAAATATATAAAGCCGTGTGGATTAAAGTTGCGCTATTTTGACGTGAACGATATTTATATCGATTATATTCATTTTTATAATGAATATAGAAAAGGTAGTGATTTCAAAATATAACGTTTTGAAAATATTATCAATTATATAGTAACGATATGAAATATTCAATTTTGATTTGAAATTGAATATAGAGTTGAATTGGTTTTGAAAACGAATTTAAAACGATTTATAAAATACGTTTTAAAAAGGAAATCGACGAAATATATATAATATATATATTATATATATATAATGGCCTGAATAGAACGCGCCGCGCCGCGGCAGTTCGTGAATTTCGACCATTGACTTCGAATTGACGTTGCGGGAGATCCGACCGTTGGATTCTCCTGAAACCGGAACTGTTCGGTTCGTATTGAAAAGAGCTTTCCAATGAATATTAGAAATTTGAAATCTAACGGTTGGATTTGGAATTATGTCCAAATCAAATTTGGAAAAGGTCGCTGTAAGTGCAGTTCGATGGCCGTTGATGGAAATCGACTGTACGGGCCTTGATAAAATTATTAAAAATATTAATAATTAGTGTAAAATCATAATATGTGAATTGGAAAGAACTGGGATGAAAAATCCCACATTTGAAAAGATAAAAATAGATTTTTATCGAAATGAACTAGTTTTGAACTAGAATTAAAATCAATTTATTTTTGAAATAAATACATCGAATTTGAATTGGTTTTGAAAATAACCAGAATTTCCAATATATATAAAGTGGAAGTGGATTTGAATCAAAATTGTCTTCGGAATATTTCGATATTGGATTTCGTGATTATACAGATATTGTTATGGGAATTTTAAAGATATATTTATATCGTTATTTCCAATACGATATTTGTTGGTTTCAGAATTTGATATTGAATATAAGCCGGTATATTTTCTATTCAGAGCCTTGTATTTAATATCAAATGTGATTTGGGCTTATCGTGAATCGTGTTTTAGATGACATTGGTTCTTTAACCCAGTTAAAGATAGGATATTGATTTTTGAAAAGATTAAAACTAAGTGGAGTTTTAATGCATCTTTAATTAGATTGAAATGTGAATTGATAATTTAAATTATCAAATCTGAAAGGTGATCGAGAATGGAGTACCACCAGTTTTGCTCCAAAGCGATAGTTAAATCTTTAATTAGATTTGAACGTGAAATAATAATTAATTTTACCGATAACATTGTGGTGCTAGATATGGAGCATTACCAGTTTTGCTCCATGGGATGAATAGGTTGGGATTGAGAAATAAAATAAATAATTACCTCGGTGTGGTTCGCTAATCCCGACTAGTTTGGAAAACCATAAAATGGTTTGAAATGATATCCAAAGGAAGATTAAAGAATAAATTTAGAAGAATTTATCTTTGATAAAATTAATGGGAACCTTTACCTAAGAATGTGATTTTGTGAATAAAAGAATATTCTGAATTGGAATGGGGCATTTGTTGTGTTTGTGTAACGTTTGTTTATCATATACGTGGGTTATTCAGAAAGGCCGGGTTTATACCCATTCTGAATAACCGATTCAGCGGTATGTCGAAGATGAAGACAGTGGTTGAAGACCGGAAGTCTTCACATCGTTTGGGTGATTACTGATGATCTTGATTGGCCTGTACACCCAAGATGAGGGAAACAGTTGGTGATCGTCCAGACGTACTTGGAGATCGATGGATATGCGAGGAAAGTGCCTCCGGTTTCGTTCAGACCCAGAACGAACTTGTAAATGGACTGTGTGTCTGACATTGGATTTTATTCTGTGTTGATTGATCTCTATTAAATATACACCTGTTTGGCGTCGGAGAATTTATTCTCTTGCTTAACACCCTTCTCTGAGACGTACGAGCTCAGAGGTTGTATATCGATGGACATCAGTCGCATGGAGTGAATTGCCAGTGTGGCACGCATAAGTGGTAAATGATCAAGGCTTCTGTTGAAAAGCAAAGTCTTGTGGTTGATGATCAAAGCATGGCCTGTGTGGCGTAGCTTTGTGTATAGCGTGGATTCACGAGCCTCACACCCCGGTATGAGTCAAAAACGGGAGACGGACCGCTGGGAGAGCACGGCGTTTCTTTCTAGCTATGGTGGTGTTAGTGACCTACCAGCCCTGACATTTATATCTAGTTTTCACCTGTGTGGTTGTTGGAATGCGAGGCGCCTCGGATATAGGTCTGTAGGGACTGGGAAACGTGTGTTCAGGAATTGCCAATCCTCAAAAGTAAGAGAGGACCGGCCCAGCCGATTCCAAGGACCGCTATGTGCGATCCTGGGACATTTGCTAGAGTGTCTCGATCGGAGAGGAGATTGCCCCTTGCCTCGGCTCATGACGGAAATCCAATTTCCAATACGTGACTTGCGGTTTTATTTGTAGAGCCTAGTATGGCGACGTGATATATGGTACCCATGCCGTCTATGATTGATATTTATGATTGAAATTGTTTTGACACTATACACTTATAATAGTATCAGATGATTTGTTTTAAGCGTACCAAGCATGTTTGGCTATTATAAGGGAAAATCCTATCCTCTGGATTGCGTTGCATTGTGTGATGGGACCTGGGTCTTATAATAGCTTCATTTTTCGAAAAAGCATTGCGCTGTTTTGTTATATGCACTAGTGTTCTTGGGAGGAAACCCGTTCCGTGTTATACGGCGTGGACCCTTGAATTACTCTCTTTTAAAATAAAGATTAATAACTGTTTTAGTTCTCACACTAGTCACATGACTGACCTGGAGTTTATTGTTTTAACCTAAACTCTGGGTGCCCCTATTTTCCACACGGGCAGCTAGTAGTTTTGGTTTTGCAGATTTATATTCACAGGAACCTGGTTTACAGCTGGAATGATATCCGGAAAGCTCTATATCCGTATATCTCTTTCAGTTGTGTTTTGTATTATTTTCCGCTGCGATGTATTTAAATGTAATTTATTGTAATCTTTGGTATTTGTTGTATAACATTTATTCATACTCTATATATTCTTGTATTCTGATGGAATTGTTGTAATAAACAATGAAATGTTCTTCTGTCTGCGTTCTGATTGGTCTTGTCCTCAAAGTATCCGCTCTTTCCTTCACGGGGAAGTAACGGGTCCTTACAAGTTACCTTAACTAGTTTGATCAAAGTATCGTTTATCTTAGCCCAAACTTAAAATTTCCAATTCAAAATACCTTTACATAAGTTACAATGATTTCAAAAAAAAAATCCATATTTTAAAAATAGTTGTTTACAATTATGGTTGGCAAACTGCACTTACAGCGTACTTTTTCCAAAATGGTTTCAAACATAACTTGAAAATTATAAGTCAAAATTAATATCTGCTTTCACTCATTTGAAAGGCTACGTTAATAGAAATCAAACGTTTTTCATTTTGTGGAAATCCGATTTAAATTGCAAAAGTTATAAGCGTTTAAAGTTTGCAAATAAATACGCGAATTATCGCTGTGCGACAAGCTCTATTTTGACCGTAATACAATCTCATATAAAAAATTATTCTGAACTGCTTCACAATACTTTAGAAAACCATTATATACTTATATATACCATTTTCTAGATAATTTCTAGATAGGAAAACCAAATTTCACCTTTTCAAAACAAAATCTTTTTCATCAATTTATGACAAAACCTTGTCAAGAACTCGTTTAACAAGACATTCCTTTTTTACGAAGACTATTCGTATATATTTCTATCCCATTTTCAAATTATTTCAAATCTCAATTTTTAAAATAAATTTCAATAATAATATTGTTTCCAATTGTGAAGGAGATTCGCCGATCACCAATGCAATACCATAATTGTCGTGTCAAAGTGTGTGCGAAACAACATCAACAACCATTATAAACATTCATAGCAACCATCATCAACATTACTATATAAATAATAACTGTGCACAGACGTTATAACACTAACGCTTAATTGTGTGTGTGTTCTAAACTACTCAACCATTATCTATCACAACAAACATCAACCATTAAATCCTTAGCCGATTCAAACTGATTACACTAGTTAACTATCCAAATTATTACTAATTCTTCACTAATTAGTGTACATAATCTTGTGTAAAAGTTTAAAGAGTTCTCACAAGTATTGTCTTCCCATTCTTCACGGTAAGCAGGCCTAGCAGACCGCGAATGAACCATCGGACAATATTTTGGCTCACCGTCTTCTTTGCTAATATATATATATATATAATGTATATTAATCTCTTTATCTTTTCTTTATAAGAGGAGGAGGAGGGCAAACTTTTGTAAGGTGGTGCTGGAGGGAGGTAGTGGCTCATGGTCGAATTAAGGAGGAAAGAAGGGGAGAATACGGAGGAGGAGAAGAGGCTAGGAAACCATGGATGGAGAGCTTTAGAAGGAGATTGAAAAATGAGAAGTGGAGTGAATGAAAATGGAATGGTTAAGTGCCTTTTTATAGTAGTAAAGGAGGGGGTACTTAAAATTTTCCAAGGGATACTTCATGGGACACGTGTCTTATTCTAAAGCTCCCTTAACAAGCATGTTGACACATGTCCTACATGCAAGGCTCCTTAACATGCACCGTGTCACCTTATGAGACACTTGTCTCTCATGCATGCTTAGGTCCATGCATGTAGATAAGTGTCCTAGACACTTGTTAAAATAAGGAAGAAGCTACTTTAGGTAGCATTTTACTCAAAAATGCTATGGAAAATCAAAGACAATACTTATAATAAAAGCTACCAATGGTCCTAATATTCATAAAATTATATTTATATCCGATAAAAGATCATATTAACAAAATAGTTTAACAATCACGAATTTGTAAAAGCATGATAAAAATTATACTATTGTATTTTGATAGAAATCAATTTATTTATACTCAATTCATATCATATGAAATTCGTATTATATCCAAAAATTCAAATTAAATATTCAAAATTTAAATTAGTTAAAATTCTAGATCGTTACAACTAATCTTTGGCATTAACTACATCTATTAAGTCTGGCATTGATGATTGTATTTAGTAGAAGGCATCACCACGAGTTAATATAAATAATTGGTTAAAGGGATTATATAACTCAATGTGCCAAGTCATATCTATCATTTTCAATTTATTTCAAAATTTTGGTAATTTCAATTATATATATGTTCATTAGAATTTACATATATATGTAGTATACGTAAATATATATTGAATGTTATATAAAAAGGGAAAATATGCCTTTTTTGTTTTTAAACATTTCAAAATGTTGGTAGTCAAAACAAAACTTTTGAACAACGTCTCCCATGTTTAACATCGGATATTGTATACACAAACGTAAATGAAAATTCGTGCATTCCTTTTATTTCAACAATTATACAAAAGCGTGCCCATTCATATTACAAGGTCTAATTGGATTTCCATATTAAACATATGAACACAACGAGCTATATACCCACGACAATTATATATTTAGCGTACTCACAGAAACTGTAGACAAAACATTTCAAACAAAAGGTTGAAACGTGTTGAGTTGTTAGTAGATTTAAACATATTTAACACAACATTCAGTCTCAAAATTTAGAATTAACAACACTGCTAATGTTTATATACATATACATATATCTGGGCAGTATGCTTGCAGCAAGCATTCAACGAAGCATTTCATACAATCAACATATTTATATTGAGAACCAGTGCCCAGATTACAAACATATAAATATATATATATATACACGCATTTACAAAACCAAGCCTTACTTGCTTAAAATATATATACACATATATGCATCAAATAGGCAGTGTCGACCTTTACCTTTGGGTTGCTCTAGGCAAAGCTGGAGGCAAGAAGAGTGGGCATCCAAAACTAGTCTCACCAGTGATAATGGAAGTTGTCTGCAATGCTACCCTTTCTATTGTGTTGCCCCTCCTACTAAAACAATTTCAGCATTCAGCTAAGCACTATTGCTGCCCTGTTAAAGCAAAATTTAATTCACCGGGCCAAGCCGGCTAAAACACATTTAAGTGTATCTACTAGTGCACAACAGTAATTATATGGGGATATGACTTCAAAAGAAAAGTTATACTTTCAGTAACTGTGACTGTAGATCTAATATCAAGTCATATGTAGGTTTCAATGATTTACTATTCTTTAACAACAAACAACATCCAACACATATATCTATATTAATATGCAGTAAACTGTAAACTATTTCCAAAATAAATTCGGTATCCAAATACTTTTTATTTATACAAACAATATATAATTGAATCAGCAAATCATAGTTACTGTTGCAAGCAAATTATAAGGGTAATGTTACCACAAGTCATAATTCTAGTATATTGAAGTCAACAGATAATATCTTCTTCTGTGTTTCATTATGTGTACAACAATGGGTTTAAAAATACAAATAAAATTTGCAATACACTTATATTAATACATAAAAGCAGCTTATTAAGTGCTGATGCCCCCATACAACATTTCACGTATTTGGACATTGGTGCGCTTATATATATACATTTATTTATTTATACATGCATAAGTCCTTCCTGAAACATATATATTTATAGTAGAGTGTATTTTAAAACTTAAAGGGTTAGAATGCAAATCATATTTGCATCAAATATATATTAATATACATATGAAAGAAGTACATAATATATAGCTTACAAATATAATATGATTTAAATCTATATTGCATGCTTGTTATATACAATAACGAGATATGTTTTTTTCAGGCTGGCCTATTTGGAAAAAAATATTATCATGCAGGCATCTATAAATATACGCAATAGTTTGTGGTTATTTAAATGTCTACAGGTAGATTAAAACATGTAAACATTTGTTGACCAATGTATCTATATACTTTGAATTATTCAAATAGCCAACATTCATCTCCATAATAGTTCATAACTAATACATGTGTGTGTGGTGTGTGTGTGTGTGCATATATATATATATATATATATATATATATATATATATATATATAAACAAGTGCATTGTTTGGCAATCATCGAGTCATAATAGTTGTTGTAAGTGTGTGTGTGTGTGTATATATATATATCATATTGTGTACGATATGGGGTTTAAAATGCAAATCATATTTGTAATGTATATCAATATATATATGTATGTATGTATATATATATACACACACACACATACACACATAAGCAACATGATTGTGCCTCATTCATACAATAAGGAAGTATGAACATACAATGGAGAGTGATCATGATACACTATATATTTAATACTACCTTATGTGTTAGCAAGAAAAACATGTGCATACACACACACACACACACACACACACATATATATATATATATATTGACTACATATACATATACTGCCTGCATCTTCTACATATTCCAATATACGCATATGTTACTAGACCATGATAAAGCATATCAAGCAATACATATAAAAAACAACACATATTATAATGTTTTCAAAATCATTCATCCTACTTTCAACCATACACGCAAGTGATATATATATATATATATATATATATATAATACCAAATTTAATACTCCATCATACTTTTAGATCAAAACAACATGAGTAAGCAGAATATATATATACATATATATATGATCATCATCAACTTATTACATAAGACAACATAATCAACCTATTGACCCATTAAATAAGACTGAATTTTGATATCAACATGTGACATCCCCACATTCCTTAATGTCACCCATATGAGGATGCATTAAGTTTTGCGAAGAGAAATAAGTATAAAATAATAATATAGAGGCTAAAATTTACAAGACATAATATAAAATGCAACGAAAAACTTTCAAAAAATTATTATTATTAAACCAGCATCACAACATTACAGTTTCAAATACCATAGAGTCATAAAACATCTGTCTCGGGGAAATTCAGGTTACAAGTACAAAACCATAAACATCATATTCCTCATGAGTCATAACAGTAGTCATAAAATAGAAATCAAAACAATACATGGAGTAAGAAATAGTCCAAGTCCAAGATGAACCAAAGAGTCACAGTTACTGCTGCAATCCACCGCCCTGAGAACTAGGGGGAAAGGAAGAGAGAGAAGGAAAACCAAAATAGGTCAGACATGAATTCTGAAGAGGTCCAGTGATTTTTAGCATAAGCGTGAGGTAAACAAGTACCAAGACAAATCAATAATACTATATATGAAAATATAATAAAGTAGGAAATACGAAAAACAAGGTAAGAAAAGCTTCTCATTCATATCCTAGAATTTCTCCATCAATTATCATATCATAAAGATTAGGCTTTCCCTAATTTCTTCCCAGTGATCATCTTCTTTAACAGATGTGATTAATCCATGCCAGTTGTAGCATTCGGGGTTATCACTCTCGAATCCATCAACCAAGAAAGGCATGGCCTTATCAATAGACGTTACAACGTCTTATCTTCCACTTTCGGACCCATGCACGCTCATGACTCTACTGGAACGCACACACCTCTCGTTTGGACCTCTTACTATCTATTTCAGTATAAGCATGCCTTGACCTCTACCTAGTGCGAGGTCCCGTTGATAACCAAGAAATACTGACTGATATGGGTCCTACACAAAATGCATATGACACAAGCCTCCCAAGACTTGGTCCCCAAGCTAATTAGGTTTTCCATGATCCCTTTATATCACAAAGGAATGGACCCCTCCCACTTATTAATCCAATGTTTTAACTTAACTCGTTTAAGTTCATTAACAAGCCCATACCATGTTTCTCCCTAGATTGTAATTAACAAATGTAATCTATAGCCCTTTCCCTTGCTTATTAATCGAATGTTTTAACTTAACCTGTTTAAGTTGATTAATAATCCCATAACATGTCATTCCCTAGATTGTAATTAATGAAAGTAATCTACAACCTTTTTACCATCGGATTGTAGTTAATGAAAGTAATCTACAACCCTTTTTCTTATTACCATGTCATTTATTGTCCAATTACATGTTTACAAGTTACAATAACATGTTCTACTCAATGTATAATTAAGTACAACTTACCGCAATCCTTATGACATGTTGACTTAATGTATAATTAAGTCCAACCTATTTTGATTCACTTGTTTGCATATTCTTCCTTTATAATTACTCCAATTTTACAATCCATAGTCCATAAATTCCAATATGCCCAAAACCACTTTTTTTGTTATTACAGATTATTCCAATTTTTACGCAACCTAAATGGTAAAGGCCTAGCCTCTCGTTAGCCTAGGCTTAGCGCAAACTAAAAGAAAAAGGAGAATAGATCCAAACTCAAAAATGAACAAACTGAATAAATAGGCAAAGTAAGAATGTAAATAAAAAATGATGAAAAGGGGGTAAGGAAGAAGAATGTACACATAAATAAATAATAACTGCAATAGGAATAGGTAATTGACAATAATTGAAAGAATAACAACATACAAGAATAAATTTATAAATACTGATACTTTCAGATCTAATATATTTACTATCAAAATCCTTTTTAATCTGCAAATCTAAAAATAATATAGAACTTACAGAGATTTGTAATAGATCTAGAAAAGGCCTTTGAAATTGAAGTAGAAGAAGAATTACCCTTTCAATCTATATTTTAACAGCACCCTAACCCTTTTCCTAATTTTATTTCAGAACATGATAGAGTGGAGGAAGAAGATGAAGAAATATTTGGTGTAGGAAAACAATTCCTAGTCTATTTATAAGTGTGATAGGATAATTTAGACTATAGGATCTTAGGGTTTTAATCCATACCATAGAAGACACATCATGCTGAGTCATCAAAAAGAACCTTCCACACAGAAGCTTACCGACCAGGTGCAGGCATGTTGCCTAGCCTCGGATAGGTCGACCACCTCCTACATGGATCGAGATAGTGGTCGACCTATATAGTGTTTGGGTTGCCTTATTACTGCTGCATCATTTCTGAATTAATTAATTATATTATTCATTTTGATTCAACCTTCGTTTAATCACAACTTTTTCATACTTAGTCTGATTTAAACAAACCAAAAGTCTATCTAAATCAGAATTTCATGACGAACACAATAGTAAAGTCCATTTTATCCAATTTTGAATATTTAATTAAATAATATTCAATTTATTAATATTATTTATATAATTATTGTTTATTAAATTTTGGGGTGTAACATTCTCTCCTCCCTAAAGGATTTCGTCCCCAAAATCTCCAAGTTAAGAAGAATGTTATTAATGCTATCAACCATTACCTATACCCATTTACTTATCCATTGACCATTGACATCCATTGTCCTTAAAATTTATAATGCTTTGTATGAACATATGCAAGTGAGTTATGTGTATGTCCTTAAGCTAATGCGGAAATCAGATGATCTGCTGATTCAGTTAACCTCCTTAATGCAATTTCTGTATGTACCATTTATCCAATATGTATGCAAAATAATCCTAACAATACATATAAATTCTATATATGTGCAACAATCATTCACCAAAATGCAACATCTGAGTGATGATTCAACCATTTCCATCCATTAAAAATTAAAATGCACACACGTCCATATGCAATTTGTAAGTGCTCTTGTTAAGACAATCTCTAATCTAGTGCCCAGTGTGTGTACATGCATCCCCTGCATACACTAGCAAATACTTGCATCCACTTGCAAACATAACACGTCTCAAACACAAGTTTTCAACCATAGGCTTCTACCCAAGAATCGGGATTCAAATGATAGGAAAAACATACTTGAATTCAAAAGTTTAGAAAGGAAATATGAACATACTTTCAAAGAGAAAAGGGAGAAGCGCGAATCTTGTCTTCAAGTTCCCACGTCGCGCCATCAAGATCTTCTCCCTATTTTACCTTCACCAACTTAATCTCCTTGTTGCTTATATTCTTAACTTCCAATCCAAGTATACGGGTAGGAATTTCTAACTGATGCCACCTTTTCTATCTCTACATCTTCAAGTGTACTTGGCTCTACTACCTATGCAGAATCATGTGGACACTTCCTCAAGTGGGAAACTTGGAACACGTCGTGAACTCCTTCCAGTCTTTCTAGTAGTCTAACTCTGTAGGCCAGCTGATCAATCCTCTCAACTATGGGGAATGACCCTACAAACCTTGGCCCTAAGTTCCCTACCGAGTCATAGCAAACACCGTTCCTTAAAGGTGACACCTTGATAATGACCATATCTCCTACCTCGAACTCTAAGCAAGTCCTCCTCTAATCGACATATGACTTCTGCCTGTCCTGGGCTGGTTTCATCCATCTACGGATCAAGCCTATCTTCTCAGAAGTTTCTCTAACCATCTCAGGCCCAAGTAAAAGTCTGCTCGTAGACTCCCACCAACATGTAGTTTATCTGCACAGTCGTCCATAAAGTGCCTTGAAGGGAGCCATACCAATACTCGTTTGATAACTATTATTGTAGGCAAACTTTACCAGTGGGAGATGCTCCTCCCAAGTCCCTATGAAATATAGGATACACAGTCTCAATAAATCCTCAAGAACCCTATTTACTCTATCAGTCTGTCCATTCATCTGAGGGTGATAGGCGGTACTAAGTTGTTAATGCGTCTGTAGTGCCTCCTGCAAGCTCCTCCAAAACTCGCTCTTAAAGATGGGGTCATGGTCACTAATAATACTGGAGGGTGCCCCCATGAAGTCGGACAATCTCTCTAATGTATATCGTTGCTAACCAAGTTGTCATCCTCTTGCTCTTGACTGGGATAAAGTGAGCACTCTTAGTCCATCTATCAATTATAACCCAATTACTGGTATTTCCCTTCCTCGATCTAGGCAAACCATCAATAAAACCCATAGAGACGCTCTCTTGCTTCCACTATTGTATGTCTAGAGGCTGAAGCAATCCATCAGGTTTCCTCTGTTCAGCTTTTACTGGTTGACAAGTCAAACATTGGGCCACATACTCTGCCACGTCCTTCTTCATATCAGTTCAATAAAAACTCTCTTCATATCTCTGTACATCTTGTCACTGCCTGGATGGATAGTCATCCGAGAGTGATGAGCCTCCTCAATAACTAATCTCAGTAAATTATTAACTCTGGGAACACACAACCTTCCATCTTGACGTAGCCACCTCTTCTCGTTCATAGAATATCTATCAAGTTGGCTATAGGTCTCCCCTCCACTGAGTTGATCCAAGATGCAAACTAACTGTTGATCCTCGTGCCAAGTGGATCCAATGCGCTCCAAAAGAGTAGGTCGCACCTCTAACAATGCTAACAATCCAGGTGTAAAATCCGTAGATTGTTTAAAATCAAAAGACGATATCAACTTCAAGCTCTGCCAAATCTACAAATAAAGGACTCAAGGTCATCCTTTGCCTACTCAGTGCGTCTACAATCACATTCCCCTTCCTTTGGGTACACGCTATCTTAAAATCATAGGATGCAAAAACTCCATCCAACATTGCAGTCGCAAATTGAGATCTTTCAGCGAGAACAAGTACTTGAGCGACTTGTGATCAATGTAAATCTCCAACCTCTCACCGAGTAAGTAGTGCCGCCAAGACTTGAGTGCAAACACTATACCTACCATCTCTGAATTGTGGGTAGGGTAGTTCTTCTCATATACCCTCAGTTATCAACTTCCAGCAGAGTACCCTACCATCCTGCACCAACACTGCACCCAAACTCGTGCCATAAGCATCTGTGTAAACAGTAAACATCTTGGTATGATCAGGAAGAGTCAAAACTGAGGCTGATGTAAGTGCCTTTTTTAATCTCAGGAATGCATCCACGCAATCCATATACCAAGCAAAAATCAGATTCTTCTTCGTCGGACGGGTAAGTGGAGCTGAGTTGTGTGGAATGTCCTTAATGAACTTTCTATAATAACCCGCCAACCCCATGAAACTCCTAATCTCTATCGCATTCTTAGGGACTTTCCAATCTTGAAATGCTACAACTTTAGTGGGGTCCACTGCTATCCCATCCTTAGAGACAACATGCCCTAGGAACCTTACTTCCTTCCACCAGAAATGACACTTAGAAAACTTAATTAACCTTTATCTGATGCGATCTGAGAGTGCGGAGTACATCTCGTAACTTATGGCATGCTCTTCCTTGCTCCTCGAGAAAACCAGAATATCGTCTATAAAAACTACTACGAACTTGTTCGGGTACTCTCTAAATACTCGAATCATCAAATCCACAAAGTATGTGGGTGCACTGGTGAACCAAAAAGGCATGATCAACCACTCAAAGAATCCGTCGGGAGTCCTGAAAGCGGTCTTGTCTATATCGTCATTTGCTTCCCTAAGCTGATGAAAACCTGTGGCTAGATCCAACTGTGAGAAAACCGAAGTGCCCACTAATTGGTCAAATAAGTCATCGATTCATGTGAATGGGTGTCCATTCTTTTTAGTAAGCTTATTCAACTCCCTATAGTTCACGCATATACGGAGAGAGCCATCTGCCTTGGTCGCAAAGTAGACTGGTGCCCCTAATTGGAAATACTCTGTCTATGCATTCTCCAACAGGTATACCAGGAAATCTATCTCTTGTCTGGGAGGTATTATCACATCGAACACGTTCATAAAGTCTCTTACTATAGGTACTGAACAAAGATCGTCAACACGTTCATAAAGTCTCTTACTATAGGTACTGGTGCCCCTAACTGTAATGTTTTTATGGTTTTGTACTTGTACTGACCCCTGGGTTACAAGAAATCTCGAGAGTTCTACCGTGGCATGTCAGATGACTAACAACTCTCCTCTTGTAATCGAGAATGGCCCTAGTCCTTGGAGAGGTTGATTCAAGGCCATATCAACTAGTCCTTGGCCTCTTCGGTATTAATTTCTTTCTTGTCCTCTTTTCCATCCTCATGCATCAAGGCTATATCCACTGGTCTCTCAAATGTGGCTCCAATAGGGATATGTATCAACGCCAGCCCTTGGAGAGGTTGATTCAACCATCTCGCAAATCTGTAGTCTTCTTGTGAGGAGTGTTTAGTAAATCCAAGCCAGATCTTACCAGTTGATTAAAGCTATTGATATATTCCTGCACTGTCATACTTCTTTGTTTCAGACATCCATTTGCATTCCTTCCCCAGCTTGCGATAAGGATTTCATCTCAAATCTATTCTCAAACTCATCCTATGTGGCCACAACCTGCCCTGTCTAAGTTACCCCCACCAATATGATGCTTCGTCTTTCAGCTGCCAAGCGGCCAACTGAATCTTTCTCCTATCGTGTAGCTCCAACAATCCAAACACATTCTCCGTCTCCCTTAGCCAACTGCGAGCCTCCACGTAAATTTCCATTCCACGAAGTGGTTAGTCGCCCATCGCATAGAAACCCTTACAAAGCTTAGAGAAGTTAACTACCGGATTGGGTGGAACTAACGCGGCTGCAGCTGGGGGTGGGAGATTTCCTTGCACTTTGGCAGGTGTCGTAGCCTATACATATCTACGTAATCATTTTGGAATGGTAATGTCCCCAGGGAAATTAGGTGCCCCAGACATGTTGAAAAGAGAAGAAACAAAGATTCAAAAAGAGATCGAAGGAATATTGTAATTGACTTAAGAGAATTTTTTTTCTTTCAAAAACAGGTTATACTTGAAAATCTTTTGCTTTGAAAACACATTTTAAAAAAAATTCTCCGATCTTATAACCTTAGGCTATGATACCAAATGTGGCACCCTAAATCCCTTAATGTGACACATATGAGGATGCATTAAGTTTTCTGAAATGCAATAAATATAAAGTATTAATACAAAGACTAAAATTCATAAGACAGAATATATAATGCAGCGGAAAGCTTTCAAAACTTTTATTATTATTAAACTAACATCACAACATTACAGTTACAAATACCAAAGAGTCATAAAACATTTAGCTCATGGAAAATAAGAGTACAAGTACAAAACCATAAAAACATTATCCCTTCCGAGTCACAGCAATTGTCATTGAACAGGAATAAAAATAATACATGGAGTAAGAAATAGTACAAGTCCAAGTTGAATCAAAGAGTCACGGTTACTGCTGCAATCCACCGCCATGAGAACCTGGGGGGAAAGGGAGAGAGAGAAGGAAAAACAAAATAGGTCAGACATAAAGTCTGGCAAGTTACTATGATTCTTAGCACAAGCATGAGACAAAGAAGTATCAAGACAGATCAGTAATACTAGATATGAAAATACAGTAAAGTAGGAAACATGGAAAACAAGGGAAGATAAGCTTTTAATTCATACCCTAGAATTTATACACTAATTATCATATCATAAAGATTAGTCTTTCCTGATTTCTACCCAATGGTCGGCTTCTTAAACAGGATGTGATTAATTTGTGCTAGCTATGGCATTCAGAATTATCACTTGCGAAGCCATCAACTAAGAAAGACAAAACCTTAATCACAAGCGTTACAACGTCTTATCTTCCATTTTCGGACCCATGCACGCTCATGACTCCGCCGGAACGCGCCCGTACCCACCTTTCGTTTGGAACTCTTACTATCCATTTCAGTATAAGTGTGTCTTGACCTCTACCTAGTGTGAGGCCCCATTGATAACCAAGGTATACTGACTGATATGGGTCCCACACAAAATGCATATGACACAAGCCTCCCTAAGACTTGGTCCCCAAGCTAACTAGGTTTTCCACGATCCCCTTATATCTCAAAGGGATGGACCCTTCACACTTATTAATCCAGTGTTTTAACTTAACTCGTTATTAATAAGCCCATAACATGTTTCTTCCTAGATTGTAACTAACAAAAGTATTCTACAACCCCTTTCCTTGCTTATTAACCCTATGTTTTAACTTGACCTGTTTAAGTTCACTAATAAGACCATAACATGTTATTCCCTATATTGTAATTAACGAAAGTAATCTACAACCTTTTTACCCTCGGCTTGTAATTAACGAAAGTAATCTATAACCCCTTTTCCTATTACCATGTCATTTATTGTCCAATTACATGTTTACAAGTTACAATAACATGTTGTACTTAATGTATAAAAAAGTATATCTTGCCCCAATCTTCATGACATGTCCACTTAATATATTACTAAGTCCAACCTATTCTGATTCACTTGTTTGCATTTTCTTCCTTTTTAATTACACCAGTTTTATAGTCCATAGTCCACAAATTCCAATATGCCCAAATCCAATTTTTTTTCCTTATAACAAATTATTCTAATTTTTATGCAACCCAAACGGTATAGGCCTAGGATCTCGTTGTCCTAGGCTCAACGTAAATTAAAAGAAAAAGGACAATACATCCAAACTTAGAAATGAACAAAGTGAATAAATAGACATAGTAAGACGTAAATAAAACAATGACAGAAAGGGGATAAGAAAGAAAAATGTACACATAAACAAATGATAACTGAAATAGGAATAGGTAATTGGCAGTAATAGGAAGAACAACAACATATAAGAATAAACGTATAAATACTGATACTTTCAGATCCAATATACTATCAAAATTATTTTTAAATTGCAAATCTATAAATAACGCGAGCTCATAGAAATTTGTAATAGATCCAGAAAAGGCCTTTAAAATTGAAGTAGAAGAAGAATTCTCCTTTCAGTCTATATTTTGACAAAATGTAACACCCCGTAATTTTAACAACACTAAAGATGATAAATTAAAGAATAATTAATTTAATATTTAGAATTAAGTGAAACAGACTATGCGTTTGCGTTTATCTCGGAATTCTGGTCAAAATAGACACCTAGTTTGCATAAAACGGACAACGTATGAAGAAGATATTAAGGCTTGAAGTTTGTATACGCGCAAGAATATATACATATATATAATTCAAAAATCAGTTTGAAATTCAAAATTTAGGGAGGCGGAAAAAATCCCGCTCCGGGGTGTTGACCCCCCAAGGGGTGTGTCGACCCATGGGTCGACCCCCTACGGCAGATCTGGCAGAGTAGGGTTTTGGGTTCGGCTATAAATATGGCCTCATTTCTCATATTCTTGCACATTGAAAATAATGGAGAACTAAATGTTGCCTATGCCCATATCAAATCAAGTCTTTCTTCTTCTGCAATCAAGTTATTCAAATTCAGAGATCTGTGCTTCAACATCTGCAACTATTCTTTTGTCTCTTAGATCTATTCTCTGTGAGTCTACGTTATTTTTAGACAAAAATAATTAAAATGTATTCTTGACCTGCCTATGGATTATATCTAAGCCTGTGATTATTGGAATCGTATCAAATCTGCTATATTTGTATATCTAATTCACTGAGTAGATCTTATCATGCCTATTTATGATCATGACACTATGCATAATCAGTCCTGTTATTAGATGTTCATCAGATCTGTTCTTATATGCCTATTTTTGTTCATTAGATCTGTTCTTATAAGCCTATTTCTGTTCATCAGATCTGTTCTTATATGCCTATTTCTGCTATCATATGCACATTTCTGTTACTGTTGGTTTTATGGCTATTCTGTCCTTCTCTCTCATTCCCTTTTTATTTTTATAGCCCGACTACTTTCGAGCCTAGGCCGATATCACTGAAATATGCATACGAACGAAATTGGGTTAAATTGGGAATGATTGAAAATGGTAATTTATGGGCATAACTTGTACTTTGAATCACGATTGGGATCTGGGGGGCATAAACTATATTGTGAAATTGGACTAAAAATTGGGGCATAATTTATATGGTGAATTATGATTTTGGTTTGGGACATGTAAATCTGTAGGCTTAATTTAAGATTAAGTGAAACATGTTAACGGAACTGTAAAGAATCTGTAAAGCTTGTTTAATCTGTTAAATTTGCGGCATAACTTGAATTGAAAATATGAATATGGATCTGGGCATAAATCAAATAGTGATTTATATTCTAATTTGGAGCATGTGGTACATGATGAACATGACTTGGGAAAGGGGCATGAAAACCTATAATGAAATAGGTATAATTGGTTAATAATGGAAATGCCTAGATTTACAGTAATAAGTAAATGTAACCGTGCTTAGACACGAGGTAAGATTACATTTGAGGTAGAAGTCTGCCCGGACCCGCCCGGCATATCCAGCGACCACAAGGGGTCTATGTGCATAAAGACGTGACAGCGCAAAGACACGAGGTTAAGTCCGACTTGTGGAAGAAGTTTGCCCGGACCCGACCGACATATCCAGCATCCACAAGTGGTAGACTTAATGTGGGAGGTCTAGTGCACTATAACCATAAATGCATGAATGGCAATGAACTTGTAATACTTGTTTGAATCCATAAGGATTTTATAAGCCTGTTAAATCTGTGGGGTTAAGTAAACCCGTTAAGTATGTGGGGTTAAATAAACCTATTAAGTATGTGGGGTTAAGTAAGCCTGTTAAATCGATGGGATTAAGTAAGGCTATTAAGTATGTGGGGTTAAGTAAGCCTGTTAAATCCGTGGGGTTAAGTAAACCGGTTAAATCTGTGGGGTTAAGTAAACCTGTTAAATCTGTGGGGTTATACAAACCTGTTAATTTAGAAAACTTAACCTGTTAAATATGTTGGCGTTATATGGACCCGTTAACTTGTAAAGTTTAACCCGCAATTCTGTAGGGGGTTATGTGAATCTGTTAAATCTGTTAGGCATAACCTGTCAAAATCCTAGTTAATTAGGGACACAAGATCTGTAAGGGCTTGTGTCATTTGTTGTGTGGGACCTATATTAGTCAGTAACCCATTCTGGTATTAAAGGGGGACCTCGCATTAGGTAGGGGACATGGCAAGCTTACTGAACTGATTATAAGAGGTTCATCTGAGAGGAGGTGTGTACTGGCGCGTTCCAATAGACTCATGTGTGTGCATGAGTACGACCTGCATTTGGGAAAATAAGCCGCTGTAGCACCAGTAAATAGGTCTGTGTCCTTCTGTAGGTTGTCACTTTAGGAAGTAATACACCCTATGTAGGGCCGACATAGTGTATTTACAGAATAGGGAGTCGATCGATTGGGGAAGAGTAGTAATTAGGGTACATCTAGTCCTGTATGTTTCTATGGGGTACCTGTATTTTTGTTTGGGTCAACACCCTTTATTTCTGTTTAGGTATTGTTTAATTCTATTTGGGTTAAAACCAGTTACTAGAGTACACCTAAAACTACCATTATATTTCTGTTGGGATCATCCTTTTTCTGTTAAGTAGTTAGGGAGTATGTAATCCTGTTACATATCCGTTATACTAGTATTGGTGCAGAGAAAACTTAAGAAGCGCAACATATCCAGTTATGTTATCCTGTTAGACCTGCCTTATGACATTGTTATCTCACTCTCCAGTTTATATGCCTATCATGATGCTTTTACTTATTTATATGCTAAAAGTAACTGGACTCGCCAGACTATATGTCTGACCCATTTTGTTTCCTCTTCTCTCTCTTCCGTCCCCCTCCCCCCAGGTTCTCAGGATGGGAATACTCGGGCTTGATTTGGATTCTCTGCTTTCATCTTGCTTGGAGCTGCTTAGATGTATTGCTCAATTTCTTATCTCTCAACTGTGGCTACATTTTGGGGATTATGCTTCTTTTATTATTGTACTCTGATATTTTAAGTACAAGACAGAAGTTTTAATGATGTACTGGGTTTTATGAATTTCAGACGTATGATGTAACCATGTTTTGAACTACGATGATTTATGATTAATAAAGTTTTTAATTCCGCTGCTATTTTATATCTGTCTTGTAATGTTTATGTTTCTGTTTACCTATAACGCTTCATGAAACTTAATGCATTCTCTTAATGAGTGACATTAGCGGACGTGGGGTGTCACACTTGGTATCAGAGCTTAAGGTTACCAGATTAAATAAAAGTTTTTGAAAAATTATTTTCAAAAGGTTTTAAAAGAAAGCATTTTCAAAAAGAGAAGTCTATTTTAAAAAATGTATTCCCCAAAGCCATAAGTAATATCTTTCGATCCTTTGTCTGAATCTCTTTCCTTTTATTTTCAGCATGTCTGGGAACCTAATATTCCTGAGGGCGTTACGATACCAAGCTGGTTCTGTTGGTATCTAGAGGCCACGGCACATGCCGGTGGTCCAGCAGACGTTCCTCTCCCAGCTGCAGCCATCGTTCCTCCTCCGCGTGCAGATAATTTCTCTAAAATCTGCAAAGATTTCTGTGCTATGGGAGGAAAGCCATTCCGTGGAACTGAGATTTTCGTAGAGACAAGGAATTGGCTTAAAGAGACGGAGGATTTGTTTGTAATTTTTGAAGTGGACGATCGTAGGAAGATTCAATTAGCTACCTGGCTACTGAAAGATGAAGCTTCATTCCGGTGGGAAGTGACGTAAGCGGGACGTCCAGTAGAGACTTGGGATGATTTTCGACAGAGGTTTGAAATGAAGTTTCTTTCTCAAGGTGAGAAAAGCATGCAAATGGAAAGGTTTCTAGCACTCAAGTAAGGAGGTATGACTGTCAAAGAAGTTCAACCAACTGGGAAGGTTTGGGTTGGAGCTAGTGGATACCCCACATAAAAAGCTTAGCGGTTTTCTAAAGGACTAAATGAACCCCTCCATGGGTTAGCTATGTCCCATATTCCGAAGGGAGCAACTTTTGAAAGGCTCGTTGATATGGCCTTGATGCATGAAGAGGACAAAGGTGAAAAGAAAGAGGCTAAGGTTGAGGAAACACAAAACAAGAGAGTGCGGCCCAAGAAAGAACAACAACAAGAGGGCGGAAAGCACAACAAAGCTCAAGGAAAAAAGAAATATCTTGGTTGTGGGAACGTGGGTCATTTGGTCAAAGACTGCAGAAAAAGGAAAAATGCTTGCTTCAACTGTGGTGAAGTTGGACACTATACTAGGGAGTGCCGAAAGAAGCAAGGGCAGAGACAAAGGGCAGGATCTTTTGAAGGGAAAGTACATGCTCTCGTGGCTGATGTACCAGATAGAGGTAAGAAGATTTCTGTTGAAGGTTTGATTTCTCTTTCCGAACATCCTGTTAGAAGTCTTATTGACTCTGGCGCTTCTCACTTTTTATATCTGATTTTGTAGTTGAGTCTCTACACCTTAGAACTAGTATGGTTTTGGATCCCGTTGTTGTCTCAAACCCCAATAGGGGTACGACTCATCTGTCTATGATTTGTCGGGGTTTGAGAATATCTGTGTTAGGTATCGAGTTTGAATGCGGCGCATATGTGCTTGGTTTTATGGGATACTGTCTGACTCTAGGGATGGATTGGCTAGCCATGTATGGTGTCATTCTGGATTGTGAGAGGAGGGTCGTTAGACTTTTTGACTTCCCATGGAAGGACCCTCGAGATTTCTTGTGACCCTAAGGGGTTTATTGTTGTAACATCCCATTTTTCCATATAGTTAAGATGATATTTAACTACCATCGTCAACCCTGATTAAATAGAAAAGTAGAATATTAAGAGTAAGAATTTAGAGGATGAGGAAGAGAGAGAACGAAATAAAAGAATAAAAGAAAGAAGAAGAACATCATAACCTCACAGCGGAACGAATAAAATATAATATATATATATATATCAATATATATCTTTACAAAAGGAAATTTTATACACATACCAATTATTAGAGTATAATAACTAACGGCGAAGCCTCCAGCTCCTGAAACTCCAAGAGGAAACTAACCTGGAATATATGTTCGGTCTGATCCGACCACATTTTGAAGCAAAGAAAAAACACCCGGATCAGTCTGGAATACTTTCAGTGCTAAATTCACATCAAACAATCGGCTTAACTTCAGAAAAATCCTTTGAAAGAAAACGATAATAGTAAGACCAGCCTACACATAAACACAGACGGTTTTTACCTTACTATAACCCAAAACATTTTAGTATATCAAAATCCAGTGATATTATAATAGTGTCTATCAAATCACAAATAAATAACAAAATAGCAGAACGCTTGCATATCACGCTCTACACATATAATATAAAATCAAAAACCGCATGGTGCTTATTGGAGATTGGATTCCAACTATGGCAAGGTATGGGACCACCTTCCGATCAGTGTATCCTAGAGGGATATACACCGGGGTTCAATAAGAACATCATGCAACCCAGGCTAAACATGACCGGCCAATCATTTTACTTGAGTGTACCGAATGTAATACCACCCTACGGTTGGAATCAGCAACCATTCCCGCGGGACAACATCGAAAGATTTAAGAATGAAATGGAATCTCTAGATGCTTATAATACACCCTGCTTGGAGGCGACCCAACTAGCCAAGCGACTTACCTAATTTTCTCCATTTCCCGGTTAGCGAGGCTTGAGGTCAAGTTTTACCTTTTTGAACATCACATAATATTTACTTTGAATGCCACATCATCAGATCCGTCAAATCACTAATTGAAGTCCACAAATATACTCTGGGTGTTAAGCAAGAGCATTTCTCTACCACCAAACTTGGTATATTTTTAAAAATCAACGTACGTGATCCTCAGTAAATACTCTGTCAGACATTCGTCCATACAAGTTATCCAGGAACAGGATGAACCGAAGGCACCCTCCTACTGCATCCTAGGAATCACCCTATAGATCAGTAGCGAGTAGTCCTTGCAATTTCGTAGATTTCAACCACTACCGAACCATAGTGTATCTCTGGTTGCAAGTCAGAGATTTTAATAGTTCTTCCGTTTTATGAAGATCCTTCAATTGCTCCATCTTTGTTCCCTGCAAGTTAGTTTCATATGTAACGTTGATTCGAAGTGGTTTTGGGTTTAGTTCCCATCCCGGTCCCTTCGAAACAACACGTCAAAAAGTCCAATAAGTTATTCGTTGATATCTGGGTTTTTAACTATCAATCACAACAGTATAGTCAAGTATCTTGGCAGCTCAGTCCCTCCTTGTTTAAATCATTTATCATTGAAATCATTCCATAACTTTAAAACCGTTTCCATTTACATATCTTAACAATTTATCTTTTGTTTAATCATTTGGAAACAATACCACTCAGCTTTATCCTCATTTAAATTCTGAAAACATTTCCTTATCTTCATAACCCAATTATTTCTTGGAAATGTCAATATATCAATATATTGTTAATTTAGTAATATAATCCCATTACCAATTCTACTGTGGCAAAAACCCTGTTAAACGACAAGTGCTTTCTTATTAAAACTCAATAACTTCTACTTCACTTCATATGAAGATTTTCAGGAAATATACTTAAATTCCAAATGTTTATTTCCATTTCCCAAATTTATATAACTCTTTCCATTTCTACTACTTATTTTCGAATAAGTATAGTTCACTTGTATTATTTCCGTTATCTAGAAAACAGTGCTATATAAATAGCCTAAAGGTACAAATAAAACAGTTAATTCAACTCGGGCTTAACAACATTAATTTACATTTCAAACCTTGCAAATGAATTGAAATTGTTTTATGAAGATAATAACACATTCCAAATCCTTTACCGTTACAAACTAATATCATTCCTCGATAATAGTGAAGTCGTTCAAGTTGGGGTATTTTATATACCTCTCAGACCTTAAGCGACAACGTTCTTATCTCAGAATAGATAGAAGTTCATAACTTCAAACCCATATTCTTATAATATCAAACATATCTTATTTCCTATTTTTGTTTAAAATATGGTTTTATAAACCATATCTTTTCTTTCGAAAATACCAATCGACTATAACCAATTTACTGAATACATTTATTAAGTAATTCATTTAATATTAACTCATTTCTTAAAAACTTATGCAAGTTATTATATTCATTAATTGGATCCGTTCACTAATACTTTATCCAAAACTCTTTTAACCTCATTATAATCAAATAGTTGGATTTTATAACCAAAACCCTTTTATTAACTTCTTTTCTCAAATCGATAATTATTTCCATTTGCGTTCTTGCAAACCTTCTCTTTTATCCCAACTCGAATAAAAATATTTGTTTTAAACTCAACTTTCTTTTATAATTCGTTTATGAAATTCAGATTATAAAATCCTTTTCACAAATTTCCGTTACATATTCAATTACTATCTTAAATGATTTCTATTTAAGAAGTAATTACCTTAATTATTAAAATAATAATTAACTTAATCATTACCGAGGTAAAAGTATATTACTTCATCATTAACTAACATCATGTTAGTTAATCTCCTTAATAAGTCATTAAGAAAACAATTAATTTTATAAATAATTATTGTTCCACAATCACCTTTAATGCAATTAAATTAAGATTAATTAGCTTTAAAAATAATCTTTAATGAAAAGACAGAAGAGGGCAGAGATATTTTCTCGTTTCATATTTCACAAAGGGAAGGGAAGTTTGCACAATATTTTATACACGAGGTGACACGAACGATTTTTATACTAGGCGACCAGCGATATTTTTATAAGGATGACGAATGGTATTTTGACCTATAACGTGCATCGTTCGCGGTTCGTACATACCCATATAAACTCCGATCGTAAGGAAATCAGAAATTACACAATAATTTCATTTTTTTTCTAATACAATGTAACTAATATATTATATATTGATTTTAATATAAATAAATCAATTAATAATAATTATTATTATCAACATATTTATCCAATTAGAATTCTATATGGCTTCAAATTTATAAATTTAACTTGATTTTTAAACTCAACATTTTTTATTTCTAAGTCCAAACAATATTCAATATATTAAAATCCATTTTATTTATTAAAATAATCGTTATATTTTAATAACGAATTCCATAGCGACTATTTGAAAATTTGATTTAGATATAAATTAAAATTTACAATATGAAAACTCGATTTTTCTTCTTCACTAGAAAATAATTATCCAGTAGATTCTGACGCTTCTTGTTCCAAAGAAATCTGGCTTAAATTGGATTCTGTATAATCAATTAAAGTTCAAAACGTTATATTACGAACTACCACGCGGCTACAGCTCGTTATATAATTAAAGTTATAAATTAAACGTTCAAATTTCATTAAATAACGAAATCGTGAATAAAAATTAAATACAAACTTAAATAAATCTTCTTATATTACTAAATCATAAAATATTGCAAATTCAGTCAATTTCGATCATTTCAAAATTAAATTATTATTTTATTATTTAAACTAATATAATATTCAAAATTATTAACTTCAAAGCATTTAAAACCCAAAATAGATATTTAAAACAAAATTAAATATTAAATTAAATGGTTACAAATCTGGGTCGTTACATTCCTTCCCCCTTAAAAGAATTTCGTCCCCGAAATTACTAAGGTAAGAAGAATGCTACAACCTATTATCTTTCAAAACCATTTTAGTTAAAACTCCTCACTTTCTAAATTTTTAATTAAAAACTAATCGAAATAGTTTAAATCGAAAAACAAATTCATTCTTATCAACATAAATTTCCGAAATATTTGAAATTTTTCTAACACCTTAAATTTTGAAAAAAAATTCGGTAGAGTCTCCCTTATACGGAGGGACATCTACAATATTCCAAGGGAAATAAATATATATACATTGACCACAGGTCGGGAAAAGGAAAAATTCAAAAACCTAATTCAAAACAAAAAAAATCAAATCTTGCATATGCGTACTTTTTCTGAGCGTTATTACGCGATAAGCGATAAGCAATAAGCAAGTATGCTTAATAGCCAACTTGATCCAATTATCTTCAACACATGTTCTCAACTTGGATGGAATTTATTGTAATCGTGCAAATTGTACTCTACTCTTATCGGCAATCATTCATATCACATCCACGTACAATGTGAGTTTAAATATTCAGGTTATTCACTTCATTTTATTTCATACATTATTACTCAATTCACATGAAACTGATTAGTAACCCATTCTAATTTCATAATACCTAAATTCATTCTTTCATTGGGTTTCAATCCAATTCAAATCCATATTTATGCAATCTATCTCAACCATACATTCCAACTAATTTCCAAATATTCCATCTAGATTTGTTAACATACATTTGTTCTCAAACTCAAGCCAAATTCTTATCGACTTCAGCTAAATTTTATCTCAAATTTTCCGGTCCAATTATAACTTATATAGTTCATATTTACTTAACATAAGTTAATTTTTTTTTCTTTCATATTTGCAATTCTTTCTTGATTAATCTTTTGATTCCATGATCAATCCATCAAATCAACCTATCAAGGCAATACAAGCTTCAATAATTAAATCAATTATTTGAGAGAATAATCTATTTCTTTCTATAAAATATGATTCAGATAAAGTTATTTTCATTTACCCTCTTTACAAAAATAATTTAAAAATAATTTTATATTCAAATTACAAATACACACACTCATATATATACAATCAAACTCAATCTAGGTTATTGCTAACCCCATCTCTATTGAGTTATACCATAGAGCCAAGGTTATCACTAAACCAATAGCTCTGATACCAAGTTGTAACATCCCACTTTTGCGTACAGTTAAGCTGACATTTAACTACCATCGTCAACCTAAATTAAATAGAAAAGTAGAAAGTAAAAAAAAAAGAATTTAGATGATGAGGAAGAGAGAGAAAGAAATACAAGAATAGAAGAAAGAAGAAGAAAATCATAACCTCACAACGGAACGAATAAAATATAATATATATCAGTATATCTTTACAAAAGGAAATTTTGTACACATACCAATTATCAGATTATAACATGAATCAAATATAGTGGAACAACTTTAATAACTAACGGCGAAGCCTCCTGCTTCCAGCTCCTGAAACTCCAAGCGAAAACTAACCTGGAAAATATGTTCGGTCTGAACTGCGCACATTATGAAGCAAAGCAAAAACACCTGGATCAGTCTGGAATACTTTCAGTGCTAAATTCACATCAAACAATCGGCTTAACTTTGGAAAAATCCTTTGAAAGAAAAGGATAATAGTAAGACCAGCCCACACATAAACAGGGACGGTTTTTACCTTACTATAACCCAAAACATTTTGATATATCAAAATCCAGTAATATTATAATAGTGTCCATCAATTCACAAATAAATAACCAAGTAGCATAACGCTTGCATCTCACGCTCTACATATTTAATATAAAATCAAAAACCGCATGGCGCTTATTGGAGATTGGATTCCAACTATGGCAAAGTATGGGACCACCTTCCGATCAATGTATTCTAGAGAGATATACACTGGGGTTCAACAAGAACGTCTTGCAACCCAGGCTAAACATAACCGGTCACTCATTTTACTTGAGTGTATCGAATGTATTACCACCCTACGGTTGGGATCAGCAACTGTTCCCACGGGATAGCATCGAAAGATTTAAAAATGAAATGGAATCTCTAGATGGTGATAATACACCCTGCTTGGAGGCGACCCAACTAGCCATGTGACCGACCCAATTTTTGCCATTTCCCGGTTGGTGAGGCTTGAGGTCACGTTTTACCTTTTTGAACATCACATAATATTCACTTTGAATGCCACATCATCAGATCCGTCAAATCACTAATTGAAGTCGACAAATATACTCTGGGTGTTAAGCAAGAGAATTTCTCCACCACTAAACTTGGTATATTTGTAAAAATCAACGTACGTGATCCTCAGAAAATACTCTATCAGACATTCGACCATACAAGTCATCCAGGAACAGAATGAACAAAGGCACCCTCCTACTGCATCCTAGGAATCACCCTATAGGTCAGTAGGGAGTAGTACTTGCAAATCCATAGATTTCAACCGCGACTGAACCATAGTGTATCTCCAGTTGCAAGTCAGAGATTTTAAGTAATTTTCTGTTTTATGAAGATCCACAGTCTTCAATTTCTCCATCTTTATTCCCTGCAAGTTAATTTCGCACGTAACGTTGATTCGAAGTGGTTTTGGGTTTAGTCCCCATCCTGGTCCCTTCGAAACAACACATCAAAAAGTCCAATAAGGTACTCATTGATAGCTGGGTTTTTAACTATCAACTCACAATAGTATGGTCAAGTATCTTGGCAGCTCAGGCCCTTCTTGTTTAAAAACATTATTAAATCGTTGAAGTCATTCCATAACTTTAAAACTAATTCCATTTACATATCTTAACAACTTATTTTTTGTTTAATCATTTGGAAACGATACCACTCCTTTATCACAGCTTTATCCTCATTTAAATTCTGAAAACATTTCCATATCTTCATAACCCATTTATTTCTTGGAAATGTCAATATATCAATATATTGTTAATTTAGTAATATAATCCCATTACCAATTCTATTATGGCAAAAACCCTATTAAATGACAAGTGCTTTCTTATTAAAACTCAATAACTTTTACTTCACTTCATATGAAGATTTTCAGGAAATCTACTTAAATTCCAAATGTTTATTTCCATTTCCTAAATTTATATAACCCTTTCCATTTCTACTACTTATTTTCAAATAAGTATAGTTCACTTGTATTATTTCCGTTATCTAGAAAACAGTGCTATATAAATAGCCTAAAGGTACAAATAAAACAGTTAATTCAACTCGGGCTTAACAACATTAATTTACATTTCAAACCTTGCAAATGAATTGCAATTGTTTTATGATGATAATAACACATTCCAACTCCTTTACCATTACAAACTAATATCATTCCTCGATAATAGCGAAGTCGTTTAAGTTGGGGTATTTTATTTACCTCTCAGACCATAAGCGACAACGTTCTTATCTCAGAATAGATGGAAGTTCGTAACTTCAAACCCATATTCTTATAATATCAGATATAACTTATTTTCTATTTTTGTTTAAAATATGGTTTTATAAACCATATCTTTTATTTTGAAAATTCCAATTGACTATAACCAATTTACTTAATATATTCATTAAGTAATTCAACTTCTGAATGTTATTATATTCATAACTTGGATCCGCTCACTAATACTTTATCCAAAACTCCTTTAACCTCATTAAAATCAAATAGTTGGATTTTATAACCAAAACCCTTTTATTAACTTCTTTTCTCAAATCGATAATTACTTCCATTTTTATTTTTGCAAACGTTCTCTTTTATCCCAACTCGAATAAAAACATTTATTTTAAACTCAACTTTCTTTTATAATTCGTTTATGAAATTCAGATTATAAAATCCTTTTCATAAGTTTCTTTTATAATTAATAAATCTCGTTACATATTCAATTACTATCTTAAATCTCGTTATAACACATCATACATCATAATATATGAAAAACAGTAAAATAAATGTTGAGGAATCCAGTCGGATTCCTCCAACCTGTTTCCCTGCATCACAGATGTTAAACAATATAATTAACATCGATTTCATTTCAATATGAAATATTCTGCTAAACAGAATCAACATTGGATTAACGATTTATATATATATATATATATATATATATATATATATATATATATATCGTTATCTATAATTTCAACCAATACCCAAGCAATTCAACCAAACAGATAACTCACAACAATCAACATATAATCATCAGTTCTAAGAATACGTTATAAAAATATAACTGTTCATAGTTGGTGTGTTTTACTCACATTGGACGATCACCGTTAATAACGATAACCATCGCTCGATTCAGATGGACAATTTATTTTGCAATAAATTGTAACGAGCACCCATCCACTCCCAGTCAGTTCCATTGGGTAATGTCCGTCCATACGATCCCAACGGATCTTGTTCTCTTATTTAACGTCGGCCCATCATCGTTTAAAACCCACGACCCATATAAATAGGTACACTTTTTCCATAACATATTGGCTCCTCTGGATAAATGCATGAGCAATTTTTCTTTACCCACTTCTTTCTTTTTATGTAATCTGGGCTTCACCACTTAATTTTCTTGGCCCATTCTTCTTTAAACCCAAACCGTACCCTCAGTATTCTTCCTTCTCTAATTCGAAAGCATCCCAGGCCTCCTCTTTCACCATTAACGAACTGTCTTGCCTCCACTCTCCCTCATCTTTACTACAATCAAACTAAAACACTTATCTTCTAGCACTTCTCATAGCTATCAAAAACAAACTCAGCTCGCAACATCCATTCATCAACTCCTATCACACTTCATGCTCACGTGTGCTACTTGTCATGTACATCACGTATGCCTTCAACGCCATATAATCCTTCAACAAACTCTCCTGTACACATCGGTTCATGCAACCACTCCGCTACAAAGTCCTCCACTTCTTCATTTTCCTTTTTGCTCCACACAGTTGTTCCCTAGCCGACGGAGTCTGCATGCAGGGCCTCTTCCTCATCGGGCTCCATCTCCTCAACTCACCCTCATCCTAAAACCAGTATAAGTGAAACCACCATCTTCTTTGCCTTCATTTCTTGCTCCACCTAACACCTACAGCAAAACGCCATTCCTTCGCTTTCCGGTATTGCGTTTGTGTAGTTGCCAAAAAAGAATAACACTCTCGTATATTTTTTTGTATTATATTATTTTCTTTTAGATCTGGTTTTATTTCTTTCCTTCACTGTTTCAATTTCATGAAGCAAAAACAAAAAAAATGTTTTAAGGAGCTTGCATGTGTATTTAAGGTTTTAGTTGGAATTGTGTGTGGACCTTTTGAAGGCCACGTTTTCTTTTTGTTTTGTGGCTTTGTGAAAGCCATGAATTTGCTTCGAGGACCAAGGAGAACTGACGGGTTTTGAGGAGTGAACGTGGCTTCTTGTTTGATCACACATTAGTTAGGGTATTTTGTTTTAAGTCATAAATGTTCATATACCCTACTATGTATAATTATACCCATGTACGAGTGCTGCAGACTGAAATAAATATATCGTTGTAATCAGCGATGTGCCAGAATTCCAAAAATATAATAATACCGGTAGATTAACTTATATTGTGAAATCTCAAATTGTTGATTACAGGGTGCGGAATACTCCAAATAAAAAGTTGCTTATTTAATTAATTAAAAATTACAGTAATATTCTAAAAATTAAATTATCACTACTTCCCAAAAGAACCTTGTCTAAATTCAAACTCGATATCTAGTTATATCTAATAAACCGTTACGGTTGATAAACGATTCTATAGCGGCTATTTTAAAATTTGATTAGGACATATCCCAAAATCTACATGACGAAATCCTGATTTTTCTCTTCCACTAGAAAGATATACTCCACCAGCTCCGTACGTTTCTTGTTTCAGAAATCCGATTTAAAACGAACTCTGTACATTCAGTTGAAGTTCAAATCGCCAAATCGCGAACTGCAGCGCCATTTCTAGCTCGTTTATAATTATGATATAATTATACTTTCAAACTGACGTTATTTAAATATATTCGTCATTTTAATTCAATTATAAACTGAAATATATACTTTGAATTGTCCAGTTTACATTATATTGTCAATTCACTATTTTCGACTATTTCAGAATTAAATATATAATTTAATTATTATTTTAATTAAATATTCAAATTTATTTAATTAAACAACCATTAAATCTTTTAATTTACTATTTAAATAATTAAATAAATTAATTATTATACCGCTGAAAATGCGGGTCATTACAATCGACAAGTCGATTTTTGATTATCTCGGGAAATTTCACCAGCATCTCTTTTGCATGACTCAATTGGTACAACTACCACTCGCCTCTCCAGGCCTCCTCTAATCAAAAGAAAATCAAAAAGCCAAGCGGCTTGCCTAATAGGCTCATAAAAATCAAATACTCAATCAAATATATACCTTTGTCGAGCATTCAAATTATTTCCTTCATTCACTTCATTCCATACCTGTCTGACACATGCATATACATGCATTTCCAATTTTCATTGATTTTAAATCAATAAAACCCTTTGAACTTAACCATATTAAATCTTAAATTTCAAATCTCAATTCATCAATCCAACTCACTTAACCAAGTTAAGTTCTATCCATAAATTCTATTTGCTAATTAACTCCTGTAATCAGTTATCCTCATTCCATAACTCAAAATCTAATTTTTATTTTAAAAAATCCATTTATTTTAACTCACATGAGTTCATAGCTTAAGCCTGCATTTATCGAGAAAGATCCAGATTTTAATTCACTTAAAATCCTTTCATTTTTAACTTGTTTTTTATTCAAACAATCTCTTCCTGAGTTTTAAACAACTTAGCCTTTATAAACAAACTTCCCCTTTTAGGATTCAAAATAACTTGTTTTCTCAAAACAATTCAAAAACAGTTATCTTTAGTAGTAATCCTTCACTTAGAAACTCGAAAATGAACACGGATGATGTCGTGATCCATCATCGGTGTTTTTTTTCTTCAGCAATCGAAGTGAGTTCAATACTATATCATTTTTAAAACTCATTCTTAAACACTTACATTTGGAAATTATTTAAAAATATCCTTCGCAATATTCATGAGAAACATTCCCAAATCTCCTAGGATCATAAAATTTCCGTATATTTAATCCAAAACTGTTTACTAACACTTTCCCAAGTTTTCAGAGCTTTAATTCCAATTCTGGTTTAAATTCAGTTTTAATCTATTTATATATTACACTTATATGAATTCTGATTGGTTATTTGTAACCAATCCCAATCATAATCTTATTCGATTATAATAAGAACCAACACATCCAATATATTATCATAATTCCAAGATAAATCCTTTCTTTATATCAAAGTATATTTTAAGTAAAATTATTTCATTTACCCTCTATCAAAACATACTGTGTCGATTCATCGTATTCAAGTGTTTAGAAACCCCTATCGACATTGTGGTTCCCCACCCTCAACCAGAATTCATAAGCCACTCAACCAATGAATCTCCACAATATAAAATCGTTTTTATACAATCTACTAATACGCTCTCTCATATACATACACTCAACTCAATTTAGGATATTACTAACTTTAAAGACCGCCCATAACCCCCGCACTAAACAAGAGGAATAATGCGTTGAAGGGTATGCCAGACAGCTATGGACGATCATCAGAGTAGGTAAACAACATCGAAACCTATCGTAGTACTCACAGCGCAAGGATAAAATATAATAGAACATATTCAACCGAAATAGTAATGAGGCATCATATAGCAAACTTTAGAAAACTTTCTCAACATCATGAAAGGTTATCCAACTAATACCAAAGTTTGTACATAAATACTCACTACAACACTCATAGAGCATTCAGACAGTGGAAACATAAATACTAGATAGTAATAAAACTGGTACACCAGCCTCCTGCTCATCTCCGCACAACAACATCGTCCTCACTAATCACCTGTAACCAGCTACTTAGTCTGCCCATCCACAACCGGATGAACGACCCAAGGTAATAAGAGGAGACATAAAACCTTGAGTCAGACAACAATCTTAGTGAGCAATAAAACATCTAACAAGCTTTAACAATAAAGTATATGAGAAGGGATAGATAAAATACTAATCTACCCACAACACCAGAGAAGAACTCAACCTTATCTTCCCCACATCGGACACTAATAGCCTTTACAATAGACAATTCAACCATTCATCCATGGAAACTGAACACCCATTCAATCATGGTAAAGCGCTCATAACATCCAGATCATGTATATATATATCATGTAAACCATCCTAATCGAATTCAACGTCCCTCAAGCATAAGCCCCAGTGGCCTAAACCAATATCATACAAGCACCCAAGGAACATCTCTTTTGTTGTTAGATAATCTATATGAGATGGTACAAACAGAACAACTAATCATCCATGATTAACTCTGGCTATAACCGCCAATCCTTCTTTGAAACCATCGTTAATCGTATGACGACCAACCTTGCCATATGTCAAGGGCTAATGGTAACCCCGGTTCTAGCATTAACTCCATACGCCTTTCAACGATACGTAAGTATGTCCAACGTTGACAACTAGGCCTTTCAACGATACCCAAGTTACTCAACCTACAACCAGTCTTTTGGGTGCCCCCATCGTACCCCTGCTTTGAGCCTGCTAGAACTTACGACACGATAATCTCTCGGTTTTCTCATCTCTGGTCATCCAACCCGATGACTTTTCATAGCTCAAGCAACCTTCTCGAGCAACCATTATCCACCAACTCACGACCTTTGAGTTGTTACCTCATTCGCTGCTCTACACCGATCAACGAACACTTTTCAACACTTTGAACCTTCCAACCGGAATTTACTTCAAAGTCACACCATCACCAAGCCAATTACACCACTGTGCTGCGGCTAGGGTTCGGGGGGTTTCCCCTCGAAAAATATTTTTTCAAAGCCCTTTTCTTCCAACCCGGGTCGTACCAGAAAAACGTACTTTTTCAGAAAATGACCCTGTGCGACCGACCCTGTCTTGCTCAACTGACTGACCCAACATGGTGCGACTGACCCTTCCTTTTATCAATCCAACATGGCGCGACCGACCCGTACTTCTTGGCTTGGCCGGCCACTGTTAGTTGGACCATACATCCATGCTTCAAAACATGTACAACTGACCAGCTCATCCTTGCACGACCAGTAGATGACCGACCGACCAGATTTATTCACCCATAGGCTCGCTTGGTCCCGTCACCCAAGCTCGCTCGAACCAAACAACCATCTAGGAATGCACGACCGACCCAACACCAGAAGGGACCGATCTCTTGCTTCTTAAAGCCAAAACCCCAGGCTTTTTCCACTTACACGACCGTTCCTGATCGCTTCGGCTAAGTGCGACCGATCCCTGTTTTTGTCTTGTCCTCCAAGAAACTACTCCATGTATGAACGACCCTCTGCGTGTGAACCAAAACCTGCACTTCACTAAATCCACTCCGATTTCTACCAAAACTTCGCCAAAATGTTAGATTCGACGAAATCAACTTGTCTAATCCATCAAATATGATCAAAAACACGGTATGAATCCGCTAACAAATGAAAACAGCAGTTTTCCCCAAATCATACACAATCACCCCAAAAACCATCATGAATGAATATATGAACAAAACTAAAGATCTAACTTGCATAATCATATGGAATAACATAGAATCAATGATTTAAACTTATTAGATGAGATCATAGGGTGATATTGGTATGGCTCCAGACGAAGCGTTATATGGGAGGCTATGCAACGCTCCTTCATGTTGATGGGAGGCATGTAAGGAATTGATACCCGGACCAGATATGGATAGGGAAACTTTAGAAAAAATTGAACTCATTCGACAACGAATGAAAGCCACCCAAGATAGACAGAAAGCTACGTTGATAAGAGATTAAAAATTGGAGTTCTTCGTTGGTGATTTGATATTTATCAAGATTTCTTCATTGAGGAACGTGATTCGGTATGGTAGTAAGCAAAAGATAGAACCAAGGTTTGTTAGCCCATTTCCAGTCCTTGAGCGGGTTGGGAATTTGGCATATAGGTTTGAGTTACCTCAGAAGATGGTTGGGGTACACAATATGTTCCATGTTTCTCACTTGAGAAAGTTTGTACACGATCCTGGTACAACTATGAACTATCACACCGGATCAGTTGGATGATATCGAGGTGAAACCAGGAGCCACTGTAGCCCATAGACCAATTCATATCGTTGGACACGATACGAAATAGTTTAAAAGGAAGACAGTGAGTCTGGTCAAGTCCAATGAGCGAAAGAGAGAGTAATCATACTTGGGATTCCGAGGAGATTATAAGAACTTCATATCCATAGCTCTTTACTTGGTAAGTTTTTAATACATAAACAAGTGAGTAGTACCTCTATTTTTATAGAGGAAATAAGATGGGTCACAATATTACAACTATGCCCTTTATAATATTTCTTAGTATCTCCTTCCGATACCGCTTCCATTTCCTCTTGGTATCGCCTGCTTAAATTGTCTCATCGACTTCGATGTTGGATTCATTACTTCTTAATCAGCTTTGGTATCGACTTCAGTATTGACTTCGGCTTTGGTTTCGGTATCGCCTTTGGCTTCAGTATTACCTTCTTGGCACTGGCTTCAGTATCGTCTTTGGCTTGGGTACTACTTCTTATATTACCTTCTTGGTATCGGCTTTGGTGTTGCCTTCTTGGCTTTGGTGTCGATGTTTATTTCTTTCTTATATCTTCTTGGCTTATCCCTCTAGTATCATTCTTTTGGTTTGGGTGTCGGCACCAAGCTATTTGATCCAATAGCTTGATGCTGATAACATACTTACACAACACTATATACATATTTACATATATACAACTTCTACTCATAACAATATATATTGTTTCAGCTGTTGGGTATGTTTAGACAGTGCCTCAGAACACTAGGATGGATGCAAACATCGTCGAGTTGCAAAATAGGGTGTCAGAATCATTAAAATACACTTAGTAGATTTCAGGTCAGCTAAGTCGGGCTGGGGTACCCCTTACCTGGAAATGACGACATAGAAAAATGTTATTGGATTGATACGAAATTTTATGGGGACGACAAGGAAGGTCCCAAAATGCTCTAGTTCAAGTTTCAAGTCATTCAGAGTGCTGGTGATCAAGTTATGTCGCTTTGAAGTTCGGGTCAGCTAAATCGGGTCGGGGTACCCCCTAACCTGAAATGAAGACCCAGAAAAATGTTGTCGGATTGGTATGAAAATTTATGGGGATGACAAGGAAGGTTCCAGGAAGCTATAGACCAAATTTCAAGTTGTTTGAAATTCTGGAGATTAAGTTATCGTACTTGCAAGTTCGGTTCTACCGACGGACCCAGAAATGGCAAGCCGAAAATGATGAGCCAGAAACAAAGACCCGGAAACGACGACCTAGAAATACTCTTGTGAAGACCAACTTCAATACGACTAATTATACTCGAGATGCGAAAAGTCTAAACGGGAGGGGTTACCGCTAAGGATCCAGACAAGAACCAACAGGGTGATTTTTAAGTTGGACTTCGCTGCGGGTACATGTGCAAAGGAAGTCAAAAGTATTAGGCACTTTGGCGCACCTTAGGAAAAGTAGCACGAGGATAAGATCGGAGTCGCTTGATGATTTAGATATGATTTGCCCGGACCCCAGAGCCTGTTGACGTTGTGGACTGGGTAGGGTAATTCACTAGAGTCTGTTAACATTTTGAGCTAGTTGATAATGTAAAAATTAATTGGTAGGGTGATGTTCAGACCTACCAGTACTACTTGGAAGGGGTGGCCAAGATGTTAAGCATCGAGCGAGTGAACGTGAGGATGTTTGTTACGTTTGGACGGTTGTTATCATTATGACACACACACTTCCATTTACACTCAATATTGTGATTACCATAGAGTAAAGTACATTATTATGTGTGCTAACTCTTTGGATGTAAGGCCAGGTCAGGTATGACTCTTTGAACCTATTATGTTATCTTATTTAGTGATTAAGATTATATCGCTCACACCAGACTTTGTCTGACTTGGAGTTTTATGCATTGCATTTTATTACTTTGGGTTCTCTAAATGAGCAGATTAGAGATGGTTGGTGTGCTCGAGTAGCTGATCGGGGAAGAGTAGGAGGCTTCTACGTATTTTTTATATGCTTATCCATGTTACTTACGTTGGTCACTACTTTGGGTATTAATAGCGTATTTTGTTAGAGACAGTATTTTGGAGATGTATCTGTATATGACTCATTAGATATTATGCAGTAATGTGAATTTGCTACTCTAATGTTTATGATTCAGTTTTAGCTTATACACTGTCTTGCCTATTTTATATCACGTCGTATATTATTATTATTATGTTTTATTCCATGCGCTGTGAGATATACGTCAGGTTATATGGTTTTTCTTATTTCAACATTGGCAGTCACCTCCTATTGGTCGAGCACCCCCACAACGCAACTCGTTGGGTGTCGACTGGTATGGGGCGATCATCACATCCAATGAAGATATTCTATTTCATCTATCTCTTTTTCCATGGCTATGGCTCCTCGCAGTCGTCCTTTCAACTAGTTGAAAGATCCATCAAGGGCTAAGTGATTGTGCCTACAACAAACAATCTAAACGTCCATTTGGTGTTGTCCCTCATCTAATGTCTTGATAGTGAAAGATCATTAACCTATTAGGTTGGCTTTAGTCTTTCCTATTCTTGTCTAACTGATGATTACAGGTATCCAAACGATTACTATCCTAATTGGAACCTGACCACGAAGCCTGCTCTTTGAGCTAAGGCCACCACCGAATCCTAAAGTCACCCAGCATTCTTCTGACTGTCCTTGATAGAAATGTAGTCAAGGCATACTCTTTTGATGGGACCACTACAGACCTGTCCTGCCTTCGCGGTGTGTAGCTTCGTTAAACCTACTCCAGAGGGCTATCCTAGAGTATACTCGTGTCCTATAGAAGTCTTGCATTTCCTTCCTGCCTCATTGAACAAAATGTTGGACTTTCTCCCATTGTACTAAAATGTCTATGATGATCTTCTTCATTAGGCTCTTCATCCAGACTCCTTTGCGATTGCTTCAAATGCACCTCACTATTTTATTGTACCCTATATATAATCTTTTCTTGTGCATTTATATTACTTTTCTTTTCTTTTATTATAACACTATTTAGCATTACTTGCCCAGTTCTCTATAATCTGGGCCTTATTTACTTGCTTATTAACTTTATTGCTCGCTTGTTTTCCCCAATCATCCTTTGCTGCCGGAACAGACCACTACTGTTGCATGCTTATTAAACTTAATCCTAAATCTAAGTTTTATTCGTAATATTCCTTTCTTATCTTCTCTTTACTTATTTCTAATTACATCATCTATGTTTTAATTTTACTCACAAACATTCAGATGTGTCTAATTCCTCTTTCTTTTTCGCGCAATCTTAGATTTGAGCCCTACCTATTGACTCAGTTACTATCCCGAGCTTATGATATTCCATATTTACAACAATAGGTGGCATTCCATTTTCTTTTATTATGATTTTCTTATATGCCAACACAGTTCCTATTCATCATAATATTCCGTTCATTTTCTGTTACTTTTTAAGTTAAACGCACATCATAATTTACTTCTCATTAATTTATCTAACTCAGTCTAATTCCTTTTAATTACAGACCTACAATTTGTAAACATGTTACTGTAAATTTAGTTCTTTTTACTTTATCCTTGTTCGCAAAGTTACACACTTTGTTCTATTTTACATGCACACAAAAGGATTAAATCTACATCTATTTAATTAACATTCACATGATTAGACATTTTCAGAACATGCGTAATTTATTACAGAAAAAATGTAAATAAATAATTATCAAATCTTGTCTATTACATTCTTTCATTATTGATTTACTTACTTTAGATTTATTGTAAGTTCAATTTTATGAAATAGTCTTACCCCACTCGATTTATAACAGAAACAACATTAAAATCTATTTTCTTATTTTAATATTGCCTTCATAAACAATAAAACATAATTGCAACATATTCCTTTATTTCTTTCCTTAATTGTCAGACAGTGAAAAATACATTAACATCCCTATTTTGCACTAATTCCACTTTTCTTACCCTTTTATTCTTGCAACTACATTTACCGTCTTTCCTACAATATTTAATTATGGAAATATATTCCCTTTTCTCAACCAAACAATTAACCTAGTACCAAATTCCAAATTAATTTATTCATTAAAATCTCGCTTTTATCACAATTCCCAAGTTTTGGCCTTTTACTGTGAATTTCTCACTTTTAGGCTTACGCCCCTTTTCCATAATTCTCCAACCCAATATTGCTTATATTCATTTATTTCGATTCCGTTCCATAATTAAATATCAATTTCATATGAGTATTATTTTATCCGTTTACAATTTAATTATGAATAACTTGCATAAACAACTATTGCAACAGTCCCAAACACAATTTATGTCAAATTCAATAACTTAATGGGGATCCAGTGATATTATATACCATTAACAGAAAAGATATATAATTAATTCACTCACCTAGACAAAGCAATCTAAGTCCTAGTTATGATTCGAATCTAGGTTTATTATCAGTAGTTTTCCCCATTTTCTAAGCCTATTTGAATCTACAATATGGAATCTGCATGGATTTATACATCTGCATGAAAAAGAAAAGAAAATAAACTATTTGAAATCAGATCTGAAAATTTACCTAATATGGTTAGCAAATTGAGATATTTACTTTCTAAATCTATATTTTCTATCTCCAGATCTTGAATTAGAAAGCCTAAATTTGATTTTCTTATTTGTTGAAGAATTATAGGAGAAAGGAAATGACAAAGCTTCCGTGCCAACTCATAAAAATATGAGTTTGGAGGCTGCTAGCCCTATGCATTTATTTATATAATTCCAAACAAAACATGTTTGTTTGATTTAAACTGAAATAAATCTCAGTGTCAAAATCAATATAAAAACGTCATTTGATGTGATGGGACGATTCGACCCATGCATGGGTTGACCCCTGGGTCAACCGATCCATTCATAGATCGATGCAGACGCATTAAATCATGTTTTGCCCTGTGTCCTTCTATTTTTATTTAGACTATTTATCTCATTAACGTTAATTTTGAACGTTACATAAATTTCCAATCTTACACGATTTTATTCTATTCTTAACACGCGTTTATTTTAAATTTCAAATGCACGTTGTTTCTGGAATTAACATGCACATAAATTAGTAAGTTAAATATATTCATGCATATTTACATGTATAATTATTTTTCGATATAAAACTTCGAACATTGTTATTACGTATGAGCCCTATTCGGAATATAATATATATGTAAACTGGTCAAAAAATTACCATAAACATAATCGTATAACTTTCAAGGCCAAATTCTAACAATTTCAAAAATGATTATTTTCACTTTTTATAACTATTTAAATTATTCTAAAATGCGGGTCATTAAAAATTTGGTTAAATCGGGGTGGGAAAAAGGTTTCATCACTTTAGGTCTTAAAGAATTAATCATAATTGTAAGATTTGCATCGGTCCTTTGCCTCGAGATTTTTGTGCGAGATTATTTCCCATGTTGCACTTGCCTTTACAACGTCTTGTTGGAGTAGATTGCTGGTAAAGGAAATTGTTGATTTGGAGGTGACGATGGAGCTATCTTATAATAATTATGCTGAGGAGGATCTTTGTAACGACCCGCCCTTTCAAGCGTTTCAAGTCGATAATAATATCAACTCAAATCGTTTGAAATAGTAAATTGTTATTGATATGCAGTTAAATATAAAAATGATCACAAAATCACAGATAAGTCACAAACATAGAAAGCATAATATCACGCAACAAAATAAATAAAATAAAATAAAATAGTATTTCATGAAGCTACTATATACAAAATCTCAAAACATTGCATAATATCAGAGTTACAGAATCAAATACAACGAAAGTCTAAATACAAAGTATTTCACTAATATATAAGCAATTGGCTGAACTAAACCCACAACAAAAACATGAGAAATCACTGAAATGGATAAACATATAGACCTACGATCTTCAGAAAATATCCAGCTTTCAAATGTGAAATCTCAGACCGTAATACTCGGCCTGACCTGAGCATAGTGGAAAAATAAAACACTCGGATCAGGACAAATATTCTCATGAAAATAAATCAACTCAAGAGAACTGTTCAATTGAAATGCATTAGTAACTTAAATGATGTTTGAGATTCCCATACTCTAAGGATCCGTGGAACTAGATACATATAATATAATACGCTATTATAATAGTGTCTACGGTAAATATACTATTGAAATAGCGTAAGCGGGATTACCATTATAACCTTACACTTTTTATGAACGTTATAGTCTATACTATGCTATAAACTTCACCAAACCAGTGGGATATCAAGGAGCGCTCCATAGGTACAACACAAATAAAAATCATAATGGATGCAATCGGGATAATGTGACAAGGAACTCAAGTCAATACCCAGGGTACGATTCTACCATTTGCACTCTCGGACCATTGGTAACGCAAAGCAACTACTACCGCCACCTCGAACATCACTCTTATAGTCAAGGTACCACCAATCAAATCACATGGTAATAGATATGGTTCGAAGAAGTGTGTCTGATAGGATGAGCGACCCCAATTAATCATGGTACAACTCTTGTTTTAGTCATTTTAATTATGACTTGAAAGTCCATGCTATCCATCATCATTCTCTTACTTCATTTCAGTAGCATCCGCCAAATTCATCTTACTTCGTTCTAGATTCTCCACCACATACACAATTGTTAAAGTAGTTCCCGATATTTGCATTGAATATGCCAATATTGACCCCGGTATCATTAACAACTAAGCGCTTATTTCACATAGCGGTCCTTGTTTAAAATCATATTTAAATGTCATAAATTAATTTAACTTCAAGCATTGATTTCTCAATAATCATTTACTTAAACAATTATGTATCAGATTCAGTTCAAATTTCAAATCTCATATTATAGGAAGGTTCATTATCAAATTTAAATTTCGATTTTAGATTTGTATTCCGCAAATAACATTATCGATTGAAATCGTTATTGCAAAACAATTCGGATTTAATAATTTGAATTTTGAATAGACTATGTTAAAAATACTAAAATATATTTAAAAATATTTTAAATGTAAAATAGTGAAAATAGATAAAATAAAATTTGATATAAAATAATTTATAAAAGGAGTTTCTTTAAAATAGTTATAAACACTATAATAGTTAAAAATATATAAAATAGTTTATTAAAAATAGTTAAAAAAGTTTAACAAATATAATAACTAAAACTAAATAGTTGTAAAAATAATAGTTATGAAAATAATTAGTAAGAAAATTTTAGTCTAAGTAAAATATTTGATATAAATAATAATCTAAAATAATTTAAATATAACAATCCCATTCGAACTAGATACCCATGTTTCAAAGTTCGATTTATCATTTAGACCAGATTTCAAATTCCATTCAAATAAACTTTAAATTCAACTGGTATAAACTATAATTAATTTACAACTAGAATTACTTCAATTTGGTTTAAAATTTGAATTTTAAATTCATTTTATTTCATATCTTTTCAACAGCATTCCAAGTTTAAATTCTTATAATTAATTTTCTTAAATCAAAACTCTCAACTTCAAAATTTATAAATTAAGTTATTACGTTAAATTGATATTTGGTTAAATTAATTAGATCGTACTAAAAAAATCCTTTGAAGTTAAATAAATCTTAGCTTTAAATCATAAAATTGAGCTTAATTTATGAATTGTTTTTAACAACAAATCTAGTTTAAAAATCAACTAAACTCTTCGTTAAATGAATATAACTTAAATTCCTAAATTAAAGTTAAATACGTAAATCTAGAAATCATTTTTGTTGACCAACAACATCCATATATATTTTCTAACTTACGGTCAAGTGCATCAGGCATGTATCATTTCAACCCGTTTAATTGAACTTCCAAGTGATATCATTTCAACCCGTTTAATTGAACTTCCAAGTGATATCATTTCAACCCGGATCCCAATTAAATATCAGAATGGTATAGTGATTCAGGTATATATCATTTTAATCCATAATGATTTTCCTAAATCTATGATAACTTGTAATCTGACAGCAATATAAATAAACATGTTAAAACATACACATAACAACATAATCAATTATGAAAAATTGTGTCATATATCGCGTGCCAAAAATGTGTGTCATATGTGCATAAATATACATGTCATATAATACGGTTTGGTACAAGCAATCATAACATTTCAACCAACCAATTTAGATTTGTTGAATTATATTTCATGAAAATGACAATCTAGTGTGAGATGAACTCCTCTTTCATGGTATGGAAAGGAGATAATATAGATATACATGAAATAAAATGACGCCATCCAACCATAACCCAAGATTGAATCAAACACGACAACAACTGATCTTTTTATGTGAAGACGGAAGCAAACTCGAAACTCTCAGTACCATAAATAAGAAGAAGAAGCACGACTGGGATAAGATGGGATCAAGATAGCAAACTGAACTCCTTGTTTAGCAAAGCTGGCTGGTTCTATAGTAATCCGTAACACTTTTTATTATAACAAGTAACAAATACATTATTACAGGAGTAGACAGAATTTCTAGCCATTACAACTGGTTTTTAAGGTGGACTGTCCACCCCAAACGTTTTTATAGTCGACTGTCCACTGTTATTAGCCTAGCTAATTATGGCACATGAGCTAATTAAAGAGATTAAACTACTCTAAATTGCTTACACATTTAACTTGAATATGCACCGCGAAGGGTACAAATTACATGACAGAATCACCACAAATGGAACTCTTTTTTTCTTTTATAAAGAAAGAACCAACCAAACCTCATGCTCAAAACAAACAACAAAGTCACGGCTAAATCCTAACAACAAGCTCAAAAAATACAGCAAGCTCGATCTCTCCAATTTATTTATTTTTATAAAGAAGAAGCAAGTGAACATGGAATAGGCAAAGTACTTCCATATCAAAGAAATTATTATTAATAACTTCATCTGACTTTCTTAACTTGCTAATTCTCACCCACTTGCAACCATCTCCAACTCTCAGCACAAACAAATCTCAGCTTACTTTTATTTTATTTTCTTTCAAAGAACAGGCTCGACCTAAGTATATTTGCTTGGCCAGTCTAAGTTTGCAGAGGAAGGGTCGGTTTAAGGCGATTGGATGGTTTTGAAGCGGTCGCAGGCGATGGAGACTGACAAGGAGTAGTCTCAGGCGAAGTTGGGTGGTGTCGTAATTGTTTTTGTCGACGAAAGTTTCAAGTGATGAATCGGTGGAGGAAAAACCCATATGTAGTACGAGATAAAAAAGGGGATCTCACAATGACGCATGATATTTTTGAAAAGAGAAACAGTAATGACACATGAAAATACAGAAAGAAGAGAGAGATGGATTTTGAAAGAGGAACAATGATTTTTGAGATGATTCTTTCTTTGATTTTTTTTTACACAATAATGAATTTTTTTGCATTTGTTTGCTGATAAGAGCATGCAATAGGATTTGGGAATATTTTGTGGCGTATTCACTTTTGAGGAAATTTCTTCCATTTATGTTTGCAATGTTTTTTTTAGTGAAGGAGGCACTGAGCATTCCCAACAATGTGGGAATGGAGTGAAATGCGGGTGAATGGACATAGCTTACGCTGCAGCAATAGGAGAATGGGTGTGGGGAGCGATGGAAAACGAGGAAGATCGCCGTTTACAAATGCAACGTCCCGCTATAATATATTTTTATTAATTTTAACCTTAAACGGTTTTCTGAAAACCGTTTAAGCCTTAAACGGATTTTAGAAATCCCTTTAAGGTTTTAAAAAAGATTAAAAAAAAATTAGAGCAACCTCCCACCCACTGCTAGAACAGTGGGAGGAGTCACCACTTCATATAGCATTCTACCGCTCAAATTCTTAGAAAAGAAAGTGGATTGGTAGGCAGTAGATGAAGAATGTAAATGGTGTGAACAGTGGGAAGAGCATGGCCTTCAATTGCCACAAATTTTGGATCCACCTTTTTACTATTTCTAAAACCAAGTTTTGAATATGAATTAATATACACATAACTGCTATTTGAATTCTAACTTAGTACACAACAATTTTCTCTTTTTTGGATGTGCGTGACATTCAAGAACACACAATTGTTCTTTTGTTCAGAAATTCTAAAAAGTTAATGTAGGCAAGTTCTAGGACAAGAATTATACATGCATCCACCGTAAAATATCACTACTAACTCAAATTCTATATATAAATAATTAAAATGATTATAAGTTAATCGAATATATTAGACGGTCTACGTTTGCATTTTGCACATTTATGCGTTAGCCAATTTTGCGCATTTTTCCGTTGGAATTTAATATTCGAAGAAATAAATGTTTCAATTTCGTAAAATGAAAAATGATGTTTAAAAAAAAGTATTTATAGAAAGAAAACGCCACAATTCCAGGAACGTTTTAATTTCAAAATGATTTATTCAATTTAACTAAAATAATGCGAACGGAACAAACTTAAGTATTTTGTTATGAAATTTATTCTTATGCTTTTACTAGTTAAACTATTCCAAATATAAAATTTTGGAATTTAATTTTAATTTTAATTTTTTTAACACTAACTACGATATATCGGTTGTTGCTACCATAAATCAACTCTATAAATCGATTTAAATGGGGCATGCGAATTTTGGCGTTCATTGTAAATTTTACAGGATTGACTTTATGTTAAAATATGATGTTTTAAGAATTAACATTTCAACATTTTATTATTAATTGTTTTCTTGTTAGTTTCAAAACAAATAATTTCTGAAATAACGATCGATCTGATTATTGTTATCCAAATTAGATGTGTATGTTTTATTTTATATGGAAAAATCAATTATATACATTTCTTATAAATCGAAATAAATTAAATTTTAATTTCTTAAGTAAAATTTCAGTTATACACTTTATTAAAACCATGTAAAATTTCAGACCATTACAATCTCCCCCACTCAAACCTTTTCTTCCCGAAAATAAAATGAGGTAGGAAAAATAGTAATCAAACAATTAAGAATATTAGGAAAAAATCAAGTTATACATATTAAATACCTACTTAGTCTATAAACAAATGTTCATTAAATGCTTTTAATATAAATGTAAATGTTGACCCGCCTTTTGGTAAGACAGTCGTATGACAGATTCACATTTTTCTAAGTCTGCGAAACTCGAGTATGAACTTAGGAAAACTCTGAGGATTTGGTGGAAGTCGCGGAGTGCTCGGAATAAGGTTGAAAGCATGGTTAAACTCCAGAGTCGATATTCATCAACTTAAATTCCTGGATTGGCATTCTCGGTTCCATGGGATCGGATCGATGAAAACTTCAGATTGATATTTCTGATTCATTGGTTTTCAACTCGTCATCTTGGGACCGACCTAATTTGGGTCAGCATTACTTTGGCAATACAAAGGTTGTATTTCGTTTTCAGGCTCATCAGTGATTTCGTATCCCACTTGGCAACTTGGAATTTCATACATGTATCCCTAGATCCGAAATAGTGGGATATGCAGTATGGTTTGTTGTTTTGGTGACTTGTCACTTAATGGTTCGAGCAAGGCTTGGATCATACAAAATTGGCACTTCGTTTTGTGGATGTTGTATCCCTCGTTGGGTTGGGCTTGTGGTTTTACGTATCCTTGGATACATCACGATGTGGGGATACCAAATGGCATTTGGATTAGATTCATTCGATAGTTTGGTAAAGTTTTGGGAGTACGAAATATAATTTCGTATTGGGCTTTTCGTATTTGACAATGGCATGGTTTTCTATCAACTCTCGGGGATACGAAGTATATGTTGTATCTGGCATTTGAATGTTTTGCTAAGGATGAGGATAAAAAAATGGTATTTCTTATTCCAGCGATACGAAGGCAGAATTGGACTTTGGCTTGGATTGATTGTGCTGTGCTAAAAAAAACAATGGTTTCTAGTGAAGTACTTGGATCGGTACCGATCCCGGAATACGAAATGTTAGGGATAAGAATTATCGTATCCCCTCTCCTATAAATACCCCTTTTGGGGACTGGTTTCAAGATCTTTGGATGTTTGGTTCTGCATGCGAGAGCTTTGTCTTGGGTCATTTTAATGGCCTTCTACTTGGATTCTATGGCTTTGGGAGGTCTCTTGGACTAATAAACTTCACATAGATGTTTCCTTAGAACATTCTTGCTTTGGATTAGTACTGGGCTTGTACTGGGCTTACTACTTGAACTTTGGAGCATATTTGAAATTCTTTGGATTTGGGAGTACTTTAATGGCTCTATGGACCTTGTAAGGATTTGGCAAAGACTTTGCCTTTCCCCATTCATAACTTTGTAAACTCAAAAGCATTAGACTTGGATTTCTCTTGTAATTGTAATAACAATGATGAATAGTTACAAAAAAGTGGACGTATACATTAAAGTCGGACCACTATAACTTGATGTTATTTGCATTTCTACACTCTAAGTCTAGATTTCTTGGTTTGTTCAAATAATTTGCATAATATCAACCCACCTACTGTTGGCGTGTGCGAGTGACCATTTCTCCATGTCAACATTTTAGCGTGCCAGGAAGGGGGATTGGATTACCATTGGATTCAGATTGCTAAGGAAAAATATTTCTCTCGGATTTAGCTATGGGTAAAAGGAGGTAGATTTCTTTAACTTATTTATAAGGAGCGGGGATAGGGGAAAGTCAGGAAGTATCCTCTATAAGACATCTGCCGAATTACTTTACTCGTAAGAATATCAATCGATTGGTCAAGGATTTGACCTCACGGTTAGAACAGTAAGAAGAGCATTTCCGAAGATAGAAAGCTACTATGAATACACTTCTCTCTTGGCTTGAAGTTTCAGAAAGCCGTTGGGCCAAGGGAATACTATGTGAACAAGTTTGAGTGTCCCTCAAGGTTTAGCTCAGGACTTGGGGAAATTCTTGAAGAACAACCCCATGTCGACACCAATCCACAGGTAGATACTGGATTGGCTAGACTCAGAGGAAACATCTCAATCCCGAAGGAGGTTCGGATCAGGTTTTGGTTAGTCAGGTTTTAGGGTCTGATGCTGGTAGTATTGCTCAAGCGCTAGTGCCCACGCCTTTGGATGCAGGAACTCTTGTAGTTTCGGTAGCAAGGTTGCTAGTCGAGGCTAGTCGAGGCACCTCAGGCTAGGGTTGAGCCAGATATCTTTGTTGGGGATCAATAGTCCACTAATGTTGGACTTGACACCAGGGGCAACAGTGTTGGGTTAAATGACTGGAATCGTCTGCTCGGTAATGGTCATGGTAGCCAGATCTCTGATAGTATTCGACGATACATTCTAGGCGGGGCCTCTCCCTCGGACATGGATTGTGTTACACACAATCCATTCAATCAAGATATATGGAATTCTAGAAATCCACCAGATTTCAAATTGCTGGTGTTGGAGACTTTTGATTGTAGGAAAGATCATACGGTTCACTTGACATGCTATATGCACCACATGGAAGTAATTTTGGCTTCGGAGAATGTTATGGCGAAGTACTTCCCTCTCTATCTCATGGACATTGCTACTATGTGGTTTGGCAGCTAGAAAGTGAATCAGTTAATTTTTGGAATGTTTTGGTTGGGAAATTCATCGAACAGTTAAGGATTCACATCGCTCGACCCAAGAACGTGGTGACTCTTATGACGGTTAAGCAAAGGACATGCGAGACTTTGCACAAGTTTTTGGAAAGCTTCGGTCGATCGACTAGACCCATCAATGGTTTTGATGGTTGTTGTTTCTTGTATCTCGGATAAGACATATTTCAAAATATTGCTTTAATGGGATCCACCGAGGGATCTTGGTGAATTCTACTTTGAGGCGAATCGGTTTCTTAGAGAAGAGTATGTGAGGACCAACAAGAAAGTTCTCGAGGCTTATTTAGTTCAGGGCGACGGATCGTCCAACTCTGGTAGAGGAAAAGGAAAGGATGCTCCCCCAAATTGTCGAAATGTGTATCAGTGGAATCATCTAAATTCCCTTCATATGTGGATTTTACTCATCATCTTGAAGAGATATATTTGGAAGTTCATCCGGTTACTCCCTTCAGCAAGCCTCTCGCGAGGGAGTCGACCCAAAGGGAGAAGGATTCCGGTAGGCATTACTTATTTCCCGACCTAGATTGTCATGATACCAATGCTTGCGGGCACCTGAGGGATATGATTGAAGAACACATCAGATGGGTCGAGCTGGCGTAGTACATTCGAAATCGAGCTATAGTATCGGGACAGGGACGACTGCCTGCTCCGACTTGGAATAGGAATGGACCGGGACCTGCTCCTGACGGTTTGGTCATCGATTGATGTAGTCTTTTGGATTGTCTAGTTTTTCATATCTTAGATTTTGGCTTTCTTGGCTTCTTGGTTTATCGTCTTTTCATCTCATTGCACTTTGGATTTCGGATTTGCTGATTTGGGACTTTTGGCATTCCATCTTTTGGATTCTAGCGTTGATATGTTTGGTTTTCTGTTTTTCTGGTCTTTAGGATTGTGGATGTGGTTGTTTGATCTTCTAGCTTATGGATATGACCGTATGTTTTTCTGGACTTCTGGCTCTCGTATATTTGGCTCTTGTGTTTTTGGCTCTTGTATTTTAGCTATTTGGTGATTAAAACTCTAGCTTATCATCTCTGGACTCTGGTTATATTGGCTTCGACATTTTGGGTGTTATGCTTCTAGATATCATATCACTGGTTCTCTGACCGCGGATGGCTTTAAGTCGGATCACTCACATATAGGATTAGGACTCAATCCCTAGGTGTGCTTTATACCCGACTATAAACCACCCGCCCTACAATTAACTAATCTCTTTGATTTACATGATTGTAGGAAGGAGGAGGGCCTAGGTCTATCTACCTATGTATGGGATTAGATCTTAATCCTTATGCATGCTCTTTGTGGATGAGAAACCATCCAATCTACTACACTCGTCTCTGATTACCTGGTTTGGAAGTTCGGAGTGCCTAGGTCAACCTACCTATGTATGGGATTCAATCTTGATCCCTAAGCATGATCTTTATGGACGATAAACCGTCTGATCTTCCACTTTCTTCTTTGGTTATCTATCTTATGATTTTTGAGGGCTAAGTCTACCTACTCATGTATAGGATTATGTCTTAATCCCTAGGCTTGCTCTTTACGTACAATAAAACCATTGATTTCCTTCACTTATTTCTAGTTACCTAGCTCAGGAGTTTGGAAGGCTAAGTCTGCGTACCCATGTACCTATGTAGTTAAAGCCCCGCTAAAGCTCCGCAATACCCCTTATATAGCCCATAACACTCTTCAACCACCACGCTATTTCAATTTAGCACTGATTAACATTAGATCTGCTTTTAGCCCCACTATTTTCCCCTGCATCCCCTAAATCAAGGCTTTTCATTGTCCGCTTTAGCAATATTAATATATAGAGACTGATTTAACTAGTTCTCGTTTTAAAAATTCAATAAAGTCAGCGTAAAAGGCTAAATTTAAGATATAAGTGCCTAATATATGGTAACAATCAATTACACTCATCAAATTTATTATGCATAACTATGATATTCCGTGATTTTATTATATAAGATTAGTGAATATTTGTTTCTTATACACATATAATATGAGAAAAATGATTGATTAATTTTTAAATATTAGGTTTTACATATAATGAACCTTTTTGCGCCTCCGCTATATCCCCGTTAATCCTTTTTGCACCTCCGACACTATAGAACCGCTAAGCGCTTTAACTGCACAACCATGTACAAAATTAATCCTTAATCTCTAGACATGCCCTTTACGGGCAATAAACCTTCCAATCTCCTTTGTTTATTTTTCATTTTTTGGCTTAAGGATGAGTACGTCGGCCTAGCCATGTACGGGGACCAGTGCTACCCCTAGGAACGCTTTATACCCGATGCTAGTCCATCCCCTTCAAACTTAACGGAATCCAATAAATTTAAATCGGATGCGGCTAACTCGACTCACCCAAGTATTGGATTAGGCCTTAACCCCTAGGCGTGCTCTCTACTCGACGAGAAACTGCTAGGCTTTCTTTTGATTTTATTAAAATCTCCAACCCTTGAAAACTTTAATAAAATTACTTCGCTTCGCGGAATGCTACCTATGGAGTTTGAAAATTTGATATTGGAATTTCAAATTAAGGACTTGGCACGGTAAGGACTTTGCTCGCTAAGTATACAAATCTGGTCCCCATGTAAGGACTTTGCTTGGAAATGGGCATGTTGTCTTGTTAGGTCTTGGCAAGGCCTCCTTGTCTTGTGGCGGATAGGACCCTAACCGTTTGGCTTTTCGTAGATCCTCTTGTTAGATTTTGGCAAGGGGGTCGTGACTCTTCTGTCTTTCCTTTGTCCGATTTCGTGGTTTTGGTAAGGGCGTCTTGGACTCTTCTGGCTTCCATTGATCCTTTTGTTAGGTTTTGGCAAGGGTGTCTTAGACTCTTCTGGCTTTTCTTAGCACTCTTGTCAGGTCTTGTCAAGGACGTCTTAGATTCTTCTAGCATTCCTTGGTCGTCATGGCATCGTGGTTGTCTTGGACTCATCTGGTTATCGGGCTATTGGTTATTCTTGTTTTCAAATTCGTCCGATCATATGGTCATTTGGTTATTGGATATTCTATTTTTCTGGATTTTGGATTTCTTCGGTTTCCCGATACTCGGTTATTCTAGTTATCTCGGTTATATCTCACAATGCGATCTAGAGTGATAATTGAGTCTCTTTGGTACAAGTCTCTTGGTTAGCACGATATGGAGCAATCGTCGGTTTTCTATAAGTTTTCAAGATGTCTGATTTTCCATTAATATGATCATGGTCTTCTGGCTAATACGATTCAGCGGGATCGTGGCTTTTGGTTTATGATTATTGGATTTTTATGTGGACTTCTTCTGTTTCGCTTTGCGAGCTCTAGATTCTTGGATTTTTAGATTCTTCAAAACATGTCTTTCTTTTACAAGAAAGACATGTTTCAGAAGGCAAGTGTTGACGTATCTTTTGGTAAGGCAGTCATACGACGGATTCATGTTTTTTTTAAGTGCTCGAAACTCGTGTACGAACTTAGGAAAACTTACAACTATTTGTCAAAGTCGTAGAGTTCTCAGAATAAGGTTGGAAGTATGGTTAAACTCCCGAGTTGATATTCATCAACTAAAATCCCCGGATCAACATTCTTGGTTCGATGGGATCAGACCGGTGAAGACTTCGGATCGATATTTTGGTTCAATGGTTTTCGGCTCATCATCTTGGGACCGATCTAAGTCGAGTCGACGCTACTATGGAAATACGAATGTGGTATTTCATTTTCAGGCTCATCAGGATTTCGTCTCCTACTTGGCAACTTAGGATTTCGTATATGTATCCCTATATACGAAATAGTGGGATATGTAGTGTGGTTTGTTCTCTTCATGACTTGGCACTTAATGGTTCAGGTAAGGATTGGAGGATACAAAATTAGCATTTCATATTGTGGATTTTGTATCCCCTTTTGGGAATGGTTTATGGTTTTTCATATCCTCGGATACAACACGATGTGGAGATACGAAATGACATATGTCTTGGATTCGTTCGAGAGTTCGGTCAAGTTTTGGGAGTATGAAATATAATTTCTTACTGGGCTTTTGGTATTTAGCAATGGCATGGTTTTCCATCAACTCTTGGGGATACGAAGTATATTTCGTATCTAGCATACAAAGGTTTGGCTAAGGATGGGGATATTAAAGTGGTATTTCGTATTCCAACAATACGAAGGAGGAGTTGGACTCTGGCTTGGATTGATTGTGCTTCTTTCAAAAAGCAACGATTTTTGGTGAAGTACCGGGATCTCCCAAGATACAAAATGCTGGGGATATGAATTCTCGTATCCCCTCTCCTATAAACACCCCTATTGAGGACTATTTTAAGGATCTTTGGATGTTTGGTTCTACATGCGAAAAGCTTGGTCTTGGAGCAATTTAATGGCCTTGTACTTGGTTTCTATGGCTTTGGAAGATCTCTTGGACTTATAAACATTACATACAAGTTTCCTTACAACATTCTAGCATTTGGATTGGTACTGGGCTTGCTACTTTAACTTTGGAGCATACTAGAAACTCTTAGGACTTACGAGGACTTTAATGTCTCTTTGAGCCTTGTAAAGGTTTACCAAGGACTTAGCCTTCTCCATTTCTAACTTTGTAAACTCAATAGCATTGGACTTGGATTTCTCTTGTAACTGTAATAACAATGATGAATAGTTACAACAAAGTAGGCATTAGTGTCGAACCACTATAAACTTGGTGTTATTTACATTTCTACACTCTATGTTTGAATTTCTTGGTTTGTTTGGATAATTTCGTAATATCAACCAACCGGGTGTTGGCACGTGCGAGTGACCAATTCTCTGTTGGAGAATGGAGTTTTGATGACAACAACCTTATTTCAATTATCATTGATTATAAAATATATGCTAACACTTTTTGTATAGAATATATATGTAGGAATTATATACAGGAAATATTACTGAAGACTATGCAGTTATAAAGATAATAGAGATTCAAAGATCAAAGAAATTTCAAGACTCATGAGTAATCAAGATTTCAAGAATTCAAGAGCTCAAGAGTTCAAGATTAACATAGTTATAGAGTCTAAATTTTGTAAGACTCTAAATAGCACTCCAAGTTCAAATTCAAATTTTGATTTTCAATTTTATCCTCAATCCTCTCTATTTTATTTTTTCTATTGTTTCTATTTTTATTTTTTATTCTTCTTTGTTTTTAAACTTAAGTTTTATATATTTATATGCTTTATATTTAAATTCTTATACTTTATATTTATATAGTTTAAAATCTTATAATTTTATAAATATATTTATATAGTTTAAATTTATGTTTTCATATGTTTTTCTATCATATAATATTAATTTAAAACACTAGATTTTTACTCAAGAATTTCCAGAATTATTTTAATATCAAACACTTGAAAAATGCTTTGAAAATCAAAAATATACAAAGGTATGTCGACATACCAAAAACACCATGTCGACATACAATTGTCACTTTTTCCAATTTTGAAAGGAAGTGTCTTTTCACTATTTGAAATGATTCAGAATCGTTGCAACCTTTCATATTCTATAAAAAGGGGTTAAAACAGAATTTTTTTATCATCCCTTCTTCTCTAGCTTCATCCTCTTTCTCTATATCATTATTCTTAATCATTTTTATGGTTTTTACACTTATACTCTGCCGAATTCAATTATGTTTTGATCAACACTCTCTACTCTTTAGACTCTCTACTCTCTGAATCAAGTGTTATTGAAGAGTTATAAGGCTGTTTGTAATTGCTTGGGTTGAGTAAAGTAGGAATCAGTGCGTTCCTTGTAGCCGTGAAATCAGGGAAGTAGGAATTGGTGTGTCCTTGTAGCTATGAAATCAGGGAAGTAGGAATCGGCGTGTCCTTGTAGCTGAGAAATCAAGGAGGTTGTACTTGACTATTGGAAATAGTAATAAAACTCTACGCAATCCAGCGTTGTGCGGGATTTGATGTAGGAGCAATCCAAACCAGTAAAAAATTCGGTGTGTTCTTTCCTTTTCTGCATCTTTATTTCTATTTATTTTGCATTTGTGTTTGAATCTGCATCTGTGATTGTGTTCATGGTGTTTGATTCATCCCGTAGTTCACATTAGTTTTAAATTTTGTTTAAATTCTTACAAACACTATTCACCCCCCTCTCTAGTGTTTGCTTTGCCTTAACGGTCCATTCCGCATTCCCTAACAATTGGTATCAAAGCAAAAAGTTCATAATCTAATTTTTGAAATATTGGTAAAATGGAAAATTTTGGAATCTCTGATAATTATAGTGTATATTCATGCATTTCATCAATGTTAAAAGAGTCTGCATATAATATTGTTAAAGAAGCATGTAATTTACTGAAATATTGTTCAATTCAGAAAAGAATGAGTTCTATGGCTTTTGAAAATTCAAAAGTTGAAAAGATGGGTAAAGTGTCCGTTGGCAATTCAAATTCTGAAAAGATGGCTGTTGGAAATTCAAATCTTGAACTGGTGTGTTACATCGCTGTTGAAAATTCAAATTCTGGAAAGAAATTGGTGGAAATGAAAAAGGACAAATGGATATTGGATAGTGGTTGTTCAAGACATATGACTGGAAATCCAGAACTACTCAACAATCTGAAATATGAATATGGTGGAATGGTAAACTTCAGAGATAAATTCTAAAGGATATATCATTGGAATCGGCAATGTCGGTAATTCTAAAACTCCTACTATTTCTGATGTTTTACTAATTAGGAATTTAAAACACAACTTGCTAAGTATAAGTCAACTTTGCGATAAAGGTTATAAAATAAATTTTGAAAAGAACAAATGTTTCACAGAAGATAGGAATTCAAAAGTCATATTCAAAGGAGATAGAAAGAAAATATTTATGTATTAAGTATGAAAATAACCAGCGATAATTTATGTCTTAGGCTAATACAGGTGATCCCTGGACCTGGCATAAGAGATTCGGTCATACGAATTTCAAACCTCTAGGATTTCTAAATTAGATTCAGTTAGAGGATTACCCAAAATGAAATTTAAAGTTAATAACTTATGCGACGCTTGTTTATTCGGAAAATTAAAGAAGAGTTCATTTAGATAAAAATAAGAAATTACTACTTCAAAACCATTAGAGTTAATACACATGGATTTATTTGGTCCATCCCAAGTTCAATCAATAAATCATAATTGATATGTGTATGTAATAGTTGATGATTTTTCTAGATTCACTTGGACTTTGTTTCTTAAAAACAAAAGTGATGCTTTCGATCAATTTAAAACTTTTTCTAAAAGGATTCAAAATTTATTATCACTAAAAATTAAAATAATACGCAGTGATCATGGCGGAGAATTCGAAAATGAGAATTTCGAAAAAAATATTGTAATAAAAAGGGAATAACCCACAATTTCTCAATTCCAATAACTCCTCAACAAAACGGAGTAGTTGAATGTAAAAATAGAACGATACAAGAATGTGCAAGAACTATGTTATCTGATAGTAATTTACCAAGGAATTTTTGTGCTGGAGCAGTTGCAACAACTTGCTATATTAATAATAGAATTTCAATTAGACCTTTAACTCATAAAACACCATATGAAATTTTGTATAACAAGAAACCAAAAGTATCATATTTTAAAATATTTGGAAGTAAATGTTTTATACTAAATATATTTAGAAAAATTTGATTCAAAATCCGATAAAGGAATTTTTATTGGATATTCAAAAAGAAGCAAAGCTTATGGAGTTTTCAATACTTGAACCAACGCTATTGAAGAAACATTAAACGTTTCTTTCGATGAAAACTATAAAAGTATAACTCAAAACAACGAAGACGATTGTGAAAATGAATATAATGAAATAAATTATGAAGATAATCAACCAGATAAAAGAATTAGATTACTTAGAGACCACCCTATAGAAAATATCTTAGGAGATATTGAATTCGTTGTTCGAAATTAAATAATATGAGTAATACTGCACTTGTATCAACTATTGAACCCAAAAATCCAAAGGAAGCTTCTTCCGATGATTCATGGATACTTGCTATGCAAGAAGAACTGAATCAGTTTACTAGGAATGAAGTATGGGAACTTGTTCCTAGACCAGAGGATAAAACAGTAATAGGAACCAAATGCGTCTATAAAAATAAAAAGAACGAACATGGTGAGGTAGTAAGAAATTAGGCACGACTAGTAGCACAAGGTTATACTCAAGAAGAAGGAATAGATTACGATGAAACTTTAGCCCCCGTAGCAAGACTAGAGGCTATTAGAATTTTACTAACTTCTGCAAACTATAATAATTTCAAATTATATCAAATGGATGTCAAGAATTCCTTTCTAAATGGATTTGTCAAGGAAGACGTATATGTAGAGCAACCACCCCTATTTGAAGATGAAAAATTACCAAATCACGTATATAAGTTGAAGAGAGCATTATATAGATTAAAACAGGCTCCTAGGGCTTGGTATGATAGATTATGAAATTATTTATTACAATCAAATTTTGAAATAGGAAAATTAGATAATACTTTGTTTATTAAGAAGAATAACAAAGATATACAATTAGTACAAATATATGTTGATGATATATCTTTGGGCCAACGAATGAAAAAATGAAAAAAGAATTTTCAGATATTATAACCAAAGAATTTGAAATGAGCCACACGGGAGAATTATCATTATTTTTAGGTTTACAAATTCGACAATTAAAGAATGGAATGTTTATTAATCAAGAAAAACATGCGAGAGATTTAATTAATAAATACAATCTAACTACAACAAATGGTAGAACAACACCTATGGCAACTAATATTGCTTTAAGTAAAGATGATACATCAAAAGATGTTGATCAAAAAACTGTATAGAGGAATGATAAGATCATTATTATATATAATCGCTAGTAGACCAGATATAATGCATACTGTATGTCTCTGTGCAAGATATCAATCACAACCTAAGGAAACTCGTTTAATAGCCATAAAACGTATTCTGAGATATATAAAGCACACATTAGATTTTGGATTATTCTATCCTAAGAATGATTCATTCGATTTAGTTTCGTATTGTCACGCTGATTATGCATGATGCAAATCCGATCATAAAAGTATTAGTGGAACATGTCACTTCCTAGGACATTCCCTCGTATCATGTTCAGTGAAAAGCAAAATACCGTATCTTTGTCAACAACTGAAGCAGAATATATATCTGCTGCTTTGGCTTGTTCACAAGTAATATATATGCAACAAACTTTAAACAATTTTGGTTTAAGTATAAATAAATCACCTATATATTGCAATAATACAAGTGCTATAAATATTTCTAAGAATTCAACTCATCATTAGAGAACTAAACATATTGATGTGAGACATCATTCTCTAAGAGATAACGTAAGTAAAGAAAAGATTTCACTAGAATTTATAAAAACAGATAAACAAATTGCAGATATATTAACTAAACCATTAAATGAAGCAACATCCACTAAATTTAGGAGAGAATTAGGCATATGTTCATTAAGTGAGTTAGAATAATTAAATATAGTAATATATATATATATAATAAGAAATCAAAATAATGAAATTTAAAAACAAGACTATGTCGACTTAAAGTTTTTGGTATGTCGACATATAACTGCCAAAAATATAAAATTTAATTCCCACCAAAAGTTAGTTATTTAAACTATTTAAACCTTTTATTTCGACTTTTCTTCTTCATTTTCATTCTTCTTCTCTGTAAAAACTCTGAATTAAAAAATACAACAGTCTCCACTAATCCAAATACTCAAATCAACTCTGATTCATACGCTGGACCATCCGAGGGTCCGTTTCAACGATCTACGCTATCTAGGGTGACCAAAATTGAAGAAAAAATGGAGTATCTACTGCAAATGGTGCCTGAGATGCAAGTACTCTAGATTAGGATGAGTCAGGAGCAAAATAGGCAAAGGAATGTAATGAGAAGTCTCTTAAAATTTATAATGGATAACGAGACTAATCCGATTATCATCAATGATGAAAATCAAGCGATGGAAGAGGAGGAAGAACCAGAAGAGGAAGAAGAAATGATAGAGGAGGAAGAACAACAAGAGATTCAACCAATGATTATGAACGAAAATGATAACGTTGAATGCGTAGGAGAGATTCTATTTGACGAAAAATGGGAATGTGATTGACAAGTATGGAGAATTTTTTCTTCATTATCCAAACTGTCCAATTCCCAAATCTCCCATTGTTAAAAATAATTGGTGATTAAGGTTTTCTTCAATTCTCGTTGTATTACGCTTTTATAATGTATCGTATAAATCTATATAGTTGTACAAAGTTGTGTTTAATAAAATTGTCGTTTATAATTAGTTATCTCTCTTTAAAATATAAAGAATGATTAATTAAGGGGGAATATTTTTATTGGGATAGTTACTTATGTTCTACTCAGCGAATTATACAATTTAAGGGGAGTATCTTGAGGATTTCTTTTTGATAATGCCAAAGAGGGAGAAATTATAAAATATAGGCATAGTTTATAGGATTCTTATAGATGGGGGGAATACAGAAGGAACATCAACAAACAGGTATATACAGGTATGATATTTTATAAAGTAAGGCTTTCATCATCAAAAAGGGTAGATTGTTGGAGAATGGAGCTTTGATGACAACAACTTATTTCAATTATCATTTATTATAAAATATATGCTAATACTTTTTGTATAGAATATATATATATATATACATGCAGGAATTATATACAGGAAATATTACTGAAGACTGTACAGTTATAAAGACAATAGAGATTCAAAGATCAGATAAATTTCAAGACTCATGAGTAATCAAGATTTCAAGAATTCAAGAGTTCAAGATTAATATAGTTATAGAATCTAGATTTTGTAAGACCCTAAATAGCACTCCAGGGTTAAATTCAAATTCTAATTTTCAAATTCTGATTTTCAGTTCTATCCTCAACCCTCTCTATTTTATTTTTTCTATTTGTTTTTATTTTTATTTTTTATTCTTCTTTGTTTTTAAACTTAAGTTTTATATATTTATATACTTTATATTTATATTCTTATACTTTATATTTATATAGTTCAAAATCTTATAATTTTATAAATATATTTATATAGTTTAAATTTTTGTTTTCGTATGTTTTTCTATCATATAATATTAATTTACAACACTATATTTTTACTCAAGAATTTCCATAATTATTTTAATATCAAAACACTTGAAAATTCTTTGAAAATCAAAAATATACAAGGGTATGTCGACATACCAAAAACACCATGTCGACAGACAACTGTCACTTTTTCCAATTTTGAAAGAAAGTGTCTTTTCACTCTCCGAATTGATTCAGAACTGTTGCAACCTTTCATATTCTATAAAAAAAAAAGGGTTAAAACCGAATTTTTTTATCATCTCTTCTTCTCTAACTTTACCCTCTTTCTCTACATCATTATTCTTAATCATTTTTATGGTTTTTACACTTATACTCTGCCGAATTCAATTACGTTTTGATCAAACTTCTTCTCTCTACAGTCTCTACTCTCTGAATCAAGTGCTATTGAAGAGTTATATGGCTGTTTGTAATTGCTTAGGTTGAGTAAAGTAGGAATCAGTGTGTTCCTTGTAGCCGTGAACTCAGGGAAGTAGGAATCAGTGTGTCCTTGTAGCCATGAAATCAGGGAAGTAGGAATCGGTGTGTCCTTGTAGCCGAGAAATCAAGGAGGTTGTACTTGACTGTTGGAAATAGTAATAAAACTCTGCGCAACCCATCGTTGTGCAGGACTGGATGTAGGAGCAATCCGAACCAGTATAAAATCTGGTGTGTTCTTTCCTTTTATGCATCTTTATTTATGTTTGTTTTTCATTTGTGTTTGAATATGTGTCTGTGATTGTGTTTGTGGTGTTTAATTCATCCTGTAGTTCACATTAGTTTTAGATTTTGTTTAAATTCTTACAAACACTATTCACCCCCCTAGTGTTTGCTTTTCCTTAATGATCCATTCCGCATTCCCTAACATTCTCCACGTCAACAATATTCTGAAATATTCCAAAATAATTTGAAGTATCCACTCGACGTCTCGATTGGTGCAACATATATATCTTACTTTCGAAACCTGAAAACTAATACTGATGATACAATAGTCATCATCCAATTCATTTCTAGGCAACTAGAGTGTGATTCTATATCTATCTAGTACTTATGAGATTTAGATGAATGCCCCAATTTTTACGTATTTGATAGTCCAAACCTCAACGTCGAGAAAATACAAAAAAAATCTTTTTGAAAGAAGAGATATGCAATTTCTAATATATATATATACAAACTATGTTTCAAATCGTTTATTTATTATTGAACTCCACAAAGGGAAAATTATATATCTCCCTGCTCATTCATTTATTATAATTTAACTCCTATCAAGTATAACAAACTTAAGATTACAATTACAGATCATATAATATTCAAAACATACATTATATGAGGTTCCATAACATACATTGTACATTCACTTAAATTACAGTTTCTTAATTCACAATTTGTATTTATAATTTTTTTTAAGTTTATTCTTTGAATTCCATTTTAAGTAGTTTCCAAATCTTATTATAATTAAAAAATACTAATTAAGTTCTCATTTATATATAAATCAATATACAAGTTCAATTGTATTAAATTCAATCTTCTTTAATTAAAATTCAATTCAGTAGTATTCCTACAATTTTAGTATTGTCAAAGTCCAAATTATCGATTATATTTATTTTGACCTTTTCTAAGTTCAAAATTTTTTCTAAATGATTAAACTTAGGTTTTAAATGAACAATAGTTAGTTTTATTAACCATGCAACATACCATAACATTGGGGTTTACCAAAGTTATACGTACAAAATACATTTAAAATTTTAAGTTTAATTTGTATTTATTTCATAACCATTATTCTTTTTTCCACATAAAGCGGAGCTTATCTATTACTTAAATAGGAAAGGAGAAACCAAACAATTATAACAACTCCACGTGACATTAATTTGATTTCCACTTCTCTCTTTCCATAGGAATATAACAGAAATTTAACGCAATTAGTATTTCCCTGAATCCACTTCCAAATTCATCCAAAACTGAATTAATCATGAAATCTTTAGGTATCCCGTCTAACAATGAGGTGTGATTAATCATTTCATATAGTATATTGCCTCTATCAACGATGGCATTAGCCGATCAAAGATTTCATTATAGTAAACAATTAAAGGTATTTATATTGGAATTAATAACCTTCGAGTTCGGTTAGATTTTATTTTTGACAAATACATAAACTTATCTGTCAATTTGCCGATATTGGGGAAGAAGTTGAGTAGATAATTGAATTTGTTTTCAATATTTGATTTTAGTTTTACTATTTACGATTGTCACAATCAGTGCTCTTTACATGTGCTAACATTTTACTTCCTTTTTATTCTTCACTCTACCTCTGATGGATGTATAGATATATTTTATAATTACAAAGGGGGTTTCCATGTTCGTGTACGAATCAAAATTAACTTTTTAAGTTTCGTACAGTGTATAAAGTATGTTTTGTGAGCTTTATCATGACATGTACAACTATAAAAAATGTATCTAAAAGAGTCCAATTTTCATTATATGTGTTTTTCTACTTCAAAAATTGGTAAGTTTCCAAGCTGATTATAATGCATGTTTTGTATTCAAATAAACGTCCATATTTTTTTCTTTATAAATTTCATTTCAGACTGAAATTGTGGTAGAGATGGAACATACGCATTTAGTATATGAGTGTGACTTGGACTTAAGTATTGAAGTGATGAATGAAATGAGTATTAGATGAAGCTAATTGGAAGCTAATTAGAAGAATTTATTTTGCTTAGAAACTGATATTCAAATGTAGTTTGTTTTATAGTACATTTTATTTTAGATCTTCTATGACTATGCATAATGATGCTAATCTAAATTTATGTTTACATGTTTTAGGCAGATTCAGCTGTATCCCATATGAAAAAGCTGCATTTGGTAGTTTTTCTTCTTAATTCGGACATAGTATTTTCTACATAGATTCAGTGTGGACTAGCTTACATTGTTCTGTGCAAATTCAGATTCCTATTATTTGTGATTGAGAAGATAAATGGTGGGGAAACATAAATCAATTTAGTGGACAAGACAGTTAAAATTCACAATACTGATTTTTGGATCATACCACATTTGTATATTTTAACTGAGATGGATTAGTTGGTTAAGATAACTTAAACATAAGTTTTAACAACAAGATTGATGCATGACTAGAAATCAAGTGGATATCTTGATGAATAAGAGAGTCTTCATTATTTTTTTAAATTTCATTATTATTATTACCACTTCAACGTAAGCTAAGTCGGACTTCTTTATAGTAAACTCATATTACTTTGTAGATTTCGCTAGCACATAATACATTATTTATTTTATGCTACTGTATTGAACAAGATATTTATAACCGGGTAAAGCAAAGGTTGATTTTGCTGAAAGAAACTTACAATGGCAATGCCTTGGCTGACTACGACATTAAGTAAGGTATTATATCTTATCCTACGATTTTAGTTTTTACATTGCTCTAATGTCAATTTTTAGGATTGTTGTATCTAATATGGTATATAATAATATCACAACTAGATTTGATGCTCCATCTAGGTGATATTGTTTAAATTATGTACTCAGTTAATTGATATCCAAACTGGGCGAGGTTTTCAATTTTGAACAGTATATGCCATTTGTTTTGTTTTTAGAAATAATATATATATGAAGTTGAGAAATTATAAAAAAAATAGCATGTAGTAAAATTGTATTCGCAAAAACAGAGAAAATAAGTAAATGACTTTATCCTTCAGATTTAAGAATTGTGATGTAACACCCCACCTCCATTAAGGTCACTCACAAAGGGAATGCCTTAACTTTGGTGGAGCATTTTAGTAAACAGAACAGAAACTTACAAGACAGATAAAACAGTACTTGAAATTTTTTAACTTTATTACAGCGGAAACAGAAATTAGTATGGTTACATCCTTTCAATTTCAGAATTCAAGTACAAAATATCAGTCTTGTACAAAAGCCTTCAAAATGCATAGTTTAAAATCATAATCCCCATGGAACGGAAGCTATACAGAGCCAAGCCATACTTTAAGCACTTCAAGCAAAGAGAAATCCGGATCAAGCTAAAGTATTTCCCTCCTTGGATAACCTGGGGGGGAAACGGAAGAAAGAAGGCGAAACAACAAGGGTCAGACAAAAAGTCTGGCAAGTCCAGTGACTTTCAGCATATGAACAGATAATAATAATATGATATGAACATAAAACTGGATGTGAGATAACTATAACAGGTGTAGCAGATATAACAGAAAAACAGAATGATATAAACTATTGTTTTACACTTCTCTGCACTAATACTAGTATAACAGAATTAGGGGTCACCCTAATGTCTAAATTGAAGCAGGAACGGGTACAGAATACTTTAACAGAAACAGAATGCTAATAATGGGCCTTTACTACCCGATCAGAAACAGACAGAAGAAGAAACAGATTTATCCCTATGGAAACAGAATGTGGAATTAGGTGTACACTAGTAATGGGCCTTTACCACCCGAACAGACGGTACCACACAGAAACAGACAGGTGTTACCACCCAACAGAAACAGACGGTACCAACATAAACAGACAGAACTAAGCGTACCCTAAAACCCTACCCCAAGCGATCGGCTCCCTAATACATAAATATCCTGTGTCGGCCCCACAGTAGGGTGTATCACTCCCTAAAGTGACAACCAATTGGCACAGACCTATTTACAGATGTCACGGCGTCTTACATCCTCAGAGGCAGACCGGGATCCATGCACGCACATGACCCGGTTGGAACGCACCATCAACACCCCTCGCCATTATCAGAATGAACCACTTATAATTAGTTCAGTAAGCGTGCCCGGACCCTACCTACTGTTGGGTCAAAGTTTTGATACCAGAAAGGGTTACTGACTAATATGGGTCCCAAACAACAGATGACACAAGTAATTCCCCTCCTAACCTTGTGTCCCCAAACTAACAGATTTCAGATTTATTCGTTTACAAGTTCAGACATACAGAATTCAGATTTACTAGTTCACAAATTGAGTTAACAAGTTTTCAGACTAACGGATCAGATGTACAGATTTTTCATATTTGTCTAACTTTGTATTGGGCCTACAGATTCATGGACGGGTTTTACTACATCTATTAATCCCTTTGGTTTAACCCTATTTTCCCCAATACGTTTTAGACGTCATTCTTATCTTAGATTTGCATTAATTAATTATTAATGCACAGACCTCTCACATTAGGTCGGTAGCTTGTGGCCGCTGGATATGCCGGGCGGTTCCGGGCAGACTTCTGCCACAAGCCAGACCTAACCTCGTGTCTTATGCATGTTATGACTAACTTCTCACATTAGAACCTATTGTTTGCGGCCACTGGATGTGCCGGGCGGTTCCAGGCAGATTTACGTCGCAAACTCATTCTAACCTCGAGTTAGCCATATTCATCTTTGCGGCCAATTAATTAATTATTTACCGTTTATGCGCACACCCAATATATATGCCAATTCAGATTATATCAATAACAGAATGATCACATCAACTCAACTGATATAGCAGATAACAGATTTTAGCAGATTGGGTGACTTAACAGATTTAACCGATTTAGCACTTAGCAGATTTTGGCATATAACAGATTAGGCATCTCAACAGACAAATTTAACAGATTTGGCATTTCAATCTAATTAGCAGTCTAGGCAATATAACAAAACTAGCAGTTTAGGCAACTTAGCAAATTAGCAGATTTAGCAAATCTAATAATTCTAAAGGTTCTATTTACATGCCTTGCCTAGTCATAAATTAGGCCTAAATTCATATGCCTACATAATTTTTCATGATTCACAACATATATTCCATGTTTGCTTAAGCGCAGAATATGGACATAATTTGCCATATAACATATGTTCCAATATAGATTATACCAAATATAACCATTAATTTTAATGCATGTCATATATCCAAAAATCCCTATTTAGGTGTAATTACAATAATAGATATCCTAATTAATGTAAATCTTAAGTTTCCATATCTTCCTTCTTTTCATGTCATGAATTATTATGCAAACTATCCCCAATAATATAAATCTTTAAACCATATCTTCTAAAAATCAGATCTTGCCTTTTTATATGCATTTTGTCCAAAGCCTCAAATCATATGTAATCTTTACAGTGGTTCCTCTTCTTCTTTTATCACAAAATATGCATAGGTCTAAAACTAGTTTATAACATATGCTATATTTTTTTTTTCTAATTAATTACAGGTCTAAATTACAACATAACTATGCATACAACATGCATAAATTATATGTTCATAGTCAAATTTATGCATCCAATCCCAAGTCATATGTCCAATATATTTTATGCCTCAGACCTAAAGTCATACATTCAATTTGGTTTTGTCAAATTTCTCATCATTCATCCCAAAACTTGCGTTCATACGTTCATCTCTTATGAGATTAGGCACAGGCTCGTGGTAGCCTGGCTATAGAAACAGAAAAGAAGAAAGGAATATAGAACAGTCACAGAAAACAGATCTAACAGAAGAGAATACAACCTCAAACTCAGATTTAAATGCATATCAAAATTATAATTAACGTTTATAGCGGAAAATAACTGTACTTGCCTTGATTGGATTAAAGAAAGAACTTTAACTTGTTGTAGAATCTTTGCAGAACTTTAATCTCTAGTTTGAACTGAGTTGCTTAGGCTGATGTTGATTATCTTCTAGTTTTAGTTCCAGCAGAGCAGAGACGCCATTTTTATTTTTATTTTATTAGAAGAAGAGAGCAATGGAGGCTAGAGAATTGTGTAAGAAACCTAGGTAGAGTCTAGGGCCATTTTTATAGAGTTGCAAGTTAATTTGAGCCGTCCGATGATGCTAGGGTAAATCAAGGCCATCAATTTCAAAAGAGGCCAATTATGTTCACAATTAAGGACTGTAAATTACTCCCATTTTAAATTATGTCATAATTACTATGCATGCAAATTACCCCCATTTTGAATTATGGCATAATTACTATTCCAATTACATGCAATTCCATGTTTTAGCATATATATATATATATTTCCTACAATGTACACATTTCTCATTTAGGACAAATTCTATATATAAATAATTCCTAACACACTTATGCCATAATTACTCCCTTAAAGTACATTATCAACATTTATTATTTATTGCCAATCCATCAAACATAAATACGTATTTAATAGATACATCTTTCCTTTTACCGTATACATTAATTATTCATATATACATGTCAATTAATATGAATGACAATATTAATGTATCCTTTTCATTGTAAATTAGCATATTTATATATTTCTCAACATATTTATATATTTCTCAAATTAACATGTACAGATAAATGTTAATAGCATGTTTTCAAATCAATGCCCTATTGACATATCTTTAAATTAAATGCCAGATAAATATTCGTCATATTAATATGCTTGCATGTTATGTTCGCAAAATAATATGACATACCATATTTTTCTTATTCAGTGCCACATTGATGTCAATTGCAGGTTTATAAATGACATCCTTATTAATAGAAAATTAAGTCTAACCTATTCATATTCTTCCTCTTTGAAAATCCCCATTTACTGCATACAAATATTATGCATAAACCTTTCTTTTCACTGCTTGCATCCACACATTTTTATTTAATTTGTATGTTTATGACATAAATGTACATATGTACGAATATGTTAAATATTTCTTTCCTTTAATTTGTCATGAATCCAATTAGAGAAGGCCACTTATAAAAAAAACAATTCTTGGCAGGCAAAAATGCGCAACATACGCCTCATGATACGTACATGTCATATATATATATGTATGTATATGTATATGTGTATATATATATATATATTTCTTTTTTTTTCTTTTTATCTATCTTCCCAATTACCCATTTTTACACTAAACCACTTTTTGAACTGCATTCACACTAGGCTATTTTAAGCCATTCCCCTAAAACAAAAATAAGGCGCTGGCGGGGATCGAACTCTGTACCTCTTGTATGCAAGTCATGTGTTCCAACCAAATGAGCTACTAAGTCTTTTGCTTACAAAAGTTAGAACAATGCTAAACATTATTCTTTTCTCATTCCTCTTTTTTCATGTTTTGCTGCAATTTTTAATTTAAGGATATCTTTTTCATACGGAGTCCAATTTACGCAAACTCAGACTCTATCTCAAGCAGAATTTCAAGAAGAACGCAATGGCGTAACCTGTTTCCCTTAGTTCTTTGATTTCGAATTAATTATACTTTAATTTGTTAATTTCACGGCTATAGAATACACGGGGTGTTACATTCTCCCCTACTTAAAAGGATTTCGTCCCCGAAATCTTCAAGTTAAGAAGAATGCGTCCTACCATCCAATCACCCATCTACTCAACCATCATCCACAAGCATCCATTGTCCTTAGAAAACTTCTAATGTTGTATGAACATATGCAAAAGTGTGTGTATATGTTCCTTATCTAATGCAAAATCAGGCGGCCCACGGATTCAGTCGACCTCCTTAATGCAAATCATGTTAGTGCCATGAGTCCAATATGTATGCAAATTTTCCTATTTGATATATATCATTTCTATATGAGTGCACAACTGCTCATTCATATGCAACATCCATATGCTGATTCAACCATTTTGCATCCATAAAAATTTAAAAATGCTCACACATCCATATGCAGTATGAGAGTGCTTTCGAGCCGATCTAGTGCCTAGTGTGTGTATATGCATCCACGAGCAACCACTAGCAACCACTTGCAACCATCAAACATAACATGTCTCAAACACATGTTTACACCCATTAGTTTCTACCTAAAGTTCAAATATTCGATCGATAGGATACAGTCGAATGATGGAAGCGAGTACAGATAGAACGAAAATTTGGTTCCCATTAGACATGGGTCCTAAGTATCGGCCCCAAAGACCGAAACCAACATCAAATTAACACCCAGAGGATTACCTTCTTTAGACAATGTCAAAACTGGAAATCCTATCAAAAGTATTTAGATATTTACAGACTACTGGTACAGATCAGGTTCCCTAATGATTCTTAGGAAGCTAAGCATGATAAAATCATACCCCACGAAAACTCAGAATGTATGCGTCATACTTGACTCCTAACACAGATATCCCTCAAACCCCAATCTCAAACAGATGATCCATAACCCTTATGGGTCTGAGTCTATAGCGGAATTCAAAAATAATACTAGTATTAAAGTGCAGAGTACCGATTACAAAACCAAAATACCAGAATCAGAAAAAAAAGTCTTAACTCCATAATCAGATAAAGAAATTAAACCTACTATAGAAATTTTCCTATTTCTATCCTAGCTACTAGCCTCAAGAGTGTTCACCTGCCCTCCTTGTCCTCGTCTCTTCGGGCAGTCCCTAGTGAAGTGTCCCATCTCCCCACAGTTGAAGCAAGCGCCCTCCCCTTCCTCTTTCGGTAATCCTTATTCAGATGAGTCGAGCTTCCATAAGTAAAACACTTTCCTCCTCCTTATCTTCAAACTTTCCTTCCTTCTTTTGTATTTCCCTTTTGCCTCCATTGTGAACTAAGTCTATATGAGTTTCTCACCTTTGGGTTGTGCTCCTTAGCCAAACCTCATCATTCTCATCTTTACTATCCTTGTGTAACATGTCGACCAATCCCTCGAAAGCTGCCTTCATCGCCCGGAAAAATCCTTCAAAGCTCTAAAGAAAACTAGCCGCAGGTGAAACTACTACAGCTATCGATGGAAGTCGGGCACTACTTTGCCCTTCGATGAGGTTACGTCCCAGAAAAGCGGGAGCCCCAGAGACTCAAGAAAGAAGGAAACAAGGATTCAAGCAGAGGATCAAAAGATAGATATATGGCTTAGGGGACTATATTTTTCAAAATAAGGTTTACTTTTGAAAATACTTCCTTTTGAAAACCTTTTTGAAAATAGTTTTCAAAAATTATTTATCAAATCCGGTAACCTTCAGCTCTGATACCAAGTGTAACACCCCACCTCCATTAAGGTCACTTACAAAGGGAATGCCTTAACTTTGGTGGAGCATTTTAGTAAACAGAACAGAAACTTACAAGACAGATAAAACAGTACTTGAAAATTTTTAACTTTATTACAGCGGAAACAGAAATTAGTATGGTTACATCCTTTCAATTTCAGAATTCAAGTACAAAATATCAGTCTTGTACAAAAGCCTTCAAAATGCATAGTTTAAAATCATAATCCCCATGGAACGGAAGCTATACAGAGCCAAGCCATACTTTAAGCACTTCAAGCAAAGAGAAATCCGGATCAAGCTAAAGTATTTCCCTCCTTGGATAACCTGGGGGGAAACGGAAGAAAGAAGGCGAAACAACAAGGGTCAGACAAAAAGTCTGGCAAGTCCAGTGACTTTCAGCATATGAACAGATAATAATAATATGATATGAACATAAAACTGGATGTGAGATAACTATAACAGGTGTAGCAGATATAACAGAAAAACAGAATGATATAAACTATTGTTTTACACTTCTCTGCACTAATACTAGTATAACAGAATTAGGGGTCACCCTAATGTCTAAATTGAAGCAGGAACGGGTACAGAATACTTTAACAGAAACAGAATGCTAATAATGGGCCTTTACTACCCGATCAGAAACAGACAGAAGAAGAAACAGATTTATCCCTATGGAAACAGAATGTGGAATTAGGTGTACACTAGTAATGGGCCTTTACCACCCGAACAGACGGTACCACACAGAAACAGACAGGTGTTACCACCCAACAGAAACAGACGGTACCAACAGAAACAGACAGAACTAAGCGTACCCTAAAACCCTACCCCAAGCGATCGGCTCCCTAATACATAAATATCCTGTGTCGGCCCCACAGTAGGGTGTATCACTCCCTAAAGTGACAACCAATTGGCACAGACCTATTTACAGATGTCACGGCGTCTTACATCCTCAGAGGCAGACCGGGATCCATGCACGCACATGACCCGGTTGGAACGCACCATCAACACCCCTCGCCATTATCAGAATGAACCACTTATAATTAGTTCAGTAAGCGTGCCCGGACCCTACCTACTGTTGGGTCAAAGTTTTGATACCAGAAAGGGTTACTGACTAATATGGGTCCCAAACAACAGATGACACAGATAATTCCCCTCCTAACCTTGTGTCCCCAAACTAACAGATTTCAGATTTATTCGTTTACAAGTTCAGACATACAGAATTCAGATTTACTAGTTCACAAATTGAGTTAACAAGTTTTCAGACTAACGGATCAGATGTACAGATTTTTCATATTTGTCTAACTTTGTATTGGGCCTACAGATTCATGGACGGGTTTTACTACATCTATTAATCCCTTTGGTTTAACCCTATTTTCCCAAATACGTTTTAGACGTCATTCTTATCTTAGATTTGCATTAATTAATTATTAATGCACAGACCTCTCACATTAGGTCGGTAGCTTGTGGCCGCTGGATATGCCGGGCGGTTCCGGGCAGACTTCTGCCACAAGCCAGACCTAACCTCGTGTCTTACGCATGTTATGACTAACTTCTCACATTAGAACCTATTGTTTGCGGCCACTGGATGTGCCGGGCGGTTCCGGGCAGATTTACGTCGCAAACTCATTCTAACCTCGAGTTAGCCATATTCATCTTTGCGGCCAATTAATTAATTATTTACCGTTTATGCGCACACCCAATATATATGCCAATTCAAATTATATCAATAACAGAATGATCACATCAACTCAACTGATATAGCAGATAACAGATTTTAGCAGATTGGGTGACTTAACAGATTTAACCGATTTAGCACTTAGCAGATTTTGGCATATAACAGATTAGGCATCTCAACAGACAAATTTAACAGATTTGGCATTTCAATCTAATTAGCAGTCTAGGCAATATAACAAAACTAGCAGTTTAGGCAACTTAGCAAATTAGCAGATTTAGCAAATCTAATAATTCTAAAGGTTCTATTTACATGCCTTGCCTAGTCATAAATTAGGCCTAAATTCATATGCCTACATAATTTTTCATGATTCACAACATATATTCCATGTTTGCTTAAGCGCAGAATATGGACATAATTTGCCATATAACATATGTTCCAATATAGATTATACCAAATATAACCATTAATTTTAATGCATGTCATATATCCAAAAATCCCTATTTAGGTGTAATTACAATAATAGATATCCTAATTAATGTAAATCTTAAGTTTCCATATCTTCCTTCTTTTCATGTCATGAATTATTATGCAAACTATCCCCAATAATATAAATCTTTAAACCATATCTTCTAAAAATCAGATCTTGCCTTTTTATATGCATTTTGTCCAAAGCCTCAAATCATATGTAATCTTTACAGTGGTTCCTCTTCTTCTTTTATCACAAAATATGCATAGGTCTAAAACTAGTTTATAACATATGCTATATTTTTTTTTTCTAATTAATTACAGGTCTAAATTACAACATAACTATGCATACAACATGCATAAATTATATGTTCATAGTCAAATTTATGCATCCAATCCCAAGTCATATGTCCAATATATTTTATGCCTCAGACCTAAAGTCATACATTCAATTTGGTTTTGTCAAATTTCTCATCATTCATCCCAAAACTTGCGTTCATACGTTCATCTCTTATGAGATTAGGCACAGGCTCGTGGTAGCCTGGCTATAGAAACAGAAAAGAAGAAAGGAATATAGAACAGTCACAGAAAACAGATCTAACAGAAGAGAATACAACCTCAAACTCAGATTTAAATGCATATCAAAATTATAATTAACGTTTATAGCGGAAAATAACTGTACTTGCCTTGATTGGATTAAAGAAAGAACTTTAACTTGTTGTAGAATCTTTGCAGAACTTTAATCTCTAGTTTGAACTGAGTTGCTTAGGCTGATGTTGATTATCTTCTAGTTTTAGTTCCAACAGAGCAGAGACGCCATTTTTATTTTTATTTTATTAGAAGAAGAGAGCAATGGAGGCTAGAGAATTGTGTAAGAAACCTAGGTAGAGTCTAGGGCCATTTTTATAGAGTTGCAAGTTAATTTGAGCCGTCCGATGATGCTAGGGTAAATCAAGGCCATCAATTTCAAAAGAGGCCAATTATGTTCACAATTAAGGACTGTAAATTACTCCCATTTTAAATTATGTCATAATTACTATGCATGCAAATTACCTCCATTTTGAATTATGGCATAATTACTATTCCAATTACATGCAATTTCATGTTTTAGCATATATATATATATATTTCCTACAATGTACACATTTCTCATTTAGGACAAATTCTATATATAAATAATTCCTAACACACTTATGCCATAATTACTCCCTTAATGTACATTATCAACATTTATTATTTATTGCCAATCCATCAAACATAAATACGTATTTAATAGATACATCTTTCCTTTTACCGTATACATTAATTATTCATATATACATGTCAATTAATATGAATGACAATATTAATGTATCCTTTTCATTGTAAATTAGCATATTTATATATTTCTCAACATATTTATATATTTCTCAAATTAACATGTACAGATAAATGTTAATAGCATGTTTTCAAATCAATGCCCTATTGACATATCTTTAAATTAAATGCCAGATAAATATTCGTCATATTAATATGCTTGCATGTTATGTTCGCAAAATAATATCACATACCATATTTTTCTTATTCAGTGCCACATTGATGTCAATTGCAGGTTTATAAATGACATCCTTATTAATAGAAAATTAAGTCTAACCTATTCATATTCTTCCTCTTTGAAAATCCCCATTTACTGCATACAAATATTATGCATAAACCTTTCTTTTCACTGCTTGCATCCACACATTTTTATTTAATTTGTATGTTTATGACATAAATGTACATATGTACGAATATGTTAAATATTTCTTTCCTTTAATTTGTCATGAATCCAATTAGAGAAGGCCACTTATAAAAAAAACAATTCTTGGCAGGCAAAAATGCGCAACATATGCCTCATGATACGTACATGTCATATATATATATGTATGTATACGTATATGTATATATATATATATATATTTCTTCTTTTTTTTTTATCTATCTTCCCAATTACCCATTTTCACACTAAACCACTTTTTGAACTGCATTCACACTAGGTTATTTTAAGCCATTCCCCTAAAACAAAAATAAGGCGCTGGCGAGGATCGAACTCTGTACCTCTTGTATGCAAGTCATGTGTTCCAACCAAATGAGCTACTAAGTCTTTTGCTTACAAAAGTTAGAACAATGCTAAACATTATTCTTTTCTCATTCCTCTTTTTTCATGTTTTGCTGCAATTTTTAATTTAAGGATATCTTTTTTATACGGAGTCCAATTTACGCAAACTCAGACTCTATCTCAAGCAGAATTTCAAGAAGAACGCAATGGCGTAACCTGTTTCCCTTAGTTCTTTGATTTCGAATTAATTATACTTTAATTTGTTAATTTCACGGCTATAGAATACACGGGGTGTTACATGTGATCTATGTGAAAGCTGGCTTTGTTTGGGTAGGGAATCCAATTATGTTGATTCTAAAGGGAGTAATCCATAATTTGTTTCGTTTTTGTATTAATTTACATAGATATTAATTTGATAGTTGCATCTTCTATTGTTGATTTTTACTCATTATATTTGTTGAATCCCAAAGCTTGTGAAAGTTCAAGATCCTAAACTCTACTGTCCACATGTAACAATCGCTTTTTCTTACCATTTAAGTCGATAAAGAAACCAACTCAAAATGTTCGAAAATGGATATTATTTTAACTATAGGGTTTAATAAAATCATATCATAGGAGACAGATAGATCACAACTACAAAATAGCAGAATAACTCGCAGAGGAATAAATAACTTAGTTGTTCAAGAAGCTACAAATCACAAATCTCAAAATCAAAATACATAATATTAGAGTCATAAATCAATACATTAGAAAATTTTGTTAGGGAACTGGGTGTCTATCCCAGTATTAATTGATCATAAAGGCTATTCAAACAATAGAGAGATGAACTGTATTTACTATATCTATTCAAATCCAAAGAAATAAGTAATAAAATGAAATGCAGTAAAGTAAATAGCACCAAGATTTTTATATTGGTTCGGATTAACCAATCCTACATCTGGCCCTGCATTTCACCATGCAGAATTTCACTATAATCGCCTGCTTTCCACGGGTGGCAAGAACACCTTCACAATCTTGATTTCACGGGCTACAAGATACACCTTCTCCTTATCAATTGCAACAAACAATGGCAAGTAGTCGTATCTTCAATACATATTCTTGCAAATTTGGTACAATGATCCTATAATCCTCCAATGGCAATATATCTTTGAATTCTTTGACGAAATAGGATTAAATAAGAGAGGGAATGATATGAATTCAAGTACAGCTCTCTGATATTTTGTGGCTTGCAAATCAATGAAGAATAGGAGTTAAAGAGAGTGGAATTGCAAGAGTAATAGGATAGTTTTCAATGGAATTTTGTACAGAATAAATGGAGAAGAAGGAATAGAAGAAAAAGTGAAATTATAGTGTAAAAATTCGTTACCAGAGACCTTTAAATAGTGTATGAAAGGATGTGTCTTTTGGTGAAGGGGTGGAGGGAAATAACTTCCCAATTTGAATTTGAAAATCTGGAAAACCGTTAAATGTCGACACACATAAATGTGTATGTCGACATACTTGTGTTGAAAATATGCACAATAACACTTATAAATGTTTCAAATTTTCTGCACTTCAAATTTCCTTATATTTGTGGATTTTGGTGATTCTGTTGAGTTGAATGGTTGATTATCTTCAAGTATAATTGTCATAGGATCTTTAACAAGATATTCTAAGGTTAAACCAACTCCTCATCACTTCAAACACCTCTGTTCTTCAACATTCTTCTTTAGTATGCCTTGGTCTTCAATTGTTCTTATTATCCTTCTTTTACAATTATTCTTTTGTACTCCTGTTTAAATATCTCTATAATATATCTAATGTAACTCAAAGATATGTTAGAAGTAACGTTTATATGTTGTTGTCATCAAAATTAATACCTAGGGTATCTCGGGTATTGACAATCTCCCCTTTTTGATGATGACAACTATATAAATATTTGAGAGATAAAATATAATACTTTTTATATAAGACTCCCCTAACTCTGTGCCCTCCCTTATCAGCTAGTATATTTATACCTTTTCTCCCCTTTTGTCATCAACAAAAAGGTAAAAAGGAATTGTTTAATTAACTTCTATACAATATGTAGAGTTTGTATATGCATGTAAATAAAACAAAAGTGGGAAAAATCAAAACATGAAATAAACTGCATAAGCAAATGAGTTTTAGAGTTACGACATTGTTGATGCCTGTCCTTTTAATATTTATCTGAGGTTCAAAAGATTTTTTGTCATATGCTTCGAGCATCGACTATTTGGTACCTGAAAATTTATAAAATATGCACACTAGTACCCTTTTTATTTCGAGGTCCTTGGGGTTAAGTTTTGGGATGCCAAACCCATGAAGAGTTTGAATGCCCTTTCAAAATATAATCATCTAATAAATGAACCTTATTAATAAAATTATCAATATATTTTTCTTTTTTAGTATTATCCAACCATTTTGGAACCCATAAGTTAATGAACCTATTTGGAGGATTTAACTTTAATTTCCTAGGTTTTGGTTTGAACTTTGTGCCTTTAACAAACTTGGTATATTGAGTATTATTTTTCTTAGCCTTAGGGGTATATCCAAGTCCATGCTTATTCCTAGTGTTTTTAGATACAGATAATAATTTCTCTAGATTATCCTTTCCTTTGTTAAATTTATCAGTATCAGTTTTCATTTTATCAAAATCCTTACTATGGTTAAGAATAACATTGTCTAGAGATGTTATTTTCTTATTCAGATCGGTGATTTGTGACTTCATTGAAAGATTTTCTGATTTTAATGACCCATTTTCACTTTTCAATTTTTCGAAACTTCCAAGTGTTAAAATCCTTTCCATTTTATGAGCATTAAATCTTCCAGTTTCATCTTCTAGACATTGTTTTTCTTTACTCAACTTTTCATTAAATATTTTTAATCTATCTATTTCTGCCAAACTATTATCGTACTTTGTCCTAAGTATTTCATATCTCTAATGCATATCATTTAAAACTTTAGTAATTTCTTTATCATAATTCCATACCTAGTCATCCATTGCCATGAAGCATACACTGGAATTTTCTATTTCTGAATCACTGTCGCTTGATGATGAATCGTTCCATGCTACATTGAATGCTTGTTTCCTCTATTTATTGATAGTATTTGAAATGTTCTTTGGTTTTCTCAAGTTGGGACAATCTCTTTTCAAATGACCTAGTTTATCACATTTGAAACATCTAACAACATTCCCATTTCTAGAATTATTATTGTTAGTTTTTCGAAGTTTCTTCATTATCCGGTACTTCAAGAATTTCTTTATCTTCTTGGTAATAAACTCAATACCATCATCAACAGTATAATCATCTGGTTCATCATCATCAATCATTGCACTAAGTGTTGGTGATTTCTTCTTGTTTCCTTGATTCTCTTTTCTAACCTGCAACTTCACTTCATAGGACATTAGATTACCAATTAATTCTTCTATTGACATAGTACTAATATCATTGACTTCTTCAATTGCCAGAGCCTTCTGATCCCATTCACCAGGAAGTGAAATCAAGATCTTGCTAACTTGGTCTTCTTCAGTAATTTTCTTTGCTAAAGATATTAAGGCATGTACAATATTTTGAAATCTAGAATACATATCAGAAATAGACTCATTTCATTTGAAATAGTTGAAACTGATGATTAGCATAAATATCTTTGTCTGTTTTACTTTATTGGTGCCTACATGTGTGACTTTTAGTATTCTCCAAATTTCTTATGCAGAATTACAAATAGACGCTTGATCAAATTCATTTCTATCTAAGGAGCAAAATAAAATGTTCATGGCCTTAGAATTATTAAGTGCTTGTGTCTTTTAGTCTGGTGTCCATTTTGAATATTCAGTTTAAGGCTCTATGTATTCTTCTTAGGTAATGTTCTAAATATCTAAATCGTTAGACTTCAAATAAAATTTCATCCTACAAGCCCAATAAGCATAATTACTGCCATCAAACAGATGAGGTCTAGAGGTAGATTGTCCTTCTATAAAAGAATTAATAATTGTGCTACTAGTGTCACTAGTCATTTATTAATTTTCAAAAATCAAATTATGAACTTCTTGAAAAACCTTGCTCTGGTACCAATTGTTAGGGAACTGGGTGTCTATAACCCAGTATTAACGGATCTTAAGGCTATTTAGACAATAGAGAGATGAATTGTATTTAATATATCTATTCAAATTCAAATTCAAATCCAAAGAAATAAGTAATAAAATGAAATACAGTAAAGTAAATAAGACCAGGATTTTTATATTGGTTCGGATTAACCAATCCTACATCCAGTCCTGCATTTCACCGTACATAATTTCACTATAATCGCTTGCTTTCCACGGGTGACAAGAACACCTTTACAATCTTGATTTCACGGGCTACAAGATATACCTTCTCCTTATCAATAGCAACAAACATTGGCAAGTAGTCGTATCTTCAATACAGATTCTTGCAGATTTGGTACAATGATCCTATAGACCTCCAGTGGCAATATATCTTTGAATTCTTTGAGGAAATGAGATTAAATAAGAGAGAGAATGATATGAATTCAAGTACAACTCTCTGATATTTTGTGGCTTGCAAATCAATGAAGAACAGGAGTGAAAGAGAGTGGATTTGCCAGAGTAATAAGATAGTTTTCAATGGAATTTTGTAGAGAATAAATGGAGAAGAAGGAGTAGAAGAAAATGTGAAATTATTGTGTAAAAATTCGTTACCAGAGGCCTTTAAATAGTGTATGAAAGGATGTGTTTTTTGGTGAAAGGGTGGAGTGAAATAACTTCCCAATTTGAATAGGAAAATCTGAAAACCGTTATATGTCGACATACATAAATGTGTATGTCGATATACTTGTGTTGCAAATATGCACATCAACACTTATAAGTTTTTCAAATTTTCCTTATATTTGTGGATTTTGGTGATTCAGTTGAGGTCAATGGTTGATTATCTTCAAGTATAATTGCTATAGTATCTTTGACAAGATATTTTAAGGTTCAACCAACTCCTCATCACTTCAAACACCTCTGTTCTTCAGCATTCTTCTCTAATACGCTTAGGTCTTTAATTGTTCTGATTATCCTTCTTCCATAATTATTCTTTTGTACTCTTGTTTAGATATCTCCATAATATATCTACTGTAACTGCACAACTCAAAGATATGTTAGTAGTAATGTTTATATGGTTGTTGTCATCAAAATCAATACCTAGGGTATCTAGGGTATTAACAAATTTGAGATATATAAACGCCAAGTATATAAACAAAGGATGGAAATGGGATAATTGAATCACCAAGACAACAATAGAATATAGATAATAAACTGAATCTCTAATAGATCTTCAACTCTCAAAAGATGAATTGCAAAAGCTAAACTCCTGTAACAACCTGCATTTTTGATCTTTCAAGTCGACAATAATCCACAAATGTCATCTCAAACAAATCCAAAACCTAGATAGTTAGTGGGGTAAAAAGAAAAACAAAGCAAGAATAGGAAGATCAATCACAGAATCTCACAGTAGAAAAATAAAATATAATAATCAAATAATGGTTCATGGAGCTGTTAAAATACACATTTGATTATACTTTACAACAATTATCATAATTATACATATGTAGACATAATACAATAATCCAGCGGAATAAAAATGATGTAATGGGAATATATAATAGATAATATACCAAAACTTCGTCTTCATCCTCCAATATAATGTGGTCTTCGCTAACTGAGAAACAAAGGCTAACCAAAGCACTAATGAAAAGACAAAATCATTTGGATCAGAACTAAAATATTATTATATGAGTCAAATCAAACCATATAACAATATGAATGCCACTGCGTCAGAGATGCTTATAGTAATTCACACCTCGTATCCAATGTGTTCGGGAGAGCAAATATAACAACCTACCCTCCCGACTGCCGCAAGCTGGTAACTAAACTAACTTGAAACGTTCTCAAAGGCTGATTGTTATGAGAATACAACATATTGGAACAAAGTAAAGGAGAATATTTCATTTCTATTACAACTTTACATTAGAGTACAAGAATAAAACAAAGTACAGATAGTCGATACACAACGAAAAAATATCAGAGAGCAAATTGTAATACAGTGGAAAAGTAAATACATAAGTACAAAGAGCGGAAGACTACAAAACAATCCATAGTATAGCTTTAGCCATAATCCAGGATCCTATTAAAAAATATCTGCAAAACCAAAACTACTAGCTGTCCGTGTAGAAAATATGGGCACCCAGAGTTTCGGTGGGAAACAATAAACTCTGAGTTAGTCGTGGGACTGGTTTGAGAACTAAAAACAATTATTTACTTTATTCTAAAGTTGGATAAATCATAGGGCCACATCATATAAAATAGAACGGGTTTCCTTCCCATGAATACCATGAAACAAAACTTGCAATGCTTTTTAAAAAATGAAGCTATTATAAGACTCGGGCCCCATTACACAATGCAAGCGCAAGCTAGGGAATAGAGTTTTACATTATAATAGCTAAACATGCTTGATACGCTAAATTTCTCTTTTATTATTATTAGTTCATAGTGTGGAAATTTTTTTCGAAAATAAATGTATCAATCTTAGACGGCATAATATAACATCCTATTATGTCGCCATATATGTTTACAACTGAAAACACAAGGTTTGCATTGGAGATTGGATTTCCATTATGAGTCAAGGAAAAGGATCTTATTTATCCGATTCGGACCATCTCTAGCAAGATGTCCATGACTCAGACGCTGGTGAGCCCTCGGAGAGGCAGGGCTGGTCAGCAGCACGTCGCTGATTAACATTACCTGAACAATACGTTTCCCGATCCTATTGGACCTCTTGGTCAGTACGTAGACCACCATGGCCTTGTAAGGGCACATCCGAGGTACCTCAACTCCAACATCCACATAAGTAAAATGACTGGGTTTCATACCATGGCATCGCTTCTAGTTAGAAAGAAACACATGTTCTCTGTGTTGTCCTTCACCCCATTTTTGGCTCATACCGGGGCATGAAGCTCGTTGAAGTCACGTCTCAACACAAAGCTCCACTATATTAGTCATTCTTTGATCATCATCCACAAAGCTCTGATTTTAAACAAAAGCTTTGATCACTGCATCTTAGCATGCCACATTGTCAACTCATACCATACAATGATGTTTATTAATATATAACTCCTAAGTTCATACATCTTAGAGAAGGGTGTTAAGCTAAGAAAATAAATTCTCTACCACTAAACAGATATACATTTAGTAGAGATCAATTAATACAGCATCAAACATACGATCCATTTGCAAGTTCGTTCTGGGTCTATATACAACTGGAGGCACCTTATTCCTTGTCTCATATGTCCAATACAAGAGAGAGGCACTCACATATTCGGTCGATCTCCAAGTACGTCAGGACGTTCATGTAACGAACCAGATTTTTTATCGATTTATTTTAAATATTGAATTGATAATATAAAATAATTTTTATATTGAGTTATTGATCAATAATCAATATAGGATTTAATTTTTGATATATATAAAAATATCATAATACGGGGATATAAAATAATTCAATTCGAAGATAAAACTTAATCGTAACAGTTCATCTTTGTATCGGTTTCTGAGACTCGACTTAGATTCTGGTCTTCGTAACTCTACAATAGCCGACTTAGGGCACGAAATATTTTGGGTTTAAGGGTTTCCGAATTTGGAAATCAACGACTAGAGATGGGTAATGGAGGTGAATGGCATCGAGCGGTGGATTGTTGTGAAGTTTGATATAAATCATTCGCACCTGAAACTGTGTGTGAGTGGAGGAAGCCAAATCCGCAAGTGTTGGGGTGTTCAAAGTTTTGTGGGATGGTGCAATGGATGACAGGGGTGATTAGGGTTCGTATTTTACTAAGCATCGATCTGTGATAGGTGCGGAATCATGGAAGGAGCGAGTATCTGGAGTATGGAAGCATTCTGGAAGGGGGGAGGATCGAACTGGGTAAAGAACAGGAGTTCGACATTTTTTTGAGTGCGATCTGTATTATGGACAGGTACGGTTTTACTGATGATTAACTGGGGTTCAATGTTTATATGATGGTTTGGGTTCAGCAGTTAATATTGGTGTATAATTTGAATGTAATTCTAGTGTTGATCTTGTTGAAGGAATTTGATAAGAGGACTGATGGGGTAAGCGAAGTTTGTCTGTTGAAGGAAGTCAAACTAATTAGGACGGAAGTATACAGCAGGCTGGTGAGTTGTGACAAGATAGTAATGGTGTGTAATGAGATGGAGATTTACGGTATATATGTTAGGAGAAGAGCCGAAGTGGGATGGTGTTGTTTTTGGAGTTGTTCGGGAAATTGTTTCAGAGATTTGATCGAGTAATTCACAAGGAAGCAAGGTATACATTTATAAAAAAATATACACATAGGATAATTTATTTATTTAAGTTAAGTTAAATAAATAATCATTTAATCGTTAAATAAAATTTAATATCGTAGATGTTGAATGGATTCAGTCGAGACAACTCGTAGCCGTTAAATTTGGAATTTAACAGGATATTCGGCCAAAGGAAAATCACGGTGAGTAAATCTCACTCAATTTATTTATTTTGAATTATTTTTAGTCGTTAAAAATAATTGATGGTTTTTTGGTTGAACTGAAATATTATTCTGGCTATAAAATAAATATTAGTTATTTAGGATTGATGTTTGTGGCTATTATATATATATATATATATATATATATTGGTGATTGCTTGGATTCCCGCAGTACCATTAGCGAATGCCCGCAGTATCATTAGCGTATGATCTTATACGCCCCATGCTATGATATTGGATGACCTTCTATACCACGATATCCTGCCTCGAAGCAGGATGGGTATTATCTATGTTGGCTAACGTCTGTGGATGCAGGAAAATAGGTTGGAGGGATCCAACTGGATTCCTCAAAACTATTATTATTTGTTTGTATTCATATATATTATCATATATGATGTGTTATAAAACCCGTGATTTGATAATTGAGTGTTTTGGATGTTTAAATATCACTGGGCAAAAATGTTAATTTATAAAAATATTGTGAAAAGGGAACTTTAGGTTTAAAGGGAATTTTTTTTTCTAAATTTGAATTTGAATTTCGAATGGGCTAAGGAATATTTACTTGTTTTGAAAAATATAAACAAGTATCGAAATTTATAAACGGTGTTTATAAATTAAATAATACAGGAAATTGAAATTAATTTATAAATGGTGTATATAAATAAAATGGATAATTATCATTGGATAATTGGGAAAGTTAAATTCAAATGTGAATTTAAAAATATGAATTGGAAATCGTTTTAAATAGAAAACGATGAAATTTATTCCAATGTTCGGAAATGGAAATTTAATAGGATAATTAAGTTAGATTATACGGAGTTTATAAAATAAATTATTTCAAGAAGGGGTATTAGAATTGAATTAATTAGAGACTAATATTTAAATTAAATATTAAAATAGATTCTATGTTATACATAGGTAATTTAAAATAAATAAAATATTCCAAAATAAGATTTTGTTTTAAAATATAATTTTTGAAATGAAGCTTGTTTTGTTATATAAAACAACAAAGTTGGATTTATAAACGATATTTATAAATCTAGATAGTTTAAAGATTTAAATTCAAGTACGAATTTGAAAATAGAATTTGAAATGGAATCAAAATGGGAACTTGTTTTAATTAAAAAACAAGGAAATTAAATTTATAAACAATGTTTATAAATTAAAGATAAATAAATTATCATTTGATAATTTAGAAATTTAAATTCAAATATGAATTTAACCGTGAATTGGAAATTTGTTTCAGAAAAGGGAACGATGGGATTATTTCTGGAATTCGGAATATAAATTGAGATGAGATAAATCAGAAGGATTTATAATTTGAAATTCGATTATATCGAATTTTATAAATAATTTATTTATAAAGGGAGTTGGAATTTAATATGGAAAATTGATTTATAAATAAATCTATAACCGAATAAGGAAAAATCGACAACTAGAGAAAATCAGAAATGTTAAGTTGGATTTGAAACTAGATTGAATATATACTAAGATATATATTAGAACGAGATTGAAATTTATTTCTAAATGAAGTTTATATTTAAATATAATTAAAACGAACTCGCTGCAGCGTGGTAGTTCGTAAATTTGCGTTTCGAACTTCAATTGAGTATATAGAACTCAGTTTAAGTCGGAATTCTTTGAAACAAGAATCGTCAGTACCGTTGGAATAATAGTTTTCTAATGGAAGAGAAAAATCTGGATTTCATCTGATAGATTTTGAGTTATGTCAAAATCAATTTTTTAGAAAAACAGCGCCATAACCATTATAAAACCATAACGGTTTATTTAATTTAATATAAGGGTTTTAAGCAAATAAAATCTGAATTTCCATTTGAAAAATTCAGACTTGAGTTATAAAATAAATATGAACTCGAGCGGAGTAAATTGATTGATTTTTGAAACAAAATCAACTATTTATTTTTGAATAGAATTAGCTAAGTGGAAGAATAATTTGTTAATCGAATTTTAGATTGAGATATTTCTTTTGATAAGTAAATGAGACTTGTGAATTTCATATTTGAAATCGAATATGAAAGCTGAAATGAAAATGGAATTCAATTGATTTATAAGCAAACTAAAAATACATACGAACATGATATATTCAAATAACAAGTGAAATAGGCTAAGAAGCTAGTTAAAGAATAAATGGGCGAAACTGAATTCAAACGATTGGATTGAGTTGAATTGGATTGAAAACAGGTGAACAAATGTTAAATAGGTATGGAATGAAGAGATGAAGATTTATAAATTTAAGGCTCGACAAAAAGGTACACGTTTAAATTCCATATGAGATTTTATGTGCCGAATCGGCAAGCCACTTGGCTTTTTGATTTTCTTTTTGAATGGAAAGGGCCTAGAGAGGCGAGTTAAGGTTTGAACTATCGATCAGTACAAAGGAGGTTACGGTGAAATTTTCTGGACATTATAGGAGTTAGAATATTTTTAAGATAATTTGATAATTAGAAATCTGTATATCAATATATATAGAATTCGATAAGGAAACAAATTTAAAATAGAATATTATAAACAAAAACGAAATCGATAGTCTGGTAATAAAAAGAGAAAGTATATACGTTTTAAAAATGAATAACTGGCTTTATATGATATGGATTATTCGAGGTAAGTGGTTTGTCTGTTTTGAAGTTAATGATGTTTTCAGCCAAGTTTTGAGAGGTAATTATACCCCAACTTGATTGATTTCATTTTTGACCGATAAATAGAAAGATCCAGTCTCGAAGAGAAATGTTCGACTAAGAGTTAGCCGAATGCGGTATTTGGGTTGTTGTAACGATGTTTTACACAACATTCATTTTAGCCCAAGTAAGTGAAAATTTGGAAATATAATAATATATATTTCCTAAGTATAGATATAAATGAATGGTCGTGGAAGAGATAAGTAATTGGAATGTATTCCAATTATAAATAGAATATATTTTCTAAGTATAGAAAATAAAAGAAGGCGATATATGGAAATGTTTTCCAAATAGCGTAAGAGGTCAAGATGATTATCGAAAATATTGTGTTAACGAATATGGAAAAGGAAATAGAGAAATGATTTAATTAATGAAATATTAATTAAGGGGACCAGTGATTGTTTGATGTTATGGATGAATGTTTGTTTGTTTCTCTTCGATAGTTAAATAACTGACTATCGAAGTATTTGCCAATATCGTTGTCAATATGGAGAAACCGGTTGGATTATTATTCGAGAAGCACTCTGTTTTGGCAGTAGCTTTGCGAATCAAATTATATGAAGATAATCGAAGACGGAGTAAAGTGCAAGGGCTTTTTATATTAATGGAAATTGTGCCTTCGGTTTCGTTTAATCCCAGAACGAACATATATGGACGAATGTCTAACAGAGTATTTCTAATGATCGAATATGTTGGTCTGTATAAATACATATGGTGGCGAAGAATTTATTCTCTTAGCATAATATCCAGAATATATTTGTGCAAATCAATTAATGATTTACGAATCTTACAATGCGACATTCAAAGTGATTGTGCTATCAATGAATGATAAGAAATCGTAGCCTCAGGCCTCAACAACCGGGAAATGACAAAAATCGGGCAGGCAGCATGGCTATGTGGGTCGCTCCCATTAGGGTGTATAATCACCTATCTAGAGAAATTCATTTCATTCTTTAATCTATTCGATGCTGTCCCATTCGGGAAACGGTTGCTGATCCCAACCGTTGGTGATATACATTCGATACACTTAAGCGAAATGAGTGGTCGGTCGTGTGTAGGCCGGGTTGCAAGATGTTCTTGTTGAACCCAGTGTATTCCCCTCTAGAGATACACTATCAGCAGGTGGTTCCATACCTTGTCATAATCGGAATCCAATCTCCAATAAGCGCCCTGCGGTTTTTGATTTTATATTATATATGGAGCGTGAGATGCAAGCGTTCTGCTATATTCTATTTATTTGATGTAGAAATTATTATAGTATCACTGGATTTGATATCAAAAATATTTTGGGTTATCGTAAGGTAAATACCGACCGTATTTATGTGTGGATCGGTCTTACAATTACCATTTCTTTCGAAAGGATTTTTAAAGTTAAACAAATGATTGGAGTTTACTCACACCAGTCCCATGACTGATCCAGAGTTTATTCTGTTTTTTTTTCCCCTAAACTCTTGGGTGCCAAAATTTGTACGGGCAGTCAAGTAGTCGGGCTTTTTCAGATTCACTTGGAAGAGATGGAAGCAGGAGGCTTCACCAGTCAGCTATAGACTATCATATTTCCGCTGTGTACTATGTTGTATCTGAAACCAAGTATTTATAACTATTCCAGAAATAACTGTTGTGCTCTGATAATGGTATATATATATATATATACAGTTACTGATTTGTATTTCAAAAGTTATGTTATTTAATATATTTTATTCGTTCCGCTGTGAGATTTGTGTTCTTCGTTTTTATTCTATTCTAACTTTTCTTTCTTTCTATTCCTCATCCTCTAACTTCTTTCTACTAATGATTCGTTTTTCTGTGTCATTTGGGTTGGACGTGTGGTGTTATTAGTCAACTTAGATAGTACGGATTTGCGGAACATTACAGTTGGTATCAGAGCTTAGGTTGAGCGAATACCTAGGCTTTGGCGAGGTGTGCTCATTAGAGATAGGGTCAGTAGTACCCTAGAATGAGTCGAGTGAATATATACGAAAGAGCGTATTTGTTAATTGATAAAACAATTGTTTTATATTGTGTTGGCTTGTCTGTTGAGTGGTTTACGAATTTTGTTCGAATTGTGGGACGCCACGAAGTCGATAAGAATTTCTAAACACTTGAACAGAGAAATCCGACTTGATATTGTTTTAAAATGGGTAGATGAAATAATTTTACCCAAAATTCTATTTTAATATAGAAGGAATAATTTTCTGAAATCATCGGATGTATTGATTATTAACATTATAATCAAATGAGATAATAAAAATTGAAATGGTTGTATATATAACCAAATAAAATTTGTATAAAAATGGAATATATAAATAAGATGAACTAAAAATTTAATTCAAACCAGAATTAAGATTTTTTAAAATCCTGGGTGTTTGGAAAAATATTTTCCAAAGTATATTAAAATAATATAGCTTTGTTTTGAAAGGATTTTTGAATAAAAATCATTTTGGATGGATTCTGAAAGTGTTAAAGCACTGAACTCACTTCAGTGGCTGGAAAATAGTTCTAATGATGACTGCAGCTTCATCAGTGTTCATTTTCAAGTTTCTAAGTGATGGATTGCTACCTTAGAAAAGTTTTTGTTGGAAATTTGTTTGTAAGAAAACAAACTGGTTTGAAAATTCAAATGTTTTGAATTTGAGATGGAAATAAATATAAGTATATATTTAAGTGATTTCGAAAGGATTTAAAATGAAATCCTAGGAATTTGAATGTGGAATTTAAAATTTAACTTAAGAAAGTTAAATGGATTGAAGTGAATAAATTGATCAAAAATCAATTTGAATGAATATGAATGGAATATGAACTGGATATGAATGTATTGATTTTAAATCATTCAAATTAAATGAATGTGCGCGTATATGATGTGTGATGTAAAAGAAAAACCAAATGTTTTGGTGAAATAAAATTTGTAGAAGTATGACACGTGGAGTTTCAAAATAAGCAGGTTTTTGAAAAGTTAATGGGTCTGAAGCATTTTTCCTACCATAGTAATTTCGGGGATGAAATTTTTTTAAGGGGGGAAGAATGCAACGACCCAGATTTTTTTATTGATTTTTAAATATTTAATATTTATTTTAAATATAGAATTGATAATATAAAAGAATTTTTATATTGAGTTATCGATCAGTAATCAATATAGGATTTAATTTTTGATATATATATAATTATTATAATACGGGAATTTGAAATAATTCAATCGAAGATAAAACTGAATCGAAATGGTTTAGATGATCAATATATATTCTATTTGAATATAAACGATGATAATATTAATTTATTGCTGAAGAATTTATTTGTTTTAAATTTAAATTATATTATATCAATTTAATGTGGTTATTTTATATATACGTTCGAATTAAATTTTAAATTATTTTCTGTTGTGTTCAGAATAGTGTTGTAACGTTAGAACATCAGTCATTACGTTAAATAGCGATTCGCGATGTAAAGCGATAAACCCCGAGATATTCGATATGTGGGTAAGCTCGATATCAAATCAGAATCGATTTAGATAAAATAAAAATCTTTTTATGTCGAATCAAATTAATGCGAAATCAAATCGATATCTATTTAAAAAGAATAAAAATCTTTTTAAATCAAATCGCATTAAATAGGAATCAAATCGGTATTAAATTTGCTTGTACTTCACTAGACAACCATTTAATATCGTGTACGTTCTGTTCCCTTCTCCATCTATTTATAAACGTGATATCCCCTTTCCTTTTCCAATTCATTTTGTTACTCGAAACAAATCAAAAGCTTCATATAATATAAAAATGGTAGCCGTTGTATCAACAAGTTGAAAACAATTCGATTCCTTTATCGAAAGTCATGAATCTCGATTAGTTAACCTGGCTTTGAGCGACAACTTCATCTTTGTATCGGTATCTGAAACTCGACTTAGATTCTGGTCTTCGTAACTCTACAGTAGCCGACTTAGGGCACAAAATATTTTGGGTTTAAGGGTTTCTGAATTTGGAAATCAACAGCTAGAGATGGGTAATGGAGGTGAATGGCATCGAGCGGTGGATTGTTGTGAAGTTTGATATAAATCGTTCGCACCTGAAACTGTGCATGAGTGGAGGAAGCCAAATCTGCAAGTGTTGGGGTGTTCAAAGTTCTGTGGGATGGTGCGATGGAGACAGGGGTGATTAGGGTTTGGATTTTTACTAAGCATCGATCTGTGGTAGGTGCGGAATCATGGGAGGAGCGAGTATCTGGAGTATGGACGCATTCTGGAAGGGGGAAGGGTCGAACTAGGTAAAGAACAGGAGTTCAACATTTTTTTGAGTGTGATCTGTATTATGGACAGGTACGGTTTACTGATGATTAACTAGAGTTCAACGTTTATATGATGATTTGGGTTCGGCAGTCAATATTGGTGTATAATTTGAATGTAATTCTAATGTTAATCTTGTTAAAGGAATTCGATAAGAGGACTGATGGGGTAAGCGAAGTTTTTCTGTTGAAGGAAGTCAAACTAATTAGGACAGAAGTATACAGTAGGGGTTGGTGAGTTGTGACAAGATAGTAATGGTGTGTAAAGAGATGGAGATTTACAGTATGTATGTTTGGAGAAGAGCCGAAGTGGGATGGTGTTGTTTTTGGAGTTGTTCGGGAAATTGTTTTAGAGGTTTGATCGAGTAATTCACAAGGAAGCAAGGTATACATTTATAAAAAAATATGCACATAGGATAATTTATTTAAGTTAATTTAAATAAATAATCATCTAATCGTTAAATAAAATTTAATATCGTAGATGTTGAATGGATTCAGTCGAGACAACACGTAACCGTTAAATTTGGAATTTAACAGGATATTCGGCCAAAGGAAAATCAAGGTGAGTAAATCTCACTCAATTTATTTATTTTGATTTATTTTTTGTCGTTAAAAATAATTGATGGTTGTTTGGTTGAACTGAAATATTATTCTGGCTATAAATTATATATTAGTTATTTAGGATTGATGTTTATGGCTATTATATATATATATATATATTAATGATTGGTTGGATTCCCGCAGTACCATTAGCGGATGCCCGCAGTATCATTAGCGGATGACCCTATACGCCCCACGCTATGATAGTGGATGACCTTCTATACCGCGATATCCTGCCTCGAAGCAGGATGGGTATTATTTATGTTGGCTAACGTCTGTGGATGCAGGAAAACAGGTTGGAGGGATCCAACTGGATTCCTCAAAACTATTATTGTTTGTTTGTATTCATATATATTATCATATATGATGTGTTATAAAACCCGTGATTTGATAATTGAGTGTTTTGGATGTTTAAATATCACTGGGCAAAAATGTTAATTTATAAAAATATTGTGAAAAGGGAATTTTAGGTTTAAAGGGAAAATTTTATTTTTCTAAAATAAAATTTGAATTTCGAACGGGCTAAGGAATATTTACTTGTTTTGAAAAATATAAGCAAGTATTGAATTTATAAACGGTGTTTATAAATTAAATAATACAGGAAATTGAAATGAATTTATAAATGGTGTATATAAATAAAATGAATAATTATCATTGGATGATTAGGAAAAATAAATTCAAATGTGAATTTAAAAATACGAATTGGAAATCGTTTTAAATAGAAAACGATGAAATTTATTCCAATGTTCGGAAATGGAAATTTAATTGGATAATTAGGCTATATTATACTGAGTTTATAAAATAAATTATTTCAAGAAGGGATATTAGAATTGAATTAATTAGAGACTAATATTTAAATTAAATATTAAAATTGATTACATGTTATATATAGTTAAGTTAAAATAAATAAGATATTCCAAAATAAGATTTTGTTTTAAAATAGAATTTTTGAAATGAAGCTGGTTTTATTATATAAAACAATGAAGTTGGATTTATAAATGATATTTATAAATCTAGATAGTTTAAAGATTTAAATTCAAGTATGAATTTGAAAATAGAATTTGAAAATAGAATTTGAAATGGAATCGAAATGGGAACTTGTTTTAATTATAAAACAAGGAAATTAAATTTATAAACAATGTTTATAAATTAAAGATAAATAAATTATCATTTGATAATTTAGAAATTTAAATTCAAATATGAGTTTAACCGTGAATTGGAAATTTGTTTCAAAAAAGGGAACGATGGGTTTATTTCTGGAATTCAGAATATAAATTGAGATGAGATAAATAAGAAGGATTTATAATTTGAAATTCGATTATATCGAATTTTATAAATAATTTATTTATAAAGGGAGTTGGAATTTAATATAGCAAATTGAGTTATAAATCTATAACTGAGTAAGGAAAAATCGACAATTAGAGAAAATCAGAAATGCTAAGTTGGATTTGAAACTAGATTGAATATATACTAAAATATATATTAGAATGAGTTTGAAATTTATTTATAAACGAAGTTTATATCTAAATATAATTAAAACGAACTCGCCGCAGCGCGGTAGTTCGTAAATTGGCGTTTTGAACTTCAATCGAGTATATAGAACTCAGTTTAAGTCGGAATTCTTTGAAACAAGAATCGTCAGGACCGTTGGAATAATTGTTTTCTAATGGAAGAGAAAAATCTGGATTTCATCTGATAGATTTTGAGTTATGTCAAAATCAATTTTTCAGAAAAACAGCGCCATAACCATTATAAAAACATAACGGTTTATTTAATTAAATATATGGATTTTATGCAAATAAAATCTGAATTTCCATTTGAAAAATTTGGACTTGAGTTATAAAATAAATATGAACTCGAGTGGAGTAAATGGATTGATTTTTGAAACAAAATCAGCTATTTATTTTTTAATAGAATTAACTGAGTGGAAGAATAATTTGTTAATCAAATTTTAGATCGAGATATTTCTTTTGGTAAGTAAATGAGACTTGTGAATTTCATATTTGAAATCGAATATGAAAGATGAAATGAAAATGGAATTCAACTGATTTATAAGCAAACTAAAAATGCATACGAACATGATATGTTCAAATAACAAGTGAAATAGGCTAAGAAGTTAGTTAAAGAATAAATGGGCGAAACTGAATTCAAACGATTGGATTGAGTTGAATTGGATTGAAAACAGGTGAACATATGTTAAATAGGTATGGAATAAAGAGATTAAGATTTATAAATTTAGGGCCCGACAAAAAGGTACACGTTTAAATTCGCCGAATCGGCATGCCAGTTGGCTTTTTGATTTTCTTTTTGAATGGAAAGGCCTAGAGAGGCGAGTTGAGGTTTGAACTATCGATCGGTACAAAGGAGGTTATGGCGAAATTTTCCGGAAATTTAAGGAGTTAGAATATTTTTAAGATAATTTGATAATTAGAAATCTATATATCAATATATATAGAATTCGATAAGGAAACGAATTTAAAATAGAATATTATAAACAAAAAGGAAACCTATAGTCTGGTAATAGAAAGAGAAATGTATATACGTTTTAAAAATGAATAATTGGCTTTATATGATGTGGATTATTCGAGGTAAGTGGTTTTGTCTGTTTTGAAGTTAATGATGTTTTCAGTCAAGGTCTGAGAAGTAATTATACTCCAACTTGATTGATTTCACTTTTGACCGATAAATAGCAAGATCCAGTCTCGAAGAGAAATGTTTGAATAAGAGTTAGCCGAATACGGTATTTTGGGTTGTTGTAACGTTGTTTTACACAACACTCGTTTTAGCCCAAGTAAGTGGAAATTTGGAAATATAATAATATATATTTCCTACGTATTGAAATAAATGAATGGTCGTGGAAGAGATAAGTAATTGGAATGTTTTCCAATTATAAATAGAATATATTTTCTAAATATAGAAAATAAAAGAAGGCGATATATGGAAATGTTTTCCAAATAGCGTAAGAGGTCAAGATGATTATCGAAAATATCGTGTTAACGAATATGGATAAGGAAATAGAGAAATGATTTAATTAATATTTCATTAATTAAGGGGCCCAGTGATTGTTTGATGTTATGGATGAATTGTAACAACCCACCTCCGTTAAGGTCACTCACAAAGGGAATGCCTTAATGTGACGATCCCCAAAACCCCGTGACACGGTGTTAAGGATAATCATTGGAATATAACACATTAATCATCATTAGCAGATCACAGATAATAGCATAAACAGAAAATAGAATAATTTACACACATATGACAGCGGAATCATATAGATATCATCACATCAGAGAAGCACAGTACAGGATACAACTTAGTGTATAATGATACATAATCAGTCACCATCGCCTGAGGCGGAGTCATACATAAAGAGTTCACAAAAGGAATATCATTCTACATCGCCAGTGGCGGAATCATAATATAGATACAATAATGGCGGAGAAAATCCAAGTCAGCACGGTGTAGTCAAGCCTCGCCATGAGCCAAAAGGTGCGTCAGAAACCTGTAACTAGGCTGCCCATGTGAAAATGAGGGCATCCGAGTTTGCAAGGTGAAACAAACTACGAGTCAGTCATGGGACTGGTATGAGAAATCTACTCAATTTATTAACAACAATAATAAGGCAAATCAAAGGACCACGCCACTTTCGCGGAACGGGTTTACTCCAATGAGTGCTAGTGCATGAAATAAAATAAATGATTAAATCAACGCAATGCTTTTTATAAAATGAACCCATTATAAGACTCAGGTCCCATCACACAATGCAACGCAAGCCGGAGGATAGAGTTTTTACCTTATAATGGCCAAAGATGCTTCATACGAATAAAACAAAAGTGCTTGATATTATTACTAGTGCATATATGTTTCAAAAGCAAATTCATTCATAAATATCAATCCTAGACGGCATAGCTACCATCTACTATGTCGTCGTACTAGTAATACAATCACATTCGCAAATTTCGTATTGGAAATTGGATTCCTTCATGAGTCGAGGCAAGGGGCAAGCTCCTCTCCGTTCGAGACACTCTAGCAAATGCCTCGGGACCGCACACAGCAATCCCCTGGATCCTCTAAGGCCGGTCCTCTCTTACTTTTGAGGATTAGTTATTCCTGAACACACGTTTCCCGGTCCTTACAGACCTATAATCGAGGCGCCTCGCATTCCAACAACCACACAGGTGTAAAGTAGATATAAATGTCAGGGCTGGGAGGTCACTGACACCACCATAGCTAGAAAGAAACGTCATGCACTCCTTGGGTCCTTCTCCCGTTTTTGACTCATACCGGGGTGTGAGGCTCGCGAATTCACGTTATACACAAAGCTACGTCACACAGACCATGCTTTGATCATCAGCCACAAGACTTTGCTTTGCAACAGAAGCCTTGATCATATGCCACTTAGGCGTGCCACACAGGCACTCCACTCCATGCGACTGATTTCTGTCAATACATAACCTCTGAGCTCGTACGTCTCAGAGAAGGGCGTTAAGCAAGAGAATAAATTCTCTGCCGCCAAACAGGTATATATTTAACAGAGATCAATCAACACAGAACAAAATCCAATGTCAGACACACAGTCCATTTACAAGTCCGTTCTGGGTCTGAACGAAACCGGAGGCACCAATTCCTCGCATATCCGTACAATCAACAATATGTTTGGACGGCTACTACTTCAATTCCTTCATGGTAGCTACTCCAATCACGAGCATCAGTAGCGCCCATCCATCCAATGTGGAGATCGTCGGTCTTCAGTCGTCTTCGACTCTTCGACTTCTCAACTTCGATCGATTATTTGAAATGAGATAAACTCGGCCTTTTCAAATAACCCACGTATATTTAGATTTTCAAATCAATTATTCACATGGTTGGACTATTTAACATTCACATTTCAGTTATTTAGTTATAATTTTCATGTCAAATACATTCAACCATCACATATCAAGCAAACCCAACAAAATTGGTTTATTTCCACTTTATATCGTCAATAGTATCTTATAACGATATATCGCCATTTTTATTCAATTAAAAACGGCCATATTTAATTAAACGACGTTTCAGGTCGTGTCGATGCACTGGCGCTGCTTTCCACTAATTTTGTTTTACACATATAGGAAAATCTAACCGTTGGATCTTCACAAATTTTACATCATTAGGAAGGTCTTTTCAAAACGAATCCAATGGTTTCAGTTTCGGGAAAATCCGACGGTCGGATCTTCCACACTAACCATTTGAAGTTACGATTTCAATTTACGAACTACAGCGTCGTTATTCGATTTAATTTAATTATATATATATATAAATATAAATATAATCGTTTCTGGCGCTGTTTTTCATTAATTTTGAATTAAACATTCCAGACAATCCAACCGTCGGATCTTCACAAAATTGGTGCCGTTGGGAAGATATTTCCAAGGCGAACCCAACGGTTGTGGTTTCGGGAAAATCCAATGGCCGGATCTTCCGCACTAGTCGTTTGAAATCACGGTTTCAAAATATGAACTGCACGGCCACGTTTCGTTTTAATTCTATTTATATTTATATATTTATATAAATATAGTTCATTCAAAAATTCCTATATCGTTTCCATTTCAATTATTTCACTAACGCCTTTAAATTTTGGAAAATTTCGCCATAACCTCCTTTGTACGGGAGGGTCTGGGAAAATTCCCAAATAGCCACACGGGCGTCTCATATCAAAAAGAAAAAGAAAAAGCCAAGCGGCTAGCCAACAGGCTCATAAAATCATCACCCAAACAAAGCGGTAAATGTGTACCTATTTGTCGGGCACAAAATTCTATTTCTCTTCTCTAGCCCCTTTTTGCTTTAACCTGTTCAATAGATATGCATGTACATATATACAATTTCTAACATTCATCAATTTCCATTCGATTTCATATTTGATTTGCTTTGGTTTAAAAACACCATTCATTCTCATATTGCATGCATAGGCTAAAATCATATCATTAGTTAGTTAATGTATATTTCGACTCATGCACGTTTATTTGAACAAGTGGCTATTTTCAACACTTCACATTTCAAAGATGATAATTTTGGCGAACTAAAATAGATTTCAACACATGACTATTTTATTTAGTTCCTATGCATGTTAAAAATAATATTTCTATCACAAATATTTATTTCAACGTCCGCATATCTTTAGCATATCACACATATGATAAAAATGATATTTTTATCATTTAAAATATTTATTCAACCAATGTATGGTTTCAACACTTCATGTTTTCAATAAAAATGTAATTTTTATTGTTCGATCTTTTTATTCAACACATGAACTTTTCCACTACACACACTTCTCAACAAATGAGTATTTCCACACATGGACATTTTATTTATGTTGTTCATATTAGAAAGATGGGATTTTTATGGTTGAAATTATTTATATAAGGCGAATATTTTTCCTACTTCATATATATATAAAAATGTGATTTTTATTGTTTAAACACTTCGTTCATTCACAAACGAATTTAATTTTCATACACCACTTTCAACACATGAACAATTTCCACACAGGGATATAGTTTCAACACATGACTTTAATTTCTATGCATGAAAATAATTTCAACATATGAAAATAATTCTAACACACAAAGATTATTCAAAATTTCGGCAGTATAACGGCAGGGTAGTTAAAACCGGCACCGTCCCTAGTACGGCTCCTCGCTCTACCTTAAAACCTCGCGGTTTTTGACAATGGGGATTCATGCATCTAATTCGCACGCAGGCGGCATGTTTATTTTCATTTCCACAAATTTTTCCAATTCATTTCAATCACCAATGGGTATTTTTCAACCACAACCAAACAATATCAACCACAAACAATTATTCAACCATTCGTATTTTTCACCCAATATTTCACACCAATTCACCACAATAAATATCGTCCATGGTTTGTGGACGAGGGGAGTATATATATATAATATAATATATATTTGCTATATTTCACTTGCATTTCAACACATATATCAATTATTCTATGCATGTAAAAATTCATACTTCACTCATATAGCTTACACTACGCATGTACATGAGGTATACAACACGTATGTAATTTATATTTCGCTTATATAAATTATACACGACATTTTCCATTCAATTTCACGTTAATTTAGATTTCTCACCTTGGTTTTCTGAGCGCTAAAAATCGATACTATGTCAGAAAAATCCGCAGCTTCTTCTATTGGGTAGAGAGCTTCCTTGCGATCTCAATGTTTCCTGTTTCATCGAATTTCGTCAACACACCAAAAAGATATGATTTTTCAAAGTTTTGCAACACTTAAGAGTGTTTAAAACAGTTCAAATCAATACAACCCGTACCTCGTTATATGATCCAAAACTAGGTCTGCAAAAATCGCGAGATCCGTTGATCGTTGAGACGATCGGCCTGCACCACCTCGTCGGCCTTGGAGAGGGCTTTCCGGTGATGGTCACCACCCTCAGTTCGATGGCGGCAGGAAGGCAGGGCGGCGCTCGACAGGGTCGGACTTTGGAGGCTCGATCTGCACGCAACACGAGATGTTAGGAGGCGAGGTTGGTATGGATTTGAAGGTGGAGGGAAGGGCTGTCGTTTTTGGGTAGTGGCGGCGTCTGAAAGTGGCGGAGGCGGCGGCGATCTGGTCTGGAACGGGGAAGCACGAGTCGCCATTGAACGGGGGGGTTTCTTTTTATTATTTTTTTATTTTTAAAATTTATGAAAGGAAAAATATGATTGGCCGGGACTATATTAAATTTTTAAATAGTGTTTTCTTAAACGAACTCCTTTTTAAACCCAACGACTGTCGCCCCTAGCTAAATACCCCCATTCCGGACACAATGGGATATGTTTCGTAGGCCAATTCGACTGTTACAGTCAGTTATTTTTCAAATTAAAGTATGAAACATTTAATTTTTAACTCTGAACGCACATTTCAATTTGCCAGGGCCACAAACTAATTCGAAAAATTCCAGAAAAATAAATCTAGCTATGTTTTGACGCTACGGTCCCAACAAAACTAGTTTCGTCGAATTCTGAGGTCGTTTGAAAAATGGCCATTTTCTGGTCGATCCAATTTAACAGAAATCGACCAAACACATTTTCTTTTGCCACGCTCACATACTAGCTTCAAAAATTATGAAATTTGAAACCTAGCAATAGTTAGACATCCCGGACCCAACAAAAGTGGTTTCGTCGAATTCCGAGGTCGTATGCAAAATATCAATTTTCCAGGGCTATATATTCTATATACCGACTCTTCTGAAAATTCATTCGGCCATAACTTTTGATTCCCGTTATGAAACTTCGATTTTTCAGATTCGTTAGAAAGGTATTGACTAACAGATTTAAATATTTTTGGTTTCGCTAAAATCCGTTATATTTTCCACCCTGCACAGTCAGTCAAAGTTTGAATTCAAATTTTCAAACTGACTCACTATTTCTAATTCACTATTTTATTGAAATATTCTATTTCAATTGTTCAAATTCCTTTGAAATAACCAATTTAAAAATTTTAAATTGGCTTGTATTTTCCGGGTTATTACAATCTCCCCTACTTAAAACTTTTCGTCCTCGAAAAGGAAACAACAGTAAAGTAGGAAATAAAATGTAAATGCAAAGTATGGTAAAGGTACCTTGCACCGGAGTTAGTCAGAGATATCCACTCTGCATTTGGGGTAAGCTTGCTTAATGCTTTCCTCAGTCTCCCAAGTACAGTCTCTAGGATCACTGCTCCACTGCACTTTAACTAAATGAATCTTTTTGCTTCTGAGTTCTCTAGTTTCTTTGCCAACAATTTTTAATGCCTCTCTTTTGAGTGCTAATTCTGGAGTTATCTCCACATCCCGTTGCGCTGCTTCTTCTACAACAAGATCCGGATCATGCACATGTCTCCTAAGTTGAGATACGTGAAAAACATTGTGCACTCCAGGCAACCAATCTGGTAATTGAACCCTATAAGCAAGAGTTCCAATTCGCTCAAGTATAGGGAAGGGACCAATAAATCTCGGTGCCAACTTCCCAGTCTTTCCAAATCTGATTACTCCTCTCATCGGAGAAACCTTTAAATAAACATGATCACCAACAGCAAATGTCAAATCTCTCCTTCTAGAGTCTGCATAACTTTTCTGTCGGCTTTGGGCGGTTTTCAATCGCTTCTTGATGAAGTCCACTTTATCAGATGCTTCTCTGATCATATCGGGTCCTAGCACAAGTCTGTTGCCAGGTTCTACCCAACATGCTGGAGATCTGCAGGGTCTGCCATATAATGCTTCAAATGGTGACATTCTCAAACTTGCTTGATAGCAATTGTTATATGAGAATTCTGCCAAATGCAAATGATCTTCCCATGACCCACCAAAATCGATTATACAAGCCCGCAATAAATCTTCCGAGAATTCTATTCACCCGCTCAGTTTGGCCATCTGTTTGGGGGTGATAAGCGGTGCTCATATTCAGTTTTGTCCCCAATTCTGTCTGGAAAGCCTCCCAGAATTTGCTAGTAAATAGAGGGTCTCTATCACTGACTATGCTGATGGGAATTCCATGCAGCTTAACAATTTCTTTGAAATATATCTGTGCTAGACTTTGGGCAGTTCTATTGGACCTGACAGGTATAAAATGAGCAGTCTTCGTGAAGCGATCTACGATTACCCAAATAGTGTCATTACCTTTCTTGGTTCGCGGCAAACCATCTATGAAATCCATGGAAATCTGTTCCCATTTCCAGCCTGGGACTTCCAATGGTTGTAACAGTCCAGGTAACTTCTGTTGGTCACTCTTGACCAATTGACAAGTAGGGCATCTGCTAACATACAAAGAAATATCTCTTTTCATTGCCTTCCACCAGAAAGTGCGTTTGATATCGTTGTACATTTTACTCACCCCAGGATGGATGCAAAATTTGGATTTATGGCATTCATCTAGAACTTCTCTTCGAAGGCCTGGAATATTTGGGATGCAAATCCTGTTATTTAACCTGAGAACCCCACTATTGTCAATACGGAAACTCGTGGTTTCACCTTCCTTGACTCTCTTACTGATTCTCTGAATGAATTCATCGTCTTTCTGAAGGGCTGAAATCCTATGAATCAATCCAGGTGTAATTATAAGATGGGCAACGATTGCGGTCTTTCTACTAAGCTCATCCGCTACCACGTTAGCCTTCCCCGACGTATACAGGATATCAAGATCATACGCCGCAAGAAATTCTAGCCAACGCTGCCGTCTCAGATTCAGATCTTTCTGGGTATATAAATACTTCAACGATTGATGATCTGTGTACAGTATAAATTTCTCGCCCAACAAGTAATGCCTCCAGATTTTCAAGGCAAATACGATGGCTAGCAACTCAAGATCATGAGTCACATAATTCTTCTCATGCGGTTTCAATTGGCGGCTTGCATAAGCGACTACTTGGCCTCTCTGCATTAACACTGCACCAAGACCTCTAATAGAAGCATCTGTCCAAACCGTTAAATCCTGATTGCCATCAATAATTGTTAACACTGGAGCGGTGGTCAGCTTCGATTTCAATTCCTGGAAAGCTTCTTCACAGTCGGAAGTCCACTTAAACTTCTCATGTTTCTTTGTGAGCTTCGTTAACGGACCGGATATCTTCGAAAAATCCTTAACGAACTTTCGATAATAACTAGCCAACCCCATAAAACTTCTAACTTCTGTGGGAGTAGTGGGTTGTTTCCAGTCTTGAATCGCTATTATTTTGCTTGGGTCAACAGAAATTCCTTTCTCTGACACGACATGGCCAAGAAATTTAACTTCTTCTTACCAGAAGACACATTTAGAGAATTTGGCTTTGAAGACGTTCTTCCTTAGAATCTCCAATACTTGTTCTAAGTGTTTTTCATGCTCGGGTTTTGATTTGGAGTAGATTAAAATATCATCGATGAATACGAGGACAAATTTATTCAGAACTCCCCTGAACACTCTATTCATTAGATCGACAAAGTATGCTGGAGCGTTGCACAGGCCAAACGGCATTACTAACCATTCATAAAATATGTTTGGACCTCTGAAAGCTGTCAAAGGAACACACTCTTCTGCTATTCTCAATTGATGAAAACCTGTAGCTAGGTCCATTCGGGAAAATACTTTCGCCCCATTCAATTGGTCTAGCAAATCATCAATGCGGGGTAATGGATATTTATTTTTAAGCGTCTGTTTGTTAAGGTCTCGGTAATCAACACATAATCTAAGAGCACCGTCTGACTTCGGGACAAACACAACAGCTGCACCCCAATTAGAAAAACTAGGTCTGATTAGACCTTTCCACAATAGTTGACGAGTTTGATCGCCTAATTCTTCTTTTTCTTTCGGAGTCATTCTGCGAATTGGATGTACCACGGGTCTGGCATTAGGAATTAGATCGATTCGGAATTCTATTTCTCTTTGCGGAGGTAAGTTTTCAACTTCTTCAAACACATCCGCAAAGTTTCTAACAATCGGAATCTTTTCTATGGAAGTGGGGATAAGTTCTAATGCTGACCAAAATTCTTCTCTATTCGGATTCGAACCATGACAGGGTATATATATATATATGTCCAAGCTCCGTTCGGATTTTAACGATTCTTTCCGCATAATTCACTTCGGCTTCATGTTTCGTTAACCAATCCAGCCCGAGAATAATATCGAATTCGGGAAAATCCATAACGACTAGATTGAAAGGAAACTTGTAGAAAGAATAAGAGATTGGCACTTTACAACAGGAATTGAGAGTAACAGGACCCCCTATCGGGTTATGAACTTCGACCGATTCTTTAAGCTTTCGCTGTTTTAACTTTAGTTTGTGCACTGTGTTTCTAGCAATAAAACTACGCGATGCACCTGTGTCAAATAATACAGAAACAGAAATATTTTTAATTGTAAGGGTACCTCCCAAAACATCGGGTTTACCTGCTCCATCGGAAGCAGCTGGCGGGCTAGACCCGTCATAGACATGAGCTACTGTAGCTTTCTTCAGCAAAGGACAGTCTTTGACCAGATGGTCGGTCTTGCGACAGTTGAAGCACGAGCGAGGGTTCTGAGAGCCTTGGCTCGAGCCTTGAGAATTTGTTTTCTGTCTCTTCGGAGCTGTGCAGACGTTTGAGTAGTGCCCCGGCTTACCACAGTTAAAGCAATTTCCTCTTGGCGACTTGCCAGTCTGAGGTTTTGAAGATGCTGCTTGGCTTGACTCGCCTTGATTTACAGCAGGCTTGCGCTTGTTTCCGGCTTGGCTTCTAGCGCGATCCTGATCCAGATGCCTTTGATCAAGGTCTTCATAGTTGCATGTCATTTCCACTGGCTCGTTGAATTCCAGCTTGACATGGTCCATGGCTCTATCATGATATTGTCGTCTTAGTCCAAGGATAAACCTCTTATTTTTGGATTTCGCGGTGGCGACGAGTTCCGGAGCATAGGGCGACAACATTGTGAATTTGTTCAGATAATCTTGCACGGAAAGATCCCCTTGCTGGAGATTGGCGAAGTCATCGTGCATTCTTTCTAGAGCTTGTTCTGGGACATATTTCTCCTTGAAGAGTTCTTTAAATCCATCCCATGTTCTTCCAGCTTCTCTATTCCCGGCGGTAAGAGATTCCCACATAATTCGGCTTGTTCCTGCATAAGTCAGGCGCCCATAACAGCTTTGTCTTCATCTCCAAGCCTTAGGCCTTCAAGAATTTTCTCGCATGTTTTGAGCCATGCAAGGGCCTCTATTACGGTGCCAGTTCCCGAGAAGGTCTTGCCTCCTAAGTTCTTATATCTCTTAGCTACACGGTCAAGCTCGAAGTATTGAGCTACCGGAGGTTGTATCAAAGGTCCTTCTTGAGCTGGGATTTCTCCCCTTCCTCGGCCTCGGCCGGCACGGCCTCCTCTAGCGGCGGCTGCTCTGGTAGCCATTTGTCAAATTCTGTATAAGCAACGAAAAAAAGTCAGCTAACAGAAATGATAGTCTATTGCATAGTTAAGCAGAAATTCCTACGGAAAGATAACGATGGACTGATCAATTGTTTTTGCCATTCTGCTCAGCTCATTCTAGGACTTTGCTAGTCCTATCTCTAATGAGCGACTCGCCTTAGAATACTACTGATCCTATTTTGACGAAGTGTTTAGTGTGTTAGATTCCAGAACTAAGGTTAACCAAAGCTCTGATACCAGCTGTGACGATCCCCAAAACCCCGTGACACGGTGTTAAGGATAATCATTGGAATATAACACATTAATCATCATTAGCAGATCACAGATAATAGCATAAACATAAAATAGAATAATTTACACACATATGACAGCGGAATCATATAGATATCATCACATCAGAGAAGCACAGTACAGGATACAACTTAGTGTATAATGATACATAATCAGTCACCATCGCCTGAGGCGGAGTCATACATAAAGAGTTCACAAAAGGAATATCAGTCTACATCGCCAGTGGCGGAATCATAATATAGATACAATAATGGCGGAGAAAATCCAAGTTAGCACGGTGTAGTCAAGCCTCGCCATGAGCCAAAAGGTGCGTCAGAAACCTGTAACTAGGCTGCCCGTGTGAAAATGAGGGCACCCGAGTTTGCAAGGTGAAACAAACTACGAGTCAGTCATGGGACTGGTATGAGAAATCTACTCAATTTATTAACAACAATAATAAGGCAAATCAAAGGACCACGCCACTTTCGCGGAACGGGTTTACTCCAATGAGTGCTAGTGCATGAAATAAAATAAATGATTAAATCAACGCAATGCTTTTTATAAAAATGAAGCCATTATAAGACTCGGGTCCCATCACACAATGCAACGCAAGCCGGAGGATAGAGTTTTTACCTTATAATGGCCAAAGATGCTTCATACGAATAAAACAAAAGTGCTTGATATTATTACTAGTGCATATATGTTTCAAAAGCAAATTCAATCATAAATATCAATCCTAGACGGCATAGCTACCATCTACTATGTCGCCGTACTAGTAATACAATCACATTCGCAAATTTCGTATTGGAAATTGGATTCCTTCATGAGTCGAGGCAAGGGGCAAGCTCCTCTCCGTTCGAGACACTCTAGCAAATGCCACGGGACCGCACACAGCAATCCTCTGGATCCTCCAAGGTCGGTCCTCTCTTACTTTTGAGGATTAGTTATTCCTGAACACACGTTTCCCGGTCCTTACAGACCTATAATCGAGGCGCCTCGCATTCCAACAACCACACAGGTGTAAAGTAGATATAAATGTCAGGGCTGGGAGGTCACTGACACCACCATAGCTAGAAAGAAACGTCATGCACTCCTTGGGTCCTTCTCCCGTTTTTGACTCATACCGGGGTGTGAGGCTCGCGAATTCACGTTATACACAAAGCTACGTCACACAGACCATGCTTTGATCATCAGCCACAAGACTTTGCTTTGCAACAGAAGCCTTGATCATATGCCACTTAGGCGTGCCACACAGGCACTCCACTCCATGCGACTGATTTCTGTCAATACATAACCTCTGAGCTCGTACGTCTCAGAGAAGGGCGTTAAGCAAGAGAATAAATTCTCTGCCGCCAAACAGATATATATTTAACAAAGATCAATCAACACAGAACAAAATCCAATGTCAGACACACAGTCCATTTACAAGTCCGTTCTGGGTCTGAACGAAACCGGAGGCACCAATTCCTCGCATATCCGTACAATCAACAATATGTTTGGACGGCTACTACTTCAATTCCTTCATGGTAGCTACTCCAATCACAAGCATCAGTAGCGCCCATCCATCCAATGTGGAGATCGTCGGTCTTCAGTCGTCTTCGACTCTTCGACTTCTCAACGTCGATCGATTATTTGAAAAGAGATAAACTCGGCCTTTTCAAATAACCCACGTATATTTAGATTTTCAAATCAATTATTCACATGGTTGGACTATTTAACATTCACATTTCAGTTATTTAGTTATAATTTTCATGTCAAATACATTCAACCATCACAAATCAAGCAAACCCAACAAAATTGGTTTATTTCCACTCTATATCGTCAATAGTATCTTATAACGATATATCGCCATTTTTATTCAATTAAAAACGGCCATATTTAATTAAACGACGTTTCAGGTCGTGTCGATGCACTGGCGCTGCTTTCCACTAATTTTGTTTTACACATATAGGAAAATCTAACCGTTGGATCTTCACAAATTTTACATCATTAGGAAGGTCTTTTCAAAACGAATCCAATGGTTTCAGTTTCGGGAAAATCCGACGGTCGGATCTTCCACACTAACCATTTGAAGTTACGATTTCAATTTACGAACTACAGCGTCGTTATTCGATTTAATTTAATTATATTTATATATATATATATAAATATAATCGTTTCTGGCGCTGTTTTTCATTAATTTTGAATTAAACATTCCAGACAATCCAACCGTCGGATCTTCACAAAATTGGTGCCGTTGAGAAGATATTTCCAAGGCGAACCCAACGGTTGTGGTTTCGGGAAAATCCAATGGCCGGATCTTCCGCACTAGTCGTTTGAAATCACGGTTTCAAAATATGAACTGCACGGCCACGTTTCGTTTTAATTCTATTTATATTTATATATTTATATAAATATAGTTCATTCAAAAATTCCTATATCGTTTCCATTTCAATTATTTCACTAACGCCTTTAAATTTTGGAAAATTTCGCCATAACCTCCTTTGTACGGGAGGGTCTGGGAAAATTCCCAAATAGCCACACGGGCGTCTCATATCAAAAAGAAAAAGAAAAAGCCAAGCGGCTAGCCAACAGGCTCATAAAATCATCACCCAAACAAAGCGGTAAATGTGTACCTATTTGTCGGGCACAAAATTCTATTTCTCTTCTCTAGCCCCTTTTTGCTTTAACCTGTTCAATAGATATGCATGTACATATATACAATTTCTAACATTCATCAATTTCCATTCGATTTCATATTTGATTTGCTTTGGTTTAAAAACACCATTCATTCTCATATTGCATGCATAGGCTAAAATCATATCATTAGTTAGTTAATGTATATTTCGACTCATGCACGTTTATTTGAACAAGTGGCTATTTTCAACACTTCACATTTCAAAGATGATAATTTTGGCGAACTAAAATAGATTTCAACACATGACTATTTTATTTAGTTCCTATGCATGTTAAAAATAATATTTCTATCACAAATATTTATTTCAACGTCCGCATATCTTTAGCATATCACACATATGATAAAAATGATATTTTTATCATTTAAAATATTTATTCAACCAATGTATGGTTTCAACACTTCATGTTTTCAATAAAAATGTAATTTTTATTGTTCGATCTTTTTATTCAACACATGAACTTTTCCACTACACACACTTCTCAACAAATGAGTATTTCCACACATGGACATTTTATTTATGTTGTTCATATTAGAAAGATGGGATTTTTATGGTTGAAATTATTTATATAAGGCGAATATTTTTCCTACTTCATATATATATAAAAATGTGATTTTTATTGTTTAAACACTTCGTTCATTCACAAACGAATTTAATTTTCATACACCACTTTCAACACATGAACAATTTCCACACAGGGATATAGTTTCAACACATGACTTTAATTTCTATGCATGAAAATAATTTCAACATATGAAAATAATTCTAACACACAAAGATTATTCAAAATTTCGGTAGTATAACGGCAGGGTAGTTAAAACCGGCACCGTCCCTAGTACGGCTCCTCGCTCTACCTTAAAACCTCGCGGTTTTTGACAATGGGGATTCATGCATCTAATTCGCACGCAGGCGGCATGTTTATTTTCAATTCCACAAATTTTTCCAATTCATTTCAATCACCAATGGGTATTTTTCAACCACAACCAAACAATATCAACCACAAACAATTATTCAACCATTCGTATTTTTCACCCAATATTTCACACCAATTCACCACAATAAATATCGTCCATGGTTTGTGGACGAGGGGAGTATATATATATATATAATATAATATATATTTGCTATATTTCACTTGCATTTCAACACATATATCAATTATTCTATGCATGTAAAAATTCATACTTCGCTCATATAGCTTACACTACGCATGTACATGAGGTATACAACACGTATGTAATTTATATTTCGCTTATATAAATTATACACGACATTTTCCATTCAATTTCACGTTAATTTAGATTTCTCACCTTGGTTTTCTGAGCGCTAAAAATCGATACTATGTCAGAAAAATCCGCAGCTTCTTCTATTGGGTAGAGAGCTTCCTTGCGGTCTCGATGTTTCCTGTTTCATCGAATTTCGTCAACACACCAAAAAGATATGATTTTTCAAAGTTTTGCAACACTTAAGAGTGTTTAAAACAGTTCAAATCAATACAACCCGTACCTCGTTATATGATCCAAAACTAGGTCTGCAAAAATCGCGAGATCCGTTGATCGTTGAGACGATCGGCCTGCACCACCTCGTCGGCCTTGGAGAGGGCTTTCCGGCGATGGTCACCACCCTCAGTTCGATGGCGGCAGGAAGGCAGGGCGGCGCTCGACAGGGTCGGACTTTGGAGGCTCGATCTGCACGCAACACGAGATGTTAGGAGGCGAGGTTGGTATGGATTTGAAGGTGGAGGGAAGGGCTGTCGTTTTTGGGTAGTGGCGGCGTCTGAAAGTGGCGGAGGCGGCGGCGATCTGGTCTGGAACGGGGAAGCACGAGTCGCCGTTGAATGGGGGGGTTTCTTTTTTTATTTTTTTTATTTTTAAAATTTATGAAAGGAAAAATATGATTGGCCGGGACTATATTAAATTTTTAAATAGTGTTTTCTTAAACGAACTCCTTTTTAAACCCAACGACTGTCGCCCCTAGCTAAATACCCCCATTCCGGACACAATGGGATATGTTTCGTAGGCCAATTCGACTGTTACAGTCAGTTATTTTTCAAATTAAAGTATGAAACATTTAATTTTTAACTCTGAACGCACATTTCAATTTGCCAGGGCCACAAACTAATTCGAAAAATTCCAAAAAATAAATCTAGCTATGTTTTGACGCTACGGTCCCAACAAAACTAGTTTCGTCGAATTCTGAGGTCGTTTGAAAAATGGCCATTTTCTGGTCGATCCAATTTAACAGAAATCGACCAAACACATTTTCTTTTGCCACGCTCACATACTAGCTTCAAAAATTATGAAATTTGAAACCTAGCAATAGTTTGACATCCCGGACCCAACAAAAGTGGTTTCGTCGAATTCCGAGGTTGTATGCAAAATATCAATTTTCCAGGGCTATATATTCTATATACCGACTCTTCTGAAAATTCATTCGGCCATAACTTTTGATTCCCGTTATGAAACTTCGATTTTTCAGATTCGTTAGAAAGGTATTGACTAACAGATTTAAATATTTTTGGTTTCGCTAAAATCCGTTATATTTTCCACCCTGCACAGTCAGTCAAAGTTTGAATTCAAATTTTCAAACTGACTCACTATTTCTAATTCACTATTTTATTGAAATATTCTATTTCAATTGTTCAAATTCCTTTGAAATAACCAATTTAAAAATTTTAAGTTGGCTCGTATTTTCCGGGTTATTACACTTAACTTTGGTGGAGCGTTTTTAGTAGACAGAACAGAAATTTACAAGACAGATAAAGTAGTACTTGAAAATTTTATAACTTTATTACAACAGAAACATAAATGAGTTTAGTTACATCTTTCAAAATCACAATATCGGAATTCAAGTACATAAATATCGGTCTTGTACAAAAGCCTTCCGAATGCATAGTTTTTAAAGCCATAATCCTCAACATAAACTGCCATGGAAAGATAAAACCAAAGCCAAGCAATACTTCGAACACTTCAAGCAGAGAGAATCTGAATCAAGCTTCTTTGTTTCCACCCTGAGAACCTGGGGGGGAACGGAAAGAAAAGAGGCAAAACAAACTTGGTCAGACATAAGTCTGGTGAGTCCAGTGACTTTCAGCATATAAACAGATAATAGTATCATGACATGTAAATAAAACTGGATGAGAGATAACCGTAACAGGAATACCTGGTTAACAACAAAAACAGAATGATATAGGCTAAGATAAGCTTCTTACTTAGTTTTCACTTCTCTGCACTAATACTAGTATAACAGGATTAGATGTTACCCTAATGTCTAAACTGAAACAGAAACGAAAATAGAATAATCTCTGTAGAAACAGAATGCTAGTAATAGGCCTTTACCACCTGAACAGACAGATGGTACAGAAGCAGAATACTAATAATGGGCCTTTACCACCCCAACAGACAGAAGGTACGGAAACAGAATACTAATAATGGGTCTTTACCACTCCAACAGACAGAAGGTACAGAAACAGAATACTAATAATGGGCCTTTACCAGCCAACTAATGGGCCTTTACCACCCCAACAGACAGAAGGTACGGAAACAGAATCGAAAACGGAATCAGAGACGGAAACAGAATAATCCCTATGGAAACAGAATATTAGAATTGGGTGTACACTAGTAATGGGCCTTTATCACCCAAACAGACGGTACCACGCAGAAACAGACAGGTGTTACCACCCAACAAAAATAGATGGTACCCACAGAATAGAAAGAACTAGGTGTACCCTAAATTCTACCCCAAGCGATCGGCTCCCTAATACATAAATACCCTGTGTCGGCCCCACAGTAGGGTGTATCACTCCCTAAAGTGGCAACCTATTGGCACAGACCTATTTACAGATGTCATGGTGTCTTACATCCTCAGAGCAGACCAGATCCACGCACGCAAATGACCCGGTTGGAACACACCATCAACACCCCTCACCATTATCAGAATGAACCGCTTATAATTAGTTCAGTAAGCATGCCCGGACTCCTACATAGTGTGGGGTCAAAGTTTTTGATACCAGAAAGGGTTACTGACTAATATGGGTCCCAAACAACAGATGACATAAGTATTTCCCCTCCTAACCTTGTGTCCCCAGACTAGTAGATTTCAGATTAACTTGTTTACAAGTTTCAGACAGAGTTCAGATTACTAGTTCACAGATCAGACAATCAAGTTAACAAGTTTTCAAATTAACAGATCAGATGTATGGATTTAACAGACTTACAGATTGTCTAACTTTGTATTGGGCCTACAGATTCATGAAACGGGTTTATTAGATTCATCAGTCCAGTTGGTTTAACCCTATCCACCCAACACGTTTTTACACACCACATTTCTCTTAAATTTGCATTAATTAAATATTAATGCATAGACCTCTCACATTAGGTCGGTAGCTTGTGGCCGCTGGATGTGCTGGGCGGTTCCGAGCAGACTTCTGCCATAAGTCAGACCTAACCACGTGTCTAAGCATATTTTTATTTATGCCTACGACCTCTCACATTAGACTGACAGTTTGTAGTTACTAGTTAAGCCGGTTGGTTCCGGGCAGGCTTCTACCGCCAACAGAGTCTAACCTCGTGTCATAGCCAATTTATTCCAATATAGATTATACAGATATCAGACTAATTATGTCCATTTAACAGATTAAACTTCTTTACAGGTTACAGCAGATTTATCAAATTTCCGTACTTTACTCAATCTTAGATCGAGCCTATAGATTTTCATACCCAAATTACAATTATTTAGCTTTCAGCAGATTAGGCAATTCAACAGATAATAGATCTAGCAGATTAAGCGATTCAACAGATTTGCAGGTTAGGCAATTCAACAGATAATAGATCTAGCAAATTAGGCGATTCAGCAGATTAGCAGATTAGGCAGTTCAACAGATAACAGATCTAGCAGATTAGGCAATTCAACAGATTAGCAGATTAGGCAATTCAAAAGATTTAGTAGATAACAGATTTAGCAGATTATATATTTCTAAAATTCTATTTACATATCTTGCCTAATCATAAATTAAGCCTAAACTTACATGCCTAAATCATGGTCATAATTTATAATACAAAATATGCCCAAATTTTTAGTTAAACTTTGCATAGCACAGAATATTCTCTAAAAGCCCCCAAATCATGATATACCATATGAATTATGCCAAATTATAGCGTTTAATGCCAAAAATCCACTTTTACGCGTATTCACATTGATAGTTATCCTATTATAATATAGGTCTCTATGCCTAGGTCACATATTCCCTTTTCAAGTCATGAATCCAAAAATCTAGATCTTTAGATTATGTCCTCTCAAAATCAGATCTTAACTTTTATATGCATTATGTTCCCAAGTTTCAAGTCATATGTTATCAGACAATGATTCTTTTTCTTCCAAATTACAGAGTATACACAGATCTAGATCTAATTTACAACATATGTCCATTTCTCAAATAAGTCAAAGATCAATCATGTCCAATTATGCATTATCCATTATTTGTCCCAAAATTTAGCGTTCCTGTGTTAATCTCTTATGAGATTTGGCGCAGGCTCGTGGTAGCCTGGCTATAAACAAAAAATAAGAAAAGAAGGAACAGATACAGAACAGTCACAATCAAGATAGATCCACAGAAAAGTATGCATAGCCTCAGATCTAGATTCACAAAAATGTCAAGATAATTATTAAACTTTATATCTGAAAATAACTGTACTCACGATTGAAAAGGTAAATCTTGATTTCTGGGATCTGTATTCTGACACTGAATAGCGCCCCTTTGGCGTAGACTATCGATTAGATAAAAAAATAGTTGTTCTCTTTTAGCTCTATTCAGATTGGAAGAAGATGCGTTAATCCTAGTTTTGATTCCAGCAGAGTAGCGACGCCATTTTTATTTTTAATTAGAATAGAGGCAGAGTATAGGTATAATGAAATTGTGTGGAGAGAAAGCTAGGTTTGGGGGTGTTTAAATAGGTTAGAGCTCACGAATCCGGTCAGAAAGGCGTCTAGGTGCAGAAAAATGGATCTGTTTCCAGATCTGGAAAGGGGGGAGGTTGACCCTAAGGTCGACCCTAGTGTCGACCTGTTTACCCAGGTCGACCCTAGTGTCACCCTGGGTCCTGGGCGGGAATTTCCCCGCCCAGTCCGGGTGTCTGTTTTGAATTTCGAAATCTAAATTTTGAATTTCGGGCTGGTTTTTATTGAAACTTCTGAAGGCCATATCTTCTTCATACGGAGTCCGATTTACGCAAACTTGGACTCTATTCCAAGACAGAATTTCGAGATGAACGCAATGGCGAAACCCGTTTCCCTTAATTATTCTGTTACAATTTAGTTATTCTCTGATTTGTTACTCTTATGTTCAAAGAAAATACAGGGTGTTACATTCTCCCCTCCTTAAAGGATTTCATCCTCGAAATCTTCAAGTTAAGAAGAATGTGTCCTACCATCCAATCACCCATTTACTCAACCATCATCTACAAGCATCCATTGTCCTTAGAAACCTCTAACGTTGTATGAACATATGCAAAAGTGTGTGTATATGTTCCTCATCAAATGCAAAGATCAGGCGGTCCACTGATTCAGTTGACCTCCTTAATGCGAATTATGTCAGTGTCATGAGTCCAACATGTATGCAATTTCCTATTTGATACATATCATTTCTATATGAGTGCACAACCGTTCATTCATATGCAACATCCATGTGCTGAGTCAACCATTTTGCATCCATAAAAATTTTAAAAATGCACACACGTACATATGCAGTATGAGAGTGTTTTTGAGCCAATCTAGTGCCTATTGTGTGTATATGCATCCACGAGTAACCACTAACAACCACTTGCATCCACTTGCAACCATCAAACATAACATATCTCAAACACATGTTTACACCCATTAGTTTCCACCTAAAGGTCGAAGATTCGATCGATATGATAGAACTGAGTGACAGAAGCAAGTACGATTAAAACAAGAGCTCTATTCGTATTAGACATCGGTTTAAGAGAACAACCCCCTAAGTATTAACCCCGAACACCGAAATCAACATCAGATTGACACTCAGAGAATTACTCCCATTAAACAAATGTCCAATTGGAAATCTACTTGACGCTTCGAGTAAAAACCCTTAACCTTATCAGAAATATTCAGATACTTACAGACTACTGGTACATATCAGATTACCAAATGATTCTTAGGAAACTAAGCATGATAAAAACCAGAGTGTATGTGTCATAGTCAACTTAACGCCCAACACAGATAACTTCAAACCCCAACTTATCACAAACAGATGAGTCGTAACCCTCATAGGGTTTGAGACTATAGCGGAATCAGAAACAAGACTAGTATTAAAGTGCAGAGCTTCAATTACAGAATCAAAATGCCAGAATCAAAAAGAGTTTTAACCTAATAATCAGATAAGGAAATTAACCCTTCTATAGAAAGTTTTCCTATTTCTATCCTATCCACCAGCCTCGAGGGTATTCGCCTGCCCTCCAGAAGTAGGACCTGTCCTCTGCCCTTGTCCTCGTTTCTTCGGGCAGTCCCTAGTGAAGTGTCCCATCTCACCACAGTTAAAGCAGGTGCCCTTCCTCTTTCTGCAATCCTTGTTCAGATTCCACAAGTAAAGCACTTCTTCTCCTTCTTGTCTTCAGACTTCTCATCCTTCTTTTGTGTTTCCTTTTTGGGCCCCGCCTTCTTGTTCTGTGGTCCTTCAAGCTTTTCTTCTTTCTTCTCACTTTTGGTTTCTTCTTCATGCATCAGTGCCATGTCAACTAATTCCTCGAAGGTAGCCCCCATAGGAATGTGGGACATTGCCAATCCGTGTAGTGACTCATTCAAACCTTTAGCAAACCTTAGTGCCTTCTTATGCGGTGTATTTACCAAATCTAAGCTGAATCTTGCCAACTGATTAAACTTGTTGACGTACTCTCTCATTGATAAATTCCCCTGCTTCAACGCCAAGAACCTCTCTACGTATAGACTCTCTTCCACTCGTGAGAGAAATTTCATCTTGAACCTTTGCTTGAAATCCATCCATGTCTCTACCGAACGCCCTCCATTTGTGACCTCCCACCAAAAAGAAGCTTCGTCCTTAAGCAACCATACCGCCAACTGTACCTTCTGCCTATAGTCCACCTCGAAGATAATGAACAAATCCTCAGTTTCTTTGAGCCAATTCCTTGCCTCCACGAAGGATTCAGTTCCATTAAAGCTCTTCCCACCCATGGCTCGAAAGTCTCTACATATCTTCGTGAAAGTATTCACGTGCGGAGGAGGAGGAACCACTGCAGCTGGGGGAGGAGGGACATCTGCTGGGCCCGCATCATTAGCCCTAGCTTCTAGGTACCTCCTGAACCAGGCAGGTATCGATACGCCCTCCGGAAGGTTAAGATCCCCAGACATGCTGAAACAAAAGAAAAGGAAAGATTCAAAATAAAGGATAAAAAGATAGGCATATGGCTTTGGGGATTATGTTTTTCAAAAAACTTTCCTTTTGAAAATACTTCCTTTTTAAAACCTTTTTGAAAATAGTTTTCAATTTTTTTTTATCAAATCTGGTAACCTTCAGCTCTGATACCAAGTGTGACACCCCACCTCCGTTAAGGTCACTCGCAAAGGGAAGGCCTTAACTTTGGTGGAGCGTTTATAGTAGACAGAACAGAAATTTACAAGACAGATAAAGTAGTACTCGAAAAATTTATAACTTTATTACAACAGAAACAGAAATGAGTTTACATCTTTCAAAATCACAATATCAGAATTCAAGTACATAAATATCGGTCTTGTACAAAAGCCTTCAGAATGCATAGTTTTTAAAGCCATAATCCCCAACATAAACTGCCATGGAAAGATAGAACCAAAGCCAAACAATACTTCGAACACTTCAAGCAGAGAGAATCTGAATTAAGCTCCTATGCTTCCACCCTGAGAACCTGGGGGGAACGGAAAGAAAAGAGGCGAAACAAACTAGGTCAGACATAAGTCTGGTGAGTCCAGTCACTTTTAGCATATAAACAGATAATAGTATCATGACATATAAATAAAACTGGATGAGAGATAATCGTAATAGGAATAGCAGGTTAACAGCAGAAACAGAATGATATAGGCTAAGCTAAGCTTCTTACTTAGTTTCCACTTCTCTGCACTAATACTAGTATAACAGGATTAGGTGTTACCCTAATGTCTAAACTGAAACAGAAATGGAAACAGAATAATCTCTACAGAAACAGAATGCTAGTAATGGGCCTTTACCACCCGAACAGACAGAAGGTACATAAGCAAAATACTAATAATGGGCCTTTACCACCCCAACAGACATAAGGTACGAAAACAGAATACTAATAATGGGCCTTTACACCCCAGCGGGCTGAAGGTATGGAAACAGAATACTAATAATGGGCCTTTATCAGCCAACTAATGGGCCTTTACCACCCCAACAGACAGAAGATACGGAAACAGAATCGGAAACGGAATCAGAGACGGAAACAGAATAATCCCTACGGAAATAGAATGTTAGAATTAGATGTACACTAGCATTGGGCCTCTACCACCCAAACAGACGGTACCACGCAAAAACAGACAGGTGTTACCACCCAACAGAAATAGACGGTACCTACAGAACAGACAGAACTAGGTGTACGCTAAATTCTACCCCAAGCGATCGGCTTCCTAATACATAAATACCCTGTGTCGGCTCCATAATATAGTGTATCACTCCCAAAAGTGGCAACCTATTAGCACAGACCTATTTACAGATGTCACGGTGTCTTACATCCTCAGAGCAGACCGGATCCATGCACGCACATGACTCGGTTGGTACGCACCATCAACACCCCTCGCCATTATCAGAATGAACCGCTTATAATTAGTTCAGTAAGCGTGCTCGGACCCCTACATAGGTGGGTTCAAAGTTTTTGATACCAGAAAGGGTTACTGACTAATATGGGTCCCAAATAACAGATGACACAAGTATTTCCCCACCTAACCTTGTGCCCCAGACTAGCAGATTTCAGATTAACTTATTTACAAGTTTCAAACAGAGTTCAGATTACTAGTTCGCAGATCAGACAATCAAGTTAACAAGTTTTCAGATTAACAGATCAGATGTACGGATTTAACAGACTTACAGATTGTCTAACTTTGTATTAGGCCTACAGATTCACGAAACAGGTTTATTAGATTCATTAGTCCAGTTGGTTTAACCTATCCACCCAATACGTTTTTAGACACCACATTTCTCTTAAATTTGCATTAATTAAATATTAATGCATAAGCCTCTCACATTAGGTCGGTAGCTTGTGGCCGCTGATGTGCCGGGCGGTTCCGGGCAGACTTCTGCCACAAGCCAGACCTAAGCTCGTGCCCAAGCATATTTTTAGTTATGCCTACGACCTCTCACATTAGACTGATAGCTTGCAGTTGTTGGTTATGCCGGTTGGTTCCGGACAGGCTTCTACCGCCAACAGAGTCTAACCTCGTGTCATAGCCAATTTATTCCAATACAGATATCAGACTAATTATGTCCATTTAACAGATTAAACTTCTTTACAGGTTACAACAGATTAATCAAATTTCCATGTTTTACTCAATCGTAGATCGAGCCTATGGATTTTCATACCCAAATTTCAATTATTTAGCTTTCAGCAGATTAGGCAATTCAACAGATAACAGATCTAGCAGATTAAGCGATTCAACAAATTAGCAGATTAGGCAATTCAACAGATAATAGATCTAGAAGATTAGGCGATTCAACAGATTAGCAGATTAGATAGTTCAACAGTTAATAGATCTAGTAGATTAGGCGATTCAACAGATTAGCAGATTAGGCAATTCAACAGATTTAGCAGATAACAGATTTAGCAGATTATATATTTCAAAAATTCTATTTACATATCTTGCCTAATCATAAATTAAGCCTAAACTTAAATGCCTAAATCATGGTCATAATTCATAATACAACATATGCCCAATTTTTTAGTTAAACTTTGCATAGTACAGAATATTCTCTAAAAGCCCCCAAATCATGATATACCATATGAATTATGCCAAATTATAGCCTTTAATGCCAAATATCCAAAAATCCACTTTTACGCGTATTCACATTAATAGTTATCCTATTATAATATAGGTCTTTATGCCTAAATCACATATTCCTTTTTCAAGTCATGAATCCAAAAATCTAGATCTTTAAATTATATCCTCTCAAAATCGGATCTTAACTTTTATATGCATTATGTCCCCAAGTTTCAAGTCATATGTTATCATACAATGATTCCCTGTCTTCCAAATTACAGAGTATACACAGATCTAGATCTAATTTACAACATATGTCCATTTCTCAAATCATTCAAAGATCAGTCATGTCCAATTATGCATTATCCATTATTTGTCCCAAAATTTAGTGTTCGTGTGTTAATCTCTTATGAGATTTGGCGCAGGCTCATGGTAGCCTGGCTATAAACAAAAAAGAAGAAAAGAGGGAACGGATATAGAACAGTTACAATCAAGATAGATCCACAGAAAGTATGCATAACCTCAGATCCAGATTCACAAAAATGTCAAGATAATTATTAAACTTTGGATCTAAAAATAACTGTACTCACGATTGAAAAGGTAAATCTTGATTTATGGGATCTGTATTCTGACACTGAATAGTGCTTCTTTGGCGCAGACTATCGATTAGATAAAAAATAGTTGTTCTCTTTTAACTCTATTCAGATTGGAAGAAGATGCATTAATCCTAGTTTTGATTCCAGTAGAGTAGCGACGCCATTTTTATTTTTAATTAGAATAGAGGCAGAGTATAGGCAAAATGAAATTGTGTGGAGATAAATCTAGGTTTGTGGGTGTTTAAATAGGTTAGATCTCACGAATCCGGTCAGAAAGGCGTCCAGGTGCAGAAAAATGGATCTGTCTCCAGATCTGGAAAAGGAGGGGGGGAGGTCGACCCTAAGGTCGACCCTAGTGTCGACCTGTTTATCCAGGTCGACCCCCAGGTCGACCCTAGTGTCGACCTGGGTCCTGGGCGGGAATTTTCCCGCCCGGCCCGGGTGTCTGTTTTGAATTTCGAAATCTGAATTTTGAATTTCGGGCTGGTTTTTATTGAAACTTCTGAAGGCTATATCTTCTTCATACGGAGTCCGATTTTCGCAAACTTGGACTCTGTTCCAAGCAGAATTTCAAGACGAACGCAATGGCGTAACATGTTTCCCCTAATTATTCTATCAAAATTTCATTATTCTCTGATTTGTTACTCTTATGTTCACAGAAAATACAGGGTGTTACATGAATATTTTTTGTTTCTCTTCGATAGTTAAATAACCGACTATCGAAGTATTTGCCAATATCGTTGTCGATATGGAGAGATCGGTTGGATTATTATCCGAGAACCACTCCTTTTTGGAAGTAGCATTGCGAATTAGATTATATGAAGATAATCGAAGATGGAGTAAAGTGCAAGGGCTTTTTCTATTAATGGAAATTGTGCCTTCGGTTTCGTTCAATCCCAGAACGAACATATATGGACGAATGTCTGACAGAGTATTTCCAATGATCAAATATGTTGGTCTGTATAAATATATATAGTGGCAGAGAATTTATTCTCTTAGCATAATATCCAGAATATATTTGTGCAAATCAATTAATGATTTACGGATCTGACAATGTGGCATTCAAAGTGATTGTGCTATCAATGAATGATAAGAAATCCTAGCCTCAGGCCTCAACAACCGGGAAATGACAAAAATCGGGTAGGCAACATGGCTATGTGGGTCGCTCCCATTGGGGTGAATAATCACTATCTAGAGAAATTCATTTCATTCTTTAATCTATTCGATGCTGTCCCATTCGGGAAACGTTTGCTGATCCCAACCGTTGGTGATATACATTCAATACACTCGAGCGAAATGAGTGGTCGGTCATGTGTGGGCTAGGTTGCGAGATGTTCTTGTTGAACCCAGTGTATTCCGCTCTAGAGATACACTATCGGCAGGTGGTTCCATACCTTGTCATAGTCGGAATCCAATCTCCAATAAGCGCCCTACGGTTTTTGATTTTATATTATATATGGAGCGTGAGATGCAAGCGTTCCGTAGATTCTATTTATTTGATGTAGACATTATTATAATATCACTGGATTTGATATCAAAAATATTTTGGGTTACCGTAAGGTAAAAACCGTCCGCGTTTATGTGTGGATCGATCTTGCGATTACCATTTCTTTTGAAAGGATTTTTAAAGTTAAACAAATGATTGGAGTTTACTCACACCAGTCCCATGACTGACCCAGAGTTTATTTTGTTTTTGTTTTCCCTTAACTCTTGGGTGCCCAAATTTGTATGGGCAGTCAAGTAGTCGGGATTTTTCAGATTCACTTGAAAGAGCTGGAAGCAGGAGGCTTCACCAGTCAGCTATAGACTATCATATTTCAGCTGTGTACTATGTTGTATCTGGAAACATGTATTTATAACTGTTCCAGGAATAACTGTTGTGCTCTGATAATGGTATGTATATATAGTTACTGATTTGTATTTCAAAAGTTATGTTATTTAATATATTTTATTCGTTCCGCTGTGAGATTTGCGTACTTCGTTTTTCTTCTATTCTAACTTTTCTTTCTTTTCCTCATCCTCTAACTTCTTTCTACTAATGATTCGTATTTCTGTGTCATTTGGGTTGGACGTGAGGTGTTATTAGTCAACTCAGGTAGTGCGGATTTGCAGGACATTATAGTTCACCACTTATTACCTCGTATTGGGTACACGACCCAATTGAGACATTAATAATAATCCAAACGATGTGAAGATCTCTGGTCTTCAACCACCATCTTCAATATCTTCGACTTTTAATCGTCGTATCGTTTATTTAGAATAGGTCAAACCCGGACTTTCTACAATGACCCGATAAGAGAATTCCACTCTCGAATTCCGACAATAATACATAAACCCATGTTACTTGTCAAAACTCAAGTATCGAAAACACCAAATAGTTAATAGAAAGAAATTAAAGGGTGAGACAAGAAAGAAAGTTAGAATAGAAGAATAAAAGGAAGAACGAACATTGAATCGGAGTCTCACATCGCATATGAACAAAAATATAATATAGAAATAAATATGTATTCAGAGTTTGAAATAAAAACTTACAATCATCACAGTATATCAACAATATCTGGACAGCTATAGTATCCTGTCATCATATGCAACATACAGAGGAATAGTAACTATTACGTCTGAACTCTTCCAGCATGTCTTATGAACCTCGTAGTATCCAATAACCTGAATCTGTAAAACTCAGTCTAGCCACAGCAATACAAACGTCAGATCAGTCTGGCGAACCAGAGAGAGAGAACACAATAAATTTAAAGGTATCACCAGACTTGATTTTATTGTCGAAATCTTTTCGAAATAAAAGGATAAACGTAAGACCAATTCACACATAAACATGGACGATTTTTACCTTACGATAACCCAAAACATTTTGAAATCATACCTTTTCTGATATTTTAATAATGTCTAAATACAAATAAATATCCGTCTAGCAGATCACTTGCATCTCATGCTCTACATACATAGTATACAATCAAAACCACGGGCTTTTATAGGAAATTTGATTTCCTGGTAAGGTATGGGACCACCTTTCAATAGTGTATCTCTAGAGAGGAATACACCAGGTTCAGCAAGAATGTCTTGCAACCCAGGCTAAACATGACCGACCCCTCACTTCGCTTGAGAGTACCGAATGTATTATCACCTTACGGCTTTTTGTCGCGGCCATCGTAGTTCCCGGGAGATACAGAAATGAAAAGAAGTAACAAATATGAATATTCTCTAGAGGTGAAAATACACCCTAACTGGGAGCGACCCACTTAGCCATGCGACCTACCCGATTTTATACCATTTCCCGATTGATGAGGCTTGGGGTTTAAATATTCTGTCTAGAACATCTGGCCACCATTAACTTTGAATGCCACATCGTCAAATCTTCCAGATATCACTAATTGACATCCACAGAAATACCCTGGGTGTTTTAAGTTAAGAGAAACAAATTTCTCTACCACTAACAGAAGTACGTTTGTAGAAATCATTGTAGGAGATCCTTTGGAAATACTTTGTCGAACATTCATCCATACAAGTCATTCAGGAAAAGGATGAACTGAATGCACTCTCCTACCACATCCTAGGAATCACCCTATAGATCAGTAGCGAGTAATTCTTGCAATCCCATAGATTTAAATCACGACAGGACTATAGTATATCTCCGGCCGCTAAACAGAGATTTTAAGTAATTCTACCATTTTATGAAGATCCACAGTATTCACTTACTCCATCTCGATCAGTATCTGATTTCTTCAACATTTCGTATTTGCTTGCCCGGAATGGTTTTCGAATATAAATTCGATCTCGGTCTTTCCGTATCAACAATCGCGGTATAGGCCAGATTTGATTATCGGCTATTACTATCAAATAAACAACCATTCAATCATAAAAATAAAAATAGGTTTACTAGTCCAGTATTCATCATCACTTGGCTTCTTTAATTAAAATAATTAAACAAATGGTTAATTTAAAACTTATTTTTTTTCGATATTTCAACATAGCATTTCACTTCTTATTTAACATAAGATTATCCTCGAAACTATTTAATTTTAATACTTAGGAAATATTCTATATTCATCTCAAACTTCATGTTCCATTACCCTTTTTCAAACATTTGCCACATTATTACTTGTTATTTGTAATTGGGAAATCACTTCAACTTATCACTCATAAACAACGTTACAAAATTTATTTTATTTCAATATTTGAAAACAATACCCAAATCTTATTCTTATCGAAAACCTATTTCATAACACAACTTCTCATTTCCTTTTCCCTAGAAAATATCGTTATATTTTCACGCAATCTTCTTTGGTTTCCGTTATTCTGGAAATCTCATTATATATACATTCTCGAGACCTTTTACTTCCTTTTTCTTCAGAAATCATATTATATTCTCAAATTCTTTATTTCATAGCTGGAAACATTCCTATTATTTATTCACTCATTTCTATACTTCAACATTCATTAGTCCCTGACCGTAAATTTATAAGTGAATAATTTCCTAAGTATCAATCCCGAAGACCGGAATCAACATCAGAATAATACTCAGAAAATCACTCAACTCAACCAATCTACAATTAAGTTCTAATTCATTAATTTATTATGTTAACTACTTATCAGCCCATTATATTCCACTTCTAATTTCTTCAACGATTTTCCACTTGAAAATATCGTTTCAATTCCATTTGTCCTTCTTAATCTCATTATTAAATATTACCAATTCAAAATCAACAGTTCGAATTCACATCTCCTTTATAAACCTTGTTTATAAAATTTGAGATTTTAATATTAACCCTTTTATCTCTCGATTTCTTTTCACTTAATTCGAATAATAAGTAAACATTTATTTTAAGCTGTCGTATTCACGCTTAAATCTCTTTATAACTAAATTATAGAAACTCGATTTTAATATAAAACCCATTCAGAAACTTCTTTCACAATTCAACTCGATTCCATTTCAAAACTCCGATTTCTTTACTTCGATGGATTTCATTTACAAGGTAATTACTTAAATTATTATTATTTAGAATAATAATTTATTTCAAGATTAACTATTGCAAAATTAGTTGATTGCTTTTAGCTAAAATAAATAATAAATTTCCTTTTTAAACTCTTATTAAAATTTAAATAAATATTCGTTAAGTTATTTCAATATATTCATTGACGACAAACTAATTTAACTTAATAATCAAACCGCAGTTAAAGCGATCGACTTGGTCAACTCAAAACATGATTATTTCTTTAACCAGTTCCAATTAATTCCTCCTTTAAATTAATTAATAATGTAATTAATTTAAATGACTTCATTTAATTGTTTCTAAAAAACAATTAATTCAACTCTTAACCGTTCGATTAATTTCTGCTCAACTGCTTATAAATCTTATTAACATAAGAATTTAATTTATAAAAACATTTAATAATTATTTATAAACTGAAATAATAAATATAAATATAACTTTCCTTTTAAATTAACTTTTATTCAAATTAATAGATTCTAAACTTTTATTCAAATTAATAAATTTCAAACTTTTATCTTTAGTTATATAAAATAAATTTTATAACTTCATTTGTGTCGATTCACCTGACGGTAAATAAACATTTCCAAAACGATTGATTATCAAGCCATATGATGCCAATTAGTCAACCAATATTACCCATTGGTTAATATCATAACAAATGTTGAATTACGATTCAACAATCAATACAAATCAATCATCTAATCAGGTTGGTCATACAATTCATATAATGGTAATATGGAAATAAACAATAAATTTGAGGAATCCAGTTGGATCCCTCCAACCTGTTTTCCTACATCCAAATACGTTACCTCAAATAATATTATTCAATTCAATAAACAGATGTAATATCGACAATAAACAAATAACAGTAATTCAAGCAACCATATTATAATTTAATACATTTATATTATTATAAAGGTAATCAACAAGGTAAGTTACCTCATTTGGAAATAATAGTTAAAATAACGATTAGATTTCATTTAAAATAAAAGAATGTTTAAATCAACCAATTCATCCAATATATAAACAATATTCAACATACAACAAACAACTATCAACCATAGCACACAAATTAAATCCCGACTTATATAAAATATAAATGGGTAAAAACCGAGTGAGTTATACTCATTTCGATTTGATTCGTTTACGGTTAGGTTACAGTTAAATTAAACAGTTGTTTAATTTAACTGAAAATCTCTGTTGTCTCCTGCACTGTCCAGATCAGTCCCATACTGTTGCGTTCGTCACCACGATCCTGTTGCACTTCATTTAATTCTGTTGATATATACACAAATTATTGACGTTACAAGCTATATTATTTTAATTATAATTAACCTATCCCTAAATAATTAAAAATTAATTAATTAATTTAATTACTTTATAATACTTAGAAGCCGGGCCGACTGTTAATCCATATGTTCGAGTTCTATTGTTCACGTTCCTACACATTCTGAAACAAGTTATGAACATATAAAAGTATACGATTTTAAATTCAAATAATTAATTTCTTAATTCAACCTAAATTAGCTAATTACTGTTTTAATAAAAAGAGGCCGACAGTTCTCCTCATTTCATCAAAACCGCTCCAGGCTTCCGACATCTCAGCCTATACAAATTCATAAATTAATCAAACTAAATATTACTTAATTAAGTAATTAAATACGTTTATTACCTTTGATCAAGATTTAAACAGGCCGAGACCTTTCAACATCGTTAACGAACTTCTGTTCTTTGTTTATAATGCTTCATTTCTGATTGTCTTTCAAAATAGATGCTCTTCGCATCACGAACCTGTACTCACTTTACTGTTCACGTCAAATTTGCCCACTTCTTCTGTTCTAATTTTCTTCTTCCCACTGTCTTCGTGACCGACCTGATATTACTTCCTATGTTCCAATTGTTTTCTCCAGACTTCAATTTTCCCATTGAGTACTACTTTCCTTTTTGTTTGCATGCGGTCCAGGTTATAACTACCCCATGCATGCTTTGTTTTGCTCAAACCAATCCCATGCGATACCACCTGCTCCCATACACGTTGAAAATCAAATAAGCCCTGCCCTTTGATCCCTTCGTGCCCACTAATTTTCCACTTAAGCCCGATTATACTTTGCCATGTTTAATATGTTTGTACCTAATCCTTCCTATTCTTTGTTTTGTCAAACTTAGATTTCCACATTCCAAAATTTGGCACCACGTCTTGCTTTGCCTTTGTTCGCCTTTAGCACGCACCAAACATCACCTCCACCGCTACATACTGACCGTCAGCTATCCATCGGAGAGTGCCCCCGCGAGCGCCATGGTTTCTTCTTCCCACGCTTTGAGCCTAGATAAACTCGTCATCGATATTACCTCACAGTCTACCCACAAACGCTGGCCGTTCGTACTCAAATTCAGGCCACCACTACACAAGTTATAGATCTTGTTGAGCTCGAGATTTATGTAGTTGACAAGTTTCTGAATCAGTGAAAGAATGAAGAGCTTAATTGGTGAGAAGAAGGGAAGATTATGGTCGTTTGTTTTGTGGAGATGGCGGCTGTAGAAAGATTGACCTTGTGAGAGGTTTTTAGGGTTTGACTAGGAATGTGGGTATATATAGGAGTAAGGATATATTAAAATAATATTATCCAAAACTTCGCTATGAAGTAATGTGTAAAAACCACCCTATACGGTCTTCAATCAAGATGAAACTCGTAATTCTGGCATAGAAAATATTTCGGACACGATGAGACAGGTTTCGTCGAATTTCGATGTCGTTTGTAAAAAGTCCTTTATAAATCACATATGAAAAACACACATTTAAATTGTGTAAGATTACAAATGAAATCCAAATAACTTGAAACTTGATACACTACTAAAATTGATCATTACAGATTTAATAAAATTTGTTTTGCTGAAAACGGAGTTTGTTTGCATATTGGTCGTTCTATTTTACGCGTAAAACAACGCTATTTTTGGACACCAAAATACCCGGTCTCCAAAAATAACAAACAATATATCTATCCTGACTCTAAACGTCAATACGAATCCAACAGAATTCGTTTCGTGTCTTAATTTGATCATTATCTCAAGTATCGTAAAAAAACCTTTTAATTGAATTAAATTATTAAATTAATCGTTGTAATTTATAAATAATTCCATAACGACTATTTGAAATTTCGAATTGGATATAACTAACAATCTATAACATGAAATCTCAATTTTTCCCTTTCACTAGAAAATTATAATCAACAAGAATCAAATGTTTCTTGTTTCACAATAAATTCGACTTATATCGGATCTTGTATATTCAATTGAAGTTCAAAACTCAATATTACGAACTACCACGCCATTTCGAGCTCAATTTATAATTATATATAAATTAAACGTTTAAACTTCGCTTTATAAACGAATTAAATATTAAAATCCATTAATATTTCAAATAAAATATTTAAAATAATAAAATAATTTAAATATCTCACTACTAAAAATACGGGACATTACACTTTCCAAATAACTCGCTCATCTTTAAAATCCAGTGATATATAAAGATATCATACGCCTCATTCCAATCTAGAATATTCTTTTATTCAAATATTCTTTACATTGGGAATTATCCCCATAAATTTATCAAAGATTTTCATCATTTAAACCACTTGTTTAAATCATTCCTTATAAATCATTGCAAAAGATTATATAATCTCTCTTTCACAAACTTAACTCAAATTAAGGTTTATAAGCCTTATCGGGATTATCGAGCCTTACGAAAAATAATAACTCATATCGTTATCCCATTCCCAACCTATTCATCCCAGGGAGCAAAACTAGTGGTACTCCATATCAAACGACCCACGTATTTTCGGTAAATTTAATAACCTCTTTTCATTTCAAATATAATTAAAGATTCAACTATCGCATAAAGTAAAACTGGTGGTACTCAATATCTAACACCAGTCGTGTTACTCGGTAAATTTTAATTACCTTCTAACATTTCAAATCAAATTAAAGATTTATTGAAACTCCTACTTAGTTTCAATATCCAAAAATCTTTATTTAATGATTATTCCACCTTTTACGAAATTAATCATGTCTTAACTGGGTTAAAGAACAAATGTTATTTAAAACATCGTTCACGATAAACCCAAAATCAATTTCCATTTAAAATGGAATCTTCATAGAGATCAGATCAGTTTATAATCAATATAAATTTCCGTATCATACTAATACAATAAGCGGAATAACGACAAATCCTCTTCAATTCCATAAATAGTAAAGTTCTTCTTTCACAGAAGCTCATCTCGATTACCATTGAATCGCTTTCCATTCAATTCCAACTTAATTTATTAAATTGGAAAATTTCTATTTGGAAAATTTTCATTAAATGTTAAGTAAAAAATTTATTCTATAAACTTCATTACAAATGGGTTTAAGAACAATGTTATTAAAGGCACTATTCACGACAACCCAAAAACCAATTTGATATCAAATACAAGGCTTTGAATAGAAATCGTATCGACTTATACCAAATTCTAAAACCAACAGATACCGTATAGGGAATAACAATATCTATACCTTACAAATTCCTCAGAACAGTATCCGTGTAATTATGGAATCCAATATTGGAATATTCGAAGTTTGTTTCCATTCAAATCCAATCCAATTTATATACTGGAAAACTTAGGCTATATTTAACCCTTTCATAATCTAATATGTTATTTAAATGGACAAATTGACACCATCAATCCTAAGTTTCACGTTTCTTCCCATAGTAATCTAGAGTTTTAGTTATTTTTTAGTCAATCCCAAGCATCGGGGGTCCCTTCCCATATTGATTCCATTTACATGTTAACCTATTTAGCCGGTTTTAAGCTTTTAACTTTCTCAAATAAATCGGGATATAATAGTTCGTTCTTCTTCCTCGTTCATTACCGCCTTCAATTCTTTCTTCAGTTCATTAAAACCCAATTACTCCCCTCGAAAACGATCCAATACCCAAGTCCAATAATCCCGTTAAAGCCCGATTACTCCCATTAAAAAAATGCGAAATAAAATAAAAATGCAAAATTAAAAGGAAAAAAAAAACAAAAATTAAAATCGCTTGAATCAAATTCTTGAGAGGGGTATAAGTCCCAAATTGTTGTGATTGGCAGGTTCATGGGTTATGCATGGAAAGATTTGTCACGATTTTAGGGGTGAAGTTTAGTCATAAATTTGGAGGTTCGTAAGGCGTCTAGATTGAAGGAGGCACAAAATTGAAATGGTGGAATTGGAGATGGAGTTCACAGATGTTGCTACAGAAATCAAATCAAAGAGAGGAAGAGATAAGTTCGATTCGCTGCTGCTTGGATGTTGTAGTAGGTGTTTGCTTTAGGGCGATTAGGTTGGCTGTGCTATTTGGCTGGTGGCATCAAGAAGTTAGATGGTGGAGGAGATGTATTGGTTGTGTTTCTTGAAATCGAGTATAATTTGGGCAGTGATGGCAGATGGAATATAATGGAGGTTGTGGGGTTCCTAACTGTTATGTTTGTCATGCAGCTTGGCTTTGCTTGGAAGTTTGTAGTTGTTTGCTTGTAGATTGGTAAGGGTTTATGTATGATAAAAGCCACCACCTGAACTTGCTCTGCCCTGTAATACAAATCGAACTTCCCTAATTCGAACTAATAAAGCCCACGATCGAGGAGACCAATGGCGGTTATGTGGGGTCGCGCCCATCAGCGGAAAGGTACAACAATTGTACCCGGGGCATGGGGGGAGGGTGATGTGTATGAGGGAGGCAAACTTTTCGAGCTAGTTAGGGAAGAGAAAGAAGCAACAGCGTGAATTGTTTGTGATAGGAAATGGATATGCGTTGATCTGGTTTGGGAAAGTTAAAAGTTACCGGCTAAACAAGTTATTAGGTAAATGGGATCAATATGGGAAGGGACCTCCAATACTTGGGATTAACTAAAAATAACCCAAAATCTAGACTAATATATGAAGACACATGAAACTTCGGATTAATAGTGTCAATTTGTCCTATTTTAAAACCACTAGATTCTTTATTCTAGTTTTTAACTAGCTCATTCAGATAAAATATTTTTATCTTTTCAAAACTTGGAATATTTTATCCAAAATATTTTTAAATCATTTATTATGATTTAACATAATTTATCCATATTTTTGATAATTTTATTCAGGCCCTAACAGTCGGTTTCCAATTTGGGCCACCGAACTGCATCCATAACGACCTTTTCCAAAATAGATTTGGACTTATATAAAAATCAAACCATTGGATTTCAAAACTTTTTATTTAATTTGAAAACTCATTTCGTTTCTGACCTAACACTTTTTATTTCAGGGGAATCCAACGATCGGATCTCCCAGCAAGTCAATTCGAAGTTGTGGGTTGAACTTCGCGAACTATCACTGCACGTCCTATTCAAGCTCATATGATTTATAATTAAAATAAATTGAAATGCTTACCAAAATATCTTATATTTATATAAAATATATATAATCATCATTGGAAAATCTATTTTAATCATTTCTCTTCAAAATCAAATATTTCAACATTAAGTCATCTTGGTATTATTTTAATTATTAAAATAATACTATTTATTTGAAACTCGTTATTTTAAGTCCAAACTCTCCTGACATTCATACACATAAATAAGACACTTTCGAAAAGAAATTTCCTTTAAAACGTTTTCTACATAGACTAACCGAACTTAACTTTCGAATGTTACTGTTCATTTCAAAAATAAATCTATGATAGACTATAAGTATATGAAAATTACTTCAAAACTATTCATTACCGTTATGAATATTTATCGATATTTTAATATCTTTGCATCGATCCAAAATCGGACATCAAAATCAAACTTTGTTTTTTCACTGAATATTATATTATTAAAATATTCAAATTTATTCCGAATTGGAATGAAATTCAACCAAATACCATATAATTCCATTTATATGGATTTCACACTTCATATATGTTCAACAATAGTTGTAAACAACTATTCAACATCCAATTCACACTTCATATATGTTCAACAATAGTTGTAAACAACTATTCAACATCCAATTCACACATACAAAGTGTAATCCACCCGTATTAGCCTTAAATGAGTAACGCTTATATCGGTCTGTCAATCAACCGATTGAAAAACAAATCAACGCTTGGGATTAGTGTTCATTTTCATTCCAATACCCATGTGGGGTTTTCAACCAATTCAAAACTAATGATTATTATATACACACTTAGGAGATGTGTAACATTATCATCTCGATACCCGTGTGGGGTTTACATCACAATCCATGTGAACTTATCTACACATTTGGGAGATGTGTGGGCTAATTATCTTCCCAATACCCTTGTGGGATTTTCAACTAATATTTATAATATAAGCGTTTTATTTGATAATGCTTATGTTCACAGTATAATATTGGTAACATTTAAACTGCAAACATCCATCAATCACCAAACAAACATTGCAATCACAGACAATCAATATATATATATATATATTCAATTATAAATAGAGTAACTGTAAAAGTCAGTTGAGTGAGAGAGAGTTCTCACATTGATCGGTCTGAAATCATTGTAAAATGATCGTTTTCGTTAAATTAAACCATGCATTTAATTTAACCAAAATCTGTGGCTAGCTCCATTTCTGTCCAAATTGGTTTCATTGTGAAGCCTTCATCGTCACAACTCCAACGCATCTTGAATCGTCGAATTTTGTTTCCGTACTAAAAAGATACGACCATTTAAACATTGATTACATAACTAAAATTAATTAAAATAATTAAAATTTAATTACTTTTTCCTAATCCCCTTTCAAACCCTTCTTCTTCGTTGCCCAGGCTTCGGCCATACTCCAAAATCGCGGTTCCCCTTCACAAAAACGCACACAACCATGCGTCTCCAGCCCTTGATTAAACTACAACACTTCGAAGAGCGTGCTTCACACTACATGCGCCTCGAACAAGGTGCAACTCGCACCACCCTAGCCCGTGGAATGGCTAACGAACGTGGCCTCTTGGAGCTCGAAATTCGAGCAAAATACAATACGAAATTTGATCATCTCCATATAGAGTTAAAGAGCGTGAAAATCTCTCCAACTTTTGTTTTGAAATCAGGAATTAATTTCTGATATATTAAGCATGATCAAGGGGACAAATTCGAATGGTTTCAGTCGTGGAAATGTGGGTGGCAGTCGTTAGAAGCTTAGGGTTTGAGTGATTTAAGGGGTATATATAATAATACAATATTATTAAAGTTACTTCGTTACAAAGTTTAATGCATCAAACTCCAAATGAATCCAAACGACTTTCATCCCTAACCAAATGCCGCTATTCCAGACTCAATGGAATAGGTTTCGTAAGCTAATTCGATCATTTTATTCAGTTTTTCTCAAAATTAAAATATAACTCAATATAACGTTTAATATTGAGTTTCAACGTATGTTTTTAATTTGCCACGAAAACACACTAACTCCAAAAATTACGAAATTTGAAATCTTGCAATGTTTTATAAATACGTTCTAATGAACCTGGTTTTGTCGAATTTGAAGAACGTTTAAAAAATAGCCTAAATTATAGCTTTATTTAATTTTAACTAAATTATAATATGCGTTTATTTTTACTAAGCTTGCATACAAATTCCAACTGACTTGAAATTTTAAACTTAACTATAATTTGACGTTCTAGATCTGATAAGATTGGTTTTGTCTAAAAAGGAGATCGTTTGAAAAATGACTATTTTTGAGGCCTTAAATAAAACCAATAAAATATAAATAAATTCAAAAATAATTCAAATAAATAATAATAAATTAATATTATCGTATATATCCAAATGCAATAACATATGGATCCAAAATAAACACACTTGGGTTTATAACTCGATGTTTAAAAATTCAAGTTAAATTGATATTCAAATTCATAATAAATCCTTTTATTTATATAATAAATCGTTATAAGTTATAAACGATTTCATAGCGACTATTTGAAAGACATAACTTACAATTTATAACATGAAATCTCAATTTTTCACATTCATTAGAAAATTTAGATTTAATAAATCCTAATGTAGTTTTACAGAAATCCGACTTATTTTGAATTATGTATATTCAATTGAAGTTCAAAACTAAATATTCAGACTACTGCGATGTTACGAGTTCATTTTATATTTAATATAAGCTTATACATTCGAACTTTGTTTTAAATAGAATCTAAATCGTTAATTCACAAAATAAATCATTTTAAATATTTAAAATCCATTAAAATAATTTAAGAATTCATATTTTAATTTGACTAAAAATGTGGGCCATTATAGCAATAACTTATGGGATGTTAAGGGAATTTCCATCTCCCAAGGATCCGTTAAACTATTTACATATAATAGTATACGTTATAATAAGTAATGTCTATTAGTAAAATAAATATCAAAATAGTGTTAATGGTTTACATTGTAATGGGCTTGTATAAGGAAAATATGACAAGGTGCATAAGGTAATGCCCAAGGTTGGATTCTACCAGCTTACCCTTTTTGGTTGGTCGTAATCCATGTGTGGCTGATCACGACTATCAATCCGACGAACAAGGGTGCACCCATCGAATACAAAATCATAATATCAATTCAAGTGATCAACGTCGCTAGAGGTACCAAAGTTGTAATAGTCTTCTGTTTTAGCAATTTTAATTATGACAAGAATGCCAAGGCTATCCATCATCGTTCTCTTACTTCATTCTAGACTCTAATAAACGTTCTACAATTCAACCACTACGTTCTGGATATCATCCACGGCGTACACGGTTATCAAAGTGGTCCTAATATTGATAGAGAGTATGCCATTATGAGGCATTGGTCTCTTTAACAACCAATTGTCGTTTTACACATCGGTTATTCTTTTAAATTTCAAAATGATTCACATTTGATATCAAAGTATCATATTCATTTCAAAAACCAAATCCATTTCAAAATCATCATATTTATTTCAAAATATCATTTCATTCACAATCACATATATACGTTTGAAATATTACTTCAATTTCCAACTTAGATTATATTTCATTAACCACGTTCGCATTTAAATCCACGATTTAAATATAACATTCCACCTTCCATAGTTTGAAATTTTATAAAAATAATTTGAATAATAACAGATAGTTTAAAATAGTTTTAGTACAGTAAAAAAATGATTTATATATTGAAATAGTTTGTAAAACCAAAATAAATTGAGTATTAACAAAATAAGTTTTAAAACAATTTATATTAAAATAATAAAATTTAAAAATAAATCAAATTAAATGGAATGAGGCTCATGATATGTTTATATATCAATTGGTTTGAAAGATGCACTAGTTATTTCGGAAAGACCGGGTTCAACCCATTCTGAGTAACTATGTGACTAGTATTAAAAATACTTGAAGACGATGGTTGAAGACTAGAGATCTTCACATCGTTTGGATTAGTGTTATTGTCTCGATTGGGAGGTACACCCAAGACGAGGTTAAAAGTGGTGGTCGTCCAGACGTACTTGGAGATTGACCCGATATGCAAGGGTCTCTCTCCTTAATTGGATGTGGAATAAGGTGCCTTCAGTTTCATTCGGACCCAGAACGGACTTGTAAATGGATGTGTGTCTGTATCGATGTTATATCAGTTGGCGATGAAGAATTTATTCTCTTAGCTTAACCACCTATATGAAACTTATGTACTGAGAGGATTATATATATATATATATTAATAGACACCGATTATATGTTGTGTATTGACAGTGTGGCATACTGAGTGTTGTTGTTAGATAGATCAAAGTTTTTGTTGAAAAGGAAAGCTTTGTGGAATGTTGACTCTAGGGCCTCACACCCCGGAATGAGCCGAAATCAGGATGATGGATAGTAGAGATATGGACTATCGTTTCCTTCTAGCTGAAAAGTGATGTTGAGACTACCCGAACTTCACAACCGGCCAAAACCGAACAAGAAGGCAGATTGCTTTGAGAACACGACGCATCGGAACACAAAACAAGAGAATTTTTCATTGCTATTACAACAACTTACATTAGAGTAAAAGAATACCAAAGTGTGGAAAGATAAATAATATACATCACAAAATATCAAAGATTAATAAATTACAAAACAGCAGAAAAACATCATCTAACACAGATGAAGGAAATACACAGATACAAAATATTTCATAGTATAGCTCCAGCAGTAATCCAGGACCCTGTGAAAAGAAATATCTACGAAACCGAAACTATTAGCTGCCCGTGTGGAAAATATGGGAAACTAGAGTTTAGGTGGGAAACAATAAACTCCGAGTCAGTCATGAGACTAGTATGAGAACCAAAACAGTTATTAACTTTAATTTAAAGTTGGGTGAATCATAGGAACACGATGTATAACACGGAACGATTTTACTTCACATAAATACCAGTTTAAGATAAAACAATGCAATGTTTTTTGAAAAATGAAGCTATTATAAGACTCAGGTCTCATCACATAATGCAATACAAACCAGGGGATAGAGTTTTACCTTATAACAGACAAAGATGCCTGGTACACTTCAAAACAAATATTTTTGATAGTATTATAAGTGTATAGTGTAGAAAACAACCTCGAATATAAATGTATCAATCATAGACGACATTGTACCCCATCCTACTATGTCGCCATAGTATAGAACTAAATAATAAGATCACGTATTGGAAATTGGGTTTTCATATATGAACCAAGGCAAGGGATCTTCTTTTTTGATTCGAGACACTCTAGCCCATGCCTTAGGACATAACGCATCGACCCTTGGAGCGGAAGAGCCAGTCAATGATCGTAGATTAATTATACCATAAACAATATGTTCCCTGGTCCTATCAAACCTAAAACCTTGTCAGTACGTCGACAATCTTAGTCAGTATGTCGACCATCTTAGTCAGTATGTCGACCATCAAGGGCCTTGTGCGGCCAAATCCGAGGTACCTCGCATTCCATCGTCTAACATCCACATAAGTAAAATGTTTGGGCTCCATACCACGACATCAATCGTAGCTAGAAGGCAACATATGTCTATTTCTCTACTATCCTTCATCCCCTTTTTGGTTCATACTGGGGTGTGAAGCTCGCGAATTAATGCTACATTAAAGCTATGATTTGATCATCAACCACAAAGCCCTGCTTTTTAACAAAAGTTTTGATCCATGCATCTCAGCATGCCACATTGGCAATCCATAGCATACCGTTGATTTCCACCAATATATAACCTTTAAGATCGTACGTCTCAAAGAAGGGTATTACGCTTAGAGAATAAATTCTCTGCCGCCAAACATACATACATACATACATATATATATATATATATATATATATATAGCAAAGATCAACGAATACAGTGTGAAGTACAATGTCAGACATACAATCCATTTGCAAGTACGTTTTGGGTTCAAAGCGAAACCGGAGGCACCTTATTCCTCGTCTTATATGTCCAATACAGGAGAGTGGCCCTCGCATATTGGGTCGATCTTCTAGTACGTTTGGACGACCGCCCCTTATTACCTCGCCTTGGGTGTACCTACCAAGTGAGACATCAATAATAATCCAAATGATATGAAGATCTCCGGTCTTCAACCACCGTCTTCAATATCTTCGACTTTTAATCATCATATCAGTTATTCAGAATGGATTAAACCTAGTCTTTCCGAATAACTGGTGTATCTTATAATCAAGTGATATAAAAACATATCATACGCCTCATTCCAATCTAGAATATTCTTTTATTCAATTATTCTTTACTCTAGGAAAGGTTCCCATTAATCTTATTAAAGACTATCTCATTTAAACTTATTGTTAATCCATTACTTGTAAATCATTTCAAAAGATTTTGTAATATATTTTGGTAATTTAAACCAGATTAAGGTTTATAAAACTAGTCAATATTAACGATCCTTACTAAAGTAATCATTCACTTTATTATCCCAATCCCAACCTATTCATCCTATGGAGCAAAACTGGTGGTACTCCATATCAACACCCATTGTGTTTCTGTAAATTTAATTACCATTTAACGTTTTAAATCTAATAAAAGATTTAACTATCGCATGGAGTAAAACTGGTGGTGCTCCATTCTCGAACACTTCTCGTGTTAGGTAAATTTAATTACCCTATTCACATTTCAGTCTAATTAAATATTCACTAAAACTCCACTTAATTTTAATATCAAAATCATTATTTAATGATGATTCAACTTCAGAAAATTAATCCTGTCTTTAACTGGGTTAAAGAACAAATGTCTTTTAAAACATTGTTTGCGATAAACCTAAAATCATCTTCCATTTAGTATGGAACCTTCACGAAAATCAAAGCAATAGTAATCGATACAAATTTCCGTGTTAGACTAATACTATAAGTGGAATAACGGCAAAGCCTTTTGAATTCCATAAATAGTAACAGTCTTCCTTCACAGAAGCTCATCTCGATTATTATTAAATCGAATTCCACTCAATTGCACTTTAGTTTATTAAATTGGAAAACTTCTTTTTGGAATAATTTCCATTAAATCTTAATTAAAAGATTTATTCTATTCTCAATCATGTTTAAGAACAGTGTTATTGAAGACACCATTCACGACAAACCCAAAATCCAATTTGATGTTAAATACAAGACTCTAAATAGAAATTATGTCCGCTTATATGCAATATCAAATTCTGAAACTAGCAGATATCATATTGAGAATAACGATATCTATATATCTTCTAAATTCCTCAACGATATTCGTATAATCACAGAATCCAATACTAAAATATCCAAAGATAATTTCCATCCAAATCCTTTCCAATTCATGCGTTGAAAAAATTCTGGTAATATTAAAGCCATTTCAGTTCCTTTCAGTTATTTACTCAAGTTGATAAACAACTTATTCAGATGAAAATATCTTTTGTCTTTATAAACTTGGAATATTTCATCCAAAATCTTTTTAAATCATTTTATTATGATTTAACATAATTTTTTCCCATTTTTATCATTTAAAAATAGGCCCTATCAATAAAATGACATTTCAGGTAATTTAACTACACCAACGCTGTTTGTTTTTCTTTCAAATTTGAATTTTACATATCTCAAAATCCAACCATTAGATTTTAAATCTTTTATTATCATTTAAAATATCTTTCTGATGCGAACCCAATAGTTCCGTTTCCAGGATAATCCGGCGGTTGGATCTCCCGTTACGTCAATTCGAAGTTACGGGTTGAACTTCGCGAACTGTCGCTACGCGACACATCCTATTCAATCTCGAATCGATTTATAATTAAAATATAAAATTGAATATGATTCCAAAATAATTTTTAAATATTATAGATTATTCACAACTATCATTTGAAACCTTATTTCAATCTTTTCCTTTTAAAATCAAATATCTTCATACTAAACCATTATATTATATATAATAGATTTCGTTGATTTCCATTCAAAAAATATTTTATAAAACGTTTCTAAATTCGTTTAAAAGCGATTTCAACTTCCACTTTAATTTTAAATCAAAATTGAACATCCCATATTATTATAATATTAAAATAATAATATTTCCAAAATATCATATTTTGAAATCCAATTTTCTCGATATACATTATAAAAATGAATAAAATCGACAGAAAAGTCCACTCGAGTTAAAACATCGTTTATTTACTTAACTCGACTTCATATTTCAAAATTACTATTTATTTCATAGTAAAATTGAACAATCCATGATTAAATGAAAATTAATTCAAATCAGTTTGTTTCAATATTTTCGTGTCCATCCAAAATTGGACATCAAAATCAAACTTTGATTCTTCACTGAATATTATATTAAAATATTCGTTTATTCCGGATCGAAGTGAGATTCAACCATTTACCATATAATTTTAGTTATATGGATTTCATACATCAGTATTCAACAATAGTTATAAACAACTAAACATCCAAATAACATCAAGAGTGCATCTACAATTGTATAAGCATTAAATAATTAAATAACGCTTATAACGGTCTACCAATCAATCGGTTGACATACAACTAAATACAAGGGAGATGTGTGAATTAATTATCATCTTGAGACTCGTATGGAGTTTTCAACCAATATTTATAATATAAGCGTCATTATTTGCAAACTTGGGCGATGTGTAAAATTATCATCCCAATACCCGTGTGGGGTTTTCATCACAGTCCATGTGAACATATCTATATATTTGGGAGACGTGTGGGTAAATTGTCATCCCAAAATAATTTATAAAATAATTGTTTCATCTAAACACGCATATACGAACAGTTTTATAACAATAACATTAAAATGGTAAACATCCATCAATCACCAAACAATCATTGCAATCACAAGCAATCAATATATATTCAGTTATAAAATAGAATATCTGTACAAAATAGTTGAGTGAGAGAGTTCTCACATTGATCCGTTTTGAAATTAATAAACGATTGTTTTGATTAAATTAAACATGACGTTTAATTTAACAACAAATTGCAACTAACTTTAAATCTGTTCCATAGCGTAGATCTTGACTACGCGATTCCATCGCACTCAGTTTCATTTGATTCTATTTTGATTTGAGAAAGATATGATCGTTTAAATCTTAATCAAATTAATAAACTAATTAAATATATAATTAGTTTAATTATTTTTGCTTAACCTTTTTATTAACTTAATAATTCCTTCATCTTCCTCGTATAATTCTATAGACACATTGCAACCCTACGCTCATCACCATTGATCCACCGTCGCACGTCACCCACGCTGCTTGAACCCCATCAGCCCCACCACATCAACCGCCCTGACCTGCGCCACCCACACATAGAAACCCATGCAGCTCGCACCCTACCTCGCAGCAGAAAACGTCACCGAACTCTGATGACTTCGACCCAAATCTAGCCCACCGCTACCACTCGTATTCATCACAACCGTTCGAAACCACGAACTCAATAGCTTTTGAAAGTTTCGGGTATAGGTGAACATAATTCAGGATAGAGGAGGGAGAAGATCAGAGCGATTATGGTCTTTGAAATCTTACCGACATCGACTTTGTGAATATGACCTAGGTTTTTAGTTTTTGAAAGGGTATATATACTATTTATTTAATATTATTTTAATTCTTAAACGTGAAGTTTTAACTCCAAACTCCAAAAGAACACCAACGACTTTTGCCTCTAACCAAATACCATCATTCCGGACAAAACGAGATATGCTTCGTAACCTGATTCGACCGTTTTGATTTGTAACACCCCGTAATTTTAAAACGGGACATAAGAGATAATTAAAGAATAATTAATTATTAAAATATGAATTAGGTAAAATGGGTTACGCCATTGCGTTCTTCTCGGAATTCTGCTTAAGATAGAGTCCGAGTTTGCGTAAAACGGATACTGTATGAAGAAGATATGGATGAACGAAGTTAGGCAGAAAAACCGGAAGTTGACCAGAATGTACTGGCGCACTTCACAACTGCGCCAGTACAAAAATGCACTGGCGCACCTGCCAAGTGCACCCATACCGATCCAACACATAATTCTGGAGTGTTCTGTGATTATGTGTCTTCTTTTGAGTGGCCGAATGATGTGTATTTGAGCTGGGTGGTTCTAATGGTCTCCTAGTTCATCTAAGTCCTCTAAAACACTCTCTATACCTATAAATACATAGCAAGACCCAACTCTAATTCATTAACAAAGAGGAATGGCGCCTCCATGCTCCTAAAACCTAAAGTGACCTAGCCTCCACCCTAATCAATCAATTCAAGCGAGAAGATAAAGATGACAAATCAACGCCTACATCAAGGGAAAGCTAATCAACTCCAGAAATCAGATCCCAGAATCGTTCTTCTCTTTCTTATATCACGATTTGTGAGTATTTTCAGATATGAAATTTAATTATGATCTTGACATGGGCATAAATCTGAATTGGAGATCTATCTTATTCTTGTTTATCAGATCTGTTTTTCTGTGTAGATTCATCTTATTCTTGTTTATCAGATCTGTTTTTCTGTGTAGATTTATCTTATTGTAACTATTCCGTATCTCTTCCTTCCTTCTGTTCTATAGCCAGGCTACTACGAGCCTGAGCCAAATCTCATAAGAGATTGACACGCGAATGCTAAATTTGGGGAAAATATTGAATGATGCATAATTGGACATAACTTGTTTATGACAAAATCGAGAACACAACATAAGTTGTAATTTAAGATCTAGATCTAGGCATACTATATATGACGGTTTATGATTTGGAAGAAGGAGAATTAATGTATGACAACATATGACTTGTAATTTGGGGGGCAAAATGCATGTTATAATTCAAGATCTGATTTTGAGGACATAACACATGTTGTAATTTAAGATCTAGATTTGGGGGCATATTTTATATGACAATCTATGACTTGGAAGAAAAAAAAGAATATATGATTTAGGTGTAAAAGATCTATATTAAAATAGGGATAAATATTAATGTGAATACGCCTAATTCAGATTTTTGGATATTTGACATACGCGGTAATCAACGGCTATAATTTGGCATAATTTATATTGTGCATCATGATTTGGGGTTTTTAGAGAATATTCTGTACGGTGCAAATTTAACAAAAATTTGGGACATATGTTATATGGTGAATTATAACCATAATTTGGGCATGTAAAATTAGGCTTAATTTTATAATTAGGCGAGGTATGTCAATGGAATTTTAAGGAATGATTAAATCTGTTAAATTCCCCAATCTGCTAAATCTGTTGAAACTGAATACAGTAGTTTGGGGTATGAAATCTGTAGGCTCGATCTAAAATTGAGCATAACATGTTAATAGAACTTTGGATAATCTGCTGTAACTTGTGAAGAAGTTAATTTATTGAATTGGCATAATTAGTCTGATATTGGCATAATCTGTGAATGAATACTTTAGCTAAAAATAAGAATGCTGAGACACGAGGTTAGACTCTGTTTGCGGTAAAAGCCTGCCCGGACCCAACCGGCTTAACCAGCAACCGCAAACTGTCAGTCTAATGTGAGAGGTCGTAGGCATAAAGATGCTCAGACACGAGGTTAGGTCTGGCTTGCGGCAGAAGTCTGCCCGGAACCGCCCGGCACATCCAGCGGCCACAAGCTATCGACCTAATGTGAGAGGTCTGTGCATTAATATTTAATTAATGCAAATCTAAGATAAAGGTGATGACTAAAACGTGTTGGGTGGATAGGGTTAAATCAACTGGACTAATGAATCTAATAAACCCATTTGAAAATCTATAGGCCCAATACAAGGTTAGGTGAAACAATCTGTAAGTCTGTTAATCTGTATATCTGATCCGTTAGTCTGAAAACTTGTTAATCTATATATCTGATCCGTTAGTCTTAAAACTTGTTAATCTGTATATCTGATCCGTTAGTCTGAAAACTTGCTAACTTGTATGTCTGATCTGAGGACTAGTTAATCTGAACTTTCTATATCTGAAATCTGTAAACAAGTTAATCTGAAATCGGTTAGTCTGGGGACATAAGGTTACGAGGGGTAATTACTTGTGTCATCTGTTGTTTGGGACCTATATTAGTCAGTAACCATTTCTGGTATCAAAACTATGACCCAACACTAAGAGGGGTCAGGGCACGCTTACTGAACTAATTGTAAGAGGTTCACTCTGATAATGGCGAGGGGTGTTGATGGCGCATTCCAACCGGGTCATGTGCGTGCATGGATTCGGTCTGCTCTGAGGATGTAAGACACCGTGACATCTGTAAATAGGTCTGTGTCTATAGGTTGCCACTTTAGGGAGTGATACACCCTTCTGTGGGGCTGGCATAGGGTATTTATGTATTAGGGAGCCGATCACTTGGTGTAGAATTTAGGGTACACTTAGTTCTGTCTGTTTCTGTTGGGGGACCGTCTGTTTCTGTTAGGGTGGTAACACCTGTTTGTTTCTGTGTGGTACCGTCTGTTGGGGTGGTAAAGGCCCATAACTAGTGTACACCTAATTCTAATATTCTGTTTCCGTAGGGGTTATTCTGTTTATGTCTCTGTTTGGGTGGTAAAGGCCCATTACTAGCATTCTGTTTCTAAACGTCTCTCTCTGTTAGGGTGATAAAGGCCCATTTCTAGCATCGTGTTTCTAAAGAGATCATTCTGTTTTCTGTTTATACATTAGGACAACACCTAATTCTGTTGTACTAGTATTAGTGCAGAGAAGTGAAAACTAAGTAACAAGCTTAGCTTAGCCTATATCATTCTGTTTCTTCTGTTAACCTGCTATTCCTGTTATGGTTATCTCTCATCCAGTTTTATTTAAATGTCATGATACTATTATCTGTTTATATGCTGAAAGTCACTGGACTCACCAGATTTATGTCTGACCTAGTTTGTTTCGCCTCTTTTCTTTCCGTTTCCCCCCAGGTGCTCAGGGTGGAAACGTAGGTGCTAGATTCAGATTCTCTCTGCTTGAAGTGTTTGAAGTATTGCTTGGCTTTGACTCTATCTTTTCGTGGTAGTTTATGTTAGGGATTATGGCTTTGAAAATTATGCATTCTGAAGGCTTTTGTACAAGACTGATATTTATGTACTTGAATTCCGATATTGTGGTTTTGAAAGATGTAACCAAACTTATTTCTGTTTTTCTGCTATAGTAAAGTTATAAATTTTTCAAGTACTACTTTAGTAAATTTTTGTTCTGTTTATTTATAACGTTTCACCAAAGTTATGGCATTTCCTTTGTGAGTGACCTTAACGGAAGTGGGGTGTTACATGATTAGTTTTTTATCTAAATTAAAATATAAAATTAAAACATAAAATTTTGATTTCTTATATTCATTAAAAAGATATTATTAAATAGATCCTAACGTTTCTTGTTTTACTGAAATTTGATTTATATTGCATTCTATATATTCAATTGAAGTTCAAAACTAAATTTTAAACTATCGCAACGTTACGAGCTCATTTTAATTAAATTATAAATTTATACGTTCTATCTTTGTTTTTAAATAAATTTTATGTCATATATTCTCAAAATAAATCATTTTAAACATTTAAAATTCAATAAATCAATTAAAAGTAAATTTTAAATTGGTTCCAAAATTCAGGGTTGTTACAGATGTGTCATGGTATGGAGCCCATACATGTTTACTTATGTGGATGATAGATCGAGGAGCCTCAGATGATAGTCAAATACGATCGGGCGAACGTTATGTTTAGGAAAGATTCCAATTAGCCGTGTATAGTGCTGGTCGGCTCTACCGATCCGAAGGACTCAATGGTTAACTCCTGGGACATCTTGCTAGAGGTGTTTCGAATGCGGTTAAGGAAGATCCTTTGCCTTGGTTCATTGATGAAAACCAATTTCCAATAAGTGCCTTTGCGTTTTTCAAATGTAAACTTAATAGCCAACATAATGGGATAGGGCATTATGCGCGCTAAGATTTATACATTATCTTTTGAAAGTGATTTTGACACTATGCACTAATAATAATAACAGAAAATTTGCATATTAAGCATGTTTGGCTATTATAAGATAAAATTTTTACCTCCGGTTTGAGTTGCATTATGTGATGGAACCTGAGTCTTATAATAGCTTCATTTTTCAAAAAACATTGCGAGTAGTTTATGATTGGTATTCATGTGGAGAAAACCCGTTCCGTGATATACGACGTGGTCCTGTGATTTATCTTACTTTAAAATAAAGATTAATTATTGTTTTAGTTCTCATGTCAGTCTCATGATTTTCCCACCTAAACTCTGGGTGTCCATATTTTCCACACGGTCAGCTAGCAGTTTTTGTTTGCATATTTTTTATAGAACAAGTGTTGGATTGAAGCTAAAGTTGTGTCCAGAGCATTTTATTTCTTTCGCTGAGTTTAAATTCTCCTCTATATATGCTATATTCTGATATTATTATTTCCATTGTGTATTTATATTTTCGTTGTATAATGTATTAATAAATGTACTCTAATGTAAAAGTTATTGTAATAATAATGAAAATGTTGTTTTGTTCAATTCTTATTAGTCGTATATCTAGAGTCTCAAGGATTTTTGTTGTTTGGATCAGACTTGTGTGCTTTATAGTCAATCCAAATGGTAGGAATTGAAACGACCCAAACTTCCACTTACAGGAAACCCCGGATTGAGTTGAGAACACGTTGCATCAGAACACAAACAATAGAACATTTCATTGCTATTACAACAATTTACATCAGAGTACAAGAATATTCCAGAGTATGAATAATATACATCAGAAAAATATCAGAGATTAAATTACAAAGCAGCGGAAAATTAATACAATGCATAGTAGAAATACATTAACAAATGCGACTGAAAGAAATACACGGATACAAAGCTTTGCGAATATAGCTCCAGCTGTAAATCCAGGATCCTGGGAAAAGAAATATCTACAAAAACCAAAACTACTAGCTACCCGTATGGAAATAGGGGCACCTAGAGTTTAGGTTAAAACAATAAACTCCGAGTCAGTCATGGGACTGGTGTGAGAACTAAAACAGTTATTAACTTTATTTCAAGTAGGGCAATTCACAGGACCACGCCATATAACACGGAACGAGTTTACTCCACATGAATCTCAGTTTTAGAATAAAACAACTCAATGCTTTTTGAAAAATGAAGCTATTATAAGACTCAGGTCCCATCACACAATGCAACGCAAGCCGGAGATAGAGTTTTCCTTATGATAGCCAAACATGCTTGGTACGTTTTAAAACAAATCATTTTGATATTACTATAAGTGCATTATGTCAAAACAACTTCAAATATAAATGTATCAATTATAGACGGCATAAGCGCCCCATTCCATTATGTCTCCTTATAGGTTTACATCTAAAGCTGGAAAAATGTCGTATTGGAAATTGGATTCCCGTCATGAGTCAAGGCAAGGGATGTACTCCTTACCGATACGGATCACCTCTAGCAAGATGACCTAGGGCTCGGACGCTGGCAAGCCTCGGGATCCTCCAAGGCCGGCCCTCTCTTACTTTTGAGGATTAGTTATTCCTGAATTTCCTAGTCCTAACGGACCTATCTCTAAGCCACTAGGGACTCAATATCCGAGGCACCTCGCAATCCATTATCCACATAAGTGAAAATGTCTGGATTTCATACCATGACACCACTCCTAGCTAGAAGGAAACGTCATGTCCTCATTGGGTCCGTTATCCCGTTTCTGACTCATACCAAGGTGTGAGGCTCGCGAATTGACGCTATACACAAAGCTATGTTATTTAAAGCCGTGCTTTGATCATCAACCACAAGACTCTGCTTTTCAACAAAAGCCTTGATCATTTGCATCTCAGCATGCCACACTGACAATTCACGCCATGCAACTGATATCTATCAATATATAACCTCTAAGCTCCTACGTCTCAAAGAAGGGTGTTAAGCAAGAGAATAAATTCTCCGCCACCAAACAAATATATATTTAATAGAAATCAATCAACACAGAATAGAATCCAATGTCAGACACACATCCGTTTACAAGTCCGTTCTAGGTCTGAACGAAACCGGAGGCACCTTATTCCTTGTCCTATATGTCCAATACAGGAGAGAGGTCCTCACATATCCGGTCGATCTTCAGGTACGTCTGGACGATCACCACTTATTACCTTGTCTTGGGTGTACAGCCCAATCAAGACATTATTAATCATCCAAACGATGTGAAGATCTCCGGTCTTCAACCACCGTCTTCATCGTCGACTTTTAGTCGTCATATTAATTATTCAGAATGGGTTAAACTCGGTCTATCCGAATAACTTGCGTATTTTATAATCAGTAATCAAGTGCTATAAAAACACATCATACGCCTCATTCCAATTCAGAATATTCTTTTATTCAAATATACACATATTTAGGGAAAGGTTCCCAATAATTTTATCAAAGATAAATTCTTTTAAATTTATTCTTTAATCTTCCTTTAGATATCAATTCAAAACCAAATTAAGGTTTATCAACTAGTCGGGATTATCGAGTCTTACCGAAGTAATCATTTATTTTATTTTCCAATCCCAGCCTATTCATACCTTGGAGCAAAACTGGTAGTACTTCATATCTAACATCCACGGTGTTATCAGTAAATTTAATTACCATTTCGCGCTCAAATCTAATTAAAGATTTAACCATCGCCTGGAGTAAAATTGGTGGTACTCCATTCTCGATCACTTTCCAAATTTGACAATCAAATCATCACCTTTACATTTCAATCTAATTAAAGATTCATTAAAATTCCACTTAGTTTTATTCTTCTAGCAATCATTATTTAATGATTATTTAACTTTGGAAACACAAACATGCCACATCGACAATCTACATCGTACCACTAATTTCTACCAATATATAACCTCTAAGCTCACACGTCTCAGTGAAGGGTGTTAAGCAAGAGAATAAATTCTCCGCCACCAAACAGATATATATATTTAGCAGAGATCAACAATACGGTTTGAAATACAATGTTAGCCATGTAATCATATCTTTAACCGGGTTAAAGAACCAATGCCGTTTAAAACATAGTTCATGATAAACCCAAAATCACATTCCATTAACCATGTTCATGGAAAACAGATCAATATATATATAATTGATATAAATTTCCGTATCTAACCAATAATATAAATGGTATAACGACAAAGCCTTTTAAATTTCATATATATTAAAAGTCTTCCTCCACAGAAGCTCACTTCGATTATTACCAAATTGAGTTCCATTCAATTCCAATTAAATATATTAAATTGGAAAACTTTACTTTGGAAATTTTCCATTAAATCTTAATAAAGATTTATATATTCCAAATGACATTTCACTATTAATCAGGTTAAAGAACGAATGTCGTTTAAAACATTATTCACGATAAACCCAAAATCCAATTTCAGTTTATTCCAATTACTAAATATAACTGGAAACTCTAATAGTCTTAATTAAAAGATTTATTCTTTTCACACTGGGTTTAAGAACAGTGTTATTGAAGACACCATTCATGACAAACCCAAAATTCACTTTGATATTAAATATAAGGCTCTAAATAGAAATTATATCGGCTTACATTCAATATCAAATTCTAAAACCAACATATATTGTATGGGGAATAACGATATATATCTATCTTCCAAATTCCTCCACAATATCCGTATAGTCACGGAATCCAATATCGAAATCTCCCAAAGATGATTTCTATTCAAATCCATTCCAATTCATACATTGGAAAATTTTGGTTAGTTCAAAACCATTCACAAATCCAATTTATTTATTTAAAAATGTTGGACTATCTTTCTAATTAATAACTAGTTCATTTTGATAAAAATATATTTTTATCTTTACAAAATTGATTTTTTTTTTATTCAAATTCTTTCCAAATCATTTATTATGATTTTACACAAATTATTAATATTTTTAATAATTTTATCAAGGCCCATACGGCCAGTTTCCAATAACGGCCACCGAACTGCATCCATAGCGAACTTTTCCAAATTTGATTTGAACATAATTCCAAATCCAACCGCTAGTCTTATATTCATTGTAAAGTTCTTTCCGATACGAACCCAACGGTTCTGGTTTTAGTAGAATCCGACGGTCGGATCTCCCGTAATGTCAATTTGAAGTCAATGGTCGAAATTCGCGAATGGTCGCAGCGCGACGCGTTCTATTTAAGCCATCTATATAATAAGATTGTTGTAGTTTAACAGAAAAGACAAAGAAGGGCTACGATTCATTCTCAATAAAGACTTCAAATGATTAGAAATCATCCACCTCATTGGATTGACGTCAAAACTTAACTCTGTTACATAATCCGTTAATTCACTGAGAAAACCGCTCCCACGACTGCTGCTTTATCGTCCACGATGCTTTTCCACGGTTAGTTCTCAGTTTCTTCCTCAGTAAAATGCAGGTATTTTTATTGACAAAAAGCATAATTCTTCTTCCATATCTAAATGGGAAATATGATTTTAATGCTTAGCGAGAGGATCTCTAGCCTTCCAAGAGGATCTGTAGCCCCTTTTCTTCCTACCAACAATATGCTCAAGGTCAGATTTTCATTTTTAATACTAATTATTCTTAGTTTATTATTTGCAATGTAAACGAATTCTTAAATTTACATGAGAGGGGACCGCGGGGTCATTTATATGTCGGAGATGGACATGAAGTTGCAGTTCCCCCTACTTCATTGAAATCATGAGGACTAAGATAAAACACTTAGGGTGTTTGAGGGAATCTGCAGTGCAAAAAAGTTGGAATGGAAAGTCAGGAGGAAAGAGGTAAGTTTCTTATTTCAGAACTTTGAATCATGAAAAATAGGTATGAATGATAACTCTAAGTTATTGAAAAAGATTGTCAATTATTGCTTATCCGTATTAGAAACTACAGAAAAAAAAGAGAATTGCCAATTTATTTTTGTACTCTTTCAAGCGGATCTTTAATCCTTTTTTCTGCCAATGATATGCTGAAGGTGATATCTTCTAACTACTCTCAGTTATCTAATCAAACAATTGTACGCAGATCTAATTTCCTTTTCTTCTATCTTATTTACAGTAACTTCTCTACGGTCTTCGCCACTGATTTGGAAAATTGCACTAAAAAGGTATGAATATTCAACTTCCTCTTCTCTCCTCTCTGGTATAGTTCCCACCATTTCAATGGTCAGAATTATAAATCAAAAATATTTGATCTGACTGGAGTTGCTCAATTCACAGATTCAGTCAATCTCCTCTATTTCAACATCAAAGCTTGCGCCTTTATAATTCCACTGACGATTGTTGGACCAAGTCTAATAGTTTGCCCACATGTGAACATCTGCCAAGTGCTACTTGAGGTTCCTCTTCTACTAATTTCAATTTCATTAATTTTCATTTTCTTCCATGCATGTTTAGTTTTTGTTCACAAGTCGGTAGTTGATTTCAAAGCTTAAGAACTGAGTTTTCTGTGACAAAACATTTAATTTGGTTACTTGAACATTTCTTCTGATCAAATTGTAAAGGAGATTAATATCAAATTATTTGATATGTTATTAGCTATATTTTTGTGTTAAATTTCCAACTTGGGTATTCCAAGAATCTCCGTTTGAACCTGCAAATTTATATCCAACTTGGGTATTCCAAGAATCTCCGTTTGAACATGCAAATTTATATTCGTGTCAATTGAAGAAATTGGTTTCTATTTCATCCATTCTGGACCGGTAGCTATTGGAATGCAAAATTAAACGGTCTTGAACTACTATTGCTCTATGTTTTATAATCATTTTGTTATGTTCTCTAATTATGCTACAACTTTCTTATGCTATTTTGACTATTTCCTACCACAAATATGAGTTTCATGATACTCACTGTAGTACAGTTTTTCGTTTTCCACTTTTATTAGTATAGTTGTTACCATGCTTTTTCCAAGACAACAATTTTTGACTTTTGGTCGCATGATGACAGGGGGTCATTTTTAAATTGTACCTTTTTTACATTGTTTACGGTTCATATTTGTAATAGCTAAATATGTTGTAAATGCTATTCTTTTGACTATGTTCTCTGCAAAGCAAAACGAAGAGAATGCTAAACTCATTTGCTATATTTACTTTTTTTTACGTTATTATTTTGAATTTTCCTGTAGACTAATATTACTATATTGTACATTTTGCAAGGAATAAAATGCTAAATAAAAAGTTTGTAAAAATACCAAACAGATTTAATTATGTTTGAAACTCAATAATTTATTATTCCCAATATTTAACTCATGCTTTTATTCCCATTTTGTGAGGTTGGATGTAGTTTTAGAGGAATCGAGGCTTCCACTGCAAAAATAATGAGATTAAAGTCAGAAAATATGAGATAATGGCATGATTGCACATGGATTGAAAGGATAAGAGGGAAACTTTTCTTTTTACAGCAGCTAAACCTCTACCAATATCAAATATGTTCAAAATGGAATAGAACAAGAGTGCTCAACATGTCCAAATGCCTGCTGCGGTGACCCAGACAATTTAGATGAACAAATTGCTTATATGGCTTATATTTTGATTGGTAATGTACAACTTTTGTTTTTACCTTCATGCAAAATGTACACCCTATTCTACTAGACAATATAATGACTAAATTTGTTTAAAAATTTAAGTAGCTTAATTTATATTTGGATATTTCGTGTAACAAGCATAAAGTTTTACCTAATAAAAGCACGTAAATAGCGATATTTAATTACATTCTAGCTTTGTATAATTGATTTTGTCCATTTTGATGCTATAAATTTTCATGTCAATACTATTTCTTCCCTAAATTTACTACAGTATGTACTTCATGTCCGTTTGTCAATAACAGATACTATAAGGCACATTAAATATCTTGGAATTTGGGTTGTTTATATTAGACATATAGATACAAAAGGTTAATTTAATTCTACGAGTATACAATTTAGCTCAGTTATAAGGGTCTCATTTTTTTTTTTTTTGTTTGAGCAGAGAACTACAAATTAAACAACTAGCAGTTTCTTTGTGTATTCTTTGTTGAATTTTGATTAAGTTTATAAACAATATTGTGACTATTACAAATAATTTCACCTGACATTAGCATTTGTATATGCTCATATCATCCAATTTACTTACGAATGTGAGAATATAAATGGAAAAGATAGTTTTGACGAGTTATCTTATTTTTAGATTTTTAATGTGCTATAGAGAATTGTTGGTCAATGTTATAAATTTCTAATGTCTTCCATAGAGCTTGATTAACACAATATAAATTTAGATATTAAAAAACAATTTCTGACAATCGTTTCATGTAAATTTATGCTTAATTTTGGATGTCCATATAATAATCAATAGTATTTTTTTTCGGTATATGATATTATAATAGATTTAGCTGTACAGAAAGAATTAATGTTTTATTTCGAGAATCCTGTTGTAATGTAATGTCAAATATGGTTTGAATTGTATGCATTTTGTGTTTGTTTGTCTTCCAACAACTAAAATCCTATGCTATTTTCTATGAAACAAATTCAACTCATTGCATGATAGTTATAAAACCTTACTGTCTTTGGATTATGCTCTCTAATTTCTATTATGATGAACCACATCATAAACATTTATATATTTCACACATTCTGTTGTTTTTCCAACATACTGAATAGTATAAAACATACTACGACAATTGCAAAATTCATCGTACCTGAAATAAATAATAAATGATTAGCAGTACAAAGTGAACTTCAATGTATTTTCATGTACAACTGAACGAAATTAACTCTATTTCCCCCCAACAATACACCGAGACAAAATACAATAACAACCTACAGACCCGTGCAGTGCACGGGCTTCATACTCGTTAATATATATATAATATATAATATATATATATAATATTTCGTTCAAAACGTATTTTTATAAATTCGTTTTAAAAACGATTCCCCTTTCATTTCAATTTTAAATCAAAATTGAATACTCCTTATCATTATAATATTTAAATAATATTTTCAAAATATTAGATTTTGAAATTATTTCTTTTTTCAATATTCATTATATAAATGAATAAAATCTATATAAATATCGTTCGCATTAAAATGACGCATATCTAATCAACATGGCTTCACATACTTCAATATTTTTGTGTCCATCCAAAATTGGACATCTAATTCACATTTTAATCCTTTACTGAATATTATTTTAAAACATTCATTATTTTTGAACTGGAATTAGACCCAATCAATTACCATATAATGTTAGTTACATGGATTTCATACATCACATGTACACCACAACAATGATACACAATCATCCATCATCCAGAGTGCATTATTCAACTGCATAAGCATTAAATATAAATAATTAATGCTTACAATAGCCTGTCAACCAATCGATTGACATACAACTAAACAATTGGGATTAGTGTACGTCAAATATCATTCCAATATCCATGTGGGGTTTCAACCAACAAATACTGAATATTATTTGTGCAGTTGGGTGATGTGTAAAACTTATCATCCCAATCAATGTCAGTTAAATGGGTGTACATAAACAAATCGTCCGATTTGTAAATGGATTTTTTTTTCATTTCAGGAGAATTTTATGCCGTTCATATATACGTTAAAAATTATATTTTAATTATAAAATATTTATTTCAACACTTGACTATTTTATATAGTTCAAAAATTCAAATAAAAATGATATTTTTATTGTTCAAACATTTTATTCAACACATGAATATTTTATATAGTTTATTTCAGAAAATTTTGGTAATATAATGGCACGATATTAGAACCGGAATAATGTCTAGCATTATCCCTCTCCCGATACTGGCTCGCGCCATAGACAATAATCAATCCATCACAATAAATCAACCACACTCAATATACCACAATCAATCAATTGCATCACAATTCAATCCAAACAAATATCCATGATTTGTACAAAAAGCAGTGTCAGGGGCTACTAAGCCCCATCTGCAACCTAGTATATATTTAGTTGTAAAATAGTTTGAGTGAGAAGGTGTTCTCACATTGGGATCCACTCCGCCATTGTTTTCTGACGCTCTGATTTGCTATTCTGGTTCCAGAATTTGCAAATGATCTTCGATCTTCACACGATCTTCTTTTCAGCTTAAATGCGCCATTCCGGACAACTTTCGCCTAGTGGCCTTTCTTCCGAAAATGCTCCAATTCACCGGAATTTGCGAAAAGACATAAATCAGACTGCTGACTTTGGACGCATTTTCTGAACAACTCCGCAATTCAAAATACGGCTTCTATATAGTCAAATCGAAGAGAAAATCGTGCTCTTCGATTTTGGCACTGTGGAGTTTTGGCCATAGGGGCTCGGATTGGAAGATATGGGCTCGGAAATGTCAGGGGTTGTTATTGGCGTACGGGGTTTATAAAAATTGGATTTTTATTGATAGTGGGCCCCCACTATCGGTCTGAGGTGGCGGAGGAGGGGGCTGAGAGAGGTGGCGGGGTAGTGTAGTGGCCGATGGTGGTTGGAGTGGGGCCACGGTGAACTGTAGCGACGGGTTTTAGGGCTGTGGGGGTTTGGAGATCTCGAGCGGAGGCTGGAGAGAGGGAGGATGGTCGGAGGTGGCGTGCGACGTCGGAGGGGGGGGGGGGGCAGTCAACGGCGGCAGCCGTCTGAGAAAAGGGGCGACGGGTTTTAGGGTTCGTTATTTTTTCTAACGTTTGAACGAGAGTGGAGAGAGTGAGGGAGAGTTGACCAAATATAAATAGATATATTTAATTTAACTTTAATTCCCATTAAGTTAGTTTTTCATTCGAACCCAAAGACTGTCGTCTCTAGCCAAGTACCCCCATTCCGGACACAATGGGATATGTTTCGTAAGTCAATTCTGTCGTTTTGATCAGTTTTTATCAAAATTAAAATATAAATCAATATATATTGAATTTAAATGTATATTTTAATTTATCGGGGCCGCATACTGGCTCCAAAAATTCCAGAAAAATAAATCTAGCTATGTTTTGATGATACGGTCCTAACAAAACTAATTTTATTGAATTTGGCGACCGTTTGAAAAATGATAATTTTCCAGTCGATTAATTTCAAACTAAAATTACCAAACACGTTTAAATTCACTGCGTCCACATATTATTCCAAAAATTATGAAATTTGAAACCTACCAATAATTTGACATTCTAGATCCAACAAAAGTGGTTACGTCGGAAATGGAGGACGTTTGCAAAATGGCTATTTTTAAGGGCTATATATTATATTAAAATATATATAAATTCCATAACGACTATTTTGAATTTTAAACTGGACATAACTTTCAATTTATATTATGAAATCTGATTTTTCACATTCGTTAGAAATATATTGTTAAACAGATTCTAATATTTCTGGTTTTACCGAAATCCGATTTATTTTGAATCCTATACATTAATTTGAAATTTAAAATCGAATTTTCAAACTACCGCGCCATTTCAGGCTCGTTTTATAATTAAAATGAATTTACTCGTTCTAACTTCGATTTAAATAAATTTTAAATCATTATTATTTAAAATAAATCATTTTATTCAAAATCCATTAAAATAGCTAAAATAGAAATTTTAAATTGGTTCTGAAAATCCGGGTTGTTACAGGAATTTTCGGACCTTTACAAATTGGCAACAAGTTGGTTGATAGCAGAGATTGCTGACAACCAACACACGAAATAATATCAGTTGTTTTTGGTCAACAAGGATAATGACACCCCAAACAAGTAGTTGAAGTAGATGTAGTTGTGATTGTATTTCAAACTTAATTTATCTAGGGATGTTAAGGTTACCATACCATTACCAATCAATCGGTAACCATTTTGGATTGAAAATGGTATACCATTTAAAATAGTATGGTAATGGTAGATTTACTATTTTAACGGTAAAATATCGGTAATATTTCTTCAATATCAGCGGTAACAGTAATTTTACCAATCAATTTAAAACATATGTATACTCATTTGATATGCTTTCTTACATGCATTTAGAACCAAACAAATGATTAAATTTAGTTCAATAATAAGGTGAAATAATTCCAAGTACACATATTTTCTTTCTCATTTATGTTTTTTACTAACACTACATATAGGATAATAAAGAAGCACTATGTACAAAAAACACATTAAGATACAAACTTTATTAGACAAATGGTAATCTACTATTACCAATGCAATAATTACCAGATTATCGGTATACCAGTCTTCAGTATACAAATTGATCGGTAATGGTAAGTAATTCTGACTTACCAGTAAAAACGACATGGTATCGGTATTTGCTAAATGGTAATGGTAACTATTACCATAACAACCTTAATTTTATCAGCCTTTTTTTGGCTTTTAGTTGATTGTAATTTGCATTTTCTTTGTCTGTGTATTTTATCAACAAGTGTTTGGAATCACGTATCTAAATATACATAAACAACACCCTAATTCTCCACTCACAATTATCGCTTGATACCCTACTCAATTCTTCGCTAAAAAACATATCATTTGTTCACTTCACTTTAACCGTTCAAAACAATCATTCATTTCGTCCACTTGCCATGTCGAGATATAACGATCTGCATTTTTGATCGTTTCAAATCGGTAATTAAACCAACTCGAGCCGTTCAAAACGACAAATTGTTGTTTAGCTTACAGGGTTTAAATATAATATACACACATAATCACGGAATATGATGAACAACAATATCTCATAGTGGAATTTTATTACAAAAGTATCCGAATTTACAAGATATTATTATATACAGCGGAAATTTTTACAATACATATGATTTGATGACATAAACTTTGCGGATTTGACGAAATCAACGTGAGCGTGTCTTCCTCACTCTCTAACTTTATTTACATTTAAGCGGTCATAAATTTGGAAGAAGCAAGATTATGGCCCTGCAATTGCTTGCATCACCACCCAATCAATCGGGTCGGGTTAACTGCACCGTCCAAAACCCCACCGTCTAAAAAACGTAGCTACAAAACACTTTCTTCTAAACCATAAACCCTAGCTAGTTTTTTCACTGACTTTACCGTCCAAAGTTCCAAATGTATCGAGCTGCCTTTTCTGCCGCTACTTACGTTATCTCGAAGAGACAGGTACAAGTATACAACGAACCCAAAGCAATTGTTATTCACGACGAATATCTAAGCTGTCTCGCTTTCAAAACTTAAATGGCCATCAACGGCGAACACATGCGAATGTGAGCAGGCATGGAGCAAAACAGCTTTGATATCCAGGAACTATGCTGCAAAAAGTATTGATTTTGGAATTGGAGCACGTGCTGCAATGCTGCAGGGCGTTCAGGAGCTAGCTGATGCTGTTAAGGTCACCATGGGGCCTAAGGTAATACCTCTAACTTTTTTCTTTTTTCCATTCATCGATTGGATGATCTCTGTAGGTACTTATTTGTGAGTGATACTCAAAATTACATAAACATACCAATCTTTGTGAGCAATCAAATGAGAATTTTAGGGAACTCTAGAATTCTGCTTAGAATTCTTTACTCCTTTAGTATTTTCTTGTGAAAAAAACCAACACAATAAAGGACACCATTTCTGCTAACAATCATGCCTTTTTGAAAATGTGAAACCATTTTTTTAACATGGGAATACTCACATCAGGCCTTTTAGGGTCATCGATGGGTAACGCAAGCCTCAAAACGATCAGATGTGTTTTTCGAGTAAACATAAAATACAAAATATACATTGAAATTTGACATATTAAATTAACATATGAAAAACATAAAGAACAAATTATTTAGGGTCTAACTTTGAGCAAGTATACATCTTTTTTTATGATTAAAAAAGTTCATATGATTCCAGTTCCAGTTCCATTAAATTTCAGTTTTGATTTATTCTACCAATTCAAATTGATCTGTAAATTTATTTCAAGACTCAATGAAATTTATTAAGAAATTTTCTTTAAATAGAATGATAAAATATGATACATAGTGTTCTACTTGTTTTTGGTCAAACAAGCATTAATTCGCGAATGAGTGATAAAAGAATCACAAATCGGATGTCCACAGTCACAGAATGTAGAAAAAGTAAAAGAATGCATAAATTTTTATAGTGGTTTGACAACTATGGTCTACGTCCACTTGGTGTCATCTATTGTTTAAATCGATATATCACAATCACAATACTTAATTGAATGAAAGTAGAGAGGATGAGTTGCGTTTGGATGAACTTCCGCTTAGAGAGCAAAAAAAAGACCATTTTCAAGTGTATGAAGCTATCTATTTATAGCTAAACATGTTTCCAGATTGGTCTGGAAATCTGCAGCAAAACCAAGGTAATGGAGGTGACCAAGTCAGAGGAGTGCGGGTTGGATCACCCACACTCCAGGTTACCGATCCGGATTCACCCAAATATGAGTGAACCGATACGATCCCAATCCAATTCGTGTTTCTTTTCTTTTGTACTGATCAGATGTTGTTCAGTGCATACCTATCCGAAGTGATTTATCCATGCCGATCCCAAATTAGGAAGTTGTACCAATCCTATGTGTGCATGAGTGAGCTGATCCCATATTTTTGTGCTATGATGTTTCGTTCCCAAGCAAGAAGCCATACCAATCCCCATTTTCAATCAATATATTTTTATATTTGTCTCCTAAAACATATCTTGCTATGAAAGATGTGTTGCATCGCCTTGAATGCGAAATCCATAGTCCACAATCTCTCCAGATTGTCCATAAATGTTGTGGCCGCTTTGAGTAGATAACCAAGTTTGCGATCTCACCCGATTGCTTATCCTATCTAAAAGCTAATGTCCAAAATCGAAGCCAAACCCACGATCACTTCGGATCGCGTAGATAATCGATCACTTTGGATTGCATACATAATCCATATCCATTTCGAATCCACCGATATCCGAATTCAGAATCAACGATATCTTTGAATCATTGTCGAGCATGATCCATACCTGATTACCGATTAGGTGGCCGAGTTGTCGGAACGACTTAAACCTTGTCAAGAACTATCTATTTTTGAGACTGGTCAAATAGCTTTGCCAAATCTTGACAAAGCAGCTCAACCTTACCAAGCACAATCCATATCTGATGACCATTAAGGGAATAAAGTTGAAATTCAGTTTTCAGTTCCATACTTTACAAGCATAATCCATACTTGCAAAGTGGTCTTATTAAAGTTTTAAAATAAAGTTCATTTACAATTCAAAAATCTTAGAGGGCGCCGAGGAATCAAATCTTGATCTCTTAAGCGAGTAAGTGACTTAGCCTTTTTTATTTCAGATTCATTAAAACAAAGAAGCATATGGAAATGGTTTATCGCTGTCTAAAAGCACGCCCAGGGATCAAGTCTTGGTTTCGTACATGAGTAAGTGACTTAGCCGTTTAGTGTTCATATCCAATGCTGATCATCAATTGATATAACTTTGGCATGCGCGCTAGGTCTAGGTTCGCTCTTATCTATTTTATCAAATCCCTTGCCTAGACACACCTAGACTCCGAAAAACCCTAAGCCCTAGCATGGGTTTTTTTTACCTGTCAAGGCGCCTGCGATGCACGAGGTTCCAAAAAAGGCCGAAGACGCCAAGGTATTTGCCTCGTGAAGCGGCAAAAAAGCGTGCCTTTTTACAACATTTGAGTAGAAATTGAAATTTTAACATTTGACCCAATAGAAATCTGATATCCAACATGGTAAGAGAAATGTGCTCGTTTGACTATTGATTTAGAGCGTATTTTATTAAAGAAAACGCTGCTTTTCTTTCGTCGACCTCTTGGAAAGAAAAAACCATAGATTTCTTTCATTGTGCTCGTTTCATTGAGCTGTCAAAAAAACCATACCTTTTTGGGGAAAGTTTCGAGACGTTTTATCTTTCATTTTCTTGAAACGAGTATCAAAGTGATATTTATGAAGCAATGCTAAAAACACATATTTACCATGAAGTATCCCCCCACCCAACAAACACACACAAAAATTAAAAAAATAAAAATAAGAAAAATCCTCCAACAACAAACCTCCCCTCCCTCTTGATGCTTTTGGGCATTTAATTCAAATCAGCCCTCGCTAGCCCTGCTGGTCAAAGCACCAAAATGCCATGAGGAGGTGCAAGTATGGCTCCTCAAATGACATACAAATCCACTAGCCGTGGGTATTTAAAAAAGGGGAAAAAAATCATGCTTTTAAAGGTGTGGTAGTTTTTTGAAATACCTTATTTTCGAAGTTGTTCTTAGTTACAAAAATAACATATGGAATTTAGCATGTTATATAGATGCAAAAATACAATGTTGGAGATAGCTAGCCTTCTCAAGTGAAAGAGCAAAATGTGGTCCAATGATTCAAATATTATCATAATTCAAGATTTTAGATTTTTTTCAGTAGCAGATTTTCCCATCCCATTTCAACTAGTCACTTAGACCAAGGTTATCACGACGCCAAGTCGAGCCACTACCGTCTAGAAGACTAGTCGATAAATCGTTCAACTAGTCGACAAATCTTTTATATACATATATTTATTAGACTTAAAAATATAATATAATTAGATATAATTATAAATTTATAATAAGTTCAAATTCAACAAAGATAGCATAATAATATGTTCAAATTCAACAAATATCCATAATAGATCCTAGTCACAACATAATAATACCCATAATATCCATAATAGATCATAAAATGAGTATGAACTCAAGCAAAATCATCTATCTCAATATCATCTTCATCTCCTTCTTCAACATTGACATTGCTTGGTTTGGATAATGGTACACCATACTTCCAACCAGGATCATTTGATTTAGCTTTCCTCTTAGGATCTTTAGCCATCTCATGTCAAGTATTTTCTGTGTTACTCTCCATTTCAACTGCTGCATATATAATTAAAAACAAATCAGTTAATAATTAATTAGGGTATAATATACTTAACAGTATATATATAAATTTTAAATATACATACCTGGCAGCGATGAGGAGCGGCGGCGGCGACGAGGTGCGAGGAGAATTAGGGTTTTTCTTCTTCTACCGACTCGTCTGTTATCGATGCGAATTGGAGTAATTTGGGTTTATCGATGTCGATTTAGGGTTTTTGGGCCAGTTAACCCACTATCGTCGAATTGGAAAAGTCGACTATCGTCGAATTGCATCGACCGACTGGTCGACTAGTCGACGACTAGTCGTTGTCGTCGAATAGTCGTCAACGTGATAACAGTGACTTAGACTTCGTTTGGATCGACTTATTTAAGCCGTTTTTGGCTTTTTTGAAAGCCAAAATGAATTGGTTTTTGCTTCCAGAAAGCCAAAAAAGGGGCTTATTTTAAGTTCATCCAAACCGGGCCTTGATCGTTTTTGTGCTTTCCGTTTTATTTATTGACATTCTGATGGTATATATTGTTTACATTGTATTAGAGCTACTCATCGACGTGCATGTTATGCTAGATTTCGTAGAATAATGCAAAACCACGTTCTCGCTAGATATAGATTTTTATGTGTGACTAATGATGCTTTTTTGGATGTATCATTAACTCTAGTTTCTAGCCTAACAGCGCTTTAGAAGTATTGATATTGATTTTCTTTTTCAATTTTGTTCGATTCGTTTACTTTGGACGAAGCACGGCCTTTTTTTTCATTTGTTTTGTTCGTTTCTGAAGAGTCGGCTAATGGGATAGAGGACTTGTCTGGAGAGTGGGTTTGGTTATGGAAAGGTGGAATACTGTAACAACATAACGCAGATATTTCTATGAATGGAGACTGAGAGTGGGCTAATGGGTAAGTACTTTCTGAACTGAAAGAAAAGCCAGCCCACATATGTTTGAAACTGTACGCAAACAGTCCATCTCATGTCCATATTTAACTGTTATTTTATTTATCATTCACAAGTTCATTAACAAAATACCGAAAACTGAAATCTGGACTGAAGCCGAAACAAAACCGAAACTACTGAAATTACGAAACCAACCGAAATTAACAAATTTTCAAACGACCGAGACCGAAACCGAGTTCTCGAACCTTGGTATTTTAATCCTTTTAACACACACACACACACACACTCTCTCTCTCTATATACACACACACACACACACACACACACATATACATATATATGGCCAGTTTGTTTTTAATCTTATTAATGGCCACTAAATTAGCAACTGCTGCTAACTTATGCCTATGGGGTACTAGCAGAGATTAATGCATGCTTCTACTTTTAGGCATTGATTGGAAATTTCTTGTTATAGGGACGCAATGTGATTATAGAGCAAGCCCGTGGAGATCCCAAAGTCACAAAAGATGGTGTTACAGTCGCTAAAAGTATTGAGTTCAAGGAAAGAGGGAAGAATATGGGTGCAAATCTTGTAAAGCAAGTCGCTGATGCTACCAACACTGCTGCTGGAGATGGTACAGTTTTTTTTTTTTTTTTTTGTTATTTTAGTAACACTGCTATAATTTTTAGATTATTATTTCGTAGCTATGCTCTGGTGTACCATAATTGGTTACCAGTCTGCAGCTTCACTTACATCTTGATGTATTGTGGTGGATATCATATCTCTAGATCCAGACTAGCCATTTGTATAGTCAGCGTAGAAAATGGTATATGCCCCTCCATTCCAGCCTGTTCGCTTTCCAAAAGGTTTGCGAAAATGGGAGCGTGCTCACCATTGTCATATATTCAGTTAATTATATATTTTGTTCACTTGGTTAGTCTTGTTTTTTCATTACATGGCTAGCAAGTATGGGACAATGTGATTCTTTCAAAATATTCATTTCTAAATCCATTGTTATACACTCTGCATGTTAAAAACATTTCTGTTCTTTAATAAAATGTTGAGTTGTGTGTTAACTATACTAGTCTCACTTATGTTTATAGTTTTGTTTATTTTGGACATTACTATCCAATTTGGGTCAGTTTCAGACGTGAAATTCTTTTGTGGTAATAAAGAACATAGGAAACTAATACAGGGTTTTCCCAAACAGGTACCACTTGTGCAACTTTACTTACACAGTCTATTCTAATCGAAGGATGCAAATCTGTGGCTGCTGGAGTCAATGTCATGGATCTGCGCAATGGTATAAACATGGCTGTAGATTCCGTTATAGCCCACTTGAAAAGCAAAACCTTGTTGATAAGCACGCCCGAGGAAATCACTCAGGTTACTACTAATGATCCTTACATTTTTTTATTTTATTTTGTTTGTTTGTTTGTTTTGTTCATTTTCTTTGTTCTTTTCTGTTAGTTCTTTTGTTTCAAAATTTTGTTATTGTTACATGAGTACTGTTTGAATTTATGCCGATGGTTCGATAGCTCAATGGATGATAAGCTTTCCTTAGTACCTTGACAGCACCTATTCATATGATGTGGATGTGAGATTCTACAATGAGTAGCATTTTCCCATGCTGTATACTGTTTTTAAACTTCCTGCAACGTGAGTTTTATTGTATACAGTTACTCACCTGTGTTGAACTAAATCAGGTGGCAACCATTTCTGCAAATAGCGAACGAGAGATTGGTGAGCTAATTGCAAGAGCGATGGAAAAAGTAGGGAAGGAAGGAGTAATCACAGTTTCTGTAAGTGCTTTACTGTTCTTATATTATATATGGTCGGCCCATTGAACATAGTTTGGATTACCGAATGTATGCTTAATGCAGGATGGAAACACATTGGACAATGAGTTGGAAGTGGTTGAGGGTATGAAACTAGCTAGGGGTTATATATCACCCTATTTTATTACAGATCCGAAGACACAGAAATGTGTGAGTTATATTGTTCTCTCTTGTACTTCCTGAGTTACATAACCAGCTAAAGGGGGAATCAACATTCATGGTTTATTAATTATGTTAATCTGAAATTCGGTTTGTTTTACTTAATATATATTTTGTGACCTGATCTTTACTAAGCAATTTTAATGTATAGAGGCACACTCTATGGCACCCCATACATAACCAGCTATTGAACGCTCGCCATATATATATATGTGTATATATATATATATATATGTGTGTGTGTGTGTGTGTGTGTGTGTGTGTGTGTGTGTATACATGTGTGTGTGTGTGTATCTTATGCTATTTATTTCAAATATTTTTGGTATAGATTATGTTTCCTTTTTTTCCATCATATTATGATTCAGTTTGGTTATTTGTAGGCTTCATTGAAGTCTTCTTTGGCTAAATTTGCGAGAATGTGTGTATTTTATTTTGCATTATGTTTGAAAGATGTTGAAATAGGTTGATTTCCGGTTTACCAATACCTAGAGAACAATAATTTTGAAATTAATGGATGAAAAAGTCACTGCAATTCGCTTAATGGGATTTCAAAATGAATTTGTTGGCTATATATGAAGAGTAGAATTGAGAAGATGTATGTCCTCTGCTTGTTCTGAAAGATCGAACTATTTGCTGTATATGATTAAATAGGAGAAACACACCTCAAGTTGTGAATGGGAAGCCAACAAAGGGGAACTGAATATATGAGCTTTCAGATGCAAACAACCATATCATGTTTTCTAATTTCAGGTATATTTTTGTTGTTGTTGCAGGAGCTCAACAATCCATTGGTCCTTATTTACGATAAGAAGATTTCAGATGCAAACTCCCTAGTCCGCATACTGGAACTTGCTAAAAAGGTACTTGCTAATATCACGATTATGAGAAAACATACATGGTAACCCATGTGTGGTGAAATTTGAGGTGAAGTTTGATTTCCCTTTACTTTCACAGAACAACAGAGCTCTTTTAATTGTCGCTGAGGATGTGGAAAGCGATGCTTTAGCCATGCTTGTATTGAACAAACATCATGCCGGCCTCAAGGTAATTGATTCATGGTGCTATCTTCAGCATAACAGTTGTTAGTTTAATTAAACAATAGGAACATAATCCTTTTTTGTTTGTGTATGATTGTTTTGCCAGTAGAAGCTACGTGACGTGTCCATGCACACACCTGATTTTTTCTTTCATACATATGTACATGTGTGTGTGTATACACACACTTGCTATAGGTATGTGCTATTAAAGCTCCTGGTTTTGGTGAAAGTAGAAGAGCAAATTTAGAGGATCTTGCCATTGTTACTGGTGGTGAGGTGAGAACATGTCCATGGTTATCCTAAAAGATCGTTGTTGTAGACATGAAGTATGCTAAAAGTCGTCGTATTATCCAATATTCTTGATATATTTAAATATCTTGCAGGTTATCACTGGAGATAGAGGACTTAGCCTTGACAGTGTTCAATTAGATATGTTTGGTACTGCAGGAAAGGTAAAATATAATTCTATCTAATATAAAAAGGCATGATTAGTATGGTTTCTTATATCTAATACCTTTATTAACCGTGTAGATATCTGTATCTCTGGATGATACCATTGTTTTACATGGTGGCGGTGACAAGAGGCTTATTGAAGAAAGGTGTGAACAGGTAATTCAATTCAGAGTCAGTTATGTTGGATATAAAGATTGCAAGGTTTGCATCTTCAGCGTAAAAATTAAAAATGATTCTTTAGTCAGTGGCAAGTCCAAGATTTTGAAGCTGTAAATTTTATTTCTCCTAGTTACATTTTCTATAACCCGCAAGTTGCTTGTCTAATTTTGTGTTGTATCAGTCCGGTTAAGCCATACAATACAAATGTTAATTCCATATCGATCTACTAGCCATGACATGAGTAGCATGGATACAAAAGGGGATGCACGTTATAAGATGCGTGTACAAAATTTGACACTTTTTTTAAAATTATACTTTGTTGTTGGAAGTAACATATTGGTAACCTTGTAAAACCATTAGTCTTTTGTTTATTAAGTTTTGAATTTACACTGACAGCTAAGAACGTCCATTGAGCAAAGCACTGCTATATTCGACAAGGAAAAAGCTCAGGAGAGGTTATCAAAGCTTTCAGGGGGTGTAGCTGTTTTAAAGGTTTTACTCTGCTGTCCGTTTTCTACATTTTTGATATAATAAACGCTAGCGTATGATGCATGATATATGCATGCATGTAATGTAGAGGTGTGATATGGTATGAAAGTTGAAACTGTGTTTAATTATGATATGACTGAAACAAACGTTGGCAGACCTTGTTATGCATGTGTTTTTCTTATTAATAATCACCGATGATATATGTGTGTTTATTGCTTGAATTTGAATATATGGCATAGATTGGTGGAGCTAGCGAAGCAGAAGTTGGTGAGAAAAAAGATAGAGTTACAGATGCTTTGAACGCTGCAAGAGCAGCTGTTCAGGAGGGGATTTTGCCGGGTAAATAACAGTTTTCCATTTACTCGCACACAATATTTGTTCACATCATAAATTGTATTAAATGGGTAATGGTAGGTGGTGGTGTTGCTCTTCTATACGCTGCTAAAGAGTTGGACAAAATTCAAACTTCCAACAGCGATGAGAAAGTCGGAGTTCAGATAATTCAAAATGCTCTTAAGGTAAACTCGTTTACTATCCTGGTGGTTGTAACCATGTTTAATTACACTAAAATAATCCTGATGCCTGAATGAAAATAATGGTTTTGTATAGGCACCCGTGTACACCATTGCTTCAAATGCAGGCGTTAACGGTTCAGTAGTTGTTGGAAAATTACTGGAACAAGACGATTTTAATTTAGGATACGATGCTGCTAAAGGTATGATAACCGCTACCATCACTTAATTATATGTTTTGCAATCAGCTGAATGTCAATATAATAGGTTATTCCTTAAATATCACAAATTCTTGTAATAGTTGTTAAATGTGGACTGTTCATGAATCTTAATCTTAATTGTGCTATTTTAGGTGAGTATGTTGACATGGTAAAAGCTGGAATTATTGACCCGCTAAAAGTTATCCGAACCGCTTTAGTAGATGCAGCCAGGTTTGAATCACTATGTTCAAATATTTTACATTTATGATTTGTGCAGAGATTCTGATTAATACGCTGTGTTGCAGCGTGTCGATGCTGCTGACTACTACTGAAGCTTCAGTTGTTGAGAGGGGGGATGCGAAGGTCGGTTCTACTACAAGCCCCACGAGCGATTTTGGTTACTGATGAATTCATAGATGAAGTCGAAGGAGACGATTGAGCTTTTTGTACACTAGAATTTAAGATACGGTTGCAACTTTGAATCTGGAGAGGAAAGAACAGTCAAAAGTTTAACCGAGGGTGTGGACATGAATGCCCACCATACATGTTCCTTATATTGTTGCAGTTTGCAGAGCAATATCTGTTTTCTAATAACATTATACAAAATATTCAAAGTAATTTATATGGCTCCTGATTTCGGTACCCCCTTAGTGCTGTTTGATATCGACTGAAAGGTTCATTTTTTAAATTATATTTGTTTGGTGTTTTGTTGAACGTTGGAATCCAAATGCTTCTGTTGTGGCTTTGAATGATAATTGGAAGTGGAACCCAAGATGGGTATAGATTTGGATGTGTGGAAATGAGTGTTGGTTGCACCAAACTTTTCATCCACAAAATTCAACCCTTGGTTGCCACATGTTGTTTCGTGGGATATGGTTGTATCCAAGAACTAAAAAATACTTCTGCAATTTTTTTTTTTTTTTTTTTTTTTTTTTTTTTAAATAGAGTAAAAATAGGAACATCATCTCTAGGGATCCGAGCGCTCTAACGTTCTCCTTTCTCCTCCTGATTGCAGGTCCAATGCTTTCCTCATCACTTTCATCCTTCTCCAAATGCCCATAACGACCCTAGCCTAAAAAGGAAAAGGCTCCAACTTCCCTAATCTAGCCAACCCCTTCCACTCAACTTTCGTGCCTACTCGATCCTCGTGACGTCGCCACCACGGCTTCTTCTGTTTGCCGCCGGCAGGCACAACGCTACCGTTGATATCGTTCTTGGAATCGGCAGTGGCCATGGATGCGTCTTTCGAGATCGAGGAGGATGGGATGCAAGAATCAAAGCAATTTAAGTGAAATCAAGGAAAAATTAAATCTCAAAACCCACCTAGGACGATAAATCTTGAATTTGGAAGGATTCAAAGTGGATTCAACAACGAGGATTTTAATTTTTAGAAGAATTTCAGATCGGATCGGTATTTGCGAAGGGTAAAGAATAAAAAAGTGAAGTGGGTCCGATATTTATAGTAGCGAATAAGAGACTCTTCGCCTCCCCTCCCTGATGTGACTACATTGTCAGAGTTTAGATCGACATAATCTAAGTCCAGTTGGAGGTCCTAGATAAATTCAGATAGTTTTTAGGCATACTTGCACGTTTATTTGTATTGTCTGTCGATGAATTCTATTTTCCTCTTGATATTGTAAGACCAGTTTTAGGGAACTGGTCAGAGATTAGGGACAAAATGCAAGTGACTAAAGTGATAGCGAAGAAATTGTTCTTTCAAAATCTTCATCCTCTCAACAGTAGAAGCATGAAGCACAATTGGCTTTGAAGTAGTGGTCTCAGTGAACTTACGCTTAGTTGGGACCACCGCCGCACTACCCTTGTCTTTGGTATTATCTTGGGGTCCAAGTGTTTCTGTAACGGCCGGGAATTTCGCTAAAATCCGGTTTATTTTGCACCCGGTACATTCAATTGAAGTTTGAAATCGAATTATCGAACTACCGCGCCATTTTCAATTCTATTTATAATTATATATATAATTATTTATATTCTAATGACGATCTATATAACTATATACGTTCGAATTATATTTAAAATCAATTTTTCGTCGATATTATTTAAAATAATTCATTTTAAATATGCAAAATTCGCTAAAATTGCCAAAATAAAAATTTTAAACTGGCTCGCATTTCCGGATTATTACAATCTCCCCCACTTAAAACTTTTCGTCCTCGAAAAGGAACAAAGCCGAAAGTTGTTTAACAATTCAACTCAACTTCCTTTATTTTCGTTATGGCTTAAGTTCTTCAACTTTTCAGTTTCTAAGAAGTTTTCAAATTTTTCAAAAAATTGGCTAACACCCTAAATTTTCGAAAAATTTCGCCATAACCTCCCCTGCACCGGGAGCCACGGGAAAAATCCTGAAATTGCCATATAGGCCTTCTGATCTCAAAAAGAAAAAGAAAAAGCCAAGCGGCTAGCCAATCGGCTCATAAAATCATCATCACCCAAACAAAACAGTAAATTATAGTAAATATGTACCTATTTGTCGGGCAAATAAATTTTATTCTCTGCTCTAGCCTCCTTGCTATGACATGTTCAATGTAAGTACATGTATATGCAAGCAAATGCGACCAATTTTCAATACAGTTCGATATTTTATTCAATTAGGCATAATGGTTCAAAATTATCAACAAATAAACAAACAACACAAACATCAATCAATTAGTGAATTAGAGTTTCAAATTCATAATTTTGATATATATACAAAAATCTCATTTTTGATGCCAAATCACAACAAATAAATCTATCTATATAAGTTTTGGTTCTCACACCAGTCTGATGGAAATATATAGATATCATACCTTCGAAATACGAACACAAATTCTGATGATGATATATCAATCATCAGAATCATCTCCGGGTGTCTAGAATGTGATTCTATATCTATCCAGTATATTAAAACTTCGAATATACGTTCGTGACGCGTATATGCAAAATCTTTATATATTGGATTGTCCAAATTCAAAATAAGTAAATTATTCAAATACGTATAAAACGATTTAAATTTCCAAAACAAAATTGTTTTCATTTGAAAAATATACTCTTCACACTCGTTCTAGGATACTACTGATCCTATCTCTAACGAGTCATTCTAATTGGATATTACTAATCCAATATCTGATGAATTCTTTCAATATCTGATGAATTCTTTCGTATGGTTCTAATGTGTCTTGTTCTCGAGCTCCGTAAACCAAAGCTCTGATACCAAATGTAACGGCCGGGAATTTCGCTAAAATCCGGTTTATTTTGCACCCGGTAAATTCAATTGAAGTTTGAAATCGAATTATCGAACTACCGCTCCATTTTCAATTCTATTTATAATTATATATATAATTATTTATATTCTAATGACGATCTATCTAACTATATACGTTCGAATTATATTTAAAATAAATTTTTCGTCGATATTATTTAAAATAATTCGTTTTAAATATGCAAAATTCGCTAAAATTGCCAAAATAAATTTTTTAAACTGGCTTGCATTTCCGGGTTATTACAGTTTCTTTGGAGGTTTGTCCTGTGGCAATGACTCTTTTGAACGAGGATGGACTTTACTGATTGATTTATTACCTTCACGGGGATTGTAAGAGCTCTTGTGCTTTGTCAGTGTCAAAGCGGACCAAGGAATAGGAGCGCGAATGATGACGATATTTTTGTTGATAGCGCCTTCTTTCCCTTTTTCGGTCCTCCCTGTCGCGATCGTCCTTATATTCCCTCTCGGGATCGGAATAAGTTTTGTACAATCTGTTGCGAAGCTTCTTGGGATCATACCCTCGATTAGACTTAGTTCCTGCAAATCAAAGTGAACCAGTATTAAAACTAGGAAATGAAACGGCAAAGGAGTGTTGTGACGTGCAGTATGGGCGTCATGTGTGTCCCAGTGTACCCCCCCCCTCGAGAGACCAGTAGTCGACGCCTTGCTAATGGGTGTAACTTCTTTAGTTGTAGCCGTTACAAGCTCTCTTTCGGGTGACGAAAAGAATAGCTGAGAATCGATGTCTGCAAAATGGTATTACTCGGATGAAAAGAGCAAAATTTCCAGACCCTTGAAGGGATCCTCAGAAGAGAGTGACCCACCCGCTTGCATTGGTTGGTGCTTTAACTGCTCTCGCGAAGGTGAGGTGTGCGTTGACTGCTCTCCACAAATTCCTTTTGAGCAGTGAGAGACTTCTCCGTTGTAGGCTTTTTAAGAGAAGGGGACTTATAACCTTCCTCGATTGCCCTTCGGGAGACTTCTCCTTTATCTCGTATTCCAAATCGTGACTAGACCTAGGATGGTCTGGATCGATAATAAGATTTGAGTTTCTAGGCCTGACCAATAGCTTCATTGTTATCACAATGTAAAACAGTTGGATCAATAATGGATAGAACTAAGTTTAATAATGAGCTTATTAATCCAAATCCTCCTTCGTGGAATCAATATGCATTTCTTATTTTAAACTAACATCATTCTCAATAAGTAATATGTTATCAACATATAATACTAGGAATACAGACTAAGAAGTGTCCTCGTATGTCTTTTAGGAAGATTTAGGATGTGAGGCGCATGTTAGGTTTTCAAGATCTAACCGAGAACAAATTTTAACACTATAACAATTCATAAATTAGGATTTATATGAAAAACTGTAAATCGAAAACATGCCTAAATCATGGTTTGCGAACTAATGTGACGAATCCAATCGAATCTCAAACTCGTCCCTTGAAGGACTTCGTCTCTATGGTATCCACACGAACGCCAATTCGGTCGTCATACGAATCAAATCAAAGAAGAGAAAATGGAGGTACTTGCCATTATGCAGATTAGGTTTCATTTTAATCTATATTCTTGGTTTTTGTATATGTTAAAAGGAGCACCCCCTTTATGAAATAAACGTGAACCATGAATTAAGGAACCAACCGGTATTCCCATTCCAACGCTGAATGAAATATCAATGGATTGATTTATCCAAAGAATGGTTTTCCCCTTATAATGTTCTAAGTGTTTGACCCTATGGGTTACTACAACATTGGCAATAATTTTAAATCATATTTAAAATTATAAACAGTGAGCGACATTTAGTAATACATCGCTGCTACCCAAGTTATAATAAAGTCAACGATTCGATACAACCTTTTCTATGACCAGTGTTTCAACGTAATTTATTCCTTTTAACCAATGTATCCAAGATTAAACTCGAGGCATGGAACGTATCATCATCTTTATAATTTAATCCTTTTATCTTGATCGATGACCAGATTATATAAAGAAATCAATATTTGAGCACGACCATGCATTTTATAATCATACTCAATCAAGAGGCCCATAGATTTCACTACTTATATTATAGGATTAAATTCCATCTAGATAATTCATATTATTTTTCAATTCGGGATGTATCTGATAATCATCTTTATCGTTTACTCGGTTAAAAGTAACTTTTAATGATATCAAAACACAAATATCCTCGAATAAAATATATAATCATTTCAGGTCTGAGGACCATTACATCACTTTCACTATGAGAATTACTTATGACACTATTAATTATATTCCATGAAGTTTTCTCATGTTGGTTCAGCCTAATACACTACTCTCCAATACGTATTTATGTATTGATATTAATGTCAGATATATGATCAATGAGATATGATCATCAGTCAATCAACATACTAGTTTCAATGTTTTATTGTTGCCCTATGTATAATAAAACTTGACTAGGGACATTTAAGAATTATGATACTTATTATTATATTATACAATCACAGGTTCAAGTCACTTACTTAAAACTATGTAGTTTTGTATTATTATTCTAAGAAGTTCTATTATCTTGATATTCATATTACACATCAAATATAACATAACATAATCTTTTATTTGAAATAAAATATAATATCAATAGTGTTATTAATCACAACAAATGGATTAACTCGAGGGAATAAACTCTAACAATCTCTCACTTGCACTAGAGTTAATCATTCATGTATTATATACCTATGAAACTAATGTGACTATCATTCTTCTGCCGTGATAGAGTTTTTAGTCAGTGGGTCTGCCACATTATTATCTATTCGTACTTTGTAGATATGTATATCTCCTCTGCGAACAATTTCACAGATGAAATTATATTTCTTAAATATGTGTTTGGATCGATAATGAGATCTAGGTTTCTAGACCTGACCAATAACTCCATTGTTATCACAATGTAAAACCATTGAATCAACAATGGATGGTACTAAGTTCAATAATGAACTTCTTGATTCAAACATCCTCCTTCGTAGAATCAATATATATTTCTTGTTTTAAACTAACATTATTCTTAATAAGCAAAATGTTATCAACATATAACACTAGGAATATAGTGTTACTCCAACTAAACTCCTTGTATACGCATGGTTTATTGGTCTTTTATGGTTCCTGAATCTCTTCGATTTCTGTCTTATTTCCGTCGGTACTTTTAGGGACTAGTTCTCTTTTGAAAGTACCAGTTCGAGCAATAAACATTGCTTTCTCAGAAGGTTTGTAGAAACAATAGCCTTTTGTTTCTTTCAGATATCCCACAAAACAACACTTATTCGATTTTGGTCCAAGCATGTCAGAAGCAAGACATTTAATAAGCACCTCACATCCCTAATCTTCATAAAAGATATACTAGAACACTTCCTAGTCCATATCTTATATGGCATCTTCAGAATCGTTTTAGCATGATTATAATTAAGTATGAGCGCAATTGTTTCAAGGGCACAATCCCAAAATTTATTGGAAGATTTATATGACTCATCATTGGTCATACTGAAACGACCCAAACTTGCCCGTAAGGGAAAGCCCGGATTGAGTTGAGAACACGACAAATCAGAACAAAAATAATAGAACATTTCATTGCTTATTACAACAATTTCATCAGAGTACAAGAATATAACAGAGTATGAATCAATAATATACATCAGAAAAAAAAAATCAGAGATTTAAATACATTGCATTAGCAGCGGAAAAATAATACATAACACAACTGAAAGAAATACACGGAGACAAAGCTTTCCGAATATAGCTCCAGCTGTAGATCCAGGATCCTGGGAAAATAATATCTGCAAAACCAAAACTACTGGCTGCTCATATGGAAAATATGGGCACCCAGAGATTAGGTTAAAACAATAAACTTCAGGTTAGTCATGGGACTGGTGTGAGAACTAAAACAGTTATTTAAAACTTTACTTTAAAAATAAAGTAAATCAAGGGACCATGCCGTATAACACGGAACGGGTTTTCCTAAGAATACCAGCGCATAAAACAAACATCGCAATGTTTTTCGAAAAAATGAAGCTATTATAAGACTCAGGCCGCAACACACAATGCAGCGCAGGCTGAAGGATAGAGTTTTCCCTTATAATAGCCAAACATGCTTGACACGTTATAAAACAAATCATTTTACTATTACTATAAGTGTATAGTGTCAAAAACAACTTCAAATATAAATGTATCAATCATAGACGACATAAGTATCATATACTATGTCGTCATACTAGTTTTACAACTAAAACTGAAATGTCACGTACTGGAAATTGGATTTCCATCATGAACCGAGGCCATGGATGGCTCCTCACCAATTCGAGACAATCTAGCAAATGCCTCAGGATCCCCTGTAGTGAACCCTTGTAACGGTTGGGCCGGTCCACCCTTACTTTTGTGGATTAATTATTCCTGAATACACGTTTCTCGGTCCTATCAGACTTATCCATCGGCCCCGTAGTGACCGATATATCCAAGGTGCCTCTCTATCCATCATCCACATAGGTAAAAATATAAATGTCTGGGCTCTATACCATGACACCACCCATAGCTAGAAAGAAACGTCGTGCACTCCCAACGATCCGATCCTGTTTTTAACTCATACCGAGGTTTGAGGCTTGCGAATTAACGCTATACACAAAGCTATGTTATTTAAAATCGTGCTTTGATAATCACCCACAAGACTCTGCTTTTCAATAGAAGCCTTGATCACTGCATCTCTGCATGCCACACTGATAATTCACGCCATGCAACTGATGTTTATCGATATATAACCTCTAAGCTTGTACGTCTCAGAGAAGGGTGTTAAGAAAGAGAATAAATTCTCCGCCACCAAACAGATATATATTTAATAGAAATCAATTAACATAGAATAAAATCCAATGTCAGACACACATCCATTTACTAGTTCGTTCTGGGTCTGAACGAAACAGGAGGCACCTTATTCCTCGTCCCATATGTCCAATACAGGAGAGAGGTCCTCGCATATCCGGTCGATCTACAAGTACGTCTGCATGATCACCACTCATTACCTTATCCTGGGTGTATAGCCCAATCAAGACATCAATAATCATCCAAATGATGTGATGATCTCCGGTCTTCAACCACCGTCTTCATCGTCGACTTATCGTCAAATCAATTATTCAGAATGGGTATAAACCCGGCCTTTCCGAATAATTCACGTATCTTATAATCAAGTACTATAAAAACGCAACATCCGTCTCATTCCAATCCAGAATATTCTTTTATTCAAATATTCACATCTTATAGGGAAGATTCCAATTAATTTTATCAAAGATAAATTCTTTTTAATTTATTCTTTAATCTTCCATTGGATAACAATCCTAAACCAAATTAAGGTTTATCAACTAGTCGGGATTATCGAGCCTTACCGAAGTAATCAATTTATTTATTAATCCCAATCCCAACCTATTCATCCCATGGAGCAAAACTGGTAATACTCCATATCTAACACCACAGTGTTATCGGTAAATTTAATTACCATTTCACGTTCAAATCTAATTAAAGATTTAACTATCGCCTGGAGTAAAACTGGTGGTACTCCATTCTCAATCATTTCCTAAATTTGATAATTTAAATGATCACATTCACATTTCAATCTAATTAAAGATTCATTAAAACTCCACTTAGTTTTAATCTTCCAACAATCATTATTAATGATTATTTAACTTTGGGAAATCAAACATGCCGCATCGACAATCTACACCGTAGCATCGATTTTTGACGATATATAACCTCTAAGCTCGTACGTCTCAGAGAAGAGTGTTAAGCAAGAGAATAAATTCTCCGCCACCATACAGATATATATTTAGCAGAGATCAGCAATACAGTTCGAAATACAATGTTAGACATGTAATCCTGTCTTTAATTGGGTTAAAGAACTAATGTCGTTTAAAACACAGTTCATGATAAACCCAAAATCACATTTCATTAATTATGGAATCTTCAGGGAAAACAGATCAATATATAATTGATATCAATTTCCTATCTGACTAATAATATAAATGGAATAACAACAAAGCCTTTTAAATTCCATATATATTAACAGTCTTCCTCCACAGAAGCTCACTTCGATTATTACCAAATCGAATTTCATTCCATTCCAATTTATTTTATTAAATTGGAAAACTTGACTTTGGAAATTTTCCACTAAATCTTAATAAAAGATCTATATATTCCAAATCACATTTCACTGTTACTCGGGTTAAAGAACGAATGTCGTTAAAAACACATTTCACAATAAATCCAATTCACATTCCATTTTATCCCAATTACTAAATATAGCTGGAAACTCTAATAATCTTAATTAAAAGATTTATTCTTTTCACATGGGTTTAAAAACAGTGTTACAGATGACACCATTCATGACAAACCAAAAATCCAATTTGATATTAAATATAAGGCCCCAAACAGAAATAATATCGGCCTATATTCAATATCAAATTCTGCAACCAACACATATCGTATGGGGAATAACGATATATATCTATCTTCCAAATTCCTCCACAATATCCGTATAATCATGGAATCCAATATCAAAATATCTCGAAGATGATTTCTATTCAAATCCATTCTAATTCATACACTGGAAAATTTTTGGTTAGATTAAAACCAGTCACCAATCCAATTTAGTTATTTAAAAACGTTGGATTATCTTACTAGTTAATAACTAGTTCATTTTAATAAAAATATATTTTATCTTTACAAATGTGGAATTTTTCATCCCAATTCTTTTTAAATCATTCACTATGATTTTACACAAATTATTAATGTTTTTAATAATTTTATCAAGGCCCATAGAGTCGGTTTCCAATAACGGCTACCGAACTGCATCCATAGCGACCTTTTCCAAATTTGATTTGGACATAATTCCAAATCCCACCATTCAAATTTAAATCTCTTATATTCATTGGAAAGCTCTTTTTGACACGAACCCAAAGGTTCTGGTTTTAGGAGAATCTGACGGTCGGATCTCCCGTAATGTCAATTCGAAGTCAATGGTCTAAATTTGCGAACGGTCGCTGCGCGGCGCGTTCTATTCGGGCCATTAATATATATAATATATATTTCGTTCAAAACATATTTTATAAATTCGTTTTAAAAACGATTCCCACTTTCATTTCAATTTTGAATCAAAATTGAATACTTCTTATCATTGTAATGTTTAAATGATAATATTTTCAAAATATCACATTTTGAAATCATTTCCTTTTTAGTATTCATTAAAAAAATGAATAAAATCGATGTAAATCTCGTTCGTGTCAAAATAGCGCATAACTTCAAAACGGCTTCCCATATTTCAATATTTTTGTGTTCATCCAAAACCGAACATAAATTCACATTTTAATCTTTTACTGAATACTATTTTAAAATATTCGTTATTTTAAAATATTTCATTTTAAAATATTCGTTATTTTAAAATATTCGTTATTCCTGAATTGGAATCAAACACAATCAATTACCATATAATGTTATTTACATGGATTTCATACAACACATTTATACAACAACAATGATAAACAATAATCCATCATCCAGAGTGCATTACACAACTGCATAAGCATTAAATATAAATGATTAACCCTCATAATAGTCTATCAACCAATCAATTGACATACAACTAAACAATTGGGATTAGTGTACATCAAATATCATCCCAATACCCGTGTGGGGTTTCAACCAACAAATACCGAATATTATTTGTGCAGTCGGGCAATGTGTAAACTTTATCATCCCAATCAATGTCAGTTAAATGGGTGTACATAAATAAATCGACCGATTTGTAAATGAATATTTATTTCAGGAGAATTTTATGTCGTTCATATATACGTAAAAAATATATTTTTAACGATAAAATATTTTGTTCAACACTTGACTATTTTTAATAGTCCATACTTTCAATAAAAAAATGATATTTTTACTGTTCATACATTGTATTCAACATATGAATATTTTATATAGTTCATATACACATTAAAAATTGTGTTTTTATTGAATAAATATTTATTTCAGAAAATTTCAGCATTATAACGGGGCGATATTAGAACCGGAGTAATGTCTAGCATTACAATCCAGTATATCACAAAACCACAATACAATTCATTTTCACAACACAGTCAATTTCACCATAATTCAATCAAAACAACATACGTGGTTTGTACAATAAATAGTGTCGGGGGCTACTAAGCGCCATCTACAACCTAGTATATTTTTAACTGTAAAATAATTAGAGTGAGAATGAGTTCTCACTTTTGGTTTCCACTCCGTCATTCTTTATTGGATGGTAGTTTTAATAAAATTAACCAGCTTCAAAAGATTTGTTCCACCGCGTAGTGTTCTTTACCGTGATTTCAATGCAATCTGTTTCACGAAGTTTATATTAAAAATCATATATTTTAAATAACGCTATTTCTATTTAAAAATCACATTTTTAATACCATTCTAAATATATAATAAAAATCATATTTTTATTTAAAACTATTTCATAATAAAAATTACATTTGTTTCCAATGTTACATATATTTTAAAATTTTCATTTTTAAAACCATGCTTTTCATATTAAAAATCATATTTATTTTTCTTTCTAAATGTTATTTATATATATAAAATAAAAATAAAAATCAGATCTTTACTTAATTACTAAGTTAATTAAACTAGTTAACAAAACTCACTGTTTTTCTTCTTCGTTCATTGTCTGCAAACCACTCCAGCATAGGGCTTTAATTCGCAACCACCAGAGGCCACCTGGGTCCGATCAGCCACGGCTACAACCTCTGCCAACACGAGTTCCGCCATCGCCTACCATCCCTTAAAGCTCGGTGGTCCCTACTCCTTAAAACCGAGCACGACGTCAGCTATTTTGGATGGAAATTTCGGCCTCCATGCCAAACGAAACTTGAACATCGCGGTATCATTTAGAAGATGGTGAAGCGCTCTCTGATTTTGTTTTAGAAACCATGATGTAATTCAGTGTAGTTTGGAATCAATTTAAGAATTAAAATCTGAAGCTTCGTTTGTTCATTTTGGAAGAGGAGCGGTGGGTTTCTGAGGTTTGACCATGGCGGAAATTGTAATGAGGGTTTGACTGTATGTGAAGAGTATATATACTATATTCTATTTAATTTAATTCCAAAAATTGTTATTTTCCAGTCCGAACTCCAAATCAAACCCAGCGACTGTCGCCCCTAACCAAATACCCTCATTCCGGACACAATGGGATATGTTTCGTAAGTCAATTCAATCGTTTCACAGTTTTTCCATTTAAATTAATATATAAATCAATATATTGAATTTTAAACGTACATTTTAATTTACCGGGGCCACATACTAACTCCACAAATTACAGAAAAATTATTTTTAGCTATGTTTTGACGATACGGTCCTAACAAAACTAATTTCGTCAAATTTGGAGACCGTTTGAAAAATGGTCATTTTCCAGTTGATTAAATTCAAATTGAATTGGCCAAACGCGTTTAAATTCACCATGCTCACATATCAATTCCAAAAATTATGAAAATTGGAATTTTCAACAAAAGTAATTTAATCAACTTAACTTTCATTCTGGCTAAATTTACGAGGAATTCACCACGCTCACATATCAGCTCCATTCCAACAAAAGTGGTTTCGTCGAAAATGGAGGTCGTTTGTAAAATGACTATTTTTAAGGGCTTTATATATATATATATATATATATATATATTCCATAGCGACTATTTTGAATTTTAAACTGGACATAATTTTCTATTTATATAATGAAATCTTAGTTTTTCACATTTGTTAGAAAGATATAACTAAACAGATTCAAATATTTCTTGTTTTTTTTACTGAAATCCGATTTATTTTGAATTCTATACATTCATTTGAAATTAGAAATCGAATTTTCAAACTACCGAGTCATTTCAGGCTCGTTTTATAACTAAAATAAATTTATTCATTCTAACTTCGATTTAAATAAATTTTTAGTCATTATTATTTAAAATAAATCATTTTAAATATTCGAAATGCATTAAAATAACTAAAATAAATTTTTTATATTGGTTCAGAAATTCCAGGTTGTTACAATCTCCCCCACTTATAATCTTTTCGTCCTCGTAAAGGAATGGAGCTGAAAGTTGTTTAACTAACCAACTTAACTTTCATTCTGGCTTTCATTCTTCAACTTTACAATTTCTAAGAATTTTCAAATTTTTCAAAAATTTGGCTAACACCCTAAATTTTCGAAAAAATTCGCTGTAACCTCATTTGTACGAGGAAACCTTTAAAACCGCAACTTGCCTCACAGGGCCATCATTAATCAAAAAGAAAAAGCCAATCGGCTCATAAAATCATCAAAACCCAAGAAAATAGTAACATGTACCTATTTGTTGGGCTTACAATTTTATTCCTCTTCTTAGTTTCCCTGCTATGACCTATTCACGCATATATATGTACACGTATGCAATTTCAATCAATTTTCAATTCAGTTCAATATTTGACTTGATTTGGCTTAATTCAGCTTTATTATCATATTGGTTTAAATTAATTATCATTCCAATATTTTTATTAGTTATACTAATAATCACATATCACAACCAGCAATCAATTAGTTGAATAGCTTTTCAAATATATAATTTTCTATATATACATACAAATCATATTTTTAGTGTCAAATCACAAACAATAGACTCTACCTAAGTTTTAGTTCTCACACCAGTCAAATGGAAATATATAGATTTCCCACTTTTGAAACTCGAGCACAAATACTGATGATGATCGATCAGTCACCAGAATTATCCCCGGGGGACTAGAGTGTGATTCTATATCTACCCAGTATATTTAAGACTTCAAATATACGTTCCTGATGCGTATATGCAAAATCTTCATATACTCGATTGTCCAAATTCAATATTAAATAAAGTACTCAAATACGTATAATAAGATGAAATTTTCAAAACTAAATTTGTTTTTCATAAATAATACTCTTCTAACTCATGCTAGGACACTACTGATCCTATCTCTAACGAGTCATTCTTATTGGATATTACTAATCCAATCCCTGATGAATTCTTTCATTTGGTTCTAATGTGACTTGTTCTCGAGCTCTATAAACCAATGCTCTGATACCAAAACTGAAACGACCCAAACTCGCCCGTAAGGGGAAGCCCGAATTGAGTTGAGAACACGACAAATTAGAACAAAAACAATAGAACACTTCATTGCTTATTACAACAATTTCATCAGAGTACAAGTATATAACATAGTATGAATAAACAATATACATCAGAAAAATATCAGAGATTTAAATACATTACATTAGCAGCGGAAAAATAATACATAACACAATTGAAAGAGATACACGGATACAAAGCTTTCTGAATATAGCTCCAGCTGTAGATCCAGGATCCTGAGGAAATAATATCTGCAAAACCAAAACTACTACCTGCCCATGTGGAAAATGTGGGCACCCAGAGTTTACGTTAAAACAATAAACTCCTGGTCAGTCATAGGACCAGTGTGAGAACTAAAACAGTTATTTAAAACTTTACTTTAAAAATAAAGTAAATCAATGGACCATGCTGTATAACACGGAATGGGTTTCCTCCGAAGAATACCAGTGCATAAAACAAACAACGCATTGGAAAAATGAGGCTATTATAAGACTCAGGTCCCATCACACAATGCAACGCAAGCCGGAGGATAGAGTTTTCCCTTATAATAGCCAAACATGCTTGATACGTTACAAAACAAATCATTTTACTATTACTAGAAGTGAATAGTGTCAAAAATAACTTCAAATATAAATGTATCAATCATAGACGGCATAGCTACTATATACTATGTCGCCATACAAGTTTTACAACTAAAACCGAAATGTCACGTATTGGAAATTGGATTTCCATCATGAGTCGAAGCCAGGGATGGCTCCTCACCGATTCGAGACACTCTAGTAAATGCCTGAGGATTCCCCCTAGTGAACCCTTGAAACGGTTGGGTCGGTCCACCCTTACGTTTGTGAATTAATTATTCCTGAACACACATTTTTCGGTCCTTTCGGACCTATCCATTGGCCTTGTAGTGACCTATATATCCGAGGCGCCTCGCTAACCATCATCCACATAGGTAAAAATATAAATGTCCGGGCTCTATACCATGAGACACCCATAGCTAGAAAGAAACGTCGTGCACTCCCAATGGTCCGATCTCGTTTTTAACTCATACCGAGGTGTGAGGCTCGCGGATTAACGCTATACATAAAGCTATGATATTTAAAGCCTGGCTTTGATCATCAACCACAAGACTCTGCTTTTCAACAGATATCTTGATCACTGCATCTCTGCATGCCACACTGATAATTCACGCCAGCAACTGATGTCTATCGATATATAACCTTTATGCTCGTACGTCTCAGAGAAGGGTGTTAAGCAAGAGAATAAATTCTCCGCCACCAAATAGATATATATTTAATAGAAATCAATTAACACAGAATAAAATCCAATTTCAGACACACATCCATTTACTAGTTCGTTCTGGCTTTGAACGAAACCAGAGACATCTTATTCCTCATCCCATAAGTCCAATACAGGAGAGAGGTCCTCGCATATCTGGTCGGTCTCCAAGTACGTCTTGATGATCACCACTTATTACCTTGTCCTCGGTGTACAACCCAATCAAGACATCAGTAATCATCCAAACAATGTGAAGATCTCCGGTCTTCAACCACCGTCTTCATCGTCAATTTATCGTCGAATCAATTATTCAAAATGGTTATAAACCCGGCCTTTCTGAATAATTCACGTATCTTATAATCAAGTGCTATAAAAACAAAATATACGCCTCATTCCAATATAGAATATTTTATTCAAATATCCACATCTTATGGGAAAGGTTCCTATTAATTTTATCAAAGATGAATTCTTTTAAATTTATTCTTTAATCTTCCTTTGGATAACAATCCTAAACCAAATTAAGGTTTATCAACTAGTCGGGATTATCGAGCCTTACCGAAGTAATCATTTTATTTATTAATCCCAATCCCAACCTATTCATCCTGTGGAGCAAAACTGGTAATAGTCCATATCTAACACCATGGTATTATCGGTAAATTTAATTACCATTTCACGTTCAAATCTAATTAAAGATTTAACTATCGCCTGGAGTAAAACTGGTGGTAATCCATTCTCGATCATTTCCCAAATTCGATAATTTAAATTATCACATTCACATTTCAATATAATTAAAGATTCATTAAAACTCCACTTAGTTCTAATCTTCCAACAGTCATTATTAATGATTATTTAACTTTGGGGAATCAAACATGTCGCATCGACAATCTACACCGTACCATCGATTTCTGTCGATATATAACCTCTAAGCTCGTACGTCTCAGAGAAGGGTGTTAAGAAAGAGAATAAATTCTCCGCCACCAAATAGATATATATATTTAGCAGAGATCAACAATATGGTTCGAAACACAATGTAGACATGTAATCTTGTCTTTAACTAGGTTAAAGAACTAATGTCGTTTATAACACAATTTACGATAAACCCGAAATTACATTCCATTAATCATGAAATCTTCACGGAAAACAGATCAATATATAATCAATATCAATTTCCGTATTTGACTAATAATATAAATTAAATAACGATGAAGCCTTTTAAATTCCATATATATTAACAGTCTTCCTCCACAAAAGCTCACTTCGATTACTACCAAATCGAATTCCATTCCAATTTATTTTATTAAATTGGAAAACTTTACTTTGGAAAATTTCCACTAAATCTTAATAAAATATTTATATATTCCAAATCACATTTCACAGTTAATTGGGTTAAAGAACGAATGTCGTTAAAAACACAGTTCACAATAAACCCAATTCACATTCCATTTTATCCCAATTACTAAATAAAACTGGAAACTCTAATAATCTTAATTAAAAGATTTATTCTTTTCACACGGGGTTTAAAAACAGTGTTACTGAAGACGCCATTCATGACAAACCCAAAATCCAATTTGATATTAAATATAAGGCTCTAAACAGAAATTATATCGGCCTATATTCAATATCAAATTCTGCAACCAACACATATCGTATGGGGAATAACGATATATATCTATCTTCCAAATTCCTCCACAATATCCGTATAATCACAGAATCGAATATCGAAATATCCCGAAGATGATTTCTATTCGAATCCATTCCAATTCATATATTAGAAAAATTCTGGTTAGATTAAAACCATTCAACAATCCAATTTATTTATGTGAAAACGTTGGATTATCTTACTGGTTAATAACTAGTTCATTTTGATAAAAATATATTTTTATATTTACAAACTTGGAATTTTCATCCCAATTCTTTTCAAATCATTTATTATGATTTTTCACAAATTATTAATATTTTTAATAATTTTTTCAAGGCCCGTACAGTCGGTTTCCAATAACAGCCACTAAACTGCATCCATAGCGACCTTTTCCAAATTTGATTTGGACATTATTCCAAATCCAACCGTTCAAATTTAAATCTCTTATACTCATTGGAAAGATCTTTTCGATATGAACCCAATGGTCTTTTTTAGGAGAATCCGACGGTCGGATCTCCCGTAATGTCAATTCGAAGTCAATGGCTGAAATTCATGAGTGGTCGTGGCGCGGCGCGTTCTATTCAGGCTATTAATATATATAATATATATTTCGTTCAAAACGTATTTTATAAATTCGTCTTAAAAACGATTTCCACTTTCATTTCAATTTTAAATCAAAATTGAATACTCCTTATCATTATAATATTTAAATGATAATATTTTCAAAATATCACATTTTGAAATCATTTCCTTTTCGATATTCATCATAAAAATGAATAAAATCGATATAAATCTCGTTCGTGTTAAAATAGCGCATAACTAATCAACACGCTTCCCATATTTCAATATTTTCGTGTCCATCCAAAATCGGACATCAAATTCACATTTAATCTTTTACTGAATATTATTTTAAAATATTCATTATTCTAAAAATATTCGTTATTTTGGAATATTTCGTTATTAAAAAATATTTGTTATTTTAAAAAATTCGTTATTCCTGAAATGGAATCAGACACAATCAATTACCATATAATGTTATTTATATGGATTTCGTACAACACATGTATACAACAACAATGATAAACAATAATCCATCATCCAGAGTGCATTACACAACTGCATAAACATTAAATATAAATAATTAACGCTCACAACAGTCTGTCAACCAATCGATTGACATACAACTAAGCAATCAGGATTAATGTACGTCAAATATCTTCCCAGTACCCGTGTGGGGTTTCAACCAACAAATATTAAATATTATTTGTGCAGTCGGGCGACGTGTAAAATTTATCGTCCCAATCAATGTTAGTTAAATTGGTTTACATAAACAAATCTTCGGATTTGTAAATGAATATTTATTTTCATTTCAGGAGAATTTTGTGCTATTCATATATACGTTAAAAATTATATTTTTAACGATAAAATATTTGTTTCAACACTTGACTATTTTTAGTAGTTCATACTTTCAATAAAAATGATATTTTTATTGTTCATACATTTTATTCAACACATGAATATTTTATACAGTTCATATACACATTAAAAATTATATTTTTAATGAATAAATATTTATGTCAGAAAATTTCGATGTTATAATGACGCGATATTAGAACTGGAGTAATGTCCAGCATTACCCCTCTCCTGATACTGGCTCGCGCCATACACAATCAATCCAATCAATCACAAAACCACAATACAATTCATTTTCACAATATAGTCAATTTCACCATAATTCAACCCAAACAACATACATGGTTTGTACAATAAACAGTGTCGAGGGCTACTAAGCCCCGTTTGCAACCTAGTATATTTTAACTGTAAAATAATTAGAGTGAGAAGGAGCTCTCACCTTTGGTTTCCACTCCGTCATTCTTTATTGGATGGTGGTTTTAATAAAATTAACCAGCTTCCAGATTTGTTCCACCGCGTAATGGTCTTTACCGTGATTTCAACGCAATCTGTTTCACGCAGTTTATATTAAAAATCACATATTTTTAATAACGCTATATCTATTTAAAATTACATTTTTAAATCAAGGCTATTTTATTTTAAAAAAGAATCACATTTTTAATACCGTTCTATATATATAATAAAAATCATATTTTTATTTAAAAATATTTCATAATAAAAATTTCTTTTTCATTCCAATGTTATATATATTTTAAAATTTTCATTTTTTAAACCATGCTTTTCATATTAAAAATCATATTATTTTTCTTTCTAAATGTTATTTATATATATAAAAAAAAAATCAGATCTTTACTTAATTACTAAATTAACTAAACTAGTTAAAAAACTCACTGTTTTTTTCTTCGTTCACTGTCTACAAACCACTCCAGCCTAGGACTTCAATTCGCCACCGCTAGAGACCACCTGGGTCCGATCACCCGCCTCTACAACCTCCGCCACACGAGCTCCACCATCGCATGCCACGGCTTGAAGCTCGGTGGTCCCCTCCTCCCTAAAATCGAGCACGACGTCGGCTGTTTTGGCTGGAGATTTCGGCCTCCACGCCAAACGAAACTTGATCATCGCGATATCATTTAGAAGATGGTGAAGCGCTCTCTGATTTTGTTTTAGAAACTATGACGTAATTTGGTGTAGTTTGGAATCAATTTAAGAATTAAAATCTGAAGCTTCGTTCATTCATTTTGGAAGAGGAGCGGCGGGTTTCTAAGGTTTGAGCACAGCGAAAATTGTAATGAGGGTTTGATCGTATGTAAAGAGTATATATATATACACACTATATTCTATTTAATTTAATTCCAAAAATTGTTGTTTTCCAATCCGAACTCCAAATCAAACCCAACGACCGTTGCCCCTAGCCAACCCCCTGTTTGGGCACAACATGATATGTTTCGTAAGTCAATTCTATCGTTTCGATCAGTTTTTCCATTTAAATTAATATATAAATCAACATATTGAATTTTAAACGTACATTTTAATTTACCAGGGTCACATACTGACTCCAAAAATTACAGAAAAATTATTTCTAGCTATGTTTTGACAATACAGTCCTAACAAAACTAATTTCGTTGAATTTGGAGACTGTTTGAAAAATGGCCATTTTCCAGTTGATTAAATTCAAATTAAGTTGACCAAACGCGTTTAAATTCACCACGCTCACATATCAATTCCAAAAATTATGAAAATTGGAATTTAGCAATAATTTGACATTTCAGATTCAACAAAAGCGGTTTCATGAAAACGGAGGTCGTTTGCAAAATGGCTATTTTTAAGGGCTTTATATATATTTAAAAATATATATAAGTTTCAGAGCGACTGTTTTAAATTTTAAACTGGACATAACTTTCAATTTATATAATGAAATCTCAGTTTTTCACATTCGTTAGAAAGATATAATTAAACAGATTCAAATATTTCTTGTTTTATCGAAATCCGATTTATTTTGAATTCTGTACATTCATTTGAAATTAGAAATCGAATTTTAAAACTACCGAGCTATTTCAAGCTTGTTTTATAATTAAAATAAATTTATTCGTTCTAACTTTGATTTAAATAAATTTTTAGTCATTATTATATAAAATAAATCATTTTAAATATTCAAAATCCATTAAAATAACTAAAATAAAAATTTTAAATTGGTTCAGAAATTCCGGGTTGTTATACGTATGATATATAGTAAGGTGTGATTTCTCCTTTCAAACACACCATTCCATTGTGGTGTTCCTAGTGAAGTGAGTTGTGATACAATTCCACACTTTATCAGATAGCCATTAAATTTTTGGCTTAAATATTCACCTCCTTGATCTGTTCGAAGTGTCTTTAAAATTTTTCAATGTTGGTTTTAAACTTCATTCTTGAATTCTTTGAACTTTTCAAAGGATTTTGATTTGTGTTTCGTAGGATACACACAATCATATCTACTGACATCATCAGTAAATGTAATGAAGTAATAGAACCTACCTCTAGCTGATGTACTCATTGGTCCACATACATCACTATGTATAAGGCCCAATACATCACTAGCTGGTTCATTGTGTCCAATGAAAGGTGTTTTAGTCATTTTTCCTAATAAACAAGACTTGCAATCTTCATATGTTTCGAAACCAAATGACTTCCAAATTTCATTGGTATGGAGTTTTGATATGAGTTTATTGTTTATATGCCTTAATGACAATGCCAAAGGTTTGTTGGATTTAAATCATTGGATTTAATCCGCTCAGTATTTATATTATAATCAAGCACATTAAAGTTAAGAATTTAAAAAGATCGTTAACTAATTGTGCATTTCCATAAGATATTTTATTTAAATAAAATGAACAACAACTGTCTTTTATTACAAATGAAAATTCAAACTTGTCTAAACAAGATACATAATAACATTTATTTTAATGGAAATTACATAACAACAATCTTTTAATTATTCAGTTAAGCCAGTGGTTGGGACAAGAGGTAGCATCCTATGGATAATGCAGCAATATTTGCTTCATTTCCACTCGTAAGTCCACTTTTCCTTTGGCCAGATTTCTACTCTTTTGAAGTTCCTGTAAATTCACACACACACACAGACACACACACACACACATATGACCCATATCTAGTATCTAATATCAGAGATGTATAATATAGCAACCCGAGGTTTTGGAAAATATCGAAATAATAAAATTATAATTTAATATTTTGGTATTTTCCAAAATCTCGAGCTGTTACATATAAGTAGATAGTTATAACATTTATTTCTTATTCGGTTGAAGTTATATTTTCCCTTTAATTTTCAAATCTTCTAAATATGCACAACAATCATGTATCCTTTTGTTTTGAGGACAATTCTCGAATTTCGTTGTTAGTCAAGAAATTTGATTTAATTCAGTTTATCCTTCTTAAGGATCGATCTTAGTGATAAATTATTGGTGTTATTTACCATTTAATCTATAGGAGATAATAAATGGTAAATGATATTGCAACATATATGTTCTACATAAATACAAATTTTGATAATCAATTTTTTTTACAGAACATTGTATAAATATATAAATTAAGTAAAATATGCTCCCACTCAAATCAAAATCCCTCTATTTATATATATATAAATATTAGTATACATATATCCTAGTGATCCAAGATTCATATCTAATCATCCCTTGAGTTAGCTTTAGCTAATCCCTAAAACACGATCTTTTATGTAGACATCTAATGTCAATTATATCATATATAATTCTTGGATAGCATGATGAACAATTTTTGTTCATTTAAATATTAAATATTTCATGCTCTTTGTCTCTAGGCTCATAATCTTATTATGGCAGCCTAGTTAACTCAGACCCAATTATATAGTTTGATTATCACATTTACTCTAGCGCATATAACCAAAATAAACAGTGCACTAATGTAAGGACCTGCCTTTTTGCCTGGTTTTTGCTGGTAGTTAAACCAACTTAAACAGGTTATAAAGATGGATTGTTAGGGGTACTTAAACATTTTCGCAAAAGTGAAGGAACATTTCCATTATCATTACAATAATATTACATCAGAGTAACAAGAGGTACATCAGAGTACATCGATTACACAATGGAAAAGATACTAAACTCAGTGGAAGAATATGAATACTCGAAGATATAATAGCTCCAACTAAAACCAGAATCCTGCTCTAACCAACTCCAAGGTTAAATATGCAACCAAATTACTATGATACCCGTGTAAAAACTATGTACACCCAAAGTTTAGGTGTGAGAACAATAAACTCCAGGTCAGTCATGGGACTGGTGTGAGAACTCAAAACAGTTGTTTTAGGGTTTATTTTAAAGTTAGGTAATTTACCGGACCACACCACTAACGCGGAACTACTCCATGTGAATACCGGTGTATAGAAATTCGCAATGACTTCTTGAAAAATGACATTAACATAAGGTCTAGCAGCACACACAATGCAAACGCACAATTGGGCAATGTTTCTCCTTATGCAGTTAAAAATGCCTTTGATACGCTAAAATCCTCTTTCATGTCATTATTAGTGCGTAGTGTGAAAACCTTTCGAAAGTAAATGTATTAAAATAGCCAGCATAGGTACCATATACTATACTGACATATAGTGTACAACTAAAACTGTACGGGATCATAGTGGAGATTAGGTTTCCAACAATGACCAGGCAAAGGAACTTCCTTACCGAACCGAATTTTGAACACCTCTAGAGGGATGTTTGAAGATCAACTGATGCTCCTCATGCCAGCACAAGGCCGGGTTACCTCTGTAATTAGGTAATTTAGAGTATGCCTGTGTATGTCATCTCCCGATCATTACCGACCTTTCTGAGCGCACGCCAACAACAATCATAAAAGTAGACGTTTTCCACATATGTTAATACTTGGGCTCCATACCATGGTATACCTTTTATCTAGAAAGAGACAACACCGCATAACCCTTTTGCATTTCTTTCTATTTTAGTCGTTTACTGGGGTGTGAGGCTTGCCGTGGTCACAATATACTCAAAGCTACACTTAAATAAGTCATGCTTTGATTATCCATAGCTCATCACATAACTTAAGTATGCCACATTGTCTTCCATCATTATGTAACCTCTAAGCTCATACGTTATAGAGAAGGGTATTAAGCTAAGAAAACAAATTCTTCACCACCAAGAATATATATATTTAACATAAATAAGTGCTATGTAGTCAATTACAATGTAAGACACACAATCCATACATGTCCGTTCTGGATCTGAATGAAACAACAATCCAGAATTCCTTCACATACGTTCGGACTTCTTGCCATTTAACTGATATAAAATCCATCTGCAAATGGTGGGCTACCCATTTGAGACATTCATCAAGTCGTTCTTACAATATGAAGGGTCCCGGTCTTCAATGTCTTCAGTTGCTCCACAACGTTGTATTATTACTTGGAATGGTTTTCGGGCATAAATGTGATCCCAGCCTGTAACGACCCGGGAAAAAGCGACCTTGGTTATCCGATATACAACACATATCGAACAATCAAAAGTCGAAATTACCGGATAGTCCAAGAAAGAAATTAGAGGGTGAGGATAGATAAGATAGAAAATTAGAACAGAAGAAGAAGATAACAACATCAGAGTAACACGAATCTCACAGCGAAACGAATAAAATATAATAGACAACATATCTTGAAATCAAAGCAGTATATGTATATCATACCATTATCAGAGTACAACACTTTCATCACAGCGGAATAATCAATAGCTAGAAAAATCTTGAAGCCTCCTGCTCCAAGCTCTTCAAGCATACCTGTAAATCCTGACTACTTGACTGCCCGTACAAATTTGGGCACCCAAGAGTTTAGGGAAAACAAACAAAATAAACTCCGGGTCAGTCATGGGACTGGTGTGAGTAAACTCAAATCATTTGGTTTAACTTTCAAAAACCTTTCGAAAGAAAAAATAATCGTAAGACCAATCCACACATAAACACGGACGGTTTTTACCTTACGATAACCCAAAACACTTTGTAAATCATATATTATCTGATATTATAATAATGTCTAATCATAAGTAATTAAAATCTAGTAGAACGCTTGCATCTCACGCTCTACATATATAGTATACAAATCAAACTCGCAGGCACTTATTGGAGATTGGATTCCGACTTTGACAAGGTATGGGACCACCTGCCGATAGTGTATCTCTAGAGGCGAATACACTGGGTTCAACAAGAACATCTTGCAACCCGGCCCACACATGACCTACCACTCATTTCGCTTGAGTGTATCGAATGTATATCACCAACGGTTGGGATCAGCAACCGTCTCCCGAATGGGACAGCATCGATAGATTAAAAAAGCAATTGGAATTTCTCTAGATAGGTGATCATACATCCTAATGGGTGCGACCCACATAGCCATGCTGCCTGCCCGATTTTTGTCATTTCCCGGTTGATGAGGCTAGAGGTCATAACGTATCTTTTGACAGATCACACCTCCATTACTTTGAATGCCACATCGTCATACCCGCCAAATCACAAATTGATTTCACCAAAAATACCACGGGTATACAGCTAAGAGAAACGAATTCCTCCGCCACCAAACGTAAGTACGTTTGAAGAGATCAACTTACGCGATCCTTTGAATATACTCTGTCAGACATTCGTCCATTCACGTTTGTCCTGGGACTGGACAAACCGAAGGCACTATTCTGTAAATAGGATAGCCCTTGCATAACTCCGTCTTCAATATATTCAGCATACTTGATTTGCAACGCTTATGCCAATACGGAGTGGTTCTCTGGATAATAATCCGACCGGTCTCTCCATATTAACAACGTTAAAATGGTCAAAACTTTGATAGTCGGTGATTTAACTATCAATTAAAAACATGTCGGTGTGCAAACAACGATATTATTTCCAGATGGAAATTCTATCGATCAATCATCATTCATCATCAAATTATCATAAATTTACCCTTTTCCTTATTCTTGTTTTCCTATATTTCTTATTTACTATATTTAGCAAATATACGTTATTAACAATGGAAAACAATTCCATTTCTCATTTTCTATATTCAGAAAACATTTCTGATTTTCATTTGGAAGACATTTCCAAATCTCCTTCATTGGGTTTAAACTGATGTTTGAATAAACATCGCTATGCCAACACCAACCATTTCGCTCATTAACTAAATTCACTTAACCCCTTTCACTCTCGAACCTTATCCACTTCTTAGTTAAAAACGAAGTCAATCAAGTTGGGGTATAATTACCTCTCAGACCTTAACTGAACAACATTTCTAACTTCGAAATAGACAAAGTTCAAACTTCACTCTTTAAGAAACTTCCTTGCGAACTCTCGGATCCAATTTATGAATCCACTTCCTTTACTGAATCATTTGATTATAACTATAAATGTTATAATTCCATGCTTTCAAAATATGTTAACTTAAATATATTTCCATATCTTAATTTGGATAAATAAACAACCAACTACTTTATTAACAGATAATTAAAACTTGATTTGAAACGGAAAGTAAACATTACTTCCCTTGATTCGATATAATCGAATTTCCATTTATGATTCACTCTCGAATAATCACTATCCGATAATTCTCTCTCGAATAAACTACATTCGATTCCCCTGTTCGAATAACTAATATTCGATAATCCTTTTCTTCGAATAACTAATATTCGAAAAATCTCACTTCGAATAAACCATATTCGATAATTTTCTCCTTCGAATAACTATATTCGATTTAACATACTTCGAACGAACTATATTCGATTACTCTTCTCGAATAAACTATATTCGATAACTCTACTTCGAATAGGTGATATTCGATTAATTCCCTTTTTGACTAACCCTACTTAATTTACTAATACTCGACTAACTCGACTTAATTAACTTCTATTGATTAATTACTATTTGATTTAACGCCATTTGCTTGACTCTAGATCGCAGCGATCACAATGGTTACGCCCGATTCCCTCAGGAAACATCCGACCGCCGTAGGCTATCTGCAGCCCTGCGAATTACGCTAGCAGTCGTGCTAAATGGAAATTCATCCTTAAATAACTTTGTCTATTTTTAACTCTATCTCGAATAATTAGATTCGATCAATTCTAATTGAATAACTAATATTCAATTAACCCTTATTCGATTACTATATTTGAATAACTCTAGTTCGATTTGACTCAAAACGATTAACTCTAACTGATTAACTCTAACTGGTTAATTCTAACTGAATAACTCTAACTGGATAACTCTAATTGAATAACTCTAACTGGTTAACTCTAACTAACTAACTCTAACTGTTTAACTTTACGGTTTAACTCTGACAGTTTAACTTCAACGGTTTAACTTTAACAGTTTAACTCCAACTGTTTAACTCTAACAGTTTAACTCCAACTGTTTAACTCTAACAGTTTAACTCCAACGGTTTAACTCTAGTTGATTAACTCTTTTAAATTAATCCCTTTGACTTTTCTCTTTTGAATAATTCCTTTGGAATAATTCCTTTGAATTACTTCCCTTGAATAGATTCTTTTTCTATTCGTTTACTCAACAAATAACTATTCTCTTTTCGCTTCTATTTACTTAACAAATAAATATTCCCTTTAACTTTTCTATTTATTCAACAAATAAATATTTCTTTTAACTTTTCTATTTATTTAACAAATAAGTACTTCTTTCAACTTTTCTTTATTCCCTACATGAATATTCCCTTTTCAATTCCATTTGTAAATACTTTTACGAATGTTTCCCTTTTTATTTCTATTTGTAATCGTTTCACAAATATTTTCCCTTCTATTTGATTTCACCAATATTTTCCCTTCTATTTGATTTCACCAATATTTGTTTTTTTTTACAAATGCTTTGATTCTATAATCATTTTCTCTCATGAAGTTCTCTTCCTTTTATATATAAAATCTATTGATTTTATATAAATAATTTATTTTCAAAATAAACTTTGAAAATCCCTTTTCACTTTCTAGTATCACTTATGGTATAAAAATACCAAATCAAAAGGTTCAATCATCATCCAAACACACAGGTTCAACAACAGATGATATAACACATCATATATCAGAATATATGAAAAACGATAAATAAATGTTGAGGAATCCAGTTGACAGAAGTTACACAATATAATTCACATCAATTTCATTTCAATATGAGGTATTCTGATAAACAAAATCAACATCGGTTAACGATATATATAACTATATCGGTATTTTCAATCAATTGACTAACAGTTCAACCAAACAATCAACACTCAGCAATTCAACCAATAATTATCAGTTCTAAAAATACTTTATAAAAATATAAAGTGCTCAGAGTTAGTGAGATTTACCCACCTTGGACGGTTTATCGTTGAATAACGATAATCGGTCATTGATTTGGTTCAGACGTTAAATTTCACCATAAATCCAAACGAGCTCCAATCCACTTGCGGTCAGTTCCATTGCGTAGTGCTCGTCCATACGATCCCAACGGATCCTATTTCGTTAAATTTCGTTAATGTATGCAAAAGTTATGCTATTTACAATATTTACCTAATTTAAATGAATATATATTTAGTTAAATTAATTAAATTATTTTTATCTTAATTAATTTCTAATTGCGTTATTAGCCAAATTACCTTCCCTGCCCTTCTAAAAAATCATACTTTCCCATCTCTAGCCATATCCAAATTTTTTTAAAATTGAAAAACCATTTTAATATTAATTAAATTTAATTTTCAAATAAAATATTTAAAAATATTCATTTAATTATAACTTAAATTTTTTAACCCGGATCAAAAATCTGCTTCCACTCATTTTAAAGTATATTCCGATAAGAATCCAACGGTCCTTGTTTCGTGGAAATCCGACTTGTTTTGAAAAAGTTATAAGCTTTTAAAGTTTATGATTAAAAATTACGAAAATGCTCCTGGTCTTTTTTAAATTCAAATTAAATTCAAATTAAATTTTAAATTAATCATCCCATCCGTCGGATCAGTTAGGGATAGCCAGGGAGAGCAGGAAACTATATTTTCCAAACTCAAGCCTTAGACACTATCCTCTCTGTCACCCTTAGAATGTTCTGATATTTATTTTTACAAATTCTATTGTAATTATAATATATATATATATATATTACACAAATAAATAAATATTATTTAAAAACTTACCCCGCGAAGCCCAAGCCTCTGCCTAAGAGTCCCTAGCTCCCCGTCTTGCCCTCCTTTCTCCCTTCCTTCCCTTTTCCCTATTTCCTAATATTTTATTATTATTTCTGCCATTGCCAAAGCTTGAAAGAGGAGGAGGAGTGAGTTTAAAATGAGGGGGGGGGGGCTATTTATAGCCGAAGGAGTCACATGGATTGCTGAGGTGGCGCGAATCCAACGGTCGAAAATGGATGGCTAGGATTAATCCTTAAATTTATTAAATTATAAATAAATTTAATAATTTATGAATAGTAAAGTGTGTTTTCTCAACCCTATTCGGACGTTAATTTGACTTACTTATCGATACCTTATCCAAAATCTTTTTCAACCATGTTGTTCAATTTTTCTTGCTCTTCAATAATATATAAAAATATTTAAATTTTGAATTCGTTTGAACTTTCAAATAATTTAAATTCAAATTCAAAATAGTGTTTTGTGTTAGTTTCAACACCTTCCGGTCTCATGTTGGAGTATCAAACGATAACGGTTTTCAGAAATTCTTTCACCATCTGGTCCGGTTTTTAACGTACTTCAATCCTATGTATTCAAATCAAAAATCGGAGTTTGTTTAGATTTTCACATAATTTATTTAAATTTTGTTTCCTTAATAACTTTCTATATCCATTATAGGATTTTTCCAGATTTCATATATAGCTAATATCCTATGTTTAGAATTTTCCTGGATAGGTCTCAGGTTCCGGTTTTGCCGTTAGCATTAGCAAATTCCAATTTCCGTCAAAATTTAGTTCAAATTTTAGCCTTTTATTTTTTTCTTTTCCACATACGGATGCCATTTTTGACGTAACTTGGTTGGTTACCTAATTTCATCATTTCGGATTTAGTGAAACTGATTTCATCGAAATCCGAGTTCGTTAGCTACTACTTCCTTTGTAAACGTACTGTTTTTAATTAAAAATTTATCCTTTTATACTGCCAGTTCACATTATATTGCAGATCCACTAAATTTCTACCATTTCGGAATAAAATAAAATATTCAAAATTATTGAAATTAAACCATTTAAACTTCCTAAAAATTTATCCTTTTATACTGCCAGTTCACATTATATTGCAGATCCACTAAATTTCTACCATTTCGGAATAAAATAAAATATTCAAAATTATTGAAATTAAACCATTTAAACTTCCAAAACAATAAAAAACATTTTTAAATAATAACTAAATGGTCAAAAAAATCAGGGCCGTTACACAGCCTTTCTAAATAATAAGCGCAATAAAAGACACAATTACAGAACACACAGGCATTCAACCAAATCTCCTTCCTCCTTGGATTTGTGAAATTAAACTTCTTTAAACTCATTCTCAAATTATCTTTAACAAAATCCATATTTCAACCTTTTCTCCTTTAAAACACATCTTTTAAATAAAAGATAATCTAACCTCAACTAACTTTTTGTTTGATAACACGTTATCCAAATCTAGTTTTCTTTTGAAAACCGTTCATCCATAGTTTCCAATTAAAACGATTACCCAACATTCTATTCTTTTAATCTTAATTAAAACATTATACTTCCTTCCCAATTCCTTACTTTTTAATTTCCTCAAATCGAAGATTTGATTAAATCCCCAAATTACGATATGAATTTTCACAACTCAATCTTATCGGGTTTCAAGAATTATATTATTGAAGATACCATTCACGACAAAACCCAAATCAATTGATATTGAATATAAGTTACACAAAATTGTATTTACTTATATTCAATATCAATTCTCATAATCAACGAATATTATAAAAGGAATAAGGATAATAATATCTTTCAAATTCCTTAAATAGTATACATTTAAACCACGAAATTTCATATCAAATATCCAAAGATTATTTCTATCCAAATCATCTCAAACAAATCGGGAGATCTTTATCTTAGTTTGAAAATTTATCAAACTCCTTGATATTGGATTTGAATAGAAATACCATCAACTTTTCCTCAATATTAATCCCTGTATCCAACTCATACTATAAGCCGAATAACGGTAAACTACCTTCTAATTCCTCGAATAGTAAGAATCATCATCTACCGAATTAATATCAAACATCCGAAGATTTATCTCCAACCATATCCAACTATTTAAAATTGGAAAACCCGTTTTAATTTAAATAAATTAATTTAAATTCCATAAATATTTTTAATACTTTTAAAACTTTAAAACACTTCACAATCATTTAAAAATGATTACTTATAATTCAGAAAATAATTCACGAGTTAAAACTTCCAAAAGAAGTGTTACAATAGCATTTCAAAAGCGCTGCAAAAGTGTTACAAAACAGTTATGTAACAACCCGGAAAATGCAAGCTAGTTTAAATTTTTTTATTTTGGCAATTTTAATGAAGTTTGAATATTTAAAATGAATTATTTTAAATAATATCGACGAAAAATTTATTTTTGAATATAAATCGAACGTATATATTTATTTGAATCGTCGTTAGAATATAAATAATTATTTATAATTATAAAAGGAATTGAAAATGGCGCGGTAGTTCGATAATTCGATTTCGAACTTCAAATGAATGTACCGGGTGCAAAATAAACCGGATTTTAGAGAAACCAAAAATATTAGAATCTAATTGGGAATATCTTTCCAACGAATCCTAAAAATTGAAATTTCATAGCGGGAATCAAAAGATATGTCCAGTTGAAAATTCAGAATAGTCGCTATGGAATTCTGGCCCTTAAAAATGAAAATTTTGCAAATGACCTCGGATTTCGACGTAACCTCTTTTGTTGGATCCGTGATGTCAAATTATTGTTAGATTTCAATTTTCATAATTTTCCGATTCAATATGTGAGCGTGGCAAAGGAAAATGCGTTTAACCAGTTTCAGCTGATTTTAATCGACTGGAAAATGGCCATTTTTCAGATGGTCTCAGAATTCGACGACACTAGTTTTGTTAGGACCGTATCGTCAATACGAAGCTAAAGAATATTTTTCAGGAATTTTTCGAGTTAGTATGTGGCCCCGGTAAATTGAAATGCGCGTTCAAATTCAATATATAGAGTTATATGTTGATTTTGACGAAAACTGGTCGAAACGATCGAATCAGCTTACGATACATATCCCATTGTGTTCGGAATGGGGGTAATTAGCTAGGGGTGACAGTCGGGTCGGTGGACTTGATTTCGAGTTCGTATGAAAAGTCAACTGTAAAGGAGAATTAAATAAATTAAATAATTAAATTATATTTTCCCTTATTCTCTCCCTCCCTTCTTTATTCTCCTTGACCAGTCAACCCCCCCGGGTTTAAAAATCAAAATCGAAAAGAAAAAAAAACCTAAAACGGATCGCGTCGCCTCCGGCTCCGGGCCGCCGCCCTTCAGCCTGCCGCCACCGATTCCCCCCGTCCCCTCCGATCCTCTCTCCACTTCTTCTCTCTCCCCTTCACCGATTAGAGCTCCAACGACGGAAACCGCCCACCGCGACTTCAAGCCCTTCCGACCAACTGCGAAGCTCCCCATCCCCTGTGCCGCCTCCCCTAGGCTGTAGCTCCGACTGAAAACCCTCCTCCCTCTTCGATATGAAAATGTGAGTGTTTATGCTATTTAATTTAGTTTAATTAATTATAGAAAATCTGAATTTTGGGTTATAGAAAATATATAATATTTATCATAGAAAACACATGATTTTTAGTTTAGAGAAAAGAAAAGATTTTTATTTATAAACATCATTAATTTATTTTCTGATTTTAATAATAAATAGCATTGTAGAAATATATATATATATATATATATATATATATAATTTTTAATATACATATATAGTATATAAAAATATGATTTTCATATAGGTATGATAGTAAAAATATGATTTTTATATAAGTAGAGAATTAAAAATATGATATTTATAGATGTAGCGATATAAAAATATGATTTTTATATTATAGAAAGAATAAGAATACGATTTTTATATTATATGGATAGTAAAGGCGAAATCTTTATTTTTGAAAAGGCGAAATCTTTATATGAAGAATAGCGTGATAAAAATATAATCTTTATTGTATGAACATCGTTGTAAAAATAGAATTTTTATCTATATAGCAGCGATGTAAAAATAGAATTTTTATCTATATAGTAGCGATGTAAAAATAGAATTTTTATCTATATAGTAGCGATGTAAAAATAGATTTTTTTTTATATACATAGCAACAATATAAAAATGTGTTTTTATATATGTAGTGGCTACGGGCAACGAAAGTGGCAAAAGGCGAGAACGGCGATGACTTCTACATTTGAAGTGTCGTGGAGTTGGGATAGCTTTGGTGAGAACTTCTCACTTTAAATTTCTTTTTCTAGTTATATATATATACTAGGATGCAGAGGTGTTTAGCAGCACCCGACACCCGTCGTCCACAGACCATGGACGACTTGTTTGTTTGATTAATTTTGATGTGTAGTTGATTGTGTGATTTGAAATGAAATAAAATATTTATATAGAAAATAAATATTCTATAGTTAAAAATATAATTTTTAACGTGTATATAAAATAAATATTTATAAACAAATCAGATGATTTGTTTATATACACTGATTTGAGTGATATTGATTGGGACGATAAATTTTACACATCGCCCAACTGCACAAATAATATTCAGTGTTTGTTGATTTGAAACCCCACACGGGTGTTGGGATGATATTTGGCGTACACTAATCCCAATTATTTAATTGTATGTCGATCGATTGGTCGACAGACTGTGTAAGCGTTGATTATTTATATTTGATGCTTATGCGGTTGTGTGGTGCACTTTGGATGATTGTTGATTATTTATCGTTGCTATTTATATACATATGTTGTATGGAATCCATATAATTAACATTTTATGGTAATTGATTGGGCCTCATTCCAATCGGGAAAATAATGAATATTATAAAAGAAAATTCATGTGTTGAATATAAAAATAGTCATGTGTTGACGATATTCATGTGTTGAAACTATTCATGTGTTGAGTAAAATATTTTAATAATAAAATTTACATCTTTATCATATTTAAGATTAGAACCACTTTACAGTTGGAATCTGATTAAAAATCAAACGATAGATACCATAATTTTATGAAATATATTACATAACAAGAATAGTCATGTGTTGACAGTACTCATGTGTTGAGATTAGTCGTGTGTTGAAAGAAATATAGATTCATGTGTTGAATAGAATATATATTCATTTGTTGAATAGAATAGCGAATTTATTGAAATATATAAAGCCGTGTGGATTAAAGTTGCGCTATTTTGACGTGAACGATATTTATATCGATTATATTCATTTTTATAATGAATATAGAAAAGGTAGTGATTTCAAAATATAACGTTTTGAAAATATTATCAATTATATAGTAACGATATGAAATATTCAATTTTGATTTGAAATTGAATATAGAGTTGAATTGGTTTTGAAAACGAATTTAAAACGATTTATAAAATACGTTTTAAAAAGGAAATCGACGAAATATATATAATATATATATTATATATATATAATGGCCTGAATAGAACGCGCCGCGCCGCGGCAGTTCGTGAATTTCGACCATTGACTTCGAATTGACGTTGCGGGAGATCCGACCGTTGGATTCTCCTGAAACCGGAACTGTTCGGTTCGTATTGAAAAGAGCTTTCCAATGAATATTAGAAATTTGAAATCTAACGGTTGGATTTGGAATTATGTCCAAATCAAATTTGGAAAAGGTCGCTGTAAGTGCAGTTCGATGGCCGTTGATGGAAATCGACTGTACGGGCCTTGATAAAATTATTAAAAATATTAATAATTAGTGTAAAATCATAATATGTGAATTGGAAAGAACTGGGATGAAAAATCCCACATTTGAAAAGATAAAAATAGATTTTTATCGAAATGAACTAGTTTTGAACTAGAATTAAAATCAATTTATTTTTGAAATAAATACATCGAATTTGAATTGGTTTTGAAAATAACCAGAATTTCCAATATATATAAAGTGGAAGTGGATTTGAATCAAAATTGTCTTCGGAATATTTCGATATTGGATTTCGTGATTATACAGATATTGTTATGGGAATTTTAAAGATATATTTATATCGTTATTTCCAATACGATATTTGTTGGTTTCAGAATTTGATATTGAATATAAGCCGGTATATTTTCTATTCAGAGCCTTGTATTTAATATCAAATGTGATTTGGGCTTATCGTGAATCGTGTTTTAGATGACATTGGTTCTTTAACCCAGTTAAAGATAGGATATTGATTTTTGAAAAGATTAAAACTAAGTGGAGTTTTAATGCATCTTTAATTAGATTGAAATGTGAATTGATAATTTAAATTATCAAATCTGAAAGGTGATCGAGAATGGAGTACCACCAGTTTTGCTCCAAAGCGATAGTTAAATCTTTAATTAGATTTGAACGTGAAATAATAATTAATTTTACCGATAACATTGTGGTGCTAGATATGGAGCATTACCAGTTTTGCTCCATGGGATGAATAGGTTGGGATTGAGAAATAAAATAAATAATTACCTCGGTGTGGTTCGCTAATCCCGACTAGTTTGGAAAACCATAAAATGGTTTGAAATGATATCCAAAGGAAGATTAAAGAATAAATTTAGAAGAATTTATCTTTGATAAAATTAATGGGAACCTTTACCTAAGAATGTGATTTTGTGAATAAAAGAATATTCTGAATTGGAATGGGGCATTTGTTGTGTTTGTGTAACGTTTGTTTATCATATACGTGGGTTATTCAGAAAGGCCGGGTTTATACCCATTCTGAATAACCGATTCAGCGGTATGTCGAAGATGAAGACAGTGGTTGAAGACCGGAAGTCTTCACATCGTTTGGGTGATTACTGATGATCTTGATTGGCCTGTACACCCAAGATGAGGGAAACAGTTGGTGATCGTCCAGACGTACTTGGAGATCGATGGATATGCGAGGAAAGTGCCTCCGGTTTCGTTCAGACCCAGAACGAACTTGTAAATGGACTGTGTGTCTGACATTGGATTTTATTCTGTGTTGATTGATCTCTATTAAATATACACCTGTTTGGCGTCGGAGAATTTATTCTCTTGCTTAACACCCTTCTCTGAGACGTACGAGCTCAGAGGTTGTATATCGATGGACATCAGTCGCATGGAGTGAATTGCCAGTGTGGCACGCATAAGTGGTAAATGATCAAGGCTTCTGTTGAAAAGCAAAGTCTTGTGGTTGATGATCAAAGCATGGCCTGTGTGGCGTAGCTTTGTGTATAGCGTGGATTCACGAGCCTCACACCCCGGTATGAGTCAAAAACGGGAGACGGACCGCTGGGAGAGCACGGCGTTTCTTTCTAGCTATGGTGGTGTTAGTGACCTACCAGCCCTGACATTTATATCTAGTTTTCACCTGTGTGGTTGTTGGAATGCGAGGCGCCTCGGATATAGGTCTGTAGGGACTGGGAAACGTGTGTTCAGGAATTGCCAATCCTCAAAAGTAAGAGAGGACCGGCCCAGTCGATTCCAAGGACCGCTATGTGCGATCCTGGGACATTTGCTAGAGTGTCTCGATCGGAGAGGAGATTGCCCCTTGCCTCGGCTCATGACGGAAATCCAATTTCCAATACGTGACTTGCGGTTTTATTTGTAGAGCCTAGTATGGCGACGTGATATATGGTACCCATGCCGTCTATGATTGATATTTATGATTGAAATTGTTTTGACACTATACACTTATAATAGTATCAGATGATTTGTTTTAAGCGTACCAAGCATGTTTGGCTATTATAAGGGAAAATCCTATCCTCTGGATTGCGTTGCATTGTGTGATGGGACCTGGGTCTTATAATAGCTTCATTTTTCGAAAAAGCATTGCGCTGTTTTGTTATATGCACTAGTGTTCTTGGGAGGAAACCCGTTCCGTGTTATACGGCGTGGACCCTTGAATTACTCTCTTTTAAAATAAAGATTAATAACTGTTTTAGTTCTCACACTAGTCACATGACTGACCTGGAGTTTATTGTTTTAACCTAAACTCTGGGTGCCCCTATTTTCCACACGGGCAGCTAGTAGTTTTGGTTTTGCAGATTTATATTCACAGGAACCTGGTTTACAGCTGGAATGATATCCGGAAAGCTCTATATCCGTATATCTCTTTCAGTTGTGTTTTGTATTATTTTCCGCTGCGATGTATTTAAATGTAATTTATTGTAATCTTTGGTATTTGTTGTATAACATTTATTCATACTCTATATATTCTTGTATTCTGATGGAATTGTTGTAATAAACAATGAAATGTTCTTCTGTCTGCGTTCTGATTGGTCTTGTCCTCAAAGTATCCGCTCTTTCCTTCACGGGGAAGTAACGGGTCCTTACAAGTTACCTTAACTAGTTTGATCAAAGTATCGTTTATCTTAGCCCAAACTTAAAATTTCCAATTCAAAATACCTTTACATAAGTTACAATGATTTCAAAAAAAAAATCCATATTTTAAAAATAGTTGTTTACAATTATGGTTGGCAAACTGCACTTACAGCGTACTTTTTCCAAAATGGTTTCAAACATAACTTGAAAATTATAAGTCAAAATTAATATCTGCTTTCACTCATTTGAAAGGCTACGTTAATAGAAATCAAACGTTTTTCATTTTGTGGAAATCCGATTTAAATTGCAAAAGTTATAAGCGTTTAAAGTTTGCAAATAAATACGCGAATTATCGCTGTGCGACAAGCTCTATTTTGACCGTAATACAATCTCATATAAAAAATTATTCTGAACTGCTTCACAATACTTTAGAAAACCATTATATACTTATATATACCATTTTCTAGATAATTTCTAGATAGGAAAACCAAATTTCACCTTTTCAAAACAAAATCTTTTTCATCAATTTATGACAAAACCTTGTCAAGAACTCGTTTAACAAGACATTCCTTTTTTACGAAGACTATTCGTATATATTTCTATCCCATTTTCAAATTATTTCAAATCTCAATTTTTAAAATAAATTTCAATAATAATATTGTTTCCAATTGTGAAGGAGATTCGCCGATCACCAATGCAATACCATAATTGTCGTGTCAAAGTGTGTGCGAAACAACATCAACAACCATTATAAACATTCATAGCAACCATCATCAACATTACTATATAAATAATAACTGTGCACAGACGTTATAACACTAACGCTTAATTGTGTGTGTGTTCTAAACTACTCAACCATTATCTATCACAACAAACATCAACCATTAAATCCTTAGCCGATTCAAACTGATTACACTAGTTAACTATCCAAATTATTACTAATTCTTCACTAATTAGTGTACATAATCTTGTGTAAAAGTTTAAAGAGTTCTCACAAGTATTGTCTTCCCATTCTTCACGGTAAGCAGGCCTAGCAGACCGCGAATGAACCATCGGACAATATTTTGGCTCACCGTCTTCTTTGCTAATATATATATATATATAATGTATATTAATCTCTTTATCTTTTCTTTATAAGAGGAGGAGGAGGGCAAACTTTTGTAAGGTGGTGCTGGAGGGAGGTAGTGGCTCATGGTCGAATTAAGGAGGAAAGAAGGGGAGAATACGGAGGAGGAGAAGAGGCTAGGAAACCATGGATGGAGAGCTTTAGAAGGAGATTGAAAAATGAGAAGTGGAGTGAATGAAAATGGAATGGTTAAGTGCCTTTTTATAGTAGTAAAGGAGGGGGTACTTAAAATTTTCCAAGGGATACTTCATGGGACACGTGTCTTATTCTAAAGCTCCCTTAACAAGCATGTTGACACATGTCCTACATGCAAGGCTCCTTAACATGCACCGTGTCACCTTATGAGACACTTGTCTCTCATGCATGCTTAGGTCCATGCATGTAGATAAGTGTCCTAGACACTTGTTAAAATAAGGAAGAAGCTACTTTAGGTAGCATTTTACTCAAAAATGCTATGGAAAATCAAAGACAATACTTATAATAAAAGCTACCAATGGTCCTAATATTCATAAAATTATATTTATATCCGATAAAAGATCATATTAACAAAATAGTTTAACAATCACGAATTTGTAAAAGCATGATAAAAATTATACTATTGTATTTTGATAGAAATCAATTTATTTATACTCAATTCATATCATATGAAATTCGTATTATATCCAAAAATTCAAATTAAATATTCAAAATTTAAATTAGTTAAAATTCTAGATCGTTACAACTAATCTTTGGCATTAACTACATCTATTAAGTCTGGCATTGATGATTGTATTTAGTAGAAGGCATCACCACGAGTTAATATAAATAATTGGTTAAAGGGATTATATAACTCAATGTGCCAAGTCATATCTATCATTTTCAATTTATTTCAAAATTTTGGTAATTTCAATTATATATATGTTCATTAGAATTTACATATATATGTAGTATACGTAAATATATATTGAATGTTATATAAAAAGGGAAAATATGCCTTTTTTGTTTTTAAACATTTCAAAATGTTGGTAGTCAAAACAAAACTTTTGAACAACGTCTCCCATGTTTAACATCGGATATTGTATACACAAACGTAAATGAAAATTCGTGCATTCCTTTTATTTCAACAATTATACAAAAGCGTGCCCATTCATATTACAAGGTCTAATTGGATTTCCATATTAAACATATGAACACAACGAGCTATATACCCACGACAATTATATATTTAGCGTACTCACAGAAACTGTAGACAAAACATTTCAAACAAAAGGTTGAAACGTGTTGAGTTGTTAGTAGATTTAAACATATTTAACACAACATTCAGTCTCAAAATTTAGAATTAACAACACTGCTAATGTTTATATACATATACATATATCTGGGCAGTATGCTTGCAGCAAGCATTCAACGAAGCATTTCATACAATCAACATATTTATATTGAGAACCAGTGCCCAGATTACAAACATATAAATATATATATATATACACGCATTTACAAAACCAAGCCTTACTTGCTTAAAATATATATACACATATATGCATCAAATAGGCAGTGTCGACCTTTACCTTTGGGTTGCTCTAGGCAAAGCTGGAGGCAAGAAGAGTGGGCATCCAAAACTAGTCTCACCAGTGATAATGGAAGTTGTCTGCAATGCTACCCTTTCTATTGTGTTGCCCCTCCTACTAAAACAATTTCAGCATTCAGCTAAGCACTATTGCTGCCCTGTTAAAGCAAAATTTAATTCACCGGGCCAAGCCGGCTAAAACACATTTAAGTGTATCTACTAGTGCACAACAGTAATTATATGGGGATATGACTTCAAAAGAAAAGTTATACTTTCAGTAACTGTGACTGTAGATCTAATATCAAGTCATATGTAGGTTTCAATGATTTACTATTCTTTAACAACAAACAACATCCAACACATATATCTATATTAATATGCAGTAAACTGTAAACTATTTCCAAAATAAATTCGGTATCCAAATACTTTTTATTTATACAAACAATATATAATTGAATCAGCAAATCATAGTTACTGTTGCAAGCAAATTATAAGGGTAATGTTACCACAAGTCATAATTCTAGTATATTGAAGTCAACAGATAATATCTTCTTCTGTGTTTCATTATGTGTACAACAATGGGTTTAAAAATACAAATAAAATTTGCAATACACTTATATTAATACATAAAAGCAGCTTATTAAGTGCTGATGCCCCCATACAACATTTCACGTATTTGGACATTGGTGCGCTTATATATATACATTTATTTATTTATACATGCATAAGTCCTTCCTGAAACATATATATTTATAGTAGAGTGTATTTTAAAACTTAAAGGGTTAGAATGCAAATCATATTTGCATCAAATATATATTAATATACATATGAAAGAAGTACATAATATATAGCTTACAAATATAATATGATTTAAATCTATATTGCATGCTTGTTATATACAATAACGAGATATGTTTTTTTCAGGCTGGCCTATTTGGAAAAAAATATTATCATGCAGGCATCTATAAATATACGCAATAGTTTGTGGTTATTTAAATGTCTACAGGTAGATTAAAACATGTAAACATTTGTTGACCAATGTATCTATATACTTTGAATTATTCAAATAGCCAACATTCATCTCCATAATAGTTCATAACTAATACATGTGTGTGTGGTGTGTGTGTGTGCATATATATATATATATATATATATATATATATATATATATATATAAACAAGTGCATTGTTTGGCAATCATCGAGTCATAATAGTTGTTGTAAGTGTGTGTGTGTGTATATATATATATATCATATTGTGTACGATATGGGGTTTAAAATGCAAATCATATTTGTAATGTATATCAATATATATATGTATGTATGTATATATATATACACACACACACATACACACATAAGCAACATGATTGTGCCTCATTCATACAATAAGGAAGTATGAACATACAATGGAGAGTGATCATGATACACTATATATTTAATACTACCTTATGTGTTAGCAAGAAAAACATGTGCATACACACACACACACACACACACACACACACACACATATATATATATATATTGACTACATATACATATACTGCCTGCATCTTCTACATATTCCAATATACGCATATGTTACTAGACCATGATAAAGCATATCAAGCAATACATATAAAAAACAACACATATTATAATGTTTTCAAAATCATTCATCCTACTTTCAACCATACACGCAAGTGATATATATATATATATATATATATATAATACCAAATTTAATACTCCATCATACTTTTAGATCAAAACAACATGAGTAAGCAGAATATATATATACATATATATATGATCATCATCAACTTATTACATAAGACAACATAATCAACCTATTGACCCATTAAATAAGACTGAATTTTGATATCAACATGTGACATCCCCACATTCCTTAATGTCACCCATATGAGGATGCATTAAGTTTTGCGAAGAGAAATAAGTATAAAATAATAATATAGAGGCTAAAATTTACAAGACATAATATAAAATGCAACGAAAAACTTTCAAAAAATTATTATTATTAAACCAGCATCACAACATTACAGTTTCAAATACCATAGAGTCATAAAACATCTGTCTCGGGGAAATTCAGGTTACAAGTACAAAACCATAAACATCATATTCCTCATGAGTCATAACAGTAGTCATAAAATAGAAATCAAAACAATACATGGAGTAAGAAATAGTCCAAGTCCAAGATGAACCAAAGAGTCACAGTTACTGCTGCAATCCACCGCCCTGAGAACTAGGGGGAAAGGAAGAGAGAGAAGGAAAACCAAAATAGGTCAGACATGAATTCTGAAGAGGTCCAGTGATTTTTAGCATAAGCGTGAGGTAAACAAGTACCAAGACAAATCAATAATACTATATATGAAAATATAATAAAGTAGGAAATACGAAAAACAAGGTAAGAAAAGCTTCTCATTCATATCCTAGAATTTCTCCATCAATTATCATATCATAAAGATTAGGCTTTCCCTAATTTCTTCCCAGTGATCATCTTCTTTAACAGATGTGATTAATCCATGCCAGTTGTAGCATTCGGGGTTATCACTCTCGAATCCATCAACCAAGAAAGGCATGGCCTTATCAATAGACGTTACAACGTCTTATCTTCCACTTTCGGACCCATGCACGCTCATGACTCTACTGGAACGCACACACCTCTCGTTTGGACCTCTTACTATCTATTTCAGTATAAGCATGCCTTGACCTCTACCTAGTGCGAGGTCCCGTTGATAACCAAGAAATACTGACTGATATGGGTCCTACACAAAATGCATATGACACAAGCCTCCCAAGACTTGGTCCCCAAGCTAATTAGGTTTTCCATGATCCCTTTATATCACAAAGGAATGGACCCCTCCCACTTATTAATCCAATGTTTTAACTTAACTCGTTTAAGTTCATTAACAAGCCCATACCATGTTTCTCCCTAGATTGTAATTAACAAATGTAATCTATAGCCCTTTCCCTTGCTTATTAATCGAATGTTTTAACTTAACCTGTTTAAGTTGATTAATAATCCCATAACATGTCATTCCCTAGATTGTAATTAATGAAAGTAATCTACAACCTTTTTACCATCGGATTGTAGTTAATGAAAGTAATCTACAACCCTTTTTCTTATTACCATGTCATTTATTGTCCAATTACATGTTTACAAGTTACAATAACATGTTCTACTCAATGTATAATTAAGTACAACTTACCGCAATCCTTATGACATGTTGACTTAATGTATAATTAAGTCCAACCTATTTTGATTCACTTGTTTGCATATTCTTCCTTTATAATTACTCCAATTTTACAATCCATAGTCCATAAATTCCAATATGCCCAAAACCACTTTTTTTGTTATTACATATTATTCCAATTTTTACGCAACCTAAATGGTAAAGGCCTAGCCTCTCGTTAGCCTAGGCTTAGCGCAAACTAAAAGAAAAAGGAGAATAGATCCAAACTCAAAAATGAACAAACTGAATAAATAGGCAAAGTAAGAATGTAAATAAAAAATGATGAAAAGGGGGTAAGGAAGAAGAATGTACACATAAATAAATAATAACTGCAATAGGAATAGGTAATTGACAATAATTGAAAGAATAACAACATACAAGAATAAATTTATAAATACTGATACTTTCAGATCTAATATATTTACTATCAAAATCCTTTTTAATCTGCAAATCTAAAAATAATATAGAACTTACAGAGATTTGTAATAGATCTAGAAAAGGCCTTTGAAATTGAAGTAGAAGAAGAATTACCCTTTCAATCTATATTTTAACAGCACCCTAACCCTTTTCCTAATTTTATTTCAGAACATGATAGAGTGGAGGAAGAAGATGAAGAAATATTTGGTGTAGGAAAACAATTCCTAGTCTATTTATAAGTGTGATAGGATAATTTAGACTATAGGATCTTAGGGTTTTAATCCATACCATAGAAGACACATCATGCTGAGTCATCAAAAAGAACCTTCCACACAGAAGCTTACCGACCAGGTGCAGGCATGTTGCCTAGCCTCGGATAGGTCGACCACCTCCTACATGGATCGAGATAGTGGTCGACCTATATAGTGTTTGGGTTGCCTTATTACTGCTGCATCATTTCTGAATTAATTAATTATATTATTCATTTTGATTCAACCTTCGTTTAATCACAACTTTTTCATACTTAGTCTGATTTAAACAAACCAAAAGTCTATCTAAATCAGAATTTCATGACGAACACAATAGTAAAGTCCATTTTATCCAATTTTGAATATTTAATTAAATAATATTCAATTTATTAATATTATTTATATAATTATTGTTTATTAAATTTTGGGGTGTAACATTCTCTCCTCCCTAAAGGATTTCGTCCCCAAAATCTCCAAGTTAAGAAGAATGTTATTAATGCTATCAACCATTACCTATACCCATTTACTTATCCATTGACCATTGACATCCATTGTCCTTAAAATTTATAATGCTTTGTATGAACATATGCAAGTGAGTTATGTGTATGTCCTTAAGCTAATGCGGAAATCAGATGATCTGCTGATTCAGTTAACCTCCTTAATGCAATTTCTGTATGTACCATTTATCCAATATGTATGCAAAATAATCCTAACAATACATATAAATTCTATATATGTGCAACAATCATTCACCAAAATGCAACATCTGAGTGATGATTCAACCATTTCCATCCATTAAAAATTAAAATGCACACACGTCCATATGCAATTTGTAAGTGCTCTTGTTAAGACAATCTCTAATCTAGTGCCCAGTGTGTGTACATGCATCCCCTGCATACACTAGCAAATACTTGCATCCACTTGCAAACATAACACGTCTCAAACACAAGTTTTCAACCATAGGCTTCTACCCAAGAATCGGGATTCAAATGATAGGAAAAACATACTTGAATTCAAAAGTTTAGAAAGGAAATATGAACATACTTTCAAAGAGAAAAGGGAGAAGCGCGAATCTTGTCTTCAAGTTCCCACGTCGCGCCATCAAGATCTTCTCCCTATTTTACCTTCACCAACTTAATCTCCTTGTTGCTTATATTCTTAACTTCCAATCCAAGTATACGGGTAGGAATTTCTAACTGATGCCACCTTTTCTATCTCTACATCTTCAAGTGTACTTGGCTCTACTACCTATGCAGAATCATGTGGACACTTCCTCAAGTGGGAAACTTGGAACACGTCGTGAACTCCTTCCAGTCTTTCTAGTAGTCTAACTCTGTAGGCCAGCTGATCAATCCTCTCAACTATGGGGAATGACCCTACAAACCTTGGCCCTAAGTTCCCTACCGAGTCATAGCAAACACCGTTCCTTAAAGGTGACACCTTGATAATGACCATATCTCCTACCTCGAACTCTAAGCAAGTCCTCCTCTAATCGACATATGACTTCTGCCTGTCCTGGGCTGGTTTCATCCATCTACGGATCAAGCCTATCTTCTCAGAAGTTTCTCTAACCATCTCAGGCCCAAGTAAAAGTCTGCTCGTAGACTCCCACCAACATGTAGTTTATCTGCACAGTCGTCCATAAAGTGCCTTGAAGGGAGCCATACCAATACTCGTTTGATAACTATTATTGTAGGCAAACTTTACCAGTGGGAGATGCTCCTCCCAAGTCCCTATGAAATATAGGATACACAGTCTCAATAAATCCTCAAGAACCCTATTTACTCTATCAGTCTGTCCATTCATCTGAGGGTGATAGGCGGTACTAAGTTGTTAATGCGTCTGTAGTGCCTCCTGCAAGCTCCTCCAAAACTCGCTCTTAAAGATGGGGTCATGGTCACTAATAATACTGGAGGGTGCCCCCATGAAGTCGGACAATCTCTCTAATGTATATCGTTGCTAACCAAGTTGTCATCCTCTTGCTCTTGACTGGGATAAAGTGAGCACTCTTAGTCCATCTATCAATTATAACCCAATTACTGGTATTTCCCTTCCTCGATCTAGGCAAACCATCAATAAAACCCATAGAGACGCTCTCTTGCTTCCACTATTGTATGTCTAGAGGCTGAAGCAATCCATCAGGTTTCCTCTGTTCAGCTTTTACTGGTTGACAAGTCAAACATTGGGCCACATACTCTGCCACGTCCTTCTTCATATCATTTCAATAAAAACTCTCTTCATATCTCTGTACATCTTGTCACTGCCTGGATGGATAGTCATCCGAGAGTGATGAGCCTCCTCAATAACTAATCTCAGTAAATTATTAACTCTGGGAACACACAACCTTCCATCTTGACGTAGCCACCTCTTCTCGTTCATAGAATATCTATCAAGTTGGCTATAGGTCTCCCCTCCACTGAGTTGATCCAAGATGCAAACTAACTGTTGATCCTCGTGCCAAGTGGATCCAATGCGCTCCAAAAGAGTAGGTCGCACCTCTAACAATGCTAACAATCCAGGTGTAAAATCCGTAGATTGTTTAAAATCAAAAGACGATATCAACTTCAAGCTCTGCCAAATCTACAAATAAAGGACTCAAGGTCATCCTTTGCCTACTCAGTGCGTCTACAATCACATTCCCCTTCCTTTGGGTACACGCTATCTTAAAATCATAGGATGCAAAAACTCCATCCAACATTGCAGTCGCAAATTGAGATCTTTCAGCGAGAACAAGTACTTGAGCGACTTGTGATCAATGTAAATCTCCAACCTCTCACCGAGTAAGTAGTGCCGCCAAGACTTGAGTGCAAACACTATACCTACCATCTCTGAATTGTGGGTAGGGTAGTTCTTCTCATATACCCTCAGTTATCAACTTCCAGCAGAGTACCCTACCATCCTGCACCAACACTGCACCCAAACTCGTGCCATAAGCATCTGTGTAAACAGTAAACATCTTGGTATGATCAGGAAGAGTCAAAACTGAGGCTGATGTAAGTGCCTTTTTTAATCTCAGGAATGCATCCACGCAATCCATATACCAAGCAAAAATCAGATTCTTCTTCGTCGGACGGGTAAGTGGAGCTGAGTTGTGTGGAATGTCCTTAATGAACTTTCTATAATAACCCGCCAACCCCATGAAACTCCTAATCTCTATCGCATTCTTAGGGACTTTCCAATCTTGAAATGCTACAACTTTAGTGGGGTCCACTGCTATCCCATCCTTAGAGACAACATGCCCTAGGAACCTTACTTCCTTCCACCAGAAATGACACTTAGAAAACTTAATTAACCTTTATCTGATGCGATCTGAGAGTGCGGAGTACATCTCGTAACTTATGGCATGCTCTTCCTTGCTCCTCGAGAAAACCAGAATATCGTCTATAAAAACTACTACGAACTTGTTCGGGTACTCTCTAAATACTCGAATCATCAAATCCACAAAGTATGTGGGTGCACTGGTGAACCAAAAAGGCATGATCAACCACTCAAAGAATCCGTCGGGAGTCCTGAAAGCGGTCTTGTCTATATCGTCATTTGCTTCCCTAAGCTGATGAAAACCTGTGGCTAGATCCAACTGTGAGAAAACCGAAGTGCCCACTAATTGGTCAAATAAGTCATCGATTCATGTGAATGGGTGTCCATTCTTTTTAGTAAGCTTATTCAACTCCCTATAGTTCACGCATATACGGAGAGAGCCATCTGCCTTGGTCGCAAAGTAGACTGGTGCCCCTAATTGGAAATACTCTGTCTATGCATTCTCCAACAGGTATACCAGGAAATCTATCTCTTGTCTGGGAGGTATTATCACATCGAACACGTTCATAAAGTCTCTTACTATAGGTACTGAACAAAGATCGTCAACACGTTCATAAAGTCTCTTACTATAGGTACTGGTGCCCCTAACTGTAATGTTTTTATGGTTTTGTACTTGTACTGACCCCTGGGTTACAAGAAATCTCGAGAGTTCTACCGTGGCATGTCAGATGACTAACAACTCTCCTCTTGTAATCGAGAATGGCCCTAGTCCTTGGAGAGGTTGATTCAAGGCCATATCAACTAGTCCTTGGCCTCTTCGGTATTAATTTCTTTCTTGTCCTCTTTTCCATCCTCATGCATCAAGGCTATATCCACTGGTCTCTCAAATGTGGCTCCAATAGGGATATGTATCAACGCCAGCCCTTGGAGAGGTTGATTCAACCATCTCGCAAATCTGTAGTCTTCTTGTGAGGAGTGTTTAGTAAATCCAAGCCAGATCTTACCAGTTGATTAAAGCTATTGATATATTCCTGCACTGTCATACTTCTTTGTTTCAGACATCCATTTGCATTCCTTCCCCAGCTTGCGATAAGGATTTCATCTCAAATCTATTCTCAAACTCATCCTATGTGGCCACAACCTGCCCTGTCTAAGTTACCCCCACCAATATGATGCTTCGTCTTTCAGCTGCCAAGCGGCCAACTGAATCTTTCTCCTATCGTGTAGCTCCAACAATCCAAACACATTCTCCGTCTCCCTTAGCCAACTGCGAGCCTCCACGTAAATTTCCATTCCACGAAGTGGTTAGTCGCCCATCGCATAGAAACCCTTACAAAGCTTAGAGAAGTTAACTACCGGATTGGGTGGAACTAACGCGGCTGCAGCTGGGGGTGGGAGATTTCCTTGCACTTTGGCAGGTGTCGTAGCCTATACATATCTACGTAATCATTTTGGAATGGTAATGTCCCCAGGGAAATTAGGTGCCCCAGACATGTTGAAAAGAGAAGAAACAAAGATTCAAAAAGAGATCGAAGGAATATTGTAATTGACTTAAGAGAATTTTTTTTCTTTCAAAAACAGGTTATACTTGAAAATCTTTTGCTTTGAAAACACATTTTAAAAAAAAATTCTCCGATCTTATAACCTTAGGCTATGATACCAAATGTGGCACCCTAAATCCCTTAATGTGACACATATGAGGATGCATTAAGTTTTCTGAAATGCAATAAATATAAAGTATTAATACAAAGACTAAAATTCATAAGACAGAATATATAATGCAGCGGAAAGCTTTCAAAACTTTTATTATTATTAAACTAACATCACAACATTACAGTTACAAATACCAAAGAGTCATAAAACATTTAGCTCATGGAAAATAAGAGTACAAGTACAAAACCATAAAAACATTATCCCTTCCGAGTCACAGCAATTGTCATTGAACAGGAATAAAAATAATACATGGAGTAAGAAATAGTACAAGTCCAAGTTGAATCAAAGAGTCACGGTTACTGCTGCAATCCACCGCCATGAGAACCTGGGGGGAAAGGGAGAGAGAGAAGGAAAAACAAAATAGGTCAGACATAAAGTCTGGCAAGTTACTATGATTCTTAGCACAAGCATGAGACAAAGAAGTATCAAGACAGATCAGTAATACTAGATATGAAAATACAGTAAAGTAGGAAACATGGAAAACAAGGGAAGATAAGCTTTTAATTCATACCCTAGAATTTATACACTAATTATCATATCATAAAGATTAGTCTTTCCTGATTTCTACCCAATGGTCGGCTTCTTAAACAGGATGTGATTAATTTGTGCTAGCTATGGCATTCAGAATTATCACTTGCGAAGCCATCAACTAAGAAAGACAAAACCTTAATCACAAGCGTTACAACGTCTTATCTTCCATTTTCGGACCCATGCACGCTCATGACTCCGCCGGAACGCGCCCGTACCCACCTTTCGTTTGGAACTCTTACTATCCATTTCAGTATAAGTGTGTCTTGACCTCTACCTAGTGTGAGGCCCCATTGATAACCAAGGTATACTGACTGATATGGGTCCCACACAAAATGCATATGACACAAGCCTCCCTAAGACTTGGTCCCCAAGCTAACTAGGTTTTCCACGATCCCCTTATATCTCAAAGGGATGGACCCTTCACACTTATTAATCCAGTGTTTTAACTTAACTCGTTATTAATAAGCCCATAACATGTTTCTTCCTAGATTGTAACTAACAAAAGTATTCTACAACCCCTTTCCTTGCTTATTAACCCTATGTTTTAACTTGACCTGTTTAAGTTCACTAATAAGACCATAACATGTTATTCCCTATATTGTAATTAACGAAAGTAATCTACAACCTTTTTACCCTCGGCTTGTAATTAACGAAAGTAATCTATAACCCCTTTTCCTATTACCATGTCATTTATTGTCCAATTACATGTTTACAAGTTACAATAACATGTTGTACTTAATGTATAAAAAAGTATATCTTGCCCCAATCTTCATGACATGTCCACTTAATATATTACTAAGTCCAACCTATTCTGATTCACTTGTTTGCATTTTCTTCCTTTTTAATTACACCAGTTTTATAGTCCATAGTCCACAAATTCCAATATGCCCAAATCCAATTTTTTTTCCTTATAACAAATTATTCTAATTTTTATGCAACCCAAACGGTATATGCCTAGGATCTCGTTGTCCTAGGCTCAACGTAAATTAAAAGAAAAAGGACAATACATCCAAACTTAGAAATGAACAAAGTGAATAAATAGACATAGTAAGACGTAAATAAAACAATGACAGAAAGGGGATAAGAAAGAAAAATGTACACATAAACAAATGATAACTGAAATAGGAATAGGTAATTGGCAGTAATAGGAAGAACAACAACATATAAGAATAAACGTATAAATACTGATACTTTCAGATCCAATATACTATCAAAATTATTTTTAAATTGCAAATCTATAAATAACGCGAGCTCATAGAAATTTGTAATAGATCCAGAAAAGGCCTTTAAAATTGAAGTAGAAGAAGAATTCTCCTTTCAGTCTATATTTTGACAAAATGTAACACCCCGTAATTTTAACAACACTAAAGATGATAAATTAAAGAATAATTAATTTAATATTTAGAATTAAGTGAAACAGACTATGCGTTTGCGTTTATCTCGGAATTCTGGTCAAAATAGACACCTAGTTTGCATAAAACGGACAACGTATGAAGAAGATATTAAGGCTTGAAGTTTGTATACGCGCAAGAATATATACATATATATAATTCAAAAATCAGTTTGAAATTCAAAATTTAGGGAGGCGGAAAAAATCCCGCTCCGGGGTGTTGACCCCCCAAGGGGTGTGTCGACCCATGGGTCGACCCCCTACGGCAGATCTGGCAGAGTAGGGTTTTGGGTTCGGCTATAAATATGGCCTCATTTCTCATATTCTTGCACATTGAAAATAATGGAGAACTAAATGTTGCCTATGCCCATATCAAATCAAGTCTTTCTTCTTCTGCAATCAAGTTATTCAAATTCAGAGATCTGTGCTTCAACATCTGCAACTATTCTTTTGTCTCTTAGATCTATTCTCTGTGAGTCTACGTTATTTTTAGACAAAAATAATTAAAATGTATTCTTGACCTGCCTATGGATTATATCTAAGCCTGTGATTATTGGAATCGTATCAAATCTGCTATATTTGTATATCTAATTCACTGAGTAGATCTTATCATGCCTATTTATGATCATGACACTATGCATAATCAGTCCTGTTATTAGATGTTCATCAGATCTGTTCTTATATGCCTATTTTTGTTCATTAGATCTGTTCTTATAAGCCTATTTCTGTTCATCAGATCTGTTCTTATATGCCTATTTCTGCTATCATATGCACATTTCTGTTACTGTTGGTTTTATGGCTATTCTGTCCTTCTCTCTCATTCCCTTTTTATTTTTATAGCCCGACTACTTTCGAGCCTAGGCCGATATCACTGAAATATGCATACGAACGAAATTGGGTTAAATTGGGAATGATTGAAAATGGTAATTTATGGGCATAACTTGTACTTTGAATCACGATTGGGATCTGGGGGGCATAAACTATATTGTGAAATTGGACTAAAAATTGGGGCATAATTTATATGGTGAATTATGATTTTGGTTTGGGACATGTAAATCTGTAGGCTTAATTTAAGATTAAGTGAAACATGTTAACGGAACTGTAAAGAATCTGTAAAGCTTGTTTAATCTGTTAAATTTGCGGCATAACTTGAATTGAAAATATGAATATGGATCTGGGCATAAATCAAATAGTGATTTATATTCTAATTTGGAGCATGTGGTACATGATGAACATGACTTGGGAAAGGGGCATGAAAACCTATAATGAAATAGGTATAATTGGTTAATAATGGAAATGCCTAGATTTACAGTAATAAGTAAATGTAACCGTGCTTAGACACGAGGTAAGATTACATTTGAGGTAGAAGTCTGCCCGGACCCGCCCGGCATATCCAGCGACCACAAGGGGTCTATGTGCATAAAGACGTGACAGCGCAAAGACACGAGGTTAAGTCCGACTTGTGGAAGAAGTTTGCCCGGACCCGACCGACATATCCAGCATCCACAAGTGGTAGACTTAATGTGGGAGGTCTAGTGCACTATAACCATAAATGCATGAATGGCAATGAACTTGTAATACTTGTTTGAATCCATAAGGATTTTATAAGCCTGTTAAATCTGTGGGGTTAAGTAAACCCGTTAAGTATGTGGGGTTAAATAAACCTATTAAGTATGTGGGGTTAAGTAAGCCTGTTAAATCGATGGGATTAAGTAAGGCTATTAAGTATGTGGGGTTAAGTAAGCCTGTTAAATCCGTGGGGTTAAGTAAACCGGTTAAATCTGTGGGGTTAAGTAAACCTGTTAAATCTGTGGGGTTATACAAACCTGTTAATTTAGAAAACTTAACCTGTTAAATATGTTGGCGTTATATGGACCCGTTAACTTGTAAAGTTTAACCCGCAATTCTGTAGGGGGTTATGTGAATCTGTTAAATCTGTTAGGCATAACCTGTCAAAATCCTAGTTAATTAGGGACACAAGATCTGTAAGGGCTTGTGTCATTTGTTGTGTGGGACCTATATTAGTCAGTAACCCATTCTGGTATTAAAGGGGGACCTCGCATTAGGTAGGGGACATGGCAAGCTTACTGAACTGATTATAAGAGGTTCATCTGAGAGGAGGTGTGTACTGGCGCGTTCCAATAGACTCATGTGTGTGCATGAGTACGACCTGCATTTGGGAAAATAAGCCGCTGTAGCACCAGTAAATAGGTCTGTGTCCTTCTGTAGGTTGTCACTTTAGGAAGTAATACACCCTATGTAGGGCCGACATAGTGTATTTACAGAATAGGGAGTCGATCGATTGGGGAAGAGTAGTAATTAGGGTACATCTAGTCCTGTATGTTTCTATGGGGTACCTGTATTTTTGTTTGGGTCAACACCCTTTATTTCTGTTTAGGTATTGTTTAATTCTATTTGGGTTAAAACCAGTTACTAGAGTACACCTAAAACTACCATTATATTTCTGTTGGGATCATCCTTTTTCTGTTAAGTAGTTAGGGAGTATGTAATCCTGTTACATATCCGTTATACTAGTATTGGTGCAGAGAAAACTTAAGAAGCGCAACATATCCAGTTATGTTATCCTGTTAGACCTGCCTTATGACATTGTTATCTCACTCTCCAGTTTATATGCCTATCATGATGCTTTTACTTATTTATATGCTAAAAGTAACTGGACTCGCCAGACTATATGTCTGACCCATTTTGTTTCCTCTTCTCTCTCTTCCGTCCCCCTCCCCCCAGGTTCTCAGGATGGGAATACTCGGGCTTGATTTGGATTCTCTGCTTTCATCTTGCTTGGAGCTGCTTAGATGTATTGCTCAATTTCTTATCTCTCAACTGTGGCTACATTTTGGGGATTATGCTTCTTTTATTATTGTACTCTGATATTTTAAGTACAAGACAGAAGTTTTAATGATGTACTGGGTTTTATGAATTTCAGACGTATGATGTAACCATGTTTTGAACTACGATGATTTATGATTAATAAAGTTTTTAATTCCGCTGCTATTTTATATCTGTCTTGTAATGTTTATGTTTCTGTTTACCTATAACGCTTCATGAAACTTAATGCATTCTCTTAATGAGTGACATTAGCGGACGTGGGGTGTCACACTTGGTATCAGAGCTTAAGGTTACCAGATTAAATAAAAGTTTTTGAAAAATTATTTTCAAAAGGTTTTAAAAGAAAGCATTTTCAAAAAGAGAAGTCTATTTTAAAAAATGTATTCCCCAAAGCCATAAGTAATATCTTTCGATCCTTTGTCTGAATCTCTTTCCTTTTATTTTCAGCATGTCTGGGAACCTAATATTCCTGAGGGCGTTACGATACCAAGCTGGTTCTGTTGGTATCTAGAGGCCACGGCACATGCCGGTGGTCCAGCAGACGTTCCTCTCCCAGCTGCAGCCATCGTTCCTCCTCCGCGTGCAGATAATTTCTCTAAAATCTGCAAAGATTTCTGTGCTATGGGAGGAAAGCCATTCCGTGGAACTGAGATTTTCGTAGAGACAAGGAATTGGCTTAAAGAGACGGAGGATTTGTTTGTAATTTTTGAAGTGGACGATCGTAGGAAGATTCAATTAGCTACCTGGCTACTGAAAGATGAAGCTTCATTCCGGTGGGAAGTGACGTAAGCGGGACGTCCAGTAGAGACTTGGGATGATTTTCGACAGAGGTTTGAAATGAAGTTTCTTTCTCAAGGTGAGAAAAGCATGCAAATGGAAAGGTTTCTAGCACTCAAGTAAGGAGGTATGACTGTCAAAGAAGTTCAACCAACTGGGAAGGTTTGGGTTGGAGCTAGTGGATACCCCACATAAAAAGCTTAGCGGTTTTCTAAAGGACTAAATGAACCCCTCCATGGGTTAGCTATGTCCCATATTCCGAAGGGAGCAACTTTTGAAAGGCTCGTTGATATGGCCTTGATGCATGAAGAGGACAAAGGTGAAAAGAAAGAGGCTAAGGTTGAGGAAACACAAAAAAAGAGAGTGCGGCCCAAGAAAGAACAACAACAAGAGGGCGGAAAGCACAACAAAGCTCAAGGAAAAAAGAAATATCTTGGTTGTGGGAACGTGGGTCATTTGGTCAAAGACTGCAGAAAAAGGAAAAATGCTTGCTTCAACTGTGGTGAAGTTGGACACTATACTAGGGAGTGCCGAAAGAAGCAAGGGCAGAGACAAAGGGCAGGATCTTTTGAAGGGAAAGTACATGCTCTCGTGGCTGATGTACCAGATAGAGGTAAGAAGATTTCTGTTGAAGGTTTGATTTCTCTTTCCGAACATCCTGTTAGAAGTCTTATTGACTCTGGCGCTTCTCACTTTTTATATCTGATTTTGTAGTTGAGTCTCTACACCTTAGAACTAGTATGGTTTTGGATCCCGTTGTTGTCTCAAACCCCAATAGGGGTACGACTCATCTGTCTATGATTTGTCGGGGTTTGAGAATATCTGTGTTAGGTATCGAGTTTGAATGCGGCGCATATGTGCTTGGTTTTATGGGATACTGTCTGACTCTAGGGATGGATTGGCTAGCCATGTATGGTGTCATTCTGGATTGTGAGAGGAGGGTCGTTAGACTTTTTGACTTCCCATGGAAGGACCCTCGAGATTTCTTGTGACCCTAAGGGGTTTATTGTTGTAACATCCCATTTTTCCATATAGTTAAGATGATATTTAACTACCATCGTCAACCCTGATTAAATAGAAAAGTAGAATATTAAGAGTAAGAATTTAGAGGATGAGGAAGAGAGAGAACGAAATAAAAGAATAAAAGAAAGAAGAAGAACATCATAACCTCACAGCGGAACGAATAAAATATAATATATATATATATCAATATATATCTTTACAAAAGGAAATTTTATACACATACCAATTATTAGAGTATAATAACTAACGGCGAAGCCTCCAGCTCCTGAAACTCCAAGAGGAAACTAACCTGGAATATATGTTCGGTCTGATCCGACCACATTTTGAAGCAAAGAAAAAACACCCGGATCAGTCTGGAATACTTTCAGTGCTAAATTCACATCAAACAATCGGCTTAACTTCAGAAAAATCCTTTGAAAGAAAACGATAATAGTAAGACCAGCCTACACATAAACACAGACGGTTTTTACCTTACTATAACCCAAAACATTTTAGTATATCAAAATCCAGTGATATTATAATAGTGTCTATCAAATCACAAATAAATAACAAAATAGCAGAACGCTTGCATATCACGCTCTACACATATAATATAAAATCAAAAACCGCATGGTGCTTATTGGAGATTGGATTCCAACTATGGCAAGGTATGGGACCACCTTCCGATCAGTGTATCCTAGAGGGATATACACCGGGGTTCAATAAGAACATCATGCAACCCAGGCTAAACATGACCGGCCAATCATTTTACTTGAGTGTACCGAATGTAATACCACCCTACGGTTGGAATCAGCAACCATTCCCGCGGGACAACATCGAAAGATTTAAGAATGAAATGGAATCTCTAGATGCTTATAATACACCCTGCTTGGAGGCGACCCAACTAGCCAAGCGACTTACCTAATTTTCTCCATTTCCCGGTTAGCGAGGCTTGAGGTCAAGTTTTACCTTTTTGAACATCACATAATATTTACTTTGAATGCCACATCATCAGATCCGTCAAATCACTAATTGAAGTCCACAAATATACTCTGGGTGTTAAGCAAGAGCATTTCTCTACCACCAAACTTGGTATATTTTTAAAAATCAACGTACGTGATCCTCAGTAAATACTCTGTCAGACATTCGTCCATACAAGTTATCCAGGAACAGGATGAACCGAAGGCACCCTCCTACTGCATCCTAGGAATCACCCTATAGATCAGTAGCGAGTAGTCCTTGCAATTTCGTAGATTTCAACCACTACCGAACCATAGTGTATCTCTGGTTGCAAGTCAGAGATTTTAATAGTTCTTCCGTTTTATGAAGATCCTTCAATTGCTCCATCTTTGTTCCCTGCAAGTTAGTTTCATATGTAACGTTGATTCGAAGTGGTTTTGGGTTTAGTTCCCATCCCGGTCCCTTCGAAACAACACGTCAAAAAGTCCAATAAGTTATTCGTTGATATCTGGGTTTTTAACTATCAATCACAACAGTATAGTCAAGTATCTTGGCAGCTCAGTCCCTCCTTGTTTAAATCATTTATCATTGAAATCATTCCATAACTTTAAAACCGTTTCCATTTACATATCTTAACAATTTATCTTTTGTTTAATCATTTGGAAACAATACCACTCAGCTTTATCCTCATTTAAATTCTGAAAACATTTCCTTATCTTCATAACCCAATTATTTCTTGGAAATGTCAATATATCAATATATTGTTAATTTAGTAATATAATCCCATTACCAATTCTACTGTGGCAAAAACCCTGTTAAACGACAAGTGCTTTCTTATTAAAACTCAATAACTTCTACTTCACTTCATATGAAGATTTTCAGGAAATATACTTAAATTCCAAATGTTTATTTCCATTTCCCAAATTTATATAACTCTTTCCATTTCTACTACTTATTTTCGAATAAGTATAGTTCACTTGTATTATTTCCGTTATCTAGAAAACAGTGCTATATAAATAGCCTAAAGGTACAAATAAAACAGTTAATTCAACTCGGGCTTAACAACATTAATTTACATTTCAAACCTTGCAAATGAATTGAAATTGTTTTATGAAGATAATAACACATTCCAAATCCTTTACCGTTACAAACTAATATCATTCCTCGATAATAGTGAAGTCGTTCAAGTTGGGGTATTTTATATACCTCTCAGACCTTAAGCGACAACGTTCTTATCTCAGAATAGATAGAAGTTCATAACTTCAAACCCATATTCTTATAATATCAAACATATCTTATTTCCTATTTTTGTTTAAAATATGGTTTTATAAACCATATCTTTTCTTTCGAAAATACCAATCGACTATAACCAATTTACTGAATACATTTATTAAGTAATTCATTTAATATTAACTCATTTCTTAAAAACTTATGCAAGTTATTATATTCATTAATTGGATCCGTTCACTAATACTTTATCCAAAACTCTTTTAACCTCATTATAATCAAATAGTTGGATTTTATAACCAAAACCCTTTTATTAACTTCTTTTCTCAAATCGATAATTATTTCCATTTGCGTTCTTGCAAACCTTCTCTTTTATCCCAACTCGAATAAAAATATTTGTTTTAAACTCAACTTTCTTTTATAATTCGTTTATGAAATTCAGATTATAAAATCCTTTTCACAAATTTCCGTTACATATTCAATTACTATCTTAAATGATTTCTATTTAAGAAGTAATTACCTTAATTATTAAAATAATAATTAACTTAATCATTACCGAGGTAAAAGTATATTACTTCATCATTAACTAACATCATGTTAGTTAATCTCCTTAATAAGTCATTAAGAAAACAATTAATTTTATAAATAATTATTGTTCCACAATCACCTTTAATGCAATTAAATTAAGATTAATTAGCTTTAAAAATAATCTTTAATGAAAAGACAGAAGAGGGCAGAGATATTTTCTCGTTTCATATTTCCCAAAGGGAAGGGAAGTTTGCACAATATTTTATACACGAGGTGACACGAACGATTTTTATACTAGGCGACCAGCGATATTTTTATAAGGATGACGAATGGTATTTTGACCTATAACGTGCATCGTTCGCGGTTCGTACATACCCATATAAACTCCGATCGTAAGGAAATCAGAAATTACACAATAATTTCATTTTTTTTCTAATACAATGTAACTAATATATTATATATTGATTTTAATATAAATAAATCAATTAATAATAATTATTATTATCAACATATTTATCCAATTAGAATTCTATATGGCTTCAAATTTATAAATTTAACTTGATTTTTAAACTCAACATTTTTTATTTCTAAGTCCAAACAATATTCAATATATTAAAATCCATTTTATTTATTAAAATAATCGTTATATTTTAATAACGAATTCCATAGCGACTATTTGAAAATTTGATTTAGATATAAATTAAAATTTACAATATGAAAACTCGATTTTTCTTCTTCACTAGAAAATAATTATCCAGTAGATTCTGACGCTTCTTGTTCCAAAGAAATCTGGCTTAAATTGGATTCTGTATAATCAATTAAAGTTCAAAACGTTATATTACGAACTACCACGCGGCTACAGCTCGTTATATAATTAAAGTTATAAATTAAACGTTCAAATTTCATTAAATAACGAAATCGTGAATAAAAATTAAATACAAACTTAAATAAATCTTCTTATATTACTAAATCATAAAATATTGCAAATTCAGTCAATTTCGATCATTTCAAAATTAAATTATTATTTTATTATTTAAACTAATATAATATTCAAAATTATTAACTTCAAAGCATTTAAAACCCAAAATAGATATTTAAAACAAAATTAAATATTAAATTAAATGGTTACAAATCTGGGTCGTTACATTCCTTCCCCCTTAAAAGAATTTCGTCCCCGAAATTACTAAGGTAAGAAGAATGCTACAACCTATTATCTTTCAAAACCATTTTAGTTAAAACTCCTCACTTTCTAAATTTTTAATTAAAAACTAATCGAAATAGTTTAAATCGAAAAACAAATTCATTCTTATCAACATAAATTTCCGAAATATTTGAAATTTTTCTAACACCTTAAATTTTGAAAAAAAATTCGGTAGAGTCTCCCTTATACGGAGGGACATCTACAATATTCCAAGGGAAATAAATATATATACATTGACCACAGGTCGGGAAAAGGAAAAATTCAAAAACCTAATTCAAAACAAAAAAAATCAAATCTTGCATATGCGTACTTTTTCTGAGCGTTATTACGCGATAAGCGATAAGCAATAAGCAAGTATGCTTAATAGCCAACTTGATCCAATTATCTTCAACACATGTTCTCAACTTGGATGGAATTTATTGTAATCGTGCAAATTGTACTCTACTCTTATCGGCAATCATTCATATCACATCCACGTACAATGTGAGTTTAAATATTCAGGTTATTCACTTCATTTTATTTCATACATTATTACTCAATTCACATGAAACTGATTAGTAACCCATTCTAATTTCATAATACCTAAATTCATTCTTTCATTGGGTTTCAATCCAATTCAAATCCATATTTATGCAATCTATCTCAACCATACATTCCAACTAATTTCCAAATATTCCATCTAGATTTGTTAACATACATTTGTTCTCAAACTCAAGCCAAATTCTTATCGACTTCAGCTAAATTTTATCTCAAATTTTCCGGTCCAATTATAACTTATATAGTTCATATTTACTTAACATAAGTTAATTTTTTTTTCTTTCATATTTGCAATTCTTTCTTGATTAATCTTTTGATTCCATGATCAATCCATCAAATCAACCTATCAAGGCAATACAAGCTTCAATAATTAAATCAATTATTTGAGAGAATAATCTATTTCTTTCTATAAAATATGATTCAGATAAAGTTATTTTCATTTACCCTCTTTACAAAAATAATTTAAAAATAATTTTATATTCAAATTACAAATACACACACTCATATATATACAATCAAACTCAATCTAGGTTATTGCTAACCCCATCTCTATTGAGTTATACCATAGAGCCAAGGTTATCACTAAACCAATAGCTCTGATACCAAGTTGTAACATCCCACTTTTGCGTACAGTTAAGCTGACATTTAACTACCATCGTCAACCTAAATTAAATAGAAAAGTAGAAAGTAAAAAAAAAAGAATTTAGATGATGAGGAAGAGAGAGAAAGAAATACAAGAATAGAAGAAAGAAGAAGAAAATCATAACCTCACAACGGAACGAATAAAATATAATATATATCAGTATATCTTTACAAAAGGAAATTTTGTACACATACCAATTATCAGATTATAACATGAATCAAATATAGTGGAACAACTTTAATAACTAACGGCGAAGCCTCCTGCTTCCAGCTCCTGAAACTCCAAGCGAAAACTAACCTGGAAAATATGTTCGGTCTGAACTGCGCACATTATGAAGCAAAGCAAAAACACCTGGATCAGTCTGGAATACTTTCAGTGCTAAATTCACATCAAACAATCGGCTTAACTTTGGAAAAATCCTTTGAAAGAAAAGGATAATAGTAAGACCAGCCCACACATAAACAGGGACGGTTTTTACCTTACTATAACCCAAAACATTTTGATATATCAAAATCCAGTAATATTATAATAGTGTCCATCAATTCACAAATAAATAACCAAGTAGCATAACGCTTGCATCTCACGCTCTACATATTTAATATAAAATCAAAAACCGCATGGCGCTTATTGGAGATTGGATTCCAACTATGGCAAAGTATGGGACCACCTTCCGATCAATGTATTCTAGAGAGATATACACTGGGGTTCAACAAGAACGTCTTGCAACCCAGGCTAAACATAACCGGTCACTCATTTTACTTGAGTGTATCGAATGTATTACCACCCTACGGTTGGGATCAGCAACTGTTCCCACGGGATAGCATCGAAAGATTTAAAAATGAAATGGAATCTCTAGATGGTGATAATACACCCTGCTTGGAGGCGACCCAACTAGCCATGTGACCGACCCAATTTTTGCCATTTCCCGGTTGGTGAGGCTTGAGGTCACGTTTTACCTTTTTGAACATCACATAATATTCACTTTGAATGCCACATCATCAGATCCGTCAAATCACTAATTGAAGTCGACAAATATACTCTGGGTGTTAAGCAAGAGAATTTCTCCACCACTAAACTTGGTATATTTGTAAAAATCAACGTACGTGATCCTCAGAAAATACTCTATCAGACATTCGACCATACAAGTCATCCAGGAACAGAATGAACAAAGGCACCCTCCTACTGCATCCTAGGAATCACCCTATAGGTCAGTAGGGAGTAGTACTTGCAAATCCATAGATTTCAACCGCGACTGAACCATAGTGTATCTCCAGTTGCAAGTCAGAGATTTTAAGTAATTTTCTGTTTTATGAAGATCCACAGTCTTCAATTTCTCCATCTTTATTCCCTGCAAGTTAATTTCGCACGTAACGTTGATTCGAAGTGGTTTTGGGTTTAGTCCCCATCCTGGTCCCTTCGAAACAACACATCAAAAAGTCCAATAAGGTACTCATTGATAGCTGGGTTTTTAACTATCAACTCACAATAGTATGGTCAAGTATCTTGGCAGCTCAGGCCCTTCTTGTTTAAAAACATTATTAAATCGTTGAAGTCATTCCATAACTTTAAAACTAATTCCATTTACATATCTTAACAACTTATTTTTTGTTTAATCATTTGGAAACGATACCACTCCTTTATCACAGCTTTATCCTCATTTAAATTCTGAAAACATTTCCATATCTTCATAACCCATTTATTTCTTGGAAATGTCAATATATCAATATATTGTTAATTTAGTAATATAATCCCATTACCAATTCTATTATGGCAAAAACCCTATTAAATGACAAGTGCTTTCTTATTAAAACTCAATAACTTTTACTTCACTTCATATGAAGATTTTCAGGAAATCTACTTAAATTCCAAATGTTTATTTCCATTTCCTAAATTTATATAACCCTTTCCATTTCTACTACTTATTTTCAAATAAGTATAGTTCACTTGTATTATTTCCGTTATCTAGAAAACAGTGCTATATAAATAGCCTAAAGGTACAAATAAAACAGTTAATTCAACTCGGGCTTAACAACATTAATTTACATTTCAAACCTTGCAAATGAATTGCAATTGTTTTATGATGATAATAACACATTCCAACTCCTTTACCATTACAAACTAATATCATTCCTCGATAATAGCGAAGTCGTTTAAGTTGGGGTATTTTATTTACCTCTCAGACCATAAGCGACAACGTTCTTATCTCAGAATAGATGGAAGTTCGTAACTTCAAACCCATATTCTTATAATATCAGATATAACTTATTTTCTATTTTTGTTTAAAATATGGTTTTATAAACCATATCTTTTATTTTGAAAATTCCAATTGACTATAACCAATTTACTTAATATATTCATTAAGTAATTCAACTTCTGAATGTTATTATATTCATAACTTGGATCCGCTCACTAATACTTTATCCAAAACTCCTTTAACCTCATTAAAATCAAATAGTTGGATTTTATAACCAAAACCCTTTTATTAACTTCTTTTCTCAAATCGATAATTACTTCCATTTTTATTTTTGCAAACGTTCTCTTTTATCCCAACTCGAATAAAAACATTTATTTTAAACTCAACTTTCTTTTATAATTCGTTTATGAAATTCAGATTATAAAATCCTTTTCATAAGTTTCTTTTATAATTAATAAATCTCGTTACATATTCAATTACTATCTTAAATGATTTCCATTTAAGAAGTAATTACCTGAATTATTAAAACAATAATTAACTTAATCATTACCGAGGTAAAAGTATATCACTTCATCATTAACTAACATCAGGTTAGTTAATCTCCTTAATAAGTCATTAAGAAAATAATTATTTTTATAAATAACTATTATTCGACAATCACCTTTAAATGCAATTAAATTAAGATTAATTAGCTTTAAAAACAATCTTTTAAAATGATAAAATCTCACTTAATTGTTTCCTTGGAACAATTGTACTTAGATTATTAACTCCTTTATTCAAATCTGACTTCTTTATGTGTATAAAACATAAGACGTTACTATATAAATAATTTTAACATTTTCTGTATGAAACAAAGTCATTAATTTATCAAAACTCTCTATTTAATAACTAAAACAAAATTGAAACTTCAATTCAGTTATAAAAATATATTTTATAACTTAAAATGTCAATTCGCCTGACAACGAATAAATGTCTCAAAACGATGAATTCTAGAACATCTGCTGCCAATTACTTAATCAATACTGACTATTGATTAATACATGACAGTTAGATTTAACAATCAACATCCCTTCAATCATCGATAACTAAACAGGATATAATATAAATTTGAATAAACAACTCATAATTAACAATATAAAACAACCAATAAACAAATAAAAATCATCCATATCATCCATTCAAATAATTTTTTACTTATAAAAGATAAATATTAATAATATTAATTTTACACATAGTATGAGAATTATCTCACCTTTATTTGTTTCCGACGATGTTGCGTTGTTTTATATAGTTTTAAATCAACACTGAAACTATAGAAAATTTCAGTGGCCTCAGAATCAATTCATTCCAGCTAGTACACGTCGGCACCGTGATTACGAACCCATCAACACTTGTTTCGTCCCATTCTGTTTACAAATGAAAAAGTTATACGAATTACAACATTTAATTTTAAATTGGATTAATTAATAAATTAACTACCATTATTAATATTACTTAATTATTTATTGACGTTAATCCACCTGGTTAATTACCTCTATAATTGAATCCACGTCATCTGGATGGCCACTAAATTTATCGCATTATCTTCCACTCTGTAACGACCCGGTTTTTTAGTTGTTTAATTATGAACATTTAAATTTGTTTTAACATGTTGTATTGGAAAAATAAAAGGGTTTTAAATAATCTGGATATCGACTTAACTTGAAAGGGAAAAACGTTGAGTTAAAAACTTAAAACTAGTTTAGTTCGAAGATGTATAATTCTATCAAAATATAATAATTTAATAATAATTGAGTTTGGGAAAAATAGTAATTTTATTGTTTGAATATATTACGTACTATATGAATATTTTTAGAAATTCACAAATAAATTATACTGTTTATTTCTTTTTTTAGGGATATTGGCATTTTGCCGTCAACGACAATATTCTTATTTTTGGCATCTAAACATGATACCTTCTCTTGACATAGTTCTTCGGTATCATTCATTTATTTTTATTTTTGTGTATGATCCATACTTTCATCTTAATCTTACTAAGATTTAGTGTTTGGAAAATCAGCAGTTTTCGAATTTGCTTGAATAGTCATGATTTTTGGAAGTGAATAACTTTAGTATGTAAATCCCCATCTGAAGGATATTGCAATTTTGGAAATTCAACTGATTTTCACCACTAGTACATGAAGCTAATCTGTTTGTTATATCAAGCAGTTAGTGGACTTTGACTCCTTTTCATCTCTTTTTCATACACTTGTCTAGGGTCTTGTTGCAGGAGGTTTTAGATGAGTTATAAGTTCTCCCATCTTCACGTTAGTCACTGTAAATTTAGTTCCTTTGTGTTTTTATACTAGAAATTATTGATAGCATAATAAGATATATTTATGCAATAAAATAAAAACAGTACTATCTTTCCCTGTACACTAGCGTGCTCTCCACGTCTCAAAACAGTGTGCCTCCCAAGTTCATCAAACCGTGTATGCCAAGTAATCTTTTCAAACCATGGCAGCTAAGTTATTCAAACCGTGTTATCCAAACTTTCATGACAGCGTGCTCTCCATGCATATCATTCGTGCTTGCCAAGCTTTTCAGTCGTGTGCACCAAGCTACTTCAACTCGTGACTGCCACGCTACCTTCCTCTTAAAGGCTGGACATTTCAATGATTTCATTCTTCTGTGGTAATGAAAAAAAAGGTCAAAACAAATGAATTTAAAAACTTATAACAAATCAAAATCCAAATGGAATTTGGTGTTTTTTTGGATTCTTTGGAATACTGAGATCGAGAGTTTCAATCCAAAATGAATTTCAAAAGGATCGGTTGCATTTCTGGGTGACTCATCCTAAACCAGCGAATTTAGGTTTAAGGAAAATTAGTTGGATGCTCTTCGATCTGAATTTCTGATGTTGCTTTCGAGTTAAGGGGTAAGAGTACCTCGCGCGTGAAAATTTTGGTTTGTTTTTGTAACAACCCGGAAAATCTGAGCCAATTTAAATTTTTTATTTTGGCAATTTTAATGAATTTTGATTATTTAAAATGAATTATTTTAAATAATATCAATGGAAAATTTATTTTGAATGGAATTCGAATGAATATATTTATATAGACCATCGTAAGAATATAAATATTTATTTATATATATAAAAGGAATTAAAAATGGCGTGGTAGTTCGATAATTCGATTTCAAACTTCAAATGAATGTGCAGGATTCAAAATAAACCGGAATTTAGCGAAACCAAAAATATTAGAATCTATTCGAGAATATCTTTCCAATGAATCAGAAAAATCAAAATTTCATAGTGGGAATCAAAAGATATGCCCAGTTGGAAATTCAGAATAGTCGCTATGGAATTTCGGCCCTTAAAAATGGCCATTTTGCAAACGACCTCGGATTTCAACAAAACCACTTTTGTTGGATCCGCGATGTCAAATTATTACTAGGTTTCAAATTTCATAATTTTTCGAATCAATATGTGAGCGTGGCAAAGGAAAACGCGTTTGACCAGTTTCAGTTGATTTTAATCGACTGGAAAATGGCCATTTTTCAAACGGCCTCAAAATTCGACGAAACTAGTTTTGTTACGACCGTATCGTCTATATGAAGCTAGAAAATATTTTTTTGAAATTTTTCGAATTAGTTTGTGACCCCAGTAAATTGAAATGCACGTTCAAATTCAATATATAGAGTTATACTTTGATTTTGACGGAAACTGATCGAAACGATCGAATTAGCTTACGATACATATTCCATTGTGTTCAGAATGGGGGTAATTAGCTATAGACGACAGTCGGTGGGTCTCGTTTGGAGGCCGAAATTTAAAGTTACTTTTTGGATTTAAAAAAAAAGTGAAATTAAATATATATATATATATATATATTCCTTTATCTAAAAATCAACCCTCACTTTCCTCTCCCCAGTCAAAATTGAAACCCGATCCCCCTTTTCTATAAATTCCGTCGCCCCTTTTTATTCCGCCGCCACCACCTCGCAAGGCCGCGCGATCCACTCCCTCCTCACCTCCGACGCCGCGCCAAGCTCTGGCAATCGCATCCCCTCCATCTCTCCTCCTACCAGTCGCTCCTCTCCTCCTTCTCCTCCACGATTCGAGAACCGCACCCCCTTTCAACCCGATGCCCTACTCAACCCCGACGCGACCTCCACCACCCCGCCGAACTTCGATGAAACCCCCCTCCGATCCTTCACCCGACGAGCGAACCTCTCTTCCCCCCCCCCCCCCACGCTGTAAGTTTTATCATTTGTTTCTTTCTTTCTTTTCCCTCCTTTTGTTTATGTATAAAAACTGATCTTGATTAGTTTTCAAAACTGAAATATATATAATTTTAAAACTGAAGTTTATATGATTTTCTATCATAAAGATGAGATTTTTAGTTTAGAAAAATTCGATTCTTAGTTTGGAGAAAATCCAATTTTTAGTTAAGAAAAATATAATCTTGTTATGAAATGATTTAGAAGGAAAAATATAATTTGAAATAGAAATAGAAATATTTGAAATAGAAATATTTGAAATAGAAATATTTGAAAAAGAAACATTTGAAAAAGAAATATTTGAAAATAGAAATATATGAAGTCATGTTGATTAGATTGACGCCATTTTGACGTGAACGATATTTATATCGATTTTATTCATCTTACAATGAATATCGAAAGTGATTTCAAAGTCTGATATTTTGAAAAGAATTGAAATTCGAATTGAAATTGAATAGAAATGAATTCGAACTGAAATTGAATTGAAAAAGAACTGAAATTGAATTAGAAATCAATTTGAAATGAATTTAAAACGAATTTATAAGGAAAAATTCAATTTTGATTTGAATTTGAAAAGAAGTTGAAATCGTTTTGAAACGAATTTAAAGCGATTTATAAAATACGTTTTAAAAGGAAATCGACGAAGTATATATTATATATATTTTATATTTATAATATAATGGCCTGAATAGAACGCGCCGCGCTGCGGCAGTTCGCGAATTTCGACCATTGACTTCAAATTGATATTGCGTGAGATCCAACCATCGGATTCTCCTAAAACTAGAACCGTTGGGTTCGTATCGAAAAGAGCTTTCTAACGGATATAAGAAATTAGAAATCTAACGGTTGGATTTGGAATTATGTCCAAATCAAATTTGGAAAAGGTCGTTGTAAGTGCAGTTCGATGGCCGTTGATGGAAATCGACTGTACGAGCCTTGATAAAATTATTAAAAATAGTAATAATTTGTGTAAAATCATAAGAAATGATTTGGGAAGAACTGGGATGAAAAACTCCATACTTGAAAAGATAAAAATAGATTTTTATCGAAATGAACTAGTTTTGAACTAGGATTATAATTCTATTTATTTTTAAATAAATAAATTGGATTTGAATAGGGTTTTTAAAGTAACCAGAATTTCCGATAATTGAATTGGAATGGATTTGAATCGAATTTGTCTTCGGAATATTTTGATGTTGGGTTTCGTGATTATACAGTTATTGTTATGGAAATTTGAAAGATATATTAATATCGTTATTTCCAATACGATATTTGTTGGTCGTAGAATTTGATATTGAATATAAGCCGGTATATTTTATATTCAGAGCCTTGTATTGAATATCAAATGTGATTTGGGTTTGTCGTGAATGGTGTCTTCATTAACACTGTTCTTAAGCCCAGTTGAGGAAAAGATTAAATCTTTTTATTTAGATTTAATGGAGTGTACCAATTAAATAATATTGAATTGGTATTGATTTTTAGGTTTATCGTGAACAGTGTTTTAAATAACACTTGTTCTTTAACCCGATAATTAATGGAATGTGATTTTGGGTTGTGTGAACGGTATCTTCAATAATACTGTTCTTAGACCCAGAGGAGTTAAGAAAATCAGAAACTAACCGGAGATTAGTTAAGTTGGATGGTTTCTGAGGTATTGATCTGATGTTGGTTTCGGCCTTTGGGGTTAATACTTAGGGAATTGCTCACTTGCTAATTTACGGTTAGGGACTGATTGAAATGTGATGTGATTTTGGGGTTTATCGTGAACCGTGTTTTAAATGACACTGATTCTTTAACCCAGTTAAAGATTAAAAATAAGTGGAGTTTTAATGAATCTTTAATTAGATTGAAAAGATCGAGAATGGAGTATCACCAGTTTTACTCCAGGCGGTAGTTAAATCTTTAATTAGATTTGAACGTGAAATGGTAATTGAATTTACCGATAACACCGTGGTGTTAGATATGAAGTATGACCAGTTTTACTTCATGGGATGAATATGTTGGGGTTAGGAAATTAAAACAAATGATTACTTCGGTAAGGTTCGTTAATCCCGATTGGTTTGAATTGATATTCAAAGAAGATTAAAGAATAAATTTAAAGGAATTTATCTTTGATAAAATTAATGGGAACCTTTCCCTAAGAATGTGACATTTAGAAACTAACTGTAGGTTAGCTAAGTAGAACGGTTTCCTGGGTATTGATCTGATGTTGGTTTCGGCCTTCGGGGTTAATATTTGGGGAATTATTCTCTTGTTAATTTACGGTTAGTGACTGATGAATTGGAATGAGGCATATGTTGTGTTTGTGTAACACTTGTTTATTATATACGCGAGTTATTCGAAAAGACCGGGTTTATCCCATTCTGAATAACTGATACGACGATAAGTCAAAGATGAAGACGGTGGTTGAAGACCGGAGGTCTTCACGTCGTTTGGGTGATTACTGATGATCTTGATTGGGTTGTACACCCAAGAAGATGGAAACAGTTGGTGATTGCCCAGACGTACTTGGAGATCGATGGATATGCGGGGTACTAGGTGCCTCCGGTTTCGTTCAGACCCAGAACGAACTTGTAAATGGACTGTGTGTCTGACATTGGATTTTAGTCTGTGTGATTGATTTCTATTAAATATATATCTGTTTGGCGGCGGAGAATTTATTCTCTTGCTTAACGCCCTTCTCTGAGACGTACGAGCTCAGGGGTTATATACTGATGGATATCAAACGCATAGAGTGAATTGCCTGTGTGGCATGCCTAAGTGGAAAATGATCTAGGCTTCTGTTGAAAAGCAAAGTCTTGTGGTTGATGATCGAAGCACGACCTTTGTGGCGTAGCTTTGTGTAACGTTTACTTCGCGAGTTTCACACCCGATATGAACCAAAAACGGAAGACGGACATAAGGGAGGGCATGCGTTTCCTTCTAGTTAGAAGTGGCGGCAGTGGTTTTACACGCCCTGACGAGTTTGACTTATGTGGTTGTTGGTTTGTGAGGCGCCTCGGATATATATATCGGTGACTATGTGAAGCCGATGGAGTCATTCGTTGGCTCATTTACGCCCCATTGGGCGGGGAGACGTATTGTTCAGGCATAATAATCCACTCCGTGTGGACCGGCCCTGACGATCCAAGGCTTGTCTGCGTGCTTGCCCGAGGCTCGGGCTAGAGAGTCTCGAATCAGTGAGGACGATCCCTAGCATCGGTTCATACCATAAACGATAACCCAGCTTCCAATACGACATCTTGCGGTTTTGATTATATACCTATATATGGCGACATGGTGGTATGGGGCATTCATGCCGTCTATGATTGATATTTATGATTGTATATAAAATCAAAAACTAACTGGAAACGAGCTAAGATGGGTGGTTTCTTGAGTATTGATCTGATGTTGGTTTCGGCCTTCGGGGTTAATACTTAGGGAATCGTCCTCTGACTAATTTGCGATTGGAGTCTGATTAAGAATCAAAAGACGAAATTTAGCGTATCAAGCATTCTTTGGCTATTATAAGGTAAAAACCCTATCCCTCGGCTTGCGTTGCATTGTGTGATAGTACCTGGGTCTTATAATAGCTTCATTTTTCTTTATTTAGCATTGCGTTGTTTGTTTTATGCACTGGTATTCTTGGGAGGAAACCCGTTCCGTGTTATACGGCGTGGTCCCTTGATTTACCTAACTTTAAAATAAAGATTAATAACTGTTTTAGTTCTCACACCAGTCCCATGACTGACTTAGAGTTTATTGTTTTAACCTAAACTCTGGGTGCCCTTATTTTGACACGGGCAGCTTGTAGTTTTGGTTTTGCAGATTTATGTTCACAGGATCCTGACTTACAGCTGGAACGATATCCGGAAAGCTTTGTATCCGTATATCTCCTTCTAGTTGTGTTTTGTATTATTTCCGTTGCGATGTATTTAAACATAATTTAAATCTCTGATATTTCTGTGTAATATTTATTTATTTATACTCTGTATATTCTTGTAATCTGATGGAATTGTTGTAATATACAATGAAATGTTCTTTCGTCTGCGTTCCTTTGTGGCTTGTTCTCGAAGTATCCGCTCTTTCCTTCACCGGGAAGTTCGGGTCCTTACATGTGGTATCAGAGCTTTGGTTTACAGAGCTCTAGAGAACAAGACACATTAGAACCATACGAAAGAATTCATCAGAAATTGGATTAGTAATATCCAACGGGAATGACTCGTTAGAGATAGGGTCAGCAGTATCCTAGAACGAGTGTGAAGAGTATATTTTTAAAAATAAAAACAAGTTTTGTTTTGAAAATTTAAAATCAATTATTCGTATTTGATTGTTTATTTATATTGATTTGGACTATCAGGTATATAGAGATTTTAATATACGTCTGATCCACGTGTATTGGAAGCCTCCAATATACTGGATGGATATAGAGTCACACCCTAGTCGCCCGGGGATAATTCTGATGATGCGGCCGCATCATCAGTATTTATGTTCGAGTGCCGAAAGCGTAATATCTATATATTTCCATTAGATTGGTGTGAGAACCAAAATTAGATAGGGCCTATTGTTGTGATTTGGTACTAAAAATGTGATTTTTGACTATATATCAAAGTTATGAATTTCAAAATCTAATCAACTAATTGATTGATGGTTGTGTTGTTGATTATTGGTTGATTAATTAAAATTTGTACCATATAGCCAAATTGAATCAAATATTGAATTGTTTGAAAATTAGTCGCATTTGCTTGCATATACATGTACTTACATTGAACAGGTCATAGCAAGGAGGCTAGATCAGAGAATAAAATTCGTTTGCCCGACAAATAGGTACATGTTTACCATAATTTACTGTTTTGTTTGGGTGATGATGATTTTATGAGCCGATTGGCTAGCCGCTTGGCTTTTTCTTTTTCTTTTTGAGATCAGAGGGCCTGTATGGCAATTTCAGGATTTTCCCGGTGCTCCCTGTGCAGGGGAGGTTATGGCGAAATCTTTCGAAAATTTAGGGTGTTAGCTAAATTTTTGAAAAAATTGAAAAGTTCTTAGAAACTGAAAAGTTGAAGAACTTAAGCCGTAGTGAAAATAATGAAAGTTGAGTTGGTTTGTAAAACAACTTTCGGCTTCGATCCTTTTCAGGGACGAAAAGTTTTAAGTGGGGGAGATTGTAACAACCCGGAAAATCTAAGACAATTTAAAATTTTTATTTTGGCAATTTTAATGAATTTTGATTATTTAAAATGAATTATTTTAAATAATATCGATGGAAAATTTATTTTGAATGGAATTCGAATGAATATATTTATATAGATCATCGTTAGAATATAAATATTTATTTATATATATAAAAGGAATTAAAAATGGCGTGGTAGTTTGATAATTCGATTTCAAACTTCAAATGAATGTGCAGGATTCAAAATAAACCAGAATTTAGCGAAACCAAAAATATTAGAATCTATTTGAGAATATCTTTCCAACGAATCAGAAAAATCAAAATTTCATAGCGGGAATCAAAAGATATGCCCAGTTGGAAATTCAGAATAGTCGCTATGGAATTTCGGCACTTAAAAATGGCCATTTTGCAAACGACCTCGGATTTCGACGAAACCACTTTTGTTGGATCCGCGATGTCAAATTATTGCTAGGTTTCAAATTTCATAATTTTTCGAATCAATATGTGAGCGTGGAGAAGGAAAATGCGTTTGACCAGTTTCAGTTGATTTTAATCGACTGGAAAATGGCCATTTTTCAAACGGCCTCGGAATTCGACGAAACTAGTTTTGTTAGGACCGTATCGTCTATATGAAGCTACAAAATATTTTTCTGGAATTTTTTGAATTAGTATGTGACCCCAGTAAATTGAAATGCACGTTCAAATTCAATATATAGAGTTATATTTTGATTTTGACGGAAACTGATCGAAACGATCGAATCAGCTTACGATACATATCCCATTGTATTCGGAATGAGGGTAATTAGCTATAGACAATAGTCGGTGGGTCTCGTTTGGAGGCCGAAATTTAAAGTTACTTTTTGGATTTTAAAAAAAAGTGAAATATATATATATTCCTTTATCTAAAAGTCAGCCCTCACTTTCCTCTCCCCAGTCAAAATTGAAACCCGATCCCCCTTTTCTATAAATTCCGTCGCCCCTTTTTATTCCGCCGCCACCACCTCGCAAGGCCGCGCGATCCCCTCCCTCCTCACCTCCAACGCCGCGCCAAGCTCCGACAATCGCACCCCCCTCCATCTCTCCTCCTACCAGTCGCTCCTCTCCTCCTTCTCCTCCACGATTCGAGAACCGCACCCCCTTTCAACCCGATGCCCTACTCAACCCCGACGCGACCTCCACCACCCCGCCGAACTCCGATGAAACCCCCCCTCCGATCCTTCACCCGGCGAGCGAACCTCTCTTCCCCCCCCCCCCCACGCTGTAAGTTTTATCATTTGTTTCTTTCTTTCTTTTCCCTCCTTTTGGTTATGTATAAAAACTGATCTTGATTAGTTTTCAAAACTGAAATATATATAATTTTAAAACTGAAGTTTATATGATTTTCTATCATAAAGATGAGATTTTTAGTTTAGAAAAATTCGATTCTTAGTTTGGAGAAAATCCAATTTTTAGTTAAGAAAAATATAATCTTGTTATGAAATGATTTAGAAGGAAAAATATAATTTTTATAATAAAGAAAGGAAAAATATAATTTTTGTATAAAGAAAGGTTATATCTTTAAATACGAAAAGAAGCGATTTTTTTTGAAAATATAAGGAAGTGAATTTTATTTTAGAAGTAGAGGTTTAAAAATATGGTTTTTATATTTTTAAAAATAATAAAAATATGATTTTTATCATATGTGAAATATAAAATTATAATTTTTGTAAAGTAGAAGTATTAAAAATATGGTTTTTATATAATAGAGAATATAAAAATATGATCTTTATATGTGAAGTAAAATAAAGATATGATTTTTATATAATATAGAGAATAAAAATTCGATCTTTATATCATAGGAAGAATAAAAATATGATTTTTATTCATATAGGGTAATAAAAATATAATTTTATTATATTAGTGGCAAGATAAGAATAGAATTTTTATCTATATGGTAACGATGTAAAAATAGAATTTTTATTTGTATAGTAGCGGAATAAAAATATAATTTTTATTATGAAGGCAAAGTAAAAATATGTGATTTTTATACATGTAGTGAGTACGGGCAACGAAAGTGACAAAGGGCGAGCCCGGCGAAGATTTCCTACCTAAGAAGAGTCGTGGCGTTTGGATTAGCTAGTCGGTGAGAACTTCTCACTTTTAATTTAATTTTCTAGTTAAAATATATACTAGGATGCAGACGGTATTTAGTAGCACCCGACACCCGTCGTCCACAGACCATGGACGGCTTGTATGCTTGTTTGTTTGATTTTGATGTGTAGTTGATTGTGTGATGTGATGTGAAATGAAAATAAAATATTTATATAGTTAAAATATTTTATAGTTGAAAATAGAATTTTTAACGTGTATTTAAAATGAAATAAATAGTTGTAAACAAATCGAACGATTTGTTTATATACACGCATTTGACTGATATTGATTGGGACGATAAATTTTACACATCGCCCAACTGCACAAATAAAATCTGTGTTTGATTATTTGAAAACCCCACACGGGTATTGGGGTGATATATGACATACACTAATCCCAATAATTAGTTGTATGTCGATCGATTGATTGACAGACTGTTATAAGCATTAAATATTTATATTTGATGCTTATACAGTGTAGAATGCACTTTGGATGATGGTTGATTATTTGTCATTGTTGATATATATATGTGTGTTGTATGTAAATCCATAAAAGTAAAATCTATGGTAATTGATTGGGCCTCATTCCAGTTTTGAAATAGAAATATTTGAAATAGAAATATTTGAAAAAGAAACATTTGAAAAAGAAATATTTGAAAATAGAAATATATGAAGTCGTGTTGATTAGATTGACGCCATTTTGACGTGAACGATATTTATATCGATTTTATTCATCTTACAATGAATATCGAAAGTGATTTCAAAGTCTGATATTTTGAAAAGAATTGAAATTCGAATTGAAATTGAATAGAAATGAATTCGAACTGAAATTGAATTAGAAATCAATTTGAAATGAATTTAAAACGAATTTATAAGGAAAAATTCAATTTTGATTTGAATTTGAAAAGAAGTTGAAATCGTTTTGAAACGAATTTAAAGCGATTTATAAAATACATTTTAAAAGGAAATCGACGAAGTATATATTATATATATTATATATTTATAATATAATGGCCTGAATAGAACGCGACGCGCTGCGGCAGTTCGCGAATTTCGACCATTGACTTCAAATTGATATTGCGGGAGATCCAACCATCGGATTCTCCTAAAACCGGAACCGTTGGGTTCGTATCGAAAAGAGCTTTCTAACGGATATAAGAAATTAGAAATCTAACGGTTGGATTTGGAATTATGTCCAAATCAAATTTGGAAAAGGTCGTTGTAAGTGCAGTTCGATGGCCGTTGATGGAAATCGACTGTACGAGCCTTGATAAAATTATTAAAAATAGTAATAATTTGTGTAAAATCATAAGAAATGATTTGGGAAGAACTGGGATGAAAAACTCCATACTTGAAAAGATAAAAATAGATTTTTATCGAAATGAACTAGTTTTGAACTAGGATTATAATTCTATTTATTTTTAAATAAATAAATTGGATTTGAATAGGGTTTTTAAAGTAACCAGAATTTCCGATAATTGAATTGGAATGGATTTGAATCGAATTTGTCTTCGGAATATTTTGATGTTGGGTTTCGTGATTATACAGTTATTGTTATGGAAATTTGAAAGATATATTAATATCGTTATTTCCAATACGATATTTGTTGGTCGTAGAATTTGATATTGAATATAAGTCGGTATATTTTATATTCAGAGCCTTGTATTGAATATCAAATGTGATTTGGGTTTGTCGTGAATGGTGTCTTCATTAACACTGTTCTTAAGCCCAGTTGAGGAAAAGATTAAATCTTTTTATTTAGATTTAATGGAGTGTACCAATTAAATAATATTGAATTGGTATTGATTTTTGGGTTTATCGTGAACAGTGTTTTAAATAACACTTGTTCTTTAACCCGATAATTAATGGAATGTGATTTTGGGTTGTCGTGAACGGTATCTTCAATAATACTGTTCTTAGACCCAGAGGAGTTAAGAAAATCAGAAACTAACCGGAGATTAGTTAAGTTGGATGGTTTCTGAGGTATTGATCTGATGTTGGTTTCGGCCTTCGGGGTTAATACTTAGAGAATTGCTCACTTGCTAATTTACGGTTACGAACTGATTGAAATGTGATGTGATTTTGGGGTTTATCGTGAACCGTGTTTTAAATGACACTGATTCTTTAACCCAGTTAAAGATTAAAACTAAGTGGAGTTTTAATGAATCTTTAATTAGATTGAAAAGATCGAGAATGGAGTATCACCAGTTTTACTCCAGGCGGTAGTTAAATATTTAATTAAATTTGAACGTGAAATGGTAATTGAATTTACCGATAACACCGTGGTGTTAGATATGAAGTATGGCCAGTTTTACTTCATGGAATGAATAGGTTGGGGTTGGGAAATTAAAACAAATGATTACTTCAGTAAGGTTCGTTAATCCCGGTTAGTTTGAACTGATATTCAAAAGAAGATTAAAGAATAAATTTAAAGGAATTTATCTTTGATAAAATTAATGGGAACCTTTCCCTAAGAATGTGAAATTTAGAAACTAACTGTAGGTTAGCTAAGTAGAACGGTTTCCTGGGTATTGATCTGATGTTGGTTTTGGCCTTCGGGGTTAATATTTGGGGAATTATTCTCTTGTTAATTTACGGTTAGTGACTGATGATTTGGAATGAGGCGTATGTTATGTTTGTGTAACACTTGTTTATTATATACGCGAGTTATTTGAAAAGATCGGGTTTATCCCATTCTGAATAACTGATACGACGATAAGTCAAAGATGAAGACGGTGGTTGAAGACCGGAGGTCTTCACGTCGTTTGGGTGATTACTGATGATCTTGATTGGGCTGTACACCCAAGAAGATGGAAACAGTTGGTGATCGCCCAGACGTACTTGGAGATCGATGGATATGCGGGGTACTAGGTGCCTCCGGTTTCGTTCAGACCCAGAACGAACTTGTAAATGGACTGTGTGTCTGACATTGGATTTTAGTCTGTGTGATTGATTTCTATTAAATATATATCTGTTTGGCGGCGGAGAATTTATTCTCTTGCTTAACGCCCTTCTCTGAGACGTACGAGCTCAGGGGTTATATACTGATGGATATCAAACGCATAGAGTGAATTGCCTGTGTGGCATGCCTAAGTGGAAAATGATCAAGGCTTCTGTTGAAAAGCAAAGTCTTGTGGTTGATGATCGAAGCACGACCTTTGTGGCGTAGCTTTGTGTAACGTTTACTTCGTGAGTTTTACACCCGATATGAACCAAAAACGGGAGACGGACATCAGGGAGGGCATGTGTTTCCTTCTAGTTAGAAGTGGTAGCAGTGGTTTTACACGCCTTGACAAGTTTGACTTATGTGGTTGTTGGTTTGCGAGGCGCCTCAGATATATATATCGGTGACTATGTGAAGCCGATGGAGTCATTCGTTGGCTCATTTACGCCCCATTGGGCGGGGAGACGTATTGTTCAGGCATAATAATCCACTCCATGTGGACCGGCCCTGACGATCCAAGGCTTCTCTGCGCGCTTGCCCGAGGCTCGGGCTAGAGAGTCTCGAATCGGTGAGGACGATCCCTAGCCTCGGTTCATAACATAAATGATAACCCAACTTCCAATACGACATCTTGCGGTTTTGATTGTATACCTATATATGGCGACATAGTGGTATGGGGCATTCATGCCATCTATGATTGATATTTATGATTGTATATAAAATCAAAAACTAACTGGAAACGAGCTAAGATGGGTGGTTTCTTGAGTATTGATCTGATGTTGGTTTCGACCTTCGGGGTTAATACTTAGGGAATCGTCCTCTGACTAATTTGCGATTGGAGTCTGATTAAGAATCAAAAGATGAAATTTAGCGTATCAAGCATTCTTTGGCTATTATAAGGTAAAAACCCTATCCCCCGGCTTGCGTTGCATTGTGTGATAGGACCTAGGTCTTATAATAGCTTCATTTTTCTTTATTTAGCATTGCGCTGTTTGTTTTATGCACTGGTATTCTTGGGAGGAAACCCGTTCCGTGTTATACGGCGTGGTCCCTTGATTTACCTAACTTTAAAATAAAGATTAATATCTGTTTTAGTTCTCACACTAGTCCCATGACTGACCTGGAGTTTATTGTTTTAACCTAAACTCTGGGTGCCCTTATTTTGACACGGACAGCTAGTAGTTTTGGTTTTGCAGATTTATATTCACAGGATCCTGACTTACAGCTGGAACGATATCCGGAAAGCTTTGTATCTGTATATCTCCTTCTAGTTGTGTTTTGTATTATTTCCGCTGTGTTGTATTTAAATGTAATTTAAATCTCTGATATTTCTGTGTAATATTTATTTATTTAAACTCTGTATATTCTTGTAATCTGATGGAATTGTTGTAATATACAATGAAATGTTCTTTCGTCTGCGTTCCTTTGTGGCTTGTTCTCGAAGTATCCGCTCTTTCCTTCACCGGGAAGTTCGGGTCCTTACAGTTTTGAGGATAGAAAAGTGCGCACGCCTGCTGATGGGAACTCGAAGTCGCGGATCGCCAGTGGGAGGTGTGGATGGTCCCTTATGGGCGTGGTGGTGCTGAGCTTGGGGAGATTTCTCTACTGCTAGCGTCAATGGGTCTCGGAGGCAAGGAGGTGTTGACCGGTTAAGGAGGAGTGATTCCGGTGAACTGTAGGGAAGTCAGCCATGTAATTTTAGCTGGAGCAGTGTATTTGCGTCACGCAGGAAGGAATGATTAACAATTAATCATTAATCATTCGGTATTTGGTCAGTGAAGTAACAAGGATCTGAAAGAAAAATCATTAATCATTTGGTATTTGTTCAGTGGAGAAACAAGGATCTGAAAGAAGCAGGAGCCGGGTTCTGCAAAGGAAGCTTCTGCGTGAATTGTGTTGGGGAAGGAAAGGGATTAGAATAAGGTTAATTATGGATAATTAATCAGTAATAATGGTCTTGAAACATTGAACAATGATAGGAACGAGGAACGGGTGATGCATTTGGTTGTAATGGGGAAGCAGTTTGGTTATTCATGAACGAGGAAGCCTGCAAGCCAAAACGCATGGACTAGGACCAAGCAAGGTTTTGATTCATTAAAAATGTAAGTAATTATATAATCAGGTAATTAAAGGAATTTAATAATATTAGTGACAAGTTAATTATATAACATATATTCAATCTTGTAATGTTGATAATTATTTCATATGGTAACATAAATTATCGAAACAGGTCACACTGAAATTGTAGTGACACGAGCTACGTTATGGATCTATTGTGGCTGAGTACAAGATTAACGGAATTTCGTGATAAAATCAAACGTTGTTTGATTTTAATCGAAACAAAAGCAGAATCTTAAACTGCAAAACCATGTGAGTAAACTCACTAACTCTGCATCGTTTATATTTTTATATAAACGAGTTTTAAATTTATTTATAGTAATTTTATACTGTGCAATGGTTGATTGGTTGAATAGTTGATAAAATTGGTTGAAATGGTTGATATGAATACATCGTTGATTGATTATTAGTTTTGATATTTCATATTGCTGTGAAATAATATTATTGATGCATACTAACATCTGCGGATGCAGGAAAACAGGTTGGAGGGATCCAACTGGATTCCTCAACATTTAAATTACTGTTCTTCATTTGATTTTGATATATGATATGATATATAATCGGTGGTTGATTTTATTGTGTTTTATTACCATGGGCCTAGAGATTTGGTATATAAAAAAAACCGTTAAATATTTCAAATATAGAGATGAAATTTGGAATTTAATAAAAAGAAATTAATTTCAAAATAGAAATTAAATTCCAAATATACTTGAAATAGAATCTGCTTTAAATGGATAATACAAGAAATGATTATAAACGATGTTTATAAATTCAGTGAAGTATTTATCTTAGGATAAATTGAAAAAAAAATCAAGTTGAATTTATATGGAAAAGTGGAAATCGGGTTTGAAGCCGGTAATTGTAATTGGATTTGAAGTTAGCAGTTATAAGGAAAATTATTAACGAGATTTAAAATACTTGAAGGAAAAGGATATTTTTGTAAGTATAATTGTAAATAAACAAAATAAATATAAAGAGAAATTAGAGAATTAAGATTTGAGACATTATCAACTAATTTGATTTTATAAGGAAACAATATTCATGTTTGAAGTGAAGAATGATAAAGTAAGTATTTCGCGAATGGGTATATTTTTAAGGAAAATCTAAGGTTTGGAAATATGATTTCAAAATGGGAATTTGAACTAAACGAAATAGTAAATTCTTATTCAGAAAGGGGGTTAAAGAATTTTTAAATATGAAACCAAGCTGTATATAACAGAAATATATTCACGATTTAAGTGAACGGTTTAAAGAAAACATTTTGCAAATGAAATATTTCTAAAGGAAATTTAGTTTTGAAATATGAAATCCAGATTGAAAATTGAGCAAAACGGAAATGGATAATCATTTTAAAAGAAACGATGATTTTTATTCCAACATTTTAAATATAGAATAAATTGGGATAAGGTTTTCTACACTGAAATGGTTATAAAGGATTCTGGTAAGAATTTAGAAAGGGTAAATTCCAAAGTGAAATTTGGAATTTGAATTAACCTGAAATGGTAGATAAATTCCAAAGTTTGGGATATAAATCGAATATAGATTATTCGAGAGAGAGTTATTTATTAGAATTCGATTTTACCGAATTTAAGGAAGTAGTTGTTTTTACTTTCCGTTTTGAATCAAATCTAATTGTTTATTTATTTACTTATTTATTGAATTAATAAGTACAAGTTATACTTTTACATACCAATTATTTGGGAACAACAATTACAACGCTACCGTTATAAATCTAAACAACGATTTTAGCGCTATCGTTATAATAAATGTTTTATAAATCTAACCAGTGATTTTAGAGTTGTTGTTATAATAAATGTTTTGTAAATCTATACAGCGATTTTAATGCTACCGTTATAATAAATGACTTATAAATCAAATATTCGGAAACAGTGATTATAATGCTACCGTTATAATCAATGTTTTTCCGTAAAGGAAGTGGATTCTTAGATTGAATCCGAGAGTCGCGTAAGGTCTGAGAGGTAATTATACCCCAACTTGATTGACTTCATAATTAACTAAGGAATGTTTAATGTTCGGTAGTGAAGATTGGTTAGGGATCCGATTAGTAAATGAATAATTAATGAATTGAGTTATAACAACGATGTTTATTATGTAACATGGGTTTAACTAAACGAAAAGGCCTTGGAAACATTTTCCAAAGTAAATCAGCGGTGGTTTCTAAGTATAGAAAATGAAATGATTTGGGATAACTAGAAGTAAGGAATGATAATTTGAAATGTTTTTCCAATGTTAATAAAGTATATTTTCTAAAATATAGAAATAATAATATATGAATATATAGAAATGTTTTCAAATTGGAATAAGAGATATCTTCTGGAATAAAGAAATGATGACGTTGGAAATGTCTTTCAAGAATTGAGATTGAGATTTGAAAGGATATGAAAGATTGTAAATGGGAATTGGAAACGATAATATAATAAGGAATTAATATAAAAAGAGGCCAGTGTTGTTTGATGTTTGATCGGTAGAATTTCCAATTGGAAATAGGACCGTTGAGTATGGATGTTTCTTTGATAGTTAAATCACCAACTATCAAAGTTTTGATTTATTTTATACCTCCGTTGTCAATACGAAGAGACTGGGATCGTATTTATTATCTGAAAACCACTCCGTACGGGCATAAGTATTACAAATCAACTTATGCTGAAGATGTTCGATGACGGAGTAAAGTGCAAGGGTTGTTCTGTTAGTCTTAGGTAGAAACTGCCCAAGATGGATTAATAGAATGGTGCCTACGGTTTGTCCAGTCCTAGGATAATGTATATGGACGAATGTTTGATGATGTGGCCTTCAAAGGAAATGGTGGCAAGATGTTCTTGAAACATAATCGTGACCTCAAGCCTCATCCCCCGGAAAATGACAGAAATCGGGCAGGCAGCATGGCCATGTGGGTTATTCCCATTAGGGGTATTATCACCTGATCTAGAGAAAATTCATTTGCTTCTTATTCTATTCGCTACTGTTTGCTTTCGGTAACGGTTGCTGATCACAACCATTAGTGATAATATGCTCGATACACTCAAGTTAAATGAGTGATCAACCATGTGTGGGCCGGGTTGCAAGACGTTCTTGTTGAACCCAGTGTATTCCCCTCTAGAGATACACTATCGAAAGGTGGTTCCATACCTTGTCATGTTAGAAATCCAATCTCCAATAAGCGCCCTGTGGTTTTTCATTTTTATATTATGTATGGAGCGTGAGATGCAAGCATTCAACTAGATTCTATTTATTTGTTGTTGCCACTATTAAAATATCACCAGATTTTGATATCAAAATGTTTTGGGTTATCATAAGGTAAAAACCATCCGTGTTTATGTATGGATTGGTCTTACAATTATCTTTTCTTTTGAAAGGATTTATAAAAGTTAAACAAATGGTTAGAGTTTACTCACACCAATCCCATGACTGACCCAAAGTTTATTTTGTTTGTTTTCCCTAAACTCTTGGGTGCCCAAATTTGTATGGGCAGCCAAGTAGTCGGTTTTTTTTTTCAGATTCACTCGGAGGAGCTTAAAGCAGGAGGCTTCACTAGTTAGCTATAGACTATCATATTTTTGCGATGTGTATTATGTCGGTATCTGGAAACAAGTGTTTATAACTGTACCGGGAATAATTGTTGTGCTCTGATGATGGTATTTATATGAAGTTACTGAATTGTATTATAAAGTTTATGTTACCTTATATATTTTATTTGTTCCGCTGTGAGTTTGTGATCTTCATTTTCTTCTATTCTAATATTTCTTTCTTTCTATTTCTCATCCTCTAACTTCTTCCTAAGAATGATTCGTATTTCTGTGCAATTTGGGTTGGACGTGTGGTGTTATTAGTCGATTCAAAGAGTACGGAAATTCGGGCCATTACAGGTGGTATTAGAGCTGAAGGTCGAGTGGTAACCTTGTCTTTGTGGCGTAACTCAATAAAGATGGGGTTAGTAATACACTAGATTGAGTTTGAGTATAAATATGAGAGAACGTATTTGTAGATTTGACATAAAACTGTTTTATATTGTATTGACTGGTTTGTTGAGTGGTTTATGAATCCTGGTTGATACAGGATGTACAACTGTATCGATAGGTGTTTCTAAACTCTCGAACAAAGCAATTCTATACAGTATTGTTTTAAAATGGGTAAATAAAATGATTTTGCCTAAAAATTATTTTGATATAAAAGGGGTAATTTCTGAATTATTATATATGAATGTGTTGATTGTTATTACACTCAAATGGAATTATGAAATATTGGAATGGTTATATAATTTGTTACGGATAATGTATACAAATGAGATAAACCAAGATTAAGTTCAAACCAGAATTGGAATTTAAATTTCGCACGTTTAGGAAATAAAATGTTACAAAGTAATGTTATATTACTAAAAAGGTATTTTTGAATAAGAATGTTTTAAATGGATTTTTAAAAGAATTAAGCACTGAAATCACTTCAGTGGTGAGAAAATAATTCCGATAATGGGTCGAGACATTATCAATATCCATTTTCAAGTTTCTGAGTGATGGATTGCTACCATAGTAATTTGGGAATGAAAATTTGTTTGAAAAGGACAAGATGTTTCTAGAAATTCAAATGTTTTGAATTGAGTTGATTATAAATACGTGTATATAAATGATTTCAAACTAATTTTGAAATAAAACCCGAGAATTTGAATTCTAAATTTAGACTTAACTTATGAAGATAAATAGATTTAAAAGGTAAAAGTGAACCAAATAAATTAAAATTCAACTTGAGTTACGTTAGAAGAAACTCGATTAGATTAGATATAATCGTGAATGGAATATAGAGAAAAGAAGGATACGTATTATTCAAACTAATTCGACTTTTACGAAACAAGCTGAATTTATATATTGGGTGCTGCCAATTGAGATTAAGTTGTGTTGAATTTGAACCCATACAGAATAAGCAGATTGAATCAAGTTTGAAGTATAGAATGAAAGTGAACTAATCAGGAAATTGATTAGTGAATTGGAAACTAAGAGTTGGATGGATTTGGAATCGATTGAAATGGATATATGTAAATTTAGCTGGTATTAAATGGAAGAAAATGAAAAATATAGAGTCGAGTCCCTGACAAAAAGGTACATGTTTACAATATTACTTGGGTTTGATGGTTTTATGAGGCTATTGGGCAAGCCGCTTGGCTTTTTGATTTTCTTTTGAATTGGAGAAGGCCTAGAAAGGCGAGTTATGGTTGTACCGATTGAGCTGTGCAAAGGAGATGCTACCAAAAAAATTCGAAAATTTAAAGAGTTAGAAAATTTTCAAGAAATTTTTGATAATTTAAAATTGAGTGGTTAATTGTAACTGAAATAAGAAACCAGAATTGGTTAATAAAATTTCAAGTAGAATAATGAAATTGATAAATGGATTTAAAATCAATTGGAATGGGTGTGGATATGCAGAAGAGCATATGGATTCAAGACGAGAGAGTGATTGTCCAAAAATGGTGGACATATCATTTGGAAAGAATTATGAATGGTCGAGCATTGGTATGAGAATTCGAAGGTCGGGTAAGAACTGGGTTATGAAGATATGGAATATAAGATTTCAACTAAGTAGGTTATGAGGAGTTAGAGCATTACTGCTTAGCAATTTCGAGAGCGAAATTATTTTAAGGGGGAAGGAATGTAACGACCTGGTTTTTTAGTTGTTTAATTATGAACATTTAAATTTGTTTTAACAAGTTGTATTGGAAAAATAAAAGGGTTTTGAGTAATTTAGATATCGATTTAATTTGAAAGGGAAAAACGTTGAGTTAAAAACTTAAAACTAGTTTAGTTCGAAGATGTATAATTCTATCAGAATATAATAATTTAATTGAATTTGGGAAAATAAATAATTTTATTGTTTGAATATATTACGTACTATATGAATATTTTTAGAAATTCACAAATAAATTATACTGTCCATTTCTTTTTTTAAGGATAGTGGGATCTTCCCGTCCATGACAATATTCTTATTTTTGGCATCTAAACATGATACCTTCTCTTGAGATAGTTCTTCGGTATCATTCATTTATTTTTATTTTTGTGTATGATCCATACTTTCATCTTAATCTTACTAAGATTTAGTGTTTGGAAAAGCAACAGTTTTCGAATTTGCTTGAATAATCATGATTTTTGGAGGTGAATAACTTTAGTATGTAAATCCCCATCTGAATGATGTTGCATTTTTGGAAATTCAACTGATTTTCACCACTAGTACATGAAGCTAATCTGTTTGTTATATCAAGCAGTCAGTGGACTTTGACTCCTTTTCATCTCTTTTTCATACACTTGTCTAGGGTCTTGTTGCAGGAGGGTTCAGATGAGTTATAACTTCTCCCATCTTCACGTTAGTCACTGTAAATGTAGTTCCTTTGTGTTCTTATACTTGAAATTATTGATAGCTTAATAAGATATATTTATTCAATAAAATATAAACAGTAGTATCTTTCCCTATACGCTAGTGTGCTCACCACGTCTCAAAACAGTGTGCCTACCAAGTTCATCAAACCGTGTATGCCAAGGATTCTTTTCAAACAGTGGCAGCTAAGTTATTAAAACCGTGTTATCCAAACTTTCATGACAGCGTGCTCTCCACCCTTATCATCTGTGCTTGCCAAACTTTTCAATCGCGTGCCCCAAGCTACTTCAACTCGTGACTGCCACGCTACCTTCCTCTTAAAGGCTGGACATTTCAATGATTTCATTCTTCTTATATAATGGAAAAAAAACTTGAAAACATAAGAATTTAAAAACTCATAACAAATCGAAATCCCAATGAAATTTGGTGTTTTTTTGGATTCTTTGGAATCCTAAGATCGAGAGTTTCAATCCTAGATGAATTTCAAAAGGATCGGTTGCATTTCTGGGTGACTCATCCTTAACCAGCGAATCTAGGTTTAAGGAAAATTAGTTGGATGCTCTTCGATCTGAATTTCTGATGCTGCGTTCGAGTTTAGAGGCAAGAATACCTCACGTTGTTCTGAGGACAGAAAAGTGTGCACGCCTGCTGATGGGAACTCGAAGTCGCGGATTGCCAGGGGGAGGTGCGGATGGTCCCTTATGGGTGCGGTGGTGCTGAGCTTGGTAAGAGTTCGGTACTGCTAGCGTCAGGGGATCTCGGAGGGGAGGAGGTATTGGCCGGTTAAGGAGGAGTGATTTGGTGAACTGTAGGGAAGTCGGCTGTGATAACCCGAATTCCAACAGACCGATTTTTTTTCCAATCCTCGAAACCCGAGTTGGCTTGCTCAGTATCCTGCAGGAAAGACAGAGACATGAAACATGTCAATGTTCGGAAAACACATCACAGCGGAAGGAATATAATGTAATGTAATAAAAACATAGCTTTACCTTGATAATAATACTGCTAATCAGTATCCAAAAGCCATACAGTCTCCGTCATGAACCTAACCGGCGAATGTTATGAGGAGGGGGTCAAAACATAAGTTCTGTGTGAATGAATTTAGAATAAACTTCTGAATAATCCTACAAATACTCTTCTATTATATTTTTCTTAGTTTATTAGGTTATTTGTGATATTAGCACTCTACGCTTACACAAACGTCGCACCCATCTACTCACCAGTAGATCAACTTAATATAGTGTATATGTAGCTACCCCCTACTCGCACAGTCTTTTCCGTAAGTATGCAGTCCCCTTACTCAATGTTCGAACAAATTCCCATATGTGTGTGTGTGTGTGTGTATATATATATATATATCAAAGCTACGTTTTCGTTGAATCCTCTGTATTACGTAAGCGTTTGGACTGCTACCCTAGATCCTACTAGGTTCTTACGTAATGCCCTCTAGTCTATGATACACCACCCAGAGCGACATGAGTGTACCTAGACTTTCCTACATACGTATCATCAATCGTTCTCGATGTCTATTGCACATGTTCTCTATACGTGCGCCTGAGTCCCGTGGCAGGGCTAATCAAGAAACACGGAACTCGGTCGGGAGCTTTCAAATATCTGCCGATTGCAGATGCTAAGGTCTGCTTTTTCAGTGGCTATGGTCCCATTAGACCCCTCCCTCAACTAACAAATGAAAGGAACCCAAGAAAATCAAGAATGAGAACTTAACCCCGGCCCCCTATGCCCTTCAAACCTATAGGCCAACCTCACCCATAACTAGATAGCAAAGTATATGGTCTTTTGGAGTTCTCCGCCTTTCCGCTTTACGTACTAACTGAAGATGGTAGGTAGACAACGAGTTGCTATCACAGGGATCAAACTGGTCTTGCCGAATCACGCTAGTCCATCTTAGCCTTTTGATTGCCCCTTGTTATTGCAATCAAGGCATACTCACTGGTTCACCCACGCAGATCTAACCTCTATGAGCATAGGCGTATCATCTGCCACTCACAGAGGAATACCAAGAGTACCCTACGTCCCCGGAAGCCGCGTGCTTCTTAACCCTGTCCGTTGGAGCCTACAAGAATATCTAGATGGACATGCGCTCTTCTTTGTGTCTTTTTGACATCCCGATGATCTACCCCTTATGGTTATTCATCTTCTAACGTATGGACTAGTCCAAGCGCCTCATTCTTACGTGTTATTAGAACTATGTCTAATTGTCCAATTATACGCTTGTTCTGCTTCATCAGGTTTCTTTATAACTTGGTTATCCTTATTCATATTGCCTTTCGATTCTAATTACTTAGTTTATCTTTCTTATTAATGTTTCATGTATGACTCATTACTTGTAAGTTTCCTTAATAAGCTTTATACCCCATTATCCATTTTAACTCATTTCTTATATAAGTTTTTCCTCATATCTTCTTATTCAGTTATACTTCCATCTGTTGATGTCGCCACAATCCATTGTTTTTTACTTTGTTTTCTTAACTGAGGCTTATTGCTTAGTTTCCTTAACAAAGGCTTATTACTCAGTTCTCTTTATCGTTATTTACTTAGTCCTCTAACTAAGGTTTTCTACTCATAACCCATGTTATGTTTATCAACAGATTACTCATTATAGCTTTGTAGTTTATATTCAACTTATTTTATAATATAAGTTGTCCAATTCTCTAGTCTTATTATCATATTCCCTTGTCCCTAGGACAAGTCTACCTATTATATGACTTTCATATTTCCCCTATGTGTTCATAATAGTTTGCTATCATTCCCCATTATTATGTTGGTTAAGTTTGTTCACATACCCAAGTTGACTTAACCCTATCCTTTTATTCAATCAAACCCACTTAACCCCTTTTTCTTATTACGCTCATATGACCACTCGTGTATTATCTTGGTTAAGTGTTACGTTTGATTCTTATAAAAACAGATTTATATATTTACACACTAGACCTCCCACATTAGACAAACCTTTTGCGGATGCTGGATATGCCGGGTGGTTCCGGGCAGACTTCTACCGCAATTGCAGTCTAACCTCGTGTCTATGCGTTATGTAAAAATGTCAATAACCTCTCACGTTAGACATGTTACTTGCAGTTGCTGGTTATGTCGGGAGATTCTGAGCAGACTTCCACCGCAAGTTCATTCTAACCTCGGTTTTTTGGCATGTTCATATTTTAAACGGATTGTACACTTATGATTCATGCCCCAAATTATGTTTAACATATCAACTACCCAAATTTATGAAAGTATTCATGTCTCTAATTTCATACTTATAAGTAAGGTTCAATAATTACCTAAGATAAGTTCTACCCAACCTATATAATTTTAATTAGGTTTCTAATTTACCCATTCCTTTATCAAATTAAGATTTTTAACTTTTAAATCCATTTTCCAATTCCCCAATTCAAACTTATATTTTAAAAATTCAAACCCATAATATTAGATCCGCAATGAATCACCGCTTTCCAAATCCCATTCCATATCCAATGATTTCAATTCACACATATTTCTGTTAATGTCTTAGACCGGAATTCATAATTATGTGCTATTTAGCATAGCTTCTCGTTCCCACGTTATACTCAAAGATTCATTATGAATTACGCTCCAAAATTCCCAATTGTAGATTATACCTCAATAATTTCCCAATGTTCTTCCACATTACATTAATATTAATCACAACGATATCTGATCTAGGCTCGAAGGTATCCTAGGCTTAAAAATAAAAAGAAATTGGGATGAAGAAGAATATAATAGGTATACAACAAGCATTACTATTATTACAACATGAATTTTAAATTGAATCTTTAACTGGGGAATGACGAACAATATTTATACTATTATACAAAAAGTGTATTGTAAATCCACTCACCTTAATTTTGCTCTCCAATTCATAGATCTGATTTATCTTTGGTTTTTCCCTTTCCTTGCGCATCGTAAATTTTAGATCTGAATCCCTTTTCTTTTTAATTTGATGTAGAGGAACTCTTATATCTAATTTTCTTTTATTTTTGAAGAAAAGATTTGAAAGAGAAGAGAGAAGATCTTCAATTAGTTCTAGGGATTGCTGATGTAGAATCCTAAATCTTCAAGCATGAATTCCCCTAATAGGTTGAAGAAGAAAAAGGCTAGAACAGTCTACGTTGAAGCAGCACTTCGTTGTCGCCATAGAATTAGATGAATAAATCAGTGGGTTTAAGGTTTTATTTATAGGTGGGTTAGAAGAACTGGGCCCTTAGGATTAAATAAAAACTCATCTAAACCGTCCACCTCACCCTAGAAAAGAACATTCCACAACCCAGCCAACACAACCAGGGTGTGTTGCACCCATAAACCATGCGCATGGGCATGTGTTATTATTATTATATATATATTTATGTATTTTTTTTCTCTTTTTGATATGAAATTTTTATTCATTGCACATAAATAAAATTTCAAGATAATCTTTTCTTTCTTTGTTTTGTTATTCATTTGTTCGCGCGCAGCGCTAGTTTTAATTTATCTTCATTTATAATTCACCGCGTAAACTAAGTAATTGTATGCGAACAATTATATGATTTATTCTTCCCCTGATAAATTACATTATTTTTTCTCTTTTTAACCTCCTCTCTACATAACCCCTTTCACACCATCTTTTTAACCGCTTTCACACTGCATTGCATATATCATTCTTTCTCCAATCAATTAACTTTTTTTTTCCTTTATGCATTTAACTTTCCTTTTATTTTACAATCAATCAATTTACCTTTAATGCATTTATTTATTTATTAACTCATTGTAATTAATGCACTCTACTTTTGCACGCTCAATTCTTTTTATTATTCTATGCATTAACAATATAACTTTCAATATATTAACTTATGCATATATTTACATGCACATAATTAATTGCATGTTATTAATTCACCTCTTTCTTTAGTTTGAATTTTAATATATATATATATATATAAATATAAATATAAATATATATATATGCACTGATTATGATACCTTTAATGCCAAAACATTCATTGCATGCAACTTAATATCTTTGCGTGAAATCTATTTCTTTTTATCGCATGTCTTGCACTGACACATTGCCTATTTTAACATATTGAATTTTCTTTCATGCACTAATATTTTAATTGTAAATTCTATTGCACATTAATTTTTAACATTGACATTAATATATTTCTCTGCATTGTTATCATATTAATTTTTCCTTCTTTACAACGTATGAACTTGTTATGCATCACCATCGTCTACGTACATTTTAATCGTCATAAAAATGCGGGGTATTACATTCTCCCACCCTTAAGGAATTTCGTCCCCGAAATTCGATGAGGGTAAAATAAATAATCCTTCGCATAATATCCATCCATCAAGTATGCATCCAGTTTTTTACAAATATTGTGCACATGTGCAGAGTGAAATACATCATAGTAATGTATGTATGCCTAATTTGGTACCACCTATATGTATGCAAACTTTTTTTTTTAAATCTCTTTTAAAACATGATGCTCACATCCTAAATATATTTGCAGTTCTATATGAATGCAATATTTTTGAAAATCAAAACATTTTTCACCTAAGTTTTCTCACACTCTTGCAGAATAAGAGAATAGTTCATCCAATTGTTGCATCCAAAACCCTACCAATCATCATTAAATTTTAAAATTTAGAAAATCTAATTTTCTACATTCAATTTCTTATGTTACAAAAAGGTATAAAACGGAAAAATTCTCTTCTTCCGTTTTACTTCTATGTATCTTTTCTGATTGTACTTGGATTTTTATGTAACTACACTATAAAAATTTCATATTTTCCTATCCAAGTACAACGACATAAAAAAAATTTCTCTTCTTTTTCAGCTTATCTTGGAAAAATTTCATTTTTATTCATCTTTTCTTAAGATTTTCATTTTCTTTTCCCGTCACGTTTGTTGCTTTACTAAATTCGTTGTTTTCTTCTTAGCTAGGCTATTCTCTTTCTTAGCTTATCTTTCCGTTAATCCTTTCCATCTTTCAGCATCCTACACATCTACTACCAAGGGCCAAGAACCATAAGACTATTTCACTAAAGAAAAGTCCAACCACAACTCTCAACACTTACTTGCCCTTCCATTATCTAGTAGCCATTACTAGTCCTTGTTGTGTATTACTAGCCTACATTTTTTTTCAAGCAACAACTCTAGGCCTCACAATGCTTATGCATTCTACGGGAATTTTTCACTATTCCAAGATGGTCCTTGCTATTTACTTATAGCTTCAAACTTCTTCTCGTTCTTTCTAGGCACTAATCCTTACCTACTCCATTCTTTTTAAAACATGGTTTGGCTTTTCTCTTTTTTTTCCATTACATTTTTATTCCAAAAATAAAAAATGCTAAACGTTTACTTTCTTCGCCAAAACTTGCTTTTGCCAAACCATAAAAACATGTTACAACATTAAAAAAAAAGCAAAACAATTTTTTTTAATCACACAACTGGAGTAGACAAAGACAACTATTTTCTTAATTGGGTTTCCAAATTACCTAGTCCTTCCTAGATACATCCACGAAATCATTTCTCCCAACTATATATATTCCCATTCCATTTTCCATAATTGAACCTTTTTCGAATTCTTAAGGTTTCCCTACTAAACCCACTAATCTCAGTTACTACCGTATGGGATACATCTTTTTCTAATACCAATCATTTTGTACACTTTCCACCTAACATACCTAAGGGTCTCAACTTTCCATATTCATTCTTTTAGTGTACAAAACAGTTTCCCCATTTCTTTCAACATTCTACTCTTTTTATCTAATGGGCTCCCTTATGGATCTAGGTTTATATATATAATATATTTATATTTTATAAAATACAAATACGTCCACTCATTATCTATATAAGGATCCTAAATCGAAATTCTGATACCGAGTGTGACAACTCGAATTCCAATAGACCGAATTTTTTCCAGTCCATCGAAACCCGAGTTGGTTTGTTTGGTATCCTGCAGGAAAGACAGAGACATGAAACATGTCAGTGTTCGGAAAACACCTCACAGCGGAAAGAATAAAATATAATGTAATTAATACATAGCTTTACCTTAATAATAATACTGCTAATCAGTATCCAAAAGCCATATAGTCTCTGTCATGAACCTAACTTGCGGATGTTATGAGGAGGGGGTCAGAACATAAGTTCTGTGTGAATGAATTTAGAATAAACTTCTGAATAATCCTACAAATATCGTTCTATTATATTTTTCTTAGTTTAATAGGTTATTTGTGATATTAGCACTCTAGGATTACACACACGTCACACCCATCTACTCACTAGTAGATCAACCTAATATAGTGTATATGTAGCTACCCCCTACTCGCACGGTCTTTTCCGTAAGTATGCAGTCCCCTTACTCAATGTTCGTACAAATTCCCATATGTGTATGTATATATATATATATATATATATATATATATATATCAACGCTACGTTTTCGTAGAATCCTCTGTATTACGTAAGCGTTTGGACTGCTACTTGTAACGACCGGGAATTCCGCTCGATCCGAATCAGTCGCTAAACCGACCCAGACCATTCGAAACGCCTGATAGTTTTGAGAACACGACAAAATAGAACGCAGACGGAAGAACATTTCATTGCTTATTACAACAATGCATCAGAATACAAGAATATACAGAGTATAAATGAATATTACACAACAGAAAAAAATCAGAGATTTCAATATATTACATAGCAGCGGAAAATAATACAATACACAACTAGAAGTAATACACAGATACAGAGCTTTCCGAGTATCGTCCCAGCTGTAAATCAGGATCCTGTGAATATAAATCTGCAAAACCAAAACTACTAGCTGCCCGTGTCAAAATAAGGGCACCCAGAGTTTAGGTTCAAACAATAAACTCCAGGTCAGTCATGTGACCGGTGTGAGAACTAAAACAGTTATTAATCTTTATTTTTAAAGTTAGGTAAATCAAGCGACCACGCCGTATAAACAGAACGGGTTTCCTCCCAAGAATACCAGTGCATAAAACAAACAGCGCAATGCTAAATAAAGAAAAATGAAGCTATTATAAGACCCAGGTCCCATCACACAATGCAACGCAAGCCGGAGGATAGGATTTTTTACCTTATAATAGCCAAGAATGCTTGATACGTTTAAAACAAATCATTTGATACTATTGTAAGTGCGTAGTGTATAAAACAACTTCAAATCATAAGTATCAATCATAGACGGCATAAGCGCCCCATCCCACTATGTCGCCATACTAGGCTCTACAAATAAAACCGCAAATGTCACGTAATTGGAAATTGGATTTCCGTCTGTGAACCGAGGCAAAAGATAGTCCTCTACCGATTCGAGACTGTCTAGCCCTAGTCTCACGAACATCCGCAGCTGCCCCTTGGATCGCCAGGGCCGGTCCACCGATGTGGATTATAATGCCTGAACACTACGTTTCCTCGCTCTTCGGGGCGTAAATGAGCCAACGAATGACTCCATCGGACCCGGATCGTCCGATCTAACCGAGGTGCCTTGCAACCGCAACAACCACATAAGTCAAACTCGTCAGGGCGTGTAAAACCACTGACGCCACTTCTAGCTAGAAAGAAACGCATGTCCCCCCTGAGGTCCTCTCCCGTTTCTAGTTCACAACCGGGGTGTGAGGCTCTCGAATCAACGCTACACAAAGCTATGCCACGCAGGCCGTGCTTTGATCATCAACCACAAGACTCTGCTTTTTAATAGAAGCCTTGATCATTTGCATCTTAGCATGCCACATAGGAAAACCACTCTATGCAACCGATATCAGTCACACAGAATGAAATCCGATGTCAGATACACAGTCCATTTACAAGTCCGTTCTGGGTCTGAACGAAACCGGAGGCACCTTGTACCCCGCATATCCATCGATCTCCAAGTACGTCTGGACGACCACCAACTGATTCCCTCCTGTTGGGTGTACGGCCCAATCAAGATCATCAGTAATTATCCAAACACCGTGAAGACCTCTGGTCTTCAACCACCGTCTTCATCTTCGACACCACGTCGAATCAGTTATTCATAATAGGATAGACCCGGTCTTTCTGAATAACTCGCGTATATAATAAATAAGTGTTACACAAACACAACATACGCCTCATTCCAATTCTGAATATTCTTTTATTCAAATATTCTTATACTTTGGGAAAGGTTCCCATTAATTTTATCAAAGATAAATTCTTTAAATTTGTTCTTTAATCTTCTTTGAATATCAATTCAAACTAGACGGGATTAGCGAACCACACCGAAGTAATCATTTATTTCCCAATCCCATCCTATTCGTCCCATGAAGTAAAACTGGTAATACTTCATATCTAACACCACGATGTTATCGGTAAATTCAATTACCATTTCACGTTCAAATCTAATTAAAGATTTAACTACCGCCTGGAGTAAAACAGGTGATACTCCATTCTCGATCTTTTCAATCTAATTAAAGATTCATTAAAACTCCGCTTAGTTTTAATCTTTAACTGGGTTAAAGAATCAATGTCATTTAAAACACGGTTCACGATAAACCCCAAAATCACATTCCATTAATTATCAGGTTAAAGAACAAGTGTTATTTAAAACACTGTTCATGATAAACCCAAAAATCAATACCAATTCAATTCCAATTAAATATTATTTAATTGGTACACTTCATTGAATCTCCATAAAAAGATTTAATCTTTTTCTCAACTGGGCTTAAGAAAAGTGTTAATGAAGACACCATTCACGACAAACCCAAATCACATTTGATATTAAATACAAGGCTCTAAATAGAAAATATATCGGCTTATATTCAACATCAAATTCTACGACCAACAAATATCGTATTGGAAATAACGATATAAATATATCTTTCAAATTCCCATAACAATACCTGTATCATCACGAAATCCAACATCGAAATATTCCACAGACAATTTCGATTCAAATCCATTCCAATTCAATTATTGGAAATTCTGGTTATTTTCAAAACCATTTCAAATCCAATTTATTTATTTTAAAAATAAATTATTATTCTAGTTCAAAACTAGTTCATTTCGATAAAAATCTATTTTTATCTTTTAAAATATGGAGTTTTTCATCCAATCCTTCCCAAATCATTTCTTATGATTTTACACAAAATATTACTATTTTTAATTTTATCAAGGCCCGTACAGTCGATTTCCATCAACGACCATCGAACTGCACTTACAATGACCTTTTCTAAATTTGATTTGGACGTAATTCCAAATCCAGCCATTAGATTTCTAATCTCTAATATTCGTTAGAAATCTCTTTACGATACGAACCCAACGGTTCCGATTTTAGGAAGAATCTGACGGTCGGATCTCCCGCAATATCCATTCGAAGTCAATGGTCGAAATTCGCGAACTGCCGTGGCGCGTCGCGTTCTATTCAGGCTATTATTTATATAATATATATATTATATATATTTCGTCGATTCCCTTTTAAAACGTATTATATAAATCGTTTTAAATTCGTTTTCAAAACGATTTCAACTTCTTTTCAAATTCAAATTCAAAATTGAAATTTTCCTTATAAATTCGTTTTAAATTCATTTCAAATTGATTTCAATTCAGATCTATTTTTAATTCAATTTCAGTTCGTTTTCAATTCAATTTCAATTCGAATTCATTTCTATTTGAATTTCAATTCGAATTCATTTCTATTCAATTCGAATTCATTTCTATTCAATTTTAATTCGAATTCATTTCTTTTCAAAAATATCAGATTTTGAAATCACTTTCGATATTCATTATAAAATGAATAAAATTGATATAAATATCGTTCACATCAAAATGGCGTCAATCTAATCAACACGGCTTCATATATTTCTGTTTTCAAATATTCTATTTCAAATATTTCTTTTTTAAATATTTCTTTTCCAAATATGGAATGAGGCCCAATCAAATACCATAGATTTTATTTCTATGGATTTCCATACAACGCATGTATATATCAACTATAAATACCATCATCCAAAGTGCATTCTACACTGTATAAGGATCAAATATAAATAATTAATGCTCATAACAGTCTGTCAACCAATCGATCGACATACAACTAATTATTGGGATTAGTGTATGTCTTATATCATCCCAATACCCGTGTGGGGTTTCAAACAATCAAACACAGATTTTATTTGTGCAGTTGGGCGATGTGTAAAATTTATCGTCCCAATCAATATCAGTCAAATCAATGTATATAAACAAATCTCTGATTTGTTTATATTAATTTATTTCATTTCATATACACGTTAAAAATTCTATTTTCAACTACAAAATATTTTTAACTATATAAATATTTTATTTCATTTCACATCACACAATTAACTACACATCAAAATCAAACAAACAAGCATACAAGCCGTCCATGGTCTGTGGACGACGGGTGTCGGGTGCTACTAAACACCGTCTGCATCCTAGTATATATTTCAACTAGAAATAAAATTAAAAGTGAGAAGTTCTCATCGACTAGCTAATCCAAACGCCCCGACTCTTCTTATGTAGAAAATCTTCGCCGGCCTCGCCTTTTGTCACTTTCGTTGCCCGTAGCCACTACATATATAAAAATCACATTTTTAATTCGCTCTTTATGGATAAAAAAATTCTATTTTTTCACCACTGTTCATATAATAAAGATTATATTTTTGTCACATTATTCTCTATATAAAAATTATATTTTTATATATATAAAGATCGTATTTTATATCACGGCTTCATATGTAAAAATCACTCCTTTACAATGCTACTTCCATGATAAAAATTGTATTTTTATACCGCTACTATATAGATAAAAATTCTATTTTTATACCTCTACTATATAGATAAAAAAATTATTTTTATACCGCTGTTCATATAATAAAAATTATCTTTTTATTACTCTACATGAATAAAAATCATATTTTTATTCTTCCTATGAAAAGAAGATCATATTTTTATATGGCTACTTCTATAAAGATCACATCTTTATTACTCTACATTATATAAAAATCGTATTTTTATATTTTCTACCTTATAAAAATCATATTTTTATTATCTATACTATATAAAAATCATATTTTTATTATCTATACTATATAAAAACCATATTTTCAATACTTCTAAAGATCAAATCTTTATAACTTTAAAAATCAAATTTTTATAATTAAAAATCTATTATCTTCTAGTTTAAAAATCAAATCTTTCTCCGCTATAAAAATCAACCCTTTCTTCGCTATAAAAATCAATTCATTTCGCTATAAAAATAAATTCTTTTCGCTATATAAATCAACTCTTTTCGCTATGTTAAAAATAAATTCTGAAAAGGAAGTTAAATTAAAAAAGCTTACATTTTCTTTTCAGCGAGAGGAGTGGTGCTTGCGGTCGCCTGATCGAAGAAGAAGAAGAAGGGGGATGCGCGTTTCACAGAGCGGAAGGGGGGCTCATCGTCGATCGGAAGGAGGGGTTCAAGCGTCGGAGGGGTTGCGCCGGTCGAATGGGGCTTGGATGGCCAGAGGGTAGGGTTTCGTTGCTGGAAAGGGGGTTGCGATGGGTTTAAATCGGCGGGAGAGAGAGAGAGAGAGAGTACAGGGAGGCGCTGGGCGTTGGAGGTGACGGCGCCGGAGTGGGATGGGATCGCCAGAGAGTGGCGGCGCTGGGCGAGGTCGGTCTTCGATTTGTTTTTTTTCTCTGGTTACTGAAATAACGGGGGGGGGGGGGGGGGAGAAGGAGATGGGGGGGAGGGTTTATAAAATTATATATTTTTTAAATTTATTTTCAAAAAGGGTTAACTTTTTGTTCGGACTCCAATCGAGGCCCACCGACTGTCGTCCATAGCTAATTACCTCCATTCCGAACACAATGGTATATGTATCACAGGCTGATTCGATCGTTTCGATCAGTTTTCGTCAAAATCAAAATATAACTCTATATATTGAATTTGAATGCGCATTTCAATTTACCGGGGCCACATACAGACTCTAAAAATCCCTAAAAAATATTTTCTAGCTTCGTATTGACGATACGGTCCTAACAAAACTAATTTCGTCAAATTCTGAGACCGTTCGAAAAATGGCCATTTTCCAGTCGATTAAAATCAACTGAAATTGGTCAAACGCGTTTTCCTTTGCCACGCCCACATATTGATTCAAAAAATTACGAAAATTGGAATCTAGCAATAACTTGACATCACGGACCCAACAAAAGTGGTTTCGTCGAAATCCGAGGTCGTTTGCAAAATTCCCTTTTTTAAGGGCTTAAATTCCATAGCGACTATTAAGAATTTTCAACTGGACATAACTTTTTATCCCCGCTATGAAATTTCAATTTTTCGGATTCGTTGGAAAGATATTCTCAAATAGATTCTAATATTTTTGGTTTCACTAAAATCCGGTTTATTTTGCCCCCGATACATCAATTTGAATTTTGAAATCGAATTATCGAACTACCGCGCCATTTTCAATTCCTTTTATAATTATATATAATTATTTATAATGTAACGACGATCTATATAAATATATACGTTCGAATTCTATTCAAAATAAATTTTCTCGTCGATATTATTTAAAATAATATATTTTAAATGTTCAAAATTCACTAAAATTGCCAAAATAAATTTTTTAAATTGGCTCGCATTTCCGGGTTGTTACAGAAAGGGATTATAATGAGGTTAATTAAGGATAATTAATCTATAATAATGGTCTTGGAACATTGAACGGTGATGGGAACGAGGAATGGGTGATGCGTTTGGTTGTAATGGGGAAGCAGTTTGGTTATCCGTGAACGAAGAAACCTGCAAGCCAAAACACATGGACTAGCACCAAGCAAGGTTTTGATTCATTAAAAGCATAAGTAATTATATAATTAGGTAATTAAAGGAATTTAATAATATTAGTGACAAGTTAATTATATAACATATATTCAATCTTGTAATGTTGATAATTATTTCATATGGTAACATAAATTATCGAAACAGGTCACACTGAAATTGTAGTGACACGAGCTACGTTATGGAACTATTGTGGCTAAGTACAAGACCAATGGAATTTCGTGATAAAATCAAACGTTGTTTTATTTTGATCGAAAACAAAAGCAGAATCTTCAACTGTAAAACCATGTGAGTAAACTCACTAACTCTGCCTTGTTTATATTTTTATATAAACGAGTTTTAAATTTATTTATAGTAATTTTATACTGTGCAATGGATGATTGGTTGAATAGTTGATAAAATTGGTTGAAATGGTTGATATGAATACATCGTTGATCGATTATTAGTTCTGATATTTCATACTGACGTAAAATAATATTATTGATTCGGATTAACACCTGTGGATGCAGGGAAACAGGTTGGAGGGATCCAACTAGATTCCTCAACATTTAAATTACTGTTCTTCATTTGATTTTGATATATGATGTAATATATAATCGGTGGTTGATTTTATTATGTTTTATTACCATGGGCCTAGAGATTTGGTATATATAAAAAAACGTTAACATATTTCAAATATAGAGATGAAATTTGAAATTTAATAAAAATAAATTAAATTCCAAATATACTTGAAATAGAATCTGCTTTAAATGGATGATACAAGAAATGATTATAAACAATGTTTATAAATTCAGTGAAGTATTTACCTTGGGATAAATTGAAGAAAAAAATCAAGTTGAATTTATATAGAAAAGTGGAATCAGGTTTAAAGCCGGTAATTGTAATTGGATTTGAAGTTAGCAGTTATAAGGAAAATTATTAACGAGATTTAAAATACTTGAAGGAAAAGGAATTTTTTTGTATGTATAATTGTAAATAAATAAAAGAAATATAAAGATAAATTAGAGTATTAAGATTTGAGACATTATCAACTGATTTGATTTTATAAGGAAACAATATTCATGTTTGAAGTGAGGAATGATAAAGTAAGTATTTTGCGAATGGGTATATTTTTAAGGAAAATCTAAGGTTTGGAAATATGATTTCAAAATGGGAATTTGAATTAAACGAAATAGTTAATTCTTATTCAGAAAGGGGGTCAAAGAATTTTTAAATATGAAACCATGCTGTATATAAAAGAAATATATTCATGATTTAAGTGAACGGTTTAAAGAAAACATTTTGCAAATGAAATATTTCTAAAGGAAATTTAGTTTTGAAATATGAAATCCATATTGAAAATTGAGCAAAAGGGAAATTGGTAATCATTTTAAAAGAAACGATGAGTTTTATTCCAACATTTGAAATATAGAATAAATTGGGATAAGGTTTTCTACACTGAAATGGTTATAAAGGATTCTGGTAAGAATTTAGAAATGGTAAATTCCAAAGTGAAATTTGGAATGTGAATTAGCCTGAAATGGTAGATAAATTCCAAAGTTTGGGATGTAAATCGAATATAGATTATTCGAGAGAGAGTTATTTATTAGAAATTGATTTTACCGAATTTAGGGAAGTAGTTGTATTTACTTTCCATTTTGAATCAAATCTGATTGTTTATTTATTTACTTATTTATTGAATTAATAAGTACAAGTTATACTTTTACATACCAATTATTTGGGAACAACGATTATAATGCTACCGTTATAAATCTAAACTTCGATTTTAGCGTTGTCGTTATAATAAATGTTTTATAAATCTAAATAGTGATTTTAGCGTTGTTTTTATAATAAATGTTTTGTAAATCTATACAGCGATTTTAACGCTGCCGTTATAATAAATGACTTATAAATCAAATATTTGGAAACAACGATTATAACGCTACCGTTATGATTAATGTTTTTCCGTAAAGGAAGCGAATTCTTAGAATGAATCTGAGAGTCGCGTAAGCAATGTTTTGTTTGAAGTTGTGAGCCTTGATTGTTTCAAAGTTGAGAATGTTGTTCAATTAAGGTCTGAGAGGTAATTATACCCCAACTTAATTGACTTCATAATTAACTAAGGAATGGTCAAGGTTCGGTAGGGAAGATTGGTTAGGGATCCGATTAGTAAATGAATAATTAATGAACTGAGTTATAGCAATGGTATTTATTATGTAACATGGGTTTAACTAAACGAAATGGTCTTGGAAACATTTTCAAAGTAAATCAGAGGTGGTTTCTAAGTATAGAAAATGAAATGATTTGGGATAACTAGAAGTAAGGAATGATAATTGGAAATGTTTTTTTCCAATGTTAATAAAGTATACTTTCTAAAATATAGAAATAAGAATATATAGAAATGTTTTCAAATTGGAATAAGAGATATCTTCTCGAATAATGAAACGATGACGTTGGAAATGTCTTTCAAGAATTGAGATTGAGATTTGAAAGGATATGGAAGATTGAAAATGGGAATTGGAAATGATAATATAATAAGGAATTAATATAAAAAGGGGCCAGTGTTGTTTGATGTTTGATTGGTAGAATTTCCAATTGGAAATAGGACCGTTGATTGTATGGATGTTTCTTTGATAGTTAAATCACCAACTATCAAAGTTTTGATTTATTTTATACCTCCATTGTCAATACGGAGAGACCAAGATCAGATTTATTATCTGAAAACCACTCCGTATGGGCATAAGTGTTACGAATCAACTTATGCTGAAGATGATCGATGACGGAATAAAGTGCAAGGGCTGTTCTGTTAATCTTTGGTAGAAACTGCCCAAGATGGATTAATAGAATGGTGCCTTCGGTTTGTCTTGTCCTAGGACAATGTATATGGACGAATGTTTGATGATGTGGCCTTCAAAGGAAATGGTGGCAAGATGTTCTTGGAACTTAATCGTGACCTCAAGCCTCATCACCCGGAAAATGACAGAAATCGGGCAGGCAGTATGGCCATGTGGGTCATTCCCATTAGGGGTATTATCACCTTATTTAGAGAAAATTCATTTGCTTCTTATTCTATTCGCTGCAGTATACTTTCGGTAAGGGTTGCTGATCCCAACCGTTGGTGATAATATGCTCGATACACTCAAGTTAAATGAATGGTCCGCCATGTGTGGGTCAGATTGCAAGGCATTCTTGTTGAACCCAGTGTATTCCCTTCAAGAGATACACTATCGAAAGGTGGTTCCATACCTTGTCATGTTGGAAATCCAATCTCCAATAAGCGCCCTGCGGTTTTTCATTTTTATATTATACATGGATCGTGAGATGCAAGCGTTCCACTAGATTCTATTTATTTTTTGTAGGCACTATTAAAATACCGCCAGATTTTGATATCAAAATGTTTTAGGTTATTGTAAGGTAAAAACCATCCGTGTTTATGCGTGGATTGGTCTTACGATTATTTATTCTTTTGAAAGGATTTTTAAAAGTTAAACAAATGGTTGGATTTTACTCACACCAGTCCCATGACTGACCCAGAGTTTATTTTGTATGTTTTCGCTAAACTCTTGGGTGCCAAAATTTATATGGGCAGCCAAGTAGTCGGGATTTTTTTAGATTCACTTGGAGGAGCTTAAAGCAGGAGGCTTCACAAGTTAGCTATAGACTATCATGTTTTTCCGATGTGTATTATGTTGGTATCTGGAAACAAGTGTTTATAATTGTATCATAAATAATTGTTGTGCTCTGATGATGGTATTTATATAAAGTTACTGAATTGTATTTCAATGTTTATGTTACCTAATATATTTTTTCGTTCCGCTGCGAGTTTGTGATCTTCGTTTTCTTGTATTCTAATATTTCTTTCTTTCTATTTCTCATCCTCTAATTTCTTCCTAAGAATGATTCGTATTACTATGCAATTTGAGTTGGACGTGTGGTGTTGTTAGTCGACTCAAAGAGTACAGAAATTCAGGCCATTACACACTCTCATTTCTGTAAAAACCCATGTCTTCAACTTCAACAAACCCGACCGTTGCCATCATCAGAAACACGACTCCACCAAACATCGACTGCGCCGCCTATGTGCTACCAGACCCGACACCTCACTCATTGCGACACCCCCTTGCCTCAGAACCCTTACGACAGAACCCCCGTCTCCTAGATGAACCCCTTCTTCTCGTAATAACAACTTGTTCCTCATGGTAAAAATTCTACCACCGCTTATGCTAGTTCCTTCTACCCACTATTCTTCTACATCACAAACTAGCGCTCTAGTATGGCCACAAATCCGCTATTGCCTTTCCAATTTCAAAACCAATGACCTCACACTCCTCCTCTCCTCAAACTCCACGATACATGCACTTCCTCGCGCAAGGAAACATGCTCAGGTCTTCATCCCACTTCAGAAAGCACGCACAAAAACTCTACCCAAAACAATATATACAGCTTATCCTCCCCACGCACATCTCCCTTCCACAGTTCCGTTCTATGTTTTCTTCTCTGCACAGCCAATAACCAGCTCCTTCCCACTGCATCGGTCAGCCACCAATCACCACCACAAAAAAACTCGCCATACCCAAAACCTCGCGTCCCCTCTGTTCAAAATGAAACCGCCTACTCCAACTTTTCATCTTGCTATGTGTTTCAACGGCCAACCCCCTTCCACATTCATGTTTCTAGAAGTAACACAGCCGAGATGCCTCATTCATTTCCTTTTGTTTTTAAATTTACTGCTTCCTTCTAAAACCAAACATGCTGACTTCATATTCCCGTACCCATGCACTAAACCTAACAGCAGTCCGTCGCGCCTCTCTGATGTTGACTACCAGCCACTCCGGACGCGCCTCACTCCGACCGCCGCCTACAGTTGAACGGTGACATGGTCCGGGTGCCGTTGTCTAACAAGTGGCATGGCGAGGGAAGGTGTGGCCTGTGTGGGAGCAATTGGTGGTTTAAACTGTTATAATTTAATTTAGAGAGAAGGGAGATACTTCAGATGTGAGGAATGGAGGCTGAATTGTTTCGTATTATATATATAATCTGAGTTGTTGAATGAATTAGGATAAAGAGGACTTTTTTCTTTTGAATGAAAAGGGAATGGCATCTGCGTTATATAGAAGAAGAAAGAACTTTTAATATTTTAATATTTATATCCTTTGGTAAGACGCACACCCTTGTCTGCATAAGGACGGACAGAGTATGAATAAATTTTACGGTAGTCGAAATTGTTTACCCAATATGAAACCTGCAGCCTATGTTCTCCACTGTTCAAAATCCAGCGCACATGAAAAGACAGAAGAGGGAAGAGATATTTTCTCGTTTCATATTTCACATGGGAAAGAGAAGTTTGCACAATATTTTATACACAAGGTGACACGAACGATTTTTATACCAGGCGACCAGCGATATTTTTATAAGGACGGCTAACGGTATTTTTGACCTATAGCGTGCCTCATTCGCGGTTCGTACAAACCCATATAAACTCCGATCGTAACGAAATCGGAAATTACACAATAATTTTATTTTTTTCCTGATACAATGGAACTGATATATTGTACATTGATTTTAATATAAACAAATCTAATAATAATAATGATTATTATTAACATATTTATACAATCAGAATTCTATATGGCTTCAAATTTATAAATTTAACTTGATTTTTAAAATCGACATTTTTAATTTCTAAGTCCAAACAATACTCAATATATTAAAATCCATTTTATTTATTAAAATAATCGTTATATTTTAATAACGAATTCCATAGCGACTATTTGAAAATTTGATTTGGACATATATTAAAATCTACAATACGAAAACTTGATTTTTCTTCTTCACTATAAAATAATTATCCACTAGATTCGAACGCTTCTTGTTATGAAGAAATCTGGTTTAAATTGGATTCTATATAATCAATTAAAGTTCAAAACATTATATTACGAACTACCGCGCCGTTGCAGCTTGTTATATAATTAAAGTTATAAATTAAACGTTCTAATTTCGTTACGAAATCATGAATAAAAATTAAATATAAACTTAAATAAATCTTCTTATATTACCAAATCATAAAATATTGCAAATTCAGTCAATTGCAATCATTTCAAAATTAAATTATTATTTAAACTAATATAATATTCAAAAAAATTATATTCAAAGCATTTAAAATCCAAAATCGACATATAAAACAAAATTAAATATTAAATTAAATGGTTACAAATCTGGGCCGTTACAGTCATGCTTAGTTTCCCAGAGTCACTTGATTTATCTATTGATGATCTTCGATCGGTACTAGTAGTCTATGAGTATCTTGATGTTTTTATGAGGTTCGAAGATTGCCTTTGAGGCGTAAGATTGATTTCCGTATATACTTGGTGGACAATGTAAAGCCAGTTGCATTGCATATGTGCCATATGGCTCCAAGGGAAATGAGGGAGCTTAGCAAGCAAGTAGTGGACCTGCTTGAGAAAGGGTTTATTAGGTGAAGAATATCTTAATAGAGTGCTCCTGTGGTATTCACAACTAAGGCGTATAGCTCAGTTCGCATATGTGTGAATATTCATAATGTTTTTCCTCATTTATTGAGCTAAACATGCTTGAGGAAGTAGAGGCAGAACGGGAGGTGACAATTAGACGAGTTCCTACCCATATACTCTGATCGAAGGTTAAGAAACTGTGCAACAGAGAGGTTAGGTTAATAAAAGTGCAATGAGGAGAAGACATCGGGGATGCGACTTGGGAGACTGAAGACAATGATCACGCTTCATACCCTTTCCTTTTTGGGGCTATGTTCTTAACTTCTTTTTTCAAGCTTTTATTCGTACTTGCTTCTGTCATTCGTGTGTATCCTATCGATCGAATCTTCACCTTTAGGTAGGAATCCCATGGATGCAAACATGTGTTTGAGACATGTTATGTTTGATGGATGCAAGTGAATGCAAGTGCTTGCTAGTGGTTGCTCGTGGATGTATATACACAGAAATTAGGCACTAGATCGGCTCAGTCACTCTCATACTGCATATGGATGTGTTTGCATTTTTCAACTTTTTAATGGATGAAAATGGATGTATCATCATATGGATGTTGCATTTGGACGGATGATTGTGCACACATGTAAAACTTACATGTTATAATAGGATTATTTGCATACATGATGGATTCATGACACTAACATACATTGCATTAAGGAGGTCAAATGAATCAGTAGACCGGCTGATCTTCGCATTAGCATTGGGACATATACACACCTTGCATATGTTCATATAAGCATTAGAAAACTTTTAAGGACAATTGATGCCTGTGATTGGTGGATGAGTAGATGGATGTGGATGGTAGGATATAAATTCTTCTTAATTTGAAATTTCGAGGACGAAATCCTTTGGGTAGGGGAGAATGTAACACCCCGTAATTTTAACAACACTAATGATGATAAATTAAAGAATAATTAATTTAATATTCAGAATTAAGTGAAACGGACTGCGCCATTGCATTCGTCTTGGAATTCTGGTCAAAAAAGACACCTAGTTTGCGTAATACGAACACCACATGAAGAAGTTATAAAGGTTTGAAGTTTATATACGTGCAAGAAGAATATATATATATATATATATATATATATAATTCAAAAATAAGTACGAAATTCAAAATTTGGGTAGGCGCCAATAATCCCGCTCAGGGGTGCCGACCCCTCAAGGGGGTGTTGACCCTTGGTTCGACCCCTTAAGGGGGTGTCGACCCATGGGTCGACCCCATAAGGGGGGTCGACCCCCCTGCAGAAGATCTGGCAAATTAGGGTTTCTGGGGCGGCTATAAATATGGCCTCATTTCTCATATTTTTGCACACAAAAAATAATGGAGAAATAGATGCTGCCTCTGCCCAGATCAAATCAAGTCTTTTCCTCTTCTACAATCAAGTTATTCAAATTCAGAGATTTGTGCTTCAACATCTGCAACAATTCTTCTGTCTCTTAGATCTATTCTCTGTGAGTCTACGTTATTTTTAGACAAAAATAATTAAAATGCAATCTTGACATGCCTATGAATTAGATCTAAGCCTGTGACTATTGGAATCATATCGGATCTACAATATTTGATCTAATTCACTGATTAGATCTCATCATGCATGTTTATGATCATGACACTACACATAATCAGTCATGTTATTACATGTTCATCAGATCTGTTCTTATACGCCTATTTTTGTTCATCAGATCTGTTCTTATATGTCTATTTCTGTTCTTATATGCCTATTTCTGCTATCATATGCACATTTCTGTTACTGATGGTTTTATGCCTATTCTGTCCTTCTCTCTCATTCCCTTTTTATTTTTATATCCAGGCTACTTTCGAGCCTAGGTCGATATCGCTGAAATATGCGAACGAATGAAATTGCGTTAAATTAGGAATGATTGGAAATGGTAATTTGGGGGCATAACTTGTGATTGGGATCTGGGGGCATAAACTATATTGTGAAATTAAACTAAAAATAGGGGCATGATTTATATGGTGAATTATGACTTGTGGTTTGGGACATGCAAATCTGTAGGCTTAATTTAAGATTAAGCGAAACATGTTATTGTAACTGTAAAGAATTTGTAAAGCCGTTTAATCTGTTAAATTTGGGGCATAACTTGAATTGAAAATATGAATATGGATCTAGGCATAAATCAAATAGTGATTTATATCCTTATTTTGGGCATGCGGTACATGATGATCATGACTTGGGAAAGGGGATTGAAAACCTATAATGAAATAGTTATAATTGGTTAATAATGGAAATGCCTAGATTTACAGTAATATGTAACTATAACCGTGCTTAGACACGAGGTTAGATTACATTTGTGGTAGAAGTCTGCCAGGACCCGCCTGACATATCCAGCGACCACAAGTGGTGAATCTAATGTGAGGGGTCTAAGTGCATAAAGACGTGACGGTTCTAAGACACAAGGTTAAGTCTGACTTATGGAAGAAGTCTGCCCGGACCCGACCGACATATCCAACATCCACAAGTGGTAGACTTAATGTGGGAGGTCTAGCGCACTATAACCACAAATGCATGTATGGCAATGAACTTGTAATACTTAACCTGTTTGAATCCATAAGGATTATATGAGCCTGTTAAATCTGTGGGGTTAAGTAAACCCGTTAAGTATGTGGGGTTAAGTAAACCTATTAAGTATGTGGGGTTAAGTAAGCCTGTTAAATCAGTGGGATTAAGTAAGCTTGTTAAGTATGTGAGGTTAAGTAAATCTGTTAAATCATGGGATTAAGTAAACCGGTTAAATCTGTGGGGTTAAGTAAACCTATTAAATCTATGGGGTTATGCGAACCTGTTAATTTAGAATACTTAACCTGTTAAATCTGTTGGAGTTATATGGACCCATTAACTTGTAAAGTTTAACCCGTAAATCTGTAGGGGGTTATGTGAATCTGTCAAATATGTTAGGCATAACCTGTCAAAATCTTAGTTAATTGGGGACACAAGATCTGTAAGGGTTGGATTGTATCATCTGTTGTGTGGGACCCATATAAATCAATAAACCATTCTGGTATTAAAGGGGGACCCCGCACTAGGTAGGGGTCAGGGAACGCTTACTGAACTGATTATAAGAGGTTCATCTGAGAGAAGGTGTGTATTGGCGCGTTCCAATGGACTCTTGTCCGTGCATGAGTACGGCCTGCATCTGGGAAAATAAGTCGTTGTAGCACCAGTAAATAGGTTTATGTCCTTCTGTAGGTTGCCACTTTAGGAAGTAATACACCCTATTGTGGGGCCGACACAGGGTATTTACAGGGTAGGGACCCGATTAATTGGGGAATGGTAGTAATTAGGGTACATCTAGTCCTGTCTGTTTCTATAGGGTACCTATATTTCTGTTTGGGTCAACACCCGTTATTTCTGTTTAGGTACAGGTTAATTCTATTTAAGTTAAAACCAATTACTAGAATACACCTAAAACTACCATTATATTTCTGTTGCGATCATCCTATTTCTGTTAAGTAATTCGGGAGTATGTAATCCTGTTACGTATATGTTGTACTAGTATTGGTGTAGAGAAAAGTACTTAAGAAGCGCAACATATCCAGTTATGTTATCCTGTTTATCCTATTATACATGCCTTATGACACTGTTATCTCACTCGCCAGTTTATATGCCTGTCATGATGCTTTTACCTATTTATATGCTAAAAGTAACTGGACTCGCCAGACTTTATGTCTAACCCATTTTGTTTCCTCTTTTCTCTCTTCCGTCCCCCTATCCCCCAGGTTCTCAGGGAAGGAATACTCGGAATTGATTTGGATTCTCTGCTTTCATCTTGCTTGGAGCTGCTTAGATTTATTGCTCGATTTCTTATCTCTCTATTATAGCTACATTTTCAGGATTATGCTTCTTTTATTATTGTACTCTGATATTTTAAGTGAAGACAGAAGTTTTAATGATGTACTGGGTTTTATGCATTTCAGACATATGGTGTAACCATGTTTTGAACTACGATGCTTTATGATTAATAAAGTTTTTAATTCCGCTGCTATTTTAAATTTGTCTTGTAATATTTCTGTTTACCTATAACGCTTCACGAAACTTAATGCATTCTCTTAATGAGTGAGATTACCGGACGTGGGGTCTCACATAGAACCCTAACTCTTTTCCTAATTTTGTTTCATAATATGATAGAGTGTACGAAAAGATGAAGAAATATTTGGTGTAGGAAAATAGTGAGGCTTGCTAGTCTAATCATAGGTATGTTAGGATAATTTCGACCATAGGGGTTTCAATCCATACCATAGAAGACACATCATGCCAAATCAACAAAAAGAACTTTCTACACACAAGCTAACCCGACCAGCTGCAGGTACACTACCTGGCCTTAGGTGGATCGACCCACCTCCTACGTGGGTCGACACTAGTGTCGACCCACAGGTCAACAGAGGGGTTGACCCATGTAGGGTCTGGGTCGCCCAAATAATGTTGCATCAGTTCTGAATTAATTAAATTATTTATTTTGACTCAAACTACGTTTAATCCTAACTTGTTTATACTTAGTCTGATTTACACAAAAGTCTGTCTGAATCATAATTTCGTAACAAACACAACAGTAAAGTCCATTTTATCATGTTCTGAATATTTGATTAATTATTATTCAATTTGTTAATATTATTTATATAATTATTGCTTATTAAATTTTGGGGTATTACACAACAGGTATATGCAATCAATTTATATTTAGGATATGCTTCATGCACATAACTATTATGTGCTTAATCATGCATTAACTGGACTTGATATTTCATGAAACTATGAAGTAAACAATGTGTAACGAACCGCAAATCCGTACTATCTGAGTTGACTACATACATTACACGTCCAACCCAAATATCATAGAAATACGAATCATTTTTTTAAAGAAAAAGGTAGAAGAAGAACAGAAATAACAATACAGAATCTCACATCGCAGCGGAACAAAATATAATATATCATATCCTAAATATCTAACACTGAAGCCTCCTGCTCCAAGCTCCTTTACATAGATCTGCAAAAATCCTTAACTACTTGACTGCCCATACAAATTTGGGCACCCAAGAGTTTAGGTAAACAAAACAAAATAAACTCTAGGTCAGTCATGGGACCAGTAAGAGTAAACAATTTAAAACAGTTTGAGATAATAAATGATATCTCATATGACCACGCCATATAACAGAGAACAGGTTTTTCCCTTATGAGAATCCAAAACACTTGGTTTAACTTTCAAAGTCTTTTTGAAAGAACGTTAATCTTTATATCAAAACACTTTTGATCTTATAATAATGTCTAAATCAAATAAATAGAAATTTAGTGGAACGCTTTCATCTCACGCCCCACATACATAATATACAATCAAAATCGCGAGCACTTATTGGGTAATGAATTTCCAACTATGACAAGGTATGGAACCACCTTCCGATAGTATATCTCTAGAGGAGAATACACTGGGTTCAACAAGAACATCTTGTGACCTGACCACACATGACCGACCACTCATTTCGCTTGAGTGTGTCGAATGTATTTCGCCAACGGTTAGGATCAGCAACCGTTTTCCCAAATGGGACAGCATCGAACAGAATAAGGAATTAAATGAATTTCTCTAGATAGGTGATAATACACCCTAATGGGAGCTACCCACATTGCCATGCTGCCTGCCTGATTTTTTTCATTTCCCGGTTGTTGAGACCTGAGGCTACGATTAATTATCATTCATTGATAACACAATCACTTTGAATGCCACATTGTCAGATTCGTTAATCATTAATTGATTTGCACAAATATATTCTGGATATTATGCTAAAAGAATAAATTCTCCGCCACCATATATATTTATACAGACCAACATATGCGATCACTGGAAATACTTTGTCAGACATTCGTCCATATACGTTCGTTCTAGGACTGAACGAAACTGAAGGCACAATTTCTATTAACAGAAAAATTCCTTGCACTTTATTCCATCTTCGATTATTTTCATATAATCAGATTCACAAAACTACTGCCAATACAGAGTGGTTCTCAGATAATAATCCAACCGATCTCTCCATATTGACAACGATATTGGCTAACACTTCGATAGTCAGTTATTTAACTATCAAAGAAAAACAAACATTCATTCAAAGCATCAAAAAAATCACTGGGCCTTTTAATTAATATTTCATTAATTAAAACACTTCTCCATTTCCTTATCCATATTCGTTAACACGATATTTTCGATAATCATCTTGGCCTCTTACGCTATTTAGATGACATTTCCAAATATCAACTTCTTTTATTTTCTATATTTAGAAAATATCCTTTATTAGCAGTTGGAAAACATTCCAATTACTTATCTCTTTCACGACCATTTATTTCTATATTGAGGAAATATTTATTATTATATTTCCAAAATTTCCACTTACTTGGGTTAAAACGACTGTTGTGTAAAACACCATTACAACAACCCAAAATACCGCGTTCAACTAACTCTTATTCAAACATTTATTTTCAAGATTGAATCTTGCTATTTATCGATTAAAAATGAAATCAATCAAGTTGGGGTATAACTACCTCTCAGACCTTGACTGAAAACATCATTAACTTCAAAATAGACAAAACCACTTACCTCGAATAATCCACATCATATAAAGCCAATTATTCATTTTTAAAACGTATATACATTTCTCTTTCTATTACCAGACTATCAATTTTCTTTTTGTTTATAATATTCTATTTTAAATTCGTTTCCTTATCGAATTTAATATATATTGATATATTGATTTTCTAGTTATCCAATTTTCTTTAAAATATTCTAACTCCTTAAATTTTCTGAAAATTTCGCCATAACCTCCTTTGTACCGGTCAATAGTTTAAACCTCAACTCACCTCTCTAGGCCCTTTCCATTCAAAAAGAAAATAAAAAAGCCAAGTGGCTTGCCGATTCGGTACATTAAATCTCATATGGAATTAAACGTGTACCTTTTTGTCGGGCATACAAATTATAACTTCTATACACTTCATCCCATACCTGTCTAACACATGTTCACCTGTTTCCAATTTATCCCAACTAAATCCAGTCATTCCTAACTCCATTCGCTAATTTATTCTTTTAAATTAGCTCTTTTGCTAAATCCCATTAGTTTGAACATATCATGTTCAGATATAAATATTTACTTGCTTATAAACCCATTTGAATTCCAATTCAAGTTTCATATTCGATTTCGAATATAAATTCATAAACCACATTCACTTATCCAACGCCCAATTTCGATTCAAAACTCGGATAATTAATTATTCTTCAAATTAGCTAACTCTATTCAATAATTAAAAATCTGATTTTTGTTTCAAAAATTAGTTCACGTACTCCACTTGAGTTCATATTTATTGTATAACTCAAGTCTGGATTTTTCTAATGGAAATTCAGATTTTATTTTATTAAAACCATTTTATTTATTTAAATAAACCGTTATGGTTTTATAATGGTTACTGCGATACTTTTCTAAAAATTTGATTTTGACATAACTCAAAATCTATAAGATGAAATCCAGATTTTTCTCTTCCATTAGAGAACTATTATCAAATCGGTCCTGATGATTCTTGTTTCAAAGAATTCTAACTTAAATTGAGTTTTATATACTCAATTGAAGTTCGAAACGCCAATTTACGAACTACCGCGATGCGGCGAGTTCGTTTTAATCATATTTAAATATATAAACGTTTAAACTTCGTTTATAATAATTTCAAATCCATTTTAATGTATTTTTATATATATTATATCCAATTTTCCCAATTTAACTTAATATTTCCGATTATCTATAATCGTCGATTTTTCATTACTCGGTTATCAATTCAATTACAACTTCGCTTCTGTTATTATTTACTAATTCCATTAGAAATAAATTATTATACAGAATTCATGAAATTGAATTCTAAATATAAATATATCCTATGGATTTTTCCAATTTAGTTTACATTCTAAATTCCGAAATAAAAACCGTCGTTCCCTTTTCGAAACGATTTCCAATTCACTCTAAAATTCATACTTGAATTTATAATTCCACATTTTTCCCATAATAATTATTCCACTTTATAAACATCATTTATAAATTTTCTTCCTTGTTTTATACACTAAACAAGTTCCATTTCAAAACCCATTTGAAACCAAATTTTTATATTTGAAATACTATAGAATAAATTATATATATATATACAATGAATTTATTTTCATATTTAAAATTTAAACTTCTATTTAATACAATCCAAATATTTTTTTCTGAAAATATTTATTTAAATCAATTCGATTTGATCGAATTCAAAATCATAAATCCACACGGGTTTATTTTAATTCAATTCCCATTCCAACCATTGGAATAATTTCCTCATTCCTTATTAACATGATTCCCAATCCTCAATTTAAATTCATTTTTGAATTTAAATATATAAATTATCCAAATGATAATTTTTCCATTTCAGTTATAAACACTTTTTTTAAATTCACTTTAATTCTCTGCATTGTACAATGAAAATCATTCCATTTTATTTATAAACACCATTTATAAATTTACTTCAATTTCCTGTGTTATTTAATTTATGAACATCGTTTATAAATTCATCACTTTAATTTCCTGTGTTATTTAATTTATAAACATACTTTATAAATTCAATACTTGTTTTGTTTATTCAAAACAAGTTAATATTTCTAGTCCATTCGAAATTCGAATTCTATTTTTAGAAAAATAGATTTCCCTTTTAAATCTCAAAATATCCTTTTTACGATATTTTTATAAATCAATATTCAGGCCCCAGTGATATTTAAACACCCCAAAACACTCAGTTATCAATCACAGGTTTTCTAACACATCATATATGATTATATATATGAAACAAACAAATAATAATATTTTTGAGGAATCCAGTTGGATCCCTCCAACCTGTTTTCCTCCATCCACAGATGTCAGTCAACATAAATAATACCCATCCTGCTTCGAGGCAGGATATCGCGGTATAGAAGGTCATCCACTATCATAGTGTGGGGCGTATAGGGTCATCCGCTAATGATAATGTGGGCATCCGCTAATGATACTGCGGGAATCCAACCACCAATATATGTATAATAACCACTAACCAATCCTAAATAACTAATATATATTTCATAGCCACAATAAGATTTTAATGCAACCAAACAACCAGCAGACAATTATTTTTAACAAATAAAAATAATTCTAAATAAAAAAGGAGTGAGATTTACTCACCGAAATTGCAGTTGTCGAATATCCTGTTTATTTCCAAATCATCAACTACGAATCTTCTCGAATGAGATTTACTTTTTACCTACGATATTTATTTTTAATTAATGATTAAACTATTTATTCAAATTAAATACCATACTAAATAAATTTATTATTCTACGAATTTTAAAAATGTCGGTAAAATATATATATACCTTACTGCATTTTGCAAACCGCAATCAAACAATGACCTTCTACCCCATTTTCTTTCTAATCCTTTTTCCCTGAATTTGAAAAACACAGATTGCTTCAGGAAGTGAAAAAATGACGGCTTGGTTGAGCTCCTCTTCTAATCACCATCAAACCAATTCCAATGCCACTGATTGTTCTCAACACCGTTGCAAATCCTATTGAAGACATCTTGATTATTTCCAGCATCAATCATCACTATACTGCCTCGAAGTCCCTCAGCCTTCACTCCATCAGTCCAGCTCCAAACCATTAGCCATCGCACACACAAAAAAAAAACAATCCGAACAGCTCAACTCATCATAACCAATATTCACCAACACTCTACTTCCGAGCACCACAATACCAGTTCGAACTCCACCCCCAACTTGCAACTAATGTCGGCTTCTGTACAGTTACAACACCCTTCATGCCAGCTGTGTTAACCTTAACTGTCGAACTCTGGTTCACTACCCTATCAAACTCCCATCCTAATGCAAGCGTTCAACTCTCAATGTCCAGTATCAGGAACTAACAATTTTTGATTTCGATTCCTGTTTCCAAACCCCAAATCGCAGGTGCTTTCCCCCTCCCGGAACGTTGCGCTACTCCACTTCCATGACTATCGAGCTCCAGGAGATCGAAGTACTTGATTGCGGAATCGATCCTTGTTCTTCCCCTTCTTCACGCGATCGTCGAACTTCAGATCCCCCAAAATTCCTTCGCAATTCCCATTATCGCTCTCTTAGATTCAAGTTCAAAGCACCCGTTCAAGTTCTAATTTGAGCCAGGAGCCATTTCGAGTGTGAAGAGTCCGGCCATTTTTAATCTCTTTTCAAAACTTTGATTTTGATATTTGGGGAAAGGAGAAATAAGCAACTTTGATTTGTTACTGGCTATGAACGGTAGTATACCATTTTATTTTTGAAGCACTCGGTATACTCTATTATTTTTCTTAGGAATGAAATAAAACAGAGAGGAGATGATGCGTGGATTTATAGAAGATGAATTCTTAATAACTAAGGAATTTACGTCTGTGTTGTTACATCATAGGCGATAGGTTTACAAAGTACTTCCCATTACTTAAGGAGGAAGGAATTTTATTTATTTTATTTTTATTCTATTCTATTTTATTTTATATTTTAAATTAAAACCAGTATCCTTTAATTTTAAATTATCACGTTAATTTCAACTCCTATTTGAGCCCAACAACCAGCCTTCCTAGGGTTAAACCACCATTCTGAACCCACTGGATTATGTTTTAAAGCCTTATTCAATCATTTGGAGAAGATATTAATTTAAATTGATATAAATTATATTTCAAACAATTAATTCTTCGATAATAAATTAATATTATTATTCTAATTCAAACAGAATTTTGTAATGATCATCTGAACTGTTTTAAATTAACTTTTAACTTTGAATTCAATTATATTTCACATTACGATAATTTAATATATTCGATATTAAATCGAAATTGATTTTTGAATCAATAACTTAATATAAAAATTCATTTATATTATCAACTCAATATTTAAAACATTATTAAATATTTAAAATTAATCGACCAAAAATCCGGGTTGTTACATTCTTCCCCTCTTAAAAGAATTTCATTCCCGAAATTACTAAGGTAGAAAAAATGCTACAAACCCATTAATTTTCAAAAAATTCACTTATGTTGAAACTCAACTCTTTATATTTCAACAAATTTAGTACCCATAAACTTATGTTTTTATTTACTATACACATCATCTACAGTGACATTCATTTATTTCAAATGATTTACAATCAACATATTCACATCCGATTCATATTCTATTCATATTGGTTCAACATCAATTTATCCAAATTGATTCTATTCAATTTTTTTCACTTCGACCCATTTAACTTGCTTAAGTTAAATTTAAATTCTAGAATTCAAACTCCTAGGTTCTTATTCCAAATCCCTTTGAAATCATATAAACAAATACCTATATTTATAACTCATCACAAATTCAAAACATTTGAATTTTCCAAAACAACTTGTTTTCCTTCAAACAAATTTCCGTCAAAAACTTTTCTAAGGTAGCAATCCATCACTTAGAAACTCGAAAATGAACACTGATGATGTTGTTGTCATCATCAGAATTATTTTCCAGCCACTGAAGTGAGTTCAGTGCTTTACCACTTTCAAAATCCATCCAAAATGATTTTTATTCAAATCCTTCAAACACAAAGCTATATTTTTCTAATATACTTCAGAAAATATTTTCAAACTTCCCTGTTGAATCCAATTTTAGTACATCCATTTGTATATTTCATTCATATACAAAATCTATTTAGTTATATATAACCGTTTCATTTCTTATAATCTCATTTGATTATAATAACAACCAACACATCCATATATTATAATAATTTAAGAAAATGTTTCTTTCTATATCAAAATAGAATTTTGGGTAAAATTATTTCATTTACCAACTTAAAAACAATATCGTGTTCAATCTTCTGTTCAAGTATTTACAAACTCTTATCGACGTCGTGGCGTCCCACAATTCGACCAGAATTCATAAACCACTCAACAAACTAGCCAACACAATATAAAACATTTCTTTTATATCAATTAACAAATACGCTCTCTCGTATATATACACTCAACTCATTCTAGGGTACTACTAACCCTATCTCTAATGAGCACAACCCCACCAAAGCCTAGGTATTCGCTCAGCCTAAGCTCTGATACCACTGTAACGAACCACAAATCCGTACTATTTGAGTTGACTACATACATCACACGTCCAACCCAAATATCACGGAAATACGAATCATTTTTCTTTAAAGAAAATGGTAGCAGAAGAACAGAAATAACAACACAGAATCTCACATCGCAGTGGAACAAAATATAATATATCATATCTTTGAAATACAAAATTTTAACTGTATAACATTCACTTATCAGAGTACAACACTTACAATACAGCGAAAATAAAAATGCTATATATCTAACACTGAAGTCTCCTGCTCCAAGCTCCTTTACACAGATCTGTAAAATCCTGAACTACTTGACTGTCCGTACAAATTTGGGCACCCAAGAGTTTAGGTAAACAAAACAAAATAAACTCTAGGTCAGTCATGGGACTAGTAAGAGTAAACAATTTAAAACAATTTGAGATAATATATGATATCTCATAAGACCACGCCATATAACACGGAACGGGTTTTTCCCTTATGAGAATCCAAAACACTTGATTTAATTTTCAAAGCCTTTTCGAAAGAACGATAGTCTTTATATCAAAACTCTTTTGATATTATAATAATGTCTAAATCAAATAAATAGAATCTAGTAGAACACTTTCATCTCGCGCCCCACATACATAATATACAATCAAAACCGCGAGCACTTATTGGGTAATAAATTTCTAACTATGACAAGGTATGGAACCACCTTCTGATAGTGTATCTCTAGAGGAGAATACACCGGGTTCAACAAGAACATCTTGTAACCGACCATCTATGACCGACCACTCATTTCGCTTGAGTGTATCGAATGTATTTCACCAACGGTTGGAATCAGCAACCGTTTTCCCGAATGGGACAACATCGAATAGAATAAGGAATTAAATGAATTTCTCCAGATAGGTGATAATACACTCTAATGGGAGCTACCCACATAGCCATGCTGCCTGCCCGATTTTTGTCATTTCCCGGTTGTTGAGGCCTAAGGCTACGATTACTTATCATTCATTGATAACCCAATCACTTTGAATGCCACATTGTCAGATCCGTTACTCATTAATTGATTTGCACAAATATATTCTGGATATTATGCTAAAGAAATAAATTCTCCGCCACCATATATATTTATACAGACTAACATATGCGATCATTGGAAATACTTTGTCAGACATTCGTCCATATACGTTCGTTCTAGGACTAAACGAAACCGAAGGCACAATTTCTATTAATAGAAAATGTCCTTGCATTTTACTCCGTCTTCGAGTATCTTCAAATAATTTGATTCGCAACGCTACTGCCAATACAGAGTGGTTCTCAGATAATAATCCAACCGGTCTCTCCATATCGACAACGATATTGGCCAACACTTCGATAGTCGGTTATTTAACTATCGAAGAAAACCAAACATTCATTCAAAGCATCAAACAAATCACTGGGCCTTTTAATTAATATTTCATTAATTAAAACACTACTCCATTTCCTTATCCATATTCGTTAACACGATATTTTTGATAATCATCTTGGCCTCTTACGCTATTTGGAAGACATTTCCAAATATCAACTTCTTTTATTTTCTATATTTAGAAAATATCCTTTATCTGCAGTTGGAAAACATTCCAAGTACTTATCTCTTTCTACCATTTATTTCTATATTGAGGAAATATTTATTATTATATTTCCAAAATTTTCACTTACTTGGGTTAAAATGACTGTTGCGTAAAACACCGTTACAACAACCCAAAATACTGCAATCGACTAACTCTTATTCAAACATTTATCTTCGAGATTGAATCTTGCTATTTATTGATTAAAAATGAAATCAATCAAGTTAGGGTATAACTACCTCTCAGACCTTGACTAAAAACATCATTAACTTCAAAACAGACAAAACCACTTACCTCAAATAATCCACATCATATAAGGCCAATTATTCATTTTTAAAACATATATACATTTCTCTTTCTATTACCAGACTATCGATTTCCTTTTTGTTTATAATATTCCATTTTTAATTCATTTCCTTATCGAATTCAATATATATTAATATATTGATTTTCTAGTTATCCAATTTTCTTTAAAATATTCTAACTCCCTAAATTTTCGAAAAATTTCGCCATAACCTCCTTTGTACCAGTCAATAGTTCAAACCTCAACTCGCCTCTCCATGCCCTTTCCATTCAAAAAGAAAATAAAAAAGCCAAGTGGCTTGCCGATTCGATGCATAAAATCTCATATGGAATTAAACGTGTACCTTTTTGTCCTGCATACAAATTATAATCTTTATACACTTCATCCCATACCTGTCTAACACATGTTCACCTGTTTCCAATTTATCCCAACTAAATCCAGTCATTCCTAGCTCCATTCGCTAATTTATTCTTTCAAATTAGCTCTTTTGCTAAATCCCTTTAGTTTGAACATATCATGTTCAAATATAAATATTTGCTTGCTTATAAACCCATTTGAATTCCATTTCTAATTCAAGTTTCATATTCGATTTCGAATATAAATTCATAAACCCCATTCACTTTTCCAATGCCCAATTTTGATTCAAAACTCGATTAACAAATTATTCTTCAAATTAGCTAATTTTATTCAATAATTAAAATTCTGATTTTTGTTTCAAAAATCAGTTCACTTACTCCACTTGAGTTCATATTTATTGTATAACTCAATTCTGGATTTTTCTAATGGAAATTCAGATTTTATTTTATTAAAACCCTTTTATTTATTTAAATAAACTTTATGGTTTTATAATGGTTACGGCGCTGCTTTTCTGAAAATTTGATTTTGACATAACTCAAAATCTATAAGACGAAATCCAGATTTTTCTCTTCCATTAGAAAACTGTTGTCAAATCGGTCCTGACGATTCTTGTTTCAAAGAATTCCGACTTAAATTGAGTGTTATATACTCAATTGAAGTTCGAAACGCCAATTTCCAAACTACCGCGATGTGGCGAGTTCATTTTAATTATATTTAAATATATAAACATTTAAACTTTGTTTATAATAATTTCACCTCCATTCTAATATATTTTTATATATATTAAATCCAATTTTCCCAATTCAACTTAATATTTCTGATTATGTATAATCGTCGATTTTTCATTACTCAGTTATCAATTCAATTGCAACTCCAATTCTGTTATTGTTTTCTAATTCCATTAGAAATAAATTATTATATAGAATTCATGAAATTTAATTCTAAATATAAATATATCCTATGTATTTTTCCAATTCAGTTTACATTCCGAATTCTGAAATAAAAACCGTCGTTCCCTTTTCGAAACGATTTCCAATTCACTTTAAAATTCATACTTGAATTTATAATTCCACATTTTACCAATGATAATTATTCCACTTTATAAACATCGTTTATAAATTTTCTACCTTGTTTTTTACATTAAACAAGTTCCATTACAAAACCCATTTGAAACCAAATTTCTATATTTGAAATACTTCAGAATAAATTATATATATATATATACATAGTGAATATATTTTCATATTTAAAATTTAAACTTCTATTTAATATAATCCAAATATTTTTCTTTTTCTGAAAATATTCATTTAAATCAATTTGATCTAATCGAATTGAAAATCATAAATCCATACGGTTTTATTTTAATTCAATTCTCATCCCAACCATTGGAATAATTTCCTCATTCCTTATTAACATGATTCCCAATTGTCAATTTAATTTCATTTTTGAATTTAAATATATAAATTATCCAAATGATAATTTTTCCATTTCAGTTATAAACACCGTTTTTAAATTCACTTTAATTCTCTGCATTATCCAATGAAAATCATTCCATTTTATTTTTAAACACCATTTATAAATTTACTTTAATTTCCTGTGTTGTTTAATTTATTAACATCATTTATAAATTCATCACTTCAATTTCCTGTATTATTTAATTTATAAACATACTTTATAAATTCAATACTTGTTTTGTTTATTCAAAACAAGTTAATATTTCTAGTCCATTCGAAATTCAAATTCTATTTTTAGAAAAATAGATTTCCCTTTTAAATCTCAAAATATCCTTTTTACGATATTTTTATAAATCAATATTCAGGCCCCAGTGATATTTAAACACCCCAAAACACTCAGTTATCAATCATAGGTTTTCTAACACATCATATATGATTATATATATGAAATAAACAAATAATAATATTTTTGAGGAATCCAGTTGGATCCCTCCAACCTGTTTTCTTGCATCCACAAATGTCAATCAACATATATAATACCCATCCTGCTTCGAGGCAGGATATCGCGGTATAGAAGGTCATCTACTATCATAGTGTGGGGCGTATAGGATCATCCGCTAATGATACTGTGGGCGTTCGCTAATTATACTGCGAGAATCCACCAATCACGATATATATAATAACCACAAACCAATCCTAAATAACTAATATATATTTCATAGCCACAATAAGATTTTAATGCAACCAAACAACCAATAGAAAATTATTTTTAACAAATAAAAATAATACTAAATAAAAACGGAGTGAGATTTACTCACTGAAATTGCAGTTGTCGAATATCCTGTTTATTTCCAAATCATCAACTACGAATCTTCTCGAATGAGATTTACTTTTTACCTACGATATTTATTTTTAATTAATGATTAAACTATTTATTTAAATTAACTACCATACTAAATAAATTTATTATTCTACGAATTTTAAAAATGTCGGTAAAATAAATAAATATATATATATATATATACACACACACCTTATTGCCTTTTGCAAACCGCAATCATACAAAGACCATCTACCCCATTTTCCTTCTAATCCTTTTTCCTTTTTCCCTGAATTTGAAAAACACGGATTGCTTCAGGAAGTGAAAAAATGACAGCTTGGTTGAGTTCCTCTTCTAATCACCATCAAACCAATTCCAATTCCAACGCCAACGATTGTGCTCGACACCCCTGCAAATTCTGTTGAAGTCACTTTGATTATTTCAAGCTTCAATCATCACTATACTACCTCGAAGTCCCTCAGCCTTCACTCCACTGGTCCTGCTCCAAACTATTAGCCATCGCACACGAAAAAAAATAGTCCGAACACCTCAACATACCCAATATCCTCCAAAACTCTACTTCCGAGCACTACAATACCAGTTCGAACTCCACCCCCAACTTGCAACTACTGTCGGCTTTTGTATAGTTACAACACCCTTCATGCCAGCTGTGTTAACCTTAACTGTCGTACTCTGGTTCACTACCCTATCAAACTCCCATCCTAACGCAAGCGTTCAAGTCTCAATGTCCAGTATCAGAAACTAACGATTTTTGATTTCGATTCATGTTTCCGAACCCCAAATCGCAGGTGCTTTCCCCCTCCCTGAACGTTGCGCTACTCCAATTCCATGACCATCAAGCTCCAGGAGATCGAAGTATTTGATTACGGAATCGATCCTTGTTCTTCCCCTTCTTCATGCGATCGTCGATCTTCAGATCCCCCAAAATTCCATCGCGATTCCCATTATCGCTCTCTTGGATTCGAGTTCAAAGCACCCGTTCGATTTCTAATTTGAGCCAGGAGCCATTTCGATTGTGAAGAGTCCGACCATTTTTAATCTCTTTTCAAAACTTTGATTTTGATATTTGGGGAAAGGAGAAATAATCGACTTTGATTTGTTACTGACTATGAATGATAGTATACCATTTTATTTGAAGCACTTAGTATACTCTATTATTTTTCTTAGGAACGAAATGAAACAGAGAGGAGATGATGCGTGGATTTATAGATGATGAATTCTTAATAACTAAGGAATTTACATCTGTGTTGTTACATCATAGGTGATAGGTTTACAAAGTACTTCTCATTACTTATGGAGGAAGGAATTATATTTTATTTTATTTTTATTCTATTTTATTTTAAATTTTAAATTAAAACTGGTATCCTTTAATTTTAAATTATCACGTTAATTTCAACTCCTATTTGAGCCGAACAACCGGCCTTCCTAGGGTTAAACCACCATTCCGAACCCACTGGGACATGTTTCAAATCCTCATTCGATCATCTAGAGAAGATATTAATTTAAATTGATATAAATTATATTTCAAACAATTAATTCTTTGATAATAAATTAATATTATTATTCTAATTCAAACAGAATTTTATAATGATCATCTGTACTGTTTTAAATTCACTTTTAACTTTGAATTCAATTATATTTCGCATTACGATAATTTAATATATTTGATATTAAATCAAAATCGATTTTTGAATCGATAGCTTAATATAAAAATTCATTTATATTATCAACTCAATATTTAAAACCTTATTAAATATTTAAAATTAATCGACCAAAAATCTGGGTCGTTACACATTGGTTCTTACTATAAATAATTTATAGTCACATTTATTGGCACAAGCTAATATATCTTTGTAAACATAAAACCTTACACATATTTATATGTGATGTTTGTATTTTGTATACACTAATACATGTGTATATCCTCGGTCCATGTAATTAATATTATATTTACATAAGTACATCAAAGCAGCCAGTCAGTATACAGATTCAATGGAGTATGCAACTTTACATATTAGCAGAGTATACATTTATACCACTATCTCAGATATATGTATATGTTACAATTCTATTTGCAGTGGCATGTAACTTAAGGTGAAATGCATATATCTATTTTGATCAACAAAGTTGTGTACATATGTGTGTGTCTCAAAGTTGATCAAAAAATCCCATTAAACTAAAGAAAAATAAAACCAATTCCAATTTTCTTAACTTACTAGTCAGGTTCAAAAAAATGCAAATCAACATTCTGGTTATTGGTTTATACTTATAAAATCAATAAAACAGCAGTGTTGTTTTCTATGATCAAACATTTTGATTATTTCCAACAGAGACTATATCAGACCCAATCACTTATATAACACACATATCCAGATTAAACAAATAATCCATGTTTTTAAGGTTAAACAATTTAATCAATTAATAATTCTGTGTGATTCAAAAAATTATTTTACATAATAGTGAACAAACCCATTGATTTATTTCACACTTTGTATCAAATACAAATTTTATTTACAGTGAAATGATTTCGCTTTAGAAATGAAAGTGCATTAAATTATGACATATGTGTTTTCAATACAATCGACTTTGCATGAATTAAACATACATAGGTCCAAATCAAATTCAAAATACGATTTTTAGTAAACCGTTGCTCCAATACCACTGCTAGGTTTTCAAGATCTAAATGGGAACAAATTTTAACACTTTAACAATTCATAAATTAGGATCTATGCGAAAAACTGTAAATAAAAAACATACCTAAATTAGGATTTGTGAACTAACATGACGAATCCAATCAAATCTCAAACTCGGGCCTTGAAGGACTTCGTCTCTATTGTATCCACACGAACGCCGATTCAATCGTCATACGAATCGAATTAAAAAAGGGAAAATGGAGATACTAGTCACCATGCCAATTAGGTTTCCTTTTAATATGTATTCTGGGTTTTTGAATATGTTAAAAAGAAGAAGCATCCCCTTTATAAAATAAATGTGAACCATAAATTAAGGAACCAACAAGTATACCCATTCCAACGGTGAATAAAATATCAACAGATTGATAATTTATTTATGTAAATAATGGTTTTCCCTTATAATGTTCTAAGTGTGTGACCCAATAGGTTACTACAACGTCGGAAATAATTTTAAATCATATTTAAAATTATAAACAGTGAGCGACATCTAGTAATTCATCGCTGCTGCCTAAGTTATAATAAAACCAACGATTAGATACAACCTTTTCTACGACCAGTGTTTTAATGTAATTTAATTCTTTTAACCAGTATATTCAATATTAAACTCAAGGCGTGGAACGTATCATCCTCTTTATAATTTAATCCTTTTACCTTGATCGATGGGCATATTACATAAAACAAAACAGTGTTTGAGCACGATCATGCATTTTATAATCATACTCAATCAAGAGGCCCATGGATATCCCTACTTATATTGTAGGGTTAAATTCCATCTAGATCATTCATATAATTTAATCGATTCGAGAGGTATCTGATAATCGTCTTTATCGTCTACTCCGTTAAAAGGAACTTTTGATAATCAAAACATAAATATCCTCGAATAAAATAAATAATGATTTCAGGTCTAAGGGCCATTATATCACTGTCACTATGAGAATTACTTATGACACTATTAGTTATATTCCATGAAGTTTTCTCATGTTGGGCTAGCCCGATACACTATTATCTAATACAATTTATGTATTGACATTAGTACCACATATATTAATGATCAATGGGATATATATGATCATCAGTCAATCAACATACAAGTCTCAATGTTTTATTGTTGTCCTATATATATTAAAATTTGACTAGGGACATCTAAGAATTACAATACTTATTATTATATTATATAATCTAATGTTCATGTCACTTACTTGAAACTATATAATTCTGCATTATTATTCTAAGGACTTATATTATGTTAATATTTATATTAAGCAGTAAATATAACATAACGGAATTTTTTATTCAAAATACAATATAACATCAACATTGTTATTAATTGTAACAACCCACACCTCCGTTCATGCAAGATATTGTCCCCAACTTAACCACCGTGTAGGTGTGGGGTTTTGTTCCTCAAAAGGCCTCGGCGTTAGTAAGAGATGGGCTCTACTATATAAGTATCCACTTCACATAGGCTTCCACGATGTGGGACTTAGGGGTGTTACATTCTCCCCTCCTACAGAGCCCAACGTCTCCGTTGGCTTACAAACACCTCACCCAGGCGATGTGGTCCACACAAGAGCCACAATCCCGGCTGGGTATTGGCTCTGATACCACTGTAATAACCCGCATCTCCGTTTACGCAAGATATTGTCCCCAACTTAGCCATCATATAGGTGTGGGGTTTTGTTCCTCAAAAGGCCTTGGCGTTAGTAAGAGATGGGCTCTACTATATAAGTACTCACTTCACACAGGCTTCTACAATGTGAGACTTAAGGGTGTTACACTAATCACATCAAATGGATTTCCTCTAGGGCATAAACTCTTACAAGTCCACCTCCCTAATAAGTCTTTTCTTTTAGCAGCATTCTTCCCCTTGGCGGGCGATCGGGTCGCGACAACTGTAGCCCCTCTAACCAAGGGCAGGCTTGATGATTCCCCGACTAAAGTCACATTGGCAAGCATGTCCGTCGGCTTCCCGACTGGAGGCACATTTACTAGAGGAATAGCAGCCGAGGCAGGAGCGCCACATATACCCAAAGTAAGGTTAACATTTAGCAAGTTGAATTTATGGAGATACTCATTGGTAATACATCTCTTAATGGATCAAGCCACTGCGGGAACACTTCTTAAAGTCGTCAAACGAGCAAGATATTCATCGCCCGTTGGTTTTTCTGGGTTACCACCTGCAATGAGGCATCAGTGTTAGATTCCATTCGATAAAGCTCTAAAAAATGGAACGGGTCAATCACTTATGACATTCAATCCACCTCTGGGAGCAACCTTCTTGTTATGGGATGTAGTACCTGTCTGGTCTGATGTTATTCATCTTACTTATCCTTTGCGTCACTACTTGTCTTTTAGCAACAGATTCAAGAAAGACGAAGGATGGACTATCTTTCTGATGCTTGAATTTGAATAGATAAGAAATGACTTTAAATGAAGGCTCGTAGTCTAAGTGTTCTTTGTTGATAATATACAAGGAAAAAAGGTAGGAATAGGTCGTTGAGTGTAGCTGCATAGGAGTAATCTCCATTCGGCGAAGGAAATCGATGATGTAAGGATTGAATGGCAAGATGCATCCTACCTATCACATTTTCCGACTAATGGTCATAAAACATTTGGGTGGATTATGTGTGGTGTTGCCTGGAGCGAGTACACATACATGCTCAAAAAGTATCTTGTGTTTGGCAAAAAGCCGTCACAGCTTTGGCTCATTGATGCTAGAAGGGAGGGAGTTTGTTGGATTATCCAGGAATTCGATTTCAGTAAAAGTATTTAGAGCATTCTACTCCATCGCTTCATCATCCGATAGTGACTCTTCACTTGACGATGACGAGGAATAAACCCTGAGGTCACGTGGCAGGACTTAATAAGTTGAATCTTCGTTGTTATCAATATCTAAATTAATTCTATGTTTAGATTCTGAGGAAATGTCTTTCCCCTTCCAACTCCAGAGCCCTGAGTATCATATCTCCTCGTCATTCTTACTATGCTATCTAAGGAAACTATACATGATCAGAGCAGATAACCCGAATCACCTTCTGTGTGTTCTAATGCAATGTGTGAAGTGATCATGTACATGCATTGTTGAAAGTAAAACATTAAGAATGCATAAATTGCTCCATGTTATAAATGTAGTCTGAATCGCAGTCCAGATATCATAATAGGCTCTAACCTAATTGTCCAGATGATTGTTGAGGTTAGTTTGTTGTTTTAGTCATGTTGAAGCATCAAATTTGATCGGATTGGTAAGGAATGGTTAGTGCTACGGATTGAACCACCTCCAGTTCGGTGCATCTGGCTCCAGGGATTCGGCTAGGCCCACTCTGGGTTGGCAGCTCCGAACGAGGTTGTTGAAAACTTGGAAAATAAGATTGGAGCTTTCAGGTCGACTCAGCCTGAATTCAGACAGAACATCATTTCTACCTATCCGAGCGCTCTAACATTCTCCTCTCTCCTCCTAATTATGGGTCTTACACTCTCCTCACTACTGTATACATCCTTCTCCTCCAATTTCCTGTACTGACTCGAGCCTAGAAAGGAAAAGGATCCAACTTCCCTAATCCAACCAACCCCTTCCACTCGACCATCAAGCCTACTCGATCCTCATGACGCCGCCACCTTGGCTCCTCTCAGCCGTCGGTAGGCACAACGCCACCGTCTCCATCATTCCCGGCGTTGGGAGAGGCCATGGGTGGGTCTTTCGAGATCGAGGAGGATGAGGTGCAAGAGTCGAAACAATTCAAGTGAAATCAAAAAAAATTTGAACTCAAAACCCACCTAAGACGGTAAATCTTTAATTTGGAAGGATTTAAAGTAGATTCAACAGCAAGGATTTTAATTGCCAAAAGAATTTCAGATCAGATCGGTATTTTTGAAGATAAATAAAAAAAAGTGAAGTGGGCCAGATATTTATAGTAGAGAATAAGAGACTCTTCGCCTTCCCTCCCTGATGTGATAGCCTTGTAAGAGTCTGGATCGACATACTGAGCCGAACTCTCCGTAGATGCCGACCCGAGCCACGTTGTTTAAAAAGGTAAAGAAAAAAGAAAATGAATAATAAGGAAAGTGAAAAGAATGACTCTAAGAATCCATAATCATGTGTGCTCACTCACATATGATCAAGGATTTAGTTTTTTTTCACATCTAACTTGCGCAACTTAACAACGTTGATTGGTAACGACCCGTATAGAGATCATCACACATGGTAACCAACGGCTTGACATGACTCGGCCACATGTCTAGCATGATTCAACCCCTTGATTTGACATGGTCCAAAAAATTACTTGTGTCTTCCGATTACTTTAGTCGACGACTTCGGTCTGACAAGCATTATCGGGCACAATGAGAAAATAAATGACTATTTATACAGGTGAATTTACTCAACTATCGTGACTTCTCCGAAGATTTGTGGTTGTTCCAGCGATATTTCTCCTCAAAAAGACCGATGATTCTTTGGGAAATGCGATTTAATAGATTCAAAGCACATCCTGTCAGCAATGCAATGTACTTTAGGGGGGCAAGGTGTTGACAAGCCTTCTCGGTAAGGCCATCAAGATTCATAGACAAAGCATTCGAGACTCGACCTGTGCAGTTGAGACATAGAAGGAAACTCTCCAGATCGTTCAATCTGGGCTTGACCTTTCCCGGATCAGCCCATCTGGGCTCGTTCTCCCTTCATTTAGTGTGCAGCAGATAGAAGCTAGAGAGGATGGGGGATCGGTTCTGTGTGCCGACCCAGATCATATCGATCCGAACATACCGACTCCAAATCTGCAGCTTCCCTAGATTTATTCTATTTCCCATATTCCAGGCCAAATAACTGAAATCTCTTCTATATTTCTGGATCTCATTACACGTGTCATATATCAAACGAAAGAATACCTTTCACATGGATTGAGGACTATTTCTACTACTTCCCTACCGAGCCCGGATGGATGCCACATGGCATACCGAGCCAGATTTGACCTCACCTATAAATATCCCTCCAAAACTTCAAAGAAGAGATTTTTTTTGCCATTTTGTTGTTATTTTACTATTGCTGCAGCATTGTACTTGAGATTAGCCATTCAATTAATCATTTGTGCTCAAACTTTATAATAATCAAGGGATTATAAAGTGGACATTGGCACGTTAATGCTGAACTACTATAAATCTGTGTGTGATTGCATTTATTCTCATTTTTCATTCATATTTCTTCATTTAATTATCTACGTTCTCTCTTTTTAGGTGGTGTGACACATTTTGGTGTCAACAATATGTTAATAAAAATAAATGGATACATGAATTAAAAGAAATTTAATTTAGTAATCTAGATTTAAATAACAAGAATGACAAATAATTGTGATGTAACAAAATGAAACATGCATTTGGATGTTTGTAGTAGGCTTTGTGTATTGTTTATAATCATACATGTTGTTGCAATGCATATCTACTCATATTTTATTGCCTATGCTATGTATATTAATATTTATTTTATATATGCTTGATCCATATTCATATTTGAGTGTTTTAGTAGATTGCAATGGTGTATGCTTCATTTTGGAGCTCGCCTTTTCGCTAAATGCTAAAATAATAAGCAAGCTAGCTTATAATGCTAAATAAGGTACGTATATGGAATTACATATCATACTTAGGTTATATAAATGTTGTTTACCCTGGTTTGGGATGCCTTATCATTTAGACGAGATGTACATTAATATTACATTGTAAAATTTTCCAATCGAGCCGCGCAATGGAGACACTGCCGAAATTTTTCGTAATTTCGGGTGCTTGAAATATTTTTAGCATTTAAATTCTCTACTAAGAACCCGTGCTTCGCACACGGTTGAAGAAATAACTTTAGAATTTCAAATTCATAGTCAAACAGCAAATGTGGGTATGGATTTGTGATTTTTGTCGCTTTGTGAAGGTTATGCTCAGTTTCTAGTAGCAGAAGGTAATCATGATAAACTAATAGCATGAAATGATGTTGTGAGATGCAAATATACACGTTATCTATAAAGAAACTATAGTTAATTCTAATTATTACCATATTTTTTTTAAAAGTCATTGCAATTCATAAATAGCAATTATAGTTTATGAAATACCATAGTAAAGTAGCATTACAAACAAAATATTCATAACTAACGACAAACCTGTGATGAGCAGATATATTTCTTTTTGCAAACCAAAGAATTCACTATTTGATACTTGTAGTTATCTGAAAATGAAAATCTCTATTTGTTGAATTTTAACATTTTCCAATGATTTCAAAATATCGTTTTACATTTTGGATAAGCTGCGTATGCAATGCAATTAATATCTCTCAAAATAGGGCAGTTTAAAATAATTATAAATGCAACTTGCAACCACAACTGACTTTAGTTTGACTTATAACAACGCTACAATTGCATATCAATAATAACTTTATATTAGGTTGAATACGGGCGACGAACACGGATTTGTCTAGAAAATAAAATAAAATAAGAAAAGCTTAATCAAAATTTTTGACTAATCAAATACCCAAAAAAATTACTTCATACTATATCCGAACATATGGTAAAAACTGGATTATTATTTTCGGCAAAAACGCTTTTATATTGCGTATTCAAACAAAATGTTATTTGGAGCAATTAGGTATAAAACATAAAATAAGTATATAGTCATAACAGACTCTAGCAACCATATCCAAATTAACATAAATTTCAAAATGGAGGAAGGTGGAAACAGTACAACAATAGGAAACAGAATATGAACCTGTGCTTTGCACATGAGCTAGTGCAGTCTTTGTTATTTTTTAGTTATTAATGTAACTTTGTTTTACTTCTACATTCGGTTCATTCTTCTTCACTAAGATTTCTCCTCATCCCACTATATAAATTTAAACTAATAGAAACATTTTCGATGCTCTTTAAAACATTTAGTTCATCTTTGTTTTGTTTGAAACAATCCCCGAAAAAATTTGTTTTGCTTGCTAATATGGATTTATTAAATTGCACATACTGCTAACGTTAACTTGTGCTATGCACATATTCATGAGTAGGGCTGTATCGGCTGCAAATCCCACCGTCTAACCGAAGAAATTTCACCGTTTTCCTACCGTCGAATTCCAGTTAAACGGTAGCCGTTGACCTTGTGGACGGTGCGGTTCTTCTTACTGCAGCAAGCGGCAACGGACTTGGCTTCAAAAATTCAACCGGCGGCAAACCGTGGTTTTTTAGGTATTTGTCAGCAATGAAATTTAGGGTTTTCTGTTGAGCGTTGGAAATTGTCCTGAAGCAATCTTAACCATTCAGTGTCCCTATATATTTAATGTTTGAGATGTTGGCTGTCTCATTTCTTACCTCACAATTCTCTCTCGTGAATCCATGATGACCGATTATATTTTCTCTCTTAACATCTCACTCCAATACATACAAGTTTCTTGGATCCAGCCACAATCCAAACAGATGGTATGTTTTCATCTTTAATTGTTGCGTCATACTTTAATTTCTTACTAGTTTTACACATCATTCCCAAATTTGTGACATAAATTATTGTTCATACCTGAAGCAAGCAATTTGTGGCATCAGTGATGAAGTTTTATTTGGCAGAAGGTTATGTTTGTGACTGAGCTTGAATTCAAGTTTCCATGGCTGTTATTGTTAAATAATTGAATGAAGGTTATGTTTGTGGCATCAATGGGGAGTCCATGGTTTGCTTAGGAAGTTTGGTTAGTTGAAGCTCTGCAAAAAATGAGCTACGCCCCAAATCTGTAGATAAGGGAGAAGTATTGCTATGCTCTATGTTGAGTAATGAATAATGAAGAGTTGTAACATCTTAAAATCTATTTAGCGTTCACTTGTTTAGTTGAGCTCTGAAAATCATGAATTGATGTAATTATGCTTTGTTGTTAACTGCATTACTTTGGGCCTTCGAGCTTAGCATTTATTTTATCATTCATGTTTTTTGATTTGTAGTACGTCTTGTTCAATGTTTACTGGACATTTACTTTTAATTGTTGCACTAAAAAACTATTTTCTGTGTTAGACAACGGTTGAATTTCAACCGTACCAATTTTAGTGGTAAGGCAACCGCACCGTTTAACGGTAAACCGTAACCAACGGTTGGCGGTGATGGTTGACAAAATGATTTAACCATCGGGACGCGGTATGGTAACGGTTTCCCTAGATTGTAGCGGTTGCCGCACCGTATACACCCCTATTCATGAGTAAAGGAGTGTAGGGCAGGTTGAATATTTATATCTTTGATAGCTATTATCTTGAAACTTTGATTAAATGCATTTAAATCATTATTTTTACATTAAAGAAATTCATAAAAGCAAGCAAACATACACTATGTGTTTGCGTGTTTGTGGTGATTCCCTCTTTTAATGTATGAAAGTAATTAGTCAATGCAAAGTCTATTGCATATACCATTAGTCAACACTTACATTAACAAAAAGAATATCGTTATATTAAACTACACATTTTGGCATTTACCTCACATGAAAGATCCCACCTTGAAACTTACATCAAAGAATAAGACAAAAAGGTGTGAGAGAACTAATGCAGCGAACATTATGTAAGCCTAAATTTAAGCAGAGACCTTTTGTAGACAATGCTAGTCAACTTAGTATCTTTAGTAACCAACACACTACTTCATTAAAAAAAGTAAAGCATTCAAAAGCTTATATATCAAAGTACCTAACATTGAGTTAATAATTGGTTTTAAACGTCTACTTAATAAAATCATTTACATCTATTAAGGAATTGGACCCAAAAAAAAACATTTTTACAAACATATATCATGGAAACAAACCATAATAGAAGTCACTAATTGCGTTACTCCAATTGAAAACACGTTCCTTTTTTTCCATCGTTCCATATTAAGGCCATGGTTGTGTTCATTCTTATTCAGAGTTATACCATATCCGTTCATGTCAGTTTTTTGCCGAACTCATCTTCATGTTTAGGTTGATACTTGTTCAGAAGGAATACATTCAATTCAAATCTTGGCATGCATTTCATGTTAAAACGATTTAGTTCTGCACCTATCTTAGCAAGCTAAAAAAATGAAATTGAATTCAGTACTCTTCTTATCTCAGTTCAGCCAAAGACATTTCAGTCCTTTATTTAAGCAGGGTGTATCATACCATTTTCGCACTTAAACAGATGTGCATTCAATAGTTTTCCCATAGCTGAAAAGATTGCTTTTTCAATTAAAAAACTAAACTAAACTAAAACCAAGTATACAACCGTGCTTAAAGATAAAGAACAAACTCATTAAACAGGCGATCAATGTTTATCCAAGCAATAAAATCTTTAATCCCAAATGCTGCGTGGTCCAAAGATAACAGGTTGGAATTAGAGCAGAAAGAATCAAAGCCGCAAATATTTCAATATTATAAGGAATGAGCCATTAAATATTTTCCTATAACCTATGCATGATTAAAAAGAAAATAAAAAAAATAAAAATCTGCTAATGAATAAGTAAAAAAAATCCATGTTAGTACCTTAACTTTAAATCAAAACATTTGGTTAAAAACTATACCATAATATTTGTCTTTAGTATAAAAATCATGAGGATAAAAATGCAACAGATATTGTCATTATTTGTATTAATGACAGAAACGTGAAAAACAAAAACTAAGGCTACAAAATATTATATTATGTAGATATAATAATTTTAAGCAAAGTTAATTCATTATATGTAGAAGCAAATAAGCAATGACAGAAACATGAAAAACAAAACCTAAAGGCTACAAAATATTAAACTGAGATTCATAAAATCTTGTGTATTGGTTTTGAGATTTTCATACTATTCGAAAGGAAAAATAAGCATCAAACCCAACATAAGTTTACCGACATAGAGCAGACAGACTGAATTCATATAAAATGCACAATGCAGTACAGACGCCAGGCTAATCAAAACATTTACGTGGAATAACTCAAAAGAAGAAGCAAAACATGCCTAATCAAACCTAGGTAGAAATGACCGATGTGTACATGAACTACAAGTGCCAGGCTGACAGGTATGATCAAGGGGAATTTGTGTAAGAGAACCCCGAATTATCACAAAACCAATTGACAATGTGAAGGGTGAACTCATTATACTTATACATGATTCATTTTACAAATTCCGCAACGTGGGACTTGTCTCAACAATTTGTATGTAAACATAGAATGTACATGTTTCAAGCAGGTTTCCAACTTGAGCCGAAATTATATGTCCAAAAAAAGTAAGAAAAACAAAAACATATAACAGCAATGAGGCAACAGTAAAAAATAAAAATATAACTATCACCAATAATGCATTGACATGCAACCAGTAAAGACTTAAATTATATATATATATATATATATATATATATATATATATATATATATATATATTTATATATAAATATATTTCTGTTCATCAAAACTGGGACTGTAATGAACTTGTATAATACAATTTACTCAGTAGAATGGTTTTGCAATTCTTTTTTGTAATGCCTGTAACCTCAAGTTCTTCATGTCAGTTCTTGTAGTCAACGCCTCAGCCTGTATAAGAAAGATGCCAGCAGTGTATTGTGATGGGCAATGTAGACATTAGCTTGCAGCTAGTACATATGGTAATAAATTTTGAAATTCAAGCCATATCTCCAGTCGTATAAAAAAACATAGTATTGAAGTACAATTGCTTTATATTTATTTCGTTAGCTTTTTGTAGCTACTTCGCAGTATTTTTGTTTACGAAAAAGAAATCCAATGTACCTCGGATTATTTGAATCAGTCTATGGCTCACATAAACCTTTTTTTATCACCGATGACATTGAGCAGAATGTTTCTAAATACATAACACATGTTGGTTATCTTATTTTGCAATTAAATTTGTGATTTGGTCAATGAATCTTTATTGACATTTTGACCAAAGGAAATTCATGCATTTTCAGAATTTCGATATAAACACAGTCATTTTGCTCGCTGAAAATAAGAATCATTTTAGTTCACCTAATTTTTGGTTTAGCCTGTAAAAAAAAATTTGAGACTTCTGAGGAGGTTTTTTTTTAATTGAACATGAAGAAAATAGTAGCCAATGCACAGTCACTTTAACAGCAATATGTAACCTTAATAAGAAAGTAAAACAAACGCATGTATGTGGTTTGTTTCTGTACAGGTAAAAGAGTTAAATATCATTCTTGTATATTGTAGGTAGTGCACGTTTAACTAACATGTTAGTTTAGTAAGGCATACACACATATTCTTACTTTCACTTAGCCATATAGCATAGGGTTGCAATAAGCCAGCAGAACAAATACACATGACTAATGCATGGCTAATCAAATATGAACATAGAAAGTAATCTGGAGAGAGTCAATTAACACCATGACAATGTAAACAAAAGCATGCCATATTAATAAAATCAGTCGAGAATCGTGATGCATGTTCTTGAATTGTAACAATAAAAACAAAGCAAATACTTGTTAGACTAGTAAAACTGTGAATAAGATTCGTAGACAACAAAGTGATTGACTTAACAGTAAATGTATAAGTTTAGATATGTAAATACCATGTTTATATAGATTTTAAATCTTTGAATTGTATAAAATGATTCAATCATAGTATAATTAGTTCATGGTACGCTTTATTGTGAAAGTGACTATGTGCATATACATATACCCTTTTTTTTGTGAGATCCACATCGAATCTGTAGGCAATTCGTACTCTTTTGATCCGTTCCAATAGAAACTTTCCTCGTCTACTATATCAAAGTCACTAATGCTCAAGTTTAAACTACCCAAACTCTGATCAAGACTTTGATCAGTCTGACAACCTTTAAATTTTAATATTTTTAGTGTCAGTTTCAAATCATTTTTTTTCGAACTAAATCCAAATCAAATTAACTAACCAACTACATTCATTTCATCCTCATGAGTTGCTTGATCAAAGTTTCACAAATTCTCTTGCATTTAGTCGTTGCTTTATCATGAGCTTTGGAGACAGCCACAAATAAATTGGAAATAAAAAAGTTTCTTAATAAAATTCAGACCAAAGCAAGACTGGCAGAGCTAACTATGATTGGTTCACACTATACCTTTGGCCCATTTTATGCTAAAGAAACAATGGATTGTTCAATGGAAACTTCTACGATAAAACAATAACATGCGAATTAATCAACAAACAATGCTTAATTCTCATGAATAACATGAAACAAAAGATCACTGACGTACAATTTAATAAAGAGATATCAGAATTTTAGAGTATACCTAGTCCAAATCCTTAGCTCAAGCACAAAATCTCACGAACCGAGCTAATTCAGTATGCTACCTTCTAGCTGCAGAAGTTTCAAGCTATCAATTAAGAATAAAATATCAAAATTTCCAACCGATAAAAATCACTTACCTGAACTAAGTTGAGATGGAAGACCTCTAGCACTTCAGATTAACAGCCTTACCAAATTAAAATGAATTACCTTGCCAATTGAGCATCTGTAACGGTATAGAATTGTGCAAAATTCAATTTCAATGCAAACAAAAGAAAAATATTAGTACATTGAATCCTATTGCAAATTTCTTTCAGATTAAGGAGGAAGGTAAATCCTAATGAAAAAGTAACCAAAATTGGCAAAAGATATTAAAACATAACACATAAAAAGACACGAAGATAACAAAGTCATGTCGATGCTAATAATAATATGTTCGAAGGGCTTACATTAAATTTCCAAGCAATACCTGAAGAAAAAAGGTAAAATTATAGTGAACATGCCTAAATTTGTAATTTATTTAGGTCCTAGGTTAGTGATTTCCACAAATGCCAAATTAATTTCATTGATCATCAAAATTTTCCTTCACTGCTTGACTTAGGGTTAAAGGAATTCCTGAGACTAAAATAGTATTCTTAAGCCAAATCCGCAATCTGATATGAAAATTTGAAGTTTGATATATGTCTGTCTAGTACATTCAACGGTAAGGTTTAAAACACAAAAGGTGCTTGGTCCAGTATTGAGAGTAAGCTCAAGAGCAGGTCTTCACTTTGAACATGTACAACAGAACTCATTTGTCTCGTACAGATACTGAAGTGACAAATGGTAAGTTAAGATCTGTTTACAATACCAAAGAACGCTTCAATTGATGTATACCTGAGACGGCACTTGAAAGCCAACCACAGTATAGAACACTCTGTTTCATCTATCTGTCTCAAATTTCGACATTGACCTGGATATGTATATCAAAAGTGAGTAGAAATAATGGAATGCAGTGACAAATGTTTGTAAAAAGGTAACATGTCAAACTGTGGTTTCTAGTAAGACTGCAGTTTCCTTAATCCTAATATATATTCCTCCCTTTTTCTCTATTTCCAGAGCGGATTCTTTAGCCTATAAAAGATAATAATAGATCAATTCTACTTCAAATCGGTTAACGATGACAACTTTGTTAATGGCATAAAAAAAGAAATAAAATCTTTTTTTTTTCGAGATTCTCCAATGGAACATCCAAAGTGTAGCTTGCGTGTGAAAATTAGAAAAAAAAAAGTGCTAAACATTGTCCTTTCGCATATTCACTCTATGTTAGTCCTCTTTACAAAAATAATATGCTATCACAGCAAGCTATGCAACGTGAGCTATGACCAAATTTTGAACAGAAGAGGAATTAAATTGGATCATCCACTTTGACAAAAAGGAATCATATCATTGGTTGATTTGTTTCTATTTTGTCATACGATTCTTCATTATTTGTCAAAATTTCTTTTTTTTTGTTGACGTCGTTAAGTATAAGCTATTAACAACAAATAAAAAATAAAACTAATATTTATATAGAATAATATAATTTAGTGACACGTACCAAGTTTTTTTATTCTTGAAAGGTCGTAGCAATCACTTGTTACTCTATTAGTCCTAAAAGAAATGTCTACTCTGCATTTTGAACTATAACTAAGATAAAATTGTTGGTATATATTTTTTCCACATATGTATCCTTAGGTTACTAATAGGAGTTAAACACATTTGTTTAACATATACTGATTCCAAGTAATTTTGTAGTTGAACTGTTTATCACTTGCTTATACTTTGTGAGTAAGAGATTGAGTAATATTATACAATTATCAAATTCATCGGTAAATTGTGATAAGTAATACAAACTACTAACTAGCACACGGGACATAAAGCTATAGTTGTCAAAGGGAAGTAAAATATTTATTTATTTTATCACATTCACGTATTTGAATGATGTTCAGTAAAAGTGTAATATTTGAGATTATAACAATGAAAACAAAAAGGGGAGGTTTCATTGTTTAGTATAACTTTATTGTGATGGCCCGTCCCGCACCAGTCGGCATTTCCTCCGAAAGTGCGTTGTACACATGCCCGACAAGCCCGGAACGGTTGCCAAAGAAAGGAAAGAAGAGGATGGACTAATCAAGAACCAATAGAATGTCTCACAGCGCAAGGAATAAAATATAATAATAACATACTTGACATAAAACAAGTGAGACAGTGCATAAGCTAAAACTAAACATCATAGCAGCGGAAAATCCAAATACAGCTTATGTTCCACATCATTATTACAACTTTAAAACTGTCTCTAAAGCAAAAGAAAGGAAGGATGCACTACTAATGCCCAAAGTAGTGACCAGCAACGACCAAGGGAGAATATCTATATATATATCATACGTGGAATCCTCCTGCTCGTCTCTGGTACAGCTACTCGTGCTTCACCAGTTAACATGTCTCTAGTCTGCTCGTGAGAGCACCCAGAGTAATAAGAAGAGACATAAAACTCTGGGTCAGACAAAAGTCTGGTATAAGCGATAAGCAGCAAAACAGAACAATAACAGGTATACTGAACCTTACCTGAACCTGAACCTGCAACCAAAGAGTTAGCACTACATATTGTACAATACTCTAAGGTGTCACTAACACATGGTATAAAGAAAACAGGGGTGGGGGTGTGCATGTCATAGTGATGGCAAACAAATCAAACATAGCAACCAACCTCACATTTTTCACTCAGTGCGTAAAGCATACGATGTCCACCACTCTCAACCACTAGACCCATCGAAGTAGTGACGGAGTTCGACCTGTACGACTATTGCTACCACCAAGCTTACCCTACGGAGTCATGACAAAATCTTTACAAATGACCCCGCTTCATTGGTCTATAGCCCATTAGTCGTACCTAGACCACTGTGGTCCTGAATCCGTTCACGTACCTCCTACACATAGTGATCCAAAGTCATAGACATCGACAACCCCTTAGCACACGTCCCGCAAAAAAGCCCAACTCATGAAGTTAACTCGTTGGTTCCCAACTGGATCCTGAGTTCTACTTCCCATTTGGACTTCCTTTGCAACTCGGGTTTTGGTCGAATTGGAGTTGGTCTTCAGAAGAGTCATCGCGTAACCGCAGCTCCAATTCGGTTCGGTTCGGCTTACTTCAGTCAGTTCGATTCGAATACATCACTCATAGGCTTCCCGTTCGGTTCGGTGTTCCACTTCAGGTTGGTTTGGTTCGGTAGTCCCCATCGTTCCACTTCAGTCGGTTCGGTAGTCCCCCCTTTCATTCAGTCGGTTCGGTTCGGTGCTCATGGGTCTCGATCCGGTTCGGTGCTTCACTCCAACTCCAAGCTTGATCCTCCGATCCGATCCCGCTCCCTAGCTCTAGTCCGATCCAATCTCTATGCCCTTGCTTCCGATCTGATCTCCTACTCAGCTCTGATCTGATTCCCAACCCAACTCCAACTCTTTGCAATTGGCCCTCCTTCTTGCCACAGCTCAGCTAGTGCCAAGCTCCGATCCGGTTCGTATTCCCCTTACCCAGTCCACCGATTCGATCCGAGCCCTATAATCCGATCTGATCCGGTCCGAAACTCTGCACATTTCCTGCAACTTTTCCAGCGACTATTTTACGCCATACGACGGCGTTTTCGACCAATCTAAAAGTTCTAATCAATCACAAAGCACACCATACAGTCATAGCAACATGTATAATCAATCACAAACATCAAAACAACAATATGATGTATTAAAATGGATCAAACATAGCCAAAAATCCGTATTTTCCCTTAATCATGTTTAGGCATAACTAATGATATGATTAGCAAAACTTAACCAAATTAACCAAACTTTTCTAACAGAGGCCTAAAACAATATTTCAAAATTTATAAATGTTTTTCCAGAATTTAATCATGTTTAAATTCGCTAATTAGCACTAATTACCCTTAATTAACCATAATTAGTGTAAAAAGAGTGTTAATCACTCACCTTAGCCACAAACAAATTACCAAATCTGAAATGATTCTCTGTTTGGTGCTGTTCCCAAAGCTATACAGCAGTTCTATCTCGATTCTCGTGTCTTTGATTTGATGTAGATTTGGCTTAATTAGCGATTAGGAGGTGATTTGGGGTGTTTTACAAAGTGGAGGCCATTGCTAGGGTTCTAAGAATGAAAGTGGCGGCTGCGAAAGTGAGAAAAAAGGTGTTCTCTAAACCCTAAAAGCCCTTAAATACCCCAAATCCCGAAAATCCCCTTTGGGCCTAGCTGTTAACCACCCGTTAAGCCCAATTAAGTTGTTTTTCACCACCTGAAACTTGTTTCAGCCATATCTCCCAAACGGTGAGTCCGTTTGGCTAATGTGACCAATCTACAGAAAGTTAAACCATCATCCGAATCTAATGGAAGTAATTTCTGGTCAAAACTCCTTTCCAATCAAAATTTATGGCCAAAACAAGATCAGCCAGGGGCAAAACGGTCATTTAAAAATCGGGAAAAATCATGAACATGGGAAATGACCCCAATAGTCGTCTCCCAAAGTTACATGACCATATGACTTCGTATGTAAAAGAAATAAATATTCTACGATCCTTCGATGCGTATACACTCTCCACCCCTTAAAAAATTTTGTCCCTGAAATTCCTTAACCCAAAATATACAAAGGATCCCGCATGCCTACCAGCCACATACAACAATCAAACATGCAAAACAAACAAAACAAGCCTATCCTAGCATGCAGAAAGACTAAATCAAAACTGAAATCTTACCAGGCGAAGAGTTCTGGATACGTATTCCTAATGCTCTCCTCTGTCTCCCAAGTACAGTCATTCTCATTCTCGCCCCACTGAACTTTGACTAAATCCAACGCTTTCCTTCGAAGTTGCTTCGTATCGTTCCCAACAATACGCATAGGCTTGCGACTCCCAACCGCCTCGGGTTCAACTTCGATATCATCCAACTGATCAGGTGAAATAGTCACATCTAGGTCGTGTACGAACTTCCTTAACTGGGAAACATGAAACACATTGTGAACCCCTGCCATCTTGTCTGGTAATTCAACTTTATATGCCAAATTCCCAATTTGCTCAAGAACTGGAAATGGACCAACAAATCTTGGTGCTAACTTGCCTCTCCTACCAAATCGTATCACGCTCTTCAACGGAGAAATCTTGACAAACACCAAGTCGCCAATTGAGAACTTTAATTCTCTTCTCCTCTTATCAGCATAACTCTTCTGCCTATCTTGGGCAGCCTTCATTCGCTGTTGGACAACCTTAATCTTTTCTGATGTTTCTCTTATTACTTCTGGTCCAAGCACAAACTTCTCACCAGTTTCTAACCAACATGACGGTGAGTTGCACGGTTTTCCGTACAAAGCTTCAAATGGAGCCATACCAATACTGGATTAATAACTATTATTATATGCAAACTCTACTAGATGCAAATGGTCATCCCATGATCCACCAAAATCCAATATGCAAGCTCTCAAGAGATCTTTTAACACTCGATTCACCCTCTCTGTTTGACCATCGGCTTGAGGATGATACGCGGTACTGAGATGTAATTCTGATCCTAACGCCTTTTATAAGCTCTTCCAAAATCCACTAATGAACAACGGATCTCGGTCACTCACAATGCCTTTGGGTATTCCATGAAATCTCACTACCCACTTTACATATAGTTCAGCTAACTTAGCAGCCGTCCTGTTTGACTTGACGGGTATAAACCTTGCACTCTTAGTCAATCAGTCCACAATCACCCAAATGCTATCATGGCCCGATCTAGTCCTTGGTAATTCATCAATGAAATTCATCGAGACTTGTTCCCATTTCCATTCTGGAATCTCTAATGGTTGTAACAAACCACTAGGCTTCTTTTGCTCAGCTTTAACTAGCTGGCAATTCATGCATTGGATATAAACTTCCCAATGTCTCTTTTCATCCCTTCCCAGTAGTAGGTCTGCTTCATGTCTCGATACATCTTGTTACCATCGGGGTGTATAGTCAGTTTTAGTGATGACATTCTCTAAGCACTTCATCTCTCAATCCATTGACATTGGGTACAACTAGTCTTCCATTCTTCCTAAGCCATCCATCTTGATCAAGCCCATACTTGCTCATCTCTTCGTCAATTCTCATTTCTAACTTTGAGATGATTTCCTATAGGTTAGGATCGTTCCTCTGACTGGAACCAATCTGCTCCATCAAAATGGGTCTGATCGTCAAACTTGCAAACATTTCTGGATCCAATTCGCACTTTGGTCTGAAATGATACCCAGCGATGTACTCCAGTTGCTTCCATTCTAGAAACATAGCTCCTAAACTGGCATGTCTTCTACTCAATGCATCAGCCACAGCATTGCCCTTTCCTAGTGCATATGGGATATCGAAATCATAGGAAGCTAAGAATTCTAACCATCTTTGCTGTCGAAGATTTAGATCCTTCTGAGAGAAGAGATACTTTAATGATTTATGATCAGCAAACAACTCGAATATTTCTCCCAAGAGATAATGTCTCCACATCTTCAATGCGAATACGATCACTGCTAATTCCGAATCATGGGTAGGGTATTTTCTCTCATGCGGTTTCAATTGCCGACTTGCATAAGCTACAACCCTACCTCCTTGCATCAATACAGCACTTAGTTCGGTACCACATGCATTTGTGTATACTGTCATCTATTCATTCCCCTTAGGAATGACTAACACTGGTGCACATGTCAACTTTTCCTTTAGACTCTTAAATGCATTCTCGCACTTTTCGTCTCAGGCAAAAGCTTGATTCTTCTTGGTCAACTGAGTCAACGGTGCTGCTATCTTGGAGAAGTCTTGGATAAACTTACGATAATATCCAGTTAATCCCAAGAAACTTCTTATGTCCGCTGCATTCTTGGGCGTAGACCAATCTTGTACCGTAGCCACCTTGCAGGGTCCACGGCGATACCATTTTCTTAAACAACATGGCCCAAGAATCTCACTTCCCTTCTCCAGAAGTGACACTTAGAAAAATTTGCTTTCAATTGGTGTTTTCTCAACACCTCCATCACTATCCTCAAGTGTTCCTTGTGTTCTTCCTCTGTCCTCGAATAAACAAGTATATCGTCCACGAAAACAAGAACAAATTTATTCAACTGATCCCTGAATACCCTATTCATAAGATCCACAAAATATGTTGGTGCATTGGTCAACCCGAATGGCATGACCAACCACTCAAAAACCATACAGTGTCTGAAATGCCGTTTTAGCTACACTCTCAGCTTCCACTCTAAGCTGATGAAAACTGTCGCAAGATCCAACTGGGAGAACACTCTCGCGCCACTCAACTGATCAAACAAATCATCTATCCGCGGTAGATGATACTTATTCTTCCTCGTCACCTTATTCAACTCGCGGTAGTCTACACACAATCAAAGGTAACCATCTGCCTTGGTGGCAAACACAACTGGTACTCCCCACTCAGAAACACTTCTTCTGATAAATCCCTTCTTTAAAAGTTCGCTTACTTGCACCCCGAGCTCTCGCTGCTCCCTTGGCGCCATACGACGAAGTGGCATTACTATAGGTCTGGCATCTTTCACTAAATCAATATGGAACTCAATCTCTCGATGTGGTGGAAGCCCGGTCACTTCCTCGAAGACGTCCGGATACTGGCCGACCACAGGTAAACCTGACAACTCATCATGTTGGATGTCGAGGGAATTTAGAAAACTAGCCATTACCCCATCACTAGGTAGACCACCAAACACTACCCTCCGTACATCATTCGCTCTAGCTGTCACCAAAAAGCCCTCACAGTCTACCACCACCCCGTATCTTTGGAGCCAATCGACTCCCAAAATAATGCCAAACCCAGTAAAGGCCAAAACAAAGCAATCACAAACAAACATGCATCCATGACTCGATAAGACCACATTACAACAAATCATGTTAAGGCTAGTCGAACCACCAATCGGGTTCGTCACTGCTAAAGGTCTATCGACAATCTCGGGCTCCAATCCCAACCTATCTACCAGGTCATTAGATATGAAAGAACTGGAAGCTCCGGTATCAAACAAAACCCTAACATGAACATCATAAACAGAAAGCATACCTTGAATAACGACATTCTTTCCCTTCTCCGCCGCAGTTGTGGCATTCGACGAAGAAGGAATAGCATTAAGGGCATATGCTTTCACCATCTGCTTTTCTTTAGGGGGTTGCGGACACTTGTCCTTGTGATATCCCACTTGGCTATAGTTGAAACACTTCTTGTCTGCTAGCTTTGCTCGACAATTACTAGCATAGTGGCCCTTCTTGCCACAGCTAAAGCACTCAGCATTTTTCTTCTTTTTCTGGCCATCCTTATTCTGGTTCTTCTTCCTCTTATTCTGAGAACCACTCTTGCCTCCACCGCTTGCTTGCGGTTTTGACTCCTCTGCAGATGCGACCTCGGTCCTCGACTTAGGGTAAAGTCTTTCCGATCTTAAAGCTTTCCCCAAAATCGATTCAAACGTCTCATCGATGTGGTTAATAAGCCTTTCCCCTAAGTATCCATCCAAGCCAGTTATGAACTTCTCATTCTTCTTCTCGGCAGTATCTATTAAGGATAACTCATATTTCAACAAAGTGTCGAATTCGGTAATATACTCCGAGACAGCTCTGCCATTCTGCTTGAGTTCCAAGAATTTCTAAAACAGCACTGACTTCTGAGCAGCTAGAATGAACTTATCGCTAAAGCGTACCTTAAACTGATCCCAAGTAATCTGATCTTCAGGAGTAGCTGCATTTATAGCATTCCACCAATTCATTGCCCGTCCTTGCAGCAGACGGGATGCTAGCCTTCTCTTCATCGCATCCTCGATACCCAAGTCTTCGAAGATACGCTCACAGCTATCCAACCAATCTTGAACATCCGTAGCCAACTACGTTCCGTGGAACGACTTTCCACCAAGACTAGTGTAATCCTTGCATAGCTTGGCGAAATCGGCTCTAGGCGCCTGCACCGCTGCACCACCACCATTACCAGCGTTAGGAGCTGCCCTCTGAACATCTCTAAGCATCTCTCTCATGAAATCAGTGAACATAGCCCTCATGTCAGGGGCATTCCCATTGTTGGCTCCTCTACCAGCACCCCTCGTATATCGGCTCATCGTTCAATCTGTAAAGAGAAACGATTAACCATCCTCTTTGTAGTGTCAGTGTAGTGCGACTTCATCCTTAGCTATACTAGTAGTGTGTATATATATATAGCTTTTGAAAATCAAAATAATCACAAATACGCGTTCTCATATACGTATTATCTCTCCCTGGTGTCTTTCCCTAGGTTAACTACACAACCTAGAGCTCTGATACCAAGTGTGACGGCCCGCCCCGCACCAGTCGGCATTTCCTCCGAAAGTGCGTTGTACACATGACCGACTAGCCCAGAACGGTCGCCAAAGAAAGGAAAGAAGAGGATGGAGTAATCAAGAACCTGTATAATGTCTCACAGCGCAAGGAATAAAATATAATAATAACATACTTGACATAAAATAGGTGAGACAGTGCATAAGCTGAAACTAAACATCATAGCAGCGGAAAATCCAAATACAGCTTATGTTCCACATCATCATTATTACAACTTTAAAACTGTCTCTAAAGCAAAAGAAAGGAAGGATGCACTACTAATACCCAAATTAGTGACCAGCAACAACAAAGGGAGAATATCTGTATATATCATACGTGGAAGCCTCCTGCTCGTCTCCGGTACAGCTACTCGGGCTTCACCAGTTAACCTGTCTCTAGTCTGCTCGTGAGAGCACCCAGAGTAATAAGAAGAGACATAAAACTCTGGGTCATACAAGAGTCTGGTATGAGCAATAAGCAGCAAAACAGAACGATAACAGGTATACTAAAACATACCTGAACCTGGACCTGCAACCAAAGAGTTAGCACTACATACTGTACAATACTCTAAGGTGCCACCAACACATGGTATAAAAAATACGGGGGTGGGGGTGTGCATGTCATAGTGATGGCAAACAAATCAAACATAAAAACCATCCTCACATCTCTCACTCAGTGCGTAAAGCATACGATGTCCACCACTCTCAACCACTAGACCCATCGAAGTAGTGACGAAGTTCGACCTGTATGACTATTGCTACCACCAAGCTTACCCTACGGAGTCATGACTAAATCTTTACAAATGACCCCACTTCATTGGTCTATAGCCCATTAGTCGTACCTAGACCACTGTGGTCCTGAATTCGTTCACGTACCCCCTACACATAGTGATCCAAAGTCATAGATATCGACAACCCCTTAGCACACGTCCCGCAGCAAAGCCCAACTCATGAAGTTAACTCGTTAGTTCCCAACTGGATCCTGAGTTGTACTTCACATTTGGACTTCCTTTGCATCTCGGGGTTTGGTCGAATTGGAGTTGGTCTTCAGAAGAGTCATCGCGTAATCGCATCTCCAATCTGGTTCGGTTCGGCTTACTTCAGTCAGTTCGATTCGAATACATCACTCCTAGGCTTCCCGTTCGGTTCGGTGTTCCACTTCAGGTTGGTTCGGTTCGGTAGTCCCCATCGTTCCACTTCAGTCGGTTCGGTTCAGTAGTCCCCCTTTCTTCAGTCGGTTCGGTTCGATGCTCTTGGGTCCTGATCCGGTTCGGTGCTTCACTCCAATTCCAACTCCAACTCCAAGCTTGGTCCTCCGATCCGATCCCGCTCCCTAGATCTAGTCCGATCCAATCTCCACGCCCTTGCTTCCGATCTGATCCCCTACTCAGCTCTGATCTGATTCCTAACCCAACTCCAACTCTTTGCAATTGGCCCTCCTTTTTGCCAAAGCTCAGCAAGTGCCAAGTTCCGATCCGGTTCGTATTCCCCTTTCCCAGTCCATCGATCTGATTCGAGCCCTATAATCCAATCCGATCCGGTCCGAAACTCTGCACATTTCCTGCAACTTTTCCAACGACTGTTTTACGCCATACGACGGCGTTTTCGACCAATCTAATAGTTCTAATCAATCACAAAGCACACCATACAGTCATAGCAATATGTGTAATCAACCACAAACATCAAAACAACAATATGATGTATTAAAATGGATTAAACATAGCCAAAAATCCATATTTTCCCTTAATCATGTTTAGGCATAATTAATGATATGATTAGCAAAACTTAACCAAATTAACCAAACTATTCTAACAGAGTTCTAAAACAATATTTTGAAATTTATAAATATTTTTCCAGAATTTAATCATGTTTAAATTCGCTAATTAACACTAATTACCCTTATTAACCATAATTAGTGTAAAAATGGTGCTAATCACTCACCTTAGCCACAATTAAATTACCAAATCTGAAATGATTCTCTGTTTGGCGCTGTTCCCAAAGCTATACAGCAGTTCTACCTCGATTCTCGTGCTAATCCTCTTTGATTTGATGCAGATTTGGCTTAATTAGCGATTAGGAGGTGATTTGGGGTGTTTTACAAAGTGGAGGCCATTGCTAGGGTTCTAAGAATGAAAGTGGCGGCTGTGAAAGTGAGAAAAAGGGTGTTCCCTAAACCCTAACAACCCTTAAATACCCCAAATCCCGAAATTTCCCTTTGGGCCTAGCTATTAATCACCCGGTTAAGCCCAATTAAGCTGTTTTTCACCACCTGAAACTTGTTTCAGCCATATCTCCCAAACGGTGAGTCCATTTGGCTAATGTGACCACTCTACGAAAAGGTAAACCATCATCCAGATCTAACGGAAGTGGTTTCAGGTCAAACTCCTTTCGAATCAAAAGTTATGGCCGAAACAAGATCAACTAAGGCAAACAGTCATTTAAAAATCGGGAAAAATCATGAACATGGGAAATGACCCCAATAGTCGTCTCCCAAAGTTACATGACCATACGACTTCGTATGTGAAAGAAATAAATATTCTACGATCTTTCGGTGCGTAGAATGCAGGTCGTTACATTTATAGAGGACATTTTGTGTATAACATGTTCATTTTAGGACCACACTATACAGAACTGCCTGCAACTATATTTGTGATCACATTTGGAATGCATATCCAGGAGGAAAATTTGTTACAGCTAGAGATAATGTTACTCAGTAACATTATATGCTAGTTAAATGAATCCATATAAAACTATGAACACAATGAACTGGAAAAATGATGCATGTCTTAGGCAGATGCTCATAATAAACCTTTAATACACTAATATAGGATTTGTCTAAACCTATGCCAAAAAATTGAATTCAAAAACTAAAAGAAAGAGAACATATCATAAGAAATTTCCAGTTGAATTTAAAATAGAAAATAATAGAGATACTATGATAATTGTAGTTGTAACTTGGAAACCATATGATGAAGAAATGGTTGATATAGGAATAGTCTTCGGTGTTAATACCTAAGTTGCAGTAAAATGAAAGGAAGGATGAAAAAAGCGACTTAAAAACAAATCTGAAATGGTGTTGTTAAAAAGTAAAAGGCAAACATAATTAAATCAAACGGTACTTGCACGTGAGAACAATAGGAAATGAAGAATGGAAAGAAAATTCTAACTAATATTCATTTAAAGTGGTGAGCAACTTCGCTGAGAATATGCTTCATATTTCTTATTATATGAGATATTAAGAGAAAACGAAAAGAATAAAAAATATATTCAAATTTGAACATAATAATGGTTACAGCTAGTTAAAAATACAAAGTTACTTTTATCTCAGAAAAGAAAGGAAAGTGTTCAGCCCTTTTCCTTTCAAATTGTGTGTATCAAAGAAGAAAAGAGAAACAAAGGAAAACATAGATATATGATGGGTGTAAAATGCCAAATATTGCAAAATACATTATGATATATGTTGGCTATCTGCAATATTTCCAACTTATAAGAGTCATGTTATCCAATGCAAATAAATTTTTATACATTATAAGAAAACAATGTCAAAAGGCATACAGTTGATCTTTTGGAGAGCTTGATGTTGCCAGCAGCTCCTTCTCACCACCGAGAAATACAGGTTCCAGACATCGCCTAATGCTTTTCTTCTGCAGCTCTCCAAACAATATATTTCAACCTTTGTTCAATATGTACAATCATATTAGCAGGTTAGGTTTTCCAATAAAATTACATGTTTCCTTCCATCGAAACCAATGTCAAATTAGAAGAAGAAAATCATAAGAAAATATTACTAATATTGTGTTGAAGTTCAGTAAACTGGCTCAATAGGTCAAAGAAGATGCTTCCAACATAGATCATTTCTGCAGCATGAGTTTCATTTATGTTGGATATTAAGCAGATAGAGTGGTAATTGGTAGAAGGTTTATAAAAAGTTGTTCCTTCCAACATTTTGTAAATTAAAGAGAAAAATGAAACATGGTTAAAAATAGACAAACGTTCTATTGTGTAGATACAACAACAAAACATATATAACATAGGTGATCATATATTTTATAAGAGTTCTAATTTACAACTCCAAATAAGGTGGTTCGAATAAGAATCTTCAACCATAACAGTAAATAGATGAATATTAGTGCCATGGTATTTTGTCTTGCCAATATTGAAGTTGATGGAAATGGATATGTACAAGTGAAACATGATTCAAGATCTTTTAATTAATGCTAAACAAAAGATGGTGGATATTATATTTTGGCTTTGTTATTCTCTGTATAATTTTATTGCGGGATAAGGAATTCTCCATGGTTATGAATTCATTAAATACAGCAAATTTAGGTCTAGTTATACACTTGGAAGAGGACTAAAGAAAACAGGTTCAAATGATACGAAAGGTTAAATAACATCAGCAAAAACAAAGTGTACATATTCCATCATTGCTTAAAAATGTCCTATATTCATAATTGAATATTGTTTTTCTGTATGTAGGCACTGGCTAATGAATCTCTCCTTCTATGTGTGTGTGTATGAGTATGTGAGTGTGTGTGTGTAATGAAAAGAGCTTACCAAACCAAAAATGCAGCAGGAATACTCGAAGTAAAAGTTCAATTGTCACCTAAACAAACTCTTTGGAGTTCTTTGCTACTGTCCAAACAACATAAGTAATTTATGGCAGAAACAAAAGTAATTTATAGATGTATAACTATGCACATAAAGAAAATCAGAAACCAAATTGATCACAAAGACATTGCAGAAAATAATTTGATATTAAAAGATACGGAGAGTCAAAATTTCATGAACCACGACTATTTGTACAATTTTGGTGGTAAATCTAACAATATATCTATAGTTTCATCATTCTCTACATCTTCATGTTTGTATAAACATCTAGCCTTCCAAAAACTGCATATATTTCTTGATTTTTTTACTTGAGCACTTTTGTGTTAAAACATTCAGGTCGAAACAACCAATTTAGAAAAAGATAAGTGATGTATATAAGAAAATGAAGTGTAATTAACATCTTAATTATTATTATTATTTTGACATAACAAATATGTATGCTAAAAAAGTTTGGTTATTACATCATGAGAACCGTTTTCCTTTAATAGTCAAAACAAAAACAAAAAATCCAGAATATTTGGATTACTACAAATTTTATATGAAAATTGAAATAAAAGACAATTTATTGCATGTATTGGGGAAAAAAGTGATAGCATTATGCTGAGATATAATTAAACAAATTAAGAAAACGTGAGCTGAAAGTGGTACAATACTATCAACCCTCATAGACCCCATTTAATCCTTCCTGGCTCACTTTCATTGTTTGGAGGATCATAATTAATCAACAAAGAAAAAAAAGATGTTGAAAAAACATACCTCCGCCATCGAATGAGGAAAAAGCAACAGGAAAATACCTTAAATGTTATATATCCCAAACATAGCAAAACAAAATTACGTATGAAAGAAGTTTAAAATAAAATAGAGGTAACTCTTCTACACATGGGATTGATATGTGTGTATAAATTAAAAACAATTGCTAAAAATATATGAATGCTCCATAATGCATACTCATTGATTGGAATATAGGATCTTATTCAAGAAAATTTCCTCTATTATTTTTATTTTTCCATATAGTCAAAAGGTTTTGTACCTCTTGTTCAACGATATGGACTTTTTGAAACCATTTCATCAACGATTAAAATAAAGGAAATCCATCTTCGTTGCATATATGTTTGGGTAATTTCATTCTTACTCACTTTTTAATTAGTGTTTCCTAATAATTAAATGAACATCTCTTCAATCATATGCAGTATTTAGATTACTTAAGAGTATCAAAAAAATGCAAAAGATAAATGATTTTCATTTTCCTCAAAATGCTAAAACAATATGTTATTTAAAGCTCCTTATTTCATCAATAAAAAAATAAAAAATAAGACAAAGAAATAAAGCCAGTTTCTAATAATGAACGTATGTTGTAATCATGATCTAGGCTGTGTTTGTTTAATTTTTGTCACCTAAATGCCAATTCTTAATTATGAATGCTGAATATAAAAAGGTTATTTTAGGTTTTCAATTTTATAACTTGGTAATTAAAAATTTACCAAACAAAAAAGAATCCATTCCCAACTTATATACAAAACAAATTAAACAACTACAACAATGTAAATATAAATATCTTGAAGATTCATTTTCATAACCTATACAACAAAGAGCGTAGAAAACGAATTATCATTTTATAAAATTACATATCTCAGATATGCTTTCGTCTTTGAAAACACACACATCATATGACTTGTTAAAGAATATAAAGTTGCATATTCTTTATGTCACACTCTTAGTTATTATATTAAATAAGTTACATGTGCAAAATCTAGCTAGCAATAACACAAATCCATCTAGTAATACATTTCTGATTGTAAGTTTATATTGGAATAAAGAAACACTAACTGACATCATTATTCGGAAAACATCTAGCAGCTACCGGTTAACAGATAAGTTCACTTTTTAATACCAATTCTAAAGAAAAAATTAACCGCAAAGCTTACCTAGCTGAAGGCAGAAGAAATTAACCTTATTATGAAACTAGACAAAATAACAACAGCCAACTTTAATTGCCATAGTTTAGAGAAAGCCACCACTGTAAAAAAGGAAATACAAAATAACGAAGAAACACATATTATAACGAAAGCCAGAGAAGATTTTAGACATAATTCAAAACTTACACAAGATTGGAGCGGCCCTAGGAAAAAATTGAAGAAAAGGGAAAATCGAAGTAGTGAGGATACCTAGGATTTACAGAGGAGGCGTAAACGGCAAGGAGAGGGAAATTCGCTATCGAAATTGTGCGCACGAAGGGAACGATTCGCCATGAAGGAGGAAGGAGATGAGAGGGGAAAATGAAGGTGAAGGGGGAGATGATAAAATGAAAAGTAACATAAAGGGCGAAAGGAAGGAACGCGAAAATGCTATTTTGGAAAAGAGACGATTGAGTAAACAATAGACGTGTCAAGCTCACAGGAAGTCCTATCAAAAATTGAAGGGAGCTTGAGAGCTATCGAAAAGCAACTCAGCTTTAATAGTATAGTATAGATAACGTATATCTTTCTAATAAATGTTATGTATATGCTTTATAAGTTGAAGTTTTTCATATAAAATATACCTATATACAGTTCTTTACGTCCTTACTTTTCAAGGACGAAAAGTTTGGAGTTTGGGGGAGTGTAACTACTCGCAAATTCAAATGTGTTAAAATTAATATAGTTAACTACAAATTAACTAAAAACATGAATTAGCGATTAAAATATTAATTTAAAAACTGATTCACTAATCTCAACTAACACCATTTAGTTAATTAATATCGATTGTAAATCCATTTTGTAAATGATAAATAGTTAAAATTAGATTAGTATTTGAATCATATTATAAAACAATTTTTTAGTATGGAAAGGTCATTTTCATAAATAATCTTGGAATCCGACGAAAGCGTTGCGTCAGATCCGGAATTGTATATTATTGTATAATATCAAGTTTCGTAGCGATCAGCCTTATATTTGATTATTCGAGCTTGGAACGCACAGTGAAAATCAAATGAATAGATGTAAAAAAAATCTATCAAATAAAAAGTAATACAATAGTAAACAATACTTATAAAGAAAGAAAAGAAAAGAAAAATAATATGTGTTTGAAAGTTAAGAAAAATAAATTAAATATGCGTACTCCTTCATTTGGTCGAGATTCAGATCCTATTTGAAAGAAGGAAAAAAAACAAAAAGTTAATTTTCTACCTTTTGTTTCGGCCGGGACATATCTTCCTCTACTTTTCAAAAAACTGAGTCCTCCGCTTCCTCGGTTCCCCCGCCGCCCCTCCTAATTCCATCACTGATCAACTTGCTCTCGATCCTCTCTCCTCTCCTCTTTTAATTAAGTCCAAATTAAAAAAAAAACCTTGATCTTCCTCTTTCCGGTAATGAATCGTCATTCCCTCCCTGATACATCAACTACCCCTACCTGGCCAAGCACTTGTGCTTTCTCCCCTCTGACGACTCCATATCAAACCCTTATATGCCTCAACTCTAATTCCCACACTTGAAAAACCCACCTTTCCCAATTCTAAGCCTTATTACACTTGAAACAACCCTATCTATTGTTATAGCCACCTCCAACTGGCTACACTTCGCCACCATAACCAAGGGATCCACCTACTCTTTTGACCCTCTCTGGCCTTGGCCCAAATTCCCTGGACAAACATGTTTTTTGTGTTATCCTCTTATAAAAAATGTTCAAAGTTGAGTTACCTTAATGCCAAGCATTATTCTTGGCTACTTGCTAAAGCATGGTTGCCCCGTTTACTGAAAGGTGTTGCTACCAATTCCAGAAACGAATTTCTGCTTGGTCGTAGAATGTTTGAGATTAGTTAGTTGATTTGTCATAGAGTGTGTCACTATTTTGATTTGGGTTTGCGGTGTTTAATTCAGTAAGAGTTGAGGTTGCTTGTGTTTTTGCTTGACGTATAGGATTCATGTTAAGTTCATTATCTTTTTGAACCACAAAGGTGGGTTTACTACCTCATGACTAGCACAACTATTAAATAAATTAACATGATTGAAATTGCATATGTAGTGTCCAGATTGTTTAGGAAATTTACAACTATTTGTTATGTAATTTGTGCATATGTAACACACATATTTATGACATATATGACACAGAAACTATATAAGTTATTGTTAGCATGTGTTGATTTACATGTGATATCCGCAATGTTGTATGTATTGTGTTCTCAATTTACAAGTTCCCATAAATTTAGGGAAAACCACTATGGGTTGAAATGATATATAGCTGAATGATTGTATAGATTTTAGGAACTAAAACTGAAATTTATTTTAGAAATTTAATTAAAATTTTATCTAAAACTTGGATTTTGATATAACTTAATAAAGATCTAAATTTAAGACTCCAAATAAAATCATACATTTAAAAAATTCAATTTTAAGTAAATATATGTTTTAAATTTAAATTGAGATTTTTGAACTTTAATATTATTTAATTTTAAAATATATGAAATTAAATTGTATAATATAATAAAGTTAAATAATTTAATATATATACATACATGTGTTTTTTATAAAAATATAAATATAGATTTGTAATTACTTTAAGTTTGAAGATAAATTAAGATTGAATTATAATTCAGATTGTGTAAATGAAAAAAAATATGAGACAAGAATTGGTAAGAAGTGTAATTAAGATTCTTAGGTTTGAAAGATAAATTTTAATAATTTAATATATAGTAATATTGTAATGTCCCGTATTTTTTAGTCGAATAATTTATTTATTTATTTATTTATATAATGGTTTGATAATTTAAAATGACCAGAATTAAATAATATTTAATTAATATAAATAATAGAATAATATATTTAATTTCTGAAATAGTCGGAAATAGTAGAATTCACAATATTGTTTAAATTGGATCATTTATGATATTTAATTCAGTTTAGAATTGAATTAGAATAACGAATATTTATTTGAACGATGATTGAACGTATTAATTTTAATTTAATTATAATCGAGCCTGAAATGACACGGCAGTTCGTAATTTGGCGATTCGAACTTTAAACGAACATATAGAATCTGTTTTAAGTCGGATTTCTGTGAAACAAGAAACGTTCGAGCTGGTGAAGTATATTTTTCTAATGGAAGAGAAAAATCGGGATATTGTCGTGTAGATTTTGATTTGTGTCCAAATCAAATTTTCAAATAGTCGCTATGGAATTCCTTTATAATTTATAACGGTTTATTTATATTATAAATGGATTTTCAATATAAGTTGAATACTGATTTAAACTGGATTTGAAATGTCGAGCTATAAATTCAGATAGGAATATTTTGGAGTTGTATGATATTCCATGTGAATATATATGATAATATTAAATTATTAATATTTAATTTAATTATTTTTAAATATATTAATATTTAAATGGGTTTATTTAGAGCCTTAAAAATAGCCACTTTTGCAAACGACCTTCGTTTTCGACGGAACTAATTTTGTTGGATCCGGAATATTGAATTATTATTAGATTTCAATTTTTGTAATTTTTGGAGTCAGTGTGTGGCAATACAGATTTTTAATGTGAAAAACAGTCAGTATTTTGACTTTAAAAATACGCTGTGTGAGAAAACGGAGTCGGAATTCGACAAAACCTGTTTCGTTGGGTCCGTAATGTCGAACTGTAGTTGTATGTCCTTTTTTGTTAAATTTGGATATATTATGTGAACATAAGAATTTTTAAACGATGAAAGGAGATAACGATTGGTTATTAACTAATAAAATAATCAATATAAAAATATTTAAATTTTCCTATATATATACCTTACCCCTTCTCACTCTGACCTAATTTTTTTCCTGGTCAATAGGGAAATAAAATCCGCCGTCTTGAATTCTTTTTCCACTAAACAAATTGGCCAGTTCTTAAATGGAAATAAATTCATACGAAATTTCTTATATCATAATATATATATATATATATATATATATATATATATATATATATTCGAGTTGCTTATGAAGTGCTCTTCATTTTGATATGAATTTCATAGCACTCGACGTCTTTATTTTGGAGTTTGAAATAGGGCAGCATCCTAGGGCTAAATGATTTGAGACGTACGAGCATCGATTCAAAGTTTGGAGGTGGTTTTTGGCTTGAGCATGGTACTTAGCTGTTGCTTGAGGATTTTTATGGAAATCGACAACATGTTTGTTCGATACTTTACTGTGTATCAGAGCTCAGGGATGTCGACACGATGCAGGGGATGTAGCCGAGTTGGATAATGTTTATAAGAGGAGAGAGAGGAGATTTAGGGAAGTTTCATGGTAGTTTTAGTTTGCCGAATCATGAAGTGTAATGGGAGAATGATCGATGGAAAGAATTCGAAAATGGCAAAAGCGATGGGATGATTGAGGAGCAGGCAGCGAGAGTTTTCTTTGATGAGGAAGACGGGTTATAACAAGAAGCGGGTTTGGGCTTTGACAACAGTGAATGGGCCAGGAAAAGAAAAGACAGGTTAAAGCCCATTATAATAATATAAATCCATGTTTTATTTTAATTTAAATTTGTACAAACTTGTTTATATCATATCTAATTCATACATAAATGAAATCGAACAAAACAGGATCCGTTGGGATCGTATGGATGAGCGCTACAAAATGGAACTGGTTCGGAGTGTATTGGAGCTCGTTACAATTTATAGCGAAATAAATTGTTTGTCTGAATCAACAGACAATTTTCGTTATTTAACGATGATCGTCCAATGTGAGTAAATCTCACTAACTCTGCACAGTTTATATTTTTATAAATATAATCTAGTATTGATAAATGATGATTGATTGCTATGTGTTGATTGTTTGGTTAAATTGTTGATTTATTTGTTGAAATTGTAGATAACGATATATATATAAATCGTTAATCAAATATTGATTCTGTTTAACGGAATATTTCATATTGAAATGAAATCGATGTTATTTATATTGTTTAACATCTATGATGCAGGGAAACAGGTTGGAGGGATCCAACTAGATTCCGCAATATTTATAATACTGTTTGTTTTCATATATTGTGATATATAATCTGTGATTGATTAAGATGACACTGGTCATGTTATTTGGTATTTTAAATACCATATGAAATACTAGAATGTAAAAAGGAAATTTTCAGAGTGTATATTGAAAATGAAATATTTATAAGATCAAAGGATTTTATAAAAGGAATATTTATTTAGAAAATAAATAGAATTATAAAAGGACTATTTATTTAGAAAATAAATAGAATTATTAAAGGAATATTTATTTAGAAAATAAATAGAATTATAAAAGGAATATTTATTTGGAAATAAAAAGAAATTTAAAAGGAATATTTATTAGGAAAATAAATAGAATTGTAAAAGAAAATTGACGAGATATAGAAGAATTATGAGAAGATTGTTTAGAGTAGATATTAAATAGAAATCTATTTTAACAAATAGATTGAGAAGATTAATTTATAAATAATGTTTTATAAATTAAATAAAATATTTTTCATTTGATAAGCAGAATATATAAGACTGAATTTATATAGAAAAGTAGGAATCGGTTTTAACACCGATATTTTAAATGGAATTTGAGCAGCATTTATAAAAGTGATTATAAATGGGATTATAATTGTTAGAAGAATAAAATGAGATTTTATATAAATAATTCTATAATTAGAAGTATAAATAGAAATTGGATTTGGGATATTGTTTTAAATACGAAATCAAACTGTTTTGATTGCAAAGAAGAAATATTATTTACATTTAATATGAATAAATGTAAGTAAATATTTTGCTAATAAAATATTTACAAAGGAAATAGGGTTGAAATAGGAATTAAAATGGAGTTAAAGGAATTAGAAACCGACTGGAGATTAGTTAAGTTGAACAGTTGTCACGGTATTGATCTGATGTTGGTTTCGGCCTTCGGGGTTTATGCTTGGGAAGTTGTTCTCTTACTAGTTTATAGTTAGAGACTGGTAGAGGTGGGAAGATATTGATGCGTGAATCGGAAATGGAAACGTTTTCCAAAGTTAATAACGTATATTTTCTAATTTCAGAAAATAAGGATTTGATGAATATATGGAAACGAGAAATGGGGAAATGAATAAATGTTGATTGATGATTGATCGATAGAATTTCCATCTGGAAATAATATCGTTGTTTGCACACATGTTTTTCTTTGATAGTTAAATCACCGACTATCAAAGTTTTTGACCATTTTTCCGTTGTCAATACGGAGAGACCGGGATCAGTTATATTATCTGAAACCCACTCCGTATGGCATTAGCGTTGCGAATCAAATATGATGAAGATAATTGAAGACGGAGTTATGCAAGGGTTGTCCTGTTTACATAATAATGCCTTCGGTCTGTCCAGTCCCAGGACGACCTGTATGGAAGAATGTCTTGCAAAGTATATTTAATATATCGCGTAAGTTGATCTCTTCAAACATAATTATGTTTGGTGGCAGAGAAATTCATTTCTCTTAGCTGTTTACCAGTGATATGTTTGGAGAAATCAATTTGTGATTTAGCGGGCATGACGATGTGACATTTAAAGTGAATGAAGATGTGGTTTGAAAAGGATACGTTATGGCCTCTAGCCTCACAACCAGGAAATGGTATAAAATCGGGTGGGTCGCATGGCTAAGTGGTTAGCTGCCAATTAGGGTGTATTGTCACCTGATCTAGAGTTTCGTTTACTTCTATAATCTATTTCGATGTTGTCCCTTTCGGGAAACAGTTGCTGATCCCAACGGTTGGTGATAATACATTCGGTACACTCAAGTGAAATGAGTGACCGGTCATGTTTAGCCTGGGTTGCAAGATGTTCTTATTTAACCCGGTGTATTCCTCTCTAGAGATACACTGTCGGAAGGTTGTCTCATACCTTGCCAGTTGGAATTCATTAACTAATAAGCGCCCGCAGTTTTTGATTATATACTATGTATGTGGAACGTGAGATGAAAGCGGACTGCTAGATGATTATTATATTGTGGTTGATAGACACTATTATAATATCAAAAGAATTTAGATACAAAGATTATCGTTCCTTTCGAAAGGTTTTTGAATGTTGGACCAAGTGTTTTGGATTCTCATAAGGGAAAAACCCGTTCCGTTATACGGGGTGGTCTTATGAGATATCGTTTAATTGCTCAAAAGTTTTAAATGGTTTTACTCACACCAGTCCCATGACTGACCTGGAGTTTATTTTGTTTTGTTTTTCCCCTAAACTCTTGGGTGCCCAATTTTGTACTGGCAGTCAAGTAGTCGGGTTTTACAGATATACTGAGAGCTTGGAGTAGGAGGCTTCGGGATTATATAGCTATTGTTATTTCCGCTGTGTTATAAGTGTTGTACTCTGATAATGTTACTGTATACATATACTAGTTTTATTTCAAAATTATGTATCTATTATATACTGTTTGTTCCGCTGTGAGTTTCGTGTTACTCTGATGATGATGTATGTTCTTCTTCTTCTTCTTTTCTAAGTTTCTATCTTATCTATTCTCACCCTATAATTTCTTTCATGGACTATCCGGTGTTTCTGATGTTTGGATAGTCGACATTGAGTTTATGTCGATTACTCAGGATCGCGAAAACCCGGGTCGTTACAAATATGTTGTAAATATTAATTTAATACTTAATGAATAATAAATTAAGGTTAAACTTTGTACAAATTAACTTTAAAAATCTTAATTATATATGAAGACTTACTTTTATAACTTTAACATAAGATTTACTTTTTCTAAAATTAATATAATAAAATCTAAAGATAAAGTTAAGTTTAAGAATTTCATCAAACTACTGTTAAATGGACTAAGGTATGACATTTTGGAACTATATAATTTTGACATAAAGTGAAAAGTATTTTTTTTAGCAAAGCTAAGTCAGTTTTTATAGAGGTCGCAACCACTTTCATTATAATAGTTAATAAAAATGACTACTTGAAGTGTCCAGTTCACTATACAAAGAAAACAGGAGTAAAGCAGAATGCTTTAACTACTAAATAAAAATCAATAACTAATCCCCCAAAGCAGAGAAAAAAGAAGAAGAAGAAGAGCTGCGGGCAAAAGAAGACACTGGAACTGTAACTTAGCAAAGAGATTGGGAGATTAGGAACATAATGAAAATTAGTCCTTGCTATATATATTTTTCCTGTCCCAGTTGTCATTATCCAAAATAGCCTTGTTGCAAACACCATAATCACCTTCCACAATAAGTTCTAAGTCGGAGTCAACAGCATGGTAGTGCAAACAGCTAATCCTACTGTCATCATTACCAACAAATAATTAAAAAACTTGCTTGCGAGGATTATATTGAACATCAGAATGAAGGTGATGCCAAGCGTGCTCATGATCATTTCAAACAATTGCGTTAGATAAAGAAATCTCAAGCGAACCGGGGCAAGAATAAGAACCTAAATTAACTTCATATACAATCCTGGTTTTGGGTACCCAAATGCGAGGAGCAGGCTTTTGAAGAGGAATTTTAACTAGAAGAGGACCACCAGAATCAGGCTTAAGGCAGGCATTAGACATGTGATCAAATGAATGACATTTCGTGCAAATATAAGGTTTCCAAGTTATTGAACATCGACAAAAGTGTCGAATCCATCAACTAAGACTTTAAGCTTCATTGGAAGAGGATTGCTCGTAGTCACTTCAATCAAAGCTTTTGCAATACAATTTTTTTCCTAGCTTCCACGTTCTCATCAAAAGATTTGAATTTTCCAACTCTACTAGCTAACTAGTTCAGACCAGGAAGTGTCTGAAGAACATAAGGGATCCACGTGAATATTGCTCAAACCGGAATGGAAGGGACTCTCTCTTTCTAACACTTTCAACTGAGGTACTCCAAGTAGTAATGATGAACGGATTGCCTCCAATGATGGTTGGATCGGATTCTAATTCCCTTCTTCTCTCTTCCACACTCGAGAATTTTAAGTAAAATAAACCATTCACATAATTGACACAGAGACCTTCGCTTAATTTCCAAGCATTATGTACATGTTCATGAACATCATCATATGGCACAATCGAGTCTAGGAAGAACCCTATGAGGCAGCCTTTCCAAAGGTTAACCCCCTCTAAAACAATCTCAGGAGGGGGAACCACATTATTTGGGGCGACATGGAAGTCACGAGGGGTGTAAGCTCCTGCACATTGCGACATCAAAGTGAAAAAGGAAGAGTAGGTTGGTTTGGAGGGAAACTGGTTTTGAACAGGGTTGGCTGTAGCATTATCACAAGCACTAGGAGGCATGGGAAGGTAGGCTTTGGCGTAGGTTTAACAGGGGGAATGAAAGTTCCAGCCTTATCTTCACACACCAAGGACTTAGATTTCACATTCACAAAATGATTCAGGACAAGAACCGGATGCAATATCCCCATAGGCAAAATTTGAATTATTCACTTCCATCCATTACTTCCTAACACATTCCCAACAATAGTGTTGTTCAACTTATCCTTAAAGGAGCCTTCAGAGATATTACCTGTGATGTTTGACTTTGTGAAAGCTTCGAAATTCATATTCACGTTCATCCATCTCTCAGAAACCTGTGCTCCCAACAACAGCGAAGTAATAAGCGATGAATCCAAGGAGTTAACTCCAGAAATTGGAGCAACAGGGACAGTCGCGGCTACTGCCCGAGCAAGTTCTTGCAATAAAGTGGAGCTACCAGATGCAACCGTAGATGTAAGGGGGGCTGAAAGCTTCTTCCAGATCTAGTAACACTGTTGGTAAAAAGTAATTATTTGACTTTTAAAAGGAATTGAATTATTTACGTTCAACCAATTTCTAAATATGTTTGAGGTTAACAACTTGAAATGGAATCAAATGATATAACTCTAATGAGATCTAATAAATTAACTCAAATTGATTTGTGAATATTTGTATAAGTAAATGGATTTGATAGGAATTTACCATTATAAAATATATTAAGCTAGAATAATTTGGAATAGATGATTTGCTTAAAGTCTAATCAATAGTTTGACTTTGTCAAAATAATTAAATGGTATTGTTTACGTCAAACAAAGATGAAAATATATTGGAAATTAATATTTAGAAATGGAGTTATGGTTGTAACACAATTTACTAAAGTAAATTTAAAGGTATGATATGGAAATTTAATAAAAAAATGTGGAATGAACTTATAAAGCTAGTGATTTGAATCTAAACATAAGTGAAGTTAAATATCTTCGAAACACTAAGTGAATAATGACTTTTTAAGTATGAGTCTTATAAAATAACCTAGGTGAAGTCTTTTATTGAATTATATGTACAAAATCTCCATGGATCCTTAAGGATGAAAATCCCAATGTTCTTTATATTATTGTACACATGTGTGAAAATTTCACTTGAGATAATTTACTTATGTGGGAATGTTAATCCTAACTCGAGTATTTTGTTTTTCTTTATGCATCGGTCAGACCAAGTATTATAGTTTGAAATGTCACTACCGGAGCCGGAGATTCATGAAGACCTCATCTTCATTCAAATATTTCTGTCATTTATATGTGATTAGTGAAACTTTATGTGCTATCTTCCACTGTATTTGATATTATAACTCTGAAGTATTGTGATATTTTATTATGTCGTGAGATATTTTATTATTTTATGTTTGTGATTAAACTCCATGGCAATAATAATCCATTGCTTTAATCAATTTGAGTTGGTTTTTTAATCGAATTGAATTGTTGGAAATATTAGGTCGTTTTATATGGTATTAGAGCATTTGTTTGATAAAAACCTTATATATTTGGGTTTAAATTCATTAAAGATAGGATATTAATACCCTAGATTGAATAAAGTCATCACTAGAATCATTCTTAAGAGATTTGTATTTTGAAATATAAACTATTTTAAAACTCAAATCTTTTCCAGACTCCCCACACTTCTCAGTTTATCTTTCCTTCATAAGTTCTTCATCGATAAGATCTTTCCTTAGGTCTAAATCTTGAACTTATTCTAAACCCATCTTTAGTTTCCAAAATAAATCAAAGGAATTTAAGAAAATTATAAATGTATTATTAACTTAGTACATTAACTATTTGATTTGAAACAAGTACTCTGAAATTATCATAATATAAAATAATCTTAAGTGAAGAAATTTTGTAACATTAATAAATGAATTTTCAAGGTCGTTATAAAAGACCTTGTACGTAAGAACTTAGAGATATTGAAATAAGAATGTCGCAACGAACTAGATTTATAAATATTGAAATGTTAACCCGATTTTAAGTAGGATACTCATGAAATTATAATTGGAAAATATAACAGACTTATGAAAGTTAAAATTGATTTTAGAAGAATAAGTATTCATTGGAATTTGTTCTTGCCATTATTAAGAATATACTAAAGATTATATAATCAAAATGTTAACTAATGAAGTGTAGGTTAGTTAAATCAATAAGTTGATAATGTTAAACTATTAAAATAAGAATTGTGTATTTCATTTAACCGACTGAATCTAAATTGTGGAATAAAATAACATACCGATTTAGTTATAATAGAAGGGGTTGTTCGATTAAAATTTAAGAATTTGAAAATTGAAAATTTCAAAATTGATTTATAATACCTCGAAAAACGATAGCAGTAGTATATAAAGGCAGTATCAAATAAAAAAATTTGAAACTACTTTCCAAAAGTTTTTCAAAAGAAATGAAAGATGTAAAACCCACTTTTGTTATTGAAAAATATTTTCAGTGATAATTTCACATCGGAATTCATTTTCCAGTTCCAAAGTGGAGGATCATGACAGCCGCCCCATAATTTCTGCACCAAACTAAGGAAAAGGTGTGTTGTATCATGTGCCTGGCCGATATGGGACGATTATCAAGGAAGAATAACTCGAAACAAACCTATCGTATAACTCACAACACGTGGATAACATATAATAATGAAATATACAACATGATATAGTAGTGAAGCATGACAAAGCAGAAGATCTCATCTCTATAAAAACTTCAAATATCAGGTGCCATACATCACAATACGTGAATATGAATAAAATATGCCTCACTTCATCCCTTATAGTCTCTCAATAAAACAACGGAATAGTAATATGTTAAGAAAATAATACACCAGCCTCCTGCTCGTCGTCGTGCAGCATCAACAACACTAAACATGTAACCTGCTACTCAGTTTACCGTTCGAAATGTCAACAAGTTTCCCAAGGTAGTAAGAGGAGGCATAAAACCTTGAGTCAGACAATTGTCTTAGTAAGCAATGAAATAACTATCAACAGTTACGCAGGATAATATGATAATAGAGAGTTCAGGTCTCACCCGAGCCGTCCCTTTAACCATAAAGCTAGCACATAATAGTCTCATTATAATGCGCTAAAACACTAAGAATAGACACAAGTTGAAATAGGATTCTCAATCTTGCTTCTCTACAATGTCCTACAGTGATAGCCTACCTAGAGAAAAATAGAAGAGAACATACACAAACAACCATAACATCCATAGCAAGTAATAACTTAGCCATCACCGTCTACAGCCTTGAATGCATCGATATCAAATGACTGGCCCCTGCCATCCATCAAGGGCTAATGGAAACCCCGGTTCTAGTCAGATTGTCATACGTCCCACGTACATTTGCCTCCTCGAGACAGCTCGATCACTCCCCGAGCGATTCAAGGTATCGATCTCTTAGATACTGATAGGCGTCCCCACGATAAACCTGCTTTCAGTCCGCTAGAACCTTCGATTACTGACGATCCCTTGGTGCTTCTTATCTCCAACCCATCTTCGATGACTTCATTTATTAGTTCAAGTGTCATTTGAATTAGCCCATTATCTCTTCTGCTCGAGTCCCAGCCAAGTCAATCAATTATCTTACGAGCGAGAGTCCCACTTAAGTCGATTCATCATCTTATTGCATCGTCCCACAACTAGTTACACATCAATTCATCCCCGACCACTTCGTCTTGAGTTCACAATCGAAGCATTAATTGTACTTGAATTGCATCTCAATTACTTGAAGTCCCTTAGCTACTAAACTTCACCAGGCATCACCAGGTAGTGATATCATCACATCCTAAGAATATGAGCACCCCATCAAGCTCCCTGATGGAATGGTACCGGTCCATCAGCCATGGACTGGTACCGGTCCATACACTTAGCTAAAAATGGTTTGGTGTTTGGATCCCGTCCAAATACCCCTCGAGCACTTCCTACCGGTCCATGCTTGAAGCCTAATTCCTTTCCAATGAATTTCTCTCCCAATCCATCAATTAATACTCGAGCGACCAAACTTTGATCCATTAAAATTTTACCAAAATTTGCATATGACTTGCATTGCTCTCCTTGAAGCCACTCTTCAATTTCCAAGTCACCCCGACCCATCTATAAGACAACAATTCACCCAATTCTAATCATGATCAATCATACAAACATGAACATCTATAAGACATAGCATAAAATTAGCATAATTAAGATCTAAAATAAACATTAAATATGATTAATTCGATGGCTTACTAGTTTAGGTGATTAAATCAGATTACTATAGAGTTTCCAATACCAAAAGTAACATAAGCAATCAGATCTGAGATGAATTTAACATGCATAGTGTGAAATAATCCTAGATTGATCATATTATCTGTAATATTCATGTAAGTGATATCTATCACTCACTAAAGCTTAAACTCGATGAATTACTGAAGAAATTAGATTTGGACAACAAAGTAACATCGTAAAAAAAACTGATTTGATGAAAAACAATGAGATCTGATCTCTCCAAATGTAGATCTTGCTTTAGATTGTGATTTAAAATTAATAGATGAAGAATTAGGGATTATGTTGAACTAGAGAATCACAGATGCCCAATCTAACGTTTGAATGAAGAGAGAAAACCCAAATCCTCTCCTAAAACCCCTCTATTAATAGTTGTACGTCATTAGCCCAATAGGCTTCACTAATTTAGCCCATTAGTAGCTAATTAGTCTGCTTAGCTGAAACTGAAGCTTAAAACAGTGATTCCTCCCAAACCGTTGAACCAATTCTTTCGTGTGACCGCTCTATGGAATCGCAAAACCACCGTTCCGATCCAATGAGACCGATCTTGGCACCTGATTCGACCTCTTTCAAAAGTAACGACCAAGCAATATTCTAAAGGGCTAAATGGTCACAAATATGTTTGTTGAAAATCATGGGCATGTCTCATGCCCCATGAACAACATATTAAAATTGAGAATCGTCCGACCACAACGGGATAAAATATAATTATTTTATGATCCTCCAATATGTAAAATACAGGTCGTTACATTCTCTAGCCCTTTAGGAATTTCGCCCTCAAAATTCCAAGCAAACACGAACAAATAAGGTATTACATACACCTACCATCCAATCTAGCATCCAGCCTTCCATGCAACCAAAATCCTACCTTAGCATGCAGAACTTTAATAGTGCAAGACACAATGGTATAAGTAAGATACGACGTATGGGGCATACCCCTCAAAGAGTTCTGGATGGGTCGACCTCATACTCTCTTTCGTTTCCCATGTGCAATGGTCATCGTCCTCGCCACCTTATACCTTGACTAGCTTAACAACCTTCCGCTTAAGCTATTTCGTGTCACTGCCTACGACGCAAAGTGGATTACGTGGGCTAGAAATTTTGAGCTCAACCTCTAAATCTTCAATCTAATCAGGATATATCACAACATTTGAGTTGTGCATGCACTTCCGTAGAAATGACATATGAAACTCATTATGCACACCCTCCATCTTCTCAAGTATATCCACTCTATATGCAAGATTTCCAATTCGCTTGATAATCGGAAATGGCTCAACAAATCATGGCACTAACTTTCCTTTTCTTCCGAAATGAACAACATTCTTTAGAGGCGAAACGTTCATAAACACCATATCTCTAATGAAGAATTACATGTCTTTTCGTCGCTTGTAGGCATAACTCTCCTGACGATATTAGGCCGCCTTCATTCATTGCTGAATTACTTTAATATTATTTGATGCTTCTCTTATCATCCAGTCTTAAGTACCAACTTCTCTCCGGTCTCTAACCAATAAGATGGAGAATTACACGGTCTACTGTACAATACCTCATATGGTGCCATTCCAATACTCGAGTGGTATCTGTTATTATAAGCAAACTTGGATAAATGCAGTTGATCTTCCCATGATCCTCCAAAATTCAATACACAAGCTATAAGAAGATCTTCCAATGCTCAAAGAACCCTTTTTGCCTGACCATCTATCTAGGGATGATAAGTCGCACCCATACGTAGCCCGGTTCCCAATGTCTCTTGCAAAATTTTCCAAAGTCCACTGGTAAATAATGAGCCTCTATCGCTGACAATACTCTATGGTGTTCCATGGAATCGAACTATCCACTTAATGTACAACTCAGCCAACTTTGATGTCGTCCTAAACAGGTTGACAAGAATAAACCTCGCGCTTTTAGTCAAGAGATCATGACAACTCAAATACTATTATTTCCTACCCTTGTCCTAGGCAATTTGTCAATAAATCCATCGATACTTCCTCTCATTTTCACATAGGAACTCCTAATGGTTGTAACAATCCACTCGACTTTTTTTGCTCAGCCTTGACTAACTGACAGTTCATGCACTTCAATTTGAACTTCCCAACATCTTCTTTCATGCCTTCCCAACAGTATACTTTCTTCATATATCGATACATCTTATTACTGCCAAGATGAATCATCAATCTAGAGTGATAATGTTCTCTCAGAATCTCATCTCCTAGTCCATCTAAATTGGGAACAATCAGTCGTTCACCCCTTGCAAAGGCAACCTCTCGATCGACTTCATAATCCTTTAGTTTCTCGAGTTCCACTCTCATCTCTAATATCCTTACGATCTCCATAAGCTTATCTCCCCACTTCTGTTTTTGGCCAATCCTTTCGATGAGAGTTGGTCTAATCGATAAGCTTGCCAATATTTCATGCTCTAAATCAAATTGTAGCCTGAAATCAAATCCAGCCAAATACTCGAGATGCTTCCACTCTGAAAACATGGCGTCCAAACTTGCATGCCTTCTACTTAATGCATGGACAACTGTGTTACCTTTTTCTGGAGAATAGGCTATGCCAAAGTCGTACGATGCCATAAAATCTAACCATCACTGCTGCCGAAGATTTAATCCTTCTGGGAGAATAGCTCCGTAAACAACTCAAACATAACTCCTAACAAATAATGCCTCCAAATCTTCAGAGCAAACACTATTGCCGCTAACTTCAAATCGTGAGTCGAGTAATTCCTTTCGTGCGGCTTTAGTTGTTGACTTGCAAGTGCCGTAAAGAACACTTTAGCGAGATCCACTGCTATTCCTTATCCTAATACGACATGGCCAAAGAATCTTACTTCTTCCTTCCAGAAGTGGCACTTCGAAAACTTACCTCTCAGATGATGCTTTCGAACATTTTCAAAATAATCCTCAAGTGTGCCTTGCGTTTTTCCTCAGCCCTGAAATGAGCCAATATGTCATCTATGAACATAAGCACGAACTTGTTCAACTGATTTTTGAAAACTCAATTCATAAGGTCCACAAAATATGTTAGTAAGTTAGTCAACCCAAATGACATCACCAACCACTCATAGAATCTGGATGATGTCCTAAAATTAGTCTTCGGCACACTATCATATCCACTCTCGAGTGGTGAAATCCCGTCGTCAAATCCATTTGGGAAAATGCCTTAGCTTCATGAAGCCGATCAAACAAGTCATCGATCCTCGGTAATGGATACTTGTTTTTCTTGGTCACCTTATTCAACTCATGATTACCCACACACAATCGCAATGATCCATTAGCCTTGGTCGCAAACACAACTAGTGCACCCCACTAGGATACACTTCTCTGAATAATTCCTTTTTCCAAAAGGTCGTTCATCCGCACCTTTAACTCTCACTGTTTCCTTGGCATCATTCGCCTAAGAGGCGTAAAATTGGGCTTGGCTTCCTCTACTAAATCAATCCGGAACTCAATTTCCCATGGCGGCGATAGTCCTTTGACCTCATCAAAGACATTATTGAACTCTCAAACGATCAACACCGATGACAATCCTTCCTGTGTAATCGCAAGCGAATATAAAAAGATGACTAAGACCCTGTCCTTTCGTAAGCATCATATCAAAACTGTCCACCTTTACACGTTCCCTATTGTCACCTCGACCCTCTTGCAATCCGTTATAGCTTCATACATCTTATGCCAATCCATACCTAGAGTGATCCTAAACCCAGTGAAGTTCAAAACAAAACAATCACACATAAAAAAGCAACCATGACTCGATAAAACTAGACACGACAATTCATACAAAGACTAGACGAACCTCCTACTTAGTTAGTCACAACCAACGGTCTATCTACAATCTCGTTTTCTAAACCTAGCTTGTATACAAGCCTATTACAGATAAAAGAATGTGATGCTCCAGTATCAAACAAAACTCGAACCGGAACACCTTGGACAAAAGCGTACCATGCACAACAACACTCTTCCCCTTCTCCACAGTAGTCGAACCTCTCGAGGAAGACAACACAACGTCCAATACATGTGCTTGCATAACCTTCTTATACTTTGGCAGTTTTGGATAGTTCTTCCTTAAGATTTAGGATTATCTCAGTTAAAACACTTCACGTCCGCCTTAAAAGCCTTAAAATACTTGGAATAATGGCCCTTCTCATGACAATTAAAGTAGGTAATCTCACCCTTGGGTTTCTCTTAGCCATTTTCCCCTTGGTATTGCTGCTTTTTCTTTCCGTTCCACATTTTCTTATTCCAACCACCCTATTGTGGCTTTGACTCCTCCTTGCCATCAACAATGGCCTTATCCTTACTCGAAAACAAACTCTCCTTCCTCAAAGCCTTCTAGAATTGTTTCTCATATGGATCCACGATATGATCCACTAGTAGTTTCCCAAGACACTCATACTAACCCATTATAAACTTCTAATTCTTCTGATAAGGAGTCTCAATATAAGAATGAACGTACTTCGACAAAGCTTCAAACTTCGTCACATAGTCAGAGATAGGTCTTCCACCTTGCTTCAGCTCAACAAACTTGTTAAAGAGTATCGACTTTGGACCGTGGAAATGAACTTCTCCTCAAACTTAGTTCTAAACTAATCCCAAGTTATCTTGTCCTCCGGAGTGTCAAGAGTTATAGAATTACACCAATCCATCACTCGACCTTGTAGCTGTCTCGATGCAAGCTTCCTCTTAGTTGAATCATCAATTCCCAAATCTGCAAAAATCCAAACAAAAGTATCCAACTAGTTTTGAATCTCAATAGTCAGTTCTATACTAACAAATGACTTTCCACCTAAAGAAGTACAACCCTTACATATCTTGGCAAAGTTAACAACCCTAAGCGCTTGCGCAACAGCACTACCCTCTACTGTTGCTTCAAGAGTGGGTACCTTTCTTATGAATATTGCCATCATGGCCTCAAGCATAGCAGGATAATCAGGTGTGGTAGCTGCTGCTCCCGACGGACTTCCCTTGCCTACCCCTCCAGTATCAGGCTGTCCCTAATAGCGTGTCTTAAAGTTCGAAGACTTATTCTAACTCTGAAACAAGGATGATTGGTCAACGTCAGAGAAAGGCCGCAATGGTTCTTACTAACCTACTATATTATACTATATATAGTATAGTAATCATCCACTGAAAATAACAAGTACATCTCTTATACGCTATTACGCTTGCAAAATTTGGGTAAAATCAACTAACCAAAACTCTAATACCAAATGCGACGATTGACCCATAACTCCTACACCCAACAAAGGAAAAGATGAGCTATATCACATGCCAGGCTGATATGGACAGTCATCAAGGAAGAATAAATCAAATATACCTGTCGTATAACTCATAATGCATGGATAATATATAATAATTAAATATACAACATAATATGGTACTGAAGCATAACAAAGTAGATGATCTCATCTCTATAAAAACCTCAAATATTAAGTACAATACATCCCAACAGATGAATATGTGAATATGATATGCCACACTACATCCCTTATAGTCTCTCAACAAGACAACAGAACTGTAATATGATAAGAAAATAATAAGATAGCAATCTGCTCGTCACCATACAGCATCAACTCCACTAAACTTGTAACCCTGCTACTCAGACTACCCATCTAAGCACCAATGAGTAGCCCAAGGTAATAAGAGGAGACATAAAACCTTGAGTTAGAGAACAATCTTAGTGAGCGATAAAATAACTTTCAACAGTTACGTAGAATAGTACGATAATAGAAAGTTCAGGTCTCACCTGGGCTGTCCTTATAACCACAAAGTTAGCAAGTAATAATCTCATTATAATATGCCAAAACACAGAATTACACGATTTAAAATAGGATTCCCAATCCCGCTTCTATTTAATTTCCTATGGTGATAGCCTTCCTAGAGAAAAATAGAAGAGAACATACACAAACAATCATAGCATTCATAGCAAAAGGTAACCTAGATATCACTGTCTATATCCTTGAATGCATCAATATCGAATGGCTGGCCTCTGCTATTCGTCAAAACCTAATGGAAACCTTGGTTTTAGTTAGACTGTCATACGTTGTGAGAACCCTATAATTACACACCAAGTAATCACGATAAATAAGGTGGTGCAACACTTTATAGATGATTGTGTGCTGATGTTTAAGTGTGTATGTGCACACTATGCCTGATTGTATATTTAAATAAAAACTTAGGGAAAAATAGATACATAAAAGCATGGATAATAATATGCATATGAATACCCAGATTTATAAGGCAAATGAATATCTTTGAAGTAGTAAAGAATTAATGTGTCATGAACACATGGACATTGGATAGGAATAAATAACCTGATAGGGTTATAAATTAAACTAAAAAGAAAAAAGGAAGTTTGTATACAGTAGGTTTTAATATAGAAAAAGGAGACTACAGAGATAGGTAATGTGTTATTCACCTATAAACTTCATATTCTTAGGCATGCAGTAAGAATCATGCAAATTGTGTGACCAGGGATAATAGATGTAATTTAAAAAGAAGCTTTTCCAAAACCAAAATAGCCACCCTTGCTTTATATAGCATTTTTCTTTCAAAAAATTTCAAAATTGTATGGGTGAGTAACTGGGTTTCATTTAAGCATTTTAAAGATTAATACTATTTAGGGTAATCTTGACATTTTGTAACCAAAAACACTAGTATATGATTGATTAAACAGGGAGCACCTAGGATTTCTTCGGTTGTTACATTCTCTTCAAAAATAAATAAAATAAGGAAGCAGTAGTAGTTTTAGGACTTTTAGTCCGGCTTAAATCAAATTTAGAAGTTTAGAAGAAAAGAAAGATTAGTGAACATTTTTACTTAAAACTATGGCATTAAGACCTACTAAAGTCATCCTAATACATTAATAATGATATGCAAGTTTATACGGGTATTGGTTGAGTTGAATGTTATAAGTGTATGAATGAATTCATCCTATTTTGTCTGATATTATGGGATGGTGATAATTTTAATAAATGGTTAATGCACATGCTTGAGAATACTCCTTTTAGTATGCTCTCATTTTTGTTATTTCCAGTTAGATTTAAACAACCTGATTGAGAAGCATATAGTACTACCGTATTAATAAAAAAACTAGATCATAGTTCTCTCATGTCATTTGTAACACCCCACCTCCGCCAGGGTCACTCACAAGGGAATGCACTAGCTTTGGAGGGGTGTTGTCTAGGTAAACACGAACAGAAATATTACAAGACAGAACATATAAAAACAGCGGAAGAAAACATGATTTCATTACTTTATAAAAGTAGTAAGGTCTAAAACCTTTTACATCAAAGTGCCATTAAATTACTTACATCGAAACCTGTTTTGCAATAATAAAGAAGCATAAAACCATAGTCATAAATTATTCCCCAAGTAAAACAGTAAAATAGCCATACCCAAGAAAAGTCCAAGCCATAGATGGTGATCTTGAAGCAGAAAATCCACACCAAGTAGCGACATTTCCTCCCTGTAAACCTGGGGGGGGGGGGACGGAAGAAAAAGAGGCGAAACAAAACGGGGTCAGTCATAAAGACTGGTAAGTCCTAGCTACTTTCAGCCTAAAAACAGGTAAAGGTAACATGACATGTATAAATTGAAAGTAAACATAAACATGATGACAAGATAAACAGATCAAACTAAGATAACAAGATAAACTTAAGTAACAAGATAACCAAGGTAACAGGATAACCAAGATAACAAGATAAACTCGGAATAGCATCGCATGTCTAACGTCCTCTGCACCAACCGTACTAGCATCCTAACTCGTATCATCCCTTCCATGTATATGTATAGTCCTTGCCGTACATCGTACGGGTTCCATCGCGTTATTCTATACTACTACAACGTAGTGTCACCATCCTTGAAGTCGCTCGGACTACCATCCTTGTTCTGGCCAGATTCCCTTTTCATGAATTATCGCGTGTTCAACTAGGATTTACGCCACCTAGGACCACTAGGGATTATGCTACCTATTGGACGTTTTCTAGATTCGATCAGGGTTTATGCCACCTAGGACCACTAGGGATTATGCTACCTATCGAACAACACCCTTTTTTTCCACGTAACGATCTAATCGATCGGCTCCCTACAAGTCCTAGCTCGTCGTGTGTTGGTGTCATACGGCCCAATCACGAATGTAGCTACTCTGTGCTAGGTCCACCCTAGGGTGTATCAAGCCCTAGGGTGTCAACCACTGACACCATTCCAAGCACGCACAGTGTACAACTACTGGTGCCCATGCCTGCTTTTTCAACTTCGGACTCATGTGCACGACCATAGTCCGCCTGAACCTACAATGGCGCACCAACTCAGCTGTCGTTCTGGTCGCTTATAATCAGCCCAGTAATCGTGCCCCACCCTAGCCTAGTCCCTAGGGTATCGTGATACATTCAAGAGGGTTACTGCTGAAAAGGACCGCGTAACTAGGGTTTCCGTCCAGCAGGTTAAGTGTTGTCATCTAAATTCAAGACTTAACCCCTATCAGTCTAGGATGTCAAGTTGGTTAACTGTGGTCATTCAAGTTCGTGACCTAACCCGTCTACATGTCATGTCAAGTTGGCTAAGTGTTGTCATTCAAGTTCATGACTTAGCCCTACGAATCACATGTCAAATTGGTTAAGCGTATTCCAGCGGTTCATGACTTAACCCTATCCAAATCATCGTGTCAAATTTGGTTAAGTATATTTAAGCTTAACCCCATCCAATTACCGTATTGGATTGGTTAAGTATATTCAAGTGACTCATGACTTAACCTCATCAAGTTATCATGTTAGATTGGTTAAGTATATTCAAGCGATTCATGACTTAACCCCATCAAGTTATCATGTTAGATTGGTTAAGTATATTCAAGCGATTCATGACTTAACCCCATCAAGTTATCATGTTAGATTGGTTAAGTATATTCAAGCGATTCATGACTTAACCCCATCAAGTTATCATGTTAGATTGGTTAAGTATATGTTAACCTAACCCCATCCACTAGTAAAATTATAACGGTTAAGTGTTACCCTTGTGAGTTTACTTAACCTTACCATGCATCGCGCTATATTAGTCGGGTGCCATCGACCCATTCAGGTTAAACTAATCCATCCTCTAATCGTGTTATATGGTTAAGTGTCATCAAGTAATCAAGTCCGGTTTTACTTAACCCACCCATCCACATCATATTGGTTGAGTGCCACTATTCTAATCAAGTTACTTAACCCACCCGTCTATGTCATATTGGTTAAGTGTCATTAGTCTAATCAAGTTACTTAACCCACCCGTCTATGTCATATTGGTTAAATGTCATTAGTCTAATCAAGTTACTTAACCCACCCGTCTATGTCATATTGGTTAAGTGTCATTAGTCTAATAAAGTTACTTAACCCACCCGTCTATGTCATATTCATTTATTATTTACTAATGCATCAACCTCTCACATTGGACTTATTTGCGGTCACTGGATACGCCGGGCGGTTCCGGGCAGAATTACACCGCAAATCCATTCCAACCTCGGGTTCAAGCATTACCACAATCTAATCTTTGCCTATGACCTCTCACATTAGACTATTATTGTTGTGGTCACTGGATATGCCGGGCGGTTCTGGGCAGAATTACACCACAACTCAAGTCTAACCTCGTGTCGAAGGCATCCGTTAGATTGTTAATTACATATGTGTCATCTAAGTCAAAATCCCCACTTTACATATTACTAAGCATATTCCCAAGTTCCCAATTACATGTCCATAAAAATGTGTACCCAATTCTAGCCACTTCACATATGTCCAAATCTCGCCTATTTGCATGTATGTCAAGTTTATGCCAATTTACCCAAATCAAGTTCTAGCCAAAGTTACATTTTGTCACGTTCATGCCCAAATAAACCCACATCATGGTTCATGTTCCCAATTCCACTTATGCCTAATTTACATAAACCCAATCCCTTAATTTAACTTACATAGTCCCCAAAACTCGTGGTTTAATTCATATGCCAAATCATGTATGCCCCAAACTTGCAATTTACATTGGCAATACCCCAAATTTCCCTTTGTTCATGTTATGCAATCAATTATACCACACACCCATGTCCAAATAGGTGAAATCCCAATATTCCCCCGTATACAAATCGCATGTAAATCGTAGTTTAGGCCTAGGTCCGAAATCGACCAAGGTTCATCAAAAGAAGATAAATAGGGGAAGGTAGAAACTTTGCATAAAACAAGATCCGAGAGAAAAACATCATTACATGCATGATAAGGACATGAAAGAGTGATTTGCAACATGCATAGGTCCAAATTAATGTAATAGCAACATCCCCAAAGGTCAAGATCCAAAATGAACAAGAATGAGCATGGATCGATTATCATGCATATATCCAATTTCAACTTTATCACATGTCATATTCAAGTTATCGTTTCAATCTAAAAGCATCTAGAACTTACAAAGCGTGGCTAGTGAATTAGGAGCAAGAATCATCATAGAATCGTTGTAGCGACGTTGATCTACCCTCTTGATTTGTTGTAGAAGCGTTGCTCTTTGATTTGGATCTAGTTGGGATGCTCAAGCCTTTGAAGTTGGAGATGAAGGCCATGATTAAGAGACATTTGGGCAGCACTTCATTGTTAGAATGAATTGTAGTGGATTAGGCTAGGTCTTAGGGTGTCTTTATAGAAGTTAGGACTAGTTTAGGCCCTTAGATTAACCCTAGAACAGATCTGAACCACTGAAATCCGTCACAGGCCACCAAACAGAACCAAGCAGGATCAATCAGCCACCCAGACGCACCCAGGCCGACCAGGGAAGTCGACCCCAGGTCGACTCCCAAGTCGACTGGGCAGTCGACCTGGGCTGGGGCAGGTCGACTCCCCAGTCGACCTGGGGTTGGGCGGGAAATTTTCCCACCCAATCTGTTTGGGGCTGAATTTGAATTTCGAGCCGAATTTTGAATTTTCTGAAATCTTCTATGGGCCATAACTTGGTCATATGGACTCCGATTTACGAAATTTCGGACTCGTTTTCAAGTAGAATTTCGAGACAAACGCAACGGCGCAAACCGTTTCTCTTGATTCTTATTTTAAAATTTAATTCTGCCTCGATTCTTGTCTTAACACGTTATTAAAATTCGGGTTGTTACATCATTGCTATTAAATATATAGTATGTACATAAGAGTGTAGGGCTGCAAGGTGAATGTCCTAGCTTATGTCCTATATTATAATAAATAGAATAAGGAGTGCAATGAAATTATCATATGCTGAGCTCCTGGTTTCCTTTGAAATTTCTGTTTAAATTATATATGTTGTGATTTAGATGAACTCATAAAATATGTGAAGATTAAATAAAGCACAGATCAAAGGAAATTTGGCTTCAGGGTGTACCTTATACAAACACCCATGGCTATATTTTGTAGTAATGTAACTTTTACAAAAGCTAGTATACAAAGAAAATATATGTTTCATATGCATATTTTATATGTTGATAAGTAATTAGTTGTTGCATCATTTATAAATTATTGAGTATGTCTGGTTAGTTGTTTGGTCATAGTGCTTATGCAAGCTAACAATCAGGATATAGAGTGATATAAATATGTAAAAGAATAAGACAAACATAGTAAAACAACTAAGGGACTCATATCTGAAGAGCACCTTGTATAGCTTGGCATGAGACACAATGCAAGCTTGGACATGGCTAGTTTAAGTCCAGGGATTCGAGTGTGCTGGGGAAACTGATGGCCCACACAATGTGCACCAGTGAATTCAAGGGGTAGGCATTGATCTTAATGAGTTACAATTAGTTTACTTGGTTAACAGAGGCATGATGAGTAGCATGAATTAGTGCTAAGCGTAGGATGAGATGTGTTGGATTAAACTGATCTATAGAATGATGTTTGGTGTGCTGATGTATGATGATTGATTCGGCTGATTTATATGTCGAATCCTGTGTTGCATACACACACACACACACACATATATATATATATATATGTGCGTGTGTGTGTGTGTATATATGTATATATATATATATGCACAAGTCGCTTAGAAAACCCTGATACATGCACACAAATAGCAAAATTGTATGACACTTGTATATATACAAAGATAAGCTATGTTTAAGCTCTGTTTAATGAGGTAAATATTATGGCCAAACCTGGTAAACCTGATGTCATATGTTAAGTAATATGTTCATACCAGGCTTAAGTCTGACCTCATTTTTCTTTGATGCATAATTGGGGTGTCTCATTTAATGGCGAGGCAACCTCAATAGCAGATGCAGAGAATCAAGAAGGGAAGTAAAAGTAAGGGAAGAAATACTTGGAAAAAGAATAGATCTTTCTTAATATTTCCTAGTTACAGTTTGTTTTATGTTTCATTGAACTAAGATTGTTTTGATGTGTTGCCTTGTTTTGTACTGAGTTAAGAACATATTTACTTTCCTATTTGAACTAATATGTAACGCTTAAAAAGTGCTTAAGTGAGTAGCCATTAGTTATGATAAAATTCTGGGATTTTATAAGTATAACTATGGTGGAAAATGCAAGCTAATAATCAATGTTTTATGATACATACATATATATATATATATATATGTATGTATGTATGTATGTATGTATGTAATGATATTTGTTGTATGTCTGCGTAATGTATAAGGCTATATTCTGAAGAATATGTACGGAATACATGCTTGGATTTATCAAGTAAAGTGGGTATGGCCTATTAGTTAACATACCCTTATTTACCTCTACAAGTATCATATGCTAGCTACATGCATACATATAGTATGCATGTTGACATGTAAGGTACAAACTCCTCAGAGAACCTAGCTAAACTTTATATATAAAGTGGGTAACATTTTGAGTTAAACTTGATTTCCTTTTGTAACATATTGAATACGTCAAAGTGTAAATGTACATTAAGTCAAAATGGATGTATGGCCGGATATAAAGCAGATTCTATAAAGCAATTTTGGCAATATTCCTGGGAATATAACTTGTCTCTATAAAGTAGTTTTGTATTACAAAAATGATGTTTTGACATAAGATTACATACCTGGAACTATATAGGGTCATAACATTTATTTGCACAGCTTAAAGTTTGAAAGCAAATGAATTATAGCTATAGAAAATCGGGAAAAGAAAGATTGTCAAGATTAACTAGGTATGTAAACAAATGGAGCTTGAAACACTTTTTGTAACAGATTTAAGTATGAAAAAGTGTTGTATTTATAGACACTTATATAAGTCAAAGAAATCAAGTTACTTAATTTGATCAAAAATTAGGGAAAATTATAATAGGCATTTGTGTTGAAATGCTAACAACTTTGCTCTGTTTTCCTGTGTTATAATTGATTAAATTCAGAATAATCAATTTACTCGTTGTTATTCTTAAAACTCTAATTTCAAACAACAAGAGGCTCGCATATCCTTAAATATACAAGCTATAATTTAATTTGGAGATAAAGCTGATATTTTTTTATTAGTATGAATGGATCCTGGAATTTTCAAAGAAAAAGGAGGGTAATCTATTGAAAAGATGACCCAGGTTAAAAAAAATCATAATAAACTCAGTAAAAAATGAGATAAATTAGAAGGTCATCTTAGTTGGTATCAGAGCTGTGTTAGCATGATACCTAGCTAAAAAAATGATTAAACTGTAATGTTGGATGACACGATAAATGGCTTTGAATTGCATGAAACTTAGTATAATTGTTTGATGTTATAAGCCTAAAAAAATGAGGAGGTCAACTAATACAAAACAATCAAGTGGGCCTCAAGTTGTGGATGTGTAAGAATTCATGAGCGCCATGAGAGACGGGGCAGGTAATAGGCAAAACAACCCTCGTGAGGAGTTTTCTAAATCATTGAAGACTTTTACCAACCTAGGAGGCAAGGGTTTTGAAGACACTAAGGGTGTAATGGGGGTTTAAAATTGGTTGAGAAACTAGGATAGAATTTTTATTGAATGCAGATTGAAGACCTAAGGAAAAGGCAGGTTGCCTCATGGAAATTGAAGGGTGCTACTTTAGATTGGTGGGAGGTTATTGTTGTTGGAAGACCTAAGAATTAAGCTACCTAGGATCAGTTCAAAGAAATGTTAAAGTCCATATTTGTCTGTGCCTCAACTAAGGCTTCATTGTTGGAGGAATATATTAAATTAAGACAAGGAGCAATGAGTGTTACTGAATATACCCAGAAGTTTGAAGCATTGTCCATGTATGTTACAATGTTGATAGCAGGTGAGGTCTCTAAGAATGGCATATATATCCAAGGGTTAAATGTTGGTTTAAGTAGGGGAATGCTATCCTATATAGATAAAACTATTGATAAGGTTTTGGACCTGACTATAAGCTTGAACATCATGATAATGCAAGGAAGAAGTATCAGGAACAATAATAATAAAAAGGGAAAAAACAGATTCCAACCTTATGATAAAAAAAATGAGGATGGAACCAAGAAAACAGGTGAAACTGGTGCATCTAAAGCCAAGAGGAATATAATACGTTATACTTATGGCCAAAAGGGTCAAAAAGACCAAGTCCAGTGGGAAGGGTAGGCAGTTTTAAATTCCAACACTATGGAAAGGAGGGTCACATCAGGAGGAGCTGCCCAGATTACAAGCAACGAGGCAAGGTAGGCGCTCTTGAGGGGGATGGAAAATCGGTAGTGGGTTCTAATGTGGAAGAACAAAGACAAGTTGAAGCTACAATATTTATAAATTCTTTACCCATAGCAGTAGTGTATGATATCGGGGCTACCACTCACTTATCTCTCATTACATTGCACAAAAGTTAAAAGTAAATTGTATTTTACTAGAAAGACCCTTATTTATCAAGAATCTTGTGGCAGTTCATGTGTCCTAGGTATAATATGTATGCAAGTAAAATTAAATATAGAGGGTTATGAATTTATTTCTGACGTATATGTATAGAAATACCCAGGCATAGGCATAATACTTAGGGTAGATTGGTTAAGAAAATATAAAGCCATAATAAATTTGAGGACATCCATAATATCACTGATGAATGCTGAGGGGAAAGAGTGATAATTGTTTGAAAAGTTGCTAAAGAAAAAAAATTCGCTTGCATTTGTGACCTGAATATCCAAGAGGATAAGACAATAATATACCAAATTCCCATTGTAAGAGAATATGCTGATGTATTTGAAGAGATTAAAGGGGTACCACATCATAGACCCATAGAGTTTCAAATCTAAATGATGCCTGGAGCAAGCCTTATAGTTAAAAAGCCAACAAGGATGGGGCCATGGGAATTGATTGAATTAAAAAAGCACTTGGAAGAGAAGGGGTTTATTAGACCTAGTAGTTCATGTTGGGGGTCACCCAAGGTGTTTGTCAAAAAGAAAGATGGCACACTTAGGATGTGCATAGTTTATAGGGAACTTAATAAAGTCACAATTAAAAATAAGTACCTCTTACCCAAGAATTGATGATCTATTTGATCAACTGAGTGGAGCAACATTATTTTCAAGATTGAATCTAGAATTTGGCTTCCATCAAATGAAAGTGGAGGAGGAAAGTATTAAATATGCAGCCTTTAATACTAGGTATGGGTTGTATGAGTTCCTAGTTATGCCATTTGGCTTAAAAAATGCCTCCTCCTATTTTGTTGATTTAACGAACAGAACTTTCAGGGATTATTTATACAAGTTCGTCATGATTTTTATAGATGATATACTGATCTATTCTAAGACAGTGGAAGAGCATGAAAACCATCTTCATATGGTATTAAGTAGATTGAGGTATAATGATTTAAAAGCAAAGTTTTCAAAATGTACTTTATGGAAAAATGAAGTAAGCTTCCTTGGACATATTATATCAAAGAAGGGATATCGGTTGATCCTAACAAGGTTATAACAGTGTAGGCTTAGAGAAGACCCAAAACAATGACCGAGGTGAGGTCATTCATGGGGATGGATGGGTAATATAGACAGTTCATCAACGATTCTGCAAAAATATCTATACCACTTACAAGACTTACAAGAAAAGACCAACCCTTATTGGGAATGAGAAGCATGAGAAGGCAATTGAGCAATTGAAAGAACCTATACTAACAGTACCCGAGAGGAATGATGGATTTGTAGTTATATCGATGCAAGTGGGTCAAGTATAGGGGCTGTTTTAATACAAAAACCGGGTAATAGGTTATGCCTCAAAACCATTGAAGCCGAGTGAAACAAAGTTTGCAACCATGATCTAGAACTAGCTGCAATGGTCTATGCTTTGAAAATATGGAGACACTATTTGTTAGGAGTTAATTTTGAATTATACACAGATTATAAATCCTTAAAATACTTGTTTTCTCAAAAATATTTGAACATGAGACAACATAGATGGGTAGAATTCCTATTTGCATATGATTTGGACATACCTTATACACCAGGAAAGGCCAATAGGGTGGCTGATTCCCATAGTAGGTGTAACACCCCGAATTTTCTGTTAAGAATAAATTAACAAATTAAAGTATAATTAATTCTAAATGAAAGAATTAAGGGAAACGGGTTACGCCATTGCGTTCATCTCGGAATTCTGCTAGAGATAGAGTCTGAGTTTGCGTAAATCGGACTCCGTATGAAGAAGTTGTGGTCTTCGGAAGTTTCAGAATTCGATTTAAAATTCAAACAGCCCGAAACAAGTTCAAAATTTGAAAACTGGACCAGAATTGGGCTGGGCGGGAAAATTCCCGCCCAGGACCCAGGTCGACCAGGGTACCCAGGTCGACCAGGGAGTTGACGTCGGGGTCGACATACCCAGTCGACCTGGTCAGGTCTTGGCCGGCCTGGTCGGGTTTTGAGCGATTTCCGAGTTCTGGTGTGTCACTAGGGCTGATTTGTCACTTTCTGGTTGGCTCTTCTCGATGTGAATGGTCTAGATTCATCTATGATCATCTGGCAGCTCTAATTAGTTTGAAATTCTATATAAACAACTCAAGTCTCCAACCTAAATTCACACAAAAATTAGGGCTAGAGCCGCCATGCTGTCTGGAGAAAACTGAGAGTAGCCTCCACTTGAAGAAAGCTAAGAGATGAACAAATCTAATTCAAAATTAAAATCAAAACAACGTTTATCTACCCAAAGGAAAGCATCTCAATTCCAGAACTCAGAATCCAGAACTCAAGTTCGTCATTCGTTGTAAGTTTAGTTATGTTTTGGGATGCGAATCAAAATTAATGTCATGCCTTGGAAATAAATTGATAATAGAACAATGTTTATTATGTCATATGTGGAATTGAATGATATTGATCTATGTCTGTGGTTCTATTTTATTATCATGTTGAATTGGGAATTAATGGATAAGTCTATTCATATATATATGAACTTGGAATATAACCTGTTATGACAAGTTGTGTAGTTTATCATGTTATGCAAGTTTCAGGTTGTAAAATCATATCACACATGTGACCAAATGTTAGATCTACATGTTTATGTGTATATGTTAAACCTATGTCATATTTCAAGTTCACACTTATTCATATGTTCGTGATTGATTTAGTCTATGTTGCAAATTCACATATATGTAAGTTGATTTAGTCTACGTTGCAAGTTCACACCTATGATATTCATGTTGACTGTTTTGCAAGTTCACACCTATGATGTTCATATTGACTATGCCGAAAATGCCAAGTTTACACCTACGTCATGTTTATGTTAATGAATTTCTTTATGCTAATTTTGTGTACGCTAAATTAGGCTAAGTTTTTTTAGCCTAATATTATATGTTAAAAATCATGCAGACGAAAAATTAGGCTAAGATTATTAGCCTAATATTTAGATGGGGTAACATTGGGAAAAATTGATAATTATAGGAAACTTGACAGGAAGTGATGAAAAATCACATAGGTAATTTATGGCATGAAACGGTATAAATCATATACCTAAAAATGATGAACTTGGAAAGTGGGCCATAACATTTAATTGTTAACAAATTTACATATAAGAATAAAAAGAACAAATATGTAAATTTAGAAAATACGAGTATGCTTAACCCGAGGTTGGATTGAGTTGTGATGTAAACCTGCCCGGACCCGCCTGGCTGTCCAGTAATCACAACAATACCTATCTAATATGGGAGGTTAAGGCATTAAGCCCAATAAGGACCCGAGGTTAGACTGAGTTACGGTGTAAACCTGCCCGGAACCGACCGGCACATCCAGTAACCGTAACAATACCTGTCTAATGTGAGTGGTTGGTGCTTTAACTAATTAAAGCTAAGGACAGACAAGTCAGTATGGTAGGGTCAAGTTAACTAAAACACTTAACCAATTCAACATGTTAACTAAACTGATGGATGGGGTTAGGTTAATACAGACACTTAACCACTTAACATGCTAGACTAGAAAGCCCTAGTAACGGGGACCTATTTCAGTAGTAACCCAATTAGGTATCATGGTACCCTGAAACTAGGCAGGGTGGGGCACGATTATTGGGCTGATTGTAAGCGGTCAAAAGCGACGGCGGTTGGTGCAGCAGTGTAGGTTCTAACGGAGTGCGGGCGTGCACACACTTCGGAGCAGACAAACAGGGCACTGGGCATCAGTAGTATGACCTATGCATTCTAGAATTGTGTTGGGCCGCCACCATGGGACTTGATACACCCCATGGTGGGACCAGCATAGGTATCTACAATCATGTGGGGTCGTATGACACAAGAAGAAAACGTTGCGAGTAAGAGCCGATCGAATAAGGGATCACCTTGTCATGAACACGTGGTGCTAGTTAGGCTAGCTTGTAGGTGCAGTGAAGTAATAGTGAGTGCGTTTAGTATAGTTAGTATTTCCTGCCATATCTTGTCTTATACTCTGGTATTGTCATGTTCTCGGTTTATGCAAGTCATGATCTTTTTATTGTTCTCATGCTAGAAATATAACTAGACTTACCATACTTATGTCTGACCCATTTTCCTTTCGCTTTCTTTTCTTCCGTCCCCCCCCCCTCCCCCCGGTCCACAGGGAGGAAACACGTCAGCTTAGTCAGAGTTTTCATCCAGCTTGAAGAGAGAGAATGTATTGCTTGGATCTCTTTCGTTTGGGCTATGGCTTTGGACATCCTATGGGGATTTATGCAGTTTTAATTATGTTTCATGCTTCTTTAAGTTTTAAATCAAGACAGTATTATGGTTGTAATAATTGGAAGTTCGTTTTGAGGCAACTATGGAAATGTTTTGTATGAACACGTATTTATGATATGAAATTCTGTTTGTTTTTCCGCTGTTTATATATATGTGTTATATTTATCTTGTGTTTTATCTGTGACTTTTACTTATAAACCTCCACGAAGTTAAGGTATTCCCTTTGTAAGTGACCTTAACGGTGGGGTGTTTCACTAGGCAGCATGCTAGAGTAGCTTCATTGATGGTAGAGGAATTTAAAATTTTATCTTTGCTCACTGATGTGGAAATACCAAGTACAAGCAGTATACATATGGAGATAGATAGTGAATCAATAAACATGGAAAAAATCGAACCTCGTTAGTATTGCATCAGATTTGATAAGCAAGCAACCCAAGACCAAGATTTATCTTATATGAGAAGAAAGCTCCTATATTAAATGGAGAAAAAGTAGAGAATTTCCTTATTGATGACCAGGGTTATCTGAGAAATAAAAAGTGGCTCTGTGTATCTTCTAATGAAGACCTGAAGAAAAAGATACTAAATACTTATCATAGGAGCAACTATACTATCCATCCATAAGGCACAAAAATTTATCAAAATCTTAAAACGGACTTCTGGTGGAAAGTAATGAAGGCAACAGGGGAAAATTTATAGCTGAATGTATTATTTATCAACAGGCAAAGGCTGAGTATCAAAAGCCACTAGGTTTGTTGCAACCCTTAGAAATACCCCAATGGAAGTGGGAAGATATCAATGAATTTTTTGGATGATTTTCAAAATCCAAGATTGAAAATGACAGTGTTTGGGTAGTTGTTGTTAGGCTAACCAAGATAGCTCATTTCATACCAGTTAAATCAGAAAGGAATGCAAGCAAATTGATATAAATATTTGTAAAAGAAATTGTGAGATTGCATGGAGTACCTATGACTATAGTTAGTGACAGAGACACTATATTCACATCAAAATTCTAGACCTGTTTTCAACAAACAATGGGGGTTGAGCTATGCTTAAGCACAACATACCACCCTCAATCAGATGGGTAAACAGAAATCAATAATAAGATTTTGGAGGATTTTCTTAGAATATGTGTGTTGGAATTTGGAGGCCACCATAAAGATTATATGGAGTAGGCAGAATTTGCTTATAATAATAGTCATCAAAGCAGTATAGGCATGGCACCCTTTGAAGCTTTGTATGGAAGGCCATGTCTATCAACTGCATGTTAAGATGGAGGCTGGGGCTAAAATGATATTAGGTCCTGATTAGGTGAAGGAAACCAATGAGAAAATCTCTTTAATCGGGAAAAGAATAAATACAGCACATGATAGACAAAAGAAGTATGCTGACAAGAAAAGAAAGAGTGGAATATAAGGTAGGGGGTTATGGATTTATCAAAGTTTCACTTATGAAAAAGGTCCTCGGCTTTAGGAAGCAGGGAAAATTAATCCCAAGATATGTATGACCCTATGAAATTGTTGAGAGGGTAGGGTCCTTGGCATATAAACTAAGATTGTCTAAGGAGATGAAGGGGATACATGATTTTTTTTTCATGTATCACAATTAAGGAGATGGGATCATGATAAGGAAGCCATACTGGAATCACCAACCAAGGTGAATATCAAACCACACTTGTTATATGAGAAAGAACGAGTGGGTATTGTTGCTAAAGAAGAGAAAAACCTAAGAAACAAAGTGATTAAACTTGTGAAAGTACAATGGAATTTGGACCCAAATGATTGTACTCGGGAGGTAGAAGACAAGGTTAAAACTAATTATTCAAAGTTGTTTGATGTTTGGAATTGTTGCAAAGGTTTGGATGTTTGAGTTTGTTTGTAAAAAATTGTTTGTTAATTATGGATATGCAGTATGATATTTGTCTTGCGTGCATAAGTATTTATAGTCAGGAAACTGACTTGGTATAATTTGAATCTGTGAATAGTTTGATTAATCAAGGATAATGTTTGAATTGAGCATAAGAAAATTTTGAGACACAATTCATAAAAGGAGGGAAGTATATGATAACCATATAATTACACACTGAGTAATTATGCTAAGTACGGTGGTGCAACACTTATATAGATGATTATGTGTTGATTTTTAAGTGTGCATATGCACACTGTGCCTGATTGTATATTTAAATAAAACCTTGGGAAAAATTAAATACATAAATGCATAGATAATAATATGCATATGAATACCCATATTTATAAGGCAAATGAATATGTTTGAAGTTGTAAAGAATTAATGTGTCATGAGTACATGTATATTGGGTAGGAATGAATAACCGGATAGGATTATAAATTAAATTAAAAAGAAAAGAGAAAGTATATACAACATGTTTTAATATAGGAAGAGGAGACTATAAGATAGGTAATGCGTTGTGCACCTATCAATTTCTTATTCATAGGCACACAGTAAGAATCATGCAAATTGTGTGATTAGGGATAATAAAGGTAATTTAAAAAGGAGATTTTTCGAAAACAAAATAACCACCCTTGCTTTATAAAGCATTTCTCTCTCAACATATTTCAAAGTTGTAAGGGTGAGTAGCAGGGTTTCATTTAAACATTTTAAAGATTAATACTATTTAGGATAATCCTGACATTTTTTAACCAAAAATCTGAGTATATGATTGATTAAATAGGGAGAATCTAGGCTTTCTTAGGCTGTTACATTTTTTCTTTAAAAATAAATAAAATAAGGAAGCAGCAGAATTTTGGGAGTTTGAGTCTGACTTAAATCAGATTTAGAAGTTTAGAAGAAAAGAAAGGTTGGTGAGCATTTTTACCTAAACTATGGCATTAAGACCTATTAAAGGCAGCCTAATACCTTGATAGTGATACGCAAGTTTATATGGGGATTGGTTGAGCTGAATGTTATAAGTGTATGAACAATTCAACCCATTTTGTCTGAGATAATGGGATGGTCATAATTTTAATAATATGGTTAATGTACATGCTTGATAATACTCCTTTTAATATGCTCTCATTTTGTTATTTCCAGTTGAATTTAAACAACCTGATTGAGAAGTATTATAGTGATACCCTATGAATAAACCAACTGGAGCAAAATTCCCTCATGTCACCGCTATTAAAATTATATTTAGTGTAGAAGAGTGTATAGCTGCAAGGTCAGTGTCATAGCTTATGTGCTATATTCTAATAAATAGAAAATATGAGTGCAATGAAATTATCATGTGCTGAGCTCCTGATTTCCTTTGAAATTTCTTACAAATTATATATGTTGTGATTTTGATAAACTCGTAAAATATGTGAGGGTTAACCAAACCACAGATTAAAGGAAATTCGGCTTTATAGACACAATTATAATATCATGAGATTTTCTGTAAAGTATTTTGGCTATCATAAGGTAAAAACCGTCCATGTTTATGTGTGACATGGTCTTAGAGACACCTTTTCTTTTCAAAAGGATTTTAAATATAATAATCAAGCTGTTTGAGTTTTCTCACACCAACCCATGTCCAACCAAGAGTTTTTATTTTCATTCCCTAAAACTCTTAGGTACTCAAATTTTTATGAGCAGCCAAGTAGTTTAGGTTTTCATGGATGCATTTGGAGCTTTGGAGAGGAGCTGAAGTCAAAGACATATTTTCGTAGATTCTCATTTTCGATGTGCTACTGTGTTCTTATGTTATATGTGGTTCAGACAGGTTGTTTTAACCATCTAGGTTAATATTTGTTGTCTACTCAGATGATTGCATATGTATATTAAATAAAGGTTCTTTCAGTTTGTAAAGACATTTCATATATTATATGTTATCTGCTGCAATTGTAAGATTCTGTTCTATCTTATTCTTTAACGCCTAATGATTTGGTTTTCCGGCACTTGGAATTTCGGTGTGTTAATACAATAGATGTATTAGTATCGACTATGAGGGTCAAAAAATCGTATTGTTACATAACCAAAGAGTTTTCATATAATAATCTTATTAAATATGCTACTCAAACACACAAAAGTAGACACTAGTTAGAACAACATTCTCAATCTCCACTTCTCTTCAATATCCTACGATGATAGCCTACCCAGAAGAATAGAAGAGAACACACAAGCAACCTTAGTACCAACAACAAATAATGACCTAACTATCACTGACTAAAGCCTTGAATGTGTTGATATTGACTGACTGACTATTTCCATCCGACAAGGGATAATGGAAAACCCCAGTTCTAGTTAGACTACCACGTGTCGCATGGGCGTTTACCTTCTCAAGACAACTAGATCACTTCCCAAGTGATCCAGGGTACTCGGTCTCTCAGATCTTAACAAGCATTCCCACGATATCCGTACTTTGAGTACGCTAGAATCGTCGACCTACCAATGATTCCTTGGCATTTCCAGTCATATAAGTCATCCACGACTCCATATTTTAGCTCATATTTCACTCGAGTCGGTCCGTTATCTCGCAGCGTCATCCCACTTTGAGCTGCCAATCACTTTCGCCTTCGACTACTCTTTCCTGAGTTCACAATCGAAAAATTATCATCACTTTGACTATAACTTCCACCCTGTATATGTTATCGGCAAATAGAGGCCACTAACATGCTCTCAAAGACCACGACTTCTCACCCTAGGACCCCTGACACCCAACCATCAACCGTGATGGACCGGTACCGGTCCATCCCCTATGGGTCGGTATCAATCCATACACTTAGCCAATTTTTGGTTAAGTGTTGGACCACTTCATTCGCCACCTCGAATATATCCCTCCGGTCCATCTACATCTTGAGTCGCCTTTCCGAAGCTTTCCCTATCGTTCCACCGACGAGTATTTGAGCATTAGCATTTTGATCCATCTAATCATCATAAAACTTTATGCATGACCTGTTATTGACCACAATAAGCCACATATGAACTTTCATCGCTACTCGACCAACTGTGATGGATTTGTACAGGTCCTTAGCCTATGGACCAGTACTGGTCCATTCACTTAGTGTATTTTCCGATGAAAATTTCCAAGCACCATCCCGACGTCCTCTAGAGATCCTCCGCCAAGTTTCGTCTGAATCTGATCATTTGAACCTCTATTTTTCTCTATTCTTCGATTCTAAGCCCTATGACATACAATTTTGAACAATAAAATCATGCATAACATATAATTAAACCAGTCCTATAACAATTCATCCAATTTTAAATATGAACAGTCATATGAACCATACAAACATGATTCTCATCATAATCATCACAATTCTAGCATAATTTAACATTAGAAACACATAAAACATGATATATCTAGCAAATTACATGATATATGATCAAATTAGGTTATCCTAGGGCGCCAAGATCTAAATTAAACATGTATGATCCGGTTTTAGGTGAAATTAGCATATGAGGTTTTCGATTACCTAATTAACACCCGTAGTAAGTATGTGCGAGATCTCTATCACTCACCGAAACCTAGATACGATACAATAGTAATGAAATCAAGTACGGACAGCGAAGATACAACGAAAAAACACTTGAATTAAATACAAAACAGTGAGATCCGATCACCCTCGATATATATATCTTGCCTCTATATGCAATTTAGAACATTTGGGAGGGAAACTAGGGTTTGGGAAAATGGTTGAACAACAGATTCAGAGATGCTCAACCTAATGTACGGAATAAGGAAAAGAACTCTAATTCTCTCCTCAAACCGGTACTCATAATCATTGGTCATTCGACTAATGGTTTTACAAATTAGCCCATTAGCTGCTAATTAACCTGGCCAGTAGAAATAAGAACTTGAAGTAGCGATTTCTCTTGAACAGCTAAGCCAAATCTTTAATGTGACCACTATACGGAACTGCAAACCACAATCCATATCCAATGGGACTAATTACAACACTTGATTTGGTCGCAAAGAAAAGTTATAACTAAAACAGTAGGTTGTAGGGGTAAAATAGTTATAAAATGATTTGGTAAAAATCATGGACATGTCTCACATTTCAGGTTCTAACCCACAATAAGGCCCGAAATTGTAACAACTCATATATATATATATATATATATATATATATATATGCATATGTATGTATATAGTAGACTAGATGATTAAATAATAATAATAATGTATCATTTTAGACATATTTTTTGTATTTGGATCAGTGGATTTTGAATAACTGAAACATCTTACTTTATTATCATGTTATTCCATGCAAACGTAATTTTCTTATAGGAACCGACTACCCGTTTAGAGTGGCTTTAAGTTTCGATGGGCCTTTTATGAGTCAAAATTTAGGCCCACTCTAGGTGGGTTGGTACATAAATCAAATCCAGCCAAATACTCAAGGTGCTTCGATTCAGTAAACATAGCTCCCAAAATCGCATGTCTTCTACTCAACGCATCAGTCATTGCGTTTCCCTTTCCCGGAGTATAAGCTATACTAAAATCATATGGTGCTAGAAACTTTAACCATCTTTGCTATCGAAGATTCAGATCCTTTTGGAAGAAGAGGTGCTACAACGACTTATGATCCGTAAATAACACGAAACTAACTCCCAACCCTCCATATCTTTAGAGCAAAAACTATCACCGCTAACTCTAAGTCATAATTAGGGTAATTCCTTTCATGCAGCTTCAGTTGTTGACTAATATGAGCCACAATTTTGTCTCTTTGCATTAGCATTGCTCCTAGTTCGTTGCCACATGTGTCGGTATACACAACCACCGAATCATTTCCACTCAGAATAACCAATACATGATTACTCATCAATCTCTCTTTCAATACCATAAAAGTGTGTTTACACTTTGCATCATATGTGAAGACCTAATTCTTCTTTGTCAATCCAGTCAATGGTGCAGCTATCTTTGAAAAATCCTTGATAAACTGCCGTAATATCCAGCTAAACCAAGGAAACACCTAACATCACTCTTAGGTTAATCCCAATCCTGAATTGTTGCTACCTTAGATGGATCCACTACTATTCCTTGTCCTGATACGACATGACCCAAGAATTTCACTTCCTCCTTCAAGAAATGACACTTCGAAAACTTAGTTCTCAGTTGATGCTTTTGCAATATTTTCAATGCAATTCTCAAATGCATCATGTGCTCCTCCTCAGTCCTCGAGTAAACCAATATATTGTTCATGAACACAAGCACAAACTTTTTAACTGATCCCTGGAAACTCGATTCACAAGATCCATAAAACATGCTGGCATATTCGTCAATCCAAACGGCATCACCAGCCACTCATTAAATTCGGATAGTATCCAAAAAGTAGTCTTCGACACACTATCCCTAGCGACTCTCAGTTGGTGAAATCTCATCGCCAAATCCATTTAGGGAAACACTTTGGCTTTTATAGCTGATTAAATAAGTCATCGATTCTTGGCAATGGATACTTGTTCTAATTGGTCACCTTTTTAGTTCACGGTAATCTATACGTAACCTCAACGATCCATCGGCCTTTGTTGCAAACACAACCGGTTCACCTCACTTGGATACACTTCTCTGAATGAATCATATACTCAAAAGATCGTTCACTTTCACCCCTAACTCTCGTTGCTCTCTAGGCGCCATCCGCCTAAGAGGCATAACAATAGGTCTGGCTTCATCTACTAAATCAATTCGAAACTCAATTTCCTTTTGTGGCGGATGTCCTTTGACCTCGTCAATGGCATTGGAAAACATTCGAACGATCGACATCGGTAACAATCCTTCTCATGGAATCACAAATGAATATAAGAAACTAACCAGGACCTTATCCTCTCATAGACAGCATATCACAACTGTTTTCCCTTATACATTCTCAATTGTCACCTCGAGCCTCTCAAGATCCACTATAATTGCATATCTCTTGAGTCAGTCCATACCCAGAATAATCTCAAACCCAAAGAAGTTCAAAACAAAGCAATCACACATAAAAGAGCAATCATGACCCGATAAAACTAAACCACGACAAAATATACAGAGGCTAGAAGAACTCGCTACTCGGTTAGTCACAACAAATGGTCTATCAATAATCTTAGGTTCTAAACCTAGCTTGCAAACAAGCTCATTACAAATAAAAAAAAAGTGATGCTTTAGTATCAAACAAAACACTAACTAAAACACCCCTAAAAAGAGCATACCTTGAGGCACGACTACCTCACCTAGTTAAGTCGGAATGTGATAGGAAATCGGAAAAGCTTCCAAAACCAATGCCTCCACCAATTGTTTATCCTTAGGAAAATCTAGATAGTCCTTTTTCATGTGTCCAATCTTGTCATAACTAAAACACTTCATCTTCTTATGAACCTTGATATTCTCTAACAAGTGGCACATACTCTTACATATAGAGCAAACCAACTTGAGTTTCCTTTTCCTCTTTGTTGATTTTTCTTTCTCCTTTTTCCTTCTCCTTTTTCTTCGATTCTTCTGACTTTCATTGCTTTGTTGGGGCTTAGGTTCCTTTGTAGTGTCAATGGTATTACTTTCCATAGGAGACATATTTCCCTATCTTAAAGCCTTCCATTGAGCAGTATTGATAGTATCTTCCTCCCAACTCTTAACTTGATGCCGAAGTTGCTGCTAATTTGACCTTTTTCTCAATTATTCCCCTTCTTCTGGAAACCTTTTGCCGATCAGCAAAATCAACCCTAAGTGCCTGCACTGGAGTACCACCATCTACTGCCACCTCTTAAGTGGGTATCCTCCTTATGATTGCTGCCATTGGCCTCAAAAATAGCAAAAAAACCGGGTGTATCAACATCAGCTCCCAATTGACTAGCCTCGCTTGCCCCTTCAGTAGCATGCTTATCCCTAGCAGCATTCCTCAAATTTCGATGACTCATTCTTTATCTAAAAAAGATTGATCAGTCCACATCAAAGAAAGGTCGCAATGGTGCTCAAGTGCTTATTAATCTACTATACTATATATTATAATATAATAATAATCCAATATAAAATTACAAGTATATCTCTTGTATGCTTTTACGCTTCCGAACTTTAGGTAAAATCGATTAACCAAAGCTTTTGTACCAAGTTTGACGACCGCCCCATACCTCCTGCTCTAAACTACAAGAAACGTGCACTACATGACGTGTCAAGCCGATATGGGATGATCACCGAAGAAAGTAGATCGAAACAGAATCTGTAGTATAACTCATAATGCATGAATAATATATAATAATAACACATACAACAAAATACAATAGTAATGCATAAAAAGAAGGAAACCTCATCTCCATAAAATTTTACAATATCAAGTACAAAACATCTCAATAATTGAATATCTGAATGCATCAGGCCTCATCACATCCCTCACCAGAGTATATGACAAGCAAAATAGCAGAAATCGTCCAAATAGCTATATAGTAAGAACGCTAATATGACAACATCCAGCTCGTCATCGCACAACATCATTGTCACAATATTTTACCTGTACTCAGTCTGCTCATAAGCAAGTCGATGAGCACCTGACGATGATAAGAGAAAACATAAAACTGAAGTATAATACTAGTCCAGTATAAGCGATAAAAGCCTATCAACAGCAACATAGGTGTTAACGATGTTTTTCGTTAACACAGGAGATAGGTTTATGGAAGTGGGCCTAAAGGAAAAATAGGGCTATTTAGCTTCTACAAGCTTGAGTTTTTTCACTGTTTCCTAGATGTCAAGGTCTAAGTCCGAAAGAATAGTTACTCTTCCCTCAGGAGGTGAGTATCACGCTTAAGCGACTTAGGATCCAATAGTTATCTTAGGACAGGGGATCCCTAAGCACAACACTCAGTAGAAGGCTAATTGGCTTGTAGGAAGAGATTTCACAATAACTTTGCAGAAGGGTCTAGGCTTAAGTAGGAGCTCGTGACCATGTAGAAAGTATATAGCATGTTGTATAGGAGACAACAAAGAAATCACATAAGAAACTCATAAGAAAATATGCTAAGTATTGATCCGCTCTTTACTGATCCTTGATTCGGAGTACATAAGTGATTACAATAGAAAATCCCCAAATTGATTTTGAAATTAGGGTTTACTCTAGAGGAAAAGAGTACATGAACGAGGAATGATAAAATAGCCCCCAAAATGAGACCCCTGGGGTCTTATTTACAAAGAAATCAGGGCCCCTATTTTGTTATTGGGCCAGCAGAAGCCCCTGTCGGCCGCTTTTCCCTTCGGTTCTAGTTGCTTTGGCTCTCGGCCGCTCTCTTGGCTTTGCTTAATGCTTTTAAGGTTTCGGTTTTGGCACTTGGAAATATGGTCTCGACCTTTGGAGCTCCTTTTTGATGTCATGTATATCTTCTTTGTATCGATACCAAGCCTGTTAGTATGGATAGCTTGAGGAAGGCTTTAGGCTTTCAGATATAGGATTTTCGATCTTGTTGTTAATTTTTTGTGGAACTTGCCTTCATGATTTAAGTGGATGGTTGTCGGGTCCGCCACCCCTGTCTTTATCGACACTAAGTAGATCAGTGTGGATAGCTTCTCTCTTCGAGGTTCCAGCTTGCCTTCCGATAGATTCCAGAAGTGTATCTCGGCTTCCCGGAGGGTTTCTTTGGGTGCTTTATTAGTTGTTTGTTGAAGTGGTCTCTCGGTGATCATCAAATGGGGATCTCGGTAGCCAATTACCGGATGATTTCCTTATGCTTCAAATTCTGTGCTTTTGATGCTTTCGTCTCTCAATGCATCAGTATTAAGCAAGTTAATACTGATTTCCCTTTCGTCCTTCTAGGTCTTGATCTGTAGGATTCCTGGTCTTTCTCTTCACTGGCTTCCAGTTTTGGGTGACCCTTCGTTATCTATCCTTCGTGTCGGAGTTGCCCTGCCACTATCCTTTATTTGTATTGGTTTTGAATTCTTTTCCTTAATGATGGTGTCAGTGGCTTGGCTTTCGGGTTGTTCCCTTATGCTCTCAGTTTTACCTTGTGCCTAATTCTTGCTTACGGATTATTTTTCTATGCTTGTGATGTTCTGATACCCCTTCACTGATAGCTTACCTCAGTGTGAATTTTGGTAATAACATCCCCCCCCCTTGTGAAGGGGTATTTTCGACTTATCCCTATCTCTTGGCATTCTTCTATCAGACCCGTTGATGAATTTCTATCTGAACGACTTAGATTTACAGGATTATTTGATATAAATATTTTCCCTTCTTCGTCCCTATCCCTTTACATGCAAATCAAGTGCTCGAGCCAAATTACTATCTTTCAAGAACTATTCAATTTTTCCAGAATTTAAAATTCGATTCTTAGTAAGCATCTCTATTACAATAATAAGTAGAGATCTAAATTATGCATTTAAATTGATTAGGAAATCGATCAAGATTTTAAGTGCTTAATGCAAATTAAACAATGATGATAGCTTGAACAATAATTAATGGTCGATATGATAGGTCACCTATTTAATGCATTACTCTAGGGGGTTTGATACATAAAGCTTATTATGTAAAAGGTTAATCTTAACATGATGTAAGATGCCATGCTTCCAGTGCAAGTTAATTCAATTACCATTACTACTGATTTAATTTGTTTCCGATTTTGTCGACACCGACATTTGTACTTATTAGCTCCCATCTCAGGGTTGTCAGTAAAGTCCATAAGCTTAACATTTAAGACATTTTGATCTTGATTTGACTCGTACCGGGTCTTGAGGACCAACTAGGCTTTCGGCGACAATGTTGAATTATTTGGTCTCGGTTGAGCCACCGTTAGACATCATTGATAGTTTTCTTTTTCTAGCGTCTGCCTTTTGTCCTTTGAATTTTGATGTCAGAATAACTCATTTTATTATCACCAAAAGCCTAATTGTTTCTAAGTGAATGCAAATTATATGTAAACCCTTTCAAGATTAACACTTAAGATCAATTTGCTATATAACAAATTAAACCCTTGATATTAACAAGTTGTTCTACTGTGTTGATCTGTTTATGGATGCTATATGCACATTTATGTAAAATGAATGTAGTGCTAATCATATATGTTATGAAATGATATCACCTGGCAACATTATGTCTAGTAGAAAGAGCCCCGTCAAACCAAAGGCCAAGGGTTCCAATACTCCACGAGCCAAGAAGGAATTCGCTTTAAAGTCTTCTTTAATCACTTCTCAAGACAAGGTGAAGACCATTCTTGAATATATGGCTTAGATGCCATTTGCGGCTTCTGCACGAGATTCCATTCAAAACCCTCCAGAAGGGTACTTCGCATACTCAGTGATCCATATCTGGCATGGAGGTTTCCTTTTCCACACGTCATATTCAGGCTTTTGTGTGATCTGGGAGTTGCTCCTATCCAAATCTCACCTAACACCTTACCCTGCTCTTATGCTTAGAAGTTCTGGCACTTGCATCGGATCAAATCTCTCTTAGCCCCGAACTTGTTCGTCACATGATTCGATTCTCTAAAAGCGCAGAGTTGCCTATCTGGCGTGCCAATCCCATAAAAAGGCTGATAAGTGATAGCATTAGCAAAACTAATCCGTGGGAAGACAAATTCTTTTACACTAGGTGTCGTCCTGGTATATCAGGGAAGTTTGTTGAACTTGGTAAGTTTCTTATCTACTAGAAGCTATTATATTATCTTCATATTTCTTGTTTAGCCTTTGCTTTTATATAGATCCCCCTTCCAAAAATATAACTATTTCAGAAGAGGATACTCGGATTGTTGAAGCTATTTTCAAAGCACTAAAGGATTTTAGACGTCGGTCGTCTCTCCTTACTGTTGACATGCTTCGTCAATATAGCCTTCTTCCTCCGGGGAAAAAACTTTTGGGACATCCACCCATTCAGTTTTCTACGCTAAGGGTTTGTCGCTGAATTAAAATGCGTTCAATGAAGCATCTCCTATATTTTCAGGTGTTTAAAACAAAAACGCACTTCCGTTTGGGCAACATTTTTCACTTTTACCTATTTGTCTTCTTGTTCCTAGCTTTCTGACATAGCTATTTTTGTTTAGGATCCACGGTTTCTAAGAGTATCTCCGATCTTGATGCTTTTGTTCAGTCTGATGTTGAAGCTTTGAAGAGGCTTGCCGATTCCGATATTGAGTCATCGCCAAAAGACTAAAGCATGACAAGTCAGCCCATTTTTCTGAGGATGTTGTCGCCATAACAAGAACACAGACAATTTCTGACCCTGCTGCTTCCAATGCTGATAAGTTTATTGACATTGACACTTCCCCCGACATTTCCCCAAGAAACCAAACTGTGAGGGTTCCATGCCACCTGGCTTTTTTAGGGAACTCGATGTTAGAAAGCACAGTCCATTCACCACTTCCTCTTCCCAACGTGGTCTTTTTCCTATTCTGCCATCATAGGCTTTAGATTTTGGTTGGCTTGTGAATCTTGCTCTTTCATTTGCCGAAGTTGCTAACATTTCACAGTCTTCCTTGTCTTTGGACTCATAGGATTTTTATCAACGACTAATTAAGGACCAACTTTTGGTATTAGCTTGCTCTCTTTAGCTTCTCTTTCATTACGCTATCTTCATGCATAACTCAGTTTGTTCTATTTCTTATCTTTTAGGTGATGAATGGTTGGTTCTTGTCTAGGAGAATGGCCTTTTCATCTTCTGCTGAGATTACTGCTCTTAGGGAGGAAGATAAGGATTTGAAGGATAAGGTTGATATCCTATCACGGGAGAAAAAAGAGAGCGATAGTGAATACAGGAGATTGAAGGCCTTGTTAGAGGAGGAGGTTAAAGACATATTGTCGAAGCAGGTTGAGGATCTCAAGAATGAGAAAACAGGGATAGCAATCGACCATGCCGTCGAACTGGATAGGATGAACAACAAGCTTTCTACTGCGAAGCAAATAATTTACGAAACCATTGATAGGATATCTGACTTCCTGAAAGTTTACCTTCATGATATTGCCATAGAGTACTTCGAAGACGCCTTCTTCCACGCCTTTTCCGATAACCATAAAAAGTTTCCAGGAATTGATTTCACTTCAATGCATCCCTCCATTAGGAGTAGAGTTTTGGAAAGGATCAAGAGGGTTAATCGAGAAGGTAAAGTTCCTCCGAAGGACAAGATAAAACCCGAGTCTTTTCTGTTCATTGAGGAGCCTCCTGAGGATTCTGACAATGAGGAAGAAGAAGACACAATTGTTGATGGAGGGACAGAAGGAGATGGGAGCCAGCGAGACGAGTCTGGCAGTGACGTGGAGATTCTTCTTCTGATACTACAGGGATACCCGATTCTGAGGAGATCACTACTAATTCCTTGAACAACTCGCCTTCTCGAGGCCAATTGACGCTCCTTCTAAGAAGGGTGATTCTTCAAAACCAAAGGGTAAAGAAATTTCTACTCGATTTGACGTCCCTGCCACACAGGTATGGCTTTCACTCTTGAAATGTTTTCTTCGCTCTTGAATTTGTATCAATAATTAGCTTCCTAATATTGGAGCAGCCCCTAGCTTCCCCAAAGGTATAAGTAGTAATGCTTTATATCCATCGCCGGTGGCTACAAAGGACTTTCACAGGGCTTGCTTCATAAATCTGCGGAAATCCATCTAGCAGAAAGGCTTAGATGTTTCTTCATATGATACTTTTAATTTCTTCGTAATTTGTGGTTTAATTTTATAACATTTATGATCAGTTGTGTTGTACTGTATTGATATATAATGTGGATGGTATGTGCACTGACTAGTAGATTTGTGCTATCACGATCTTGTGGTTGTGTGTGTATGTTGAAACAATTCAAGACTTGTATGGTAGGAATTTACGTGTTTATTTTCCTTTGATATGCATGATATTCTCGGCATCAATGTTTGGCAATTAGATCTTATACATCATTACACCTTATCTCTTCTATGAGTAGGAGGACCAATTCCAGACCTCCCTTCTCAATTCAAGGAAGAACCACTGACAATGACAGGGTGCGAAGACATTTTCGAGGGTTCACCCCCCTTCGAGGTGGAAAAGGATGCACTATCTCCAAAAGATAACAATCGAGAACCTTACATAATAGGTATCCTTTCTGGAGAACCAACTCAAAGAGAAGGATAAAACCATTAATGAGTTGAAATGCCACCTAGAAGTTGGCGTTTCTACTAGTTCAGATGCAGAGATCGGTAGGTAGCTTCATCAGATCGATGAGTTAGAGACTGAATTGAAGCAAAGGCATGTTACGCATCCCTAGAATTTGCTTTACAGAATCCCGACCCGGATTAGCTGGTTTGATTATTGCAAAACTCCTTTTGTGTGCCAGATGTGATATAATGCTTGTGTGTCTGAAGTGTAAAACTTCTAACTTGGTAGTAATGTGTATGCAGTGACTTGTAAGGCAGCTTTATAAACAAGTCTGTAAATTGTGTGGATATCACCTGATGTGTGATATTCTTTCTTAGCTAGGAGCGCGTCCTCTTTCAGAGCCTTGTTGTAATATTCTGTACAAACTTAACACACTCTATAGGTGTCACTTTGTAGGACATATATGATGCACTGCCTGCTTTTTGTCAAAGTTGTTAGCATTATAATAACAAACGTATGATAGGTCAATAAACCTATTTACATTTCCTGCGTTAGTAAAGGCTATCAGTGTAATAGGTATTTTCAAAAAGTTTACCCTCCGCCGGATTTTTAAAGAAAGGCATAACCCTTGTTATAAGGTTTTATTATGAAGGTTTGAGATATCTACTTTAGCTCTCCCTTTAGCTTATGTTCTAGTGTAATGTAGCTATTTTGTATCATATAGGCAATTGGTATAATAAATAATGACTTAATGTACATATGAATTAAGAAAAACTCCCTGAGCAGGATTGACGATCCTTGTCCTCATTCGAAGGCTTTTGAGCAGTAGATCTATGTCATCCACATGGGCATTGGTGGTTGAACCTTTCCTTTGGGATTAAAAACTTGAATCTTACGACCCATATTAGGGTATTTAAATGCAGCATTCCATAAATTCCCCTTTGATCATGACTGAAACCTTAGCCTAATTTAGGTTCCAAAATTAATGGTATGAAACTAGATATTTGCTTCTGTCATTTAGGAATCTTGAGCATATCCCAAATTCAGGTTATTTAGAAGACCAGAAATCCTTTCTTGGCATAGTGGAAATCCCAAATCAACCCAAATTTGGTATTTAGAAAGATAGATACCAGAAACTTCTTTCTGGTAATAATAGAAATCCTGAACAAACCCAAATTCGGGTATTTAGGATGAGAGATCACAACCCTTTTTTCGATAATTAGTGAAATCTCGAACCAACCCAAATTTGGGTGTTTAGAGATAAAAGACCATAAATCCACTTCTGGTTTTAATAGAAGTCTTGAACCAACCCTCATTTGGGTATTAAAGATTGAAGACCAAAAATTCACTTTAGATTTTAATAGAAGTTACCACTTTTTGGGTTTTATTGTCAGAGAAGCAGAGGATGTACATGCTTCTTAAACCACTCCAAGGGCTTTTTATTGTCAAACCAGAGGATGTACGTGCTTTGTTGGCCACTCTCTGGGCCTGTGCATCCGGTGCGCTTGGCTAGCTTATCCACAAGCAGGACCCAAGGACTTACCCAACCTCCTTCCAGGAGGCGCCTTATCCTTACCATTGTCGGTGATGATATGGTCTTAGACGCTTAAACCTGGCCATCACAGACGTGGAATTAAGTCTTACTCTTTTGATGTTCTACCCTGGCCATCGTTGGCGGCGATAGAGGCTTACACTCCACCCCCCCCCCCCCACCGAGGATGCCTTTTCCTGGCCATTGTAGGCGATGATAAGGGTTTGCGCTCCCTTCTATAGGTAACGCAGAACATAAGCAGAGGTAGGATGTCCTTAGTTCATAACATAGGCGGGGCGTACTCTTATGCGAGTAGATCCAGGCGTGCTAATTAGATGCTCCATCACGACCATTGTTGGTGTGGGTCGGAGGCTTAGCTTTTGATGCTTTAACCTGACCCTTTCTGTTTTGGACGCGGAGAAAGGCTTACATGTCACCCCCTCCCCCCTCTAGGGGGTGCCTTGCCCTGGCCAACTCGGCGGTAACAAAGGTTTTCATCCCTTTGTGATCTAACCCACCTTTAGTTATTTCGAGTTCTTAAGAGGGTTTCTGTACCCTTAGTCGTAGACAATCCTTTTCCTAAGGACCTTTATTGGACTTAGTTTATCTTTTTACGAAGTCTTCTAACTGGCCTTGATTGATGAACTTGATGATCGTCTCTTTAAGGATTCTGCAGTGGTTAGTTTCGTGCCCATTCATCATGTGATAGTGACAGTAAGGCATTCCCAATTTCCTTCTGTACTTGGGCTTCTTCTTTGTGGATGGCCAATAGTTGAGTTCATATCTGGTCAGGAAATAAATGTTTTCCATCGAAGAGGTAAGGTTGCATCCTTTATATAAAATCCTTTTCTTTTCGTTGGAACTTAGCCCTTTTTGTTATTGAATTCCACTGCTCCATCTATATCCTTGTTTCTTCTTTTCAAGGTGTTATGAGATTGAAACACCATCCTTTTAGTCCATTTGGAAGGAAAGTGGTTAAAATTCTTCATTATTTCCCATTTTAATACCATTCCTTTGATTTGCTTGTGGATAATGATCCTTATATGAGAGAAGGGGTTACATTACTTTGACGTAGAACCACTTAGAGGGAAGGTTGGAGTTTGTCTTATGCAGGAAAGGTTGTCACTCCAATAGTCAGAATCATATTGCTCCATGCTCCCTTTCCATTTGATTATTCGCAGTGCTTCCATTCTTAAACTTTGTTCTTCCGTCACTCTTGGGTCAATGGTATCTGACATATCCATTTGAGATCGACAGATTCTTCTTGAGACCTTTTGCCCATATTCTTGCTTCTTTAAAGCTTAGTCCAATCGGGGATGGAAAAACACAATTGATATGTGGTAAAGTTAACCACAACATCAGAGGTTCAAGCCCTCCTTTTAGCGCCAAAATGTTAACGATATTTTTCATTAACATCGGAGATAGGTCTATGTAAGTGGACCTAATGGGAAAATAAGACTATTTAGCTTCTGCAAGCTTGAGTTAGTTGAAACACCCCACCTCCGTTAAGGTCACTCACAAAGGGAATGCCTTAATTTTGGTGGAGGTTTATAAGTAAAAGACACAGATAAAACACAAGACAGATATAAACACATATAAATAAGCAGCGGAAAAAAAACAACAGACTTTTATTATCATAAATACGTGTTTATACAGAACATTTCCAACATTGTCTCAAAACAAACTTCCAATTATTGCAACCATAATACTGTCTTGATTTTAAAAGTTAAAGAAGCATGAAACATAAATAAAGCTGCATAATCCCCATAAATGATATCCAAAGCCATGGTCCAAATGAAAGAAATCCAAGCAATACATTCTCTCTCTTCAAGCTGGATGAAAAACTAAGCTGCGGTGTTTCCTCCCTGTGGACCTGGGGGGGAACGGAAGAAAAGAAGACGAAAGGAAAATGGGTCAGACATAAGTCTGGTAAGTCTAACTATATTCCTAGAATGTTAATAATAAAAAGATCATGACTTGCATAAAGTGAGAACAGGACGATATCAGGATAATAGACTATCCTAGAACTAGATAAGGTGTCCTAAAACGAACATCCCTTCGCACCCTATTTTAAATCTCTATCTCTGCACCTACTAATTCTTATACCAACAGGCACCCCGTGATTGGGGTGAAGTGATCCCTTTCTCTTTCTTTAAAAGATCGGCTCCTACTCGTATATTCACATGTGTCCTACGGCCCTATATGGTAGATACCTATGCTAGTCCCACCATGGGGTGTATCAAGTCCCATGGTGGCGGCCCCGACACAATTCAAGTGTAACACCCCACCTCCGTTAAGGTCAGTCACAAAGGGAATGCCTTAACTTTGGTGGAGCATTTTAGTAAACAGAACAGAAACTTACAAGACAGATAAAACAGTACTTGAAAAATTTTAACTTTATTACAGCGGAAACAGAAATTAATATGTTTACATCCTTTCAATTTCAGAATTCAAGTACAAAATATCAGTCTTGTACAAAAGCCTTCAAAACGCATAGTTTAAAATCATAATCCCCATGGAACAGAAGCTATACAGAGCCAAGCCATACTTTAAGCACTTCAAGCAAAGAGAAGTCCGGACCAAGCTAAAGTATTTCCCTCCTTGGATAACCTGGGGGGAAACGGAAGAAAGGAGGCGAAACAACAAGGGTCAGACAAAAAGTCTGGCAAGTCCAGTGACTTTCAGCATATGAACAGATAATAAGAATATGATATGAACATAAAACTGGATGTGAGATAACTATAACAGGTGTAGCAGATATAACAGAAAAACAGAATGATATAAACTATTGTTTTACACTTCTCTGCACTAATACTAGTATAGCAGAATTAGGTGTCTCCCTAATGTCTAAATTGAAGCAGGAACGGGTACAGAATACTTTAACAGAAACAGAATGCTAATAATGGGCCTTTACTACCCGATCAGAAACAGACAGAAGCGGAAACAGATTTATCTCTACGGAAACAGAATGTGGAATTAGGTGTACACTAGTAATGGGTCTTTACCACCCGAACAGACGGTACCACACAGAAACAGACAGGTGTTACCACCCAACAGAAACAGACGGTACCAACAGAAACAAACAGAACTAAGCGTACCCTAAAACCCTACCCCAAACGATCGGCTCCCTAATACATAAATATCCTGTGTCGGCCCCACAATAGGGTGTATCACTCCCTAAAGTGACAACCAATTGGCACAGACCTATTTACAGATGTCACGGCGTCTTACATCCCCAGAGGCAGACCGGGATCCATGCACGCACATGACCCGGTTGGAACGCACCATCAACACCCCTCGCCATTATCAGAATGAACCACTTATAATTAGTTCAGTAAGCGTGCCCGGACCCTACCTACTGTTGGGTCAAAGTTTTGATACCAGAAAGGGTTACTGACTAATATGGGTCCCAAACAACAGATGACACAAGTAATTCCCCTCCTAACCTTGTGTCCCCAGACTAACAGATCTCAGATTAACTTGTTTACAAGTTTAGGCATACAGAATTTAGATTTACTAGTTCACAGATTAAGTTAACAAGTTTTCAGACTAACAGATCAGATGTACAGATTTTCCAGATTTGTCTAACTTTGTATTGGGCCTACAGATTCATGGACGGGTTTACTACACCTATTAATCCAGTTGGTTTAACCCTATTTTCACCAATACGTTTTAGACGTCATTCTTATCTTAGATTTGCATTAATTAATTATTAATGCCCAGACCTCTCACATTAGGTTGCTAGCTTGTGGCCGCTGGATGGGCCGGGCGGTTCCGGGCAGACTTCTGCCACAAGCCAGACCTAACCTCGTGTCTTAAGCAGGCTATGACTAACTTCTCACATTAGAACCTATTGTTTGCGGCTACTGGATGTGTCGGGCGGTTCCGAGCAGAATTACGCCGCAAACTCATTCTAACCTCGAGTTAGCCATGTTTATCTTTGCGGCCAATTAATTAATAATTTACCGTTTATGCGCACGCCCAATATATATACCAATTCAGATTATATCAATAACAGGATCATTATATCAACACAGCAGATAACAGACTTTAGCAGATAACAGATTTTATATGACTTAACGGATTTAACAGATTTAGCAACTTAGCAGATTTTGGCATATAACAGGTTAGGCATTTCAACCGACAAATTTAACAGATTAGGCATTTCAATCTAATTAGCAGTCTAGGCAATATAACAAAACTAGCAGTTTAGGCAACTTGGCAAATTAGCAGATTTAGCAAATTTAATATTTCTAAAGGTTCTATTTACATGCCTTGCCTAAACATAAATTAGGCCTAAGTTTATATGCCTAAATAATGTCATGATTCACAATATGATCATATACTTCCATGTTTGCATATATTTACATAGCGCAGAATATGGACATAATTTACCTTATAACATATGTTCCAATTTTTGTTAAACTAGCATTTTACAGCAGATTCACATATAAATTATACCAAATATAACCATTAATTCCAATGCATGCCATATATCCAAAAATCCCTATTTAGGTGTAATCACAATAATAGATATCCTAATTAATGTAAATCTTTTACACCTAAGCTTCCATATCTTCTTCTTTTTAAGTCATGAATCATTATGCAAACTATATCCAACAATCTAAATCTTTAAATCATATCTTCTAAAAATCAAATCTTGACTTTTATATGCATTTTGTCCAAAGTCTCAAATCATATGTAGTCTTACAGTGGTTCCTCTTCTTCTTTTATCACAGAATATGCATGGGTCTAAAACTAGTTTATAACATATGCTTATTTTTCTAATTAATTACAGATCTAAATAACATATGTTCATTTCTCTAATTAGTTACAACATACTCTACACATGCAATATATAAATTACATGTTCATAGCCAAATTTATGCATCCAATCCCAAGTCACATGTCCAACATATTTTATGCTTCAGATCTAAAGTCATACGTTCAATTCAGTCTTGTCAAATTTCGCATCATTCATTAATTGTCCCAAATTTTGCGTTCATACGTTAATCTCTTTATGAGATTGGGCACAGGCTCGTGGTAGCCTGGCTATAGAAACAGAAAAGAAGAAAGGAATACAGAACAGTCACAGAAAACAGATCCAACAGAAGTGAATATATATACAACCTCAAACTCAGTTTTAAATGCATATCAAAATTATAATTAACGTTTATAGCGGAGAATAACTGTACTTGCCTTGATTGGATTAAAGAAAGAACTTTAACTTGTTGTAGAATCCTTGCAGAAACTTTAATCTCTAGTTTGAATTGAGTTGCTTAGGCTGATGTTGATTATCTTCTAGTTTTAATTCCAGCAGAGCAGCGAAGCCATTTTTATTTTTTTATTAGAAGAAGAGAGCAATGGAGGCTAGAGAATTGTGTAAGAAACCTAGGTAGAGTCTAGGGTCATTTTATAGAGTTTATGAACTGATTAGGACCATCGATGTTGCTTGGATTGATCGTAGCCATTCATTCGAAAGAGAGACCAATTAGAGCCTGCCACCTAGCCCTAATGACAAAGCATGCTTCTGGAAATCGACCAACATAGACTAGGCCAGCCAGGGTGGACTGGGTTCGACCTGGGTCTGGACCAGGTCGACAGCCCTGTCGACCTGGCTAGACCAGGTCGACAGCCCAGTCGACCTGGGTGTCTTAGGCGGGACTTTTCCCGCCCTGGCCAATTGGGCCCGATTTTTAATTTTAAACTTGATTCAGAAACTTCCGGAGGCTATATCTTCTTCATACGGACTCCGTTTTTCGAAAACTCGGACTCTATTTCGCGTATTTTTCCGAGACGAACGCAATGGCGTATCCCGTTTCCCTTAGTTCTTTGATTTCAAATTAATTATACTTTAATTTGTTAATTCCACAGTTATAGAATACACGGGGTGTTACATTCTCCCCCACTTAAAAGGATTTCGTCCCCGAAATCTTCAAGTTAAGAAGAGTGTGTCCTACCATCTAATCATCCATCTACTCAACCATCATCCACAAGCATCCATTGTCCTTAGAAAACTTCTAATGTTGTATGAACATATGCAAAAGTGTGTGTATATGTTCCTTATCTAATGCAAAGATCAGGCGGTCTACTGATTCAGTTGACCTCCTTAATGCGAATTATGTCAGTGCCATGAGTCCAACATGTATGCAATAGAATTCTGATGATATATATTATTTCTATATGAGTGAACAACCATTCACTCAAATGCAACATCCATGTGCTGAATCAACCATTTTGCATCCACAAAAATTGAAAAATGCTCACCCATCCATATGCAGTATGAGAGTGTTTTCGAGCCGATCTAGTGCCTAGTGTGTGTATATGCATCCACGGGCAACCACTAGCAACCACTTGCATCCACTTGCAACCATCAAACATAACATGTCTCAAACACATGTTTACACCCATTAGTTTCTACCTAAAGTTCGAAGATTCAATCGAATGATGGAAGCGAGTACAGATAGAACGAAAATTTGGTTCCCATTAGACATGGGTCCTAAGTATCGGCCCCAAAGACCGAAACCAACATCAAATTGATACCCCACGAAAACTCAGAATGTATGCGTCATACTTGAAGCCTAACACAGATATCCCTCAAACCCCAGTCTCAAACAGATAATCCATAACCCTTATGGGTCTGAGTCTATAGCGGAATTCAGAAATAATACTAGCATTAAAGTGCAGAGTATCGATTACAAAATCAAAATACCAAAATCAGAAAAGTCACAATCAGATAAAGAAATTAAACCTACTATAGAAATTTTCCTATTTCTATCCTAGCCACTAGCCTCAAGAGTGTTTGCCTGCCCTCCTTGTCCTCGTCTCTTCGGGCAGTCCCCAGTGAAGTGTCCCATCTCCCCACAGTTGAAGCAAGCGCCCTTCCTTTTTCTGCAATCCTTGTTCAGATGAGTTGAGCTCCCACACGTAAAGCACTTTTTCCCCTTCTTATCTTCAGACTTCTCATCCTTTTTGGGCCCCGCTTTCTTATTCTATGGTTCTTCCTTCTTTGTCTCTTTCGGGCCCTTGTCTTCCTCGTGCAGTAGTGCCATATCCACCAATTTCTCGTAAGTTGCTCCCATGGGTACATGGGTCATGGCTAGGCTGTGTAGTGGCTCATTCAATCCTTTAACAAAGCGGAGAGCCTTTTTATGCTGAGTGTTGACTAAATCCAATCTGAATCTTGCTAGTTGGTTGAACTGGTTGACGTATTCCTTGACCGTCATACTTCCTTGCTTAAGAGACAATAACTTTTCCAATTGTAAACTTCGTTCAGCTTGCGAGTGGAATTTTGTCTCAAACCTTGTTCTGAAATCCATCCATGTCTCAACCGGCCTCTCGGCGTTAGTGACTTCCCACCAGTAGGAAGCTTCGTCTTTGAGCAGCCATACTGCCAACTGTACCTTCTGCCTATCGTCCACCTCGAAGATAACGAATAGATCCTCAGTTTCTTTGAGCCAATTCCTTGCTTCTACGAATGATTCAGTTCCTTTGAAATCCTTCCCACCCATGGCCCTAAAATCTCTACAGATCTTTGAGAAAGCAATTGCACGAGGAGGGGGTGGAGGAGGGGGATCATTTGCTGGACCTGCAGCGGCGGTCCTAGCCTCAAGATATTGACGAAACCAACCGGGTACATGGACACCCTCTGGTATCTCAGATGCTTCAGACATGCTGAAACGAAAAAGGGAAGGTTCAATACAAAAAGGACTGAAAGAAAGATATATGGCTCTTGGGGATCATGTTTTTCAAAATAAGCTTTAATTTTGAAAATACTTCATTTTAAAACCTTTTTGAAAATAGTTTTCAAAAACTTTTATCTAATCTGGTAACCTTTAGCTCTGATACCAAGTGTAACACCCCACCTCCGTTAAGGTCACTCACAAAGGGAATGCCTTAACTTTGGTGGAGCATTTTAGTAAACAGAACAGAAACTTACAAGACAGATAAAACAGTACTTGAAAATTTTTAACTTTATTACAGCGGAAACAGAAATTAATATGTTTACATCCTTTCAATTTCAGAATTCAAGTACAAAATATCAGTCTTGTACAAAAGCCTTCAAAACGCATAGTTTAAAATCATAATCCCCATGGAACGGAAGCTATATAGAGCCAAGCCATACTTTAAGCACTTCAAGCAAAGAGAAGTCCGGACCAAGCTAAAGTATTTCCCTCCTTGGATAACCTGGGGGGGAAACGGAAGAAAGGAGGCGAAACAACAAGGGTCAGACAAAAAGTCTGGCAAGTCCAGTGACTTTCAGCATATGAACAGATAATAATAATATGATATGAACATAAAACTGGATGTGAGATAACTATAACAGGTGTAGCAGATATAACAGAAAAACAGAATGATATAAACTATTTTTTTACACTTCTCTGCACTAATACTAGTATAGCAGAATTAGGTGTCTCCCTAATGTCTAAATTGAAGCAGGAACGGGTACAGAATACTTTAACAGAAACAGAATGCTAATAATGGGCCTTTACTACCCGATCAGAAACAGACAGAAGCGGAAACAGATTTATCTCTACGGAAACAGAATGTGGAATTAGGTGTACACTAGTAATGGGTCTTTACCACCCGAACAGACGGTACCACGCAGAAACAGACAGGTGTTACCACCCAACAGAAACAGACGGTACCAACAGAAACAAACAGAACTAAGCGTACCCTAAAACCCTACCCCAAACGATCGGCTCCCTAATACATAAATATCCTGTGTCGGCCCCACAATAGGGTGTATCACTCCCTAAAGTGACAACCAATTGGCACAGACCTATTTACAGATGTCACGGCGTCTTACATCCCCAGAGGCAGACCGGGATCCATGCACGCACATGACCCGGTTGGAACGCACCATCAACACCCCTCGCCATTATCAGAATGAACCACTTATAATTAGTTCAGTAAGCGTGCCCGGACCCTACCTACTGTTGGGTCAAAGTTTTGATACCAGAAAGGGTTACTGACTAATATGGGTCCCAAACAACAGATGACACAAGTAATTCCCCTCCTAACCTTGTGTCCCCAGACTAACAGATCTCAGATTAACTTGTTTACAAGTTTAGGCATACAGAATTTAGATTTACTAGTTCACAGATTAAGTTAACAAGTTTTCAGACTAACAGATCAGATGTACAGATTTTCCAGATTTGTCTAACTTTGTATTGGGCCTACAGATTCATGGACGGGTTTACTACACCTATTAATCCAGTTGGTTTAACCCTATTTTCCCCAATACGTTTTAGACGTCATTCTTATCTTAGATTTGCATTAATTAATTATTAATGCCCAGACCTCTCACATTAGGTTGCTAGCTTGTGGCCGCTGGATGGGCCGGGCGGTTCCGGGCAGACTTCTGCCACAAGCCAGACCTAACCTCGTGTCTTAAGCAGGCTATGACTAACTTCTCACATTAGAACCTATTGTTTGCGGCTACTGGATGTGCCGGGCGGTTCCGGGCAGAATTACGCCGCAAACTCATTCTAACCTCGAGTTAGCCATGTTTATCTTTGCGGCCAATTAATTAATAATTTACCGTTTATGCGCACGCCCAATATATATACCAATTCAGATTATATCAATAACAGGATCATTATATCAACACAGCAGATAACAGACTTTAGCAGATAACAGATTTTATATGACTTAACGGATTTAACAGATTTAGCAACTTAGTAGATTTTGGCATATAACAGGTTAGGCATTTCAACCGACAAATTTAACAGATTAGGCATTTCAATCTAATTAGCAGTCTAGGCAATATAACAAAACTAGCAGTTTAGGCAACTTGGCAAATTAGCAGATTTAGCAAATTTAATATTTCTAAAGGTTCTATTTACATGCCTTGCCTAAACATAAATTAGGCCTAAGTTCATATGCCTAAATAATGTCATGATTCACAATATGATCATATACTTCCATGTTTGCATATATTTACATAGCGCAGAATATGGACATAATTTACCTTATAACATATGTTCCAATTTTTGTTAAACTAGCATTTTACAGCAGATTCACATATAAATTATACCAAATATAACCATTAATTCCAATGCATGCCATATATCCAAAAATCCCTATTTAGGTGTAATCACAATAATAGATATCCTAATTAATGTAAATCTTTTACACCTAAGCTTCCATATCTTCTTCTTTTTAAGTCATGAATCATTATGCAAACTATACCCAACAATCTAAATCTTTAAATCATATCTTCTAAAAATCAAATCTTGACTTTTATATGCATTTTGTCCAAAGTCTCAAATCATATGTAGTCTTACAGTGGTTCCTCTTCTTCTTTTATCACAGAATATGCATAGGTCTAAAACTAGTTTATAACATATGCTTATTTTTCTAATTAATTACAGATCTAAATAACATATGTTCATTTCTCTAATTAGTTACAACATACTCTACACATGCAATATATAAATTACATGTTCATAGCCAAATTTATGCATCCAATCCCAAGTCACATGTCCAACATATTTTATGCTTCAGATCTAAAGTCATACGTTCAATTCAGTCTTGTCAAATTTCGCATCATTCATTAATTGTCCCAAATTTTGCGTTCATACGTTAATCTCTTTATGAGATTGGGCACAGGCTCGTGGTAGCCTGGCTATAGAAACAGAAAAGAAGAAAGGAATACAGAACAGTCACAGAAAACAGATCCAACAGAAGAGAATATATATACAAACTCAGTTTTAAATGCATATCAAAATTATAATTAACGTTTATAGCGGAGAATAACTGTACTTGCCTTGATTGGATTAAAGAAAGAACTTTAACTTGTTGTAGAATCCTTGCAGAAACTTTAATCTCTAGTTTGAATTTAGTTGCTTAGGCTGATGTTGATTATCTTCTAGTTTTAATTCCAGCAGAGCAGCGACGCCATTTTTATTTTTTTATTAGAAGAAGAGAGCAATGGAGGCTAGAGAATTGTGTAAGAAACCTAGGTAGAGTCTAGGGTCATTTTATAGAGTTTATGAACTGATTAGGACCATCGATGTTGCTTGGATTGATCGTAGCCATTCATTCAAAAGAGAGACCAATTAGAGCCTGCCACCTAGCCCTAATGACAAAGCATGCTTCTGGAAATCGACCAACATAGACTAGGCCAGCCAGGGTGGACTGGGTTCGACCTGGGTCTGGACCAGGTCGACAGCCCTGTCGACAGCCCTGTCGACCTGGCTAGACCAGGTCGACAGCCCAGTCGACCTGGGTGTCTTAGGCGGGACTTTTCCCGCCCTGGCCAATTGGGCCCGATTTTTAATTTTAAACTTGATTCAGAAACTTCCGGAGGCTATATCTTCTTCATACGGACTCCGTTTTTCGAAAACTCGGACTCTATTTCGCGTATTTTTCCGAGACGAACGCAATGGCGTATCCCGTTTCCCTTAGTTCTTTGATTTCAAATTAATTATACTTTAATTTGTTAATTCCACAGTTATAGAATACACGGGGTGTTACATTAAGCATGCATAGGGTATACTACTGATGCTCCAGTGCCCTGACTTGTCTGCTCCAGAGTGTGTGCACGCCCGCACTCTGTTAGAACCCACACTGTGCACCAACCGCCGTCGCTTTTGACCGCTTACAATCAGCCCAATAATCGTGCCCCACCCTGCCTAGTTCAAGGTACCATGATACCTAATTGGGTTACTGCTGAAACGGGTCCCAGTTACTTGGTTTTCTAGTCAAACATGTTAAGTGGTTAAGTGTCTGAATGAACCTAACCCCCACCCATCCAAATTATTTAACATGTTGAATTTGGTTAAGTATTTATTAAATTGACTTAACCCTATCAGTCCTAACTCAACTCTAATTGTCTTATTAGAGCACCAACCTCTCAGATTAGACAGATATTGTTGTGGCTGCCTGTATGCCGGTTGAATCCAGGCAGTCTTACGCCACAACTCAGTTTAACCTCGGGTCTTTATTGGGCCCCATGCCTTAACCTCTCACATTGGATAGCTATTGTTGTGACAACTGGACAGCTGGGCGGATCCAGGCAGGTTTACGTCACAACTCAATCCAACCTCGGGTTAAGCGCGTTTGTATTTTATAATTTACATTTTAATTATGTAAATTATTCAAATTCAAATTACTGTCACATTCATTTTCAATTAATCTCATTAATTAAGGTAATTAATGCCTTTTTATGCCATAAATCACTTATGTGATTAATGACCAATATGTAAATTAGAAAATATTCAAATTACTTTCACATTCATTTCCAATTAATCTCATTAATTAAGATAATTAATGCCTTTTTATGCCATAAATCACTTATGTGATTAATGACCAATTTATGGCAAGTTTTCCTAAAATTATCATTTTAACCCAATGTTACCCCGTCCAATATTAGGCTAACCATCTCAGCCTAATTTACGTTCGCATGATTTTTGGTGTAAAGTATTAGGCTAAAAACTTAGTCTAATTTAATATACGCAAATTGGCATAAATTAGCATAAACATGACAAGGGTATAACTTTGGTATTGATGGCATAATCAATATGAACATAATAGGGTGTACTTGCAAAATAACTAACATGAACATTATAATGTCATAGGTACAAACTTGCAAAATGACTAACATAAACATTATAATGTCATAGGTATGAACTTGCACTTATAGGCTAACTCAACATATATGTGTTTTTTTTAACATAGGCCATATTAACAACATACATGAGAATTAGCAATATGAACTAATCCATATACATATGTTAATTTGCAACATAGGCAAATCAACATACGTATATGTGAGTTAGCAACATAGGCTAATCAACATACACATGTGTCAATTAGTAACATAGATTTAAACATACTTGCAAATTAATCCCAACATATAATAAGTGTGAACATGACATAAGTTTTGCATAAACATGAACATATAGATTTGACAATTGGTCGCATAACTTCACTACATAAACTACACAATTCTCATAAGATGTTACAATCCAAGTCCATGCTCATACAATTAATCTAATCCAATAATCCCAAATTTAACATGATAATAGAATCAAGTCACTGGCATAGATTAATATTATAAAACATAATAAACATCATACTTAATAATTCTCAATTCAACATGATAATAGAATCAAATCACAAACGTGTATTAATAACATAACGAGTATCGTACTATTATCATTTCATCGCAACACATGATATTCATATTAATTCGCATTCTAAAAATGTAGCTAAACTTACAATCGTAGACGGTCTTGTTTTCTGAGTTCTGAAATTCTAAATTTGCCTAGCTTTCCTTTGGGAAGACGTTGCTTTGATTCTAATTTGTTGTTGCTTTTTAATCTTTTAGTTTGTATTCGCTATGTTGTTCGTCTCTTTCAAGTGGAGGCTCCCTCTAGTTCTCAGCAGACAGCATGGTGGCTCCAATTCTTTTTTTTTTTTTGAAATTTTAGACCTAGGGTCTTTTTATAGAGTTGCAAGTTAATTTGAGCCGTCGATGAAGCTAGGGTTAACCAGAGCCGTCCGTTGTAAAGAGAAGCCAATTATGTTCACCATTTCTTTCTTAATGTACATTTACTATTATTTGTCAATCCATATAAATACGTACGCATTAGATACATCTCCCCTGTACACATTTATTATTATTCTTGTATGCACATTAGATACATCTCCCCTTTACACATTTATTTTTGTATGCACATTAGATACATCTCCCCTTTACACATTTATTTTTGTATTAGCAACTTTAGTGTTAACAAAAATACGGGGTGTTACATTCTCCCCTCCTTAAAGGATTTCGTCCCCGAAATCTCCAAGTCTAGGAGAACATATATCCTACCATCCAAATGTCCATCTACTCAATCATCAAACACGAGCATCCATTGTCCTTAAAAGACTTCTAATGGTTCATGATCATATGCATCGTGTGTATACATGTCCTTATCTAATGCAAAAATCAGGCGGTCTACTGATTCAGTTGACCTCCTTAATGCAAATTATGTAAGTGTCATGAATCCATTATGTATGCAAACTTTTTCCTATTCATAATTCTACATGAGTGCGCAATCATTCAAACAAATGCTACATCCATATGACAACATATTATGCTTCAACCATATACAAACATAAACACATATATGCATATGCAATATGAAGTGACTGAGCTGATCTAAAACCCTAGATTGTGTGTGTATATGCATCCACGAGCAACCACTAGCAAACATTTGCAACCACTTGCAACCATCATCCATAACATGTTTCAATTACATGTTTACATCCAAAGGGGTTTCCACCTAAGGATAAAAGGGTAAGGTCGGGGAGATATACCTAAAAAGATAGATACTAACATGACTTTAAGGAAAAAGAGAGATCAAAAATGTACCCTCAAAAAGAAAAGGGTAGGCCGCGCGTATTCTATCCTCAGTTTCCCAAGTCGCGTCTTCCTCGGCGTCGCTCCACTGAACTTTGACGATTTTGACTTCCCGGTTGCGTAGCTTTTTCACTTCAGTTCCTAAGATGCGAGTTGGAACTTTCCTTACAGTTGCTTCGCATTCTACTTCAGCTTCTTCTAGAATGTTTGGCTCTACCACTTCCGTTGACTCATGTAGATACTTCCGGAGGTGAGAAACATGAAATACGTTGTGAACTCCGGCCAGTCTCTCGGGTAACTCTAACCTGTAGGCCATCTTCCCAATTTTCTCGATGATAGGAAACGGCCCTACAAATATTGGTGCTAGCTTCCCTGTGGATCCAAAGCGAACGACGTTCCTTAAAGGAGACACCTTAAGGAAAACCCTGTCCCCATCCTCAAATTCAAGGTCGGTCCTTCTCTTGTCTGCGTAGGATTTTTATCTGTCTTGGGTTGTCTTCATTCTTCTCCGTATTAAGTCTACTTTCTCTGAAGTCACTCGGATCATATCTGGTCCAAGTATAAGCTTGTCAGTAGACTCCCACCAACAAGTGGGCGATTGGCACGGTCTTCCATATAAAGCTTCGAAGGGCGCCATTCCGATGGTGGCTTAGTAGCTGTTGTTGTAGGAAAATTCCACCAAAGGAAGATGGTCCTCCCAAGTCCCTCCAAAGTCAAGGACGCAAAGTCTCAAAAGGTCTTCCAAAATCCTGTTCACCCTTTCCGTCTGACCATCGGTTTGGGGGTGGTAGGTCGTGCTCAAACATAACTGTGTGCCTGCAGCTTCTTGCAGACTCCGCCAAAACTCGCTTGTAAAGATAGGATCTCTATCGCTAATAATGCTGGAAGGTATTCCATGGAGTCGAACTATCTCCTTAAGATAAAGAGATGCTAGAGACGAGGCAGTCCTTCTACTCTTGACAGGTAAAAAGTGAGTGCTTTTAGTAAGCCTATCCACTATTACCCAAATGCTAGTGTTGCCTCTTCTAGACCTAGGCAGCCCATCAATGAAGTCCATTGAAATGCTATCCCACTTCCATTGTGGGACCTCTAGAGGATGGAGCAGACCGCCAGGCTTCTTCTGCTCCACCTTGACTTGTTGGAAAATCATGCACTTAGAAACCAAATCTGCCACGTCCTTCTTCATGCCACTCCAAAAGAAAACTCTCTTTAAGTCCTTGTACATTTTGTCCCCGCCTGGATGTATTGTCATCTTGGAATGATGTGCCTCCCCAAGAACTTTCTTCACCAACTCCTTTGCCTGTGGGACGCATAGTCTTCCATCCCGTCTTAACCACCCTTTGTCGTCGATGGTGTATCTATCCAGGTGACTAGAAGTCTCACCCCTGACGAGCTTATCAACCACTTCTACAAGCTGAGGGTCTTCTCGTTGTGTGGTCCCTATTGAGTCTAAGAGAGTGGGCCGCACTTCTAGCGATGCTAACAGACCGGGTACAAAATCAGAGGAGGGCCTAAAGTCAAAACTGGCTATAAACTCTAGGCTTCGCCTTTCAACAAATAGCGAGCTCAATGTCAGCTTCTTTCTACTCAAGGCATCTGCGACTACGTTGCCCTTGCCAGGAGTGTAGGAAATCTCGAAATCATACGAGGCAAGAAACTCCATCCACCTTTGTTGCCTTAAGTTAAGGTCCTTCTACGAGAAGAGATACTTAAAAGATTTATGGTCAGTATACAGTTCAGATTTCTCACCTAGGAGATAGTGGCGCCAAGACTTAAGCGCAAAGACGATGGCGGCCAACTCAAGGTCGTGGGTTGGGTAGTTCCTTTCATGAACTTTCAACTGTCTTCCGCCATAAGCTACTACCCTTCCTTCTTGCATTAGGACAACGCCTAGTCCTGTCCCGCATGCATCCGTGTATACTGTAACACCCCGCAAATTCTATAACTGTGAAATTCACAAATTAAAGTATAATTAATCTGAAATCAAAGAACTAAGGGAAATGGGATACGCCATTGCGTTCGTCTTGGAAAAATACGCGAAATAGAGTCCGAGTTTTTGAAAAACGGAGTCCGTATGAAGAAGATATGGCCTTCGGAAGTTTCTGAATTAAATTTAAAATTCAAACAGAATAAAACAGTTTTAAATTCCAAAATGGGGCCCAATGGGCCAGGGCGGAAAAACACCCGCCTAAGGCACCCAGGTCGACTGGGCTGTCGACCTGGTCTAGCCAGGTCGACAGGGCTGTCGACAGGCATGTCGACCTGGTCCAGAGCCAGGTCGAACCCAGTCCAACCTGGCTGGCCTATTCTATATTGGTCGATTTTCTGTAGTCTGCTTTGTCATTAGGGCTAGGTGGCAGGCTCTAATTGGTCTCTCCTTAGGATGAATGGCTACGATCAATCCAAGCAACATCAATGGCCCTAATCAGTTCATTACCCCTATGAAAATGACCCTAGACTCAACCCTAATCTATTCATTCAAAAATAAGAACAAAGCCGCCATGTTGCTGAGGAACGACTAGGGGTAGCCACCAATTGGAGAGAGTATTAGGAGGCAAATTCTAAGGCATGAAGCAACTCAATCAAATCAAACCGCATCTTCAAATCCCTAAATTGAGAATTCGCCACACCAGTGTAAGTAGAGTATTACTTTGGTATGAACAAATAACTGTGTTGGTTTGTATACTTGGTTGTGGTGATAAATAATTCATAATTTGTGCGTTACTATGATTCTTATCGATTTGGGATATTGTATACGTTTGGATATTCTCGAATTATGTTATTCATTATAAAGAACTACATGCGGTAGTTCTATGCAAGTATACGTTTGGAATATTCGTAAATTATGTAATCCATGTTGAAGCTACATGTATGTAGTTGATTAATTGAAATTCATGCAAGTTTGGGGCTTTGCTATTATGCCATCATAATGTGTATTTTTATACAAACATCATTTTTGTGAAGTAATTGGAATAAGTTTGGGTTATCATAATCCATATGAAATTATGTTGAAAATTTGGCATCATGTATTAAGCCATGCTTTTGTACTAGAAAACCTATTTGCAAATTTATGAATATGACTAGGCTATGATTGATATTTTGCATAATTGAAATCCATATTGTTAACAAGAATTTTATGACGACATATGTGGTACATAGCTAGGTTAGATTCAAAAATCCCTTTTGCAAGTTTGCATGACTAAAGTAAAAATCATGATTTCATGTTATAAATATTTATGCCATAGTTATGAGAATAAATTAAGTTGAACTATACTTTTGTGTTAATAACAAAAGTAAGTACCTTAGTAAACATGTAGTAGTCTTATGGACATGATTTGCTTATGTTTGACATTATGCCTAAATAAAAATATAGGTTCATGTTGTAGTTATGACTATGTGTCAATAATGATACCCAATTTAGATTCTTATCTCAACTACAAGTTTACATGCTTTGATTCATGTCACTTATGCTTTATGACCAAAGTATATGTCACTACTATGCAAGTACACCTGTTTCTATTTTGTATTTCCAACGTCATATTGCAAGTTCATGCGTTCACATTCCCCTCTTTGTGTATGTAATCACGCTTTAAGCCTCCCCTTTTCGCATGGCTAAGTTGGGCTTTAAAAGGCTAAGCCCAACATATATATAATAAACGGACGTGTAAAACGGGGGAAAATAACGTTGGGTAAAAATTACTAATGAATGAAAATATAAAATAGAAGGGCCCAAATTCAAATATGGGTTGGGCCCATGATTGGTGTAACCTTTACACCGTTAACTTAATAATGGGCCGCAAATATTTACATATAAGAAAATAAAGAAGAAAGACAAAATATGTAAATGTAGAACATACGATGTGTTTAACCCGAGGTTGGATTGAGTTGTGATGTAAACCTGCCCGGAAACGCCTGGCTGTCCAGTAGTCACAACCATACCTATCCAATGTGGGAGGTTAAACATGGAGCCCAATAAGGACCCGAGGTTAGACTGAGTTGTGGCGTAAGACTGCCCGGAACCAACCGGCAACAGGCAGCCACAACAATACCTGTCTAATGTGAGAGGTCAAGGCTTTAATAAGACAATTAAGGCTGAGTCAGGATTGTTAGGATTAAGTGAACTAAAGACTTAATCAAAATGGAACATGCTAAACTAAACGGACTGGTGGGGGTTAGGTTAGAAAACACTTAACCAACTTAGCATGTTGGCTAGAGATAGAAAACCTAGTAACGGGGGACCCTTTTCAGCAGTAACCCTAGAAGGTGTATCAGGATACCCTGAAACTAGGCAGGGTGGGGCACGATTACTGGGCTGATTGTAAGAGGTCAAAGCGACGGCGGTGGTGTAGCAGTGTAGGTTCTAACGGGGTGCGGGCGTGCACACACTCCGGCGCAGAAAAATAAGGCACTGGACACCAGTAGCATACCTGTGCATTCTAGGATTGTGTCGGGCTGCCACTATGGGACTTGATACACCCCATGGTGGGACCAGCATAGGTAACTACAACATCGGGGGCCGTAAGACACATGTAACTATGCGAGTAGGAGCCGATCATCATAGAATGGATCACATCACCCTGATTATGGGGTGCCAGTTGGAAACTAGTTTATATGGGTTCAGAGATTAACATGGGGACGATAGTATATTCGACCCTAGACAACTTAACCAAGTTTATAGTGCTCTCCCACTTCTTGTTTATACTTATCATACCCAGTTCTTTATTCATAGACAGAATAGTACTAGACTTACTCAGGATTTATGTCTGACTCTACTTTTCTTTCGTCTTCTTTTCTTCCGTTTCCCCCCCCCCCCCGGTCCACAGGGAGGGAACACTGCAGCTTGACCAGCCTTAACATCCAGCTTGAAGAAGAGAAATGTATTGCTTGGACCTTTTCGTTTGAAACTATGGCTTTGGACAAACTCTATGGGGCTTTTGCAGTTTATCTATGTTTTATTTATGCTTCTTTAAATAATGTAATCAAGACAGATTATGAAAGTATTATGTTATGTTTTGGAAAAAGATGTAAGACAATTATGGTGATGTTGTTGTAGCACGTATTTGCTTTTATGAAATAAAAGTTGTTGATTTTTCCGCTGTTTACAAATATGTGTTCTTATATCTGTCTTGTATATCTGTGACTTATACTTATAAACCTCCACCAAAATTAGGGCATTCCCTTTGTGAGTGACCCTAACGGAGGTGGGGTGTTTCACTTGGTATCAGAGCATAGGTTTACCAGATAAGATAAAAAGTTTTGAAAAATTATTTTCAAAAAGGAAATTTAAAGAAGCATTTTTAAAAGACAAAAGTATTATTTTATTTTAAAAAGGCAAAGCCCACTCCCCAAAGCCATAGGTACTATCTCTTATCCTTCGTTTTGAATCTATCCTTTTTGTTTCAGCATGTCCGAAGATCTTAACTTGCCAGAAGGGGTGCCAATACCTGGTTGGTTTAGACGGTTCTTAGAAGCAAGAGCCACTCAGCCAGGTCCTACCGTTCCTCCTCCCCCAGCTGCCGGAAATCATCCAGCTGCAGCGGCACCTTTTCCTCCACCTCCTCCTCGGGGAAACACTTTTGCTAAGATATGTAAAGATTTTAAAGCTATGGGAGGAAAGGATTTCCATGGAACTGAGTCCTTCGCGGCAGCTAGAAATTGGCTGAAAGAAACTGAGGACCTATTCATCATCTTTGAGGTAGAAGATAGACAAAAAGTACAATTGGCAGTGTGGCTATTGAAGGGCGAGGCTTCCTACTGGTGGGAAGTCACTAATGCTGAAAGACCAGTGGAGACATGGGAGGACTTTAGGGCAAGGTTTGAGACTAAATTTCTCTCAGATGCGGAAAGGAGTTTGCAGTTGGAAAAATTCTTATTTCTTAAGCAAGGGGACAAGACAGTCAGAGAGTATGTGAATCAGTTCGATGAGCTGGCTAGGTTTGGGCTTGACCTAGTCAACACCCCGCACAAGAAGGCTCTCCGTTTCGTCAAGGGGTTGAATGAGCCATTACACAGTTTGGCCATGACCCATATACCCATGGGAGCCACGTATGAAAGATTGGTGCAAATGACATTGCTGAATGAAGAGGATAAGGGCAAGAAGGAGACAAAGGCAGAAAGCTCTCAAGGGAAGAAAGAGGGTCTGCAACCTAAGAAGACAGACTTCAAGAAGGGTGGGAAAGGCAACAAAGAGAAGAGGAAGTGTAATTTCGTGGCAAAGTGGGGCACTTAGTAAAGGACTACCGGAAAAAGAAGGCCAAGAGAATGGTGGGTGCTTTTCTTGCGGTGAGACGGGCCACAGGGCTAAGGACTGCCCAAAGAAACGAGGACAGGGGCAGAGGGCTGGATCCACCCCAGGGGCACAGGTTCATGTGCTGGAAGCGCCACCTCTGCAACAGCGAGGTATAAATACTTCTGTAGAAAGTGTAGTTTATCTTTATGATCACCCCGTTCGCACTTTATTTGATTCTGGCGCATCACACTCCTTTATCTCGTCTGCTTTAGTAGAATCTCTGCACCTAAAAACTAGTATGGTAGAGGACCCCTTAATTGTTTCAAACCCAATTGGGGGCCCAGCTCATTTGTCTATGATCTGTGTGGGATTGAAAATTTCTATTCTAAGTGTAGAATTTCAATGTAGTGCCTTTGTTTTGGGCTTTTCGGGGTATGATTTGATTTTGGGTATGGATTGGCTATCCAGTAATGGGGCCATCCTTGATTGTGAGAAAAGGGTTGTTAGGCTCCTAACCCAGCTCGGTAATACTTTGGAAATTTCTTGTAATCCCTCGTATGCGGTTATGCTTAGTTATCTTGAATCGCTAGATGCCTCTGTTGAAAATTTGCAATCAGTTAGAGTGGTCCGGGAATATCCGGATGTCTTCGAAGAGGTGAAGGGCTTGCCTCCGAAGCGGGAAATAGACTTCCGCATATATCTTGTAGATAATGCAAAGCCCGTTGCGTTACCCGTTAGACACATGGCTCCACGGGAAAGGAAAGAGCTCAGTAAACAGATTAAAGAGCTTCTAGAAAAGGGGTTCATTAGGAGGAGCATTTCAGAATGGGGTGCTCCAGTGGTGTTCGCTACAAAGGCGGATGGTTCACTCCGTCTATGTGTTGACTATAGGGAGTTCAACAAGCTAACGAAAAAGAATAGGCACCCGCTCCCTAGAATTGACGATTTGTTTGACCAGCTTGTAGGAGCGTCTGTTTTCTCCCAACTCGATTTAGCGACCGGTTTTCATCAGCTAAGGGTGGCTGAAGATAGCATCGATAAAACGGCATTCAGAACCCCAGACGGCTTCTTTGAATGGCTTGTCATGCCTTTCGGCTTGACAAATGCACCTGCTTACTTCGTGGACCTGATGAGTAGGGTATTTAGAGATTTCCTCAACAAATTCGTAGTGGTCTTCGTAGATGATATCCTTATCTTCTCAAAGAGTGAAGAGGAACATGCTCAGCACTTAAGGGCAATCATGGAAACTTTGCGAGTCCATCAACTAAAAGCCAAATTCTCCAAATGCCACTTTTGGAGAGAAGAGGTGAGGTTCCTTGGGCACATAGTATCCAAACAAGGGTTAGCAGTGGACCCTGCTAAGGTAGTGGCAGTACAGGATTGGAAGACACCAAGGAATGCGACTGAGGTCCGAAGTTTTCTAGGACTAGCAGGTTTTTATCTAAAGTTTATAAGGGATTTTGCGAAAATCTCAGCTCCGCTCACGAAATTGACCAAGAAGAATCTAGTGTTCAATTGGGACTTGGATTGCGAGTTTGCTTTCCAACGACTAAAAAGGGCTCTTACAACAGCCCCAGTTTTGACGCTGCCAGATGGGAGCAAGATGTTCACTGTTTATACGGATGCATGTGGGACAGGGCTAGGCGCCGTCTTAATGCAAGAAGGAAGGGTAGTAGCTTATGGCGGGAGGCAGTTGAAGGTGCACGAAAAGAACTACCCAACCCACGATCTTGAGTTAGCCGCCATCGTCTTTGCACTCAAGTCTTGGCGACATTATCTCCTAGGTGAGAAGTTCGAACTTTACACTGACCATAAATCGTTGAAATATCTTTTCTCGCAGAAGGATCTTAACTTGAGGCTACAAAGATGGATGGAGTTTCTTGCCTCGTACGATTTCGAAATCTCCTACACTCCGGGCAAAGGCAACGTAGTGGCAGACGCATTGAGCCGAAAGAAATTGACCCTAAGCCCGTTGTTTGTTGAAAGACAAAGCCTAGAGTTTATAGCCAGCTTCGACTTTAGGCCCTCCTCCGATTTCGTACCAGGCTTGTTAGCATCTCTCGAAGTGCGCCCAACTTTAGTGGATTCAGTAGGTACAGCACAACGCGAAGACCCTCAGCTTGTGGAAACAATTGATAGGTTAATTAGGGGTGAGACTTCAAGTCACCTCAACAGATACTCCATCAACGATAAGGGTTTGCTAAGGCGAGACGGAAGACTATGCGTCCCACAGACAAAGGATTTAATAAAGAAGGTTCTCGAGGAAGCACATCACTCCAAGATGACGATACACCCAGGCGGAGACAAAATGTACAAAGACATAAAAAGGACTTTCTTCTGGAACGGCATGAAAAAGGACGTGGCAGAGTTCGTTTCTAAGTGTATGGTGTGCCAACAGGTTAAGGCGGAACAGAAAAAGCCTGGCGGACTGCTACATCCTCTGGAGGTCCCGCAGTGGAAGTGGGATAGCATCTCAATGGACTTCATCAATGGGCTGCCTAGGTCTAGGAGAGGCAACACTAGCATTTGGGTAATAGTAGATAGGCTTACTAAAAGCGCCCACTTTTTACCTGTCAAAAGTAAAAGAACTGCCTCATCCCTAGCATCACTTTACCTCAAGGAAATCGTTCGACTCCATGGAATACCATCTAGCATTGTTAGTGACCGAGACCCCATCTTCACCAGTGAGTTTTGGCGGAGTCTGCAAGAAGCAGTAGGAACGCAGTTATGCTTGAGCACAGCCTATCATCCCCAAACCGACGGCCAAACAGAGAGAGTGAACAGAGTTTTGGAAGACCTTTTAAGGCTATGCGTCCTCGACTTCGGAGGGACATGGGAAGACCACCTTCCTTTGGTGGAATTTGCCTACAACAACAGCTATCAAGCAACCATCGGAATGGCGCCCTTCGAAGCTTTATATGGAAGACCGTGCCGATCGCCCACTTGTTGGTGGGAGTCTACTGATAAGCTCATACTTGGACCAGACATGATCCGAGAGACTTCAGAGAAAGTAGACTTAATACGAAGAAGGATGAAGACGGCCCAAGACAGACAAAAGTCCTATGCCGACAAGAGAAGGACCGACCTTGAATTTGAGGTTGGAGACAGAGTTTTTCTCAAGGTATCACCGCTAAGAAATGTTGTTCGTTTTGGAACCACAGGAAAACTGGCACCAAGGTTCGTAGGGCCATTCCCTATTATCGAGAAAATTAGGAAAATGGCCTATAGACTAGTGCTACCCGAGAAGTTGGCTGGAGTCCACAACGTTTTTCACGTTTCACATCTCCGAAAATGTCTACATGAGTCTGCTGAAGTGGTAGAGCCAAATATCCTCGAAGAGGCCGAAGTGGAACGCGAAGCAACCATAAGCAAAGTTCCAACCCGCATCTTAGGAACGGAAGTGAAGAAGCTACGCAACCGCGAAGTCAAGCTCGTCAAAGTTCAGTGGAGCGACGCCGAGGGAGACGCGACTTGGGAAACTGAAGCTAGAATACGCACTGCCTACCCTTTTCTGTTCGAGGGTACATCCTTGATCTTTCCTTTTCCTTAAGTTGTGCTTTTATCTATCTTTTTTAGGTATATTTCCTCGACCTTATCTTTTAGGTAGAAACCCTTTGGATGGAAACATGTAATTGAAACATGTTATGGATGATGGTTGCAAGTGGTTGCAAGTGATTGCTAGTGGTTGCTCGTGGTTGCATATACACACACAATCTAGGTTTTAGATCGGCTCAGTCACTTCATATTGCATATGCATATATGTTTGCATTCGTATATGGTTGAATTCTTATGTGTTGTCATGTGAATGTTGCATTTGTATTGAAAGATTGTGCACTCATGTAGAATCATGAATAGGAAAATTTGCATACATAATGGATTCATGGCACTTACATAATTCGCATTAAGGAGGTCAACTGAATCAGTAGACCGCCTGATTTTGCATTAGATAAGTACATGTACACACACACTTCGCATATGATCATGAAGCATTAGAAGTCTTTTAAGGACAATGGATGCTCGTGTTTGTTGGATGAGTAGATGGATGATTGGATGTTAGGATATACATTCCTCCTAACTTGAAGATTTCGGGGACGAAATCCTTTTAAGTGGGGGAGAATGTAACACCCCGCAAATTCTATAACTGTGAAATTCACAAATTAAAGTATAATTAATCTGAAATCAAAGAACTAAGGGAAACGGGATACGCCATTGCGTTCGTCTCGGAAAAATACGCGAAATAGAGTCCGAGTTTTCGAAAAACGGAGTCCGTATGAAGAAGATATGGCCTTCGGAAGTTTCTGAATTAAATTTAAAATTCAAACAGTTTTAAATTCCAAAATGGGGCCCAATGGGCCAGGGCGGAAAAACACCCGCCTAAGGCACCCAGGTCGACTGGGCTGTCGACCTGGTCAAGCCAGGTCGACAGGGCTGTCGACAGGGCTGTCGACAGGCATGTCGACCTGGTCCAGAGCCAGGTCGAACCCAGTCCAACCTGGCTGGCCTATTCTATGTTGGTCGATTTTCTGTAGTCTGCTTTGTCATTAGGGCTAGGTGGCAGGCTCTAATTGGTCTCTCCTTAGGATGAATGGCTACGATCAATCCAAGCAACATCAATGGCCCTAATCAGTTCATTACCCCTATAAAAATGACCCTAGACACAACCCTAATCTATTCATTCAAAAATAAGAACAAAGCCGCCATGTTGCTGAGGGATGACTAGGGGAAGCCACCAATTGGAGAGAGGATTAGGAGGCAAATTCTAAGGCATAAAGCAACTCAATCAAATCAAACCGCATCTTCAAATCCCTAAATTGAGAATTCGCCACACCATTGTAAGTAGAGTATTACTTTGGTATGAACAAATAACTGTGTTGGTTTGTATACTTGGTTGTGGTGATAAATAATTCATAATTTGTGCGTTACTATGATTCTTATCGATTTGGGATATTGTATACGTTTGGATATTCTCGAATTATGTTATTCATTATAAAGAACTACATGCGGTAGTTCTATGCAAGTATACGTTTGGAATATTCGCAAATTATGTAATCCATGTTGAAGCTACATGTATGTAGTTGATTAATTGAAATTCATGCAAGTTTGGGGCTTTGCTATTATGCCATCATAATGTGTATTTTTATACAAACATCATTTTTGTGAAGTAATTGGAATAAGTTTGGGTTATCATAATCCATATGAAATTATGTTGAAAATTTGGCATCATGTATTAAGCCATGCTTTTGTACTAGAAAACCTATTTGCAAACTTATGAATATGACTAGGCTATGATTGATATTTTGCATAATTGAAATCCATATTGTTAACAAGAATTTTATGACGACATATGTGGTACGTAGCTAGGTTAGATTCAAAAATCCCTTTTGCAAGTTTGCATGACTAAAGTAAAAATCATGATTTCATGTTAGAAATATTTATGCCATAGTTATGAGAATAAATTAAGTTGAACTATACTTTTGTGTTAATAACAAAAGTAAGTACCTTAGTAAACATGTAGTAGTCTTATGGACATGATTTGCTTATGTTTGACATTATGCCTAAATAAAAATATAGGTTCATGTTGTAGTTATGACTATGTGTCAATAATGATACCCAATTTAGATTCTTATCTCAACTACAAGTTTACATGCTTTGATTCATGTCACTTATGCTTTATGACCAAAGTATATGTCACTACTATGCAAGTACACCTGTTTCTATTTTGTATTTCCAACGTCATATTGCAAGTTCATGCGTTCACATTCCCCTCTTTGTGTATGTAATCACGCTTTAAGCCTCCCCTTTTCGCATGGCTAAGTTGGGCTTTAAAAGGCTAAGCCCAACATATATATAATAAACGGACGTGTAAAACGAGGGAAAATAACATTGGGTTAAAATTACTAATGAATGAAAATATAAAATAGAAGGGCCCAAATTCAAGTATGGGTTGGGCCCATGATTGGTGTAACCTTTACACCGTTAACTTAATAATGGGCCGCAAATATTTACATATAAGAAAATAAAGAAGAAAGACAAAATATGTAAATGTAGAACATACGATGTGTTTAACCCGAGGTTGGATTGAGTTGTGATGTAAACCTGCCCGGAACCGCCCGGCTGTCCAGTAGTCACAACAATACCTATCCAATGTGGGAGGTTAAACATGGAGCCCAATAAGGACCCGAGGTTAGACTGAGTTGTGGCGTAAGACTGCCCGGAACCAACCGGCAACAGGCAGCCACAACAATACCTGTCTAATGTGAGAGGTCAAGGCTTTAATAAGACAATTAAGGCTGAGTCAGGATTGTTAGGATTAAGTGAACTAAAGACTTAATCAAAATGGAACATGCTAAACTAAACGGACTGGTGGGGGTTAGGTTAGAAAACGCTTAACCAACTTAGCATGTTGGCTAGAGATAGAAAACCTAGTAACGGGGGACCCTTTTCAGCAGTAACCCTAGAAGGTGTATCAGGATACCCTGAAACTAGGCAGGGTGGGGCACGATTACTGGGCTGATTGTAAGAGGTCAAAGCGACGGCGGTGGTGTAGCAGTGTAGGTTCTAACGGGGTGCGGGCGTGCACACACTCCGGCGCAGAAAAATAAGGCACTGGACACCAGTAGCATACCTGTGCATTCTAGGATTGTGTCGGGCTGCCACTATGGGACTTGATACACCCCATGGTGGGACCAGCATAGGTAACTACAACATCGGGGGCCGTAAGACACATGTAACTATGCGAGTAGGAGCCGATCATCATAGAATGGATCACATCACCCTGATTATGGGGTGCCAGTTGGAAACTAGTTTATATGGGTTCAGAGATTAACATGGGGACGATAGTATATTCGACCCTAGACAACTTAACCAAGTTTATAGTGCTCTCCCACTTCTTGTTTATACTTATCATACCCAGTTCTTTATTCATAGACAGAATAGTACTAGACTTACTCAGGCTTTATGTCTGACTCTACTTTTCTTTCGTCTTCTTTTCTTCCGTCCCCCCCCCCCCCCCCCAGGTCCACAGGGAGGGAACACTGCAGCTTGACCAGCCTTAACATCCAGCTTGAAGAAGAGAAATGTATTGCTTGGACCTTTTCGTTTGAAACTATGGCTTTGGACAAACTCTATGGGGCTTTTGCAGTTTATCTATGTTTTATTTATGCTTCTTTAAATAATGTAATCAAGACAGATTATGAAAGTGTTATGTTATGTTTTGGAAAAAGATGTAAGACAATTATGGTGATGTTGTTGTAGCACGTATTTGCTTTTATGAAATAAAAGTTGTTGATTTTTCCGCTGTTTACAAATATGTGTTCTTATATCTGTCTTGTATATCTATGACTTATACTTATAAACCTCCACCAAAATTAGGGCATTCCCTTTGTGAGTGACCCTAACGGAGGTGGGGTGTTTCATATACTGTAAACATTTTGCTTCCATCCGGCAAGGTCAGAACTGGGGCTGTTGTAAGAGCCCTTTTTAAGCATTGGAAAGCAAACTCGCAATCCAAATCCCAAGAGAAAACTAGATTCTTCTTTGTTAGCCTTGTAAGAGGAGCTGAGATTTTTGCAAAATCTCCGATGAACTTCCGATAAAAGCCTGCAAGCCCGAGGAAGCTTCGGACCTAGGTTGCATTCCTTGGTGCCTTCCAATCTTGCACCGCTACTACTTTTGCAGGGTCTACAGCTAACCCCTCTTTGGACACTATATGCCCAAGAAATCTCACTTCTTCTCTCCAAAAGTGGCACTTGGAGAATTTTGCTTTTAACTGATGTGTTCTAAGAGTCTCCATGATTGCCTTTAGGTGCTGAGCATGCTCTTCCTCAATTTTTGAGAAGATCAAAATACCGGCTACGAAGACCACCATGAATTTATTGAGGAAATCTCTGAACACCCTACTCATTAGGTCCACAAAGTAAGCGGGTGCGTTTGTCAAGCCAAAAGGCATGACAAGCCACTCAAAGAATCTGTCTGGGGTTCTGAAAGTTGTCTTATCGATGCTATCATCAGCTACCCTTAGCTGATGAAATCCGGTCGCCAAATCAAGTTGGGAGAAAACTGACGCTCCTACAAGTTGGTCAAACAAATCGTCAATTCTGGGGAGAGGGTGCCTATTCTTTTTAGTCAGCTTGTTTAGCTCCCTATAGTCAACACATAGACGGAGTGAACCATCCACCTTTGTAGCGAACACCACTGGAGCGCCCCATTCTGAAATGCTCCGCCTGATGAACCCCTTTTCTAAAAGCTCTTTAATCTGCTTACTGAGCTCTTTCCTTTCCCTAGGATCCATGTGCCTAATAGGCAAAGCAACGGACTTCGCATTGTCAACAAGATAGATGCGGAAGTCTATTTCCCGTTTCAGAGGTAAGCCCTTCACCTCATCAAAGACATCCGAATATTCTCGGACCACCTTAACTGACTGCAAATTCTCAGCAGAAGCGTCAAGCGATTCAAGATAACTAAGCATAACCACATTCGAGGGATTACAAGTAATTTCCAGAGTGTTACCGAGTTGGGTTAAAAGCCTAACCACTCTTTTCTCACAATCAAGGATGGCACCATTACTGGATAGCCAGTCCATGCCCAAAATCAATCCATACCCCGAGAAGCCCAAAACAAAGGTACTACATCTAAATTCTACACTTAGAATAGAGATTTTCAAATTCATACAGATCAAAGACAAATAAGCTGGGCCTCCAATTGGATTGGAGACAACCAAGGGATCCTCTACTATACTAGTTTCTAGGTGCAGAGATTCTACTAAAGCAGATGAAATAAAGGAGTGTGATGCACCAGAATCAAATAAAGTGCGAACTGGGTGATCATAAAGATAAACTACACTTTCTACAGAAGTATTTCTACCTCGTTGTTGCAGAGGAGGTGCCTCCAGTGCATGAACTTGTCCACCCGAAGTGGATGCAGCTTTCTGCGCCTGCCCTCACCTCTTAGGGCAGTCCTTAGCTATGTGTCATGTTTCTCCACAATGAAAGCAACCACCATTCATCTTTGCCTTCTTCTTCCAGCAGTCTTTCACCACATGTCCAACCATACCACAGAAATTACACTTTCTTGTTTCGCGAGCTTTGTTGTTTTTCCCGCCCTTCTTAAAGTCTGTTTTCTTAGGCTGTAAAGCTTCTTTCTTTCCCTGAGACCCTTCCGCCTTTGTCTCCTTCTTGCCTTTATCCTCCTCATGTAGTAACGCCATCTGTACCAGCCTTTCATATGTAGCTCCCATAGGTATATGGGTCATGGCCAGGCTATGAAGCGGCTCATTCAGTCCCTTGACAAAGCGGAGAGCCTTCTTGTGTTGGGTGTTGACTAGGTCCAGTCCGAACCTAGTCACCTGATCAAACTGGTTGACATACTCTTTGACGGCCATACTCCCTTGCTTAAGGGATAGGAACCTCTCCATTTGAAGACTTCTCTCAGCTTCTGAAAGGAACTTCAGCTCAAATCTAAATCTGAAATCTTCCCACGTTTCTACTGGTCTTTCTGCATTGGTGACTTCCCACTAGTAGGAAGCCTCTCCTTTGAGCAACCACACTGCCAGTCTTACCTTCTGCCTGTCTTCTACCTCGAAGATAACGAAAAGATCTTCGGTCTCTTTCAGCCAGTTCCTGGCTGCTATGAAAGACTCGGTTCCATGAAAATCTTTCCCACCCATAGCTTTAAAATCTCTACAAGTCTTGGCAAAAGCATTTCCTCTCGGAGGAGGTGGAGGAGGAGGGGGGATTTCAGCAACTGGGGGAGGAGGAGGAGGAATTGCTACAGCTGGGGGAGGAAGATTTGCTGGGCCCGCCTTATTGGCCCTAGCTTCCAAGTACCTTCTAAACCAACCAGGTACAGTCACACCTTCTGGAAGGTTAAATTCTCCCGACATGCTGAAACGAAAAAGGAAAGATTCAAAACGAAGGATAGATAATTCACATGGCTTTGGGGGATTATGCCTTTCTAAAACTATAAAACAATTCTTTTTCTTGAAAAATGCTTCTTTAAATTTTAATTTGAATATAGTTTCAAAAACTTTTTATCTGGTCTGGTAAACCCATGCTCTGATACCAAGTGAAACACCCCACCTCCGTTAAGGTCACTCACAAAGGGAATGCCTTAATTTTGGTGGAGGTTTATAAGTAAAAGACACAGATAAAACACAAGACAGATATAAACACATATAAATAAGCAGCAGAAAAAAAACAGACTTTTATTATCATAAATACGTGTTTATACAGAACATTTCCAACATTGTCTCAAAACAAACTTCCAATTATTGCAACCATAATACTGTCTTGATTTTAAAAGTTAAAGAAGCATGAAACATAAATAAAGCTGCATAATCCCCATAAATGATATCCAAAGCCATGGTCCAAATGAAAGAAATCCAAGCAATACATTCTCTCTCTTCAAGCTGGATGAAAAACTGACTAAGCTGCGGTGTTTCCTCCCTGTGGACCGGGGGGGGGATGAGGGAACGGAAGAAAAGAAGACGAAAGGAAAATGGGTCAGACATAAGTCTAGTAAGTCTAGCTATATTCCTAGAATGTTAATAATAAAAAGATCATGACTTGCATAAAGTGAGAACAGGACGATATCAAGATAATAGACTATCCTAGAACTAGATAAGGTGTCCTAAAACGAACATCCTTTCGCATCCTATTTTAAATCTCTATCTCTGCACCTACTAATTCTTATACCAACAGGCACCCCGTGATTAGGGGTGAAGTGATCCCTTTCTCTTTCTTTAAAAGATCGGCTCCTACTCGTATATTCACATGTGTCCTACGACCCTATATGGTAGATACCTATGCTGGTCCCACCATGGGGTGTATCAAGTCCCATGGTGGCGGCCCCGACACAATTCTAGCATGCATAGGGTATACTACTGATGCTCCAGTGCCCTGACTTGTCTGCTCCAGAGTGTGTGCACGCCTGCACTCTGTTATAACCCACACTGTGCACCAACCGCCGTCGCTTTTGTCCGCTTACAATCAGCCCAGTAATCGTGCCCCACCCTGCCTAGTTCAGGGCACCATGATACCTAATTGGGTTACTGCTGAAACGGGTCCCCGTTACTAGGTTTTCTAGTCAAACATGTTAAGTGGTTAAGTGTCTGAATGAACCTAACCCCCACCCATCCAAATTATTTAACATGTTGAATTTGGTTACCAAGTGAAACACCCCACCTCCGTTAAGGTCACTCACAAAGGGAATGCCTTAATTTTGGTGGAGGTTTATAAGTAAAAGACACAGATAAAACACAAGACATATATATACACATATAAATAAGTAGCGGAAAAACCAACAGACTTTTATTATCATAAATACGTGTTTATACAGAACATTTCCAATATTGTCTCAAAACAAACTTCCAATTATTACAACCATAATACTGTCTTGATTTTAAAAGTTAAAGAAGCATGAAACATAAATAAAACTGCAAAATCCCCATAAATGATATCCAAAGCCATGGTACAAATGAAAGAAATCCAAGCAATACATTCTCTCTCTTCAAGCTGGATGAAAAACTGACTAAGCTGCGGTGTTTCCTCCCTGTGGACCTTGGGGGGGGGGGGGACGGAAGAAAAGAAGACGAAAGGAAAATGGGTCAGACATAAGTCTGGTAAGTCTAGCTATATTCCTAGAATGTTAATAATAAAAAGATCATGACTTGCATAAAGTGAGAACAGGACGATATCAGGATAATAGACTATCCTAGAACTAGATAAGGTGTCCTAAAACGAACATCCCTTCGCACCCTTTTTTAAATCTATATCTCTGCACCTACTAATTCTTATACCAACAGGCACCCCGTGATTGGGGGTGAAGTGATCCCTTTCTCTTTCTTTAAAAGATCGGCTCCTACTCGTATATTCACATGTGTCCTACGGCCCTATATGGTAGATACCTATGTTGGTCCCACCATGGGGTGTATCAAGTCCTATGGTGGCGGCCCCGACACAATTCTAGCATGCATAGGGTATACTACTGATGCTCCAGTGCCCTGAGTTGTCTGCTCCAGAGTGTGTGCACGCCCGCACTCTGTTAGAACCCACACTGTGCACCAACCGCCGTCGCTTTTGACCGCTTACAATCAGCCCAGTAATCGTGCCCCACCCTGCCTAGTTCAGGGTACCATGATACCTAATTGGGTTACTGCTGAAACGGGTCCCCGTTACTAGGTTTTCTAGTCAAACATGTTAAGTGGTTAAGTGTCTGAATGAACCTAACCCCCACCCATCCAAATTATTTAACATGTTGACTTTGGTTAAGTATTTATTAAATTGACTTAACCCTATCAGTCCTAACACATCTCTAATTGCCTTATTAGAGCACCAACCTCTCAAATTAGACAGATATTGTTGTGGCTGCCTGTATGCCGGTTGGGTCCGGGCAGTCTTACGCCACAACTCAGTTTAACCTCGGGTCTTTATTGGGCCCCATGCCTTAACCTATCACATTGGATAGCTACTGTTGTGACTACTGGACAGCCGGGCGGGTCCGGGCAGGTTTACGTCACAACTCAATCCAACCTCGGGTTAAGCGCGTTCGTTTTTTCTAATTTACATTTTAATTATGTTAATTATTCAAATTCAAATAACTGTCACATTCATTTCTGATTAATCTCATTAATTAAGGTAATTAATGCCTTTTTATGCCATAAATCACTTATGTGATTAATGACCAATATGTAAATTAGAAATTATTCAAATTACTGTCACATTTATTTTCAATTAATCTCATTAATTAAGGTAATTAATGCATTTTTATGCCATAAATCACTTATGTGATTAATGACCAATTTATGGCAAGTTTTCCTAAAATTATCATTTTAACCCAACGTTACCCCATCCAATATTAGGCTAACCATCTCAGCCTAATTTACATTCACATGATTTTTGGTGTAAAGTATTAGGCTAAAAACTTAGCCTAATTTAATATACGCAAATTGGCATAAATTAGCATAAACATGACAAGGGTATAACTTTGGTATTGATGGCATAATCAATATGAACATAATAGGGTGTACTTGCAAAATAACTAACATGAACATTTTAGGGGTGAACTTGCAAAATAACTAACATGAACATTATAATGTCATAGGTACAAACTTGCAAAAAGACTAACATAAACATTATAAAGTCATAGGTATGAACTTGCACTTATAGGCTAACTCAACATATATGTGTTTTATTAACATAGGCCATTTTAACAACATACATGAGAATTAGCAATATGAACTAATCCATATACATATGTTAATTTGCAACATAGGCAAATCAACATACGTATATGTGAGTTAGCAACATAGGCTAATCAACATACACATGTGTTAATTAGTAACATAGATTTAAACATACTTGCAAATTAATCCCAACATATGATAAGTGTGAACATGGCATAAGTTTGGCATAAACATGAACATATAGATTTGACAATTGGTCGCATAACTTCACTACATAAACTTGCATAATAAACTACACAATTCTCATAAGATGTTACAATCCAAATCCATGCTTATACAATTAATCTAATCCAATAATCCCAAATTTAACATGATAATAGAATCAAGTCACTGGCATAGATTAATATTATAAAACATAATAAACATCATACTTAATAATTCTCAATTCAACATGATAATAGAATCAAATCACAAACGTATATTAATAACATAACGAGTATCGTACTATTATCATTTCATCGCAACACATGATATTCATATTAATTCGCATTCTAAAAATGTAGCTAAACTTACAATCGTAGACGGTCTTGTTTTCTGAGTTCTGAAATTCTGAATTTGCAAAGCTTTCCTTTGGGAAGACGTTGCTTTGATTCTAATTTGTTGTTGCTTTTTTAATCTTTTAGTTTGTATTCGCTATGTTGTTCATCTCTTTCAAGTGGTGGCTCCCTCTAGTTCTCAGCAGACAGCATGGTGGCTCCAATTCTTATTTTTTTTTGTGAATTTTTAGTTTGAGACCTAGGGTCTTTTTATAGAGTTGCAAGTTAATTTGAGCCGTCGATGAAGCTAGGGTTAGCCAGTGCCGTCCGTTGTAAAGAGAAGCCAATTATGTTCACCATTTCTTTCTTAATGTACATTTACTATTATTTGTCAATCCATATAAATACGTACGCATTAGATACATCTCCCCTTTACACATTTATTATTATTCTTGTATGCACATTAGATACATCTCCCCTTTACACATTTATTTTTGTATGCACATTAGGTACATCTCCCCTTTACACATTTATTTTTGTATTAGCAACTTTAGTGTTAACAGAAATACGGGGTGTTATATTAGTTCACAGTTTCCTAGATATCCAGGTCTAAGTCTGAAAGAATAGTTACTCTTCGCTCAGGGGGTGAGTATCACGCTTAAGAGGCTTAGGAACTAACAATTATCTTGAGACAGAGGATCCCTAAGCGCAACACTCTTTAGAAGGCTAATTGGCTTGTAGGAAGAGGTTTCACAATAACTTTGCGGATGGGTCTAGGCTTGAGTAAGAGCTCATGACCATATAGAAAGTATATAGCATGTTTTGTAGAAGACAACTAAGAAATCACATAAGAAACTCATAAGCAAATATGCTAAGTGTTGATCCGCTCTTTATTGATCCTTGATTCGCAGTACATAAGAGATTACAATAGAAATCCCCAAATTGATTTAGAAATTAGGGTTTACTCTAGAGGAAAAGAGTACAAGAATGAGGAATGAGAAAATGTCCCTGAAAACAAGACCCCTGGGGTCTTATTTATAGACAAATCGGGGCCCTTTTGCTATTGGGCCAGTAGAAGCCCCTGTCGGTAGCTTTCCCCTTTGGTTTTGGTTGCTATGGCTCCTGGCCGCTCTTTTGGCTTTGCTTATTTCTTTTAGGGTGCCGGTTCAGAGACTCAAAAATATAGACCTTTGGAACTCCTTCTTGAGGTCGTGTATATCTTCTTTGTATTGATACAAAGCCTGTCGGTATGGATACCTTGAGGAAGGCTTTAGGCTTCCGGATATATGTTTTTTGATCTTGTTGCTAATTCTTTGTGGAACTTGCCTTCATGATATCTAGTAGATGGTTGCCGGATCCGCCACCCCTGTCTTTATCGACACTAAGTAGATTAGTGTGGATAGCTTGTCTCTCTTCGAGGTCCCGGCTTGCCTTTCGGTAGATCCCAGAAGTGTATCTCGGCTTCCTAAAGGGTTGCTTCCAGTGCTTTATTAGTTGTTTGCTGAAGTGGTCTCTCGGTGATCATCTAATGGGGGTCTAGGTAGTTGGTTCCCAGATGATTTCCTTATGCTTTAAATTCTGTGTTTGATGCATTCGTCTCTTGATGAATCGGTATTAAGCAGGTTAATACCGATAGCCCTTTCGTCCTTTTAGGTCTCAGTTTGTAGGATTCTTGTTCTTTCTCTTCACTGGCTTCCGGTTTTGGGTGTCCCTCAGTTATCTATCCTTCGTTCCGGAGCTACCCTGCTGGTATCTTCTTTATATTGGCTTTGAGTTCTTTTCCTTAATGATGGTGTCAGTGACCTAGCTTTCGGGTTATTCCCTTATGCTCTCGATTTTACTGTGTGCCTAATTCTTGCTTACAGTTTATTCTTCTATGCTTGTGATGGTCCGATACCCCTTTACCGATAGCTTACCTCGTTGTGAATTTTGGTACTAACAATAGGATAATATAATAACATATAGTTTAAGTCTATTCTGACATGTCCCTGCAACCAAAGAGTTAGCACATAATAATCTCATTAAATATTCTACTCAAACTCACAATAGTCAACCCTAGTCAGAATACGATTCCGAATCCCCACTTCTCTTCAGTATCCTACAATGATAGCCTACCCAGAAAAATAGAAGAGAGCACATAAGAAACCTTAGCATCCATAGAAAACAGTGACCTTGCTATCACTGACTAAAGCTTTGAATGCATTGATATTGAATGACTGGTTATTTCCATTCTTCAAGGGCTAATGGAAAACCTTGGTTTTAGTCAGACTACCACACGTCTCATGTGTGTTTCCCTTCTTATGAGAACCTGATCACCTCGCAAGCGATCTAGGGCACTCGATCTCTCAGATCTTAACAGGCATCCCCGCGATGCTCTTGCTTCGAGTCTGCTAGAATCTTCAACCTATCAATGATTCCTTAGCACTTCCTAAAAAATAAGCTATCCATGACTCCATATTTTAGCATGAATCCCACTCAAGTCAGATGATTATTTCGCAGCGTCATTCCACTTTGAGCTGCTTATCACTTTCGCCTTCGACCACTCTCGCCCGAGATTACAATCGAAGACTCAACATCACTTTGACGATAAATTCCACCCGTAGATATTATTGACAAATGGAGACCACTAATAAGCTCCTAAAGACCACGGTTTCTCACCTATAACCTCCGGAACCCAACCATCAACCGTGGCAGACCAGTACTTGTCCATCCCCTATGGATCGGTATCGGTCAATACACTTAGCCAAATTTTGGATAAGTGTTGGTACACTTCATTGTCCACCTTAAATATATTCCTAATATCCATAAATATCTCGAGTCGCCTTTCTGAAGCTCTTCTTGTCGGTTCATCGATGAGTATTCGAGCGATCCCACTTTGACCCATCTAATCATCACAAAAATTTGCACCTGACCCGCAATTGACCCATATAAGCCATGCACGAAATTTCTTCGCCACTCGAACATCCGTGATGGATCGGTACCGGTCCATTGCTTATGGATCAGTATGGGTCTATACACTTAGTGCGTTTTTCGATGAAAACTTCGAGCACCATTCGGATGCCCTCTAGAGCTCCACCAAGTTTCATCTGAATTTGATCATCTAAACCACCATTTTGCTCTGTTCTTCAATTCTAAGTCATACGATACACAATTCTAAACAAACAAATCACTCATTACATACAATTAAATCAATCCAAAACAAATTCATCCAATTTCTTATATGAATGCATAAAAATACGATTCTCATTATTATCATCACAATTCTGGCATAATTTGACATTAAAAACACATGAAGCGTAATAGATCTAGAGAATTACATAGTATACGATAAAATTAGATTATCTTAGGGTGTCTAGATCTGAATTATACATGCATGATCTAGTTTTAGGTGAAATTAGCATATGAGGTGTTTGATAAACCTAATTAATACATAAAATCCATAGTAAGCATGCGAGACATCTCCATCACTCACTGAACCTAGATCTGATGCAATATTGATGAATCAAATATGGACAACTAAGAAACACATGAATTCAATGCAAAACAACGAGATCCAATCTCCCTCTATGTAGATCTTGCTTCTAGAAGTGATATAGAATGATATGAGAAAGAAATTTGGGTTAGGGAAATTAGGTTGAATCGAAGATTCACAGAGGCTCAACCTAATGTATGTAATGAGGAGAAGAATCCTAATTCTCTCCTTAAACCCGTTTTTAATAATCTTAGGTCATTATACTAATGGGCTCACTAATTAAACCATTAGCTGCTAATTAATCTGGCCAGTAGAAACAAAAACTTAAACAGTGATTTCTCTTAAACCGCTAAGCCAAATCTTTGATCTAACTACTCTACGAAGTGAACAAGAACCATCCTGATCCAGTGAGGCCAATTACAACACTTGATTTAATCCCAACAAAAGTTATAGTTGAAACAATAAGTCGTATAGGTAAAATGGTCATAAAATGATTTGGTAAAAATCATGGACATACCTCACATCCCCAGAGCAATAGATTAAAATATGAGAATATTCATCCCTAAAATTAAATAGAATTATTTTATGATTCTCCGATACGTAAAATACTGGTCATTACATTCACTCCTTTAGGAATATTACCCCTGAAATTCCAAGCAAGCATGAGTAAACAAATTTCCCTGCATGCCTACCATCCACGAGTAGCCAATCTGACTTCTGATGTAGCATCCATCAATCCATGCAACCAAAATCCTACCCAAGCATATGAAACTCTAGTAGTGTAAGACATAATGGTACAAGTAAGATATGTTATACGAGACATACCACTCAAAGAGCTCTGGATGGGTCATTCTCATTCTCACTTCCATTTCCGATATGTAATTGTCATCGTCCTCGCTTCATTGTACCTTGACTAGCTTAACAACCTTCCTTCTAAGCTATTTCGTGTCATTCCCAATGAAGCAAAGTGGTTTACGAGGTCCAAAAATTTCCAACTTTCCCTCTAAGTCTTCCACCTGATCTGGAGATACTATCAAACTCGCGTCATGCACAAAATTCTATAAATACAATAAACATTATGCGTACTAGCCATCCTCTCAGGTAGTTCCACTTTATAAGCAAGCTTCCCAGTATGCTCAATAATCGAAAATGACTCGACGAAACTCAAAGTTAACTTGCCTTTCCTTCCAAATCAAACAACATTCCTCAGAGGTGGAACTTTAACAAATACCATATCCCCTACTGAGAAATCCAAATCCTTTCTTCTTTTATTGGCATAATTCTTCTAGCAATCTTGTGTTGTTCTCATTCATTGTTAAATGATTTTAATCTTATTCATCGTTTCTCTTATATATTATAGCCCAAATACTAATTTTCTCCAGTCTCTAGCCAACAAGAAGGTGAATTACGTGGTCTACCATGAAACGCCTTATACATTGCCATACCAATATTCAACTGATAACCATTGTTGCAGGAAAACACAACCAAACAAAGATGGTCCTCCCATGATCCTCTAAAATCCAAAACATAAGCTCTCAGAAGATCTTCCAATACTCAGTTGACTTTCTTTGTCCGGCCATCGGTTTAGGGATGATAAGCCATACTTATATGTAGCTCAACTTGAGCCTCTTGCAAACTCTTCCATAATCCACTGGTAAACCAGGGATCTCGATCACATAATATACTCTTCGGTATTCCATGGAATCTAACTATCCACTTAATAATAACTCAGCTAACTTGGATGTCGTCCTGATAGATTTAATAAGAATAACCTTGCGCTTTTGGTCAAGCGATTCACGATAACCTATATACCATCATATCCTATCATAGTCCTCGACATTCCGTTGATAAGATCCATCGATACTTATTCCCAATTCCACATAGGAATTTCTGATGGATGCAATAATCCACTCAGCTTCTTCTGCTCAGCTTTAACTAACTAAAAGTTCATACACTCTAAAATGAATCTCCTGACATCCCTTTCATACCCAATAATAAACTTTCTTCATATCTCAATACATCTTTTTTCCACTAGGATGAAAAATCAACTTAGAGCGATAACATTCTCTCATAACCTCATCTCCAAATCCATCTTTGTCAAGAACAACCAATCTTCCATCTCGATCGATTTCGTAACTCTTCAGTTCCTCAGAATTGACTCTCATTTCTAATCTCTGAATGATCTTAATAAGCTTAACATCTTGCTTCTGGATCTCACTAATCTTTTTGATGAGAATAAATCTTATCAACAATATCGCTAACATTTTAGGTTCTAACTCACAATGAGGATTGAAATCAAATCCAGTGTTCAAGGTGCTTCTATTTAGTACATATAGCTCCCAAATTCGCATGTCTTCTACTCAACGCATTAGTCACTGCATTTCCCTTTCCTAGAGCATAGGCTATACCAAAGTCATATGATGCCAGAAATTCTAACCATCGTTGTTATCGAAGATTCAAATCTTTTTGGGAGAAGAGATACTTCAGCGACTTATAATCCACAAATAACTAGAATCTAACTCCCAATAAATAATGCCTTCATATCTTCAAAGCAAAAACTATCGCCGCTAACTTCAAGTTTCGTCATCACTTGACTGACCGTGATGGATTGGTACTGATCCATAGCATATAGACTAGTATCGATCCATACACTTAGTGTATTTTCTGATGAATATTTTTTTGCACCATACCAATGCCCTCTAGAGCTCCTCCGCCAAGTTTCGTCTGACTCTAATCATCTAAACCTCTGATTTGCTTTGTTCTTCGATTCTAAACCTTACGACACACAATTCTAAACAAATAAATCATGCATAACATACAATTAATCCAATGCAACGACAATTCATCTAATTTCAAACATGAATAGTCATATGAACACATACAAACATGATTCTCACCATAATCATCATGATTCTAGCATAATTTGACATTGAAAACATATAAATTTGATAGATCTACCAAATTGCGTAATATATGATCAAATTAGGTTATCCTAGGGCATATAGATCCAAATTAAATACGTATGATTTGTTTTAGCTGAAATTAGCATATGAGGTGTTAATTAACCTAATTAACACATATAATCCGTAGTAAGCATGTGAGAGATCTCTACCACTCATTGAAACCTATATCTGATGTAATATTGATGAAATCAAATTTAGAAAACGAAGGGACAGTGAAGAAACACTTGAATTCACTGCAGAACAGCGAGTTCCAATCTCCCTCGACGTAGTCTTGCTTCTGGATGCGATGTAGAATGATTTAAGAGAGAAATTAGGGTTAGAGAAATTAAGTTGAATCGAAGATTCATAGACACTCAACTTATGTGTGGAATGAGAAGAAGAACCCAATCTCTCTCCTTAAACCCCCTATTTATAATCTTAGGCATTAGACTAATGGGCTCACGAATTAGCCTATTAGTTGCTAATTAATATGGCTAGCAGAAACAAAAAATTAAATGGTGATTTGTCTTAAACTGCTAAGCCAAATATTTAATGTGACCACTCTATTGAATAACCAACCAACATTCCGAACTAATGAGACTAATTACACCACCTGGTTCGGTCCCAAACAAAATTTATAGCTATTCGCAAGGGTAAAATGGTCACAAAATGATCCGGTAAAAATCGTTGACATGTCTCACGTGCCTATGAGCAACTTATAATAATATGAGAAAGATTCGACCCCTAGGGAGTTAAATAGATTTATTTTACGATCCTCCAATGCATAAAATACGGGTCGTTACAACGATGCATATAAAAAATTCTTCATGCTATCTATTACACAAGAAAGGCTCTAAATGATGCTCAAGTCAACTACAAAACCACCTAAAATGAGGTTCTAGCTATAGTATTTTCCCTTGGAAGTTCGGACCTTATTTGGTAAACTCTCACATCACAATCTATGCTGGCCACTCGATTTTTAGGTACCAATTGCCAAAAAGGATGCTAAATCTCACTTGATTCGTGGATCCTTTTATTCTAAGAATTTGACCTCACGATCAAAGATAAGAGTGAATCTGTAAATGTCAAAGTCGATCACCTATCTCATCTTCCAACTGCACCATATTATTTGACCATCAACGAAGACTTTCCCAATGAACAACTCCTTTCAGTCTCAATCGATCGTTGATTCAACAATATAGTGAACTTTTTGAAAACGAAACCAACACCTTCGTTTTGGTCCAAACAGGATAAGTACAAATTTCTACCCAAGTGAAATACTTCTATTGGGGTGACCCATATCTTTTTAATTATCATTTGGACAAAATCATTCGTTGGTGCGTTTTATATAGTGAAATTAGGAATGTTCTTTCATTCTTCCATGATCAAGCTTGTGTTGGAAATTTTGGTCCAAAAAAGACCGTAGACAAAGTTCTTCAATATAGCTTTTATTGGCCCACTCTTTTCGAAGACACACAGGTTCTGTAAGACGTACCGTTGTTGCTAAGTGATTGGAAAAATCTCTCAATGAAATATAATTCATTTGAACTACAGTCCTGTCGTTGAGATCGTTGACATTTAGGAAATCAATTTGATGGACCTATTTTCTAACTCTTTTGGACATTTGTATATTCTTGTTGTCTTCGATTATGTTTCGAAATGGATCGAAGTCGTTCTATGTAAAATAAACGATCATAAAATAATTTCGAAATCTCTTAAAGAAAAAACTTTTCGAGTTTCGGGATACCTCAAACAATAATAAGTGACAACAAAACACACTTCTGTATCAATTCTTTGAAGTTTTAATAAAGAAATGCTCGATGATACACAAGTTATCCACTCTTTATCATCTTTAAACTTGTAGTCAAGATGAAGTTTGAAATCGACAAATAAAACAAAATTGAATGAAATTTTTAACAAAAACTGGAAGGATTCGTCACAGAAATTAACAGATGTGCAACTGATTTTAAAACTAATTTTTGAATGTTCTTTTTTCAATTAATTTATGTTAAAGCATGCCACTTGCCGGTTAAAATTGGACATAAAAAATTGTGGGTAGTAAAGAACTTTAATTTGATCTAGAGAAGGCTAGCGAAAACAGAAAGATGCAACTTAATGAACTAGACGAACTTAGAAACGATGCGTATGAAAACGCGAAAATTTATAAGGATTTTTTTTTCGTTACAAACAATCCTAAATTTTTTTTTCACCTAAGAAAAAGGTTATTTTATACGACTCTCCATATCATTTATTTTATAGGAAACTAAAATTGAGATAGATTGGACATACTTGGTACGTACTACTTTTTCGTAGGTACCATCGAAATAGAAAACCTTAAGGACAGATCATATTCAAAGTCCATAATCATCATTTAAAACTTTACTTGGAATTACCAAGTAACTAAAAGAAGGAGCTCACAATTCTTCATGAGCCACGCTATGTGTAATAAGAAATTTTGATCCTATTTTTTTGGCAAGGCCAGATGGTTTTTATAGTGATCTGTAACACTGTTACCATTACAATAAATAATGATTACAAAATAAAACGGGAGGTAGGCAAATCGCCTACTTGTTATAGACATCATCTAAGACAAGAAGTACAAGATAAAAGTAGACTAAACTGCACGCAGGGCGATAATCATAACAAGCATGGAATACAAATTTCTTACATAGGAAATGAAAGGAGAAAAAAAGATCATAACAAATGGTTGCTACACAATCCCCATCTCTGGCAACAGAATCACCAGAAAAGCAACTAAGCTTAACATTCACTAGACGATGGCTGCAAGAAGTCCCCACTTCAAGAAGCAGCAATGGCAAAGCACCACTCTAGCTAGTAATAACTTATGAAACTCTCACACCTATCCTCTAGGCAAGAACCTATCTCTCAAAAGCAAAAAACGACTTAGAACAATTACATTCTAACACCATGCAATATAACTAAATGCAATAACTTGGTGCATAGACCTTTCATGGAGTAAAGACACGTACATGACACTGTCCAGCAGGATAGAGGAAAATAACCACACAGCTTCTACTAACTACAACTCTAACTTACTAACTCAACCACCACATCCAGAACACCAACGAGACCACAACAAGCACAATACAGCGACACCAAGACAATAGGAACGACATAAGTCGAAACCCCCTTCGATGGTAACCAACAACAACCAACAACATAAAATAAAAAACTTAAGATCCAGATAAGCAAAATACTCATCATCATGTCGATATGAATCAATCCACAACCATGAGATGGTCTGCCTTTCGGCAATTAGAGAGCAATATGAGCAGAAGATTAATGAGAAAGGAGTCGTGAATGATGCCAAAAACATAGACAAGAGGGAAAACTATGTGTTGAAAAGGAGTAAAGGGTCGGATCTTGTCGCATGAAGTTGTGGAGGCTGGATCTAGCAAAAAGGGAATGGATCCGGGTTAGGGTTAGGTTAGAGTTTCGCAAGCAGGCTACCATAATGGTGAAATCTGGATAAAGGAAAGGAGATGTAGAAAGAAGAGAGGAGTTCAGAGGTTGGAAGTGAAAACAAGGAGAATCAAAGAAAAAGTTATAAGGAAGATACGAACAAAAATTTGGATGAAAATCCAGTTGCCACGAGGGAGAAAGCGCCGAAAAATTTGTTAGCAAAGCAAAATGGTCATGCATGCAATGTAGAGAAAAATTCCTCTTTTGTGAATGAGTATATAATTTCTTTTTCGCACTCATTAGATCATGCATGCATTAACTGTGAGGACATGGTAAAATTCAAGTATGAGCGATGTCTTTCAATTTATATGGTTTTTTTCTTTCCATTTTATAAAAAAAGAATCCAAAATCCCAACAAAAAATTGCGTATTAATTTACTTTTTAAATGGTCGTGACATGGTAAGCGTACAAGTTTAGTCGCTATATTGAAATCTTCGGAAAATTATTTATCACAATGAATAATCAAAAGAAAAGTTCAAATTACAGATAACTTTGGTGCAACTAGTATATGTGATTATGAAATGTTTTATAAATTATAGTCATTACATAAAGAACTGGTTGAGATTTGAAGTATATGAGTTAGCATTTTATACCTTTAGTGTCAAGTTATGCTAAGATGATTTTGCACATTTCTCTATCTCTTTAGGCAAACCCGACCAGTTTTAAAGGTGATCGCAAACACCTTTTATTGTAACAAATAATAAAAAAATTAGTACAGTACAGGTGATTATTAGTTAATAATCAACTACCGGTTTTTAAGGTGGACAGTCCACCATCTACAGAGTTTAAAGTGTTCCGTCCACTCTACCTAAGCAGGCTTACAACACTGGAGCTAGCTAAATTACTAGACTACAAACATACACTATACGCAGGGAGGATATGACATGATACATTACGTACTTAAAAAAGAAGTGAATTACATATAGCACACACCCATATACTAAATCAACCCAAGGCCCAAATAGTGTATAATGTGTACAATTTACATAGAGACTGTTGCAGGATAATAGCAAAGGACAAAGTGACCACACAGCTGCAATAAAACATTTCTTCAGCTCCACACCAAAATAGCATGAAGCACGAAATTAACATCAGAGTACGTACCTAGTCAGGTATCAAAGCAAGAGGCATGATGTCCTATCGTATGGCCAAAATTAGCGATCACCAGAGAAGGGAGGAAGTGATATTCACCAAGAATTCAGAAATGTTGAGAGCATAAAGCATCAGAGTACGCACTTATGTATGTAACCTTCGCGCTCTATACTGTTCTCATGTAAGCCCGCAAGGCGAGGCATAGACGATATATTTGGCCTCAGTTTACTCAAGTTAGATGCATGTATATAAATCCTTAAAGTATAATAAATACCTAGAGTTATATGTATGAACTTATGCGTATACCCGCCATGCTCCATGTTCTTCTCACAATAACCCGCAAGACTGTGCAATATAACTCGCCTCAGTTTATCTGAGTCAGGTGTATGTAAATAATGTTTAAATCAATAATATTTTTAAAAAAATTGAAAGTAAATAATTGAAACTCAAGAACCATCTTAGATCTATTGATTTAACTTGTTACACGAAAGGAAATAAAGAAACCACCCCGAGAAATTTTGAGAATCGATTAAAGAATTTATTTTTTGTTTGTACTATGAATCATCGAAACAACTAGACAGACTAGAGTTGAAATGTAACGAGAACTTAATTTTTGATTGAAGTTTTAACCTGTAAAGAATTGAAGTTTCCCGTTGATGACCCAAACTTATATTTTACCATTTCATGTCAATTTGAAATTTTATTTTTAACTAAGAAATTTCATTCATATCTTTATAAATACATTGCATTTTGAATTTTTGCATTTTGGATATGGATTTCATTGGTAGTATTCATTGGGAACCCTCACATGACAACATTTGTTCTACTTGAGACACCTAGAGGTTTAATGACCTGTTGCAAATGCTCAATCCGATCATTCTTCCAACGAAAGTGGTTTTTTCTTAATTTAGTTTGTTCGACTACGAATAAAAGGATAATTGTGAGGGTAATTGATGTGCACGTAAAAGTACATATTTTAACTTATGTAGTTATTCTTATTTTAAATAATTGAGTATCATATTGGAGTGTTCTTAACATGCTTTAAATCAAAATACAATTTTTTTTAAGTCATCGTTCACTCATTTATATAAGGGTGAAACGATCATTTTATATACGGATTGATTTAGAGACTTACACATTCTTATTTAGTATAGTAGGAAAATTATGCTAATGAAAGAGTATACATGAAGATATATGCATGCACAAGTATTTAATACTAAAAGCATGAAGAAATAAATCAACTCATACAACATGGGGGAGTTCATATGCCCACTGCTTAACATTCAACAAATCAAAAAAGCAAAAGACAAGTTTGTTGAGGACTAGTTAAATGCTGATGATGGCTTGGAGGTTACACTATCTCAAATGCATTTTTGAAAGTATGCTAAAAATGTATTAGGTCTAAGTCATGTATAAATAACCCTTTCATGTTCATACAATAATACTCTTCTTTTATGTAAATTGTGATCAAAGTAGAGAATAAAAGTTAGTTTCTTTTTAATGGCTTCTTAGTCTTATCTTATTTTTATGCAGTTTTCTTCTACGTTCTTTTTTATGCTTATATTCTCTTTTATGCTTTTTAGTTGCGTTCATTTATGTTCTCTTTTCTTCTCATGCAAGTAGTTTAGTTTCTTTTCATGTAAGTAATTAATTAAATTTTGTTCCTTTTGTTAATTAGTTTATAGTATCATTTATGTTTATGTCAAAATCTTCTTATGTTAATATACATTCTAAAATGAGTAGCTAAACCCCTTCAATTTAAGGATGATGGTGCTCTCATGAATCATAACAAATTTACATAATTGTTTTCATTTATGATCTCTTTTTGTACTTAATGGAAAGTTGAATGTTTATATAAATTATTATTTAATATTGGATTTGATAGTATATGTTATTCAAGCATATATGCTATACTTCATCAAACATAAATACAAATTATCTCTTTATTAACATATGATTACGGTTATTAAATTAAAAGTAGAATCAAAATTTGATGTTGTATGCTATTAATTAATAGTAAACATAACATGCTTAAAGTAAATTTCATTTTTAATTTCATTTACATGATACCTGAAAAGTGAGTTAGAGATTATTTGATGGTTTGATAATTTAAGTTGTATTAATTAATAACACAATTAGCCATGACTGTGATAAATACATCAACTATTTACACAAATGATTAAAAAAAGAGATCATAACTTCATTTTAAATTGAATTGTACGATCATGAGAGAGGATCTGCCTCTGAATCGACTTCTCATCTCCAAGATCTAATCAAAATTCTTCTCCAGTTTTAACATTTTGGTTAACAAGCTTTCCAAAATCTTAGGTTTAATTTGACTGAATAATTTTAAGGACAGGTTATCATAATTATCCAGACTGATTTATTGTTTTATACTCTGGTTCATGTATGTATATTATAATTTTCCTCTTTAAGTAAAGAGCACTGTTTATATTGTAGAATATTCATTCCGCTATGGTATTTTAATCTTTTTTTGTTCTTCTATCTTCTTTCATTTTCCATAAAAATCCATATTTTCGACATTTGAATTTATGTCACGCGAATACAAAGAATGTGTTAGTGTCGATTTTCAAAAGTCAGAAATAGGATCGTTACAACTCTGAATGTAATTTGTAAATGTAAGGATGTAAGTAAGATATAGTCTGCTAATAATAAAACTTGTCAACATCCCAAGTTACTCTTGTGAGGTTGAAGGTTAAAGTCTTATGCCTTAGTTCAAAAAGGTAGAAATAAGATATTGTACTAAGCATATTGATTTAAATCATCAAGCTATACCAACATTTATACTATGAAAAAATCAAGATAAATTTGCCTACAATATCTTTGTTGAAGTGAAATGTGTATACATATTGTTTTTAGTACAGGTCCAGTGAGCAATGAAATTTTGATTACAGATTTTGTCCTTAATTCAATTTAGGGTTACAAATTTGAACACATCACCACTGTTTATAGGTTAGGGTTGGGATGTCGACTTTGCCTGTGTAGATTCCATCATTTTGATCAATCAATAACTCTTTTCTTTGATGCTCTAGTATATGCTTCTTGGTTTCATTTGTGGTACTATTTCCTATAGCATTCTGGCTTTATCGCCTTCATTGTGTAGGCAGGTTACATGGTGGCTATTTCATAGGCATGGATAATAAAGTAATATTGCTGAGGAAAGATGACACGGTTGATGATGTGCTTTGGATTGGAGTGGCACATTTCAGCTCAACTATACGGGAAAAAGGAAAATGGTATCGAGACTGTCGACTTCCTTGGAATAGGGAAAGCTTTGTAGTTTCCAATATTTGAGGTGACATAGTTTACTCCCAATAGAAGCGAGAAGGTTGGTTAAGGACATTATGGTGACATGCTTCAGTCCAAAGAAAGGATGGCAATAGGACTTTATACAATATAATTGGAATGCATCAACACGTCATCAAGAGAATCGAAGACGACAGACTTTAAGAGAGAGGCGATGAAGTTTGTAATCTAATAGGAAGCGACACCCTTACCAACCTAAATTGAGCAAGGCAACAAACCTTCAAAGTTGACAATGACGAAAGAGCTTTAAATCTTTGATTTTTCAGTCTTGCAGAGGCTATATGTCTATTCCCGTGTTCTCCTTGAATCTATGTATGCGATAGGTCTGCTTGCATTTGTTGGTACTAGTTTGGAGCGACGAATTTATTTGGATAATTTTTTTTTTAAAATAAAATAAAAAAATCTCTTGAATGAATTACCGTCATTAGCTCATATAATGTCTTGCTTATGTTTTTCTGACTCCTTCAAGTAGTGAGTTTTTATCATTTCACACAGATTTAGTAAAGCTTCTGGACTTTTTATTCATGAATTATTCCAAGTTCATTAATTATGGAACTTCAGATTCTCGCAACGTAGATATATATCAGGTTTAATTTATGATAAAATTCTAATATTCGAACTTTTTGCAAACTTTTACTCTAGAAGCTTTTATGTTTTGACAGGTTAAAAATATATTAAAATTTGAGACTTGTGAACTCTTTTAAAAAAGTCTTTTTATTATTCAAGACTTCAAATCTCAGACTGAGTTATATAACTACTAACTATAGAAAGATTTTTTTTTGCATAAATTCAAGTTGTTGTTCTATCTTTTTTTTAAATAATGGAACAATAATGATAAATCGTAATATAAAGAAAAGCAACCATCAATAAATGGTATAGTTAGATCAAGAAAAGGATAACCCTTTTTATTAAGCATCATCCGACCATATAATATGTGAAAATATAAACAATAGATCCATAGATGAAAGGAAGTTATTGAATTACACATTCAAATTTTAGATATATGTATTTCCTTTTTAATAATAATATTTTGTGGTCCTATTTTCTTTGGAAATTCTAATTCTTTATTTTAAGGATGCTTGAAATTTAACAATTTATGGAAATTCATCCTTTTAGCATTATGGTGATTATACGTTTTCAATCGCCCTTTTTTGGATTGTAGATACTAAGATTACCATTAACTTTTATTAATGTTTCCATTCGCTTCAGGTATGCTAAATCAAGACCAATATTGAATCTAAACTTAATACAATCTTCTAGATACGTATTACCCTTACATTTTTGTCTATAACAAACATTAAAATGTTTTTCTGGATATATAAATCATATAGGAAGTCATTCAAAGTCGTCACTCAAACCACATTCAAACATAAAAAAAATAAAAATTTTACCTACCAAACATGTTTGAATTATTCAATCCATATAACAAGTAAAACGCAATCAAATTAAAAAAAATATTTGAATCAACAACATCAAAAATTGTCAAGTTCAAGCTTATTTCCCAACATATATTAACTCAAAATCGAAGCATGATATTGAGATTTACGTTATAATAAGATCAGAAAAATAAGAACCCAAAAAAAAATGGTTTACATTAGAATGAGGTCTAAAATGTTATGATTAAAATACACTCATAATAAAATGAGACCTAGAAGTTTAGATATATAGATCTAAGACAAATGAGATGTAAAAGGATAATGTAACGACCTGGAAACCCGTGCCTTTTGAATCGACAATAATCCACACATGTCTAACTCAAAACTGTACGTATTTACAGATTGTTAAATGACGATCCACATCTTTAACCATTATAGTCAAAAATATAGAAAATCAAGGGAATTAATTTAGAATTAGAAAGAAAGAAGAAAACAAGCATATAATCTCGCAGCGGAATGAACAAATATAATAATCAAATAACATTTCATGAAGCTGTTTAAAATAAGCATTTGATCATTTTACAACATTTATCAGAGTTATACATTATCATTTCAGTTATACAATTTCTATACATAACTGATGATACAGAGTAATGCAACAGAATAGTAGTGGAATACAATAGTAATAATAGTATACCGACTTCGTCTTCATCCTTCAGAAGATAACCTTTGAAACTGGAATGCTCAAGTCTGACCCGAGCATAATAGCGTGAAAATAAAACAAGCTCGGACCAGGCAAAAATATTCTCATCTAAGTCAAATCAACATCATATGAACATGCACACACATAACTCAAGAGATGTTTCGGGAAATTTCATCTCCTAAGGATCCGTCAAACTAGATACTATATAATATAATTTCGTTATTATACTAGTGTCTATTCACAAATACTTGTCAGAAAAATAGCTTAAGCGGGGTTACATTGATTACCCTTACACAATTTATAAGCACATGGTCTATGCAGGTCCTGTAACACAACCAGTAAAACGTCGGTAGCCAGTGAGTCCCCTATAGAACTATGACAAAATCAAAATCGTAGTTGTCTCGCATAAGGATAAACGTATGACAAGGCACATGAGGCTATACCCAAAGTAGTATGCTACTAGTTTGCCTGATCCAGACTGGTGGTTACCCCTAACGGCCCACCGTAGACATCGACCCCATATCGAATCAAAGGGAAATCCATCCCATCAAGGGTGTGCACCAACAAAACAACAACAACTGAATAGTAATAGTATGGACCCGAGGCCCAGGAAAATCGAAGAGCAGATGTCCACTAAGAGGTAGTCAAGCCTCATTTGGTCTGGCACGACTCCTATTTTAGTCATTTTAAATCGACACAAGTGTCGGGGTCATCCATTATCGTTCACTTTCTTCAATCCAGTAATCGCCTCCAAATTCATCCTACTTCATTTCTGGAACTCCACCACGTACACAGTTGTTAAAGTGGTTCCAACATTGACAGAGAGTATGTCAATAAGAGGTCCTGGTCTCTTTAATTAACAACAAAACGTCATGTTACACACCGATTGGTACTTTTATATTTCAAAAGTGAATCGTTATGATATCAAAATATCATATTCAACTAAACCAATTTCACTTTAAAATATCATATTATTTTAATCACAATAATATTTACTTTCAAAATTCATATTCATTTTGAGCTAAATTTCAATTTCAATAATTGGTTATAACTTCAATTAACCACATTTTCTTCGAATCATTCAATTTAGTTCAAAATATTTTTGAATTCATTTCTGATTTTAACATCAAAATAATCATATTTACTTTTAAATCAGAGATTTAAATGTAAATAATTTCACTTCTAAAATAGTTTATAAGTTTGAATATAGTTTTGGGGTTTAAATAAATTTTTGAATAAATTTTTAAATAGTTAAGAGATTTGGAATAGTTTGGAAATCAAAACAGCTTGAGTATTAGAAATGGTTTTATATATAATTTTTTTTGAAATAAACTACTTTTATATATATAGAAAAATAGGTTTTTGAAAACAATTTATATAAAGTACTCCATATATCAAAGGAATAAATTTCATAAAATAGTTTATATGTAAAATAGTTTATATAGAAATAATTTCAAATCAACTGTTTCTTTCCATTTCAATAAATCTGAACCTAAGTTCAAATCTCAAAACAAGCCAAATCGACTTCCAATATCCAGTCCAAATCGATCCCCAAAATCAAATTTATTTGAGAACAATCCATTTTAAATGATAACTTCAAATTTCGAATTATTATTTGAATCTATTCGATTCAAATCAAATCCAAGTTCAAGTTCAAATATTTATTCAAACCATTTAATTCGAATTTAATTTCAAAGTTTAAATAAAGATTTAAACATTTGAAACAATTCGAATTATAATCAATTTTAGTTCAAATTTCAATTTAACCAATTAGATCATTTCAATTTGGATTTAATTTCTAAGTTTAAATGAAGATTTAAACCTTTGAAATAATTTAAATTATAATCAATTTTAGTTCAAATTTCACATAACAAATTTTAGATCATTTCAATTTGAATTTAATTTCAAAGTTTAAATAAATATTTAAACCTTTGAAATAATTCAATTTCAGTTCAAATTTCAAATAACAAATTTTTAGATCATTTCAATTTTTAATTTCAAAGTTTAAATAAAGATTTAAACCTTTGAAATAATTCAATTTCAGTTCAAATTTCAAATAACAATTTTAGATCATTACAATTTGAATTTTATTTCAAAGTTTAAATAAAGATTTAAACCTTTGAAATAATTCAATTTCAGTTCAAATTTCAAATAACAATTTTTTAGATCATTTCAATTTTTAATTTCTAAGTTTAAATAAAGATTTAAACCTTTGAAATAATTCAATTTCAGTTCAAATTTCAAATAACAATTTTAGATCATTTCAATTTGAATTTTATTTCAAAGTTTAAATAAAGATTTAAACCTTTGAAATAATTCAATTTCAGTTCAAATTTCAAATAACAAATATTGGATCATTTCAATTTGAATTTTATTTCAAAGTTTAAATAAAGATTTAAACCTTTGAAATAATTCAATTTCTGTTCAAATTTCAAATAATTTTTTTTAGATCATTTCAATTTGAATTTTATTTCAAAGTTTAAATAAAGATTTAAAACTTTGAAATAATTCAATTTCAGTTCAAATTTCAAATAACAAATATTAGATCATTTCAATTTGAATTTTATTTCAAAGTTTAAATAAAGATTTAAACCTTTGAAATAATTCAATTTTAGTTCAAATTTCAAATAACAAATTTTTAGATCATTTCAATTTGAATTTTATTTCAAAGTTTAAATAAAGATTTAAACCTTTGAAATAATTCAATTTCAGTTCAAATTTCAAATAACAAATCTTTAGATCATTTCAATTTGAATTTTATTTCAAAGTTTAAATAAAGATTTAAACCTTTGAAATAATTCAATTTCAGTTCAAATTTCAAATAACAAATATTAGACCATTTCAATTTGAATTTTATTTCAAAGTTTAAATAAAGATTTAAACCTTTGAAATAATTCAATTTCAGTTCAAATTTCAGATAACAAATTTTTAGATCATTTCAATTTGGATTTAAATTCAAAGTTTAAATAAAGATTTAAAACTTTGAAATAATTTAAATTTCAGCATTTCAATATAATTCAATTTCGATATTTCAATATATTTCACTTTCGACATTTCAATATATTTCACTTTCGACATTTCAATATATTTCACTTTGGGGTTGATTGGTTATGATGATGCCCGCAACATTCAAGCTGATAACACTGATATCAAAATATAGACAATATCCATACAGTTCAAGAATATCCATAAATAAACATCCATCACAATCATCATCCAAAACTGTTCAATTTTCCATAATTAACTGATTATACATGTCGGGGTTTAACTAGCAGTTTATTTCAAAAATAAACTAACTGTCAGTTTTCTACAGTTTAATTTGATGTCCATTTAAAATATCAACCAACAAACTAATAATCAAATCAATCACATATTTCAATTTCACAAAAATGTGAATATTTTTGCAGTGTGAGAAAACTCTCTTTGACCAGTTTTGAAATCGTTAAAAACAATCATTTTAATCAAATTAAACCCAACGTTTAATTTAATCAAAATATGCAACTGCTGCTAATCTCCTTCTAATCAGTTTCATTTCGCAGATCTGAATTTCACGGTTCCAATGGATTTGAACTTGCTGAATTCTGGTATCGATTGAAGAAGCTATGGCCTTGCAAAGGTTAATTACTTAAATTAGAATTATTAATTTTAAAATTAGTTAACTAAATCCCTTAATCCCCTTTTTACCATTAATCCTTCTTCTGTTTTGCCTCTACAGGCTACAGCCTTCTATTTTCATAATCGCCGTCGCCCCTAGGGCATACCACCGCCGCCACAACACAAAGCCGGACTGCCGTCAACCTCAACCACTCCGACGGCCTTTACCTGAGCCCCCCTCGACTTGAACGGTGTCGAGTCCGAACCCCACATTGACCCCGAAACCCAATTTGAATGCGCCACCTTCAAAGCACCACAGTGGCCACTTGCGAACACCAACGTTGATCATAGCTGTTCAAGTTGTCGCCCTCACCAAGCTAGACAATATTGCCAAAGAAGGTTCCTCGTTTTTATTTATGGATTGGGAGAGAAATGGAAAGGATCGATGGAGATTTTGGATCACCAGATATGGGAGATGTCGGCTATAAAGAGGGTTTGACCGCAGGGTGACTTTATGTTAGGGTTTTAACCTTTTTAAGGTTATATATTAATAATTTAATATTATTTTACTTCATGAATTATTCCTTTACCGCTCCGAACTCCAACGAGACCCAACGACTGTCGCCCCCAGCTAAGTACCCTCATTTCGAACACAATGGGATATATTTTGTAAGCCAATTCGATTGTTTCGATCTGTTTTTCTTTAAATTAAAATATAAATCCGCATATATTAAATTTAAAAGCACATTTTAAAATACCGGGGCCACATGCTGACTTTAAAAATTACAGAAAAATAATTCTAACTATGTTTTTACGATACGGTCCCAACAAAATTAATTTCGTCGAATTCAGAAACCATTTGAAAAATGGCCATTTTCTGGTCGACCCAATTTCAAACTAAATCTACCAAACACATATAAATTCAGCACGCTCACATATTAATTTCAAAAATTATAAAAATTGAAACCTAACAATAATTTGACAGTCCAAATCCAACAAAAGTGGTTTCGTCGAAAACAGAGGTCGTTTGCAAAATGGCAATTTCTAAGGGCTATATATTATATTAAAAGTGGAAATTAGGCACAAGGACAAATTTTGAAAAAAAAAATTAGCCTGAAGGACACCAAGTTCTATTTTTAGCCTGAAGGACAAACTTTAAAAAGAAATTAGGCTGAAGGAAAATGCTAAATGTAACTAGCATTTTATGCAGTGTAAAACTGAATAATGCTAGTTACAACTAGCATTTTCGTATAGTGTAAAAAACTGAATATAATGCTAATTACATTTAGCATTTTCCTTCAGTTTAATTTTGGTTCAAAGTTTGTCCTTCAGACTAAAAATAAAACTTAGTGTCCTTCAAACTAATTTTTTTTGCAAAGTTCGTCCTTCTCTCTAATTACCCCATAATAAAATATATATAAATTCTACAGCGACTTTTCTGAAGTTTAAACTGGACATAACTTTCAATTTATAAAGTGAAATCTCAGTTTCTTACATTCGTTAGAAAGATATGATTTAACAGATTCAAATATTTCCGGTTTTACTGAAATCCGATTTATTTTGAATCCTGTACATTCATTTGAAATTTAAAATCGAATTTTCAAACTACCGCGCCATTTCAGGCTCGTTTTATAATTAAAATAAACTTATATTTTTTAACTTCGATTAAACTAAATTTTTAGTCATTATTATTTAAAATAATCATTTTAAATATTCGAAATTCATTAAAATAACTAAAATAAAAATTTTAAACTTGTTCTGAAAATCAGGGTCGTCACAATCTCCCCCACTTAAAATATTTCGTCCTCGAAAAGGAACGAAGCCGAAAGCCGTTTAACCAACCAACTCAACTTTCATTCTGGCTTTCATTTTTCAACTTTTCAGTTTCTAAAAAATTTCAAATTTCTCAAAAATTTGGCTAACACCCTAAATTTTCGAAAAAATTCGCCATAACCTCCTTTGTACGGGAAGCATCGGGAAAATCCCCAAACCGCCACACAGGCCCTCTCATCTCAAAAAGAAAAAGAAAAGGCCAAGCGGCTAGCCAGTCGGCACATAAAATCATCAAATCCCAATCAATATAGTAAACATGTACCTATTGGTCGGGCACACAATTTTATTCCTCTTCTTAGCTTTCATGCTATGACCTGCTCAATATATATACATGTATATGTATGCAATTTCAATCAATTTTCACTTTAGTTCAATATTAAATTCTATTTGGCTAATTTTACCCCTTTTTCATATTGGTGTTATCATTCCAATATTTTATTAATTAACTTAATAATCACACATCACAACAAGCAATCAATTTGTTAACTAGCTTTTCAAAACATATAACTTTTGTATATACTCAAAAATCATATTTTTGATGTCAAATCACAAACATTAAACTCTAACTAAGTTTTGGCTCTCGAGCTTTTCCATTAAAGCTTGGTTAAAAGACTAATAAATTTCAAATCATAATTTCACTGTTAATCGGGTTTTAAGAACTAATGTCATTTAAAACAATGTTCACAATCAACCCAAAACCAACTTCCACTTAATTCTAATTATATTTATTAACTGGAAAACTTCTTTAAACCTTAGTTAAAAGATTTTTTTCTCAAATGGGTTCAAGAACAGTGTTATTTAAGATACCACTCACGACAACCCAAAATCCAATTTGTTACTTAAAACTGTTGGATTTTTTTTACTTGCTTAATATTGTTGTAAATTTTCTTAAGCGTATCTTTGACATTTTATTCAGTCAGAATTTAAGTCCATTTTCCTATATTCCTAACTAACCAAATTTTGTAATTTATTGTTAATTCACATTATTTCACAACTTATAGGCTTTAGTTCCTTTGTTATTTACGTTACTTTATAAATTATTACTATGGAATGACTTGTTATTTAATTTCTTAAGTTTATACATTACTTAAGACTCGTTCCCCCCCCTTTTTTCAATTCTATTCAAGTTTACAATTATCTTAGGAGGTTACAATTTTAGTTATTACCAATCCTTTGCATATATTCCATCCATTTGTTAATCGTTTTAGAACCTTAACAATTAAAAAAAAAATTATAACCACTTGATTTACCTTTATAAAGATTTCTTTGGTTCAAATTCATTTTCAATTTTTTTCTTTACTTTTCTTTATCTTCATAACATTTCTATGATTCAACATATCATTTTTGATACATGTTATTTATTTAAATTTCATTTGTAAAATATTTCATTACATATTTATATACTCTTAAACTTTTCATTTAGGTAGGTTTGTATATATAACAAATGAAATTTAGTATTTCACGACTTTACTCTTTATTATCAAAGTAACATGAGTATTTGTTTCTATTTTACTTTAACATTTTCCTTAATTTATGTTTCAATTTTATAATATTATATTATATTATATTTTCATTTATATTTCTCTTATTCATTTATTGTATTTCTTTATTCACCTATTCAAAATTAATTTGATATTAATACTTACAAATTTTTTATTTCATTGATTATCAACAAGGAGAGTAATTTGTATAAATGGAGACTTGAGAATCTCAAATACCAATTTCTTTTCAAAACATTTTGAAATACTATATACTATACATATTTTTTTTGTATATCAAAACATACTCAAGATTTCAAATTAAAATTACTTCCAAAACGAATATGTAGCAATGCTACCAAGTGGTCTCCCCCACTTTGAGACTCGAAAATGAAAGTCGATAACTATGATCGTCTCATCACCGAAATTTATTTCCCAGTAGCAAAATAGAGTACTTAACCAATTTCTATTTGAATATACTTCAAATATTACTACTATTTTTTTTTTCAAAACCTTGAGAAACATTTACAAATCATCGGAATTTAAAGAACTCATATTCTCCATTTAAATTCATTTGGTTTACATTTAATTATACATCATATATAAAAGATCGATTCATTTTTATAGTCAATAAGTTAAGAGTATCGACTAATTTACCATCAAAATTATTTATCTTACATATATAAAATATACATGAAAACAATATTGTTTTAGAATGCCTTATTCAAGTGTTTTTGAAACCCCATTCGGTAACGCTTGCAACACGCATCGACTGGAACTCCGAACTCAACTCAATAAGTCAAACAACACAATATAAAACCATTTTTTATATCAAAAGTACAAGTACGCTCTCTCGTATATATATACACTCAGAACTCATTCTAGGGTGTTACTAATCCTATCTCTAATGAGTAAATCCCAATAGAGCCAAGGTTTACAACTAAACCATAAGCTCTGATACCAACTGTAACGACCTGGAAACCCGTACCTTTTGAATCGACAATAATCCACACATGTCTAACTCAAAACTGTACGTATTTATAGATTGTTAAATGACGATCCACATCTTTAACCATTATAGTCAAAAATATAGAAAATCAAGGGAATTATTTTAGAATTAGAAAGAAAGAAGAAAACAAGCATAGAATCCCGCAGCGGAATGAACAAAATATAATAATCAAATAACAGTTCATGAAGCTGTTTAAAATAAGCATTTGATCATTTTACAACATTTATCAGAGTTATACATTATCATTTCAGTTATACAATTTCTATACATAACTGATGATACAGAGTAATGCAATAGAATAGTAGTGGAATATAATAGTAATAATAGTATACCGACTTCATCTTCATCCTTCAGAAGATAACCTTTGAAACTGGAATGCTCAAGTCTGACCCGAGCATAATAGCGTGAAAATAAAACAAGCTCGGATCAGGCAAAAATATTCTCGTCTAAGTCAAATCAACATCATATGAACATGCACACACATAACTCAAGAGATGTTACGGGAAATTTCATCTCCTAAGGATCCGTCAAACTAGATACTATATAATATAATTTCGCTATTATACTAGTGTCTATTCACAAATACTTGTCAGAAAAATAGCATAAGCGGGGTTACATTGATTACCCTTACACAGTCTATAAGCACATGGTCTATGCAGGTCCTGTAACACAACCAGTAAAACGTCGATAGCCAGATACCCCTATAGACCTATGCCAAAATCAAAATCGTAGTTGTCTCGCATAAGGATAAACGTATGACAAGGCACATGAGGCTATACCCAAAGTAGTATGCTACTAGTTTGCTTGATCCAGACTAGTGGTTACCCCTAACGGCTCACCGTAGACATCCACCCCATATCGAATCAAAGGGAAACCCATCCCATCAAGGGTGCGCACCAACAAAACAACAACAACTGAATAGTAATAGTATGGACCCGATGCCCAGGAAAATCGAAGAGCATATGTCCACTAAGAGGTAGTCAAGCCTCATTTGGTCTGGCACGGCTCCAGTTTTAGTCATTTCAAATCGACACAAGTGTCGGGGTCATCCATTATCGTTCACTTTCTTCAATCCAGTAATCGCCTCCAATTTCTTCCTACTTCATTTCTGGAACTCCACCACGTACACAGTTGTTAAAGTGGTTCCAACATTGACAGAGAGTATGTCAATAAGAGGTCCCGGTCTCTTTAACAACAAAACGTCATGTTACACACCGATTGGTACTTTTATATTTCAAAAGTGAATCGTTATGATATCAAAATATCATATTCAACTAAACCAATTTCACTTTAAAACATCATATTATTTTAATCACAATAATATTTACTTTCAAAATTCATATTCATTTTGAGCTAAATTTCAATTTCAATAATTGGTTATAACTTCAATTAACCACATTTTCTTCGAATCATTCAATTTACTTCAAAATATTTTTGAATTCATTTCTGATTTTAACATCAAAATAATCATATTTACTTTTAAATCAGAGATTTAAATATAAATAATTTCACTTCTAAAACAGTTTATAAGTTTGAATATAGTTTTGGGGTTTAAATAAATTTTTGAATAAATTTTTAAATAGTTAAGAGATTTGGAATAGTTTGGAAATCAAAACAGCTTGAGTATTAGAAATGGTTATATATATATATATATATATATATATATATATTTGAAATAAACTACTTTTATATATATAGAAAAATAGGTTTTTGAAAACAATTTATATAAAGTACTCCACATATCAAAGGAATAAATTTCATAAAATAGTTTATATGTAAATTAGTTTATATAGAAATAATTTCAAATCAACTGTTTCTTTCCATTTCAATAAATCTGAACCTAAGTTCAAATCTCAAAACAATCCAAATCGATTTCCAATATCCAGTCCAAATCGATCCCCAAAATCAAATTTATTTGAGAACAATTCATTTTAAATGATAACTTCAAATTTCAAATTATTATTTGAATCTATTCGATTCAAATCAAATCCAAGTTCAAGTTAAAATATTTATTCAAACCATTTAATTCGAATTTAATTTCAAAGTTTAAATAAAGATTTAAACATTTGAAACAATTCAAATTACAATCAATTTTAGTTCAAATTTCAATTCAACCAATTAGAACATTTCAATTTGGATTTAATTTCTAAGTTTAAATGAAGATTTAAACCTTTGAAATAATTTAAAATATAATCAATTTTAATTCAAATTTCACATAACAAATTTTAGATCATTTCAATTTGAATTTAATTTCAAAGTTTAAATAAAGATTTAAACCTTTGAAATAATTCAATTTCAGTTCAAATTTCAAATAACAAATTTTTAGATCATTTCAGTTTTGAATTTTTAATTTCAAAGTTTAAATAAAGATTTAAACCTTTGAAATAATTCAATTTCAGTTCAAATTTCAAATAACAATTTTAGATCATTTCAATTTGAATTTTATTTCAAAGTTTAAATAAAGATTTAAACCTTTGAAATAATTCAATTTCTGTTCAAATTTCAAATAACAAATATTGGATCATTTCAATTTGAATTTTATTTCAAAGCTTAAATAAAGATTTAAACCGTTGAAATAATTCAATTTCAGTTCAAATTTCAAATAACAAATTTTAGATCATTTCAATTTGAATTTTATTTCAAAGTTTAAATAAAGATTTAAACCTTTGAAATAATTCAATTTCAGTTCAAATTTCAAATAACAAATATTAGATAATTTCAATTTGAATTTTATTTCAAAGTTTAAATAAAGATTTAAACCTTTGAAATAATTCAATTTTAGTTCAAATTTCAAATAACAAATTTTTAGATCGTTTCAATTTGAATTTTATTTCAAAGTTTAAATAAAGATATAAACCTTTGAAATAATTCAATTTCAGTTCAAATTTCAAATAACAAATTTTTAGATCATTTCAATTTGAATTTTATTTCAAAGTTTAAATAAAGATTTAAACCTTTGAAATAATTCAATTTTAGTTCAAATTTCAAATAACAAATTTTAGATCATTTCAATTTGAGTTTTATTTCAAAGTTTAAATAAATATTTAAACCTTTGAAATTATTCAATTTCAGTTCAAATTTCAAATGACAAATTTTTAGATCATTTCAATTTGGATTTAATTTCAAAGTTTAAATAAAGATTTAAAACTTTGAAATAATTTAAATTTCAACATTTCAATGTAATTCAATTTCGATATTTCAATATATTTCACTTTCGACATTTCAATATATTTCACTTTCGACATTTCAATATAATTCACTTTGGGGTTGATTGTTTATGATAATGCCCGCAACATTCAAGGTGATAACACTGATGTCAAAATATAGACAACATCCATACAGTTCAAGTATATCCATAAATAAACATCCATCACAATCATCATCCAAAACAGTTCAATTTTCCATAATTAACTGATTATACATGTCGGGGTTTAACTAGCAATTTAATTCAAAAATAAACTAACTGTCAGTTCAATTTCTACAGTTTAATTTGATGTCCATTTAAAAAATCAACCAACAAACAAATAATCAAATCAATCACATATTTCAATTTCACAAAAATGTGAATATTTTTAAAGTGTGAGAAAACTCACTTTGACCGGTTTTGAAATCGTTAAAAACGATCATTTTAATCAAATTAAACCCAACGTTTAATTTAATCAAAATCTGCAACTGCTGTTAATCTCCTTCTAATCAGTTTCATTTCGCAGATCTGAATTTCACGGTTCCAACGGATTTGAACTTGCTGAATTTTGGTATCGATTGAAGAAGTTATGGCCTTGCAAAGGTTAATTACTTAAATTAGAATTATTAATTTTAAAACTAGTTAACTAAATCCCTTAACCCTCCTTTTTACCATTAATCCTTCTTCTGTTTTGCCTCTACAGGCTACAACCTTCTATTTTCATAATCGTCGTCGCCCCTAGGGCTTACCGCCGCCGCCACAACACAAAGCCGGACCGCCATCAACCTCAACCACTCCGACGGCCTTGACCTGAGCCCCCCTCGACTTGAACGGTGTCGAGTCCGAACCCCACATTGACCCCGAAATCCAATTTGAACGCGCCGCCTTCAAAGCACCACAGTGGCCACCTGCGAACACCAACGTTGATCATAGTCGTTTAAGTTGTCGCCCTCACCAAGCTAGATAATATTGCCAAAGAAGGTTCCTCGTTTTTATTTATTGATTGGGAGAGAAATGGAAGGGATCGGTGGAGCTTTTGGATCGCCGGATTTGGGAGATGTCGGCTGTAAAGAGGGTTTGACCACAGGGTGACTTTATGTTAGGGTTTTGACCTTTTTAAGGTTATATATTAATAATTTAATATTATTTTACTTCATGAATTATTCCTTTACCGCTCCGAACTCCAACGAGATCCAACGACTGTCGCCCCCAGCTAAATACCCTCATTTCGAACACAATGGGATATGTTTCGTAAGCCAATTCGATTGTTTGGATTAGTTTTTCTTTAAATTAAAATATAAATCAGTATATATTAAATTTAAACGCACATTTTAAATTACCGGGCCGCATACTGACTTTAAAAATTACAGAAAAATAAATCTAACTATGTTTTGACGATATGGTCCCAACAAAACTAATTTCGTCAACTTCTGAGACCATTTGAAAAATGGTCATTTTCTGGTCGACCCAATTTCAAACTAAATCTACCAAACACATATAAATTCACCACGCTCACATATTAATTTCAAAAATTATAAAAATTGAAACCTAACAATAATTTGACATTCCGAATCTAACAAAAGTGGTTTCGTCGAAAACAGAGGTCGTTTGCAAAATGGCTATTTCTAAGGGCTATATATTATATTAAAATATATATAAATTCTACAGTGACTTTTCTGAATTTTAATCTGGGCATAACTTTCAGTTTATAAAGTGAAATCTCAGTTTCTTACATCCGTTAGAAAGATATGATTTAACAGATTCAAATATTTCTGGTTTTACTGAAATCCGATTTATTTTGAATCCTGTACATTAATTTGAAATTTAAAATCGAATTTTCAAACTGCCTCACCATTTCAGGCTCGTTTTATAATTAAAATAATTTTTTTTAAGTCATCATTCACTCATTTATATAAGGGTGAAACGATCATTTTATATATGGATTGATTTAGAGACTTACACATTCTTATTTTGTGTAGTAGGAAAATTGTGCTAATGAAAGAGTATACATGGAGATATATGCACGCACAAGTATTTAATGCTAAAAGCATGAAGAAATAAATCAACTCATACAACATGGGGGAGTTCACATGCCCACTGCTTAACATTCAACAAATCAAAAAAGCAAAAGACAAATTTGTTGAGGACTAGTTAAATGCTGATGATGGCTTGGAGGTTACACTATCTCAAATACATTTTTGAAAGTACGCTAAAAATGTATTAGGTCTAAGTCATGTATAAATAACCCTTTCATGTTCATGCAATAATACTCTTCTTTTACGTAAATTATGATCAAAGTAGAGAATAAAAGTTAGTTTCTTTTTAATGGCTTCTTAGTCTTATCTTATTTTTATGCAGTTTTCTTTTACGTTCTTTTTTATGTTTATATTCTCTTTTATGCTTTTTAGTTGCGTTCATTTATGTTCTCTTTTCTTCTCATGCAAGTAGTTTAGTTTCTTTTCATGTAAGTAATTAATTAAATTTTGTTCCTTTTGTTAATTAGTTTATAATATCATTTATGTTTATGTCAAAATCTTCTTATGTTAATATACATTCTAAAATGAGTAGCTAAACCCCTTCAATTTAAGGATGATGTGCTCTCATGAATCATAACAAATTTACATAATTGTTTTCATTTATGATCTCATTTTGTACTTAATGGAAAGTTGAATGTTTATATAAATTATTATTTAATATTGGATTTGATAGTCTATGTTATTCAAGCATATATGCTATACTTAATCAAACATAAATACAAATTATCTCTTTATTAACATATGATTACGGTTATTAAATTAAAAGTAGAATCAAAATTTGATGTTGTACGTTATTAATTAATAGTAAACAGAACATGCTTAAAGTAAATTTCATTTTTAATTTCATTTACATGAGACTAGAAAAGTGAGTTAGAGATTATTTGATGGTTTGATAATTTAAGTTGTATTAATTAATAACACAATTAGCCATGACTATGATAAATACATCAACTATTTACACAAATGATTAAAAAAAGAGATCATAACTTCATTTTATATTGAATTGTACGATCATGAGAGAGGATCTGCCTCTGAATCGACTTCTCATCTCGTAGATCTAATCAAAATTCTTCTCCAGTTTTAACATTTTGGTTAACAAACTTTCCAAAATCTTAGGTTTAATTTGATTGAATAATTTTAAGGACAGGCTATCATAATTATCTAGACTGATGTATTGTTTTATACTCTGGTTTATGTATGTATATTATAATTTTCCTCTTTAAGTAAAGAGCACTGTTTATATTGTAAAATATTCATTCCGTTATGGTATTTTATTCTTTTTTTGTTCTTCTATCTTCTTTCATTTTCCATAAAAATCCATATTTTCGACATTTGAATTTATGTCACGCGAATACAAAGAATGTGTTAGTGTCGATTTTCAAAAGTCAGAAATAGGATCGTTACAACTCTGAATGTAATTTGTAAATGTAAGGATGTAAGTAAGATATAGTCTGCTAATAATAAAACTTGTCAACATCCCAAGTTACTCTTGTGAGGTTGAAGGTTAAAATCTTATGCCTTAGTTCAAAAGGTAGAAATAAGATATTGTACTAAGCATATTGATTTAAATCATCAAGCTATACCAATATTTATACTATGAAAAATCAAGATCAATTTGCCTACAATATCTTTGTTGAAGTGAAATGTGTATACATATTGTTTTTAGTACAGGTCCAGTGAGCAATGAAATTTTGATTACAGATTTTGTCCTTTATTCAATTTAGGGTTACAAATTTGAACACATCACCACTGTTTATAGGTTAGGGTTGAGATGTCGACTTTGCCTGTGTAGATTCCATCATTTTGATCAATCAATAACTCTTTTCTTTGATGCTCTAGTATATGCTTCTTGGTTTCATTTGTGGTACTATTTCCTATAGCATTCTGGCTCTATCGCCTTCACTGTGTAGGCAGGTTACATGGTGGATAATCTATTTCATAGGCATGGATAATAAAGTAATATTGCTGAGGAAAGATGACACGGTTGATGATGTGCTTTGGATTGGAGTGGCACATTTCAGCTCAACTATACGGGAAAAAGGAAAATGGTATCGAGACTGTCGACTTCCTTGGAATAGGGAAAGCTTTGTAGCTTCCAATATTTAAGGTGACATAGTTTACTCCCAATAGAAGCGAGAAGGTTGGTTAAGGACATTATGGTGACATGCTTCAGTCCAAAGAAAGGATGGCAATAGGACTTTATACATCATAATTGGAATGCATCAACACGTCATCAAGAGAATCGAAGATGACAGACTTTAAGAGAGAGGCGATGAAGTTTGTAATCTAATAGGAAGCGACACCCTTACCAACCTAAATTGAGCAAGGCAACAAACCTTCAAAGTTGACAATGACGAAAGGGCTTTAAATCCATGATTTTTCAGTCTTAGAGAAAGGCTATATGCCTATTCCCGTGTTCTCCTTGAATCTATGTATGCGGCAAGTCTGCTTGCATTTGTTGGTACTAGTTTGGAGCGACGAATTTATTTGGAGAATTCTTTTTTTTTTAAAAAGAAAATCTCTTGAATGAATTACCGTCATTAGCTCATATAATGTCTTGCTTATGTTTTTTGACTCCTTCAAGTAGTAAGTTTTTATCATTTCACACAGATTTAGTAAAGCTTCTGGACTTTTTATTCATGAATTATTCCAAGTTTATTAATTATGGAAAATCAGATTCTCGCAACGTAGATATATATCAGGTTTAATTTATGATAAAATTCTAATATTTTAACTTTTTGCAAACTTTTACTCTAGATGCTTTTATGTTTTGATAGGTTTAAAAATATATTAAAATTTGAGACTTGTGAACTCTTTCAAAAAAGTCTTTTTATTATTCAAGACTTCAAATCTCAGACAGAGTTATATAACTACTAACTATAGAAAGTTTTTTTTTTTTTTTTGCATAAATTCAAGTTGTTGTTCTAACTTTTTTTTAAATAATGGAACAATAATGATAAATCGTAATATAAAGAAAAGCAACCATCAATAAATTGCATAGTTAGATCAAGAAAAGGATAACCCTTTTTATTAAGCATCATCCGACCATATAATATGTGAAATATGAACAATAGATCCATAGATGAAAGGAAGTTATTGAATTACACATTCAAATTTTAGATATATGTATTTCCTTTCTAATAATAAAATTTTGTGGTCCTATTTTCTTTGGAAATTCTAATTCTTTATTTTAAGGATGCTTGAAATTTAACAATTTATGGAAATTCATCCTTTTAGCATTATGGTGATTGTACGTTTTCAATCGCTCTTTTTTAGATTGTAGATACTAAGCTTACCATTAACTTTTATTAATGTTTCCATTCGCTTCAGGTATGCTAAATCAAGACCAATATTGAATCTAAACTTAATACAATCTTCTAGATACGTATTACCCTTACATTTTTGTCTATAACAAACAATAAAATGTTTTTCTGGATATATAAATCATATAGGAAGTCATTAAAAGTCGTCATTCAAACCACATTCAAACGTAAAAAAAATAAAAACTTTACCTACCAAACATGTTTGAATTATTCAATTCATATAACAAGTAAAATGCAATCAAATTAAAAAGTTATTTGAATCAACAACATCAAAAATTGTCAAGTTCAAGCTTATTTCCCAACATATATTAACTCAAAATTGAAGCATGATATTGAGATTTACGATATAATAAGATCAGAAAAATAAGAACAAAAAAAAAAGGTTTACACTAGAATGAGGTCTGAAATGTTATTATTAAAATACGCTCATAATGAAATGAGACCTTGAAGTTTAGATATATAGATCTAAGACAAATGAGATGTAAAAGGATAAGATTTATAGAGCCATACCTATGTGAGAAAGTCTATATGATATAAGCTGAAAAATTAAATCTATGACATATAGATATCTAAAAACAAAATCGGGTTAATTGGAAAAGATACGAATTATCTCTTAGTCTATGAAACTATTTTACTTCGATAGAAAATTGAAGTAATCTCAAAAGCCATACCTAATTTCAAAATTGATAGAGATGACTCTGCATGAAAAAACAATAGATCTGGCCTTCTTAATTATCACAAATCTAGATCTATAATTTTTATTTACAGATCGAGTTGATAATATGTTGTGAAATAAGCAAAATCATATGAAATAAACAAGAAAAGAAACCATTTGAAAAAAAGGAAAGAAAATAGTTATTCATTGTTTATTTTGATCCATCATTCTCATTACATATAAGCTCCTTTATATAACGAATTGGGGCTTAGATAGAACTTATCCTACAATGTGTAATTAAATAAAACATGGGAAAACTTGATATTATATCAATAAAAATTCACTCTTTTGTAGATATCATAACAAGTTTGTTATTTATAAATGGGTAAATTATAAGTTATGAATTCTTTTTATTGTGTATCCTAAGGAGCACATGTTAAAGTTGATAAAATTACACAAATGACCTCATTGACTTCCAATGTGTTATTTAAGTTGTAGGAGCAAATAAGTGATTGATTTTTTATTTTTTATTCTTTAACATATAAATATCATTGTTAACATTAGTATAAAAATGCATGTACGTGCATTGAAAAGATGTTAAATTTTCATTTTACTCAAATACATACATACATATATATATATATACACACACACACATATACATATATATATATATACACATATACATATATATATATACACATATACATATATATATATACACACACACAGTTGGATAGTGTTGTAAATGTAAATGTTTTGGTAATTACAACACTTTTATTTTAAATTTTTTTTTGGTAGTATCAATGACAAATTGATAACAATACTCCGTTCAGTTGGATAGTGTTGTAAATGTAAATGTTTTGGTAATTACAACACTTTTGTTTTAAATTTTTTTTTGGTAGTATCAATGACAAATTGATAACAATACTCCGTTGAGAAAGTGAACGATAATGAATGTTGTGAATGTAATCTTAAATTCTATTGATGGATGATGATGGTACTTTCGAAATTTCTAAAGGGCACTGCTTAAACCAACGTTGAATGAATTCTTTTTATATTCAAGTAGAGATGGAGATGGTCCTCTGGGGCTGTTATGTTAACGGTAAAATTACCATTATCATATCATTGCTAGTCGATCAATAACCATTTTTGAATGAAATCGATATATTAGTTAAAACGGTATGGTAACGGTAAATTTACCATTTTTAATGGTAAATCATCGGTAACATTTCTTTATTATTAGCGATAATGGTAATTTTACCAATAAATTAAAAAAATATGTATATTCATCTGATATGGTTTTTCACATACATTTAGAACCAAATATGCTGCTACAATATGCAACAATCTGATGGAGATATTTATGGAATTATCGAATTATAAGTAAAAACCGTTAGTGTAGAATACAAGTAGTACAGTGCTCATTTCTGGAATGCACTGTGTATTTTATTTTTGTGCCAATATAAGATGGATAAATATGAAGGGTTGCAGAGGTACGATCGATACACGAGTTAATGCCAGCCTGTATTCCCAAGCAAGAATCTTTTCTTCTTTTTTTTTTTTTTCCTACAGTGGAGTGTTAATCAGAATCGCCACTCGATTCTTTAGGACATCATGTGTTCTGGACTTTATAACTATATAGTTATATAGTAACATAAATGCGCAATATAATACGGAGTAATGCTGTAAAAAGCACAAGAAATGATAATTAAACAAGCTTCCTACAGAAAAGTTAGTTATGTCATAATCAAGTAAAATAATTCTAAATACACTTATTTTTTTACGTTTTTTATTAACTTACATTACATATATAGCATAATTAAGATGCACCTGTTGGAAATGAATGAGAAAGAGAAAGAGGGATTTTGGAAGAAGAGAAAGGAAAACAACTTTTAGTCCCACATCATGAAATATGAGTACCAACTCTTCTATAATCTTATATAAATAAAGGAGAAGAGAGCTCATATCAGGTGTGGCTAAGCCAAGACACAATATTACATTGATGTCAACTTGGGCCTAATGCCTTGGGACTCTTGGAGTCCATGACACAATTTTATATTGATGTCAAATCGGGCTTAGTGCCTTGGGACTCTTGGAGTCCATGACACAATATTATATTGATGTCAAATGTGGGCTTAGTGCTATGGGACTCTTGGAGTCCATGACACAATATTATATTGATGTCAAATGTGGGCTTAGTGATTTGGGGACTCTTGGAGTTCATGACACGATATTAGTGTCAATAATTGGGCGTTGGACCTTGGGACTCTTGAGGTCTCATGGTTAAATAGGCCGCTGATTTCAGTTTGGGCCTATTGTGCTGAAATGAGTTATTTTGATCATTTTATGATCTGGTATGTCCCTTCTATTGAAGGGATACAACCGTTTCATCGTAAATGCGCACGCACATTTAAGCACCGCTTGGTTAAAGGGTCGCAACCTTTCCAAAGGTCATTAATGTTCGTATAGGCATTTCCTCCAGCCTATAAATATATAGCCCAAAAGGAGAGAATAAATATTAATTATTCTTCTCAAATGTTACTCCCTCTTCAAAGCATTCCTCTGTTCAAGTTTCTATAATCTACTTCAGTTCGTCGGAGCTCCGTTTGCTGGCACTGCACTACGGGGTTGGTCCGTTTTATCCTGGGAAACAAATTGCGATCACGTCAATCAGTGTATACGACGGCAATATTGTTTTAAGGAAACAGAATTAATTCTGGACTCGGACATTACAGTTGGTGACGGTTCTATACCGCTCCAATCCAGTGCACAATCGGTCTTGCTTACTGTCTTTTCTGCAATCACAGTTTGACTTGACAATTGTGACATTATTGAGTAACATTGATATTGTTACTATTTATTTGCAATACAATTGTGTATTGACAAAAGGATCTAACTTTGTAATACAATTGTGTATTGACAAAAAGATCTTCTAACAATCTTAAAACAATATTGATTGTTGCAGACGACAATAAGCTGTGTCGCAAAATAGCAACAATAATTTTACACCGACACAGACGGTGACCAACGCTCTGATTGCACCAAATGGTTCCAATAATGACTCTGCCTCATGGAGAAAGGTCAGAGAGGTTCAACGTCATCAATATTAAGTGCTGACAATAGAAAAATGTTGCTTTGTCGAACAACATTGGGACTTGCCAAATTTCTGACTCCAAAAAAAAAAAAAAAAATAATAAAAAAAAATAAAATAAAATAAAATAAAATAAAAGAAAAATTGGCTGAAATCCCCAAAAGAGCATTGCTGATATGAATTTATATAAAGTAATATCAGAATGCAACCTGGAAAGGAACTAACTTTAAATGACGTTCTCTATGTTCCAGAAATTCCTAATAACCTGATTTCAGGATCATTGCTCAGCAAACATGGATTTAAATTAATCCTTGAAGCTGAGAATGGAGTGTATGTAGGAAGAGGACATGTGTGTGATGATTCGTTTAAAGAAAAAATGTAATCACTATTGTACCACACACTGATATGAATAAAAGTGAATCTTTTGTTTATATTGTTGACTCTTCCAACGTGTGATATTCTAGATTAGGGGATGTAAACTTTGATATATTGCACAAATTAATTAATCTAGACACCATTTTTAAATGTCAAATTTGTGCAGAAGCAAAATTGACAAGAATCTCGTTTCAATATGTTGAACGAGAAACAGAACCGTTAGATATAATACATACAAATGTATATGATTTGATGTGTTTAAGCAATACAAAGCGGAAGTTGAGGATCAACTCAACAAGAAAATCAAAGCTTTAAGAAGTGATAGAGGAGGAGAATATGTATTCCCTTTTGAAGAATCTTGCGCTGAATATGGTGTTTTACACCTAATTACAGCACCATATTCACCTCAATCCAACGGTATAGCCGATCGGAAGATAAAACTCTTAAACAAATGATGAATGCCTTATCTTGGCTTGCCAGATAATTTTTTGGGAAGAAGTTACTCTTTCGGCAAATCATATTCTAAATAAAATATCCCGAAAGAAAACATCTCTATCTTCTCATGAACTTTGGAAAAACAGACCACTATCCTACAAATACCTAAAAGTGTGGGGGTGTCTTGCCAAAGTAGAGGTACCAAAACCAAAGAAGGTCAAAATTGGACCAAAAACAATTGATTGTGTATTTATTGGATGTGCACAAAGCAGTGCCGCATATCGATGTTTGGTACACAAATCTGAAATTGATGATATTCATGAAAATACCATCATTGAGTCGAGAAATGCTAAATTTTTCGAACATATATTTCCCTTGAAATATGGTATTGAAAATCGTACACCTAAGAGATCAAGGAAAAAAAAAAGAAGTTCATTACTCTATTGAGGATGCTGAACAAAATAACACTCAGCTAAGTAGTGCTGAGCAGCAAGTGGAGGAGCCAAGAAAAAGTAAAAGGTCAAGAACGTTAAACCTTTGGACTGGACTTCTATACATTTATGTTAGAAGATGATCCATTGAAATACAAACAAGCTATGTCCTCCAGCGATGCCCCTTATTAGAAAGAGGCAATTAACAATGAGATTGAATCCATTATGTCCAATCATACATGGAAATTAGTTGATTTACATCAAGGGTCTAAGACCTTAGGTAATAAATGTATATTTAAAAGGAAATTGAAACCTGATGGTTCAATAGACAAGTACAAAGCTCGTCTGGTAGTCCAAGGATTTAAACAAAAGGAAGACCTGGACTATTTCGACAAACATCAATTAGAATGCTCATTGCAATTGCATCCATACATGACTTAGAAATACATCAAATGGATGATAAAACTGTATTCTTGAATGATGAATTAGAGGAGGAAATCTATATGGAACAACCTGAAGGATTTCTAAGCTCAGAAAATGAGAATAAAATGTGCAAATAGGTGAAATCACTTTATGGCCTTAAGAAAACTCCAAAAACAGTGGCATGAGAAGTTTGATAATACTATGTTATCAAATGGATTCACAATAAATGAATCAGATAAATGTATGTACATAAAACATACACATATTGAATATGTCATTGTTTGTCTTTATGTTGATGACCTATTAATCCTAGGCAATAACAAGGCCATAATAACATCTACAAAGGATATGTTATCCTCTAGATTCGATATGAAAGACCTAGGACTGGCTGATGTAATATTGGGTGTAAAAATTCTGAGAACACTACATGGATATGCATTATCCCAGTCACATTACATCACCAAGATACTTGAGAAATTCAAGCAATATAATGTAACTATTGCAAAATCACCAGTAGATATGAACCAAAATTGGGTAAAGAACACTGGTGATGGTATTTACCAATTGGAATACTCTCGTATACAAGGAAGTATCATGTATGAACTGTACTAGGCCTGATGTCGCATATGCTGTAAGCAAACTAAGTAGATTTACCAGCAATCCTGGTAAGCATCATTGGAAAGCGATAATCAGAGTTCTAGGATATCTAAAGTATACACAGAGCTATGATTTATACTATACAAACTATCCTTCAATAGTGGAAGGATATAGTGATGCAAATTGGATCACTGGATCAAATGATACAAAGTCTACAAGTGGATACGTGTTCACATTAGGAAATGGAGCGATTTCATGGAAATCATCCAAACAGACTTGTATCGCTAGATCTACGATGGAATCAGAGTTTATTGCACTAGATAAGACTGCAGAAGAAGCAGAATGGATTCGAAGCTTCTTGGAAGACATTCTTAATTGGAGCAAACCTGTGCCTCCAATATGTATACATTGTGATAGTCAATCAGCTATACAATGGTAAATCTAGGCATATTCGTCGTAGACATAAAACGATAAGACAACTTCTCTCTAATGGGGGTTATCACGATAGATTACATTCGATCTAAAGATAACTAAGCGGATCCACGTACCAAAGGCTTGCCAAGAGAGAAAGTTCAAATCTTATCGAAGGGAATGGGGTTAAGGCCCATAGACTAAAGGTTTCTCTAAAATGGAAACCCCACCTAGTTGACTGGAGATCCCAAGATCTAGGTTCAAAGGGACAACGAAGTTTAAGAGAAACTTGATGGCACTGTTATACACAAACCATTCCTATGATAAGTCAGTGCATTATATGTTGAATAAGGATAAGTATTAGTACTTTTAATGATGTCTGTATTTGAGGAATTAAGAGAATACCCTTTACAGAATCACCTACGTAAGTGCGAAGGCGCCGCTTCAAAGAGAATTATGAGGCCAAATTCTCTAAGCACTTATGAGACCAGGCAGGTGTTCAAGGCAAAAACGAACACATACAGAGAACGAAGGGTTATAAGAAACATTTATCGTGTGTTATCTACTTTGGAATTACACAAAAGGCTTACAGTTCAAGGACAGTCAATGTCTACTGATTCGCCTGTGATTCAAATAGGTAATCACTAGGAAAGTTCAAGGCCCATGTGCTACTTTAACCGATGCGATAAATGATTCATGAAACTAAGAACAACTTCTCATTCATGTGGGGGATTGTTGGAAATGAATGAGAAAGAGAAAGAGGGATTTTGGAAGAAGAGAAAGGAAAACAACTTTTAGTCCCACATCATGAAATATGAGTACCAACTCTTCTATAATCTTATATAAATAAAGGAGAAGAGAGCTCATATCAGGTGTGGCTAAGCCAAGACACAATATTACATTGATGTCAACTTGGGCCTAATGCCTTGGGACTCTTGGAGTCCATGACACAATTTTATATTGATGTCAAATCGGGCTTAGTGCCTTGGGACTCTTGGAGTCCATGACACAATATTATATTGATGTCAAATGTGGGCTTAGTGCTATGGGACTCTTGGAGTCCATGACACAATATTATATTGATGTCAAATGTGGGCTTAGTGATTTGGGGACTCTTGGAGTTCATGACACGATATTAGTGTCAATAATTGGGCGTTGGACCTTGGGACTCTTGAGGTCTCATGGTTAAATAGGCCGCTGATTTCAGTTTGGGCCTATTGTGCTGAAATGAGTTATTTTGATCATTTTATGATCTGGTATGTCCCTTCTATTGAAGGGATACAACCGTTTCATCGTAAATGCGCACGCACATTTAAGCACCGCTTGGTTAAAGGGTCGCAACCTTTCCAAAGGTCATTAATGTTCGTATAGGCATTTCCTCCAGCCTATAAATATATAGCCCAAAAGGAGAGAATAAATATTAATTATTCTTCTCAAATGTTACTCCCTCTTCAAAGCATTCCTCTGTTCAAGTTTCTATAATCTACTTCAGTTCGTCGGAGCTCCGTTTGCTGGCACTGCACTACGGGGTTGGTCCGTTTTATCCTGGGAAACAAATTGCGATCACGTCAATCAGTGTATACGACGGCAATATTGTTTTAAGGAAACAGAATTAATTCTGGACTCGGACATTACAGTTGGTGACGGTTCTATACCGCTCCAATCCAGTGCACAATCGGTCTTGCTTACTGTCTTTTCTGCAATCACAGTTTGACTTGACAATTGTGACATTATTGAGTAACATTGATATTGTTACTATTTATTTGCAATACAATTGTGTATTGACAAAATGATCTAACTTTGTAATACAATTGTGTATTGACAAAAAGATCTTCTAACAGCACCGTGTACCAAAACCTTGTCAAGATGCATACTTTGATTTGTAAATGATAATTTATCATTACTAGTGTAACAGTAACAGGAAGCAATTCTGGCTTACCCGTAAAAACAGTATGACAACAGTTTTTTTCAAATGATAACGGCAACCATTATCATAACAACCCTAGCGTCCTCAGAGCACATATCAACAAGGCCGACAAGTAACCAGTTCATAAATTTTAATTCTTCAATATAAGATTTATTAATTTTTAGTTGATCAATAACTGTTCAAGCATAAAACATTCTTTAAAAGAGAAAATTGTTTTTTTTTTTTTTTTTTTAGAAGTCCCAGTGTTTTAATTGATCACGGAACTGATGAGGCTAGGCTTAGGTGGTCTGCTGCTGCATACACAGTTGAGTGATATTATTGATTTTTTTTGTTTTCTTTTCTTTTAAGCCTTTAGGGCAGTAAAATAATAGGCCACCACCAAATGGTTGGTGAAACCTAAAACCCGGCCCCACCAGAAATCGCCATCTAATCTGCTGCTCCATAAACGCTGCGCTCTCCTTCATCCTCCTTAAAATTACCAACTTTTTTGAGGCCCAACTGAATTGCTGACTAGCCTTATCCCTTTCGTTGCTCTAAGCAAAGCACTAAACTCAGCCTGTGGTCATGGCACGATTGAATTCCCATCCTTTTGTTTCCGATAACATAACTGAGGCCACCCTTCTTTTTCACTCCGCACGCCACGTCACCTCCCCTCTTCCTATCTCCAATTTTCTTGCTGCTAAGTAACATCTGATAAAATAAATATGTGTTAAATCTGCAACTGCGAATAATATGTGACATGCTAATTTTTCAGGGCGTCAGGTTACGTGTTGTATGCAAAAGCATTAATAAAAATAAAAAATTAAAGACGAGTTTTAAAAGGAACAAAATTCCAATAATCAGTAATTAGTTTCGAAGAAAACTCGAAAATACAACGAAAAAGCGTGGCTTTTCAGACACCAATAATAACATAATATTGTAAAAAACTAACTTTTGATAATCTTTTGAAATTCATTATCGTGTTTAAAAGAAATGAATAGGGGGATAATGATTTTACAGGTTAAAATTCAATTTTATACTCAATTAAATTTTTATCCGCTTGGAGAACTAAATTATGATTTACTACTTGTTATATAAACTTATAAATACAAATTTGAATCGAAATGCTTTGTTGATCTCAGTCAAGATGTAATAACCGTACCCTTTTTTCTATTAACCAGCAAATATTATAGCATTAATATGGATTTCATTGTTTTATTTTAGTAATCTTTTTAATTGCATTTTGACGAATCCAGCCAAACGACCTATGGTTTCCATGCACGTGAAAATGATGTGGGGTGGTGTATTTTAAACAACTGGTGGAGATGGTGCATTAATTAATTATACATGAACCTATCTATGATGTGTGAATTTTTAACTAAACTCCTGTTGGGATCAGTTGCTTCTCAACCGACCCTCCGTCCGGAACGCTATTAGGATTTTTTCTAAATGAAGGAGTCATAAAAATAATTTTAACTACTGGAAAGTGTTTGCGCACGCAACATGCAACAAGCAAGCTCAGACGCAAGTGCACAAGTGCCGGTGGAGCGCTGACAAAAGCAACAACATCGAATGAGCTCAAACACGACAAATACGGATGAAGGCGAAAATCACGTCAAAGAATATTCTCAACTATTGGTAATACCATTTTCGCATCCATGTCCAAGATCATCTACCAATACAAGTTATCAACATCTGTTGACATATATGGATATTAAATAATTATTATACCCGTCGATGTTCCACAAATCAATAATGATAAACTAATTTTTTTGATTAACTTTTATTCGATCCCAATAATTATATACGTATGAAAAATAAACAAAAATACAATGAAAATAGATAGTTTTTAACAGTCACATGTATTCAGTGTGTATAACATGACCATTAACTTGATAAAATAAGAAATCATTTATTATATTAAAATATACATAACATAAATTATATCCCTAACAGAAAATAGAAGGATAGTTTTCAAATGTCGATGTGTTTGTTTCTACTATTTATGATATTAGATATTTACCCGATTCTTCAAATACAAATGCAAGTAAATTTAAATTTTTGAATATTCATCGACAACCATGGCAAAAATTGAGACAAACACAACGAGCTTCGATGACAGCGACATCGACGACGAGTATGGTTTAATGTTACTTATTGGTGGCGAAAGTGGATGACATTAATTGTGAAAACATATGTTACATTAACTTATAAATTATACATGCGCAATACTAGCTTGATCTAGCAAACTTTTGAGCTATAAAAATGAGTACTATTTTATTTCTTACGTAGTTCATCCCGTACTAGTTCAATTTAGGGATGTCAACAGATACTTTCGGGTGCGGATAGTGTCATATCCGCATTCACATCCGAAATCATTTTTGAATATCGGATATCCACATCCGCGGATACAAACGAATATCGATAATTATCCGCTCTGTCAACGGTCAATAAATCAATGAACATAAATGAAATTTTTTAACTTAATATTAAGCTTTTAACCAAGTTGATTGCTCAAGTGCTAAACATATATGATGATAATATATAATTTTGAGCAATTAGCATGTCTTTAGTAGATTTTCAACTTTACAAAATGATAAATATGAATATTTAATCATTATCAAAATACACATAACTTAAGTTATAATCATCATGAAAAAAACAGACGGATAATTTTCAGATGCATATGTGCCTATACCATATTCGGATTCGTTTTTCGGAATATCAGATATTTATCCGCTTTTCAGATGCAGACGCGGATGGATTTCAGATTTTTCGAGTATCTATAGACATCCCTAGTTCAATTTAGCCTTAAGTTATATTTGATGTTGGTTTAGTGCGACATTTCATTTTATTGAACAATAATTCAATATAACATTTTTTCTTCTCGGACAAAATTTTAAAATATGTATCTTTCAAACAGTAATTGTTTTTTTAAACTAATCCACTCGATTAAAATAGGGAGATTTAAATCACATTTGCTAAAATGTGATGCCAACTTGTCATTCACATTTGGTTAGCATATCCATCGATTACAATCTATTAAATAATAGTGAAGTAGAAACTTTTATTTAGTTATTTATAAAACACTACACAATATCACTTAACATTGTACATTTAGATCAATATGTCTAAAATAGTTATGTGATTTTAAATTTACCAAACGAATTCAACCAATAAATTATCATTAATTCATCTAGTTAATGCAAAGTGAAATGCTTTAAAATGTACACCATGTTCATATTTAAAAAAAAAGGGCAAAATTAGCTTTTCTTTCAAATATCTAGTGCGTCAACAATAATAATTTTTTCAAAATATATTATATTACCTCAATGAATTTATCATAAATTGAAGAAAATAATTTCCATTATAAATACTTGCATTTTAACATTTATGCATTTTTTGCTAAACCTTCTCAATTTTTTCGTGATATTCCATATCTCAATCCATATATTTAAAGTACTCATGAAATCCTAAGCTCTGATTATTTAAATAATCTTAAAGAGTATTTATTTCAATTTTCTATCAACACTTAAAAATATACGTCAATTTTTCTTTATACATTAATATTAGAAAAATGTAGTTTTTCAAGGCCACCAGATGGAAGAATATCAGTGCATGCCTGCTACTGAAGGTGCTAAAGAAGTCATTATATTTCCTTTGGATGGAGCGGAACAATAGGGTGTTTGAAGGTGGATTTTCTTCTAAACATGTATTGGTCCGATCTATTATTGGTTGTATTTTATTTGCTTTATTTTGTTGTTGTATCTTTGAACTTTTATTCTTATTAATAAATATGGTAGGGACCATTCAATCCCGCTTGCTATGGAAAAAAAAAAAGAAAAAAAAAAGAAAAAAAAAATGTAGTTTTCCATGCACCTATAAAGATGTATAAATCTCATGCATGAACTGTGTATATTAACAATAACAATAAAATTAATGTATAAACTAGTTATGATTCATTTATATCAAGAATTTAACATATATTATATCATAAATTTCCTTTTGAACATCAATAATTCCATAATAAATTTATACATTTTTTTGGATTTTTTTTTAATTCTTACCGCTATGCTATACAGTTAAACTAACTTTGTAATTTTACATTTAACTTATTTAAACAAATTCAATTAAATAATATTTGCTAATTCATCGAAAATATTACTAATATACATCAATTTTAACATATCTAGATTAACAAAGATGATTTTTTTTCTCTCAATACATACATATATATTGTTTGTGTAAGCTATAAAACATAAATTATACAGATACAATAATAATAATTTTAATTAACAGTTTATATATTTCACAACAAAATTTATCATATATTACATAACAAATTTCTCATTTTTAACATTTAAAATAATCTAATCGTAAGGGAGGTTTACTTATTGTCACCTGGTCAAATTCAACTTTTCCGAAACCCAAAAAACATTGAATTGAAATATGTCTATAAAATGTTTTATTAAATCTCTTCAACCTAATTATTTAATTTCTGCACTTTTGTCTTTTTGTATATCTCTAATTTTAAATATACAATTTCACATTATTTGTTGATGTTCAAGGAAGATTAATAAAAAGCTAGTTTTTATTTTATTTTAAACTATGCAATCTAACAATTTGCTTTCAACTGTTATGCGGTTGTACTAGTAAATACTATTTTTAATAACATTTCCGCATAAAGCATTGTTTGCACTTCAGTTGATAAGTAAGTAAACAAGTATAATACGTTCCACTAAATTTTTCTTTAATGACATAAACGTTTTATCCACGAATTCAATCTGTAGCCTGTAGCCTCCACCAGCAATCTCCTTGCAACTATTAATACCATCCAGTTCTCCCTACTCTCTCGCACTCGGAGCCGGTCCTCTGTGCTCCATACACTTTCTTCTCCAAACGCTTCTCTACTCCGTTACTTTCAACAATTTAAATTAAAAGCAATAATAAAAGACAATAATGGATCGAGCTAGGAGAGTCGGTAGCAAAGCACTTCTTAGACAGCTGTTGATAAAATCAAACTCAACATCTGCTTCTCCATCCATTCCAACCACAACACGTTTCGTCTCCACGCTAGTTCCGACGTCATTCCCCAGATCTCCCAACCAATGGCAGCAGACACGCTCCATCTCCCTCGAAACCCTAAAACCTACCGACACCTTCCCACGCCGTCACAACTCTGCTTCCCCCTCCGACCAGTCCGTAATGTCTACCTCTGTGAACTTCCCGTCGGTCGACGCCCTAGTCGATGCCACCGTGCCCAAATCCATCCGCATTCCTCCCATGACCCTACCGAAGTTCGATGAAGGCCTCACCGAAAGCCAGATGCTGGAACACATGAAGAAGCTCGCGTCCAAGAACAAGGTTTTCAAATCCTTCATTGGGATGGGGTACTACAACACCTTCGTCCCTGGTGTGATTTTGCGGAACTTGCTGGAGAATCCTGCGTGGTATACGCAGTACACGCCGTATCAAGCTGAGATCGCGCAAGGAAGGTTGGAGTCGCTGCTTAATTTTCAGACGATGATCACAGATCTGACCGCTTTGCCGATGTCAAACGCATCCTTGTTGGATGAAGGGACCGCAGCTGCGGAGGCCATGAATATGTGTAACATGATTCACAAAGGGAAGAAGAAGACGTTTCTGATTGCTTCAAATTGCCACCCACAAACTATAGACATTTGTAAAACTAGATCTGGTGGTTTCGATTTGACAGTGAAGGTGGTTGATTTGAAGGATTTTGATTACTCGGGGAAGGACGTGTGTGGGGTGTTGGTGCAGTATCCAGGAACAGAAGGCGAAGTTCTTGATTACGGAGCTTTTGTCAAGAACGCACACGCAAATGGTGTGAAGGTGGTGATGGCAACAGATTTGCTGGCTTTGACTGTTTTGAAACCCCCGGGCGAGTTGGAAGTGGATATTGTTGTAGGCTCTGCACAGAGGTTTGGAGTGCCAATGGGGTATGGTGGGCCCCATGCTGCTTTCTTGGCGACATCACAGGAGTATAAGAGAATGATGCCTGGGAGGATTATCGGGCTCAGTGTCGATTCTCAAGGCAAGCCAGCACTTAGGATGGCTATGCAGACTAGGGAGCAGCATATTAGGAGGAGTAAAGCAACGAGCAATATATGCACAGCTCAGGTATATTGATTTTTTTTTCTTTTTTTTTGAAAGGGGCCTTATATACAATAATACAAGTCTAGGTAATATTTAACATACCACATGTTGATATATGATCGAATCACGCTACACAAGTTTCAAGCTTGCGACCTCTTGTGCCCAAGTCGAAGTGCCTACCACTAGGACAAAGGTGCTGGTTAGGTATATTGGTTTATTAGAATTTAGGTTCATTTAATTGACTTGTTGATATATATTAACATATTTCAGGAGTTCATAATTTCCTAAATGATGAATGATACTAATAGTACAGGGCGTCATTGTTGTTATTATTATTTTATTACTACTACTATTATGTCTAGAGCATATTTTAATATTACAAAATTTATCATAAAAACTAACAACATCAAAAGTTAGTAAATCTAACAAAAGCTAGTTTTGAATACTTTTAACATAAATAACTTTCCCTTCTTATGTTAGCACTAAAAAAAGCTAGTTTTGAATATTCCTAACATAAATAGCATTCTCTTCTTTTGTTAGCATATAATCTCTGGCCCATGTTTACATTTTTCATTTTTTTTTTCATGTATGAAAGTACATGAATGTGAAAGTGGACGTTTAGTTCATTCACACATGGGCAACAATGTTTGTTTGTTGGCATTAACTCAAATCGATAAATGGTCGTTGGAAATGCTTGTTTTGTGTACTTATATAATAATTATAATATTTGTATAATTCAGCTAAAAGTAATTCGACTTTTAGTATTTTTGCATGATTGTTGGAAAATTAACTTATCCAATATTCAGTCTAGCGTAGCTGATATATTATACGTGCGCGGATACTATAAAGCTATTAAAAATATATTAATTACATAATAAATTCGACGAAAATCATGTATATAAAAAGGAACTATAGTTAGAGAGTTATATTCAGTCACAATGAATAATGACCATTGTTTCAATAAAAAAAAACCCGTCTCAATTCTCGTCTCGAGAAGCGCCTTGAGGAAATAAGTGATAGAATGCCTTGTCTTATTCCAAAAAGCTTTCTATCTCTAAAATTGATGCCTTAACAAATTGAGGCATACGAAGTGTATATAGCGTACGATTCGCATGCTTCAGACTGTTGGGATATGTGATTTAAAAATCATTTTACCTTTAGTTTCAGTATTGACAATAAATAAAAGTCATTAAACTTTAATTAGTTAATGAAAATAAAGAAAATAAAAATTAGTATTAAAAATTAATAGTTTTTACTTTTTAATTTCAATATTGACATTATCAACTAAGATTGTTTATGAAACAACGATCAAGAGCTATATAATATATTTTCTCATTGTTATTTAAAGAAAGTTTTTCAATAAACTTAGTTAAATCTCGGATTTTGTGGATCAATTTGAATTGATATAAGAACCAAAATGGAGTTTGATGGAATCTTCAAATAGCTTTGAGGAATCAAAATTTGAATCATACGAGTTTCCATTTTTTATTTGTAATCTATAATAAATATATATGCTTGTTCAAAGTTGGATCTTAAATGATTAGTTTTTTATTTTTTACATCGGTTAATTTAAAATGTCAAAATTTCTGTATATGTTTTGCATTTTATTTTTACCCGAAAAGCTTATGTCTTAACGTTTCAAGGCTTAAACCTTACCCCATAGGCCTAAAAAGGCCTAATGTATGCCTTTCACGTTTTAAAACTTTGATAAAGACTGATTTGAAAAACACGTGAACGGTAAATGCTATAGGATTTTTTTACCATGTCACATATGACGGTAGCCGAAGGAGACTCTATATCTTATTATACTTAGATATAATTGATTAAAAATAGATAAATTTTGATTTTGGTATGATGAAAGTGAAATCTTAAAAAAAAGAAAAAAAATGATGACTATAAGGTGTATGTCGTCATAGTTATTAATGCCTTCGCCTAGGCGCGTTTAGGCATCAAAAAGCCCTAATTGCCATTCGTTTTTCTTTTAACCTTTCGAAATGCTGATAATGCATAAGGTGCTAAAAAGGTCCCAAAGACGCCAAAGCGGTTGGGATTTCGAGCACTAAAAAAGCATGCCTTGGCTTGTGCAACATTATTAAAGAGAAAAGTTTCAATATTTCACTTTATATGGAGCCCAATTATAGTTTGAAATCCAACAAACAAAAGAAAGTCTTTATTCATCTCCACTTCAATATGGAAGAGTAATAATCATCGTTCCTTCTATATCCAAAAAAAAAAAAAAAAAAAAACAACTTCGGCAATTTCCATACTTTCAGTATTTTTGTTATTTCTATTCTTGAACCGAGTTGCTTGGTGCTTTCTCAGTTTGATTTATGATGATCGTATAATGTTTTATTCTCAATATTGCATTTATATGCATTTTTTTAAAGCTAAAATTTGAGTTTCAGTGTATTTGTAATTTCAGTTTTCGTTTTGGCATAAAACAGAAAAGGTGATGCTCAAGGCATCTCAAAAGCCCTAGGCACAAAAAAGCGCTAGGCAGGCCTTGGGCTTTTTGGGTTTTTTTCGCTTTGACAACTATGATGCCGACCGCTATTTCAAATTTCGTTTATCTCACTTGAGATTTTGCTCGAGCTCTCATTTTCAAACTTGGATGAGATGGGATTTAGTGGAAGATTAAACATTGTATATATCTTATCGGATACTCATCTCATGCAATATGTTAAAATCTCAAGGCAAATTTGCACTATGATTTCATATGAAGTTATATTTTTTGTTTACATATTTGCTTATTTATTCTAAGGTGGTGCCCATTGTTATCACGGCGACCGACTAGTCGTGACTGGTCGGTCAGTCGGTCCTAAGTCATCGACTAGGACTGTCGACATGAAATTTGTCAATATGTAGGTCGACTTGATCGACAAGGAGCGACTAGTCAGTCGACTTAACCGACTAGTTCCAAATTTGGGCCCAAAACCCAAAAAAAAAAAAAAAACGGTCAGAAAACCCGTAATTCTGAACCAGAAATCAAGCCAAGAATTGGTTATTTTATAATAAATACTTAAATTTTGTGGGACACAGCAACACATGCAATGCATTGAAGCCAACTGCTTTAGTTTTGAACCAAGATGGGACATACTTATACACGAAAATGGAAGAGTACCCACATTATTTTGAAATGTGGGACTGATACAACTCAACTTTGCTCAAAACTGTTCATTTTAGCTGCATATTGGTATGTGTATGTCTACGGTTCTTACGGTTCGACCAGTTTGACCATCAAAACCTCCTACCTTGAGCTTCCACGGTTTAACTAGCGGCACGGTTTATAAAACTATGGTTACTACATGTTTAAATTTTTATGCACATGTTTGAATTTTTATGCATATGTATATATTTATTTATCGACTAATCTACGACTAGTCCACTAGTCGACTAATTGGACCTCCGTCGACTCGACTCGACTTGCCGTCGTGATAACCATGGTGGTGTCTGGTGCAACGGTAAGGTTACCCGGATGGTAATCTGGAGCGCACAGGTTCAAGCCCCGGCCTCTTCACATAATGTGAGGGAAAGGCTGCGCGCGCTAATCAACCACCCTCAGAGCCCGGGAAGTCGTGAATAGTACCAGGACGGGAGACTGACCTGGGAAGTCCTCGCGCTTGAGTACGGGAGCCTTTGGCACTGGGTATCAAAAAAAAAAAAAAAATCTGTGGGTTAAAATATTATTCTACTCTAATGGACGTTTACTGGTCTTCTAAGTATGGTTTTATTTTCTAATGGTAAGCAAAAATAAAAGACTATTTATCATTTATATTTAAAAGACCTAATTTTAGGGAGATAATTTAACGAATTGAGAGACATGGATATGTCCGTTACTTTTTGTTTATTATTTACATTTAACATACCTAATTTTAGGGAGATATTTAACAAATTGAGGTCAATAGTATTTTTTTTCCATGTCTTAATTTATTTGGCAAGTTTTTGTTAGGTTCACTACACACACAAAAACTTACTGTCACTTTCGACTTTAAACATTTGATTCTAAGTTAATTATAAGTGATTTGTATAATAAAAGTATATTATTGGTTATTTAACTAAATCATGATCGTCATCTTAAAATTGGATAACATCCATTTATTTTTTTACCTCATCGAATTAATTTGCAAAATTTTCGAACATTTTTTTTTTGAATTGCACAGCTTATTTGTAAGTATGTGAATGTTGGATTTATTTAAAAAATTAGCAGACCTTTCGCAAAGTATATGTTATGTGCGTTTGTACATATTATAAAAGTTTGAAATTCCGACCAATCCATTGGAATTCTGAGCGTTCCGATCCATTTTCGGCGTTGACCAGACCAGAACACCTTGCTTCAAAATCGGATTATGATGCAATTCTGGTAGAAAATATGAGTTTTATTATTGAAAAAATTCGAACAAAGAAAAATCAATCACATCAAAGGAAAAACTAAAACTTAATTCGAGCAAGCTTTGGAATCGTTGATGTTTATTAAATCAAGGATTCAAACTTAGCAAGCAAGATTCGATGAGCTTAGAAAACATTTTGCTTTTCTTTCATCGACGATGATGTTTAAGTTTTTCATCGATCTTATCTTGGTTTTATTGTTATTATTATTATTATTATTATTTAGCATTGTTTTAAAAAACCCGCCTCGATACTCGCCTCAAGGCCCGTCTCGAGGAAATAAGAGATAAAACGCCTTGAGGCTTATTCCAAAAGGTTTTTTTACCTCTAAAGCTTAAGCCTCAAAACTTGAGGCATACAAAGTGCATAAAGCGTACGTCTCGCACACCTCAAACAGCTGAGGCATGTGACTTAAAAACCTTTTTTATCTTTAGCTGCAGATATTGATACAAATAAAAATCATCAAACTTTAATTATTTAATAGAAATAAAAAAATACAAAATTTAAGAAAATAAAAATTATCATTTTTTACACTTCTATTTCAATATTGACATGATCACGTAAGATTGTTTATGAAATAATGATCATGAGCAATATAATGAATTTTCTCATTGTTATTTAAAGAATGTTTTTCAGTAAACTTTGTTAAATCTTGAAATAAATTTTGCATATCGATTTGAATTGATAGAAGATATCAAAGTTGGAGTTTGATGTGATCTTCAGATGGTTTTAAGAAATCAAAATTTGAATCATATGAGTTTCGATTATTTATTTTTAATCTGTAATAAAAATACATACTTGATAAAAATTGGATCTTAGATTATTTGTTTTTCATTTTTTGCATTGGTTAATTTAAAGTGTCATAATTTCTTTATTTGTTTTGCATTTTATTTTTACTCGAAAAGCTTACGCCTTAACGTTTCGGGGATTACGCCTCGCCTCATAGACCTGAAAACGCCTCATATACGCCTTTCGCATTTTAAAACTTTGTTATTTAGTAAAAGGAGGCATAAGGTTTTGACTGCAAATTATTATGGGTTGATTACTTGATTTGTAGATTGGATGGATAGTGGTTGGGCTTGTTTGTTTAAAAGCGTTATTAGAGCTCTACTGGGTTTGTTGTTGCCTTTTTCTCCCCCTTTTCCTTTTCCCTTCCAAAATTAAATTTTGATAGTGGACTTGCTTTTGTTGCTAATCAAGTTTAAATCAAAATAATATTTTTATGGTTAGATAATGTATATGTATACTCATATTTGTATGAAAATGTAGGAAATTTCGAAACCTGAATTGAAATGGAATGTCCATGAGTTCCCAACAAAATCAAAATTTTAAAAATATCCAATGACTGGAAAGGAATTGGAAACTGAAATTTTTGTCTGTGGTGTATGTGTGTGCTTTCTTATAACCTTATTCTAGGACTTTGAGTAATCATAATGATTTCTATCTTCCTCAATTGGAAAACCTCAATTTATTGAATCTTGATGACACAACACTGGAATGAAGTAAAGAAGAAGAAGAAGAAGAAATAAAGAAAAAAAAAAAAAAAAAACCAGTGTCTTTTAACTGTCGAGACATGAACCCTTACTCAAGTTATGGCTTCTTTCCCATACTGTTGTTGTTTGGTTAGTCTAGTTAATAACATATTTTAAGGTTTCCTCTATAGTTCCCTAGCCTGATCATTTATCTCCAGGATCAGCCTCCAATCAACATGATTCTCATGGATTTTTTTTCATATAAAAATATATACATGTAGGCTTTGCTGGCAAACATGGCAGCAATGTTTGCTGTGTACCATGGTCCTGAAGGCTTAAAGGCTATTGCGGAGCGTGTTCATGGACTAGCTGGTGTTTTTGCTCATGGTCTAAAAAAACTTGAAACAGTTACTGTGCAAGAGCTTCCCTTTTTTGACACCGTTAAAGTCAACTGTGCTGATGCACAAGCTATTGCAGAGGCTGCACAGAAGCATGAGATGAATCTCAGAGTTGTAGATGCTAACACAGTGAGTCATAATTTGACACAAAGTGAATTGAGCCTTGCAGAATAATTGTTACTCATATGATTACTTTTGTTCTAGATAACTGTAGCATTTGATGAGACAACAACTATTGAAGATGTGGATACACTGTTCAAAGTATTCGCTGGCAACAAGCCTGTGAGTATATTTCTGTGAAGTTGATTTCTCTTGTTTTAACTTGGTTTAGTTTACGTTATGTTATGCTAAATGTTATTATTATTATTATTATTTGGAACAAAGGGTACTTAAATTACATAAAGAGAGTTACAAAACATTTGAGTTGGCCAAAAAATAAAAACAACATTACAAAAAATACTCTACAAACGAGAGAAAGCCAACTCAAAAGAAGATTACACAACAGAACTCTACAAAAGAAAAGACACGCATAAACTCTTACAGATCACCAGAAAATTGACCAAGACACAGTTGCATAATGTTGTATTACTATGAAAAGAGCTCATGCTATGAGTATGATGAACCATTTGCAGGTGAATTTCACTGCCGAGTCACTTGCACATGAGGTTCAACCTGCAATTCCTAGTGGACTTCTTAGACAGAGCTCTTATTTGACTCACGCGATATTCAATTCGTATGTGACAGTAACCGGATTTTTGCTTGCATAACCTGTTTTTGAGTCAGCATGTTAAATGACTTCTTTCCTTTAAACTGATTGTAGTTATCACACTGAACATGAGCTGCTGAGATACCTTTATAAGTTGCAAGGAAGAGAGTTATCTTTATGTCATAGCATGATTCCTCTTGGTTCCTGCACTATGAAATTGAATGCTACAGTAGAAATGATGCCTATTACATGGCCTGAATTTGCTAATATACACCCATTTGCTCCAACTGAACAGGCCCAAGGTTATCAGGTGATTAATTTTTCCTACTGAAAAATTTCTTATATGCCGGAGGTTGGAGTTTTGACCAGATCATCTTTTTTTGTTTCTAATAGGAAATGTTCAAAGATTTGGGCGATCTCTTGTCTACAATCACAGGATTTGATTCTATATCATTGCAACCAAATGCAGGTGCCGCAGGAGAATATTCAGGGCTTATGGTTATCCGTGCTTACCATATGGTGGGTGACATTTTTATCATATGTTATGCCATTTATGTAAACGTGTAAAGCTGATTTGAAGAAGCTTTTGTTTGATTGAATTCTGCAGGCAAGAGGAGAAGGCCACAGAAATGTGTGTATTATCCCTGTCTCGGCTCATGGAACAAACCCAGCAAGTGCTGCAATGTGTGGAATGAATATTGTGCCTGTAGGAACTGATGCAGTAGGAAATATCGATATCGCAGAACTAAAGAGAGCCGCTGAAGCAAATAAAGATAATTTGTCAGCTTTCATGGTATGCATGGAGTCTATAGCTATTGTTACGAACTGAAACCTTTATTTTGACCGGTATCAGAATATTACTGGATTTTTCTTAATATATTTAAATAACTATGTGGATCTTCAAATATATTGTTTTGATGCCCAACCTTACTAGCAGTCAAAACTTACATGCACTAAATTGGTGATGTCATCATTAAGATGGCTATGCCTTAATGTCTTAATTAGAATGGTTATTGTTAAATTTCTGGTGTCAATATTATAAAGTGCATGTTATCTAAACATGATCATGTATACCACTTTCTTAGGTTACTTATCCTTCAACTCATGGAGTCTATGAAGAACGAATTGATGAGATATGCAAAATTATTCATGATAATGGTGGGCAAGTTTACATGGATGGGGCCAACATGAACGCGCAGGTTTAACTTCTCTTCACTTGTCCACGCACAAAAACATACAAGTATTGGTATTTAAGTTGCATGCACTGAAAAAAACATCAAATTTAGTTGATTTTGGCAAAATTTCAACCTTTGATTTTACAGGTTGGGTTAACAACCCCTGGTTATATTGGAGCAGACGTATGCCATTTGAATCTCCACAAAACATTTTGCATTCCACATGGTGGAGGAGGTCCTGGTATGGGACCAATCGGTGTCAAGAAACACTTAGCTCCATTTTTACCATCGCATCCTGTGGTACGGTTTTCTACCGATATACCGATAAGATATTATAGTACAGTCCATTATGCATGAACAGTCCAATCATTGGTACGTTCGGTGATACAGATTCCAACTGGAGGATTACCTCCTCCTGAGGAAGCACAACCGCTGGGTACAATAGCTGCAGCACCTTGGGGTTCTGCTTTAATTTTACCCATTTCTTACACATACATAGCTATGATGGGATCTAAGGGACTTACTGATGCTTCTAAGATAGCCATTTTGAATGCTAACTACATGGCAAAGCGTCTAGAGGTAAACTGTCTATTCTCACATCTGTAGTTCAATCATTATTTCCGGTGCTCTTTTAATATTGAATTACATTAGAACTTAGAACTTAGCACTATTTGAAATTAGATTTTATATTTGATGTATCTTTTAATTTATGGAAGGATGTGGTAGACATTGGAATTCAAGGCGTTTTTAATTTTTTAAGTTTTACGGTTGATAATTTGGATTTTCTGTGGGAAATTACGTCTTTGTTAACATCGAAATTTGTTCAGCATGTATGGACTCAACTAGATAGTCAGTACGAAAATAGAAAACATTGAGAAAATACAGTAATCAAGGTACCACATAAGTTTTAACATAAATAAACCTTTTTTCTTTGATTGTTAACTGCTCCTTCGGTTATTATCTGATGTTTGACTTGGTTTTGTAGAATCACTATCCTATTCTCTTCCGCGGTGTTAATGGAACCGTCGCGCATGAGTTCATTATCGATTTGAGAAATTTCAAGGTATTTTTATGCTGTTTCTAATCATTCAGTTTCATTTACTTTTTTCTTTCTTCTAATCTGTATATTTTGTTTTACATACTGACACTTTACTTTATTAAAGAATACTGCTGGAGTAGAGGCTGAAGATGTTGCGAAGCGCCTGATTGATTATGGATTTCATGCACCAACTATGTCATGGCCAGTTTCAGGAACGCTTATGATTGAGCCAACTGAAAGTGAAAGCAAAGTAAATTAACTAAACTGAAATCCATTCTTGTATTGAATGCCCTTTCCATCTCCTGCATCATTAATAAAATATGCTGTTCCATCTACAGGCAGAAATAGATAGATATTGTGATGCTCTTATCGCAATCAGAGAAGAAATTGCTGAGATTGAGAAAGGGAAAGCTGATATCAACAATAATGTATTGAAGGTATACACGTCTTTCATTTTCATATTTAACAATATGTTATATTTCATTTTCATATTTTGACAGTATGTCCGAATAGTTGACAGTAATAATTAGCTAACCAGCTTTTAGCAAATACATACCATATCATTGATACAAGGAGCAAATATGCATATAGTGCAACCACATGTTTTTGGCTAAACTAGTCCTTGACCTTTAATACCACTGCTTAATCATCAAACCATACCGGGATGTTATGTGCACATATTTACTTTCCTACCTTACATTTTCCTATAATTTGTCCAGTTCTATTTAATCTTTATACATAGCATGCTTGGAGAAATATTTTTTGTGGTACGGACAAGTTTTCCTAAATCATTGATATAAGATGCTCCTGCATGTCGTTGGTTTTACTAAATCTTTATACATTGGCAGTAGCTACATTGGCAGTAGCTGCATAATTGGAAAAAAGAAACAACTTTAAATTTTTGTGTGGAAGACTGACCCATAGTAACACTTATGCAGGGTGCTCCTCATCCATTGTCAATGCTTATGTCTGATAAATGGACAAAGCCTTACTCGAGGGAATACGCAGCGTATCCAACCCCATGGCTCCGTGCTTCTAAGTTTTGGCCAGCCACAGGTGAACCAACATTACTCAACTTCCAATTGTTATTTTGCCATCTGATAAATCAATTTAATGTGCTGATGATACTTGTTTTATGGCTTCTTGTTTGATTAGGGCGTGTGGACAATGTGTATGGCGACCGCAATCTTGTATGCACTCTTCTCTCTGTATCACAGATGGCTGAAGAGCAGGCTGCTGCTAATGCTTAGATCAAGTTACACATTGAAGAATTCTTATACGTGCTCTCATTTCATAGCCTTGTCTATTTCTTCCATGAATACATTGTATATAATGCTTTGGGGAAAATTGGCCTATGCAATCATGCAGCTACTGCCAATGTCTTATATGTTAAGTTATGTTGCTACATCTGCAACTAGTTACAGTTGAAATTTCATACTAGTTGTTTCTCGTTGTCAAAATTAGTATTCTGCAAGTGTGATTTTAGACTTTGTTTTAGAGGTATTTAAGTTTACAAGTGATAAACTGGAAGTTGATTAATGGATCTGAACAAGTGTGTAGTTAATGCAAGTACAATTGTATATTAATCGTTTCAACTAGATTTATACTTCCAGTTTTTTTTGTATATTTTTTCTGCAGTTGCATGCTAAGTGCAGTCATAGCAGATGACTGTAGGATTAGAGCATATCCAACCATTCCGAATTCAGCTTCTGAATTTGGAATTGTTGGATAAAACGGTTCCCAACTGTGAATTTTACCCTGAATATTATGGGTAAAATTCAGGTATTAATTTAGGATTTTGAATTGGTCTTGAACGCTGATTTAATCAATGCTCATATGTTAGGCGTCAATTATATCAATGTTCAAATGTTAGGCGTTGACTAATTCAGCGCAATAACCAACTCATCCACCAACAGCTGCAAAATGGTCATATTCCAGTTACATCGGTTATAAAACAGTCATATTCCAACTATGACGGTTGTATTTTTAACCATTAATTACCAATTTTCACATATATAAAATCACAATACAATTGCTCTTCCTTCTTATCTATTACTCTCAAAATCACAATAACGTCTTTATCATTTGGAGAACTTTCACATCCGACGACGCTCAATACCTATGTTTTCGAAGACACTCAAAACGACCAACCCCAGAATGATCAAATTACTTCTTTGAGCAAACAATCAATCCTTCCATCGACAAGCGAGGAGGACTACGATCTATGCAACATATACTGTCATTTTTCACAGAATTCGGTTATATGCAACGACCAATCAGACGATAAGTTTGGAAAATAAAATAAATAATGTCTTCAACCTCACGCATTCTGAAAGCACAAAAACGTTGTCGGCAATTCATGGTCGATTTGGAAAACTAAGTCGTCTAACGTCGTTTTATGAATCACAAGTTTATAAAATATAGGAAACTAATACTAATGGCGTGGAAGGCGAGAATCATTTGGCATATTTTCTATAATATGTATGTTAGTGATGTAGTAATTGTTACTTACGAATCTATTTCAATTTTTGTTGGTAGAAACAAATGACAGACGAGGAGTTCAATAAGCTGTTCGCTAGAGAAAATGGGAAAATAACAAGCTGTTCAATACGCTGCAATATTTTCTATAATTCGGTTCTTGAACTGTTATGAGCTATTTACCAATCAACCAAAATGGAATCCGATACTGCTAAGAGCCTACGTGATGTTTAAACATCTACAGAGGGAAATAATAAAGCTTCCAAATCCACTTATTCGTCTAGTCCTGGAGAGTCGTCGGGAAGAGATTCTCCATTTTGGAGGAAAAACATACTTTAACGAATTTAGTCAAAGACAAGACAAAGATTATAGACTAGTGAGAGCCAAAGATGCAAAGAGAAAGGAAAAAATCAATGTTGTCATGGATGCAAAAGTCAACGCTGCCCTTGAAATACACGAGCGTAGACGTCAAGACATACAGGTTAGTGTTGTCTTAAGTGGGGATACTAGCAACAAGCTCATCAGGTGGATAAGCAATAGGCTGTGCGATCAAAGTACCGCTCAGATCGTATGCTCTGAAAGAGTCATCAAGAGCATAATCCATGGGATACTCCGTGTACCGTGATGGGGTGAGATCAAAAGTAAACGGTGGAGGATGAACTTTACCTATAGCCATACATGGACCTACGTAATTGGAGTTTACACCTCGACTATAATCTGGCAACAAGTAGCGTCAAGGTGCAACTCTATCCCAATAAATAACAAAATCAGCTCCGGGTATGAAATAAGTCTGTATATGTACCCAGCTTGTCTCTCTAAGACGCTGCATAAATTGTTTACTAATAGTACGATGCATCCCGAACATACCATCAGACGATAATGGATCTCTGAATACATGCAGCTCATCTGTTCCCTGGAAGTAACATTGGTCTCTCAAGTACTAAATAGGAATGTAAGACGGTGGGCGCAGAGCATCACGACGAAGAGACAAACGTTATGCAATAGAGAGGGGATGTGCGTCGTGAAGCAGACCAACATGTGTGAGAGCTATCCAATAAGAGACCCACGGTGCTCGTAAAATATCGGCTTTGGACCTCAGATCAATCTGAGATCGGGCCTCCATCAAGTTGTGTCAAACACTGGTAGGAGTACATGTAACTGTCTGGATACTCTCTCATCGACGCATGCGTGGAAAATATCAATCATCTGCATGGTTGGCGGCTTCAACAATGCGTGAATACATGTTGGCCGTGTACTCGTAGTACCAACATGGCAACATGTACCAGAAACCAAACATTTGCGCCACCTCTCTAAAAGCAAAGAAGTCTAGTGTGGTGTATAGACAACCCAGTATAGCTGAACCTCAGTCTGTCTTATGCAGATGCTCTAAATCGGCTGGTGATGCTAGTTGCTTCAGTCTAATTGTAATCTTTTGGTTTGAAACGAATGTCGAACCAAAAAGATATAAAAGAAAAGCCAAAAATACAGCATCCTTTATGGTCTTGGTATTCATATGAACTAAAATATACTCCTACAAATATGTCAGGGTGACGACTCCAAATGAGATACGATCGGGGGAGAAATAAGGTAAGTACAACATGTACGACTCAGGTGACTCAAAGCTAGAGTCAAAAGGGTATGATACTCTATCTGCACCATCTATTTCAATCTTCGTAAACAAGTAAAAATTAGGAAGGGTAATATCAAGCTCAAAATCAGGAAAATGAAAGTAATGTGTGGTGTGTCACCATCTCTCTACTAAGACATCTAGTAGTGGTCGGTCAAAGGACTGGGCAAGTGTAATCTCTAGAAAAAAGACCAAACAGACTAGCTTGTAGCCTATCTTGAATACTTTGAGGGAGTACATCCAAAATACGTGTAATACACCTCGACCAACTACTACGAAAACTGAGGTAGCGAAACTAGTAAAAACACGTTTGTCTTTAGTTATTATACTATGAAATAACATTACATACCGACCACGTAATGTGATAGATAATTAAGCTGTATAATACAAATTATGTTAAATTCATAAATCATACCTCAACGGTGTTGAGGACTGTAAACATACGGTAAAAACCCTCAAGTAACTCATGAAGAATCCGTAGGTGCAACATCGTCGTCTCGAGCACATGAGGGGTGTGCAAATGAAAAATTGTGAAGATGGAAAAAGTAATTGGCCAGTGAGGTGCTATTTATCAACATCCTACCGCGGACGTTGATTTATTCACCATCCAAGAGTGGACGCTGATTTAAATAAAATATTTTACGTAATATTAGGTACCGTAATGCAACACTGTAGGGAAGGTATTTTCATCATTGAATCGTGTACTGAAATTGATGCGCAAATATCAAACATAACTCCAAATGATATGTAGTTTTCCTGCAAGAAGCACGGTGACCAAGTGAAACCTAACCAATGTAAATGTTAGGTAGGGCTTTGTGCTCATGTAGTAACCAATGTAAATGGTTGATCTTATTCACTTTGGTAACCTAACATCGAAAATACAGAATACAGAACAAATGCTCATACGCAAAGATCATACATAAACACAACCATCAAGCATCAACCTTGCACTGAGGCTCGCCAATGAGGGGAACCTGGCCATCGAACCCAGTCTTAACATTAACCAGCACATCGCACGTGACATACAAAGTGTTCCACCCAAACCTGAAAGGTCCACTCTTATACTTGAGCCTTCCCACCATCACAACCTTCAGCCCCACCACCCCGAACTCCCTATCGACCTTCAAACCCTGCGCCACCTCGTTCGACACCGGCATGTACGATCCCTCGATCACCGGAGACACGGTGGTCGTCATGTCCCTCTCCTGCACAAGCGGCGGCAGCGGTATCGGCGGCGTGATCGGCTGATTCCTGCATGCACCCATCACACCGTTCAATCGATTCTTCCATTGAATTATGGAAAATCATTGCATGCATCGAGCGGTGTGTTAAGTTATATAGTTCACCTGTAAATGACGTAGGTGTACAGATCGCGGTACAGGATGGAGGCACGGTCGTTGGGGTTGCGCACTATGAGATTGAACTGGGACCTGCTGGTGACGACATTGGGAACCTGCTGGGATCCCGTCCTGAGGTCGTAGATGGCGACGGAGGAGACGGAGAAGCGAGGGTGGGAAGGGCGGTAGATGAGGTAGAGGACGAGGACGGCAAGGCCAGCGAGGAGGAGGAGGGAGAGGAGGGCTTTGGAGAAGCCGCTGCGGGTGTGCACTTGGTACGGGACGTAGCGGTAGATGCCGCCGCCGCGTTTCAGGTGGTGGTTGGGGGTGGAGACGACGGTGGTTTTTTCGACTGTTTCGGACATGGGTGATCGCTGTGGGTAGGTATGGCCGGAGGAGACGTCCGTTGTGTTTTTGTGCTGTGTTATATGGTGTAGAAGAGGAGGTTGGAGGGACAAGTGTACCTTTTGCTGGAGGGATTTTAGTAAGCGGTGCTACTGAGATTTGTTGTTTTGCTATGGGGTTACAGCGGTGGCTATATCACGTGCAAAGTTGGGATTAGTTGCTGGATGAAATCAATACGGATCCATGTTCCAGTAACGGATAAAATATCCAATATTTTAAAAATGGATTCGGATAGGAGGAGATTATCACGATTCAAACATTATACATTTGGTTTTTATCAAGATATAATTTAAATTATATGTATTTTAACACGTTAAAAATATTTTTTAAATGTACTAGGTTTGAAGTTCGCATCATACACATTAAATACACCCAAAATCATTTAATATTATCATATTTACTCATTTTTAATATTTTAAAAAGTAGAAAATCAATGATATTGAAAATTTGTTTGTATTAATTTAAATGTGGTGCTAAGGCCACCTTAATATGTTCTTCCTAATACCGTAATTAAAAAAATAAAACTCATCAAATTTTGTATGCTTCATAATACTACGTTACCTTTTCATTCTTATCTCCTATTAAATCATTATTTGCCGAACTAATCACGTACTAAGCTAATCTAAATACTGTAATCTCTCATAATCAGTCTTTTTCGCATCTCTCGCGGGAAAATTCAAATTTATACGGTAATCTCTCAATTGTTTGGTAATCTGAAAACCCTAATCTCTCACTTTCTCTTTTTGTTTGCTTAATTCAAACTTTATTCACGGCTTTTGTACATTGCGGCGTCGAATTCGTTGATCGGTTATAAATTTAGGGCTTAGCTCGTTGATCAGTTTTACAAATGAGGACGAACAAATATCGAACGAAATAGAAATAGAGTAAAATAGCGTGGTAGCCCCTATTTTTTAGGTGTGTGGTATTAAGAAGAGTGTAATACTGATTCTTATGGTATTTTTTAGTCGCGGTATTAGGAAGAACATATTGGAGTGCTTTTAGCACCACACTAATTTAAAATATATCATTTATGTTTCTTAGTTTATCAACCATGGGGATATGATCGTTATTGGATATACATCTATATCATATGAATATTCAATATTTAGAAATAATTTTGAATCTACATCTAAAGTGGATGTAATGCGGCTTTTAGTGGATAAGCCTGGATGTAGCGCAAGGCCCGTGATGTATAATGTATGGACCGTCATCGTGGGTTTAAAAGTCTACAACGCTCAGGATAGAAAGGCAAGGGAGGAAGAGAGACCTAACGAGTATTCAAAATTTTGGGCGTCAAACCGTTCAAGAAAGCGTGAAAGATCAAAAGGAGTAAATCATCTTCCTTGATAGGAAATTAGAGGATTGTTAGTAGTCTTCGGATCAAGCAAGTTTGAGATGGATTTCTCTATCTTACACGATCGTTACGGCACACACTTCACGTGTTATTATACCAAGTGTTTTACACGTGAATTATATCTTGTAAATTATGTATGTTTAATATATTTGACTGAATATCATATGTATAAACATTAGTTATATTTTCCGTTGAAACCACTTGTAGGTTGTTTGAATTATTATTTCTAAGTTTCGGTATTTTTTTAAAAATTAATTTTAGTTTGCATTATTAGCTAATAAAAACAATTTTATAACAGATGCTTAATTGATCCTATTTGTAAGTGGATTTGAAATTTTTTATAACTCCGGTGAAGGAGGTTGGAATTTGTATATGTTAGGGAACACGAAATGCGGATCTTAAGGCAAAACTGGGGGTGGACTCGGTTCGGTACCGAAACTTTGACTTAAGAACCATTACCGTACCAACTTATATGGTAATAGAAAATCCATACCATTACCAACCAAAGTAGTTGGAAACCAACACTTCGATTCATGGTTGGTAATGGTCGGTAGAGGTTGGCTTTTACCATTTAGTAATATGCTATTTTTTGTTTATGATATTTCATGTTAAATGATTAAATATTGATTTATTTTTATTTTTTATTGTACTATTATTCATCTATCTTATTTTATTTAGTCAAACATGCAAGAAAAATTTATGGAAGAAGCTAAAATATCATATAAAACTATTTCGTTTCGAAAATATATAATAAAAATTACATTCAACCAAGTATCATAATTGTATTTTCCTAGATATCCTATTAAATTCTTACACATTTGAAGTTCGATATTATGAAACAACCATATATGATGAAATATAAGAATATGTGCATGTGTGTGTATAGTTTAAGATATGTGGTAGGTATGGTAATTACCATTATTGGTGATTAATTACCATTACCGTAATGCAAATTTTCATATGGTACGACAGACCGTACCAATCAAATCGGTTACCATTTGTTCAGTACCAATTTTGTTAGTAGCGGTTGGTAATTGCTGGTTAGTGGTAATATGGTAAAAATGTCCAATCCTAGACAAAACTAACACTAGAGGGGGGTGAATAGTGTTTTCAAGGAATTTAAGAAAATCTAAAACTTATATGGTCTGCTTTATGAATCACACACCACAGAAACGATTACGAACACAGAATCAAATACAAACACAGAAATAAGCAAAAGTAAAATGCAGAAAAGGAAAGAACACACCGGATTTTATACTGGTTCGGATTACTCCTACATCTAGTCCTACGCAACGCTGGATTGCGCAGAGTTTTATTACTAGATTAATATCTAAGTACAATCCCCTTGATTTCACGGCTACAAGGTTAACACCTATTCCACCACCCTTGATTTCACGGCTACACGGTTAACACCGTTTCCTTTCCTTGATTTCAGGACTACAAGAAACACACTCTTTCCCAAATGATTACAACAACCCTATAACTCTTCAATTCATAGAGTAATGAGTAGAGAGTGAGAAGAGAAGAAGTTTTATGAATTTAGAATAGAAATCGGCAGAGTAGAAGTCTAGAAATCAATAAAATATGAAATAATAATGAATGAAAAGGAGTGAAGATGAAGAATGGTTAAAAATTTCGAAATCAATCCCTATTTATAAGATTTGAAAGGTTGCAATGCTTCTGAAACGTTACAAATAGTGAAAAGATATATTCTTTGAAAACAAAAAAGCTGACAGTTATATGTCGACATCCCCTCCTTTGTATGTCGACATATGTTTTAATTTTTTTAACTATTTTTCAAGTGTTTAAACATATATATTATTCTAGAAATTCTTGAATTAAAACATAATGATATAAATGAGTATTATAATGTAAAAAATCATATGAAATCATAAATATACATTATATAAACTTATTTATAAAGTTTAAAACTATATAAATATAAAAGTATATATCTATATAAATATATAAACTTATAAACTTTGAAATTTAAGTTTAAAATCAAAGGTAAGATAGAAAAACTAATTAAAAATTGATTTTGAATTTTGAAAAATAGAAGTTGAAATTTGAAAATCAAAATTTTGAAAAACAGAATTTGAATTTGAACCTGGAGTGCTATTCAAAGACTTACATATAAACTAGACTCTATTACTATATTTATCTTGGACTCTTGATTTTTTTGATTACTCATGAGTCTTGAATTGTAACGTCCCGCCTTTTTGACCGCTTCAAATCTGTAATTAAACAAACTCATAGCATCCAAAACGGCGGATCACTATTACCTTACAGAGTTCAAAAACAGAATACCCAGAAAAACACAGAATAAATAGAAGGCACAATATTAAAACAGCAAAATCAACTTTTTATATATATATAGCCCAAAATTTTGAATACAAGATGTTTATATACAGCGGAATTGAACATATACCTTTTGAAAAACAAGAAAAATGATTACTGGTTTAAAATCTTTAGAATGCGCCGTCTTCGAAATCCTCAGCTTTGACCGTCTTCGAATCTTAAGCTGAAATCTTTAAATCTGAAATGCTCGGGTCTGACCCGAGCGTTCCATGCAAAAACATAAAACACTCGAGTCATGATTAATCATTTGTTCAAGTAAATTAATTTCAATATAATCTGAAATATAATAGTTAATCCTTACATCCATCATATGCCAATTACAGTTGTAAAGTGTATATGCTATATCGATTTTTATTTCAGGGACAATTTGAAATGGGAGCTTGCGTATGTACGCGTTTATATCTATATATACGTGTGCACCGCCTTAGCGTCCTGAACTCAATATAAGGTAATGGCACGTGTGACTCCAGGAGCTTGTGTATACGCACGTGTGTAGCGCTGCAGCATCCCAAACCAAAATTAGAGCTAATTGCACCCATGATTTCAGCGTTCACATATTCAAGGCTCAACATACAAATAAGGCAATGATCAAGTAACATACCCCAGGTTTGCATATAGCTCACGAAAATAAAGCAATGATCATGTAAAAGATTTGCATTTCAGTCAACAGGAATGAATGGCCATAATATGTATGAATATGCTTCAGTTTAACATCTAGCATCAAAGTCGAAGTTCAGTACGTAACCAAATTTGTAAACTAATTATATCCTCCAGATTTCAGTATTTCCCAAAGAAAAATGTAGGCTCAACTTCTAAATTTAGTAACAGCCTTTAGCAAAACAAATGCAATTTTAACCATAACATGTAGTAACGACCTTTAGCGTAATTTCAGCTTTATGTAGCAACAGCCTTTAGCAAAACAAACATAAATAATTTCAACTTTATGTAGCAACAGCTTTTAGCAAAACAATGTAATTTCAACCTTAACTTGTAGTTTAAGTTCCAGTCTATTACATATATTTTCAAGAATAGGTTGTTGATGCAAGGCCAATGTGTTCATCATAACATCTGGCAATTCAATGATAATAAAAGCAAATGGCATACCAAAATATCAGGGCACGACACAAAAAGATTTCCATTTACATGAAAAAAAATGGTTTCGGCAACTCTTATTTATGTGAACAAAAATGATTTCAGCAATGCACATTTAAGTAAACAAAAATGGTTTCAGCAAAGCACATTTAAGTGAACAAAAATGGTTTCAGCAAAGCACAATTTCAGCAATTTATTTTTCAGTAAATAAAAAGGGGTTCAGCATATTTCATTCAATGAATAAATGGTTCAGCATATTTCATATTAATGTATGAAAGGGTTCAGCACTTCATTTCAATGAAGAAAAAGGTCTCAATATATCTCATTTTAATGAATGAAAGGGTTCAACATATCTCATGAAAGGGTTCAACATATTTCATGAAATGCAAAGGGCCTTTCCTGTCATACGTCTATAAAGTATTACATGAGGCAAAGGGCCTTTCCTGTCAGCAAGGAAAATGAGATAAACAAGTGGCACAGAAATACATTTCTAAGCCTGATTATGTGTTCGTATGAAATGCAAGAAACAACCACAGACTAAATGGTAAGCAAATTTGGCTTTTCATAAAAAGAATTTGCAGCAAGGTTCCGTGAATCTAGTGGGCAGAAATTTTCAAAGATGTCCTCATAAAAGTGTTGTATGCGTGTAAAATATGTGCAGGTGCACCAACTTAACTGCATACTAAATGGTTCAAATTCAAATATAGCCATATCCAAAAATAGTTTCCTGGTTCAGCATGTATAATAGATGCATAAGAAAACACCACTAAGTTCTTACAGGAAAGTCAAGTGAAAAATACAATAAATGCATATATATATATATATATATATATATATATATATATATATATATATATATATATAACATGCGCTTCCAATTACTAGCCAAAACAATGGAAAAATGGTAACATATCCATTTCAACAGGGCACACAATCATCAAGTTGATTTATATAGGTGGTCCTATATACATTCAGGCATCTAATTTTACCGATTAAGGTAATAGTTGACTATGTGCAAGCTTTTAAGCAATGCATAGGGAATCTACCAAACAATAAGCATATTATATATGGCATGAAATAAGTACGCAAACATTTGGATCAAATGTGAACAATATTTCAGGTTCAGGCATTTTCCAGTTTACAGGAACAACATGTGAGTCATGTGCGAGGTAACACAAGTATATAGCATTTCCAGTTTACAGGAATATGCGTCATATGTGAGGCAACAAAAAAGTATTCCTACCCCATTTAGTATTAATCAAAGAAGTGTTTTTAAACAAGGGTCTTAAAACAAGTGAATCTACTCACAGATCCAGCTTGCTGTTTAGTATTACAGAATACATTTTCCTTTTAAAACCAGATAGACTTATGGGTCCAACCTAAGGTACCAAGTTGTATATTTGTACACATACATATTGATAGTGATCTATTTGAAAGCAGGTACCAATTCGATGCAAACAGGGGAATTCCACACACAAAACTAAAAAAAAAAGGGCATTCATACATAATGATTAGAATTATTTCCAATATTATTGGATCAGTTCATCATAGTACTCCTAACAGATCCTAAGGTCAACCTAGGAAAAACAATCAAGTAGGCAATAAACTGTTTCAACAAAACAGCAGATAAATTCATGAATGGGAAAACAAAGCGCACGACAAGATGGAACAACAGCAAGGTGGAAATCCAATGAATTACACACGCACTAACCAACCGTCAAAATTCCAGTTTAATCAAATTTGAAATACTTGAACATAAAATTAAACGTGAGTCTAATAACTCACCTTAGAACGATATGCGATGGGTTTAGATGCGCGGAGGAGCTGCGTTCGGATCTGGTGTCTTCGGTTGCTGAAAGTGGCGCAGATGGCCACCGTGGTTCATGGTGGGCCATGCGACGTTCCAGCAGCGAACTCCCGGATTGTAACAACCCAGAAAATCATAACCAATTAAATTTTTTTATTTTGGCAATTTTAATGAATTTTGAATATTTAAAATGATTTATTTTAAATAATAACTACGAGAAATTTATTTTTAATAAAATTAGAATGTATATATTTATATAAATTGAAATTAGCATATAAAATTTTATTTTATTTATAAAAGGAATTGAAAATGGCGCGATAGTTTGAAAATTCAATTTCAAATTTCAAATGAATGTACAGGATTCAAAATAAACCGGATTTTAGTGAAACCAAAAACATTTGAATCTGTTTGAAAATATCTTTCCAACGAATCCGAAAAATTAAAATTTCATAGCGGGAATAAAAAGTTATGCCAGTTGAAAATTCAGAATAGTCACTATGGAAATAAGGCCCTTAAAAATAGCCATTTTGCAAACGACCTCTGTTTTCGACGAAACCACTTTTGTTGGATCTAGAATGTCAAATTATTGCTGGATTCCAATTTTCATAATTTTTGGAATCAATATGTGATCGTGGTGAATTTAAACGTGTTTGGTAATTTCAATTTGAATTTAACCGACTGGAAATGACCGTTTTTCAAACGGTCTCCAAATTTGACGAAATTAGTTTTGTTAGGACCGTATCGTCAAAACATAGCTAGATTTATTTTTCTGGAATTTTTGGAGTCCGTATGTGGCTCGGTAATTTGAAATGTACATTCAAATCCAATATATAGTGAATTATATTGTAATTTAAAGAAAAACTGATCGCAATAGCCGAATTAGGTTACAAAACATATCCCATTGTGTTTGGAATGAGGGTATTTAGCTAGGGGCGACATTCGTTGGATTCGATTTGGAGTTCGTATCAATTAGTGGGTATTTTTCCGAATTAAAAATATTATAAATATATTTTAAAACCCTAATTCGTCACTTTTCCTAAGCCGCCGCCAACGGCTGAAAAGCTCTCGATTTAGAGGCGATTTTTCTTTGAATCTGTAAATCGATTCAATACAGTTCCAAAGCAAAAACTAAAGAGAAAATCATGGGCTTTAAATCTATACTAGAATCATCAGATTTCGTTAACAATGGAGCGTGAATTTTGGTTTCAAAGTTGCCCGGTTTGGGGCGTGTTCCTGCGCGGGCGGAGGGATCGAATGGGTCATGGTTGAGGGTAGCGGAGGCTCGTGCGTCAGCACATCAGGGGGTGGTGGTTGATCAGAACCCGATGGTGTATTTCGGTGGCGGCGCCAGATCTGTTATATCGTGAATTGGGTTTCTTCGGTGGAAAACAGTTACGAGTTTTCCAGAAGGAGGACGTGGCCAAACAGTGATTAAGGGTATATTTTATTTAATTCTTAACTAGTTTAATTAATTTAGGAATTAAGCATTGTTTTAAAATCAAGAAAAATCTTATGTATATATATATTATTGTTTTAAAAATCAAATTATTTTTATATGAAAAGAATTAGATAAAAAATCAAAATTTTTATATGAAAAGCATTGTTTTATAAGATGAATTTTTATATAAAGAACATTGTTTTATTTTCAGATTTTAAATAAATTAACTTTGTTATAAAGATTTGATCTTTTAGAATATAAAGATTTGATTTTTTGGAATATAAGGACTTGATCTTTTAGAATATAAGGATTTGCTTTTTTAGAATATAAAGATTTGATTTTTATGTGATAAAAAGATAAGATTTTAAAAATAGAAAAATAAGATTTTTAAACAATAGAAAAATATGATTTTTATAAATGAATAGCAACATAAAAATATTATTTTTAGTTAGATAAAAATATAATTTTTATCGTATATATATGGAAATATTTTTAGAAAGATAAAAAGATGATATATATATATAGCATTGAAATAAAAATGTGATTTTTAACATAAAAATCGTGTGAGATTGCGATGAAACAGACTGAAAGCGAAACGGAATCCAGACCGTACAGAAATAAGGAATGGAGGAGTGGATCTCAAAGATGAGAACTCTCTCACTGAATTCTTTGTACAGTTATTTATTTTATAACTGCATATATGAATTGCTCTCCGTCGTCCACAGACCATAGACGAGTTGTTTGGTTGTGTGTTAGGATTGATTTGGTTGTGTGAATTTGGTTTGTGATGTGGAATGGAAAATATAGATGTTCATGTATTGAATAAAATAAAATATTCATGTGTTGAATAAAATATATGAATAATAAAAATATCATTTTTATTGAATAAATGGACTGTATAAAATATTGATGAGATATATAAAATATTATATCGTTAAAAATATATTTTTTAACATGTATATAATAAAATAAATATTCATTTACAAATCGGACGATTTGTTTATGTACACCCATTTGAATGATATTGATTGGGACGATATATTTTACACATCGTCCAACTGCACAAATAAAATCTGTGTTTGTTGTTTGAAAACCCCACACGGGTGTTGGAATGACATTTGATGTACACTAATCCCAATTGTTTAGTGTTATGTCGATTGTTTGGTTGACAGACTGTTTAAGCGTGAATTATTTATATTTAATGCTTATGCAGTTGTGTAGTGCACTGTGGATGATGGTTGATTGTTTATCATTGCTGCTATGTACATGTGTTGTATGAAATCCATATAAATCACATTATATGGTAATTGACTGTGTCTGATTTCAGTTCAGAAAGAATGAATATTTTAAAATAATGAATATTTTAAAATAATGAATATTTTAAGATAATATTCAGTAAAAGATCAAAATGTGATTTTGATGTCCGATTTGGGATGGATACGAAAATATTTAAATATATAAAGCTGTGTTGATTAGATTAACGCCATTTTGACGTGAACGATATTTATATCGATTTTATTCATTTCTATAATGAATATCGAAAAGGAAGTGATTTCAAAATATAATGTTTTGAAAATACTATCATTTATATATCGATGATATGAAATATTCAATTTTGATTTGAAATTGAATATGAAGTTGAAATCATTTTGAAAACGAATTTAAAATGATTTATAAAATACGTTTTAAGTGGAAATCGATGAAATATATATAATATATATATTATATATATTTAATGGCCTGAATAGAACGCGCCACACCGCGGTAGTTTACGAGTTTCGACCATTGACTTCGAACGGATATTATGGGACATCCGACCGTCGGATTCTCCTAAAACCGGTACCGTCGGGTTTATATCGAAAAGAGCTTTCTAACGAATATTAGAAATTTGAAATCTAACGGTTGGATTTGGAATTATGTCCAAATCAAATTTGGAAAAGGTCGCTGTAAGTGAAGTTCGATGGCCGTTTATGAAAATCGACTGTACGAGCCTTGATAAAATTATTAAAAATATCAATAATTAGTGTAAAATCGTAAGAAATGAGTTGGAAAGAATTGGGATGAAAAATTCCATATTTGAAAAGATAAAAATAGATTTTTATCGAAATGAACTGGTTATAAACTAGAATTATAATCCAATTATTTTTAAATAAATAAATTGGATTTGAAATGGTTTTAAAAATAACCAGAATTTCCAATATATGAATTGGAATGGATTTGAATCAAAATTATCTCCGGAATATTTCGATATTGGATTCCGTGATTACACGGGCATTGTGGGGGGAATTTGGAAGATCTATATATCGTTATTCCAATACGATGTTGGTTGTGTTCAGAATTTGATATTGAATATAAGCCGATATATTTTCTATTCAGAGCCTTGTATTTAATATCAAATTGGATTTTTGGTTTGTTGTGAACGGTGCCTTCACTAACACTGTTCTTAAACCCAATGGAGTTAAGGAAATTAGAAACTAACTGGAGGTTAGCTAAGTTGAATAGTTTCCTGGGTATTGATCTGATGTTAGTTTCGGCCTTCAGGGTTAATACTTAGGGAATTGTTCTCTTACTAATTTACGGTTAGAGACTGATGGGATGGTGGTGTCTTCATTAACACTGTTCTGAAACCCGGTCTGAAAAGAACAAGTCTTTAGCTAAGATTTAAAGAAGAATTACCAATTAATGGACATTTAATTGGAATTGAAATGGAATGTAAATCAGGTTTATTGTAAACTGTGTTTTAACGACATTCGTTCTTTAACCCGATTTGCAGTGAAATGTGATTTGGAATTTATAAATCTTTATTCTAAGATTTAATGGAATTTCCAAAGTAAAGTTTTCCAGTTTAATAAAATAAATTGGAATGGATTGGGATTCGATTTGATAATAATCGAAATGAACTTCTGTGGAGGAAGACTGATAATATATATGGAATTTAAAAGGCTTTGTCGTTATTCCATTTATAATTTTAGTCAGATACGGAAATTGATACCGATTATATATTGGTTTGTTTTTGCGTGAAAATTCCATAATTAATGGAATTGATTTTGGGTTTATCGTGAGCGGTGTTTTAAATGAGATTGGTTCTTTAACCCAGTTAGAGATAAGATTAATTTCTTATCTTTGAATAATCATTAATATTGATTTTTGGGAAGATTAAAACTAAATGGAGTTTTAATGAATCTTTAATTAGATTGAAATGTGAATGTGATAATTAAAATTATCAATTCAGGAAAATGATGGAGAATGGGGTATCACCAGTTTTGCTCCAAGCGATAGTTAAATCTTTAATTAGATTTGAACGTGAAATGATAATTAATATTTATCGATAACACCGTGGTGTTAGATATGGAGTATTACCAGTTTTGCTCCATGAGATGAATAGGTTGGGATTGGGAAATATAATAAATGATTACTTCGGTAAGGTTCACTAATCCCGACTAGTTTGGAAAACCTTAATATGGTTTGAAATTGTGAAAAGAATATTTGAATAAAAGAATATTCTAGATTGGAATGAGGCGTATGTAGTGTTTGTGTAACACTTGTTTATAAAATACGCGAGTTATTTGGAAAGGTCGGGTTTATCCCATTCTGAATAACTTATACGACGATAAGTCGAAGATGGTGACGGTGGTTGAAGACCGGAGGTCTTCACATCGTTTGGATGATTACTGATGTCTTGATTGGGCCGTACACCCTAGACAAGGTAATAAGTGGTGATCGTCCAGATGTACTTGGAGATCGACCGGATATGCGAAGGTCTCTCTCCTGTATTGGACATATGGGACGAGGAATAAGTTGCCTCTGGTTTCGTTCAAACCCAGAACGAACTTGTAATTGGATGTGTGTCTGACATCGGGTTTCATTCTGTGTGATCAATAGACATCGGTTGCATAGCGTGAATTGCCTGTGTGGCATGCTGAGATGCAAATGATCAAGGCTTCTGTTGAAAAGCAGAGTCTTGTGGTTGATGATCAAAGCACAGCTTTGTGTAGCGTTAATTCGCGAGCCTCACACCCCGGTGTGAACCAGAAACGGGAGAGGACCTCAAGGAGGACATGCGTTTCCTTCTAGCTAGGAGTGGTGTCTGGGTTTTGCACGCCCAGATGTTTTACTTATGTGGATGATGGATAGCGAGGCACCTCGGATATATCGGTCACTACGGTGCCGATGGTTTGGTCGGGATATGACCAACTGACGCCCCATAGGGCGGCGAAACGCATTGTTCAAGCATTTTAATCCACTCCGTATGGACCGACCCTGACGCTTCAAGGGCCCACCTGTGTCTGGGCCCTGAGACATGGTAGGCTAGATTGTCTCAAAGCGGTAAGGACAATCCCTTGTCTTGGTTCACGATGGAAATCCAACTTCCAATACGACACCTTGCGGTTTTAATTGTAGAACTAGTATGGCGACATAGTAGCATGGGATGCTATGCCGTCTATGATTGATACATTTATATTTGAAGTTGATTTCTTCACTTATAGTAATAATAAAAGATTAAATTTCGGGTATCAAGCATTATTTGGCTATTATAAGGTAAAACCCTATCCTCCGACTTGCGTTGCATTGTGTGATGGGACCTGGGTCTTATAATAGCTTCATTATTCTTTATTTAGCATTACACTGTTTGTTTATGCACTGGTATTCGTGGGAGGAAACTCGTTCCGTGTTATACGCGTAGTCCCTTGATTTACCTAACTTTGAAATAAAGATTAATAATTGTTTTTGTTCTCACACCAGTCACATGACTGACCTGGAGTTTATTGTTTTAACCTAAAATCTGGGTGCCCCTATTTTCCACACGGGCAGCTAGTAGTTGGACTTTGCAGATATTATATTCACAGGATCCTGGTTTATAGCTGAAGGGATATTCGAAAAGCTCTGTATCCGTGTATTTCTTTCAGTTGTGTTTTGTATTATTTTTCCGATGCTAATGTAATTTAAATCCTTGATATTTATCTAATGTATATTATTCATTTATACTCTGTTATATTCTTGTATTCTGATGGAATTGTTATAAATAGCAATGAAATGTTCTTCTGTTTGCGTTATGATGTGTCGTGTTCTCAATTCAATCCGGGCTTTCCTTCATGGGGAAGTTCGGGTCATTTCACGGATGGTAGCGCGGCTTCTATGGTTGCAAGGCTGAGGTGGGTGCCAAAGACAGGGTTTCGGTGGAGTCATAATGATGGTTTATGGAAAATTATTTGAGAAAGATTGGATTTTGATTTAGAAAAAAAGGAAGAATTGATTTTGGCCATTATTGGATTTGGGGAAAGCTAAATTTGCTGAATAAAAATGGGAAGTTAAGGTTGCGATTTATAGAAGAAAATATTAGGGATAAGAACAATGTATTTTCAATAGGGTAAGGTAGTGTGCAAATTTCAGACGATAGGTCGACGTTATATTTTCTAAGGTAGGTTACACTTGTTTAATATTTAATATTAATTTATACCCCGAGTACCACAGAACGCTCCACATTTGCACTGCCAACACAGTCTCCAAATGCGGCAAAAATTATATGTATCTCTTTGTTTTCGCGTTCTGAGTCCAGTAAAATCAATTTGGTTGTCATCCGACTTCGTCTGAATACGACATTATTTTAAATTTTAAATTATTTATTGATATACCGATTTTATTCAGTTCGTTCACTAATAACTCCGTCCGCTTCCAAATTTTCAAATGTGAAATTTCAATTTCTTTATATGCACGAACACACACATATCCAAGTCAAATTTCAAATAAAACTCCAATTTATTTAACATCAACAACGTTAAATTTAATCGTTTATATTTTCAATCGAGTTCCAAAACCAATTCAATTATCCAGTCAAATCCAATTCCAATAAATATTTGATTCTCAACAAATCATAAAACCATATATATTTGGTTTTTAACTCGAATATCAATATCAAATTGAGTATTACTAGTTAATTATTTAATTAATTCTGTATTCCAGTTGTCGAAATTTCTGGGACGTTACATGAATCTTCTCTGAATTCTGAATCTCTAAAACTGTACAGTCTTCAGTATTAATTCCTGTATACAACTCTTGCATATTTGTGTGTGTGTGTATTTCAGATAGAGATGTTGGTATATATTATATAATCAATTAATATTGAAATAAGGTTGTTGTCATTAAAACTCCATTCTCCAACAATCTCCACATTTTTTATGGTGACCACCTTAGTGTATAAAATATTCATACCTGTTCATACCTGTTGATGCTGATCCTTCAAATACTACCCCTGTCACTATGAATACTATATATTCTACTTAAACTAAATATGTATTTTATAATTTCCCCCCCTTTGGCATTATCAAAACGAAATTCTAAAAATACTCCCCTTAATTCCTATATCCACATATCCTATAATTGATTCTATATAATTCCCCCTAAATTTATGCCTATATTATACTAAGTATATAAACAAATCAATCAAAATATCATAATTACATATGTTTTAAGTCATATATACAAGCAAGCAAACCAATCTACGTAATATTTACATATGTTTTTTTTAATATATTCATGTTTCAAGTCAGGCAATTCAAACCAATCAGTACATAAGTTTAAACAAATTCAAACAAATTAAACCAATCAAATCATACGAAACAATCAAACATTTCTTAGAACTTCAACCCATTCATCTTGTCCACTGATTGGGTTCTTCTTAAGGTCCTTCCAATCTTCTTCATTAGTGAGTGGTGCTTTGTTGTTTTCATTTCTGAAATGAGAAGAGACTGACCAAGGAATTACGTCAAAATGTTTCTCTTGATATTCAACCATTCGCATCTGAATTAATTCTAGATGATGCTGGTTTCGTAGTACTATGGAAAGAACGTTCTTGAAGAATTCAATGTGTCTTCAAGATTTTCACTCAAGTTATGAATTGGATTTGCCATAGTTTTGATAAGAATTGAATAGAGAAGAAGGAGGAATTATATAATGAATTTTTCTGGAAGAAGTAGGCTTAAATAGGGGCTGGAATTCATTGGATTTGAATGGGCATGAGTTAGTTATTTAAATTTTGAACAATTTTGAAAAACTAGCAGTTATATGTCGACATAAGCAATTATGTATGTCGACGTACTTTGTTAAATTTTTTGAAAATTTTCATGTTTTGATTCTTTTTTTATTATATTAAATTATATTTGGTTCTAAAGTTTTCATAGTAACTTAAAGATGTTTGACATAAATAAAACTCCATTCATTACTTCTTATAAACCAAATACATCCAACTAATTATGAGACACTGAATACTGTTGGATCTAGATTAACCCAAGAGGGGGTGAGAGTGAATATGGTTTATTGAATTTAATTCGAGATATTAAGAACTATCATAACACATATTCTAACAGAGAAAAATAAATGCAGAAATAAATAACACAGTGATTTTACCCAGCTTCGGCAAACCCTGCCCCCTGCTGCATTCCCCAAGGTTCCTACTAGATATTAGTCAACTATTACAACGCTTACAACTCCTGTAAACTTGCGCCAATTCCTATCCTAAATTTCATAACCCTATGCTCAAACCTTATCCCCAAGTTTCTACTATGTGCTACACAAAAGACCTCACAATCTCGCTCTAGTTGCACTAATTCTACGCTCAAAATCCTGTACCGATTTTAACACAAAAATCGGATTTTCCCCGTTACAAGCCCTGTAACAATAACCCTAGTTTTACAGACAAACTAGAAAACTGCTTAGATTTTACAGATTCTAGAAAACTGTTCAATGATTTAACAGAAAAACAAAATACAATATAAAATATAAACACTCCTGAATAAAAGAATTTTAAACCCTGGCCCTTAAAATAGAAAAACAAGCCGACCACACTTGTTTGCCTGGTTGAACCCGACTTCCCTTTTCATTTCTGAAATAAAATGGCGGCCAGTGGAATATTAGGGTTTTCCTTGAATCCCAAATCTCGAATGATTGTTGCTTGTTTGAATTGATTCTTGGATTACATTCTATGAGGCTTTGAATGAATGATGCTTTGCTCTCTCTCTCGTCACCAATTTGGGATATTTCTGATCGATCAAAAAACATTGAGTTTTTACTTTATTTCTATGATATGCTTTGAAATGTTTTTCTTTGTTTTTCAATGATATATGCTAGTGATGAATGGTTGATATTATAGGATTATTAAATCCTTAATTCTCTCTGATTTCCATATATGATGACTTGTTTTGATTTCTCCTGATTCCCCTTTTGATTGCTCGACTTTGATTGACTTGCGTGATTGTTGGAATAGTTTTCCAGAAAACCCTTCCATGCTGTTTGAAAATTTTCCATATATACAATACATTTTGATCCCTGGAAAATTGCATGATTTGTGCAATCAGACTGAATTTTAAAAAAACTATGGCCCTTTGAAATCCTAGAAACAAATTTGAATTATTCTTGCCATAAATGATACGTGAATTCAGGAATGGCTCAAAAATAACTCTTGCCCAAAATGTAATTGTATTTCTAGGACACTTTTAAAAACTGAATGCTAATTGAAATCCTTGTTGAATCATGGAAATATTTATTTGGTTTCCCTGGCACTTTTGAACGCTTGACTTATATTTGCCGTGAATCCCTTGTGATGAATCCACCCATGATTTTGACCTTCTCTATGCGTTTGGACGGTTTTATTTGCATTGTTGAAATTCCTTGTTATAATATTGTTGTTGAGTTTGATTTATGCCCAATCACCATTCAATATATGATAAAATGCAAACATTACTCACATTTTTCACTGGTCCCATGCATGTTTGAATTGCTAGAGGAAAAGTCGACTTATTTTAGCATAATAATATTTAGTACTTCCCAAAAATAATACTACTGTCATGAATTTCTTTGATTGAGCATTTTTGTCCCTGTATTCATGTATACATGTATTGATTTGAATCCTTGTGTATCAATACTCGACCCTGTCTTGACCATGATATATATTTTCCATTTATACAATTGCTTGTACATGTATTCCAGATTCTCTGTTGTTCACTTGCCATGCTTGCATCATGTATCCATGTAGACAGTGTTGCACCTGGTATATATTCTATGACCTGTCATGCTTGCTGAATCATTTGGAACTTTTGCTGAGCCATTCAAATAGGTGTTCATGTGTGATCTTGATCTTCCTGTGTCCGCTTTGAATCTGACTGGGCTGATCATTTGCATGTGTGTGAGTTCATATATGCATGTCCACTGTTCTTCACTGACTGTGTATGTAGACATGATTATACATACACCACTTCACTATTGCATGCTTGGCCATTTTGTTTGCTGTGTAGATTGGAGTTGTGCCTGACCATGCTTCATTGTTTTTCCTTGAGCTATCTCAATCTAAACCATTTGAATTGTTTTGCTTGAAACTCGAGTTGTCTGCATATACTGCTGTGTCGAGCATTGTTGTGCATGTTGCTTGACCTTTTACTTGTGTACTCCTTTGAGTTTCTCTGACCAGTTTTGTTGCACCATTTATGTTGAGCCTGAAATGGTTGATTCTTTACTGTGTTGAGCTTGTGTTTGAGGGGCTCGACCATGCTGCTGTGTACACATGTATTTGAGCTTGTTCATATGACCTATTTGAGCATGTGCTTGCTTGATTTGCACTGAGTTGAGTTGGTCCACATGGCCGCTCCTCAGTTGCTATACGACATTTTGATTGGCTAGGCAGTGTACACCTATATTTATACACGTGTGTACATGCAGTCATTCCGAATAATTTTCCTGTCCTGAACGAAGTCTGACTAGATTGCTTCTGCACAAAGATATGTGTATACATATAAACATGTATGTGTATAAATGTGCCATGTGTATGCAGTATATATATATATATATATATACATATATATGAGCACTAAATGGATATATACATATCAGATCAAGTCATGAAAAATGATGAGAAACACACCAAAATTCTGAGGCAAATAAATTTTTAAAAATAAAAATTATATCTGCTAGAATTTAAAATATTGTTCCAAATATTATGTGTGTTTCTGTATGTGACAGGTAAGTAGATGATGATTGGACTGACTGTGCTAACTAGCGAAAGATAGAAGAGGAAGAGTGTAACTGTATATGAGTGTGAATCTGAATGTTTGTACTAATGAGTGACTGAGTGAATTGTAGTGAGGAGCAATGTATAAAATGAAATTGAATGTGAATGTATTAATGAATTACATTGTGTTGTACAAATAGTGGAGTTATAGATTTATACTGTTTAAATGTTGAAATAAAATATTATATTTAAATAAAATTCTATTTAAATATTTAAATTTGTGTACAGTAGTATTCTGTTTAAATATAAATATTATATTCATGTTTGTGATGTATATATGAAATAGTACAATAACAAACACATTTATAATAATATATATTTGGTTATTATCATCAAACAAAAATCATATAATTCTTATGTACAATAACATTATATACAACAATCTCCCCCTTTTAATGATGACAAACAAATAATAAGATTTTGAATATTACAAATGTGTTTGACAGTGAATATAGAAACTCCTCCTATCTGAATGCTCCCCCTACAACAGAAACTCCCCCTATAAATGTGCATGAGTCAAAAGAATAAAAATTGAATGAAATTTTCAATGTTAAAATATTTATAAAACATTCACTCATAGATCAAAATCTTAACCCATTCTCCCCCCTTTTGTTATCATCAAAAGGATATAGAAATTAAAATAGTGATGAAAATGTCAAAACAAATATAATATTAGCTTAAGAGGAAGAATGATTATCATAAAGTTCGACCAGTCAAACAAAAACCATAATATTCTAAGAACTAGCGATAAATTTCACATTGTAGAATGATGGATTTACGATGAAATTTATATAAATGTAGAGAGTTTTAAAAACACACATTTTCCAATTATTTTAAAAAAAAATATAAAAAATGAGCATAGAAATAGTGATGGATTTGAGCTATAATTATATATTCAATTTAATTGACACAATCAAATATTCTCAAATCCCAATAGCTATCAATCAAATCATAATATATCATAATATATTAACACATTTCACAAAATAGAAAATGGGTTGATAGGCTGGTTTTCATACACCAAGGAGAATTTCATATAAAAATTTATTTATTTCCATTTTCCCTTTTTTGTTATTTAAAAGCACATTGACCACGCATAACCAAAACTTGGATTTTTAAATGAGGTCAGTTGTAGCTTAAAATTAAGTAATCTCATAACTAGAGCTTAGATTTTTAAATGAGGTTAGAGAAACACTTATGAATATTATATTTTTATTATTTTATGTTTCAAAAAGAAAAACTCCTCAGTATATGAAACCAATATGGATGATAGAAATATGGTAGGTACATAAATGGTTTATGAAATAAATTTCTAAATTAATCATATTATGAAATATGCTCAATTGTACCGGGATTCTTGATAAATTTCAATTATCACTAATTCTGAAAGATAACATAATCACAATTCCATCACAAATTTTTCCACTGATTATTCAAAAGATTTTTTTAAATATTAAACTCTCCACATTAACATAAAATCACGATGGATGGCAGAATAATGGTAGATAAGGAGATGTTCATGAAATAAACACCAATTCAAAGATATTATAAAAATTGTTCAACCATCATGAAAATTAAATAAAATATCCTCTTGTTGTGAAATATACTATAGTCATAATTCGTCACAATTTCAAAATTCTGATAATAATTTTGATGAATTATAAATACAGTTCAATTTGATTATTGATTTCAATTTCAGAATAAATAATCGATAAATGATTTTAAAATTGAAAATTCTATTACAAGAGGGAAAAAAATCTACAAGATAAAAATATATATATAGGAAGAGAATCAGATCAATAAGATTTTTCAGCACTTCTAATTCGATACCACTTGTTGTCTCTACAAACGAGGATTTTAATATGCCACTGGTGGCTAACAAGGGTATCTCAGTCAACAAAAATCCAATCACCAAGTCCAAGCAAATAATTCTAACAATTCAGTTCCATCAATCAAAGCAGCAGACACTTTTTAACAAAAACAAATAGTCACGAAAACATTTTCAAAGACGATTCCTTTTTATCAGAGCAGCAAGAAAAAAAATTCAGAATGAGTTTCGCAAAATAGTTTTCAGAAAATTTTCAACAAGTCCAAGAGGACAAATCATGATTCAGTTCAGACAATTTTATCAGAGCAGCACAAAAATCAATTTCAAAGCAGACTTATCAAGAGGATGTTTCACAGATATTTCTGACAGTCACAAAAAACAATGATCTATGACCCAAGATTAAAAATACAATTTATTTTAAATCATTTGAAGGAATATGAAAATCTCAAGATTTAATGAATCAATCACACTATATTATAAATTTCAGTTCCAAGATTTGTGTGAGATTTATGAAATAATAGTTTCAAATGATTTCAAACAAACAAATATTCAAATCAAATGGTCATGAAATAACAGTGAGTTTTAAGACCAGATTTTTTAAAGAATTTTTCACAATTATTTCTAACAAGCACAAAAGAAATTTCAGAATATTTACATCTAGCTTGAGAGATGATTCATGATCCAAAATTAAAGCAATTTATTTGAAATCACTTGAATAAATGTGGATTTTGAAATGCAAAGAATCGATCACGCAACATTATTAATTTCAAATCTAAGAAGTGTGTGAGATTCAAAATATCATAAGTTTCAGATGATTTTAAAAAACACATTCTTAACAAAGATGATCATGATAAAGATGAATTTCAAGATGTAAACGTTGATTCAAATCAAAAAGTTTTTAATTCATAAAAAATTAAGCCAATCCAAAAAACAATAATGAAGTTATCACAAAAAAAATTAATGTGTTGTAATGAGTATAATATTTTCGAGAGTTTTCCAAAATGAATTAGAAGAAACTCAAAACAGTAGAAGTGTGTGAAATTTCATTAATTTTTCAGGGCTTCAAAAATTTAGAGTTCAAAATAACGGTGTCCAAGATATGATAAGAATGCTTCAGCACTGCTAGGAATTCAGAAATCAAAAAATAAACTTCAAAACAATTGTAGATATTTACAAGTTTAAATTCAAGATCTCAAAATGATTAAAACAATTAGAGTTTTATTCAAATAAAGCAAATTCCTATAAATTCATGAATTTTGCAATTTGAAGTTAATAAACTCAAAATAAAAAAATATGGCAGTGTTAAATCAAATCAGAAATAGACTAAAGAAGATAGAAGGGGTAGAAGGAGGAATAAACAAAAAAAAATATTAACACAAATGAGTTTGAAGATCATACCAGAATTTGATGTGAGAAAATGAATCTCTAACTCAACATATTTGGCTAAGGAACTCTGAATAATTCAAAGATGTGAAGCAGTTTGAATACAAATTTGTAAAGCAGTTCCTCAGCCTCCTCCGGTACCTAACAATTGAGAAGATCGAGTGGTCTAATAAAATTTGTAAAACCACTCCTAACTTTGTTAGCGTCTTTTGGAACCCAAACCTGTTTGTATAATAATCCATCAGAATTTACTATTGTGCCCTTAGGAACCCAAATCTGTTTGACTTTGGTCAAAATCCTTTTATTTCCATTTAGGATCCAAAAAGAATTGAATAGATTGTTATCAAAAAAATTCTTATCTAGTTTGTGATTCAAAAACCTTTTGGGATTTTCATGAGTTCAAATTTTCAGAATGATCGTTCTTGAAACAATTTGAAGATTTTTTAAAATCACAAGAATTCAGTTTTCCAAAATCATTTGTTTTCCCAAAACCGGGACCGTTCCTATTACCAGAAGAAACTTGATTTTTCAATAGCATATTCAAATATTTTTCTCTGGTTGAAAAACATTTTAAACTCAATTCAAGATCGTTGATTTTGAATTTAAGATTAGAATTTTCTTTCATTAGATTTGAACAACAATTAACGCTGATCTTTCTCCTTTTAGAATAATTTTGTTTCAAAATCAAATTTTCGTTTTCAAGCAATTTGATTATGGTCGTGGATTCAAAGATTTCCGATTCAAATTTAATTTGTTTTTCAAATTAAAGTTTCTTGAAATTTTCAATCTCCTTTTCAAGCTCATTCAAGATTGAATCAGTTTTCTGCAACCTTTCATTTTCAACAATTTCATGTTTGGAATTTTTGGTAGTCTTAAAATTTTCAAATTCCTTTTGCAAAGAATTGTTTGAATCTTTTAGCTCAATCTCATTATCTTTTAAAATCAGAATTTCCTCATCAAGATTTTGAATGTTTTTATTGAGATGAACGAGATCATTTTTCAATTTCAAACAATTTTCACAATTAGAATTTTCAAATTTCCTGATGTTTTCAAGTTTTAATTCCAAACAGTTATTTTTGTCGGTCAACTCAAGAATTCTAGATTTCGAAGATTTGTTTTTCAGTTGGAGTTTATCAATAGATTTAGTTAGGTTGGCACACACAAAAACTAAATCTTCATATGAGAAACTTTCATCCTCATTGTATGTTGAATCTCCATTGTCTGATCTACTTGAGTTTTCATTTGTTTCTCCTTTCAAGTATAGATCTGAATCTGAGTTGACATTATAGGATTTTTAGCAGTTGTCGTCTGTTCCATACAACTTGTCGAGAGTTTTCCAAATATCTTGTGTGGTCAAATAATTAGATAAGTTTGAGCTGATTATTACTGAGATAAGAATACAGAATATGCATAACACGAGCATTGATAATTTTATTTTTCTTATCTAGCATATCTCCCAAATTTTCAATAATATTCCAATATTCAAAATTAACAGATTTTAATCAGATTTCAATTTTAAATTTCCAAATTAAAATATCTATCCCATTAAAAATAATTGGAATATCACTGGACTGACTCTCGCTATACTAACAACTAGGAGACAACATTACTCTAGAGTTAATGAAAAATACCAGGCTCTGATACCACTTGTTGGATCTAGACTAACCCTAGAGGGAAGGGGAGGTGAATAGGGTTTATTGAATTTAATTCGAGATATTAAGAAATATCACAACACATATTATAACAGAGAAAAATAAATGCAGAAATAAATAGCACAGTGATTTTGCCCAGCTTCGGCAAACCCTGCCTACTACTGCATTCCCCATGGTTTCTACTATAAATTAGTCAACTATTAAAACGCTTACAACACCTGTAAACTTATGACAATTCCTAGCCTATATGTCCTAACCCTACGCTCAAAACTTATCCCCAATTTTCTACTAGGTGCTACACAAAAGGCCTCACAATCTCTCTCTAGTTGCACTAATTCTACACTCAAAACCCTATACTGATTTTAACACCAAAATCGGATTTTCCTCGTTACAAGTCCTATAACAAAAACACTAGTTTTACAGACAAACTAGAAAACTGCCAAGATTTTATAGTCTCTAGAAAACTATTCAATGATTTAACGGTAACAACCCGGAAAATCAGAACCAATTTAATTTTTTTTATTTTAGCTATTTTAATGAATTTGAAATATTTAAATAATTTATTTCAAATAATAACGACTAAAAATTTATTTTAAATGAAGTTAGAACGAATAAATTTATTTTAATTACATAACGAGCCTAAAATGACGCGATAGTTTGAAAATTTGATTTCGAACTTTGCCTGAATGTATAGGATCCAAAATAAATCGGATTTCAGTGAAACCAAAAATATTTAAATTTGTTTAAAAGTATCTTTCTAATGGATCTGAAAAATTGAAATTTCATAGTGGGAATAAAAAGTTATGGCCAGTTATATTCAAAATAGTCGCTATGGAATAAATTAGCCCTTAAAAATAAACATTTTGCAAACGACCTCCATTTTCGACGAAACCACTTTGGTTGGATCCGGAATGTCAAACTATTGCTAGGTTTAAAATTCCATAATTTTTGGAGTTAATATGTGAGCGTGGCAAAGGAAAACGCGTTTGGTAATTTCAGTTTGAATTGGATCGACCAGAAAATGGCCATTTTTCAAAGGGTCTCCAAATTCGGTGAAATTAATTTTGTTGGGACCATATCGTCCAAACATAGCTAGATTTATTTTTCGGGAATTTTTGGAATCAGTATGTGGCCCTGGCAAATTAAAATGTACGTTCAAATCCATATTTAAATGTTTTATATTTTAATTTGAAGAAAAACTGACTGAAACAGTTGATTGGGCCTACGAAACATATTCCATTATGTCCGGAATGGGGGTGTTTTGCTAGGGGCGACAGTCGTTGGGTTTGATTTGGAATTCGTATGAATTGGTGGGTATTTTCGAAATTAATTGAATTAAAAATAATTATATAATCCATGGGCCAATCAGAATAACGCGTTGACCTTCTTTATTATCGATCCAAACCCGTAACTCCTCAAACTGAATGGCGATGTCAGCTGATTCCTTATCTCCTCATTTTATCTCAATCCACAAATCAAAACTCAACGATCTAGTTGAGGATTTTGTAGGGATTCCTCCAAGCTTCAAATCCAAACCAACTCTGCCTCCTATCGTTCAGTATTTAAGGAGATCCAACACCCTGAAGTCGCTGCGTTTCAACCGCCACCACCGCTTCATACCCCCGTCAAACTGGACAAGACTGTCGGCGCCAGGAAGCTCTCTCGGAGCTCTTCGACGCAGTACCTTCCGATCGACGTGAAGCTTCACGGTTTGAGTGAAAATCGTAAACCTAGTTTCGAACGGTGCTGAAAGCTATGCAGTTTATTTATTTTAAACTGTTTTCAACTTCTAAAAGCGTCGCAAAGTATGATTAAAAAATAAAAATCATATCTTTTTGCTATGTTGTCGAAATCCAGTGAAACAAGAGACATTGGACTCGTGACGACGTCTTCTACATTCTAGAAGAGACCGGAGAATTTTTAGAGCTTGCTACGATTTCAGGCGAAGCTGAAAGCAATGTGAGATTTCTAAATTGAAATTGAAATGTATACGCGTTGTATAAATTATATAAGCGATGAATAGATTATATACACGTTGTATATCTCATATATGAGCGTTATATAAATTATATAAGCGATGTATAAATTGTACATGCGTTGAATGGAATTGAAATGAAATTGAAATGGAAATATATATATACACTCCCCTCGTCCACAGACCATGGACGATATAAATTGTTTGGGTTGTGATTGTGAATGATTGATTGTGGTTGCAACAAAATTGGTTGTGTTTGTGGTATATTCATTGTGCTGTAAAAATGAATGATATTGTGGAAAATCATTGAAATGAAAGTATTGTAATGCTGCAAGGCCTAGGATAGCAGAGGAGCCGTGCTGGACATGGTGCTGGTGCTAAATACCCTACCGTTGTAATGCCGAAATTTTCTGAAATATTCTTGTGTCGAAAAATATTCATGTTTGAAATAAATTGTTTGAACGATAAAAATAACATTTTTTGTTGTATGTATGAAGTATATAAAATATTCATGTTTGAAATAAATTGTTTGAACGATGAAAATAACATTTTTATTGTATGTATGAAGTATATAAAATATTCATGTTTGAAATAAATTGTTTGAACGATAAAAATAACATTTTTATTGTATGTATGAAGTATATAAAATATTCATGTTTGAAATAAATTGTTTGAACGATAAAAATAACATTTTTATTGTATGTATGAAGTATATAAAATATTCATGTTTGAAATAAATTGTTTGAACGATAAACATTTTAATTGTATGTATGAAATATATAAAATATTCATGTTTGAAATAAATTGTTTGAACAATAAAAATCACATTTTTATTGTAAGTAGGAACCTTTAAAAATAACCGAAGGTTGAAATAAATATTTGTTGATTAAAAATAATATTTTTAACATGTATATGAACTGTTAAAAATAACCAAAGGTTGAAATAAATATTTGTTGATTGAAAATAATATTTTTAACATGTATATGAACTGTTAAAAATAACCAAAGGTTGAAATAAATATTTGTTGATTGAAAATAATATTTTTAACATGTATATGAACTGTTAAAAATAAAAAACGGTTGAAATAAATATTTGTTGATTGAAAATAATATTTTTAACATGTATATGAACTGTTAAAAATAACCAAAGGTTGAAATAAATAGTTGTTGATCGAAAATAATATTTCTAGCATGAATGTGAACTGTTAAAAATAACCACGGGTTGAAATAAATGTTTGTTCATTAGAAATAATTTTTTAACATGTATATGAACTGTTAAAAATAGTCATATATGAAAATAAATATTTGTTCGCTAAAAATATTATTTTTAGCTTAGATATGCATGTATATACATATGCTAAATAGGTAAATGGATTTGCTGTTGAGTAAAGAATTTATTTGCATGCCCGACAAATTGGTAAACCATAATGAGTTGGCTACGCAATTTTATTTATATATCAACTCCTGTGAATGTCATTGGATGCGGTGTGCTGGTTTTTCTGTGTGAGATTATAAACATCACCATAGGATAGTAACAATTAATTTTGAACTACGCTACATGGTATACTACATGAAGAGAGCATACTTCAGCATATACCACATCAGCATTTGGAGCTAATGTGACGAGGTTGGGATTACCATACGGGGGAGATGTTCATATGGAGTTGACTGAATTACAGGTTGAACTGAGGACTGATATGAACAAAATAAATATAACGGTAAATTGCCAGATTAAATAAAAACCCCATACGGGTGTAGAGTTGACAATAATCACGTCTCTCTAATTATTAGGTATGGTACATGGATTATTTATTTCCAAAACTGGACGAGGTGACGAGATTTATCTCTGGAGTAATTTACACACTCGCTCGGGCATAAAATAGGTCACTAAAAATTGTGTGTGCTTATACTGGATTTATTAGGTGCCTAATACGACCCAATAAATTTCCAAATCCCTCCCCGTACAAAGGAGGTTATGGCAAAAAAAATCGAAATTTAAAGGCATCAACCAAATTTTTTGAAGTAAAAACGGTTTAGAAATCGTCGAATAAATTATATTTCTATATATATAAATATAATTAAAATAAAACAAATAACGACGCTGCAGTTCGCGTTTTGAAATCGTAATTTTAAACGATTATTATGGGAGATCCGACCGTCGGATTTTCCCGAAACTGGAACTATTGGGTTCGCTTTGGAAAGATCTTTACAACGATATAAAATCCGTTAAGATCCAACGGTTAGATTTTGCGAAACGTTTAAATCAAATTTGGACGAGAGCAAAGCTAGCGCCATCGAATGACCTGAAACGTCGTTCGATGGAAATGGACTATTTTTAAATAAATAAAAATAGTGAAAAAACTTTTTAAAATATTATAAATGATGTAAAATAAAGACAAACCGATTTTACTTAGTTTATCATATATTTTGATGGTTGGATGTATTTGACATGAAAATTATGCTAATGAACTGAAATGTGGATGTCGAATAGTTTAACCATAGTAAGAATTGATTTGAATTCTATACATACGTGAATTATTTGAAAAGGCTAAGTTAATTCTCATTTCAAATAATTGATCGACGAAGAAAAATTCGAAGATATGAAGATGGTGCAAGACCGATAATCTTCACATCGAATGGACGGCTACTGATGCCTTTGATTGGAGTTGCTGCCTTGAAAGGGTTACAGTGGTAGTTGTCCGGATGTATTTGTTGATTGTTCGGATGTGCGAGGGCCTCTCTCCTATATTAGACATACATGACGAGGAATAAGGTGCGTCCGGTTTTGTTCAGACCCAGAACGAACTAGTAAATGTATGTGTGCCTGACATTGGTTTTTATTATGTGCTAATTGATTTCTATTAGATATATATCCGTTTGGTGGTGAAGAATTTATTTTCTTGCTTAACGCCCTTCTCTAAGACGTACGAGCTTAGAGGTTATATATCGATGGACATCTGTCACATGGCATGGAATGTCAATGTGGCATGCTGAGATGTAGTGATCAAGGCTTTTGTTGAAAAGCACAGCCTTGTGGTTGATGATCAAAGCACAACTTTAATATAGCATAGCTTCGCGTATGGCGTTAATTCGCGAACCTCACACCACGGGTATGAACCAGAAACGGAAGAGGACTTCAGGGAGGACATGCTTTTCCTTCTAGCTAGGAGTGGTGTCATGGTATGGAGCCCAGACATTTTTATTTATGTGGATGATGGAAAGCGAGGCGCCTCGGTTATATCGGTCACTACAAGGCCGATGGATGGTTTGGTAGATATACTGACCAGTTTTACGCCCCATAGGATGGGGAAACGTATTGTTCAGGCATTTTAATCCACTCCACGTGGACCGGCCCTGACGATCCAAGGGTCAATCGAGCTCTGATCCTGAGGCTCGGGCTAGAGAGTCTTGAAGTCAGTAAGGATGATCCCTTGCCTTGGTTCATGATGGAAACCCAACTTCCAATACGACATTGTGCGGTTTCGGTTGTAAACCTATATGTGGCGACATAGTGGCTTGAGACGCTTATGTCATCTATGATTGATACATTATGATTGAAATTGTTTTTTGAAACATATATGCACTAGTAATAATATCAAATGATTTCGATTTATACGTATCAAGTATATTTTGGCCACTATAAGATAAAACTCTATCCTCCGGCTTGTGTTGCGTTGTGTGATGGGACCTGAGTCTTATAATGGCTTCATTTTCTATAAAAAGCATTGCGTTGTTTAAATGATTTACTTCATTTATGAACTGGCAATCCAATGGAGTAAACCTGTTCCGCGTTAGTGGCGTGGTCCTTTGATTGGCCTTATTGTTAAATACGTTAAGTAAGATTTCTCGTACCAGTCCCATGACTGACTCGTAGTTTGTTTCACTTTGCAAACTTGGGTGCCCCTATTTTCTACACGGGCAGCCTTGTGTTTAGGTTTTAGCAAGCTCATTCTGGATAGCTATGGAGTTGAAGATGGATTCTACCATTTCTATTATGTTGTTCAGACTTTGTTATGTATATTATTTTTAATTCCGCTGCAGACATTTTATATAAAGCTGAAACTGTATTTTGTACTAAGTATGATCCTGTTATACTGTGTAACTCTGATAATTATATTTGTTCCAGTGTAATTTGTTGTACATTATCTGGTGTAATGATATATTTATGTTCTGCTGTTATTGTTTATTTGTTATATTCCAAAGATTATCCTTGCTTCCGTGGCGTAGGAGTTTGGGGTCATCGCAGTTGGTATCAGAGCCTTGGTTAATCTTAGTTTCGGAATATAACATATTAACGAACTCGTCAGAAATAGAATCAGTAGTATTCTAAGGCGAGTAACTCATTACAAATAGGATAAGTAATGTCCTAGAATGAGTGTAGCAGAATAAAATATACCCCCATAGATGCATTTATACTGAAATATATGTCTCTATGCTTTACAGTATCTTTTCTGTTGGCCTGACTCTTTGTCTGCTATTTGCAGACATAGTAGAAAATGAGTGGTAGAAGCAGAAGGAGTAATTCTATGGTTCAACAATCTAATGAGCCAATCGTGCTCCCACAGCCAGAATCAGATATAGAAGCTCTATTAAAGAAGTATCGAAATCTGGGTAGAGTACCATTCTTGGGCAAAGAATCCATTATTGAAATACAAGCATGGATGCGTTCTTCTAAGAGAATATTTGAAGGCTTAAAGCTGAGAGATGACCAGAAAAGATTACTGGCATCTTGGGCACTCAAAGACGAAGCTTTAATCTGGTGGGAAACGGTTACTAAGGATAATCCAAATGGTAATATTACCTGGGATAGATTTAAAGAAATTTTCAAAGAGAGATTTATTCCTCTAGAAGCAACTGAGTAGCTATACGATGAGTTCTACTATCTGAAACAAGGAGATATGACCATTCATGAGTATCAGGATAAATTCAACAAACTTTCTCGTTTTTCCCTGAAGCTAATTGAAGATCCTTTGAGGAAGAATCTGAGGCTTATTAACGGGCTTCAAAGAAGCTACAAAAATTGCATAACTACACACGTGAAACTTCCTTTTTCTGAAATGATATACATGGCTTATCGCTATGAGGATCTTGGTAAGCAAGGTCTTTTGGAGGACGAAGAGGAAGTCAGTTTTAGCAACAACAGGAAGTCTGAAACTGATAGCCCTGAGGCAAGTACGATGCCTGAGGTCAGTAAGATTCCTAAAGTCAATAGGAAAAAGGTTAAATCTGAGAAAGAACTAATAACGACTGCCACATGTTCTAACTGCAATAAACAAGGACATCTATCGATAAATTGCAGATCTTTGAAGAAATGAATAAAGAGTAAATTTAAGTCCAAGAAGAAGTTTCAAGAAAATAGAAAATGCAATCGATGCCATTAGACTGGTCATCTTTCAAAAGGTTGCCATCTATCAAAGAAATTTGGAGTAGTGCATGTAAACGAAATGGCAGAAGTTCCTGCACCCTCAGCCAGTCAAGTAAGGCCAGATGTTTTGGAAGGCACACTTACTATCAAAAATATTCTAATTAAAGTACTGTTTGATACAAGCGCATCACGAAGCTTTATTGCAAGTAATGTGGTTAAGAAATTGGATTTAAAATTGAAAAGGCTCAAAGATCCCATCAGTGTCCATAATCCGATTGGGGGTTCCCTCAATCTTAGCTGATTTATGGGGTGCCTGTCTCTTTTTCCCGTTATCGGTTCCCTTCCATCTCGATCATCCTGAATTTTACCGAATTTGATCTTATTTTAGGATTGGATTAGTTAACCCAATACGAAGCTAAGGTTAAATGCGCTGAGAGAGTTGTTAAGACAAAGACTAAATCAGGGGAGTATATAACCATACCATGTGAAGGTCTGAATTCAAATAGAAAAGAATTTTGGTCAGCTCTTGGTGTTTCTCCTGCTCCAATAGAAAATATTCCTATCGTCAAAAATTATGCGAATGTGTTTGAAGAAGTGGATAGCTTACCTCCGCTTAGAGAAATTGATTTCAAAATCGATCTGGTCCTGAGTGCAAGGCCAGTAGTGCACCCTATTCGGAGAATGACTTTAAAGGAGAAAGAAGAATTGGGGTACCAGACTCGACAATTACTATGGAAAGGTCTGATCAGACCTAGTTTCTCTAATTGGGGAGCAGTAATGGTGTTTGTCCCAAAGTCAGACGGTACTCTGAGACTATGCGTGGATTATCGTGACTTGAATAAGCAAACATTAAAGAATAAATATCCATTGCCGCGAATTGATGATTTGTTGGATCATTTGAATGGAGCGCAAGTATTTTCAAGGATGGACCTAACTACAGGTTTCCATCAGCTGCGAATTTCCGAAGAATGTGTTCCTTTAACAACATTCAGAGGTCCAGACTTATTCTATGAGTGGTTAGTAATGCCGTTTGGCTTATGTAACGCTCCAGCTTATTTTGTCGATCTACAGGGTATTCAGAGAAGTCTTGAATAAATTTGTATTGGTTTTCATTGATGACATATTGATCTTCTCTAAGTCAGATAGCGAGCACGCAAAACATTTGGAACAAGTTTTGGAAATTCTCAGAAAGAATGTTTTAAAAGCTAAATTTTCTAAGTGTATATTCTGGCAAGAAGAGGTCAAGTTCCTTGGTCACGTTGTATCAAAGGAAGGAATCTCAGTAGATCCAAGTAAAATTACAGCTATTCAAGACTGGAAGCATCCTTGTATACCCATAGAAGTCCGAAGTTTTCTGGGATTGTCTAGTTATTATCAGAAATTCGTTAAAGATTTTTCGAAACTATCTAGTCCATTAACGCATCTTACTAAGAAGTACGCTAGATTTAATTGGACTCCAAAATGTGAGGCGGCTTTCCAAGAGCTGAAATTAAGATTAACTACTGCTCCAGTGTTGACTATCATCGATGGAAATCAGGATTTGACAGTCTATACTGATGCTTCTCTTGAAGGTGCTGGTGCAGTATTAATGCAAAGAGGCCAATTAGTTGCTTATGCTAGCCGTCAGTTGAAACCACATGAGAAGAGGTATGTTACTCATGATCTTGAGTTGTTAGCCATCGTATTTGCTTTGAAAATCTGGAGGTAATAACTATTGGGTGGGAAATTCGAATTATACACGGATCACAATTCGTTAAAGTATTTGTTCTCCCAGAAAGACTTGAATCTGAGATAACAACGTTGGCTAGAATTTCTTGCAGCATTCGATCTAGATATTTTGTATACTCCAGGGAAAGCCAATGTTGTGGCTGATGCACTTAGCAAAAAGAATGCTATCATCGCAAATTTTATTATTACGCCTTCATTGATTGAGAAAATCTCTGTTCTCCAAAAAGGCGATGAATTTATTCAAAGAATTAGCCAGCTAATTCGGGAAGGTAAAACTTCAGATTTTCAACTGGATAGTAAAGGGATTCTGAGGTTGCAAGGAGGAATTTGTGTTCCAGAAGTTCCAGAACTCAGAAGAGAGGTACTGGATGAATGTCACAAATCTAAGCTCAGTATCCACCCTGGTGTGAGTAAGATGTATAATGACCTCAAACGCACATTCTGGTGGAAGTCATTGAAAAGAGACATTTCAATATATGTTAGCCGGTGTTCTACTTGTCAACAAGTCAAAAGCGATCAACAGAAACTCGCCGGATTGTTACAACCGTTGGAAGTTCCAAATTGGAAGTGAGAGAAAATTTCCATGGACTTCATAGATGGTTTGCCCAAAACCAATAAAGGAAATTACAGTATATGGGTGATCGTAGATCTTTCACGAAGACCGCCCATTTTATACCTGTCAGATCGACTAGAACAGCTTAGAGTCTGGTGCAGATTCATTTCAAAGAAATGGTTAGACTATATGGAGTGCCGATCAGTATTGTCAGTGATAGAGATCCAATTTTTGCTGGGAAATTCTGGGAAGCATTTCAGGAAGAGCTGGGGATAAAGTTAAATCTTAGCACCGCATATCATTCTCAAATAGATGGCCAAACTGAGAGGGTGAATCATATACTTGAAGATTTACTGCGGGCTTGTGTTATTGATTTTGGCGGATCGTGGGAAGATCACTTGCATTTGGATGAGTTCTCATATAATAAAAGCTACCAAGCGAGCTTGGGAATGACACCGTTCGAAGCATTGCATGGTCAACCATGTAGATCTCCCGCATATTGGGTAGAATCAGGCAATCGACTAGTATTGGGTCCTGATATGATCCGTGAAGCTTCAGATAGAGTCGATTTTATTAAGAAGCGACTGCAAACAGCTCAGAGCCGATAGAAGAGTTATACAGATTCTAGAAGAAGAGATTTAGCATTTGTTGTTGGTGATTATGTATATCTGAGAGTTTCTCGGATGAGAGGAGTAGTCCGATTCGGGAAAACAGGGAAGTTGGCACCTAGATTTATTGGTCCATTTCCTATACTTGAAAGGATTGGAACTCTTGCTTACAGGGTTCAATTGCCTGATTGGTTGCCCAGAGTGCATGATGTATTTCACGTGTCTGAACTTCGAAAGCATGTGCATGATCCAGATCTAGTTGTAGAAGAAGCAGCGCAGCAGGATTTGGATATTACTCCAGAATTAGCAGTGAGAAGAGAGCCGATAAAGATTATTGGCAAAGAAACCAAAGAGCTAAGGAAAAAGAAAGTTCATTTAGTCAACGTTCAGTGGAGCGGTGATCCTAGAGACTGTACATGGGAGACAGAAGATAGCATCAAACAGGCTTATCCCAAGTGTAGAGTGGACATCTCTGATTAACTCTGGTGTAAGGTACATTTACAATATTTTGCATTTCCGTTTTGTTTCCTACTTTACTGTTGTTTCATTTTCGGGGACGAAAAGTTTTAAGTAGGGGAGATTGTAACAACCCGGAAAATCTGAACCAATTTAAAATTTTCATTTTAGCTATTTTAATGAATTTAAAATAATTTATTTTAAATAATTGCGACTAAAAATTTATTTTAAATGAAATTAGAATGAATAAATTTATTTTAATTATATAACGAGCCTGAAATGGCGCGGTAGTTAGAAAATTTGTTTTCGAACTTTGACTGAATTTACAGGATTCAAAATAAATCGGATTTCAGTAAAACCAAAAATATTTAAATATGTTTAAAAATATCTTTCTAACGGATCTGAAAAATTGAAATTCCATAGCGGGAATAAAAAGTTATGGCCAGTTGAATATTCAGAATAGTCGCTATGGAATAAATATAGCCCTTAAAGATAGACATTATGCAAACGACCTCTGTTTTCGATGAAACCGCTTTGGTTGGATTCGGAATGTCAAATTATTGCTAGGTTTAAAATTCCATAATTTTAGGAGTTGATATGTGAGCGTGGCAAAGGAAAACGTGTTTGGTAATTTCAGTTTGAATCGAATCGACCATAAAATGGCCATTTTTCAAAACGGTCCAGAAATTTGATGAAATTAATTTTGTTGGGACAGTATCGTCCAGACATAGCAAAATTTATTTTTTGGGAATTTTTGGAATTAGTATGTGGCTCCGGAAAATTAAAATGTACGTTCAAATCCATATTTGAATGTTTTATATTTTAATGTGAAGAAAAATTGACTGAAACAGTCGAATGGGCCTACGAAACATATTCCATTATGCTCGGAATGGGGGTATTTAGTTAGGGGCGATAGTCGTTGGGTTTGATTTGGAGTTCGTATGAATTGGTGGGTATTTTCGGAGTTAATTGAATTAAAAATAATTATTTAATCCATGGGCCAATCAGAATAACGCGTTGACCTTATTCATTATCGATCCAAACCTGTAACTCCTCAAACCGAACGGCGGTATCAGCTGATTCCTTCTCTCCTCGTTTTCTCTCAATCCACGCATCAAAACTCAACGATCCAGTTGAGAATTTTGTAGAGATTCCTCCAAGCTTCAAATCCATACCAACTCTGCCTCCCACCGTTCAGTATTTAGGGAGATCCAACACCCTGAAGTCATTGCGTTTCAACCGCCATTGCCACTTCATACCCTCGTTGAACTGGACAAGACTGCCGATGCCAGGAAGCTCGCTCGGAGCTCTTCGACGCAGTACCTTCCGATCGACGTGAAGCTTCACGGTTTGAGTGAAAATCATAAACCTAGTTTCGAACGGTGCTGAAAGGTATATGGTTTATTTATTTAAACTTTTTTCAACTTCTAAAAGCGTCGCAAAGTATGATTAACGAATAAAAATCATATTTCTTTGCTATGTTGTTGATATCCAGTAAAACAAGCGACATTGGACTCGTGACGACGTCTTCTACATTCTAGAAGAGACCGGAGAATTTTTAGAGCTTGCTACGATTTTAGGCGAAGCCGAAAGCAATGTGAGATTTCTAAATTCAAATTGAAATGTATACGCGTTGTATAAATTATATAAGCGGTGTATAAATTATATACATGTTGTATATCTCATATATGAGCGTTGTATAAATTATATAAGCGATGTATAAATTGTACATGCGTTGAATGGAATTGAAATGAAATTGAAATAGAAATAAATATATTTACACACACACACACAGACACACACACGCACACACATATATATATATACATATACATATATACATACATATATATATATATATATATACACACACACTCCCCTCGTCCACAGACCATGGATGATATAAATTGTTTGGGTTGTGATTGTGAATGATTGATTGTGGTTGCAAAAAAATTGGTTGTGTTTGTGGTATATTCATTGTGTTGTGAAAATGAATGATATTGTGGAAAATCATTGAAATGAAAGTATTGTAATACTGCAAGGCCTAGGATAGCAGAGGAGCCGTGCTGGACACGGTGCCGGTGCTAAATACACTGCCGTTGTAATGCCAAAATTTTCTGAAATATTCATGTGTCGAAAAATGTTCATGTTTGAAATAAATTGTTTGAACGATAAAAATAACATTTTTATTGTATTTATGAAGTATATAAAATATTCGTGTTTGAAATAAATTGTTTGAACGATGAAAATAACATTTTTATCGTATGTATGAAGTATATAAAATATTCATGTTTGAAATAAATTATTTGAACGATAAAAATAACATTTTTATTGTATGTATGAAGTATATAAAATATTCATGTTTTAAATAAATTGTTTAAACGATTAAAAAAACATTTTTATTGTATGTATGAAGTATATAAAATATCCATGTTTGAAATAAATTGTTTGAACAATAAAAATCACATTTTTATTGTATGTAGGAACCTTTAAAAATAACCAAAGGTTGAAATAAATATTAAATAACCAAAGGTTGGAATAAATATTTGTTGATTGAAAATAATACTTTTAACATGTATATGAACTGTTAAAAATAACCAAAGGTTGAAATAAGTATTTGTTGATTGAAAATAATATTTTTAACATGTATATGAACTGTTAAAAAATAACCAAAGGTTGAAATAAATATTCGTTGATTCAAAATAATACTTTTAATATGAATACGAACTGTTAAAAATAACCACGGGTTGAAATAAATGTCTGTTCATTAGAAATAATAATTTTAACATGTATATGAACTGTTAAAAATAGTCATGTATGAAAATAAATATTTGTTGGCTAAAAATATTATTTTTAGCTTAGATATGCATGTATATACATATGCTAAACAAGTAAATGGATTTGCTGTTGAGTAAATAATTTATTTGCGTGCCCGACAAATAGGTAAACCTTAATGAGTTGGCTGCGCAATTTTATTTATATATCAACTCCTGTGAATGCCATTGGATGCAGTGTGCTAGTTTTTCTGTGTGAGATTATAAACGTCGCCATAGGATAGTAACAATTAATTTTGAACTACGCTACATGGCATACTGCGTGAAGAGAGCATACTTCAGCATATACCACATCAGCATTTGGAGCTAATGTGACGAGGTTGGGATTACCATACGGGTGAGATGTTTGTATGTTCGTATGGAGTTGGCTTGCATCATGTATCCATGTAGACAGTATTGCACCATGTATATATTCTCTGGCCTGTCATGCTTGCTAAACCATTTTAAACTTTTGCTGAGCCATTCAAACAGGTGTTCATGTTGATCTTGACCTTCCTGTATCCACTTTGAATCTGACTGGCTGATCATTTGCATGTGTGTGAGTTCGCATATGCTTGTCCATTGTTCTTCACTGACTGTGTATGTAGACATGATTGTACACACACCACTTCACTATTGCATGCTTGGCCATTTTGTTTGCTATGTAGATTGGAGTTGTGCCTGACCATGCTTCATTGTTTTTCCTTGTGCTGTCTCAATCTAGACCATTTGAATTGTTTTGTTTGAAACTCCTGTTGCCTGCATATACTGTTGTGTCAAGCATTCTTGTGCTTGCTGCTCGACGATTTACTTGGGTACTCCTCTAAGCTTCTCTGACCAGTTTTGTTGCACCATTTATGTTGAGCCTGAAATGGTTGATTCTTTACTGTGTTGAGCTTGTGTTTGAGGGGCTCAACCATGCTACTGTGTACACTTGTATTTGAGCTTGTTCATCTTGACCTGTTTGAGCATGTGCTTGCTTGATTTGCACTAAGTTGAGTTGGTCCACATGACTGCTCCTCAGGTGCTGTGCTGCCTTTTGATTGCGAGGAAGTGCACGCGTGTATATTTATACACGTGTGTACTTACAGTCGTTCAGAATAATTTTCCTATCCTTGAACGAAGTCTGATTAGATTGCTTCTGCACAGAGATATGTGTATATACATACACATGTATGTGTATACATGTATCGTGTGTATGCAGTACATACATGTGAGCACTAGATGGATATATACATATCAGATCAAGTCATGAAAAATGATGGGAATGACACCAAACTGAGGCAAATAAATTTTTTAAAATAAAAATTATATCTGCTAGAATTTAAAATATTGTTCCAGATACTCTGTGTGTGTGCGCGTTTCTGTATGTGACAGGTAAGTAGATGATGACTGGACTGACTGTGCCGAATGGCAGAAGACAGAAGATGAAGAGTGTAATTGTATATGAGTGTGAATCTGAATGTTTGTACAAATGAGTGACTGAGTGAATTGTAGTGAGGAGCAATGTATAAAAAGAAATTGAATGTGAATGTATTAATGAATTACAGTGTGTTGTACAAATAGTGGAGTTATAGATTTGTACTATTCAAATGTTGAAATAAAATATTATATTTAAATAAAATACTATTTGAATATTTATATTCGTGTACAGTAGTATTCTGTTTAAATATAAATATTATATCCCTGTCTGTGATGTATATATGAAATAGTACAATAACAAACACATTTATAATAATATATATTTGGTTGTTCTCATCAAACAAAAATTATATAATTGTTATATATAACAACGTTACAAACAACAAATACGAGTTTCGAAAATATAATACAAGCAATTACTAAAGATAACTTAAGCTAGATTGTTATATGAATGTTCATTTTTTCAACAAAACGGACATCCCTTTTCTTTTGATACAGTATTTGTCGGATTCGTCCCAGTATTGGACAAGTTACAAACACAATAAAGTAATTATATTTCGTAAGTCATATCACTTTGAACGGTTAACAAAATTTTGATGGCATTTCCTTTTCGTTCTATGTGTACACGCATTTGTGTACGATGCAAGGAACACGGAGGAAATGCTGCAGAAATTTGGGAAATCGTTTAAAACTATATGATTTACGAAATGTAATCACTATTGTGATTGTATGGGAAGTAGGATGACCGACCATCAAAGAAGACACATAAGTGTCAATAAACAAATAGTTTTTTATTTAAAATAAAGTTTTTTTTTGAAAATTGGTAAATTGCTTTATTAGGCATGTAGGCCTAAAGAGATGTTGATTACATCACTCAACACAGTTTCATAATGTAACATACTTAAGTTAACATCTAACTAAATATTCCATTTATAACACGACAGCAAACCAACTTCATCTCCTTCAATTCCGCTTGCTCAGATCATCGCGGCTGTTGAGGGTTTCTCCTTGTTCCTGGAGTTTCGCCCCTCGCCTCCATCAAATTTAGACTTCCTAGTTCAGCAATTATCTATGCCAAGCTTTTGGTATGCAATTTTCGATTGAATCTCTTCATACTCCATTTAATTTCGTCAATGGCAATTTTACTGACTACGCTCGCTCTCCTTTGCTTCTCCTTGAAAATCCTTGCGTTTCTCTCCTTCCACACTGCACTGGCAACAACTATCACGATGGTGGAATCAATTTGGTCATCAGGTTTTTGCTATTATTGTTCCTGGTTAGGTATGACATCCGATCCTCAATATTATAGCTTTGAATTGATAACTTAAATGCATCCATGCAGTTCTTTAGGATAGTAGAAGAATAATCATACTCAAAGAATAAGTGTTTATTGTTTTCCTCTGCTGATTTGCATAAAACACATAATGTTTCATTTGTTATGACCCAATTAGCAATTCTGTCTCTTGTAGGAAGACGATGCATCATTGCTTTGTATACTAAACAAGAATTTTTTAGACAATTTGTTATGCCCTAAACAATCTTATTCCATTCAAGTTTATGATGAAAACGAATTGCATTCCATGCAGATTTACTTGAAAAATTGTTGCTTGAATTCCAATACCATATATCATCGTTTCTCCATGAATATAATGCCATACCCTAAATAACTTATTTGTATTCACTACCACATGGTATAGAGTCACACTTCCATGTCTGATTTTCAATTATAGTGTCCACTGTTTTTTCTAGTAGACCAAAAATTGAGTATGTATCCCATCCAACAATGTCAACAAGTGCTTTGCCGTCAATCCATGGATCCTTCCATAAGTTAGTATCCCTCCCATTTGCAATTTCTCTTGTATAATTAGCAACTAGAGTATCTCTCATTTTTAAAATTGACTTCCAAGTGGACGATGCGTTATTATCAATAGGCATATGCCAGAAATTACCTTTAATATATCGCTGCCTCATCCAGTGTACCCAAATGTCATCTGAGGTTAAGATTTTCCAACCCTGTTTAAGGGTGAAAACATCTCTCATCTCTCTAGATTTCTCAAGCCAACTCCACCTTCTTCTTTTGGTCTACACAAATTAGAGTATTTTATCTTATGCATCCCTCCTCTCCATTAAAAACCGCACAAGCTCTTTCTATCTTTTCAATCGATGCCAATGGAATTTGAAAAGTTTGAAGTCAGTAGTTGACTTTGGCTTGGATCACAGTATGAACCAATTCAATTCTTCCAGCTAGTGAGATAAGTTTTGAACTCCATCCTTGTAATTTGCTTTTGATTTTGTCTATCAAACCCACACACTCTCTGTCAGTAATTTTATTAGTGGACAGGGGTACTCCAAGATATTTAACTGGCAGTTCCCCTTCAGTAACACCCACAATATCCAAAATTCTATCTCTAACGCCACAAAATTTGTTGAAATATCATTTCGACTTATTCTCACTTAACTTCAGTCCAACATATTTCTCCAATGAGATAAACAAGTCTTTAATAGTTTGTATCGCTTTTTCATTTGACTTAATGCATATAATTAAATCGTCTACATATAGAAGATGGCTTATATTAGGTTGGATGTTATACACCGTCTGAATTAGTCTGTTATGCTCTACCAATTCCACCTGGAATGAAAAATATTCCATCACTACTGCAAAGAGGTAAGGAGAAAGCGGGTCTTCTTGCCTAATTCCACGATTAGAACCAATATGTCCTTTAGGCACGACATTTATCATGATAGAAAAGGTAGGAGTATTTATGCATTCTTTAACCAGCCTAATAAACTTTTCAGGAAAACCCATATTTCTTAACATTTGAATAACGAATTTTCGATTAATTTCGTCATACGCTTTGTGAAGATTAACATTCATATAGAATTTATTCGCACCTGGTTTGTTGAAGTTTCTAACTAGTTCATGTGCCAATAACGAATTTTCAGAAACGCTTCGCCCTTTTATGAATGCACTCTGACATTCTGCTATGATGTCTGGTAGTATCTGCTTCATTCTGTTACAAATGAATTTACTCAAAATTTTGTACACTACATTGCCACAAGCAATCGGTATTCTTCAGGTCAGGAATGATTTCAATTTTTAGGATTAAACATATGAAAATGTGATTAATCTCTTTAATGATTTTACCAGTATCAAAAGCCTATTGTATCATCATGCAAATATTTTCTTTTAAATCTTGCCAGTGCAGTTTATAGAACATAGAATTCAGTCCATCGGGGCCTGGACTCGAATCATCACTGATGGAGAAGATTGCAACCCAAATTTCGTCGAGAATGACGCGACTGCTCAGCATCCACCTGCCTCTGGCATTGATTTTCCTCCTACATACAACAGCAGATAAATTAGTTTCACATATGCCATTATACAAAGTAGTAAAGTATTCTATAGCATCATTTTCCAAATTAACAACATTTTGGCTATTAGAACCACTCATATCAATAGACTGGTGACAACTATTAATATGTGATCTAATATACATCTTAGTGTAAAAAAAATTGGTGCATTCATCTCCTCTAGTGATCCATCCTTCTTTAGCTTTTTGTTTTAGCTCTAGAGATTTTTTTTTGAGGGATTCCTTTAGTTTATTTTGAGTATTAGTGTACAACTTCTAGACTTCATTTGATTTATCCCCAGCATCTATCATTTGCAAGCAGTTTTCACACTCAATTTGTAATTGAGTGATTATGTCATTGTCTTTAATTCTGCATCTTTTCCATTCTTTAATACTTTTTTTTGAAAATTTTAAGACTTGAATGAGTCTATACCCAGCACAACCTGGATTAATGTGGCATCGATTGAACTTTATGACTTCCTCATACTCATCTATCTTGTGCCAAGAATTAACATATCGAAATGGCTTGCCTTTGTTAGTCTTTGGATTTTCAGAGATTTGGATATGAATCGGAATATGATCACTTGTATAAGTTGATAGAACATTCACTTTTAGATCATGAAATTTGTTGATACATTCAGCATTAACTAGCACCCTGTCAATTTTACAAGAAATTTTCTTTTCTTCACCACTTATCCATGTAAATTTCAGGCCGAAGCGTATTGGTTTGAGCAATCCCGCTCCAGTAACACAATCGTTGAATTCGGTAAGTTGTGCCACTTTTAAATGTTGTCCTCCTTGCTTATCTTCTTTATTTAGTACGACATTAAAATCTCCCATTACGAGCCATGGTCCAGTAATGTTGTTCACAATGCTTTTGATTTTATCCCGTAGATTATTACGATCACTTGCATAATTACTTGCGTAAACTGTCATTAGCGTCATCTGCATTCCCCCAATATTAGTAGCTTGCACTGTTATTTGTTATTCGTCCATCTCCTTTAAATTCATTTTCCATATGTTTTTACTCCAAAGGATTAAAATGCGCCCTTTACAGCCTCTGTCATTATTATGATAGTATTCCCATTCTGTTCCCATTGCGTTGATGAAAATTTCTAGGTTGTTTACTGAAAATTTGTTTTCCAAAATGCATAAATGGAAGGCACATAAGTCCTTCTGATTTGTAAGAGGTCTAATTGATGAATGTCGTTATATAGGCCTCTTACATTCCACGTAATTATTGACATTTGGGAGGAATTAGCCTGTTCCTCATAACCATTGCTGAGGAACTAGCCACACTTCTACTTGTATTTTCTTTTTGTTTGCCTTTGAATTGGTTCTCATACTCCTTGTTTACTTTCGTCATTATTTTGGGATTATTTGTTGGAGGGTCTTCTTTCTCTTCTTCTGAAAATTCAATTTCACCAATGTTTATTTGTCATTATTTTCAGGATTCACTTCCTCCTTTCGAGTACCCAGGGATTGATCATCAGTTTTATTCATTGCTTTGTTCTGACGTTGCTGCTCAAGCTCCACCTCCTGATGTTCTGTATTTTCCGTTTGGCCTCCAGTATTAGATGATGCAATAGGTGAAGCAGTCTCAGTCTGATGTGTATATGTTTTTTGGCTTGTTGCATTTAAGCATGTCTGTATGTCTCGTTTTGGCTGTTTCCTTGTATAGTTTCATTAGTTGTTGTGTTATGGGGGGTGCTCACATCAGGTATATCCCGAGTTTTGTCTTATGTGGCAGAAGATATGTCATTCTCCTGTAAATTATCGTCCTTCGCTATCCATACTTGTGTAACTGGCTTGACAACCACTGCACACTGCTCATCACTGTGCCCAAAACACTTGCAACTTTTGCATCTTGGGGGCACATATTCATGTTCAACATCTTGGATATATGTGTTTCCTTCTTTGTCCTTAGCTCCCACTTTTTTAATCAACAGATTAGTAGCTTTAATGTCTACTAGTACTCTGGCATACTTTAGTTGCTTAACGTTTCTAGTAATGTCATCCACAGCCAATGGCATCCAATTAGACTTGCTAATTTACTTATGCCTCTGGCGTTCCACAGTGATAAATCAAGATTCAACAGCTTTACCCATACCGGGTGTGACTCTAACATATCTCATTCAAGTCATAAATTAGGTTCCCACTTTTTGATAAAGATAAGTTTACTTCCATGAACCATGGTCCTGTATTTAAAACTTTTTTGCAATCTTCCTCTTTTTCAAATTTTATTAAATAAAAACCATTTTCTCTTGCAAACACATCCCAAGATCCAGTAGGTTTCCACTCCCTTTTGATGTAAGCATTTAAGTGAACATAGTATGGCCTACGACCTACCAGATATATTGTGACGACCCTAAAACCCCGTACGACGGTGTTAAGGGTAATCTTTGGAATATAACACATAAGAAGAAAATAGCATAAATACACCAGATAATGAACAATAATACACTGGATAAACAATAATCATCAGAGTTACACAGTATACAGGATCATACTTAGTACAAAATACAGTTCAGCTATACATAAATGTCTACAGCGGAAAACAAACATAATATGTACAATAGGAGCTGAACAACATAAAAAGAGATAAATGATAGAATCCATCTTCAGCTCCAGTTATCCAGAAAGAGCCTGTTAAAACCCGAAGATAAGGCTTCCCGTGTAGAAATAAGGGCACCCGAGTTTGCAAGTGAAACAAACTACGAGTCAGTCATGGGACTGGTATGAGAAATCTACTTAACTGCTTAAATAACATCAAGCAGGCAAATCATACGACCACGCCACTTTCGCGGAACGGGTTTACTCTAGTGATTTCCAATACATTAAACTAAGTAAATTCTTTTAAAACGTCGCAATGTTTTTATAAAAATGAAGCCGATATAAGACTCAAGTCCCATCACACAATGCAACGCAAACCGGAGGATAGAGTTTTACCTTATATCGACCAAGATATGCTTAATACGTGTAAAGTAAAATCACTTAAAATGTAGATTTTGTCGTTTAATTCTTAATCAGACTCCAACTATTAAATAGTAAGAGAACGATTCCCTAAGTATTAACCCCGAAGGCGGAAACCAACATCAGACCAATACCCAGGAAACCACCCATCTTAACTCGTTTCCAGTTAGTTTCTAATTTTATATACAATCAAAAATATCAATCATAGACGATATAAGTGCCCCATACGACTATGTCGCCATATATAGGTATACAATCAAAACCGAACATATCGTATTTGGAAATTGGATTTCCGTCATGAACCGAGGCAAGGGATCGTCCTCTCCGTTTCGAGACAATCTAGCCTACCATGTCTCAGGACCCAAATTCAGGTGAGCCCTTGGAGCGACAGGGCCGGTCCACCGATGTGGATTAAAATGCCTAAACACTACGTTTCCCCATCCTTTGGGGCATAAATGAGCCAACGAATGACTCCATCGGCTTCACATAGTCACCGATATATCCGAGGCGCCTCGCAATAGCAACAACCACACAGGTGAAAATAATATAAATGTCAGCCAGTTTAAGCACTGACACCACCTCTAGCTAGAAAGAAATGCATGTCCTCCCTGAGGTTCTTTCCTGTTTCTGGTTCATACCGGGGTGTGAGGCTCGCGAATTCACGTTATACACAAAGCTACGCCACACAGGCCGTGCTTTGATCATCAACCACAAGACTTTGTTTTTCAACAGAAGCCTCGATCATCTGCCACTTAGGCGTGCCATACAGGCAGCTCACTCCATGCGACTGATTTCTATCGATATATAACCTCTGAGCTCGTACGTCTCAGAGAAGGGCATTAAGCAAGAGAATAAATTCTCCGCCGCCAAACAGATATATATTTATAGAGATCAATCAACACAGAACAAAATCCAATGTCAGACACACAGTCCATTTACAAGTTCGTTCTGGGTCTGAACGAAACCGGAGGCACTATATACCTCGCATATCCATCGATCTCCACGTACGTCTGGACGATCACCACCATTATCCATATTTTGGGATGCCTCCCAATCAGGACATCAGTTATCATCCAACCGAGGTGAAGATCTCCGGTCTTCAACCACCGTCTTCATCATCGACTTCATATCGCCGATCAATTATTTGAAATGAGATTTAACTCGGCCTTTTCAAATAATTCACGTATATTTAGAATTTAAATCAATTCATTTCAATGGTTAAATTATTCGACACCAATAATTCTGTTTTTAAATGTAATTTTCACGCCAAACACATTCAACCATCAAATATCACATAAACCGAGCAAATTCAGTTTATTTCCATTCCATATCGTTTATAATATTTTATCACGATTTATCTCTATTTTTATTTATTTAAAAATAGCCAATTCATTCAAAACAACGCTTCAGGCCATAACGCGGTCATGGCGCTGTTTTTCTTCAGATTTGATTTACACATATCTGAAAATCTAACCGTTGGATCTTCACGAAATTTGTATCATTAGAAATATCTTTTCAAAACGAATCCAACGGTTTCAGTTTCGGGAAAATCCGACGGTCAGATCTCCCACTAAACTCGTTTGAAGTTTCGATTTCAAAATACGAACTGCGGCGTCCTTATTCGATTTAATTTAATTATATATATATATAATCGATTCTGGTGCTGTTTTTCTTTAGATTTGAATTAAACGTTCCAGACAATCCAACCGTTGGATCTTCACAAAGTGGGTGTCGTTGGAAAGATATTTCCAAGGAGAACCCAACGGTTTCGGTTTCGGGAAAATCCGATGGTTGGATCTCCCGCACTAATCGTTTGAAATCATAGTTTGAAAACACGAACTGCAGCTTCGTTATTCGATTATATATATATATAATTCATTCTTCGATTTCAAAACCATATCCATCTCATATATTCGATAAAAATGATATTTTTATCCCACCGATATTTACTTCAACACATCACCATTTTTAACACTTCATATTCACAGTAAAAATGTAGATTTTATTGTTCAATCTATATATTCAACACATGAATGTTTTCGACTTCACACACACGATAAAAATATAATTTTTATCGTTCTACTCCTTTATTCAACACATGAATATTCTCTATAGTTCATATATATAATAAAAATGTGATTTTTATTGTAAAACAATTTATTTCAAAACACGACTATTTTATATAGTTTATATAAATGTTAATTTTAATGTAAAGCAATTTATTTCAAAACACGATTATTTTATATAGTTTATATATAAGGTAAAAATGTTAATTTTAATGTAAAACAATTTATTTCAAAACACGATTATTTTATATAGTTTATATATAAGGTAAAAATGTTAATTTTATTTTTCAAAGAATTTATTCAATACACGAACTCCATATAACACATGAATTTATTTTCAACATTCAACACATGAATTTTATTTCAACATTCAACACATGAATTTTATTTGAAAATTCAACACATGAATTTTATTTCAACATTCAACACATGAATTTTATTTCAACATTCAAATTTAAATCAAACACAGAAATATTTCAGAAAATTTCGGCAGCATAACGACAGGGTAGTTAAAACTGGGGCCGTCCCTAGTACGGCTCCTCGCTCTACCTTAAAGCCTCGCAGCTTTTGACAATGGGGATTTCATGCATCTAGTTCGCACGCAGGCGACATGTTTATTATTTTCTTTTCCATAAACTAATCCTATGTGGTTTCAACCAAATAATTCTCAACCACAAACGGGTATTTTTCAACCACAATCAATCGATTACAACCACAAACAATTCTAATCAACCATTCGTTATCAACCAATTTTCACACCAATCACAACCAATAAATATCGTCCATGGTTTGTGGACGAGGGGCGTATATATAGATAGATATATATATATAAGTATATTTCATTTCTATTTCAACACATATATAATTTTTTACAACGCATATATAACTTATACATCGAACATACAACTTATACAACGCTTATACATGAGGTGTACAACGCTTATATAACTCATACTTCGAATATATAGTTTATACATCATCATTTCCATATCATTTATAATTCAGAAATCTCACTTTGGGTTCCACTCCACCAAAAATAGCAGAAGGCTCAAAAAAATATCCGGTCTTTTCTAGAATGTAGAAGACGTCCACACGAGTCCACTGTCTCTTGTTTCACTGAATTTCGTTAAGAAACGAAAAAGATATGATTTTTACAGTGAAATCAAAAACTGTAGCGCTTTAATGTGCTATTAAATAGTTTAATATAATTTCAGCCGTACCTCTCTAAAAATCTTCAAAACTAGGTTTTCGATTTGCGACCAAACCGTGCAACGATTCGTCGATCGGTCACTGCCACGTGGAAGAGCTTGGAGAGGCTCTCCGACGCCGTGCACCACCCTCAGATCGACGGCTTCTGGCACGAGCGGCGGCGGCTGAAAAGCTCCCACTTTGGAGGCTTGGATCTCACGATTTACTCAATGAAAAAATCGAAACCTGGTATGGATTTAAAGCTCAAGCTGAGATCTACAATTTCTTCAACTGGGTCGATGGGTAATGGTGCGTGGATTGATCAGAAAATGGCCGTGAAGTTGGGTTTCTGTTTCCGTAGTGTGCGACTTTGATTACGGGGAGAGAGAGTGAAGTGTGAGCCAATCAGGAATTTTTATTTATTTATATATTTTTAAATTTCGAAAATACCCTCTTTCACACACAAACCCCAATCCAGACCCCAACGGCTGTCGTCCCTAGCTAAATACCCCCATTCCAAACACAATGGGATATGTTTCGAAGGCTCATTCGACTGTTTTAGTCAGTTTTCCTTCAAATTAAAATATAAAACATTCAATATTTAATTTGAACGAACATTTCAATTTGCCGGGGCCACATACTGATTCTAAAAATTCCCGAAAAATAAATCTAGCTATGTTTTGACGATACGGTCCCAACATAACTAGTTTCGTCGAATTCTGAAACCGTTTGAAAAATGGTCCTTTCCTGATTGATCCAATTTAATAGAAATCGACCAAACACATTTTCCTTTACCACGCTCACATACTAGCTTCAAAAATTATGAAATTTGAAACCTAGCAATAATTTGACATCCCGGATCCAATAAAAGTGGTTTCGTCAAATTCTGAGGTCGTTTGCAAAATGGCCACTTTCACGGGCTATATAAACTTTATAGCGACCTTTCTGAAAATTCATTCGACCATAACTTTTGCTTCCCGCTACGAAACTTCGATTTTTCAGATTCGTTAGAAAGATATTCACTAACAGATTTAAATATTTTTGGTTTCACTAAAATCCGTTTTGTTTTGCACCCGGTACAGTCAATCAAAGTTTGAATTCAAATTTTGAAACTACCGCGCCATTTCAGGCCTTGTTTATAATTAGAATTAATTATATTTATTTTCAAACGTCGATTCAAACTCACTTTTCGTCGTTATTATTTAAAATATTTATTTTAAATATTTAAAATCCACTAAAATAGCCAGTTTGAAAATTTTAAATTGGTTCAGATTTTACGGGTTGTTACAATATCCCCCACTTATAACTTTTCGTCCCCGAAAAGGAACAAAGTCTAAAGTAATTTAATTAACTAACTCTACTTTCAATCTGGCTTTCATCCTCCAACTTTTCAGTTTCTGAGAATTCTCAAATTCTACAAAAAATTGGCTAACACCCTAAATTTTCGAAATTTTTTTGCCATAATCTCCTTTGTACGGGGGACTTCGGGATATTTCAAATAGCCTCCCATGGCCCTCACCAATCCAAAAGAAAAAGGAAAAGCCAAGCGGCTAGCCAATCGGCTCATAAAATCATCAAATCCCAAGAAATACAATAAACGTGTACCTATTTGTCGGGCAAACAATTTTATTCTTTTGCTTAGCTGTTCATCCATAACCTGTTCACACATATGTAATGCACATGTATATATTTCTATCAATTTCTAATTCAGTTCAGTACTGGTTCAATTTGGCTAAATGGTTCAAAACTCTAATTAAACAACCAAAAACCAAACAACACAACCAGCAATCAATTTGTTTTATCTTTCAAAAATATACTAATTAATTCATATACTTTTGTAAATTCATTCAGACTATATGATTAAAAGTTTACATCCATGAAAAGAAAACAATGATAAAGTAGAGAACATAATGGACATTTCAAAATATGGTAAATGTACCTTGCCCCAGAGTCAATCAGAGATATCCACCCTGCACTTAGGATATGCTTTCTTAATGCTTTCCTCCGTTTCCCAAGTACAATCTCGCGGATCTCCACTCCATTGCATTTTGACTAAGTGAACCTTCTTGTTCCTCAGCTCTTTGGTTTCTTTGCCAACAATCTTTAGCGGCTCTCTTCTCACAACCAATTCTGGAGTAATTTCTATATCCCAATGTGATGCTTCTTCCACGGTCAAGTCTGGATCATGAACATGCTTTCGAAGTTGAGATACGTGAAACACATTATGTACTCCAGGCAACCAATCTGGCAATTAAACTTTATAAGCGAGGGTTCCAATCCGTTCAAGTATAGGGAATGGACCAATAAATCTGGGCGCCAACTTCCCAGTTTTGCCAAATCGAATCACTCCTCTCATCGGAGAAACCTTTATATACACATAATCACCAACAGAAAAATCCAAATCTCCTCTTCTCGAATCAGCATAGCTCTTCTGTCGGCTTTGAGCGGCGAGTAATAATTTCTTAACGAAATCGACTTTGTCTGCTGCTTCTCGGATCATATCAGGTCCCAATACAAGTCTATTACCAGGTTCGACCCAACAAGCAGGAGATCGGCACGGTCTACCATACAATGCTTCGAATGGTGACATTGTCAGGCTCGCTTGGTAGTTGTTGTTGTATGAGAACTCAGCCAAATGCAAATGGTCTTCCCATGATCCACCAAAATCAAGCACACAAGCCCACAATAAATCTTCTAGAATACGATTCACCTTCTCAGTTTGACCATCTGTTTGAGGATGATAGGCGGTGCTCAAGTTCAGCTTCGTTCCCAGTTCTACTTGAAATGCCTCCCAGAATTTGCTAGTAAATATTGGATCTCTATCACTAACTATACTTATCGGCACTCCATGTAGCCTAACAATTTCCTTGAAATAAATCTGTGCCAGACTCTGAGTAGTTCTATTGGATCTGAAAGGTATAAAATGGGCGGTCTTCGTGAAGTGATCTATGATCACCCAAATACTGTCATTTCCTTTCTTGGTTCTGGGCAAACCATCTATGAAGTCCATGGAAATATGTTCCCACTTCCAACCTGGAATGTCTAGCGGTTGCAACAATCCAGCAAGTTTCTGTTGGTTGCTTTTGACTAGCTGGCAAGTAGGACAACTGCTAACATATATTGAAACGTCCCTTTTCATAGCCTTCCACCAGAATGTTCGCTTGAGATCGTTATACATTTTGCCCACACCTGGATGGATACTCAGCTTGGACTTGTGACATTCGTCCAACACTTCCCTTTTGAGCTCGGGGATGTCGGGAACACAAATCCTTCCTCCCAATCTTAGGATTCCATCATTATCTATTTGAAAACCTAAGGGTTCGCATTTCTGAATCCTTCTGATCATATCCTTAATAAAATTATCATCTTTCTGAAGAATAGATTTATTTTCAATCAAGGAAGTCGTAATGATAAAACTGGCGATTATTGTATTCTTTCGACTCAGCGCATCGGCCACAACATTGGCTTTCCCTGGAGTGTACAAAATCTCAAAATCGTATGCTGCAAGAAATTCTAGCCAACGTTGCTGCCTCAGATTCAAGTCTTTCTGGGTGAACAGATACTTTAGCGACTGATGATCTGCAAACAGTTCGAATTTCTCACCCAAAAGATAGTGTCTCCAGATTTTCAAAGCAAATACGATAGCCAACAACTCAAGATCATGAGTTACATAATTTTTCTCATGCGGTTTCAGTTGACGGCTAGCATAAGCAACCACTTGACCTCTTTGCATTAACACTGCACCAAGGCCTTCTCTAGAGGCATCTATCCAGACTTTCAAGTCTTGATTGCCATCGATAATCGTTAACACGGGATCAATTGTTAATCTCAATTTTAGCTTCTGAAAAGCCTCCTCACATTCGGGAGTCAACTTGAATTTTGCGTGCTTCTTCGTAATCTTTGTTAAGTGACTAGATATCTTCGAAAAATCTTTAACGAACTTCCGATAATAACTAGCCAATCCAAGAAAACTTCGAACTTCTGTAGGAGTACTAGGCTGTTTCCAATTTTGAATAGCTGTGATTTTACTTGGATCCACAACAATTCCCTCTTTTGATACGACGTGGCCAAGAAACTTTACTTCATCTTACCAGAATATACATTTAGAAAGTTTAGCTTTCAATACATTCTTTCTCAGAATTTCTAGAACTTTTTTCAAATGTTTCTCATGTTCAGCTTTTGACTTAGAGAAGATTAGGATATCATCAATAAAAACCAGAACAAACTTATTCAAGACTCCTCTGAACACTCGATTCATAAAATCGACGAAGTAAGCTGGAGCGTTACATAAGCCGAACGGCATTACTAACCACTCATAGAATAAGTCTGGACCCCTGAGTGCTGTCGTAGGAACACACTCTTCGGCTATACGAAGCTGATGGAAACCTGTAGCTAGGTCCATCCTTGAAAATACTTGTGCACCATTCAGTCGATCCAAAAAATCATCGATTCGCGGTAATGGATATTTATTCTTTATTGTCTGCTTATTCAAGTCACGATAATCTACACATAGTCGAGGAGTACCGTCTGACTTTGGGACAAACACCACTGCTGCTCCCCAATCAGAGAAACTAGGCCTGACCAGACCCTTCCATACAAGCTGTCGAGTTTGATTGTCTAATTCTTCTTTCTCCTTTAGAGTCATTCTCCGAATAGCGTGCACTACTGGCCTTGCATTCGGAATTAAAGCGATCTTGAAATCAATTTCTCTATACGGAGGTAAGCTAACAACTACTTCGAACACATCCGCATAATTCTTGACGACAGGAATATCTTTTATGAGGTCTGGAATATTCTCTGTGACTACAGGGATATTTTCTATTTGAGCAGGAGAAACATCTAGAGCTGACCAAAAGTCTTTTCTATCTGAATTCAGACCTTCACAGGGTATGGTTATATAATTTCCCAATTGGGCCTTTGCCTTAACAACTCTCTCGGCACATTTAACCTCAGCTTCGTATTTGGTTAACCAATCCAATCCCAAAATAAGATCGAATTCGTTAAAATTCATGACTATAGAGATGGTAGGGAACTTATAACAGGAAAAAGAGACAGGCACCGCACAAACCCAACTAAGATCGAGGGAACCCCCAACCGGATTATGGACAGTGATGGGTTCTTTGAGCTTTTTCAATTTCAAATCCAACTTCTTAACTGCATTCTTTGCAATAAAGATTCGTGACGCGCCTGTATCAAACAGTACTTTAACTGGAATGTTTTTAACATTAAGCGTGCTTTCCAAAACATCAGACCTTTCCTGACTAGCTGAGGGTGCTGAAGTTTCTGCCACCTCATTTACTTGTACTGTTTCAGACTTCTTTGGTAGTTGGCAATATTTGAAATGTGACCAGCCTGGTGGCACTTATGGCATCCCCGACCCTCTCGAGCCTTCTTACTGGACTTAGACCCATGCTTCTTTTGACTGCTCGAAGATTCACAGTTCCTCATTGAATGCCCTTGCTTATTACACTTTAAACATACGACTGCTTTAACCTTTTTCTGATTGATTCTAGGCTTCTTTCTGAACTCAGACTTCGTACTGGCCTCAGGCTGTGTACTTGTCTCTGGGCTATCAGTTTCAAACTTCCTTTTGTTGCAAGAACTGTCTTCCTCTTCGTAGTGCAATATACCTTTCTTGTCTAGATCCTCATACTAGTAAGCCATGTATATCATTTCTGAAAAAGGAAGCTTCACATGCCCCATTACTTTACTTTGGTACTTTTTTGAAGCCCGTTGATAAATCTCAGATTCTTCCTCTTTGGATTTTGAATTAGATGAGGGGCAAAGTGAGAAAGTTCATTGAATTTCTTGTGATATTCTGGAATACCCATATCTCCTTGTATCAGATAACTGAATTCATCACATAGTCGCTCAGTTGCTTCTGGAGGAATAAATCTTTCACTGAAAATCTCTTTAAATCTATCCCAGGTGATATCACCTTCTGGATTATCTTTGATGATTGTTTCCCACCAGATTAAAGCTTCTTTTTTGAGCGCCCAAGATGCCACTAATCTTTTCTGATCGTCTCTCAGCTGGTTACGTTCAAAAATTCTTTCAACAAAACTCATCCAAGCTTGAGTTTGAATTATAGATTCATTGCCCGGGAATTTTTCTCCGCCCAGATTTCGATATCTCTTTAATAGAGCCTCTAGATCTGGTTCTGCATTCCTCCTGTTTCTGACACTCATTTTCTCGTACTTCTGCAAATAGAAGACCAAGTGTCAGGTCACAGAAAAGATATTATATACAGCATAGAAACATATACTTGAGTGTACATGTGTCTATCGAGGTGTATTTCATTTTGCTATGCTTATACTAGGATATTACTGATCCTATCTGTAATGAGTTACTCATCCTAGAACACTACTGGTTCTATTTTTGACGAGCTCGTTAATATGTTATATTCCAGAACTAAGCTTAACCAAAGCTCTGATACCACGTTGTGACGACCCCAAAACCCCGTACGACGGTGTTAAGGGTAATCTTTGGAATATAACACATAAACAGAAAATAGCAGAACATAAATAAATAAATACACCATATAATGAACAATAATACACTGGATAAACAATAATCATCAGAGTTACACAGTATACAGGATCATACTTAGTACAAAATACAGTTCAGCTATACATAAATGTCTACAACAAAAAACAAACATAATATGTACAATAGGAGCTAAACAACATAAAAAGAGATAAATTATAGAATCCATCTTCAGCTCCAGCTCTCTAGAAAGAGCCTGCTAAAACCTGAAGACAAGGTTGCCCGTGTAGAAATAAGGGCACCCGAGTTTGCAAGTGAAACAAACTACGAGTCAGTTATGGGACTGGTATGAGAAATCTACTTAACTGCTTAAACAACATCAAGCAGGCAAATCATAGGACCACGCCACTTTCGCAGAATGGGTTTACTCCAGTGATTGCCAATACATTAAACTAAGTAAATTCTTTTAAAACATCGCAATGCTTTTTATAAAAATGAAGCCGATATAAGACTCAAGTCCCATCACACAATGCAACGCAAACCGGAGGATAGAGTTTTACCTTATATCGACCAAGATATGCTTAATACGTGTAAAGTAAAATCACTTAAAATGTAGATTTTGTCGTTTAATTCTTAATTAGACTCCAACTGTAAAATAGTAAGAGAACGATTCCCTAAGTATTAACCCCGAAGGCGGAAACCAACATCAGACCAATACCCAGGAAACCACCCATTTTAACTCGTTTCCAGTTAGTTTCTAATTTTATATACAATCATAAATATCAATCATAGATGGCATAAGTGCCCCAAACCACTATGTCGCCATATATATGTATACAATCAAAACCGCACATATCGTATTTGGAAATTGGATTTCCATCATGAACCGAGGCAAGGGATCGTCCTCTCCGTTTCGAGACAATCTAGCCTACCATGTCTCAGGACCCAGACTCAGGTGGGCCCTTGGAGCAACAGGGCCGGTCCACCGATGTGGATTAAAATGCCTGAACACTGCGTTTCCCCACCCTTTGGGGCGTAAATGAGCCAACGAATGACTCCATCGGCTTCACATAGTCACCGATATATCCGAGGCGCCTTGCAATAGCAACAACCACACAGATGAAAATAATATATATGTCAGCCAGTTTAAGCACTGACACCACCTCTAGCTAGAAAGAAACGCATGTCCTCCCTGAGGTCCTCTCCCGTTTCTGGTTCATACCGGGGCGTGAGGCTCGCGAATTCACGTTATATACAAAGCTACGCCACACAGGCCGTGCTTTGATCATCAACCACAAGACTTTGCTTTTCAACAGAAGCCTCGATCATCTGCCACTTAGGCATGCCACACAGGCAGCTCACTCCATGAGACTGATTTCTATCGATATATAACCTCTGAGCTCGTACGTCTCAGAGAAGGGCGTTAAGCAAGAGAATAAATTCTCCGCCGCCAAACAGATATATATTTAATAGAGATCAATCAGCACAGAACAAAATCCAATGTCAGACACACAGTCCATTTACAAGTTCGTTCTGGGTCTGAACGAAACCGGAGGCACTATATACCTCACATATCCATCGATCTCCACGTACGTCTGGACGATCACCACTCATTATCCATATTTCGGGATGCCTCCCAATCAGGACATCAGTTATCATCCAACCGAGGTGAAGATCTCCGGTCTTCAACCACCGTCTTCATCATCGACTTCATATCGCCGATCAATTATTTGAAATGAGATTCAACTCGGCCTTTTCAAATAATTCACGTATATTTAGAATTTAAATCAATTCATTTCAATGGTTAAATTATTCGACACCAATAATTCTGTTTTTAAATGTAATTTTCACGACAAACACATTCAACCATCAAATATCACATAAACTGAGCAAATTCAGTTTATTTCCATTCCATATCGTTTATAATATTTTATCACGATTTATCGCTATTTTTATTTATTTAAAAATAGCCAATTCATTCAAAACAACGCTTCAGGCCATAACACTGTCGTGGCGCTGTTTTTCTTCAGATTTGATTTACACATATCAGAAAATCTAACCGTTGGATCTTCACAAAATTTATATCATTAGAAAGATCTTTTCAAAATGAATCCAACGGTTTCAGTTTCGGGAAAATCCGACGGTCGGATCTCCGCTACACTCGTTTGAAGTTTTGATTTCAAAATACGAACTGCAGCGTCGTTATTCGATTTAATTTAATTATATATATATGTATATATATAATCGATTCTGGCGCTGTTTTTCTTCAGATTTGAATTAAACATTCTAGACAATCCAACCGTTGGATCTTCACAAAGTGGGTGTCATTGGAAAGATATTTCCAAGGCGAACCTAACGTTTCGGTTTCGGGAAAATCCGATGGTTGGATCTCCCGCACTAATCGTTTGAAATCACGGTTTCAAAACACGAACAACAGCTTCATTATTCGATTTATTTTATTTATATTTATATTTATATTTATATATATAATTCATTCTTCGATTTCAAAAATAATATTCATCTCATATATTCGATAAAAATGATATTTTTATCCCACCGATATTTATTTCAACACATCACCATTTTTAACACTTCATATTCACAGTAAAAATGTAGATTTTATTGTTCAATCTATATATTCAACACATGAATGTTTTCGACTTCACACACACGATAAAAATATAATTTTTATCGTTATACTCCTTTATTCAACACATGAATATTCTCTACAGTTCATATATATAATAAAAATGTGATTTTTATTGTAAAACAATTTATTTCAAAACACGACTATTTTATATAGTTTATATAAATGTTAATTTTAATGTAAAGCAATTTATTTCAAAACACGATTATTTTATATAGTTTATATATAAGGTAAAAATGTTAATTTTAATGTAAAACAATTTATTTCAAAACACGATTATTTTATATAGTTTATATATAAGGTAAAAATGTTAATTTTATTTTTCAAAGAATTTATTCAATACACGAACTCCATACAACACATGAATTTATTTTCAACATTCAACACATGAATTTTATTTCAACATTCAACACATGAATTTTATTTCGACATTCAACACATGAATTTTATTTCAACATTCAAATTTAAATCAAACACAGAAATATTTCAGAAAATTTCGGCAGCATAACGGCAGGGTAGTTAAAACTGGGTCCGTCCCTAGTACGGCACCTCGCTCTACCTTAAAGTCTCGCAGCTTTTGACAATGGGGATTTCATGCATCTAGTTCGCACGCAGGCGGCATGTTTATTATTTTCTTTTCCACAAACTAATCCTATGTGGTTTCAACCAAATAATTCTCAACCACAAACGGGTATTTTTCAACCACAATCAATCGATTACAACCACAAACAATTCTAATCAACCATTCATTATCAACCAATTTTCACACCAATCACAACCAATAAATATCGTCCATGGTTTGTGGACGAGGGGCGTATATATAGATAGAGATATATATATATATATATAAGTATATTTCACTTCTATTTCAACACATATATAATTTTTTACAACGCATATATAACTTATACATCGAACATACAACTTATACAACGCTTATACATGAGGTGTACAACGCTTATATAACCCATACTTCGAATATATAGTTTATACATCATCATTTCCATATCATTTATAATTCAGAAATCTCACTTTGGGTTCCACTCCACCAAAAATAGCAGAAGGCTCAGAAAAATATCCGGTCTCTTCTAGAATGTAGAAGACGTCCACACGAGTCCACTGTCTCTTGTTTCACTGAATTTCGTCAAGAAACGAAAAAGATATGATTTTTACAGTGAAATCAAAAACCGTAGCACTTTAAAGTGCTATTAAATAGTTTAATATAATTTCAGCCGTACCTCTCTAAAAAACTTCAAAACTAGGTTTTCGATTTGCGACCAAACCGTGCAAAGATTCGTCGATCGGTCACTGCCGAGTGGAAGAGCTTGGAGAGGGCTCTCCGGCGCCGTGCACCACCCTTAGATCGACGGCCTCTGGCACGAGTGGCGGCGGTTGAAAGGCTCTGACTTTGGAGGCTTGTATCTCACGATTTACTCAATGAAAAAATCGAAACCTGGTATGGATTTAAAGCTCGAGCTGAGATCTACAATTTCTTCAACTGGGTCGATGGGTAATGGGGCGTGGATTGATCAGAAAATGGCCGGGAAGTTGGGTTGCTGTTTCCGCCGTGCGCGACTTTGATTACGGGGAGAGGGAGTGAAGTGTGAGCCAATCAGGGATTTTTATTTATTTATATATTTTTAAATTTCGAAAATACCCTCTTTCTCACACAAACCCCAATCCAGACCCAACGACTGTCGTCCCTAGCTAAATACCCCCATTCCGAACACAATGGGATATGTTTTGAAGGCTCATTCGACTGTTTCAGTCAGTTTTCCTTCAAATTAAAATATAAAACATTCAATATTTAATTTGAACGAACATTTCAATTTGCCGGGGCCACATACTGATTCTAAAAATTCCCGAAAAATAAATCTAGCTATGTTTTGACGATACGGTCCCAACAAAACTAGTTTCGTCGAATTCTGAGACCGTTTGAAAAATGGCCCTTTCCTGGTCGATCCAATTTAATAGAAATCGACCAAATACATTTTCCTTTGCCACTCTCACATACTAGCTTCAAAAATTATGAAATTTGAAACCTAGCAATAATTTGACATCCCGGATCAAACAAAAGTTGTTTCGTCGAATTCTGAGGTCGTTTGCAAAATGGCCATTTTCACCGGCTATATAAACTCTATAGCGACCTATGAAAATTCATTTGGCCATAACTTTTGCTTCTCGCTACGAAACTTCAATTTTTCAGATTCTTTAGAAAGATATTCACTAACAGATTTAAATATTTTAGGTTTCACTAAAATCCGTTTTGTTTTGCACCCGGTACAGTCAGTCAAAGTTTGAATTCAAATTTTGAAGCTACCGCGCCATTTCAGGCCTTGTTTATAATTAGAATTAATTATATTTATTTTCAAACATCGATTCAAACTCACTTTTCGTCGTTATTATTTAAAATATTTATTTTAAATATTTAAAATCCACTAAAATAACCAGTTTGAAAATATTAAATTGGTTCAGATTTTACGGGTTGTTACATATATATAAATCGATTATGCCACATGTTATTTGCTTCAGCAAATACCGCATCATCTAAATCTGCATAGAAACCCTCACTATCTACGCATGCCTCAAAAGTTTCCACTCCCCCATCTATGAAGGTATTACCTGCAATCGCTTGAGCACACGTGCGTGATCCAGGTTTAAATTGGTTGAGTGGATTTGTCTTCTTCTGCGCATTGGCTTTGACTGGATTATTTGTAGCAGCTTCTTTATATGTTTGTTTTTTGTTAAATCGGACCTCCTGCCAGGCGAGGTCTGGATTGTTGAGATTAGGGTTTTCTCCCCCTGAAGATGAGGATGCCATTTTTCTAAAGATGTAATTATAATATAAACAAATTATAAAACAACGATTATTAATTTTTTTACTTTTCGTCTTAGGTTTCAAAGTTGGGAAAATGGTCAATTATTTTATTAATCGGAGCTGGATATATCAAGGAAGGGAAACTAATGGTGCAGTAAGTGAACATTTTCTAAACGAGGTACATATGTTCATTTATGCTTTAAGTAGTATTGGAAATGATAAAAAATCCGTTGCCCATGTAGTAGGTGCAAATTGTTGAACTATTTAATATTGAATATGTTAATGTTCATTGGCACCAATACGGTCCATTTATTTATTATGGAATCGTCATGGAGAAATTGTAGCTCCTAATAATCATGAACAGTCAGCGGAGGTCATTAGTGATTAAGTTAATACGAAGAATCTCATGGAACGTATGGTCGAAGATGTAGCATGATCAGTATTCCCCACTGTTGAAATTGATAACGACGATGTTAACGTTGAAGAGGAGCCAAACGTTGGAGCTAAAAATATATATGATTTATTGGATCATGCTAAAAAACCATTTGGAATGGATGTACAACCGACACTCAATTATCGGTAACTGTATAATACGTTGCAATAAAATCAAAATACAACCTTATGGAAGTTGTATTTAAGGCTGTCGTTCAAGCTCCTAAACGTTATATGTCATCCGATAATTTTATGTGCGAAAATTATTATGAAGTCAAAAAACTTATGTCATCTTTCGGTTTGCCATATCAAAAAATAGATACATGTTTAAATGGTTGCATGTTGCATTAGAAAGAAGACATAAATCTTAGAAACTGTAAAATATGTAATCAAGAAAGATAAAAACCAAGGAAAAAGAAGGGAAAAGAAGTTCTGTACAAGCGTATGCATTATTCAGCCATCATTCTTAGACTTCAAAGGTTGTATGCATTATCTGTAACAGCGCATCATATGAGATGACACAGTGTGCGAACACCTCAAGAAGGTATGTTGACATACCCATCCGATGGAGAAGGATGAAAATATTTTGATAAGAAATATCACGATTTCACAGTGAAGAGCCGCAACATTGGACTAGGTTTATATATAGATGACTTCTCACTGTTTTCTCAGTTTGGTTCTAAATATTCATCTTGGACTATAATAATCATACCTTACAATCTACCCCGTGAATGTGTATGAAAACTTCATATATGTTTCTCACAATTGTCGTCTCTGGCCCTAATGATCTGACACAGAACATGATGCTTACTTACAACCGTTAATTGAAGAGTTGAAAAAATTATAATATGAAGGAGTTGAAACATAGGACGTGTCAAAAAAGATTTTTTTTTGTATGTTTGCTTCTTTGTTATTGACTATTAACGATTTTCCTACATATGCAATGCTTTCGGTTTGGAGTATGGCCGGTCGTTTTGCTTGTCCTTATTGCTTAGAAGAAACACGAGCATTTTTATTACTACATGAGAAGAAAATTTCATGGTTTGATTGTCATCGATGTTTTCTTTGTATTAATCATCCTTTAGAAGAGACAAAAGCTTGTAGGAGCAGGATTGACTTCAAGCTATACAGATGGAGCAGCTGAATCAAAAGCTTGCGGAGTATGTGTAGAATCATGGTTCTTTTTCTTAGCAGTCTGGTGCCTCCGGAAACGGCAAAGATGCTTAACATATGTTTTTCTGTGTTTGTGATTGCACGATGTATATATTGACATGGAGCTAGTGAAGATTGTGTTTTGATGTTGTATATGTTGGTACAGAGTGGGTGAGATGATATTATGGATATATTTTGATGGTATGTACTCGGTTTGTTGACATGTGACATTGATGAGTTGATTTTTGATTTTTGGATGGTTTATTTTATAAATATTGATGTTTATTTGATTTATGTTTGTTGTTTATATTGTTATTGATATACACGTGTTATATATATGTGGAATGGATTGGAAATGGAATGGATTGGAAATGGAATGGATTGAAAATGAGGTGGCTAGAAGGTAATAGACTTGCTGTTACAAAAAAAATCACCCAAATTTCCAACGGCTTGAAACGGTTCCCAACGGCTTATCGGTCATACGTTTCAAATAGTTTCCAACGACATTAAACCGTTAAAGGCCGTAGGAACAGCCATTGGAAATGCCCCCATTGGATCCGTTGGAAATCGTTATAATTCGTTGATTATATTCCAATGGCTTCAAATGGCCACCAACGGCTCCCAGCCCTGGGAATAGCCGTATTCTCTTATAGTATATCAAAAATATATAGAGATTTATTGATTTGTCCAGAAAGATTGGCATTATCTATTGTAATGCAACTATATATTTGGTTTGCTTTATGATGTTTAAGCACAATCATAGTTGAACAATTCCATTTTATAAATAACCAAAATCAACTTCTAGCTTTGAATATGTCTAAATTAATTATACAAAAAAATTTCTTCTAGTTTATTAGAGAGTTAATATGAAATAACAACTTAATATTTTAAATGTTATGTATAAGGGTATTTTGAGAAGCTCATGATCATACATAAATATTGCGCTTATAAGAGAACTCTTAATAAAACAAGTGTTACAACACACAGTTCGCTCGTGATGTTAGCACACTCTTCGCATACAGAATAATTTATTATGTAAATTATATACATTGCACATATGCAAGAGAAAACAATTCCAACAAAAGGCTAAGCATAGTATTTGTGTTGAAATCCATGTAAATAGTTTGATTTTTTATTTTTTAAATAACAATGCCTAATTTTTTCTACTCAATTGTTAGATCCTATTTTTAAGTTAGTAGTATCAAAAAGCGTTTTGAATTTTTTATTTATATTGTTATAGATCATTTTGAGTAACATTAAGATTTAATAGTTTTATAGTATTTGTTGATGAATGTTCTAAATTTGTAAAAGAAAATTGTTTGATAGAACATATTTTCAAATGATATTAAAATTTGAAAATATTTAAAGATGGATATAGATGTATGTTTTAGACATTAATTGTTTTATTATGAAATATTTATTTGTTAGATTTTATTTTTAAGCATTATTAGATTTGGTAATATTTGTAGAAGAAAGTTTTGAATTTTGCTTTCAAGATTCTATATTTAAGCAACTATATAGAGATTTCTTTGTTAAATTCTACGTTCAAAGAATATTAAAATTTGGTCATATTTGGGGAAAACAATTTTGAATTTTAAATAAAAGTAAGATTCAATTTTTAAGTGATATTAAGATAAGGGGACAATTTCGGTTGTTACATTGATATCGAAAATGTGTGACGTCAAATGTATTACAACTTTCAATGAAGATATATGTATATGTGTGTTTATGTATAAAGGGAATACATGACTATTTGTATTCTTATTCCTCATTCCATCTGGGACTATAGACTCATTCCTATTTGATTTAAGCAAACTATTTGCTGTAATCCCTCAAATTATTCTATGCTCACTTTCAGTTAAACCATTTTATTTAAGGGTAATTTTATTTACATCCACCTTATTTGTTAGTTAGTCTACCCTGATTATTAGGAGTTCTACCTATTTTTATGGTTATCTTTAAAATTTAAAAAATTGATTAGTTAATCCACTTAAACGTATACTTTTTTCTTCACGGTTCTCTTTTCTTTCTTTACTTTCCTCATTTCTCAAATTATCGAAAATTTCATACCACACTATTTGAAATGAAAATTTCATACCTCTAGTGATTTTAGCAGCATTTCTTCTTTCCTTATGTTGCCTTCACAATCGGTTTTCACCTTAACCTCAACTGTCTGGCATTTACATTAAGCAGAGCTCAACTGTTTGGCATGCATATCAGGGTTGATAGTGCTATCATATTATCATTCTTAGTGTCAGTAAGTCCCATAATCATAATGTTTGAATTCTTCTTGTTTATGGTGAGACCAGTCGACCATTCAAGGGTGTCAAGTGTATAAAGGATAGTGGTTAGTGATTGGACATTGGGTTTAATTAATGAATATGACCACATCGTCAGCAAATAGAAAGAAAGCGAGTAACGGTGAATTGCACATTGAATGCACATCTCTGTTTTTAAGAAACACTTGTTGTTTGAGTTAAGAGTTAAAGAATTTCATCGCACTAATGAACATATAAGATGAAACTGGGTCACCCTGGCGTAATCCATGTATGAAGGCGAAGTAGCCCTTAATGTGGCCATTAAGCATGATAGCGTATCTTGTAGTGGAGACACATATGTATGTCTATGTAATGAAAGTCATAGGAAAATGTTTCGTGCACATTAATGCAATAATGTCATGCAGAAAATTTTACTTCAAAACAGCATCACACCTACATACAATTGTTTGTAGTTCATATTATATAGGGCTCAGTAATCAAATGAAGCTAACAGAAGAATATGGCTCAAAATGCAGACAAATGCATAAAATATATCGCTTACAATGTTTTTTTTTTATTTTTCTTCTTAATAGTACTTCTTTATTTCTCATACTCAAATGCGTCTACATTCTATACACATAACAGTTTATAAGGCCATCAAGTACTGATATATTCAAAGGACTCACGTAGTTGCAATTCTAATAGATAGAAATGATAAATTAGACAGATATGTTGAAGAATAACCCAAAAAAATTCAAATCAAATTTACATCTATTGGTAATAGTAGGTAAGTTAATATAAAAATTGAATCATCAACATCTTAATTTTTATGCAAAGCAAAACTTTGCCTTTGGTATTTCATAGTGTCATAACATGCATCATATTCCCCCAATCGCCAAAAATATAATGCTATTAAAATACAAATACTCACACTCGCGTTTGTAGTAAATTAAGGGAAACTACAATATTCTAAGGGAGTAAGAAATACATGGTTTCAAAGTGGTTGAACAATGAAAATCAAATGAGTGAAATTATGCAAAAAAAAAAAACAATTTGAGAGAGGCACTAATGCTCTAAGGTAATGCTAGATACATGGTTTTTAAAGTGGTGGAACAATGAAAATCAGACCAATGTATGCGAAAAGCACCCTGTTATTAGTATGTTTTTAAACTGATCTGCTATTAATTTTGGTCAAGCATTGAAGATGAATGTCATCGAACCCAAACTATTTATTTAACCATTGCAATAAATAACCAAAACATAATATGAGGAGTACTCACCATTTCAAATACTTTGAGTTGGAATTCTGAAAATCTTGAAGAATTATTTTATTGAATTTGTAGAAAATGATACAAATAAATAATGTAACGTTATGTGTACATGGACTGTTATATATAGTAGTTAGCGGAAGACTAAATAGGCTTTGAGCCTAGCCATATACACAGCCCAAAATAATAAAAAGAAAAATATAAAGTCTCTGTTGTAAAGCGGAGCCAACACATAATCTAATTCCCCCCTTCAAACCCTACTTAGGGTTAGGGTTTGCTCTCGTGAAATCAGAAAAATGGCGACTCCTTTGGCACGAACGCCTCTGATTGATGGAAGATCTTCCTCCGCAGGCCTCTACAACAGATAAATCCAGCTAAGCTTGAGTCCAAAACACTCGAGACCTCTATATTTGTTGAGAGAGGTCAAATTGATGAATCAGTACTGATCTAGGTTGGTCTGATGAAAACCTGGCAGGTGGAGATGATCTAAACAACAATCAAAGGCACCACCAACAAGAAACTTGAGCTATGTCAAAAGTCTGGGACGTAAATCATTCTATCAGATCTTTGATCTTTACCTGCTACATCTACGTTCAATTCTTCTTTGAGCTAAATAAAGCTAAGTTTTGATAAAGGCTTCTTAAGTATGTCTGCTTTTTGATCTGCTGAGACGACCCGAACTTCCCCAGTAAGGAAAGCCCGGATAGAATTGAGAACAAGCCACAAAAGAACGCAGACAGAAGAACATTTCATTGTATATTACAACAATTCCATCAGAATACAAGAATATACAGAGTATCAATGAATAAAATACATTCTATGAATATCAGAGATTTCAATAAATTACATAGCAGCGGAAAAATAATACAATACACAACTAGAAGTAATACACGGACACAGAGCTTTCCGAGTATCGTTTCAGCTGTAAATCAGGATCCTGTGAATATAAATATACAAAACCAAAACTACTAGCTGCCCGTGTCAAAATAAGGGCACCCAGAGTTTAGGTTAAAACAATAAACTCTAGGTCAGTCATGTGACTGGTGTGAGAACAAAAACAGTTATTAATCTTTATTTTTAAAGTTAGGTAAATCAAGGGACCACGCCGTATAACCCGGAATGGGTTTCCTCCCAAGAATACCAGTGCATAAACCAACAACGCAATGCTAAATAAAGAAAAATGAAGTTATTATAAGACCCAGGTCCCATCACACAATGCAACGCAAGCCGAAGGATAGGGTTTTTACCTTATAATAGCCAAAGAATGCTTGATACGCTAAATTTCATCTTTTGATTCTTAATCAGACTCCAACCGTAAATTAGTAAGAGAACGATTCCCTAAGTACTAACCCCGAAGGCCGAAACCAACATCAGATCAATACCCAAGAAATCATTCAACTTAACTAATCTCCAGTTAGTTTCTGATTTTATATACAATCATAAATATCAATCATAGACGGCATGAGCGCCCCATCCCACTATGTCGCCATGTATAGGATTACAACTAAAACCGAAACGTCACGTATTGGGAGTTGGATTTCCATCTGTGAACCGAGGCAAAAGATAGTCCTCAACCGATTCGAGACGCTCTAGCCCGTGTCTCAGGAACAGAATGCATCGTCCCTTGGATCGTCAGGGCCGGTCCACTGATGTGGATTAAAATGCCTGAACACTGCGTTTCCCCGCCCTTTGGGGCGTAAATGAGCCAACGAATGACTCCATCGGCTTCACATAGTCACCGATATATCCGAGGCGCCTCGCAACAGCAACAACCACATAAGTCAAACTCGTCAGGGCGTGTAAAACCACTGACGCCACTTTTAGCTAGAAGGAAACGCATGCCCTCCCTGATGTCCTCTCCCGTTTCTGGTTCACAACCGGGGTGTGAGGCTCACGAATCAACGTTACACAAAGCTATGCCACACAGGCCGTGCTTTGATCATCAACCACAAGACTTTGCTTTTCAGCAGAAGTCCTGATCAATTGCCACTTAGGCATGCCACACAGGCAATTCACTCCATGCGTTTGATATCCAATAATACATAACCCCTGAGCTCGTACGTCTCAGAGAAGGGCGTTAAGCAAGAGAATAAATTCTCCGCCGCCAAACAGATATATATTTACTAGAAATCAATCACATAGACTAAAATCCAATGTCAGACACATAATCCATTTACACGTTCGTTCTGGGTCTGAACGAAACCGGAGGCACCTAGTACCTCGCATATCCATCGATCTCCAAGTACATCTGAATGATCACCAACTGATTCCCTCCTCTTGGGTGTACGACCCAATCAAGATCATCAGTAATCACCCAAACGACGTAAAGACCTCCGGTCTTCGACCACCGTCTTCATCTTCGAACTATCGTCGTATCATTTATTCAGAATGGGATAAACCCGGTCTTACCGAATAACTCGCATATATAATAAACAAGTATTACACAAACACAACATACGCCTCATTCCAATTCATCAGTCACTAACCGTAAATTAACAAGAGAATAATTCCCCAAATATTAACCCCGAAGGCCGAAACCAACATTAGATCAATACTCAGGAAACCATTCTTCTTGGCTAATCTACAATCAGTTTCTAAATTTCACATTCTTAGGGAAAGGTTCCCATTAATTTTATCAAAGATAAATTCTTTTAAATCTATTCTTTAATCTTCTTTTGAATATCGATTCAACTAGTTGGGACTAACGAACCTTACCGAAGTAATCATTTGTTTTAATTTCCCAATCCCAACCTATTCATCCCATGAAGTAAAACTGGTCATACTTCATATCTAACACCACGGTGTTATCGGTAAATTCAATTACCATTTCACGTTTAAATCTAATTAAAGATTTAACTATCGCCTGGAGCAAAACCGGTGATACTCCATTCTCGATCTTTTCAATCTAATTAAAGATTCATTAAAACTCCACTTAGTTTTAATCTATGACTGGGTTAAAGAATCAGTGTCATTTAAAACACGGTTCATGATAAACCCCAAAATCACATCACATTTCAATCATTCCTTAACGGTAATTTAGCGAGTGAGCAACTCCCTAAGTATTAACCTCGAAGGCCGAAACCAACATCAGATCAATACCCCAGAAACCATTCAACTTAACTAATCTCCAGTTAGTTTCTGATTTTCTTAACTTCTTTGGATCTAAGAACAGTATTATTGAAGATACCGTTCACGACAACCCAAAATCACATTCCATTAATTATCGGGTTAAAGAACAAGTGTTATTTAAAACACTGTTCACGAAAAACCCAAAAATCAATACCAAATCTATTCCAATTAACTATTATTTAATTGGTACACTTCATTAAATCTAAATAAAAAGATTTAATCTTTTTCTCAGCTTGGCTTAAAACAGTGTTAATGAAGACACCATTCACGACAAACCCAAATCACATTTGATATTCAATACAAGGCTCTGAGTAGAAAATAAATCGGCTTATATTCAATATCAAATTCTACGACCAACAAATATCGTATTGGAAATAACGATATATATATATATATATTTCAAATTTCCATAACAACATCTGTATAATCACGAAATCCAACATCGAACTATTCCGAAGATGATTTCGATTCAAATACATTCCAATTCAATTATTGGAAATCCTGATTATTTTCAAAACCATTTCAAATCTATTTTATTTATTTTAAAAATAAATAGAATTATAATTCTAGTTCAAAACTAGTTCATTTCGATAAAAAAAACTTTTTTATCTTTTCAAATATGGAGTTTTTTCATCCCAATTCTTCACAAATTATTTCTTATGATTTTACACAAATTATTACTATTTTTAATAATTTTATCAAGGCCCGTACAGTCGATTTCCATCAACGGCCATCGAACTGCACTTACAACGACCTTTTCCAAATTTGATTTGGACATAATTCCAAATCCAACCGTTAGATTTCCAATATTCGTTAGAAAGCTCATTTCGATACGAACCCAACGGTTCCGGTTTTAGGAGAATCCGACGGTCGGATCTCCCGTAATATCCATTCGAAGTCAATGGTCGAAATTCGCGAACTACCGCGGCGCGGCGCGTTCTATTCAGGCCATTATATTATATATATAATATATACTTCGTCGATTTCCTTTCGAAACGAATTTTATAAATCGTTTAAAATTCGTTTTCAAAACGATTTTAACTCCCATCTCAAATTCAAATCAAAATTGAATCTTTCCAATATAAATTCGTTTTAAATTCATTTCAACTCGATTTCAACTCGATTTCAATTCAAATCCATTTCCATTCAAATCGGTTTTAATTTAAATCGATTTCAATTCAATTTCAATACGTTTTAAATTCAATTCAAAACGATTTCAATTCTATTTCAATCTAATTCGAATTTCAATTCCTTTCAATTTAATTCGAATTTAAATTCATTTCAATTTAATTCGAATTTCAATTTATTTCAATTTAATTCGAATTTTAATTCATTTCAATTTATTTCGAATTTCAAATCTATTCAATTTAATTCGAATTTCAAATCTATTCAATTTAATTCGAATTTCAAATCTATTCAATTTAATTCAAATTTCAAATCTATTCAATTTAATTCGAATTTCAAATCTATTCAATTTAATTCGAATTTCAAATCTATTCAATTTAATTCGAATTTCATTTCAAAATATTCGATTTTGAAATCACTTTTCAATATTTATTGAAAGATGAATAAAATTGATATAATTATCGTTCACGTCAAAATGGCGCAAATCTAATCAACACGGCTTCATATATTTCTATTTTCCAATATTCTATTTCAAATATTTCTTTTTCAAATATTCTATTTCAAATATTTCTATACAAATATTCTATTTCAAATATTCTATTTCAAATATTTCTATTTCAAATATTTCTATTTCAAATATTCCTATTCAAATATTCAATTCCAAAACTGGAATGAGGCCCAATCAATTACCATAGATTTTATTTCTATGGATTTCCATACAACAAATGTATATATCAACAATGACAAATAATCAACCATCATCCAAAGTGCATTCTACATTGTATAAGCATCAAATATAAATATTCAACGCTTATAACAGTCTGTCAATCAATCGATCGACATACAACTAATTATTGGGATAAGTGTATGTCATTTATCATCCCAATACCCGTGTGGGGTTTCAAACAATCAAACATAGATTTTATTTGTGCAGTTGGGCGATGTGTAAAATTTATCGTCCCAATCAATATCAGTCAAATGTGTGTATATAAACAAATCGTTCGATTTGTTTATATTAATCTATTTCATTTCTTATACACGTTAAAAATTCTATTTTTAACTATAAAAATATTTTTAACTATATAAATATTTTATTTCATTTCATATACACGTTAAAAATTCTATTTTTAACTATAAAAATATTTTTAACTATATAAATATTTTATTTCATTTCACATCACATCACACAATCAACTACACATCAAAATCAAACAAACAAGCATACAAGCCGTTCATGGTCAGTGGACGACGGGTGTCGGGTGCTACTAAACACCGTATGCATCCTAGTATATATTTCAACTAGAAAATAAATTAAAAGTGAGGAGTTCTCACAGATTAGCTAAACCAGCGCCACGGCTCTTCATGTGTAGAAAATCTTCGGCGTTCTCGGCTTTTGTCACTTTCGTTGCCCGTATTCACTACATATATAAAAATCACATTTTTATTTTGTTGCTATGTATATAAAAATCACATTTTTACAACTAAACTACATTTATAAAAATTCTATTTTTATACCGCTACTATACAGATAAAAATTCTATTTTTACATTACTACTATATAGATAAAAATTCTATTTTTAATTTACTACTTATATAAAAATCATATTTCTATAAATTCTAATCATATGATAAAATTATATTTCTACTTTATATAATTTTACAACGCTTCCTTCTATATAAAAATTATATTTTTATATATCTACTTACAAAGATCGAATTTTTATTAACATACCTATATAAAAATTATATTTTGATTACTCTACTTTAACAAAAACCATATTTTTAATACTCTACCTAAGTAAAAATTATATTTTTATTATCTACATTATATAAAAATCACATCTTTATTATTTCTACTATATAAAAATTATATTTTTAACCTTCTACATATACAAAAATCATATTTTCAATTCGCTATTCAAATAAAAATAATATTTTTACACTGCCACTTCGTATATAAAATCACGTTTTTAAATAAACAAAAATCATAATTTTATATTTTCAACGATCCTAACTTTATATTTCAAAGATCATATTTTTACATTCGCTACATGTACATAAAAATTTAAACTTTTCTTATATAAAAATCTCAACTTTTCTTTGTATAAAAATCACGTCGTTTTATTTTCAAAAATCAAAGTTTTTCACTATCAAAAATCTCGTATTTACTTGTTTAAAAAAATCACATATTTATCTTTGAAAACAAGGTTTAATCAAAAAATTAACTAGATTAATTACATAGAAGAAAATAAAATAAATAAAATAAAAATTAAAAAGGAAAAGCTCACAATTTTAGAGGGGACGGAGGCTGTTTCCGGTGGTGGAGCGGAGGGGTGACTCGCTGCACAGTCAGAGGCGGTGGCGGTGCGATTTGGTGGAGCTAGGGTTTGTGGGAGCTGCGGGGTTCGTGGGAAATAAGGGGGGGCCGCGGTCAGAGAAGAAGAAGGGGAGGAAGAAGCGGAGGAGGAAGAGAGGAGGGGGTGCCTTGCCACTGGCGGCGGCGCGCTGCTTGGGGGGGGGGGGGGGCGCGGCTCCTCCCCGTTCGATTCCTTTTTTTTCTCTTATGAATCGGGTTTGGGAAATTAGGGGGAAGCCTGAAGGTTATAGGAGAAAGAGGGTTTTTAATTTTTTTTATTTATTTAATTATTTACTTTCAAAAAGGTACTTTTTATTTCGACCTCGAAACAAGACCCACCGCCTGTCGTCCATAGCTAATTACCCCCATTCCAAACACAATGGGATATATATCGCAGGCTGATTCGACTGTTTCGATCAGTTTTCGTCAAAATCAAAATATAACTCAATGTATTGAATTTGAACGCACATTTCAATTTACCGGGCCCACATACAGCCTCTAAAAATTCCCAAAAAATATTTTCTAACTTCGTTTTGATGATACGGTCCTAACAAAACTAATTTCATCGCATTCTGAGACCGTTGGAAAATGGCCATTTTCCAGTCGATTAAAATCAACTAAAACTGGTCAAATGCGTTTTCCTTTGCCACGATCACATATTGATTCGAAAAATTATGAAATTTGAAACCTAGCAATAATTTGACATCGCGGATCCAACAAAAGTGGTTTTGTCGAAAACCGAGGTCGTTTGCAAAATGGCCATTTTTAAGGGCCAGAATTCCATAGCGACTATTCTGAATTTTCAACTGGGCATAACCTTTTATCCCCGCTATGAAATTTCAATTTTTCGGATTCGTTGGAAAGATATTCTCAATTAAATTCAAATATTTTTGGTTTCACTAAAATCCGGTTTATTTTGAATCCTGTACATTCATTTGAAATTTGAAATCGAATTATCGAACTACCGCGCCATTTTCAATTCCTTTTATAATTATAAATAAATATTTATATTCTAACGACGACGTATATGAATATATACGTTCTAATTCTATTCAAATTAAATTTCTCGTTGATATTATTTAAAATAATTCATTTTAAATATTCAAAATTCACTAAAATTGCCAAAATAAAAAAAATTTAATTGGCTCGGATTTTCGGGTTGTTACAATCTCCCCCGCTTAAAACTTTTCGTCCCCGAAAAGGAACGAAGCTAAAAGTTGTTTAACTAATCAACTCAACTTCCATTGTTTTCTTTACGGCTTAAGTTCTTCAACTTTTCAGTTTCTAAGAACTTTTCAAATTCTTTAAAAATTTGGCTAACACCCTAAATTTTTGAAAAATTTCGCCATAACCTCCCCTGCACCGGGGACTTTGGGATATTTCATATAGCTTCCCATGGCCTTCTTCAATCCAAAAGAAAAAGAAAAAGCCAAGCGGCTAGCCAATCGGCTCATAAAATCATCATCACCCAAACAAAACAGTAAATTATGGTAAACATGTACCTATTTGTCGGGCAAACAATTTTATTCTGCTGCTCTAGCCTCCTTGCTATGACCTGTTCAATGTAAGTACATGTACATGCATGCAAATGCGACAAATTTTCAATACAGTTCACTTTTTGATACAATTTGGCTAAAGGTTCAACATTTAATTAATCAAACAATAATCTAACAACACAATCAGCAATCAATTAGTTGATTATCTTTTCAATCACATAACTTTGATATATAGTCAAAAATCACGTTTTTGGTGCCAAATCACAACAATAGGCCCTATCTAATTTTGGTTCTCACACCAGTCAATAGGAAATATATAGAAATCTCACTTTCGTCACTCGAACATAAATTCTGATGATGTTTCGAACCACCATCAGAATATCCACGGGCGACTAGAGTGTGACTCTATATCTATCCAGTATATTAAAACTTCAAATACATGCGGATCGGACGTATACGCAAAATCTATATACTGGATTGTCCAAATTCAATATAAATAAATAATCAAATACGAATAATTGATTTAAATTTTCAAAACAAAAATTGTTTTCATTTTTAAAAATATACTCTTCACACTCGTTCTAGGATACTACCGATCCCATCTCTAATGAGTCATTCCCATTGGATGTTACTAATCCAATCTCTGATGAATTCTTTCGTTTGGTTCTAACGTGTCTTGTTCTCTGAGCTTTGTAAACCAAAGCTCTGATACCAAACTGAGACGACCCGAACTTCCTCGGTAAGGAAAGCCCGGATAGAATTGAGAACAAGCCATAAAAAAATGCAGACAGAAGAACATTTCATTGTATATTACAACAATTCCACCAGAATACAAGAATAAACAGAGTATCATTGAATAAAATACATTCTATGAATATCAGAGATTTCAATAAATTACATAGCAGCGGAAAAATAATACAATACACAACTAGAAGTAATACACGGATACAGAGCTTTCCGAGTATCGTTCCAGCTGTAAATCAGGATCCTATGAATATAAATCTGCAAAACCAAAACTACTAGCTGCCCGTGTCAAAATAAGGGCACCCAGAGTTTAGGTTAAAACAATAAACTTCAGGTCAGTCATGTGACTGGTGTGAGAACTAAAACAATTATTAATCTTTATTTTTAAAGTTAGGTAAATCAAGGGACCACGCCGTATAACATGGAACAGGTTTCCTCCCAAGAATACCAGTGCATAAACCAACAGCGCAATGCTAAATAAAGAAAAATGAAGCTATTATAAGACCTAGGTCCCATCACACAATGCAACGCAAGCCGGAGGATAGGGTTTTTACCTTATAATAGCCAAAGAATGCTTGATATGCTAAATTTCATCTTTTGATTCTTAATCAGACTCCAACCATAAATTAGTAAGAGAACGATTCCCTAAGTATTAACCCCGAAGGTCGAAACCAACATCAGATCAATACCCGAGAAATCATTCAACTTAACTAATCTCCAGTTAGTTTCTGATTTTATATACAATCATAAATATCAATCATAGACGGCATGAGCGCCCCATCCCACTATGTCGCCATATATAGGATTACAACTAAAACTGAAACGTCACGTATTAGGAGTTGGATTTCCATCTGTGAACCGAGGCAAAAGATAGTCCTCAACCGATTCGAGACGCTCTGTCCCGTGTCTCAGGAACAGAACACATCGTCCCTTGGATCGTCAGGGCCGGTCCACCGATGTGGATTAAAATGCCTGAACACTGCGTTTCCCCGCACTTTGGGGTGTAAATTTGCCAACGAATGACTCCATCGGCTTCACATAGTCACCGATATATCCGAGGCGCCTCGCAACAGCAACAACCACATAAGTCAAACTCGTCAGGGCGTGTAAAACCACTGACGCCACTTTTAGCTAGAAGGAAACGCATGCCCTCCCTGATGTCCTCTCTCGTTTCTGGTTCACAACCGGGGTGTGAGGCTCACGAATCAACGTTACACAAAGCTATGCCACACAGGTTGTGCTTTGATCATCAACCACAAGACTTTGCTTTTCAACAGAAGTCCAGATCAATTGCCACTTAGGCATGCCACACAGGCAATTCAGTCCATGCGTTTGATATCCATCAATATATAACCCCTGAGCTCGTACGTCTCAGAGAAGGGCGTTAAGCAAGAGAATAAATTCTCCGCCGCCAAACAGATATATATTTACTAGAAATCAATCACACAGACTAAAATCCAATGTCAGACACACAGTCAATTTACACGTACGTTCTGGGTCTGAATGAAACCAGAGGCACCTAGTACCCCGCATATCCATCGATCTCCTAGTACGTCTGAACGATCACCAACTGATTCCCTCCTCTTGGGTGTACGACCCAATCAAGATCATCAGTAATCACCCAAATGACGTGAAGTCCTCCGGTCTTCGACCACCGTATTCATCTTCGACCTATCGTCGTATCAGTTATTCAGAATGGGATAAACCAGGTCTTTCCGAATAACTCGCGTATATAATAAAAAAGTATTACACAAACACAATATACGCCTCATTCCAATTCATCAGTCACTAACCGTAAATTAACATGAGAATAATTCCCCAAATATTAACCCCGAAGGCTGAAACCAACATCAGATCAATACTCAGGAAACTATTCTGCTTAGCTAACCTACAGTCAATTTCTAAATTTCATATTCTTAGGGAAAGGTTCCCATTAATTTTATCAAAGATAAATTCTTTTAAATCTATTCTTTAATCTTCTTTTGAATATCGATTCAACTAGTCGGGACTAACGAACCTTACCGAAGTAATCATTTGTTTTAATTTCCCAATCCCAACCTATTCATCCCATGAAGTAAAACTGGTCATATTTCATATCTAACACCACAGTGTTATCGGTAAATTCAATTACCATTTCACGTTTAAATCTAATTAAATATTTAACTATCGCCTGGAGCAAAACTGGTGATACTCCATTCTCGATCTTTTCAATCTAATTAAAGATTCATTAAAACTCCACATAGTTTTAATCTATGACTGGGTTAAAGAATCAGTGTCATTTAAAACACGGTTCACGATAAACCCCAAAATCACATTTCAATCAGTCCTTAACGGTAATTTAGCGAGTGAGCAATTCCCTAAGTATTAACCTCGAAGGCCGAAACCAACATCAGATCAATACCCCAGAAACCATTCAACTTAACTAATCTCCAATTAGTTTCTGATTTTCTTAATTCCTTTGGATCTAAGAACATTATTATTGATGATACCGTTCACGACAACCCAAAATCACATTCCATTAATTATCGGGTTAAAGAACAAGTGTTATTTAAAACATTGTTCACGATAAACCCAAAAATCAATACAAATTCAATTCCAATTAACTATTATTTAATTGGTACACTTCATTAAATCTAAATAAAAAGATTTAATCTTTTTCTCAACTGGGCTTAAGAACAGTGTTAATGAAGACACCATTCACGACAAACCCAAATCACACTTGATATTCAATACAAGGCTCTGAGTAGAAAATATATCGGCTTATATTCAATATCAAATTCTACGACCAACAAATATCGTATTGGAAATAACGATATGTATATATATCTTTCTAATTTCCATAACAACATCTGTATAATCACGAAATCCAACATCGAACTATTCCGAAGATGATTTCGATTCAAATCCATTCCAATTCAATTATTGGAAATCCTGATTATTTTCAAAGCCATATCAAACCTACTTTATTTATTTTAAAAATAAATAGAATTATAATTCTAGTTCAAAACTAGTTTAAAACTAGTTCATTTCGATAAAAAAAACTATTTTTATCTTTTCAAATATGGGGTTTTTCATCCCAATTCTTCACAAATCATTTCTTATGATTTCACACAAATTATTACTGTTTTTAATATTTTTATCAAGGCCTGTACAGTCGATTTCCATCAACGGCCATCGAACTGCACTTACAGCGACCTTTTCCAAATTTGATTTAGACATAATTCCAAATACAACCGTTAGATTTCCATTTTTAATATTCGTTAGAAAGCTCTTTTCGATACGAACCAAACAGTTCTGGTTTTAGAAGAATACGACGGTCCGATCTCCCTTAATATCCAATCGAAGTCAATGGTCGAAATTCGCGAACTGCCGCGGCGCGGCGCATTCTATTCAAGACATTATATTATATATATATATATAATATATAATATATAATTCGTCGATTTCCTTTCGAAACGAATTTTGTAAATCGTTTAAAATTCGTTTTCAAAACAATTTCAACTCCCATCTCAAATTCAAATCAAAATAGAATCTTTCCAATATAAATTCGTTTTAAATTCATTTCAACTCGATTTCAATTCAAATCCATTTAAATTCAAATCGGTTTTAATTTAAATCGATTTCAGTTCAATTTCAATATGTTTTAAATTCAATTCAAAACGATTTCAATTCTATTTCAATCTAATTCGAATTTCAATTCCTTTCAATTTAATTCGAATTTAAATTCATTTCAATTTAATTTGAATTTCAATTTATTTCAATTTAATTCGAATTTCAATTCATTTCAATTTATTTCGAATTTCAAATCTATTCAATTTAATTCGAATTTCAAATCTATTCAATTTAATTCGAATTTCAAATCTATTCAATTTAATTCGAATTTCATTTCAAAATATTCGATTTTGAAATCACTTTTCAATATTCATTGAAAAATGAATAAAATTGACATAATTATCGTTCACGTCAAAATGGCGCAAATCTAATCAACACGGCTTCATATATTTCTATTTTCAAATATTATATTTCAAATATTTCTTTTTCAAATATTCTATTTCAAATATTTCTATTCAAATATTCTATTTCAATATTATATTTCAAATATTTCTATTTCAAATATTTCTATTTCAAATATTCCTATTCAAATATTCTATTCCAAAACTGGAATGAGGCCCAATCAATTACCATAGATTTTATTTCTATGGATTTCCATACAACGCATGTATATATCAACAATGACAAATAATCAACCATCATCCAAAGTGCATTCTACACTGTATAAGCATCAAATATAAATATTCAACGCTTATAACAGTCTGTCAATCAATCGATCGACATACAACTAATTATTGGGATTAATGTATGTCATTTATCATCCCAATACCCGTGTGGGGTTTCAAACAATCAAACACAGATTTTATTTGTGCAGTTGGGCGATGTGTAAAATTTATCGTCCCAATCAATATCAGTCAAATGTGTGTATATAAACAAATCGTTCTATTTGTTTATATTAATCTATTTCATTTCATATACACGTTAAAAATTCTATTTTTAACTATAAAAATATTTTTAACTATATAAATATTTTATTTCATTTCATATACACGTTAAAAATTCTATTTTTAACTATAAAAATATTTTTAACTATATAAATATTTTATTTCATTTCATATCACATCACACAATCAACTACACATCAAAATCAAACAAACAAGCATAGAAGCCGTCCATGGTCTGTGGACGACGGGTGTCGGGTGCTACTAAACACCGTCTGCATCCTAGTATATATTTCAACTAGAAAATAAATTAAAAGTGAGGAGTTCTCACAGATTAGCTAAACCACCGCCATGGCTCTTCAGTAGAAAATCTTCGCCGTTCTCGCCTTCGTTGCCCGTATTCACTACATATATAAAAATCACATTTTTATATTGTTGCTATGTATATAAAAATCACATTTTTATAACTATGCTACATGGATAAAAATTCTATTTTTATACCGCTACTATACAGTTAAAAATTCAATTTTTACACCACTACTATATAGATAAAAATTCTATTTTTAATTTACTACTTATATAAAAATCATATTTCTATAAATTCTAATCATATGATAAAATTATATTTCTACTTCATATAATTTTACAACGCTGCCTTCTATATAAAAATTATATTTTTATATATCTACTTCTAATACAAAGATCGAATTTTTATTAACATACCTATATAAAAATTATATTTTTATTACTCTACTTTAACAAAAACCATATTTTTAATACTTTATCTAAGTAAAAATTATATTTTTATTATCTACATTATATAAAAATCACAACTTTATTATTTCTACTATATAAAAATTATATTTTTAACCTTCTACATATACAAAAATCATATTTTCAATTGGCTCGGATTTTCGGGTTATTACAAGATGTGTTGAGATCAGTTGGCTTTGTGATTTGATAATAGTCTTCATCAAATCTTGGATTGGATCAATCTGAGTTTGGTGAGCTCTATTGCCGAAAACTTGTGCACTGGAAATTTGTGGGCTGGAATTGGAATTATCACCAATCTCAACCATGTTGAATGATGATAAAACTGATGTAGAAGTGAACAAGTAAGATTTGTTTTCAGAAACTTTGAATTGTAAAGAATTTTCAGGAGATCTCTTTGTTGTGCAACACAGATTGCTTAAATGATGAATAGTTCAGATTAATTATGCTAACAACAGATAACAATAATCTGATAAGCAATATGTGATGGCACTGATTCAAAAGAGATGATTTCTTGATGCTTTCAATCTGAGTTTGGTGAGCTCTATTGCCGAAAACTTGTGCACTAGAAATTTGTAGACTGGAATTGGAATTATCACCAATCTCAACCATGTTCAATGATGATAAATCTGATGTAGAAGTGAACAAGTAAGATTTGTTTTAAGAAACTTTGAATTGTAAAGAATTTTTCAGGAGATCTCTCTGTTGAAGATTGTTGCAACACAGATTGCTTAAATGATGAATAATTCAGATTAATTCTTCTAACAATAGATAACAATAATCTGATAAGTAATCTGTGATGGCACTGATTCAAAAGAGATGATTTTTTGATGCTTTTTGATCGGTTTCTTGATCACAAATCTGATCTGTGACAAACTTTATGCCTGAATCAAGATGCAGCCGCAAGCAATTGTTGGCGAGGCACTTGATTCTCGAATAAAGCCACAACCTTCAAATGATAAGTTGCAACTTTGATGGAGGGAGATCCAAATGATGAAATCTCTCTGATGGATCCCCTGAAAGATCAACATTGCAGATGATCTATTTGCTGAAGACAATCTTGGCTCTGATACCAAGTTGGAATTTTGAAAAACTTGAAGAATTCTTTTATTGAATTTGTAGAAAATGATACAAATGAATAATGTAATGTTATGTGTACATGGATTGTTATATATAGTAGTTAGCGGAAGACTAAACAGGCTTTGGGCCTAGCCATATACACAACCCAGAATAATACAAAGAAAAATATAATGTCTCTTTTGTAAAGCGGAGCCAACTCATAATCTAATTCTTTGCTCCCTTTTACAAATATTGAATGAATTAATTTGATGACAAAATCAGTTGATTAAAATATCATTTTTTCTTATTTTATGTGCATTAACTTATGATGCTTAAAATTTTCAGTTATTTTTTTTTACTGAAACTCAAACGGGATTCATGTCACGTTGTCAAAAAGAAAAACCAAGAGGAGAATCTTAGTAACAGTGAAGGAAGAGAACGAAAGAGGGAAGCCAACTTGATGTACAACTTTGCAGGTAAATGTTGAACAGAATCAACATCATTGTATCTAGGGTAGTAGCAGCTAAATATAATATTTTGCTTTAATATAAATCATGTTGTAATTACTACATAAGTGGGAAACAAGTCAGTCATGAATATAAATCAAGCAACAGTATGCATGTGACATAATATTGAACATAATCCTAAATAAAAGACAATGCTCTCCCTTCATCTGAATTTTAATTTGTTCCTTCTCTCTGTGTCGCTACTTTGAATCTTCAAGAATCAACATCTCATGTCCAATCAGTTCGAGGACTTGCATCAAAGGACTACTGGATCCACAGCAATGATAGAGCCCACCGACAATGGGCAATTGGGCATAACAACCCAACTCCCCTACCCTACGGCCACATCAGTGCCCTCTATCCTCTATCCTACGGTGTTCATGTACTGAATAAATTATGGTATGATGAAAAAAAAATACAATGCATGCATGTAGTTGGCCAAGTTGAGGTTAGACAACAACGGGAAGTTTTTGGGGGCAAAAGTAATGGGAAGTACTCTGCAGCATCACATGTTATCCGAGTTTGTGTTCTACTTGGTTTTCTTAAGGTAAGATTAAGTTTTACAGTAATGTAAACCATAATAAATAAAGATCTGTTCAACTTGTGTATGTATTAACAAACAGGTCCTTCTTTACGACTGAATCTAGCTAGGTACTTGAACTTGATATGATGTTTTTAAATATCTTACAGTAAATCTCATAATTAAAGGAAGAGAGCTCAGAAAAGAAAATGCTACTATACATCATGTGGATCAACTAATAGAAATGATGGATAGAAAATATTGTTTATTTCTAGTTACTCTATTAATTTATTAGTTAATTCACGGTGGATCAACTAACAAATAGATTGGTGGATGGACTTAATAATGTCAACAACGTGGATGAACTAAACAAATTGGTGGATACAAATAAAAACTCCCCTTATTTAATGTCTATTTGTATTCTTGGTTTATATATACATTCTTCTCCATCTATCAAGTAACTAATATTATTCTGCATCTGTTTCCTTTTTTTCCTCTACACTAATTAGTATGTGTCTATATATTTTCTCATGGTTATCAATTTCTCATGTCTATTTGCATTACAGGACGCGTTTTACATTTGATAATGGCATATGTTTCGCATGCAAATTGTTTTTCTATAAAATATATACGATTAACTCATTCAAGAGAAATTTACTTTCATAAATATTTAGCCATCATGTATAATTAATCAAAAAAATTATTTCTATGTTACAACATCTAATCTTTCGTTAGTTAATATTTTATTAATTAATAACAATGAATTTGTAATGTTTATTTGTTTAAACAGTGTTTATTTATTAGATATTAATTTTAAGAATGAGTATTTTGAATTTGTAAAGAATTTTAACTGTTAAATCCTATTTTTAAGCATGAATGAATATTTTAAAATTATATAAAAAAAGTGCAACACCAGAGGGTATCTTGGGAAGTTCACGGTTGGAAAAAAATTATGCTTATAAGTAACAACAAATTTATAAATGATGTTTATTTGTTTAATGGTAAAAAAGCGTGACACCACAGGTATTACAACTTTAAATACATATATTCTGATGTGCCATAGGAGATCACAGTCATTTATCATAGTTAAATAATATATCAATGTTATCCATCACATTATATATAATAGTTGATTATAAAAAGTCAATGATTGAAACGCGTATGACACATGAAGATGGATAAAAGAGGGATTAAAGATTTGAGTAGTTCAAATGACGAAGAACTTGTATTTAGATGTTTTAAAAGTTTCACTTCAATTTTCAGGTGTTGTATTAGAACAAAATATCATGCTAAAACTATTACTTAATTATGAACAAAGATCGGAAAGAGTCACACACACACACACACACACACACACACACACACATATATATATATATATATATATATATATATATATATATATATATAATCCCATGTTATCGCGGTATAACACATTATGGTAGTCATAGTTTAATTAAAATATAATGCGAAAAAGGTTAAAAAGGTTATAAATACAGTACATTAGCTAAAACATATTTAAGTTCTATAGTTGGAACTATAAGTAAAACTCTTTTATCACACATCATTCATTGTTTTGACATCCTCCATTCTATATATAATTATTTCTACTTAGATTTCCATTAAGTGCATGAAAATGGATGAATAAACGAATTTCTCACACAAGGGCCGCTAGTTGTTAGTGTGAGTAGGCAGTAATTTTGAACATGGTTGTAGAAAGAAAAAAATATGCAAATGTTTTGTTGAAAAACCGCGGATATATATTACTTCAAGACAGAGTATTATCTCTTTCAAGAATGTTTACCGATCACACAGGTTTTTCTAAAAAAAAATATTTCAGGATATTGTGAAATTAATTTAAGCGAGGTGTGATCATTTGCATAAATTAGAAGAATGCTCGAAATGAGCAGGTGAAGTGAGTATGCTTTTGATTCAGAAAGTTGAAAGCTTATGTTCACGACGACTCACATCTCTTGAGGCTTGGTCTCAATAATCATGCATGTTTGTTGTCTAAATTCAAATACAAACGTTCAAAAAGATATGCTATTTTCCGGACGGGATGTTGTTCCATTACCCATCATGGGGCGCTGCCCCTAAATCCATACACCTGACTAGCCAAGTCGACTACCATCGGTCGGGACATTGCTCTTCACTCCCACCTTAAAAGACCCCCCCTTCATAGTGACAATCTTTTTTAGATAGCTTTATGAAAAACTTTCAATACATTTAATTTATTCTCTTAACTCTCTCCTCTCCACCCTTGTTATTTTTAGTCGTGCTATGACCTATTTTTTATATAGAAAACCTATAGAACTCAGCTCCACATAAAATCCAATCTAAAACAAATTGTTTTGCCAACACTTGTATGTTTACCGTGTTTAATATAAATTTGATAAGAAACTCGAATTTATATGTTGAAAAATCATGCATTTAGTTTGCATAATCATTTGTGTGTTATGGTTATTGTTTGTTTAATTCGGGATTTCCTTCAAAGATTGTGGGTTATAAAGATGGATTTTGATCTCACATGCTTTAATTATCTAATATGGCATTCAAGTTTGAAGAGGATTACAAATTTCATAATTTTTAGCAAATTTATTAATTTTCTAAGGTGAGAAATGTGTTAATTTCTCCTTCCTTCCTTCGAGCCACGCACCTGTCCTTTCTATCACCTCACCTCAAATCCTCAACCACCGCCTTCTCCCATTCTGCCTCCAGTGCCTCCAGACCCTGCCATCTCTCTTCCACTGCCGAATCCCCAGCCGCCTCCTCTGATTAACCTAAACATTCCTGAAACCCCTCTATCACCATCTGAATTTCCTCCTCTATCGAACAACTCTGAGCAATCAGCGAATCAACGGGGCTGGACCTCTTTCTTTCAGCATTTATCTAGAAATGCGGGGAAGTACAACCCCGTTGATATGATCCCAACGTTTGATAAGGAAGGAGCCACGGAATACTTTCCTGAAATTCTCGATGTAGGCACGAAAGTGTGGAACAACTCTTTAGTTGGTTTCTTCCTAGATTTGCCACTTCCATTTTATGTTGTGCTTAACAAGGTTAACACGAATTGGAAGCTAAAAGGTACTTTTACAGTAAAATCGGATGAGGTTCTATTTTTTTTTTCAATTTACACATCAAGAGGATAGGATGGAAATACTGATGGAAGATCCGTTGATAATGAGGAACAAATTTTTTATTATAAAACCATACGATCCCCAAGTTAGCAACGTTTGCGGGCAAATTAAAGCAGTCCCAATTTTGGTACAGTTCTCTAACATACCGCTCTTTGCGTGGTCGCACCATGGGATTAACTTGTTAGCATGTCGACTGGGGAGAATGGTTTGTTTAATGAAACAACAGAGAAACTTGAATGTCTGAATTATGCCAAATGCCTGATAAAAATCAAACCAGACAAGCAACTTATAGATGACTTTCTTGTGAAGGTACCGGGAGGAGGAACTCAAAGAATTAAAATTACGTACCTATGGAGGCCTCTGGTGTGCCCATACTGCAAAACATTTGGTCAGAGTAACGAAAATTGTGAAGAAGGCTGAACAAGTGAACAACTAGCGGAGGAAAGTAAGAAAAAGAAAGAAGGTAACAATGAAAATGTATAGAGACAGAATCAGGCAAAACAAAGATAAAGAAATAACATTGATATGCCATCAAGCAACAATACGAAAAAAACAGACATCTCTTATGGAAAGAAACCATTCCAACACAATGCTCAATCATGGCAGAAAGTGCAAAAAAATAAAAAATTTGAGACCAACAAGAATAGCAAAGGAAAGAGAACTATCACTGGCTTCTGGCCTATTAATCACAACATTTCTGTACCAAACACTAGTCAGGCTCACGAAGTAAGTATGGAGAGTATCAATGAAGAAATAGAGGAAGGAGAGATACGGAAGGAAAACAATACAAGAAGCAAGATAAAACAGACAGTAGCAATGGAAAATGAAGGAATAAAGGAAGGAAATGTATGCACATCAGGGAAGTCGGCAAATGCAACAATAATAGTGAAAAACAGGTATGTTGTGCTTACTGATGACATAGTAATTGATCTTGTTTCTAGTTCTGGAAACGTGGGTACAAAGCAGACAGGGAAGTAACAACTTCACAACAAGATAAAATGAAAAAGGACTTTGAGCAAAGCCTTAATAAAAAAATAAATGAAATTATGAGTCAAAATATTGCTACAAGAGGAGGGACAGTTCAGAATAAACAAAACCCAGATAGCGGCATTAAGACCGGTACACAATTATTGAAAGAGAATGAAAATATGGTGCATAATGATTACATGTTCGTGAACAACAACTCCGGTTTTGAACTTGTACTCGTAGCGGCATTACCTGCAGCATGTTTTCTTCATGAAGTATCAAATGAAAGTCCGGTCAACAATGAAAGAAATCAACAGATTTGCAACTACTTGCGTAAGTACTTCCTGAGGACAGTTCCAAAACTTTTTTTCTTGCAAATGATAAAAGCAGTGAGAACCAAGCGAAGGATAAAGCTAAACATCCATACTTCAACATAGCTCAACCTCCTGGTTTCAAAGCTGCTATTGATTCCCCATTATATACTACTAGAAAATCTGGCAGTGAGATGAAAAGTGGTAGGAAGAACAAACTATCTGTGATAGAGCAAAGTCAGATCCAAACGAGATCTATGGCAATCATGCAAAATCAACTCTCTGAGTTTACCAATGATGCACAACCTTAGTGTATGGAACATACGTGGAGCTCACGATGATATCATGCTTGACCAATGTAAGTACTTAATTAAGAAATACAACTTGAGTGCCTTGGCTATACTAGAAACGAAGCTCAACGAAGCCTTAACCATTCTTGTTGCTAGGTATATTAACCCCAATTGGCTTCTATTGGATAACTTAAACAATTCCAGTTATGGTAGGATAATGCTATTATATGATCCTTTTGTACTCAATTTCAACTTGATTTTGTCCTCTAGCCAGTTCATTCATTGCCTTATTGTTCATAAGCCTTCTACAACATTGTTTTACAGAACTTTTGTGTATGCGTCTAATTCTTATACTACTAGAGATACCTTATTTCATGATTTACTGAATTTTAGGCAGCTAACGCACCCTTGGATAGTGTGCGATGACTTTAACACCCCGCTGAAACTTACTGACCGTGCTGGTGGTAATCCAGTAGCGCTTTCTGAGATTGCTGTGATTAATATAGCTATTAGTAACTGTGAATTACTTGAAATCACTACGGCTGGGTTACCATACTCTTGGAACAACAGTAAGAGAGACAACCTAGGATTTACTCTAGAATCAACTATGTGTTTTGTAATATTGCTGCTATTAACATGTTGCCTAACTTAGCTAATGAACTGACTCCCCCTCTTATCTCAAACCACATGCCCCAAATTCTTAGGCTTAGCGAGAGAGATACTAAGAGATTCCCTAGCCTTAAATTCTTTAATGCTTGGACTTTAGACCTTGAACTTAATGAAATTGTTAAGGATCACTGGGAGAATACTGTGTTTGGCAATCCTATGTGTATTCTGTCTAAAAAACTGAAGCTTTTTAAGACATCACTAAAAATTTGGTCTAGCAGTAAATATGGCACATGCACTACTCTCTCGAAAAGCCTTGAATAAAAGCTGGCTGCGGTACAAGTAGCAATCCAAGCTGATATGAGTAATGCAGCTCTTGGCAGGGAAGAAAGCCTACTAACTAACAACTATAGAGATGCTCTCCACACTGAATCTCTTATGAAACGCCAGAAGTCGAGGATAAAGTGGCATGATGAAGGAGATAGAAACACAGCGTACTTCCATGCGACTCTAAAAGATGAACATGTAAGGGAGAACATCCACTTCGTGACTGATGAGAGAGGTTAGGTACACCCTTATATGATTTCAGTTCAAAATGCTTTCATCAGATATTTCTCTAACCTATTTGGTAACACGGTTAACTTCGCTCCTGATCTTGATAGTATTAACCCAATGATATTGCCTAAGATTAATCATCTGCATTATGACATCCTTTCTGAAAAATAACTGATGATGAAATTAAAATAGCTATGTTCTCCCTAAATAAAAACTCATGTGGAGGGCATGACGACTTCAACGCTCTTTTCTATAAGCATAGCTGGAACATTGTTCGAGCAAATGTCAAGCAGCCCACTAGTTTTTTAAAAGTGTTAAAATGATGAATTCATTTAATTACACGACAATAGCTTTGATACCTAAGATTAAAAATGCATGCAAAGTTAGTGACTTTAGGCCTATTTCATGTTGCAATACTATTTATAAGTGTATTTCTATGGTAATCGCGAGTAGGCTTAAGTTAGTTCTTCCTGAATTAATATCTTTAAACCAATTTTCCTTTTACCGACGAGGAGTATACTTGACAATGTTTTAGTAGCGCATGAATTACTAAAGGGCTACAATAACAAGAATTGTTCCCCTAGAATCATGTTAAAGCTTGATATCAGGAAAGCTTTTGACTCAATTCAGTGGAGTTCAATTACTAGAACCTTAAGCTACATGAATGTTCCACCGTGTTTCGTTGCGTGGATCTACTCTTGCATTACTACTGCGCGGTTTTCTGTTAATGTTAATGGCACGCCAGCGGTTTTTTTTTAGAGTAAGCAAGGTATTAGACATGGTGACCCTATTTCCGCTTATATTGTTAATATTGTAATGGAATTTCTTACTAGATTACTTAATGATCTAGTTGACAATGGTAAATTAAAATTACACCCCAGGTGTAGTAATCTTAGAATTACCTCACTCATGTTTGCAGATAATCTTATCATTTTTTGCAAACCGGACATGCAAATGTTATCAAATATAATGAACACTCTTGAGTATTTTTACAAAATGACTGGCTTGCAAGTTAACACCGACAAGTCTGAATTTAAAGCGGTGGGCATTTCTGACTTGCACAAACAACAAATACAAAATTTAACTGGACCTACCTGTAATGTCGACATTATCACTTACCTAGGGATCCCCCTAGCTACTTCTAGAATCACAACCATACAATGCATGCCTTTGTATGACAAAATAATTGCTAGGCACGAATGTTGGTCCACCAAAATGCTCAGTCAAGCAGGCAGACTAACCTTAATTAAAGCTATAGTTGTTTCCATGCGAGTCTACTGGGTGAGGATATTCATTCTTCCCCAAAAGCTGATTCTCATGATCAGAACCGCGTTCATGAGATTTTTATGGAAAGGTAATATTCACATGAAGTACCAGGCGCCAATTTCCTTCACTGCTCTTGAGAAACTTGTGTCTCGAAGTGGACTCGGTATCATCAACATGTGTAAGTGGAATACGGCGGCAATAGTTAAGCATTTAAACGATTTACTTTGTTTAAAGGAGAGTTTTTGGGTTAAATGGTCTTTATGTCATGTGATTAAAGAAAGCAGTCTCTGGTCTTTCGCTGAGAATCAAAGTCATAGTTGGACCTGGAAAATTGTACTGAAATTAAGAAATCTTTTTTTTTTCACCACATTTCAAATGTGGTGATAAACCTTTTAACATAGTCAGGTCCCGGCATGACCCCTGGATAGACTATGGAAATATCCTAGCAAAGAATATTTTATACCTGGAAATCATGCAATCCAGGATTGGATGTCACACCACCGTGGATAATGCTATCAGCGGTAGCCACTTTGTACTACCTAACTCCTCAAATCAAAATATCAACAATGTGTGGACTGCTATCAATTCTGCTACTGATTCAATGAGCCACCGAAGCAAGCACTTTGGAATTGGCAAGGTGAGATTTACATTATTAATAAAACATATGAAGAACTGCATAGTACTTCAAGTATGTTTAAATGCAAGTGGAGCAAAGTTATATGGAAGAAGGATAATACAACAAAAGAGAACTTTAACTTTTGGAAAGTATATCATCACGCCAAACTGACCAATGACAAGCTCATCAATTGTGGAATGGCTGTGCAACCGAACTGCTGCTTCTGTAATGCGCATTACAAATCTATTCCGCACATTTTCTTCCATTACAATGCAATGCAACCTATCTTACATGATACTCTGGCAAGACTGAACATCACTACTACAACACCGACTTTTGATTAGGACGCTCTACTGAAGAAATGCAAAGGAAAATCTTTCCGTGCTAGAACCGCCCATGCCTACCTTCTGAAGAAATATGTCCACAAAATTTGGAGAGAAAGGAACATTAATACATTTCAACCTGAGAAAGCATCGACAAATGAACAACTCAAGAAACAGCTTTGGCAAGAGATAAGGAATGGAGTCACATTCCTGAAGTTCGTCTACGACCCGGGAATTTTGAGCTTTTAATAACTTTACAATTCAGTATATATGTGTTTTGTCTAGTTTCTTTAAGATTGATATGTCGTGTTTCTCACGTTACTCTTTTTTTTCTCTTCTCTATGTTGCTATGTACTCTTCCTTGGTGTATCAATAAAGTGGTAGGGACCACTCAACCCCATCGGGGCTTGCCAAAAAAAAATGTGTTAATTTCATATGAAAAATATGAAAATGTTAAGTTTGCCTCAAAGTTTTTATATGTGATATAAAAGAAGGTATTTCAAAATTTTGACAATATTTGAAGATTTCCCCCATGCATTTTCAAGTTACTATGGATCATTTATTAAAATACGATTTAATTATTAAGGTTGACAACTAACAAATTATGATATATTCGAGGATAAGAGAAAATTTCTCTCTGATTTTGGTGTAAGATGTATGGAAAAAATAGTTACTTGGCAAAAATTTGACAAAGATACTAGTTTAGTAGATTATATAATTTTTACGGAAAATAAACCAAATTTGTAGATATTTAAAAATGTGATAGCTTTCATTTCAACATTACATAGTTGCTAGTTTTCAACATATGATAACATGAATTTTTTTCCGACCTATGGTATATATAATTTTAACACTTGACATCATTGTTCATGTTAACGTTTGATAGCTTTGTATTTCATATACTCTATGGCATAATTTATTGATACTCGGTATTATAATTTTTACTATATGTAATAGCTTATTGTTTTTCAGCACGAGATAGCTTATTTTTTATTAACATGCGATATTTTGTTCGCGTTCATAGCCCAGTTCTATAAGGTAGTTTAACAATCATGAACAAACTTCATTTAGGTTGTGGGTCCAGTGCAACCAAGCTGCACTGTGTATTCTTATGATTATAAGTGGTTATCCCTCGAAAAAGCAATAAACAGCTTGGAGGATTGATGCTTCGTTTCTGGTTGGTTTAAACAGGATTCAGTTGTGGTAGCCCACCGAATTCTCTAGCTTTATCCTCAAAGTGAGATTTTTTTAGAGAAAAGAACATGCGATCTTTTTATGTTTTCAACAAGTGGTACCTTTGTTTTATCAAAATGCAATAGCTTTCTTTTTCCAGCATGTCATATCTTTGTGTTTTTCAACATGCTATTGCTTGGTGTTTTTCAGCATGCGGTAGATTTGTGTTTCCAGCCTTTTGTTTTTCCAACATGTGGTAGATTTGTGTTCTCAACATGTCATAGGTACCCTCTGGGAGCAAAAAATATTTTGTTATCGATTTGGATGCGTTCGACGTGTCCAACTCGGTAAGAGAACATTTTGCCTTCTTTTCTTATAGAATCAAAAAGGAACCATTGACATTCAATGCGCCGGACGTGTTCAATGCGTTGAACGCTAGCGGTTTATTTTCTCTAGCTATAAAAGCTGTTCTCCCCTCCATTTCTCCCAACCCAACCCGAATATCATATCCAGAATACTCTTATTTCGATATTTCTAGGCATCTATAGCAGTATTTTTTTCATGTAAATTTCTCGCTAGTACGCTTATTTTTTTTGGATATATATCACATATCCTTTTTCATATTTTTAATTTTTTTTTGAAATCTAGCCTTTTCAGTGCTATGTCACACTCATCACTTCTAGTTTTGCTGCTTTTCTGTTCAAGTGTATCACGAATTGGGTGCATAACCACGCAGAAGCATTCATTGACATATGTGTCAGTCATCTAAGCGTAAGAGGAAGCAGGAGTTGGTTTTTATCAACTGTAGCCGCGAATTTCAAAGACAGATTATTATCTATTGGATCGAGACACAAATGAATAACAAGTGAGACTATTTGAAATGTCTCTATAGGGATTGGGATAGATCGCCAGAGATTCTAGGATTAATGAGATATGAAGCACGATTTCTTCGATGGACCGAGGAATGGTGTTGTGCAGTGGTACCAGAGATTTTCTACAAAAAATACTCTGTAAAAGTTTAGAGAGCTAGGTAAAATATTTGGTGCGCGCATAGAAAAGAGCACTTGCCAATATAACATACAAATAGCTCCACTACCCAACCCTAGCCTAGCCGTTATCTTTCACTACTAAGGTACATCGTATGACGATTGGATGACTAGTGATACCCTACCTGTCCACCCCAAACATCCTTTCTCCGGCAAGCATGTGGGTTCCAACAAATTACGACCTTTTGATGCTAACTAATTGTTTCACTAAGGTGGCGATGTAAAGGTATTTCCTCTTGTCTTCTGTCAGCGATGTTTAAAGATGGGGAATTATGGAGATATTTCACACCTATCCCTTAGTCTGGGATATCATGGAGGCTCTATATAATCATAAGCTATTTGAGTATCTTGGTTATCTATTGAAGATGTTCCACGGTAGTCAGTAGCAATATATTTTACGTGTAAACCGACATTTTGGTCCGGTTACCAAAAGCAGTACATGCCCACACGACTTGGTCCATCACGCGGTTCAACGGCCCAGAAGTGTCGCTAACATCTTCAGGAACCAAGCTAAGATAGGGTCGTTCAAGAACGATCGTCACCGCTCATCAAACCGCTCTCCAACAATACAAGTCACGAGTCAAGTGTACGCACTCAACACAATGTGATCATGTCGGGAAAGTCATGACTCTAGCACTGGAAGAATCAAGTCATATCGCTAGCCGAATTTTGTATCCCTCAGATACGAAACTCACCAAAATCAAAGATCGCTCGCTCAGCACGCGTCGATCACTTCCGAAAGCTTGCATGACACACACTCGTTAGCTCCAAAACATTGCCTTGGCAATACCCCAAGATGCCGCATCCACTCCATGAACTTTGCTCGTGCACTGTGCCTTGAATCATCATGCCTAGCACCATTGTGCCTCACATCACCATACCTTGCATCACCCTATATGGCCTCGCATCGCATCCGACAGCCCGCATGTTGCCTTACATCGCATGCAATTCAGTCGCCTCACGTCATCCTGCATCGTTCCTGTAATGACCTTTCATTCACTACACCAAACAGGCCATTTTGTAACATTTTTTCGTTTTGACCAATTATTATTGTTATAAATTTACAACAACTATTTTTGTGATAATGTGTTATAACGGTTATTTTAGTAATTATGTATGGAAATTTTGTATCATAATGTGCAGAATTGTCCTTTTCTATTTTATTCTTAATTTACTCGTTTGTCACGCTTCTGCTTCTAGCCTCGTTCCTCGTTTCTTTTCCATATCAAAAAATGGTGTTCACCTCCTTTCATCGCCGCACTACTTCTCCTCTGCCTCTTCCACGCTTACGCCTTCTTGCTTCTAATCTCCTCTCTCTGTCCAAATCTGGGCTTCACGTTAGGATCTGTGGTTCACTACAGGATCTAGGGTTTCTGATTTTTGCCAGAAATTCAATTCAGTTTAGGTATAATCAAGTTCTGTCATTATTATTTATTTTAGATGTGCATCTTTATGTGTATTATATTCAGTTCTGATTTTGATTTGGACATTTTTTTCATAATGACATCTGATTTTCCAAATTCCACACAGTTGGCTGTTTCAAAGAAGTTGACACTTTGGTTAGTCTCTTAAACGTGTTTAGAATCCAAAATACATGATTTAAAACCCCTTTTTTGATTTATAGTGATTATTATTTTATTTCTATGGTGATTGTATGATTGTTGAAACCTATTTCAGTCAAACATCTTGTGATTAAAAATTGAATACTTGATAGATGTCTAAATTATGTACAATGATTGTTAATATAAATCATAGCATTAAGGTTGTTCATTCTTTTAACTTATTCCAACTATAAACCAAATTGGAATTGATTATCTTATGTCAAAATATTAAGAGGTTCTTTTGAAATTAAATACAAGTTTATTAGAAACAAATGAAGGTTAAATGTAGAAAAAAGTTTTGCTTGAACTAAAATTTTAATCCCATATATTTGATGTATTCAGAAGATGAAAAATGAGATTAATAGTTGATCTAAATAATATTTTCAAATTGAATTATGACTGGCTTTCCATCTTAATTACTAATTTTATTGAGATAAAACTGAATTCAAACTTTTTAGTAAACAAATTTATCGGCCAATTAGATATCTACTTCCAATTAGATTTTTCTTTTAGGTCTTCATTGTGGAGAGAGAGTCCTTTGATGGGGTCTTTGGGGTCCTTAAAAGGAAGTTGGTAGTTTGATTGGATCTTTATTGATTGAATAATATTCTTTTGATTCTTACATATGTACAGCTGGGAACTCATTTTTATATTGTTTGACCACATTTTCAGTAAGTTTACAAACATTATGCTATTGACCACAGCGTGATGACTTAAAGAGCATCTGAGAAAAAATTATCAATACCAAATAAAAGAATGAAAATCATAGTATTAAATGTTATGGTGATACAAATAGCATAATGGCAATGATTATTAGCTGAGGCTAGCTTGATGATTAAGCGATTCAATGAATCTAGTAAACTAACACATACATACTTCTACCTATGCCTACTTTTTTTTTTTGTTCAACAAAAGAGTGAAGGAAAGGAAGAGGCTGGACAATGGATACCATTAAAATCACTTAACTGTTTTTCTAGACCACTACTGCTTTTTTTTTCTTTTGAGCAAAGTGCCTGTTTTTGTGTTGTATTTATTGCCAAACTTTCAACAAAATTAATTAGTGGTTTTGCCACATAGGCTAGATTTCAAATTTTCAGCACATTTGCACTAGAGTGCCATTTTTATCGCACTGTCATGGAAATTGACTTTTTGACCATATTGTTTTTAGACGGTAAAACTATTGTGTTCATGGGGATTTCAAAAGACACTGCTTTGCTTCAAGATTGGAGATGCTCTAACTTTCTTTGCATACTCTTTATTTTCTTACTAATTACTTTCTTTTTATAATGCAATGCACCAACTTTTGCTTTGGGCTGCTATGAAATAAAATGAAATTTTTGTTAGTTAATTAATTTTATAATGACCTATGGTAATTTGAGATCATAGGCATTTATTTATTTAATTTACGCCAGTAAACGATGATCTCGCTCTGTCGTGTCAAATTACTGATGCTAATATTCTTTTAGAAAATAGTTACTATGCTTCCTCTAGTTGCCTGCTTAAACCTAATATTTTGCTTGTTATAGTTTCCGATAAAATAGAACGCTACTATACGACTCAAAAGTAGAAGCAGACTATATACTACGTAAATCATTCGAGATTGAAATAAGATATCCCGCATGAAAAATATTTATTTACCAAGAAGAACAAAGATACATTTTGTGTGTAACAAAGTGACTTAGTATTAGTTACAAACATATGTTCAATATTGATTCTCTATATAGGCAACAACAATGAGATAGGGGCACATAAGTTAAAGCTTCAGTCTTGCTTTAAACTTAACAAGTATTTGATCGAAGTCTGTGAATCCTTGTGATGGAAGTGTATGTTGAGCATCTGAAAGTCAATACTACTAGAAAGCTGCATTTTACCTGTGTTGTGCTAAGAAGATTAATTAAAGAAATAATGCTTGTAGATCATAGATCATCCACTCAGATTTGCATGGTTGACCGATTGGTTTAAATGTGACCATCCAATAACAAGATGGTAAATATTTATATGTAATAAACATGAAGATCAGAGTTCAACCATGGTCTAGTTATTTATCATGCTTTCGACATCTTTGTCAGCCTTATTGCTTTTTTATAGGAGAAATATGTAATGATGAAGACATTGACATTGTGGATGGAGTGTCAATGAAAAAAATAGATTATATAATTTTATATTGTTTTTATATAGAAAAAGTATAATTATTGTTATATGCTTTCCTCCCGCGTAAAAGAAGAGAATAGTGCGTAGATCCATATGATTTAGTTATGCCTTTCTATTATGTGATAATTATCCATCTCTTTACGAATTGTTAAGGATAATTCTTTATAGAAACAAACTAGTATCTTAAGTTATTTTTTGAAGTTAATTTACCATACTGACATGTTTAATAAATTTCAAGGCCAGTACATTATTTCCAGTTTTTTTTTTCTAAAAATATAAGTAAATTGCATAATTATACGGTATGTTATATGCTTCCTTTTAAGAATTTATTTCCTAATTAAATTTCTATGCAAAGCAAAAAAAAAAAAGGTTTTATGTTTCTTATTATTAATCAACTTTTGGTCCATAGTTGCTTTTTTGGGGAATCTAAATACTTGTTTCTTTCCTTTAACTACATTTTTATGAATGTTTTATGAGATTCTCATAATTTTGATGTGTTACCATTTTTTCCTTGTTACTTTTGATTGTTTGTTTTTTCATTAATTTTTAGAATTATAATATAAATATTATTCACAGTATTGGGGAAGTGGTATGGATATCAGGAGCAAAGAAAAGGTAAACTTTTCAAGTCCTAATTTTTAGATTATTAAATTGATAATGCTCTAAATTTTTGTGCATTCTTGTATATTTTATTCTATAACTGAAAACTTATAGTCCCAATGGAATAAGCACTTGCTGGTCCAGTTAGTAATCCCGGTGAGCTATTAAAATGGGTATAAGATGGTTCCAGTGCAGGCCAAGCTCTTGAGGTGGTTTGCAAAATTATCCTCTAGTAAGTATTTATATCCTTTTTTGTTTAACTACTATTTACATTTCTTATGCCATTATGATAGCCAATAGCTCATTTTAAAGGACTCATTCACAGGAAAAAATAATATCCTTATGAGTTATTTTCCCTTGCCTTTTCAGTTAATATAAATAATTGTCCTACTGTTATTATATACACTGATGCACACATATGGATTCAAATTTATGTACTCATAGTTTTAGGCAAAAAAAAAAAAAAAAAAAAAAAAAATCCTACTGTTGCTACTGTTAAGCAGCAACTCCCATCATGTTGTTCCTTCTCTTTTTTTCCCTCCACACTTAGCCAAACCCAGGTCCGACCAGGTAATCGGACATGTGGCCAGGCCTCTAGCGTGGCCCTGGATATTAGCAACAACATTTGCTACCGCTATATGCAGCAGCACAGCTGCTGTTAGGCACCTGCTCTCTATTGCTGCCTTATAGCAGCAACGGTTTTTGCCCCTCATCGGTGGTCGGGTCTGCCGCCGATGCGATCTTCCCCTCCTCTTCCTTACTCAGTCCGAACTTACACGTGCAGGGACATCCACACTTACAAAAACAGTACATACCATAATTAGCATTACCACCTACCCATACATTCTGCATTCTTATACACTAGGCACATGCAAAACCCATTTAAACAAGATACACACTAATACACAATTTTTTTAGCATATATACACTTGCACACTTCCAGGAGCTTCTGTCCCTTATCCTTTTAGTATGCTAGCCTTAGTATTAGCTGAGAATTCATAAATAAATTATTTGTGCATATTTTTTTGTTCGTTCGTTGCAGTTGAAGGAAAAGGTAACTAAATTCAGAAATATTGGCAAGTCAAAGTTGGATATTGTGATGGTAATGAAAGGGAATGAGGTTTTGTGTTACAAGAGACAGTCTGGTAAGATTCCTTCTTATTCATTAGTATAATTACTCATTTTTGTTTTTACTATTTGGTACGTTTATGTAGCACTAGGTGGAATCTTCGCAATTTTGGATTAAGGATAGATAATAGAAGTATTCAGCAACTGTATTCATTAATTGTAGTGCATCTATTTAGTCTACCTTGTATTTGTGTTGTTTTTCTAATGTTTAAGATCTCTAATAATAATTTTTAGTAAGTTACTGACCAGTCTGTAGTAACTTTATTTCATGCTTGTTTAAAGTTGAGTATAGCACAAACACAGTATTTCAGGCTTGAACGATCTTTTTACTTCTGAGACTTTTATGGTCGTACGCCGAGAAAAGTGGTGTTTTTATCCAAACGATAAGTTAAAAAAGAAATAATGCAATGATGAAATGGATTGGCTGATAAGCCCATCCATTTAGAATATACAAGAAATAATGCAATGATAATTTCCCTTGTTTCTGTATACTTCTCAATCCAGTTAGAATATACAAGTGGAAAATTGAAAATTATAGTGCAAGTCACATATCCTTGAAATTTACATTTAATACATCACTAGTTACTTGAGCATAAATTAGATCCATCATAACCAAATAAATATACATTAATAAGGCAATAAATAATTCCAAGTCTTCTTCTTTCAAGTAATTAAGGCTTTCAATTTTTTTGTTCTGTTTTAACTAGAAGAAACCGTGCTATTGAAGAAGTTCAAGATTTTGTATTTTCTCTAACTTGTTATTCTTTTTAAACATGAACTTATGACAAAAGTCTATCCTTTTTAAATTTGGTAGAAATTCATTTCTTCTCACAATGTAAGTATCAGTATTGTTCTTTCATTACATGAAATCATTGCTTTCCTTTATTTTGATAATATAATCCCACTTAAGATACTGGTAAAAATATAAGCAGAAATTTCCATTTTCTAAATAATAGCTTTTATTTATTTACCAAAACAGTCTTTCGGTTGGCATATGCAAGGACATATTACTGGCTTTTAATTAAACAGTTAACCATTACTGGAACTCATTTTTTACAGCAAACACCAGAATACTAATTATATGAGCAGTTGATCAAATGTCAAATATCTAAAACTGCTTATCCATAAATTATAAGTCCATTGTGTTTTGAGGTTCCAAAAGATGCAACTTATTATGCATCAAGATAAATCTAAACAAGAAAAAGAAAATCAGTATTTGTCTAATTTTTTAATCTCTGTTCACCATACTGAAGCTTTGTCACCAATGTTCAACCTTTACAAACAGAACGTTTCCATCATTATATCACTGTTGGAACTAATAATGACAATATTATAAGATTAAAGTTGAAGATAACGTTAACACGTCAATCAAAATTAGCAGATAGAGAAAAAGAAAAAAAGCAAGAAGGTTGTATCAAATCAATATCAAATATTATGATAAACGCAAATGATAAAGCGGCTTGTATCCTGAAATCAAAACAAAACATAATCAATATTAAATCAAAACAATCAGCTGATAAACTTGTGACGAGATCGATGGTTCAAATTGAATGATTCTGAATTATCACGATTGGAGTTGGAAGTTTTTGAAGGTGGTTATGTGGGGTTGGGTTCACTATTTTGTGTTTGTATATGAGGTGGCGATTGCAGAGGTTTTGAGGTGGTTTCAGGTGCTGGCTGTATTTAAATGAACAGTATCCGAGTTTGTATGGGAGGGTTGCGGCTTCTTTGAGGAGTAGTTGGAACAGGTAAGGTTGAAGTAACAAGGTTGGGTGGAGGTGTTGTATAGGTGATGGAGGAAGGGTTTTCTGGTAATTTGTTGGTTTACTGGTGGATATGTTTGGTGGGTTCAATTTAGGTGGGCAGTTGAAGACGCCCGTGAATGGGTTGCTTGAGTATTGAGTGAATGTGTTTTTTTGGTGGATGATGGTCTTGAGTGACTGCTGTTGAAATGCAGATGAAGCCTTGAATTGATGGTTATGAGGAAATGGAGATTGAGAGGGTGTGTGTGAAGGTACAGTTAAGGGTATGAGGAAAATTCTAGTTGATGAAGTCGAAGGTGATGCAGTTCCAAGAGCTGTGTGGAGAACGTGTATGTCAGTGGAAATTTGTGAGTTGGAGGAAAGCAGGTGCTTTAGGTAATCGTTGGTTGTTTAATTACAGTGTGCAGTTTTGTGGTTTTGGGCTTGTGATGCTTCAGGTACCATTAAAGAAGTGGTGGAGATGCAAAAGGGTTATCCAGAAAGGTGGTTGAGGTCCAAGAAGGTGATATCAAATCAGTATCAAATATTACGATTGATATTATTGTTCCATTTATCGTTTGTATTTTTTGTAATGGTTGTATGTTAAATTGTGATACTTCAGTGTTATTTGATATTTGTTATGGATGATGAATGGTTGTATGTTGAATTGTGGTAGTGTAATGTTTGTTGAAGTGGAATTTGTTTTAGGATACAAATTGCGATATGTTGTTGTATTTGCTTTGGATATTGTTATTTCATATGTTGTATATTCCTGTTGGCACATACTTTATGAAATTAGTTGGAGCATTTTATAATTGTTACATGTTTAAAAGGATTACCTATTATAGGCTAGATGCAATTTTCAAGTTTGTAACAGTTATAACTGTTATTAAATTTATTGTACAAAACAGTCAATTTTACATACTAACAGTAATAACTGTTAGTTGTTTCATATTTGTCACAGTAATTAGCGTTATACAAGGATTTATTATAATGGTTATAAATGTTACAATTTTGTTTTTTGAGTATCAACGGTTATAAGTGTGACAGAATTATATTTTTGTAACGGTTATAACTGTTGTAGTATACACAATATATCACGGTTATAACCGTTACAATATTCATGACAGCAATTTGTCGCGTATGCTGTAGTAACGGTTATAACTGTTACAAAATACATTTTTAACGGTAATAACTGTTACAAATACCCTTTTCTGGTGTTGTGATTTTGACCGCCCCAAGTCGGTAATTAAACCAACTCTAAACGTTCAAAACGACAGATTGTTTTGGCTTACAGGATTTAAGCAGAATTAATCACAGAATCACAGTACACAATACTTGCAGCGGAATAATTTTATACAAATATTAGAGTTTACAGAATTTCTGTACAGTGGAAGAAATATTAATTTATACGTAAATTTTAAATGAATAAAATTTTACGAATTTGTCGGCTTGAGCGCGCGTGCGTCTTCACGTACCTCTCTTCTTTGCGAGATGAAAAATCCTTAAATCTATAACACTTAAGGTCTAACCCGAGCGTTACACCCAAAAACACAAAACACCTGAGTCAGGATTAAACTTAATTCAAGTAAGATAACTTCAATAAAATACCGAAATGAACTGGTTAATCTTAACGAGTTAAATATTTGAGTATATCGAGGACCCTGAATAGCTACCCAACATATTTGACACAATCAACATACATGAATAGCACAATCAAAATTTAGTTCAACCCGTGAGAATGCACCACAACGCACAAATATAAGGCAATTTATAAGATTAGGCAAGGACAAAAACAATGCAAGGATGCTTTTAGTGTTAAATTAAGTAATGCTTCCAGATGCAAATAAAGGCACAAGTCACATGGCAACATGGGTTGGCAGGCCGACAAAGGGACTAAATTGAAACTCAAAAGGCACTATAAACGTACAACTATTAGTTGTGTATAGGTTCAAAATCGGTGCATGAATCAAATAGGTAAGTTACACCTTAAAATTCCAATAAAATGGGTAGCTATGAAGGTTCGCGGGCTTTCTAAGGAAAGTAAAATTCATCGGCAAACTGCACAATCGAATAAAGAAGGATCCATATGCAGCAAGCACACGACAAGGCCATGACAGTCAAAGGCAGAGAACATACAAATAAACATGCATATACACACTCAGAATTTATCAGGTCGGGTTGGCTTGCAACAACTACTTATTCACAGTTGAATATGGATTAAATTCTTTAAATATTTAATGACAGTGTGACCAGGTTTCAACATAAACAACATGCATGAAGTATGCATGAATACTACAAACATGAGCACAAAAAGATGCAAAAAAAGGAAATTAACTTAATGTTAGAATATGTTTCAGATGTAAACAGAAAACCACATCTACCCGTCAGTATTTCCGCAATTCATAAATGCAATTTTAGTTCTGAATTCATAATATTAAATATGTGCAGCATGTATGAAGTATGCAATAAATCATGTTGAGGATAAACATGTATTTAAATCAAACCCCACTACTAAGCATAAGGACATGCATACAATGGAAAAACAATGCAGCAAACAAGGCGTGAGAAACAATGCAGCAGGCGCAATACAGTGGGGAGCAAGGTCAGTACACACGGTCAACCACAAATCGACCACATTTCTATTTATACTCTGTATTATGTTGAAATTAAGATACATGAAAATGAAGCTAATCGTACGGTAAGCTTACCTTCGACCGGTGACGCAGGCAACGAGTTTGGTGACTGACAAACGGAGAGGAGCCGCCGACCATACAAACATGATAAATGAAACCATTCCATGGTGTTTGTTCCAACTGCAGATCGGCCTGAAGAAGTGGCACCATAGTGGTTTTACGCAAGTAGTAGTTAAATAGTTTATTACATATATATTTTGTTTATATATGCATGAACTCAGTTATGACAAACAAAGGATAGGGGAAAGGTACTCTCAACAAAGGATAAGCAATGGGCCTGCGGTAGGAGGAGCGACGAAGTGGTAGGCTCGGTTGGCCATGCTTCTTGATTTGGGAGAAAAATGAATTTGGGGAAGAATGGAAATAGATCAACTATTGAAATAATAAAAAGGGGGGAATTTTTTTGGTCTGAACGATAAGAGCAACTCCAACAAATCGGGTGTAGAAATCCAAATTTCTACACCCGGAAAAATCGAAACAACAAAATATCCCAACAATTTTAGATTCAGGCGGTTGTTGAACAACCGCCTAGAGAGAATTGTGGGGTATGTGGGACCATCCAAAATAAAAGGCGGAACATTTACCTATTTGCTTCATGAAAATTTTTGTCCGTAGTGTATTATTTGCCACGTGAAGACCAATTCTTGGATACAACAGTGAAACGCCGCATATGATGGACCTGTTTTGCAGCATATACAAATAACGTTGGGTACGGTTTTAAAAGAAGCATTTTCAAAAGAAAAGTTTTGTTTTAAAGGCATATTCCCCAAAGTCATATGCACTATCTTTAGCTTCCTCTGTTTGAATCCTTGTTTCCTTGTTTCCTGAGTCCCGGAGCTCCTAGCTTTCTGGGAGGTAACCTCATCGCGGCATGGTTCCGTAGGCTCGATGAGACTACGGCACCTGTCAAAGGGCGAAGAAGTGCCCACCCTCCATCCATAGTCGTAGTAGTTTCAGCTACGGCTAATTCTCTTCCAAGCTTTGTAGGGTTTCCCGTGCGATGGAGGCAACGTTCGAAAGGCTTGTCAACATGGTTCACAAAGGAAGTAAAGAGAAAGAGGCCAAAGGGGAAGAATCACAAACAAGGGATTGGAATATAAGAAGAGCGGAGGAAATAATAGATCCCGCAACAAGAGGAAGTATATTTTTTGCGGTATAACGGGTCATTTCATTATAGGAAGTAAAAGGCAAGTGGTTGTTTTCAGCATGGTGAGGCAGGGCATCTTATCAAGGATTTCCCGGAGGACAAGGACAAAGGACAGGATTTTCAGGAAGGAAAGTGCATGCTTTCGCCGCCAGCGTACCTGAGAGAAAGATAGTAAAGTTTAGTTTTTCTTTTTGATCATCCTGTTAGTACTCTTTTGATTTTAGCGCTTCACATTTGTGTATATCTGCTTCCGTAGTTGAGTCTCTGCACCTTAGTACTAGTATAATAGAAGATCCCATTATTGTCTCAAATACGGCTGGTGGTTTGTCTCATTTATCTTTGGTTTGTAAGGATTTGAGAATAGCTATGTTAAGTATTGAGTTTAAGTGTAATGCTTATGTTTTTGGTTTCATGGGCTATGGGTTGATTCTAGGCATGGATTGGTTAGCTAGTAATTGTGAAAGGATGGTAGTTAGACCTTCGACTTGCCTCGGGAATACCCTCGAGATTTCGTGCGATCCTAAGGGATCAGTTAGGCTTAGCTACCTAGAATCACTTGATGCATCTATCGATGATTTGCAATCCATTAGAGTAGTCCTAGAGCACAAAGATGTTTTTGATTAGGTTAAGGGTTTACCCCCTAAAAATCGAGATAGACTTCCACATATGTTTAGTTGACAATGCAAAGCCAGTTATGCGATCAACGATAGTTTTGGAGCAAGATTGGCGAGGATAGCCAGAGTCGGTTAAGTGCTCAATTGTTTAGTTGTTTTGCTAGTATCATCTCACATAAATCGTCCGAATTCGGAGGAGGTATTCCTTGGGTGCTAGTGTGATATTGGTTTAGGCCTTTGGGGCTTATACTTGAGGGATGTCGAATTCGACTAGGATGGTTTGCGTGAGAAATAAAAGGTTGTGACAGGCGCCCTAAGTAGAAAAAGACTGACCTTAAGAGAGGTAAAAAGTACATAGCAACCTTTAGCTTTAGGCCCTCAGATTTGTAACACGATGGATAAGCTAAGTAGAGGAGAGACCTCTAATCATCTTAGTATATACACTTGGTATCATGGTTAACATCTGTTTATCTTGGAAAGATAGTTCGACTACATTGGATACCCTCTAGCATAGTAAGTGGTCGAGGTCCTATCTTTACTAGTGGGTTTTGGAAATGGAGGTCAAGAAGCTTCGCAATCATGAAGTTAAATTAGTAAAGGTACAGTGGAGTGAAGCTCAAGAAGAGGCGACTTACAAGACTGAAGACTAGATACGCGCAGCCTACCCTTTTCTTTTTGAGGGTACATCCTTGATCTCTCTTTCCTTAAGTCCATGCATGCTTATATCTACCTTTTAAGTATATTCTCTCTATCCTATCCTCAATCCTTAGTTAGAAGCCAATGGATGTAAACATGTGTTTGAAACATGTTATGATTGGTGGTTGCAAGTGGTTGCTCGCGGATGCATATACGCACATTAGGCACTAGATCGGCTCAGTCACTTTCATATTGCATATGCATAAGTGAATTTTTATATATATGAACTGAAACTTGATGTGTTATCATATGGATGTTGCATTTGTATGAATGATTGTGAACTCATGTAGAAGTTATAAAGTACGATTAGGAATAATTGCATACATGATGGACTCATGGCACTGACATAATTCGCATTGAGGAGGTCAACTGAATCAGTAGACCGCCTGATTTTGCATTAGATAAGGACATGTACACACACTATGCATATGATCATGAAAGCATTAGAAATCTTTTTTTAAGGACAATAGACGCCTGTGATTGAATGGTTGAGTAGATGGATGTTGGATGTTAGGATATACATTCTTCTTGACTTTAAGATTTCGGGGATGAAATCCTTTAAGGAGGGGAGAATGTAACACCCCGTATTTTCTGTGAACGTCAATGTAACAAATTAAAGCATACTTAATCTTTAAAGTGAGAATTAAGGGAAACGGGTTACGCCATTGCGCTCGTCTCGGAATTCTGCTTGGAATAGAGCCCAAGTTTTCGTAAATCGGATTTCGTATGTGGAAGTTATGGCCCTCAGAAGTTTTAGGAATTTAAATAAAATAAAACAACTCAGTTCTAATTTCGAAATTCGAATTCAAATCACACACCCGGGCTGGACGGGAAATTTCCCGCCGAGGACCCAGGTCGACCAGGGGGTCGACCTAGGGGTCAACCTAGGTGACATAGGTCGACCAAGGGGTCGACCTCCCCCCTATTTCCAGATCCGAGGTCTGGTTCATTTTCCTGCATTTGGATGCTCATTCTGACCAGATTCGTTTATCCCTATGCTATATAAACACCCCTAAGGCTAGAGTTTTCTCCACACAACTTCATTACACATATACTCTACCCTGATTCATATCAAAATAAATCAAAGACGGGGTTATGCTGCTCAAGTTTTTCGTAGAATCAAGTTAGAATTCAAGTAGAGATTCAAAGGCTAATTCAACGACTTCAACAACTATTTTCTAAGAATCAAATCTAAAATTAAAGAATCGATAATCTACGTCAAGGGAGAGCTATTCAGTTTCAGAAAACAGATTCCAAAAATACAAGAATCATTTCCTTTTTGTAAGTTCAAGTTACTTTCAGATTTAAACACCAAATAGTGATTTTGGCATGTAATGAAATGGATCTAAGTCCATGCTTGATGATAAGACAAATCTTTCAGATTAATTCCTATCTTTCTATTGAATTAATGATTTAAATGCCTAGGAAGTTACTATTCAATCATGCCTATCTTTGTTGGACATCTGATATATAATCCTTTTAGGTTCATGATGTTAGTTATATCAGATCTATATGTCTATGAGGTTATTTCTGTCAGTTTTGTTTTAGATCTATCTTTGTTATATCTCAACTCTAACAGATCTGTAATCCTCTTAGGTCCATAATATTATATTTGACAGATCTACCATTTTAATGCATGTTTTATGCCTACTCTCGTTTGTGTTCTTCTTTCTTCCCCTTTATTTTATGAATATAGATTAACATTGAATCTAGACTGAAAGTTATTATACGTGCGATTGGAATGCGGTGGTCTTGGGGAATAGTCTATTTGGTAATGGCGGAACATAATTTTGTAACTTATGATTTGGGGGCATGATTGTCTTTGTTGCTAACTTGGGGTAATTGGATATAACATGAAATTTACATTTATTTGGCATAATTTGGAACATGTAGTATGGCATGACTACTAAGATGCAATTCGGGGTAATTTGACATGAATATGTAATTTGACATATTGAACCTAGAGTTGGCATGAACGACAAAGTATGAGATTGGAATATAAATCAAGTTTTGGGCATAATAATTATTGTTGCGAATTTTGGGTAACTTGAGCATTAAATCTAGATTGGGCGTAAAATGTAAATTGGAACATTAGATCTAGATTTGGCCTAACTATTGTTTGGGACGCCAAGCATAATGGATATTGTAATTTTGGGGCATGCCTATTATTAGAAACTTGGGAAGATTAGGTGTAGCCTATTTTTAGTAATAACTTGAAATTGAATTTGGGGGCCATAACTGGCAATTAGCTTTGTTGGACATAACTTGAGAATTGGAATATGACTGGTTGGGATAATTAGCATATAAATCTAGACTTAGACATTTATGGAAAATGTGTCATAATCTGAAATTGACAACAATTGTGAATAATTTGCATATAAACTGTAAATATGTAAATTAGTGAAAAGATGAATGTGCCTAACCCGAGGTTAGATTGAGTTGTGGTGTGAAACTGCCCGGAACCACCCGGCACATCCAGTAACCACAACAACACCAATCTAATGTGAGAGGTTAGTTGTAACAACAAGGAATTTCGCTCGATCTGAATCCGTCGCTAAACCGACCAAGACCGTTCGAAACCCCTGATTGTTTTGAGAACACGACAAAATAGAACGTAGACAGAAGAAAATTTCATTGTATATTACCACAATTCATTAGATTACAAGAATATACAGAGTATGAATAAATATTACACAGAAAATATCAGGGATTACAATACATTTAAATACATCGCAGCGGAAAATAATACAAAATACAACTTAAGAAGACACACGGATACAAAGCTTTCCGGATATCGTTCCAGCAGTAAACCAGGTTCCTGTGAATATAAATCTGCAAAACCAAAACTACTAGCTGCCCGTGTCAAAATAAGGGCACCCAGAGTTTAGGTTAAAACAATAAACTCCAGGTCAGTCATGTGACTGGTGTGAGAACTAAAACAGTTATTAATCTTTATTTTTAAAGTTGGGTAAATCAAGGGACCACGCCGTATAACACAGAACGGGTTTCCTGCCAAGAATACCAGTGCATAACACTAACGGCGCAATGCTAAATAAAGAAAAATGAAGCTATTATAAGACCCAGGTCCTATCACACAATGCAACACAAACCAGAGGATAGGGTTTTCCCTTATAATAGCCAAAACATGCTTGATACGTTTAAAACGAATCATTTGATACTATAATAGGGGTATAGTGTATAAAACAACTTCAAATCATAAGTATCAATCATATACGGCATAAGCGCCCCATCCCACTATGTCGCCATATATAGGATTACAACTAAAATCGAAACGTCACGTATTGGAAGTTGGATTTCCATCTGTGAACTGAGGCAAAAGATAGTCCTCTACCGATTCGAGACGCTCTAGCCCGTGTCTCAGGACCCAGACTCAGGTGGGCCCTTGGATCGTCAGGGTCGGTCCACCGATGTGGATGAAAATGCCTGAACACTGCGTTTCCCCGCCCTATGGGGTGTCAATGAGTCCAATGACTCCATCGGTCCCGGATCGACCAATATATCCGAGGCACCTCGCAACAGAACCAACCACATAAGTCAAACTCGTCAGGGCATGTAAAACCACTGACGCCACTTCTAGCTAGAAGGAAACGCATGCCCTCCCTGAAGTCCTCTCCCGTTTCTGGTCCACTACCGGGGTGTGAGGCTCGCGAATCAACGTTACACAAAGCTATGCCACATAGGCCGTGCTTTGATCATCCACCACAAGACTCTGCTTTTCAACAGAAGCCTTGATCATTTGCCACTTAGGCATGCCACACAGGCAATTCACTCCATGCGTTTGATATCCATCAATATATAACCTCCGAGCTCGTACGTCTCAGAGAAGGGCGTTAAGCAAGAGAATAAATTCTCCGCCGCCAAACAGATATATATTTAATAGAAATCAATCACATAGAATAAAATCCAATGTCAGACACACAGTCCATTTACAAGTCCGTTCTGGGTCTGAACGAAACCGGAGGCACCTAGTACCTCGCATATCCATCGATCTCCAAGCACGTCTGGACGATCACCAACTGATTCCCTCCTCTTGGGTGTACGACCCAATCAAGATCATCGGTAATTATCCAAACGACGTGAAGACCTCTGGTCTTCAACCACCGTCTTCATCTTCGACACCACGTCGAATTAGTTATTCAGAATGGGATAAACCCGGTCTTTCTGAATAACTCGTGTATATAATAAACAAGTGTTACACAAACACAACATACGCCTCATTCCAATTCAGAATATTCTTTTATTCAAATATTCTTATACTTTGGGAAATGTTCCCATTAATTTTATCAAAGATAAAATCTTTAAATTTATTCTTTAATCTTCTTTGAATATCAATTCAAACTAGTCGGGATTAGCGAACCACACCGAAGTAATCATTTATTTTATTTCCCAATCCCAACCTATTCATCCCATGAAGTAAAACTGCTAATACTTCATATCTAACACCACAGTGTTATCGGTAAATTCAATTACCATTTCACGTTCAAATCTAATTAAAGATTTAACTATCGCCTGGAGCAAAACTGGTGATACTCCATTCTCGACCATTTCAATCTAATTAAAGATTCGTTAAAACTTCACTTAGTTTTAATCTTACCAATAATCACTATCAATGATTATTCAACTTGGGAAAAACACATCCTGTCTTTAACTGGGTTAAAGAACCAATGTCATTTAAAACATGATTCACTATAAACCCAAAATCACATTACATTAATTATCGGGTTAAAGAACAAGTTTTATTTAAAACACCGTTCACGATAAACCCAAAAATCAATTCCAATTCAATTCCAATTAAATACCATTTAATTGGTACACTTCATTAAATCAAAACAAAAATATTTAATCTTTTTCTCAACTGGGTTTTAGAACAGTGTTAATGAAGACACCATTCACGACAAACCCAAATCACATTTGATATTAAATACAAGGCTCTGAATAGAAAATATATCGGCTTATATTCAATATCAAATTCTACGACCAACAAATATCGTATTGGAAATAACGATATATATATCTTTCAAATTTCCATAACAATATCTGTATAATAACGAAATCCAACATTGACATATTCCGAAGACAATTTCGATTCAAATCCATTCCAATGCAATTATTGGAAATTCTGGTTATTTTCAAAACCATTTCAAATCCAATTTATTTGTTTCAAAATAAATTGATTTTAATTCTAGTTCAAAACTAGTTCATTTCGATAAAAATCCATTTTTATCTTTTCAAATATGGAGTTTTTCATCCTAATTCTTCTCAAATCACTTCTTATGATTTTACACAAATTATTACTATTTTTAATAATTTTATCAAGGCCCGTACAGTTGATTTCCATCCATGGCCATCGAACTGCACTTACAGCGACCTTTTCCAAATTTGATTTGGACATAACTCCAAATCCAACCGTTAGATTTCAAATCTCTAATATTCGATAGAAAGCTCTTTTCGATACGAACCCAACGGTTTCAGTTTTAGGAGAATCCGACGGTCGGATCTTCCGCAATATCCATTCGAAGTCAATGGTCGAAATTCGCGAACTGCCGCGGCGCGGCGCGCTCTATTCAGGCCATTATATATAATATATATATATTATATATTTCGTCGATTTCCTTTCAAAACGTATTTATAAATCGTTTTAAATTCATTTTCAAAACAGTTTCAACTTCATATTCAATTTTAAATACAAATTGAATTTTTCCTTATAAATTCCTTTCAAATTGATTTCAATTCAAATTGATTTCTAATTCAATTTCAGTTCTCTTTCAATTCAATTCAATTTCAATTCGAATTCATTTCTATTCAATTTCAATTCGAATTCATTTCTATTCAATTTCAATTCGAATTCATTTCTATTCAATTTCAATTCGAATTTCAATTATTTCAAAATATCAGATTTTGAAATCACTTTCGATATTCATTGTAAAATGAATAAAATCGATATAAATATCGTTCACGTCCAAAATGGCGTCAATCTAATCAACACGGCTTCATATATTTCTATTTTCAAATATTCTATTTCAAATATTTATTTTTCAAATATTTCTATTCAAATATTTCTTTTTCAAATATTCTATTTCAAATCTGGAATGAGGCCCAATCAATTACCATATAATGTTAATTATATGGATTTTCTACAACACATGTATAAAATAACAACGATAAATAATCAACCATCATCCAGAGTGCACCACACAACTGCATAAGCATTAAATATAAATAATTAACGCTTACACAGTCTGTCGACCAATCGATCGACATACAGATAAATAATTGGGATTAGTGTACGCCAAATATCATCCCAATACCCGTGTGGGGTTTCAAAGATTTTATTTGTGCAGTTGGGCGATGTGTAAAATTTATCGTCCTAATCAATATCAATCAAATCAGTGTATATAAACAAATCTCCGATTTGTTTATAAATATTTATTTTATATACACGTTAAAAAATCTATTTTCAACTATAAAATATTTTTAACTATATAAATATTTTATTTTATGTCACATCACATCACGCAATCAACTACACATCAAAATCAAACAAACAAGCATACAAGCTGTCCATGGTCTGTGGACGACGGGTGTCGGGTGCTACTAAACACCGTCTGCATCCTAGTATATATTTTTAACTAGAAATTTAAATTAAAGGCGAGGAGTTCTCACTGAGGGTTCCACTCCGCCGTGCTTTGCTTCTGAACTGCTGAACCGTCAGGATCGATTTGAAATTCCAAAGCAATTCTCTTCACGCTGTTCAAATAAAAATTATATTTTTTTTGCTTCATTTCAATAAATAAAAATCGTATTTTTATTTCTGCTTCATATATATTTTTCAACGCTTCATTCTATATGAAAATTATATTTTTATATTTCTACTTCATATATAAAGATCGAATTTTTATTTCATCGCTATAAGAATCACATTTTTATCTTAACATATATATAATAAAAATCATATCTTTAATCTCTACATATAATAAAAATTATATTTTTAATACTCTACTATAATAAAAATTATATTTTTAATACTCTACTATAATAAAAATTATATTTTTAATACTCTACTATAATAAAAATTATATTTTTATTATTTATAACTACAAATAAACATCGTTTCTTTGTCTACAAAAAATCAAATCTTTATATTGAACTTCATATCATAGAAATCCTAACTTCATGTTTATAGAAATTACTCCTTTAACAAAATAAAAATCATTTCTTTAAGAGAATAAAAATCTCTCCTTTTGTAATTTAAAAATCAAAGTTTCATGCTTTTAAAAATCAAAGTTTCATGCAATCAAAAATCTAATCTTTCGTTAATGAAAATCATAACTTTCATGAACTAAAAATCGATACCTACACGTTCTAAAAATCTTAACTCTTCACAATTAAAAATCCTATCTATTCATTGTAGAAAATGACTGAAATAAAGAATATAGGAATTTACCTTTAACATTGAAGGAAGGGGGAGGGTTTCGTGTGGATTCCAGTGGTCAGAGGTGGGTGGAGGGTCGGAGGGGGGCCAGGTGGTCACGGCGGGCCTGGGCGCGGGTTTTAGGGGTAGGGTTTGCGGAATTAGAGAAGGAGGAGAGCTGAGGGAGGGGCGGTCTCGTTCCTGAGCTTCACGGCGCTGGGGATGGCCGGAGGCCTGGGCTGAGCTGAGCGAATCGGGGGGAGAGGGAGGCGCGATTCCTTCCGTCGTTTTCTTTTTTTATATATTTTATTTCAGAACGAAGAGCAAAGGAAGAGAGAGAAAAGGGAAGGAAGGTTTATATAATTTTATTTAATTAATATTTTATTCTTTCAAAAAGTAACTTTTATTTTCGAACTCGGATTCGAACCCACCGACTATCGTCCCTAGCGTATTACCCACATTCCGAACACAATGGAATATGTATCGTAGGCTGATTCGCTCGTTTCAACCAGTTTTCATCAAAATCAACATATAACTCTATATATTGAATTTGAACGCGCATTTCAGTTTACTGGGGTCACATACTAACTCGAAAAATTCCAAAAAAATATTTTCTAGCTTCGTATTGACGATACGGTCCTAACAAAACTAATTTCGTCGAATTCTGAGACCGTTTTAAAAATGGTCATTTTCCAGTCGATTGAAATCAACTAAAACTGACAGAACACGTTCCTTTGCCACACTCCCATATTGATTCGAAAAATTATGAAAATTAGAATCTAGCAATAACTTGACATCACGGATCCAACAAAAGTGGGTTCGTCGAAAACCGAGGTCGATTGCAAAACTTCCATTTTTAAGGGCTAGAATTCCATAGCGACTATTCTGAATTTTCATTTGGACATAACTTTTGATTCCCGCAATGAAATTTTGATTTTTCGGGTTCGCTGGAAAGATATTCTCAATTAGATCCTAATATTTTTGGTTTCGTTAAAATCCGGTTTATTTTGAATCCTGTACATTCATTTGAAGTTTGAAATCGAATTATCAAACTACCGCGCCATTTTCAATTCCTTTTATAATTTAAAATAAATATTTATATACTAACGACGATCTATATAAATATATTCGTTCTAATTATATTCAAAATAAATTTTTCGTTGATATCATTCAAAATAATTCATTTTAAATATTCAAAATTCATTAGAATTGCCAAAATAAAAATTTTAACTGGCCCAGATTTTCGGATTGTTACATTAGTGCGTCATGCCCAAGAAAAACCCGAGGTTAGATTGAGTTGTGGTGTAAAACTGGCCGGAACCGCCCGGCACATCCAGTAACCGCAACAACACATATCTAAAGTGAGAGGTTGCTGCATTAATAAATCAATTAATGCTAATGAACAAGACATGCCAAGAAAATGACTAGGGTTAAGTTCATAGGGACACTTAACCAATATAACATGAACGACTAGGGTTAAGTTAATAAGAAACACTTAACCAATATAACAAGATGAATGACTAGGGTTAAGTTAAGAGGAAACACTTAACCAGTATAACTTGATGAATGGGTAGGGTTAAGTTAATAAGAAACACTTAACCAATATAACTTGATTCGTGGTAAGGTTAAGTTAACACGAGAAGGCAACACTTAACCAATATAACTTGATTTGTGGTAGGGTTAAATTAACACAAGAAGGCAACACTTAACCAAAGTAACATGACAAGTAGGTGGGTTAAGTTAACTTGAATTGATTGATGATACTTAACTAATACAACATGATGGACACGTTGGGTTAAGTTAACAAGAAACACTTGACCAATATAACTTGATGGACGAACGGGGTTAAGTTGATAGGAAACACTTAACTAATCCAACATGATAAGCGAGGAGGGTCAAGAAACACTTAACCAACATGACATGATGAATGGGTGGGTTAAGTTAACATGAATAGACAACACTTAACCAATATTACATAATGTGTGGGAGGGTTAAGTACATATCGGGTTGGTGGGTAACATTAGTAAATATAGGCCCCCAAAACTTAACCATTAAATAAAACATGCTTGAATCAGTGGGAGGGTTAAGTACATATCGGGTTGGTGGGTAATATTAGTAAATACAGGCCCACAAAACTTAACCATTAAATAAAATATGCTTGAATCAGCGGGAGGGTTAAGTACATATCGGGTTGGTGGGTAATATTAGTAAATATAGGCCCACAAACTTAACCAGTAGAAAACCTTAGTAACGGGGACCCATTTCAGTAGTATCCCACATAGATGTATCATGGTACCCTGAACTATGCAGGGTGGGGCACGATTACTGGGCTGATTATAAGCGGTCAAAACAGCGACGGGGGTACGTCAGTGTAGGTTCCGACGGTTTACGGGCGTGCACATACTCCGGAGTGGGAAAAAGAAGGCACTGGGTACCAGTAGTTATACACTGTGCATCTTGAATCGTGTCGGGTTGCTATCATAAGGATTGATACACCTTATGGTGGGACCAGCACAGGGTATCTACATGCAAGAGAGGGCCGATGGACACAAACACAAGAGAAATTAATACAAGTAGGGAGCCGATCGATAGGGTAGTAAGGGTACATCTAACACATTCATGGAAATTAGGCAGATTGAGGTGGAATCCTCATAATAGATGTACACCTGAAGGCTACCACAATTGCGGGGATTGGGATCACGTTATCATATTATCATTTTATACAGAGTACTAGTTGGGACACTAGTTAGGTGGTGCAGAGATATAAAAATCAGAATAACAAGGTAGTAGCGAAGCAGAAAAAGAGTAGAAGCGCATTCAGTTTATCTTACCTTATCCTACCTATACTAATCGTATGTTATCATGTTATCCTTGTTCTCATGGTATTGTCTTATATTCAGTTTATTTCATGTCATGATGTTTTTGCCTGTTTATATGCTGAAAGTCACCGGACTTACCGGACTTATGTCTGACCTAGTTTAGTTTCGCCTCTTTTCTTCCGTCCCCCCCCCCCCCCCGCCCCCCCCCCCCCAGGTTCACAGGGAGGAAATGTCTTCACTTAGCTCAGTTTTCTTTCCAAGTTCAAAGATAATCGATGTATTGCTCTGAACTCTCTCTTCCACTGCTATGGCTGGTTCATGCTTTATTGGGGAATATCATTGTTATTTGTAGTCTTCTTTTATACTTGGAAGTTTTTAAATCAAGACAGAAGTCGTGTGTATTACTTTTAAGTTTAATTGAGACAATTGTTGTAAAAGCTTGACTGAACCACATTGTTTATAAAATAACTTTATTTTTCCTTTGCTTTATTTGTCTGTCTTGTAATTTATCTGCATCTTTTACCTAAAATGCTCCACCGAAGTTAAGGCATTCCCTTTGAGAGTGACCTTAACGGAGGTGGGGTGTTTCAAAGCCCATCTCATATATGCTATTTTCATTATCGTATAGGCTGATAAAGTGGTATACTGAACTCATATTCTAAGCAGGAAGTTTGAATAGGTATAATTATACGATTTTCTAAGATAAATAAATATGTAGATAATTTGATTGTGTCCGCCTCCTGTATCTTTGTTATTCATTTTGCAACTAATTAGGTTTGTGTTGAACCTCCCTAATGCTGATATGGTGAGACATACTGGTGACATACATGCTACTGTTGTTGCGTGCAAAGCTACCGATGAAGCTGTTAAGGTAAAATTCGTTCCTTTTTGCAAATAGATGGTGGTTGGTTGAAGTTGCTATTTGAAACAGCCATTTTTATTTTTATGGTGATTGAAAATCAACGATTATGCGCTGGAGACTAAATCTAAGAGTTCAGTGGATTGTTAGTGAATTTTATATGTACAATTTATTTGTATCTAATATGAGTTTTTATCAACACAGTGTCAAATAATTTGGTCCTCTAATATGGGAAATCAAGCTCCATAATATCCACTTCATGCTTTAAAAGGAGTAAACGATTCCACAAGGAAATAAAGGCTTTTCTGAAATTTTATCTAAGTTTGGAATTTGCAAGGTATGTGAAACAGACGAAATGCCATAGTTTTGTGACACCCTGTTGCTGTCAACATGTCAAAAATTGTCCCTTTGGAAGATGTTAGAAAAAACTCAGTTACTTATAAAGTCTAAAGTTCTATACTACCAATCTGAAAATATATTGTATATACGGAATATTTATTCTTCTTCTTAAAACCAGAATCACCATGATACTATATACTCATCTATTTGCATGAGTTAATTGAACGCATGGAGCAAATATAACTCGTTGGTTTGCTTGTATGTTGGAGTCTTGTACATTAAGAAATGAATGGACGATGAGGAATGATGTGGAAAACACTATCAGAGAAGATCAAACGTCTAAAATAAATTTCAAACGTGTGAAATAGGCCTAGGAATTACACGAGAGCATTTTTAGATGTTTGAAATGGTCTTAGTGTGTTGGCCAAAACTCATTTAATACGTCTGAAACCTATTTTGGTCAGATGTCTGATAATAGATTCAGACGTTTAAAATTTGTTGTTGTTTCTAGTTTTGCTTCTATCAATGTATAAGTATATAGAATGTACAAATCCTTAGCAATTTTCTTTTCATAAATTTATCATTGCATATCATTTGTATCCAGAAACCATTATTGTTTTATTCAGAGTTATTCCTCCATGGAGTAATCTTTGGCTTGTGGGATCGATTGTTTTGACTATGCTTCTCCATATGCTAATTTTGGATATCAAACCTCTTTCCATAATTTTCTCGGTAAATCACATTTTCTTTCGCTTGAGTTTGGTTTCAAATATTTAACGAGGCTTTGATAAGTTGTTTAAACTGTTATTTATGCTTTGGACCATATAAAAATGGACTCACCATAGTACTTACTGGTCATTTTTATTATATTGTAGGTTATTTATTTATGCTTTGGACCATATAAAAATGGACTCACCATAGTCCTTATTGATGATTTTTATTATATTGTAGGTTATATTGATTGACGAGGTACTTAAGTTCTTCTCAGGTAACTCTAGAGGTACTATGTATATTCATTGTCTTTCTAAGAAAATTATTATCCTTCTAGGAAAATTATATTGGAAATCCAAATTATATTTATTCTCATACCAAAATCCTTGATAAATTAATATATGGTATATACCAATTTTTACTTGCATACTGCTCATAACGTCCATTCTTCATTTGTCTCTTTTTAAATCAAAATTCCCAATCAGAATTGAACATTTGCACCACACCAGTATTGCACGTTTGCACACAGTAGTGGTGCAAAAGCACCACATAATGGTGCTGTTGCCGTAGTGGTGCAGCAGCACCACTATGTGGTGTATCTGTTGCACTGTTGTGTGCAAATACGCCATATTGGTGCACTGCACCACTTAGTGGTGCAGTAGAACCACTTTATGGTGCATCTGGTATTTCCTTGCTGGTGCCCATTATTATGATTTCCAGGTTTTAATTTTAATTTTTTCCCCATGTAGGAAATTCAACTTTGGAGCACACGAGCTTGGACATTCAGCGATTCATATTTTATTTTTCTTATTAAGCACCTTTTGTAAAAACATATTAGTAATATCTTTGATGGGAACATCGATTACAAAATGTTATGTATGACTATTTGAAATATGGAATTATTGTAACTTGTGTGATAAAGTTTTAAGATTATAACTATTTTTTGTTGTTTAAATTTAGTGATTATTTTGATCATATATGCATTGTGTGAAAATGTTGTAGAAAATGATAAATGTTGTGATAGATGTACCTCAAAACTCTATAAAAAAACCAAAAACGCTGTAAAAAACATCTGAACATCAAACAAAACGCTGTAGAATACAGAGCATGTAAAGATCCAGAAATGTTGTGATATGTGGAAAAACGTTGTGATACACTATGAAAACATAATAACATGAAACATTGTACAAACATAAGCACAATGACATCTGAAAAGCTGTAGTATGTCAGTTTTCTACGGCGTTTTAGTATGTATTGTGATATTTCCATGACCTATAACAAGTTGTTGGTAGACAACGTTCATCGAAACATTGTTAAAGGTTATTACAACATTTTTTTCAACTTTGTGAATGAGCAAATTTCTTGTAGTGTATAATAATAAGGACTACTTTTGTTACAAGGATGTGTGCGCCAACTCATATGCACGTGCTCTATGTTGGAGGAATGAGGGAGTTATGTTCCCATCGTCGTTACATAATGGTGGTATCAGAATCGAAGGTTACGGACTGAGCCATGCAGGCAAGGCAGTGCTCTCAAAATACTCGTAGGATGCGAGTCAAGGAGAGACTTTTAGGATTGTCTCACATGTTGTTAAGGTAGAAATAACAGTTTGAATAAAATAGTCCCACATCACGGAATAGATTGAAGGAGTGAAGTACATATATGCATTGATAGGCACGTAACAATAGGGATTCCTTTTGTTACAGGGATGTGTATGTCAACTCATATGCATGTGTCCTATGCAGGAGGAGGGAGAGTTTTGTTTGGACCATCGTTACATAATAGCGGTATCAGAGCCGAAGGTTACGGAGTGAGCCATGCAGGCAAGTCAGTACTCTCAAAAGAAACTCATAGGATGTGAGTCAATGAGGAGACTGTTAGGATTTCCTCACATATTATTAAGGTAGAAATGTCGGTTTGAATAAATTGTCCTACATCACGGAATAAATTGAAGGAGTCGAGTACAAATATGAGTTGGTAGGCAGGTAACAACAAGTATTCCTTTCATTACAAGGAGGTGTGTGCCAACTAATATGTGTGCGCTCTATGGTGGAGGAAGGGGGTTTTGTTTCGACCGTCGTTACATAACAATGGTATCATAGTCGAAAGTTACGGACTGGGCCATGCAGACAAGGCAAAACTCTCAAAAGATACTCGTAGGATGCGAGTCAAGGGGGAGACTGTTAGGATTGCCTCGCATGTTGTGTTAAGGTAGGACTTGTGGTTTGAATAAATAGCCCCCACACACGAAATAAATTAAAGGAGTGGAGTACAAATATGAGTTGGTAGACACATAACAATATGGATTCCTTTTGTTACAAGGATGTGTATGCCAACTCATATGCATATGTTCTGTGCAGGAGAAGGGGGGATTTGTTCTGACCATCATACATAACAAAAATGCATTTTTTACGTTCATTTGAAATAATTTAAAATTATTATAATTAGCGAAAGCAAGTTGAATTCTTATAACTTCTAATCTTGCTATCGGGGAAGGTTTCATCAAAATATATTCCTTCTCCTTGTCAGTAACATTGCGCGACTAACCGAGCTTTATTTCTAACAATCTCACCAGTTTCATTCATTTTATTTTTGTAAACCCATTTAGTTTCTATTATTATCTTATCCTCGGGTCTAAGAACAAGTACCCATACATCATTTCTGGTAAATTGATCCTGGCATAGCAAATATCCATGAAATCATCAAATGATGCTTCCTTTGGATTTTTAGGTTCAATAGTTAATACAAAAGCTACATTACTCATATTATTTAATTGATTTCTAGTTCTAACTACAGATTCGATATCTTTTAATATATTTTCTATAGAATGATCTTTCAAAAGTTTGATTCTTTTATTATGTTGGTTGATTTCACAATTTATTTCATTTGAATCATTATTTTCATTATCAAATTCATCTTCTTCATTTATATGATTAATATCTCTATAGTTTTCATCAAAAGATACATGCAGAGTTTCTTCAACATTGTTAATTTTTAAGTTGAAAAATCTATAGGCTTTACTTCAATTTGAATAACTAATAAAATTTCCTTTATATGTTTTAGGATCAAATTTATCTAAAATTTATTTTAAAATAAAATATTTTCTTCCGAAAACTCTAAAATAAGATACTTTTGGTTTCTTATTGCGAAGAAGTTCATGTGGTGTTTTGTTGGTTAATGGTCTGATTAAAATTCTATTTAAGACATAACAAGCTGTAGCGATTGCTTCAATCCAAAAAATTTATTGGTAATTTACTATCTGAAAGCATAATTCTAGCACACTCTTGAATCGCTTTATTCTTATGCTCAACTACTCTGTTTTGTTGTGGAGTTCTTGGAAAGGAGAAATTATGAGTAATTCTCTTTTTATTATAGAAATTCTCAAAATTTTCATTTAAAATTTTCCACCGTGATCACTATGTATAGTTTTGATATTTAAAGAAAATGGATTTTTAATTATTTTTGCAAAAGTTTTAAATAACTCAAAACATCACTTTATGTATGAGAAAGAGAGTCCATGTATATCTAGAATAATCATCAACAATAATAAAAATATATCTACTATGATTTATCGGCTGAACTTGAGATGAACCAAATAAATCCATATAAAATAACTCTAAAGGTTTTGAAGTGGAAATCTTATCTTTTAGTTTAAATGTACTCTTCTTAGTTTTCCTAGTTGACAAACATCACATATACTATTTATTTAAAATCCATTTTAGGGAGTCCACTTACTAAATCTAGTTTAGAAATTTAGAGATGAGTTTGAAATTTAAATGCCCAAATCTTTTATGCTAAATCCAAGGGTCACTTGTATTAGCTAAAAAACATAAGTTGCCATTTGAAATTTTCATACTTAGAATGTAAATATTTTTCTTTCTAATTCCTTCAAATATAATATTTGAATTATTATCTTCGATGTAATACTTTTATTTTTCAAATTTAATTTTATAGTTTTTATCACATAACTGACTTATACTAAGTAAGTTGTGCTTTAAATTCCTAACTAACAAAACATAAGATACAATAAGAGTTTTAGAATTACCGGCATTGCCGATGTCAATCACATATCCTGTTGAATTGTCACCAAAATTAACCGTTCCTCCATCTTTGTAAACTATATCATATCATATCACACACACACACACACACACACACACACATACATACATATATATATATATATATATATATATGGATTTCCAGTCATATGTCTTGAGCAACCATTATATAGTATCCATTTAATTTTCTTGATTTGCACCATTATCCCATTGAGTGTTGAATCGTCAAGAGCCATATAACACATATGTTCCTACACATCACAACAATTCGGTAAATAACTTGATTTTTCAGAATAATTAAATGTTGACTCATGAAATAATGACGAATTGAATATTTTTGACCTAGTATTATCAAAAATTTCAAAAATCAACATTTTAACATTTTCAAAAATTCAGATTATGAAAACTTTGAAAAACGATGGTCTGATACCAATTGTTGGGAAATGCAAATTACAGATCTTAAGGCTAACTTAGCACTAGAGGAGAGGTGAATAATGTTTAATATATTTTTTGAATTTTGAAATTAACAGAATCAAATGCAAATCACCAAAACGAAACAATCACGGAATCAGACACAGATGCAAATAATAAATAAAAGCAGCAAAGGAAAGAACACACCATGATTTTATATTGGTTCGGAGTTACCATATATCTAGTTCCACACAACTCTGAGTTGTGCAGATTTCTTTTCAAATAATATCTAATCTTACAATCCTTGATTTCAAAGGCCATAAGGTCCACCCTCAACTTCTTCTGAGCACAAGCCGCTCTCATGATTTAACCAGACTAAAAGATCACTCACTACAACAGAAATTGTCTTTTATAGCGGCATATAGCCGCTATTAATCAATACTATAGCGGTTCGATAAACGCTGTATATTGACATGTTATAAAAAACTACTGAATATTTATAACACAAAAAAACCTGTTATAAAAAAGCATAGTTTTATAGCATAAATTTGCCGCTATGTTATTTAAAGACAATAGCTAATTCTCACCGCTATTAAACATCTAAATCTCAATGAAAGTAAGAATATTTATAACACAATATAGCTGCTATAAAATATTTATTCGATAGCGGCTATATGCTGCTATTAAATCAATACGTTATAGTATTGCTAAATCCTTTCAAATCACGTGAATTTCAAAATATTTCATTCGGGTGAGTGTTATTTTTCTTTGTACAATAATAAAGCAACATATACTTGGTGATATCAATGGCAAAGGGCAAAGAAATAATTTCCAAACAACATTATGCGTATAACACCGACTTACAGTAACAAACCATAACTGTATCTCAAAATTGAATGATCCTATGGTAGAAAATTTTGAATCCAAGCAATACAACGAAAACAATAAATGTTTGTGATAGCAAGACTAACGTTATCTACTTTAAACTTTTGTACTCTTTTGTCAACATGCTCTCCCACACAAGTGGACCCAGTCTTCTCTCCATGCCCATCAGGCTCTCGCATTGGGCAACGCTCCAACAAGGAAACAAAATCGCGTAAAAGCCCATAGCAGAAAAAAGGCGCTTCTCATATCATCATTCCCCTCCGCCATTTTGCCTTTTCAGCTCAGTCGTTGATTGATGTTCATGTTTAAAATCCTAGTCCAGGCCCATCATTGTTTGTCAGTTCGCCTGATTCTTGTTCGTGTGACTCGCCTTCCCCGCCTCCATTGTTGTACCACATCCGACCTTCAGGCTTAATTGTTGTTTGCAATTCTCCGCCCTCAGCTGCTACAACACTACACTGTTGTCTACTCCTGGATACTGCTAAATAAACAAATGGTGATATAGAAGAGAATATAACATCAAAAGATAGAAACATAATTGCAGATCAATGATAAGAACACGATAACACAAATATGGAAAAAAAACTTAAGACACTCTGGACACAAATGGTTACAACACTTTAAAGGAGATCAATTTGTCGCCAGTGGGCATAAAGACAGTTCACAAAATCAATGTCCGGGATCCACTCATTTGAACAGAGTGTAAGGACACAGTTCTATGGCAGACGAGTTCAACAGGAACTCGTCAACAGTAATGGCACCGCCAGGGGAAACTGAAGTATTTTCAAATTTAGAATTACAAAGCATGGCAGGGAAACTCAAATGTATGGGAAGCTGAGTGAAGAATAATACCGAGCCTTTAAAGTTTTTCATCCAGTTTTCATCACCCCTTTTTTGCAAACAAGTTTAACAAATGCTAAACATCAGAAGAAACTCAAATGTATGGGAAAAGTATAAAATACGAACCTGGATTGCTCAATCTAACTGTAAAGTCTTCTTGGCCACGTGCTCCTCTGCTCTCCTTTCCTGCCTCAACAAAATGCGTAGTTATACAAGCATTGAAATAATCACTTTAACTCTCATTTGCTCTCTTTTATTCAAGTTTTTATGTGGATTTTTAAGTGCATACATTCAATAACTGTGGCAATTCCAAAACATTTCAGTACAACAAAATCTTTCCTATAATCTCTATGAATTTTAATCTTAAGCTTAAGCAAATGATTTGCAATGCCAGGAACATCAAACATAATCATATATCATAATCATGCAATATCAAATATTAGAAACTCTATGGAAGTTTCCTTGATTCATTATTACCATCTTTAAAATCAACAGACCTGATCTAAAACTATGATGAAATGCAATCATTTTCACTGCCACTAGCTTAAGCAAAAAAACATAAATTCTTTAGCAATTCAGCAGCATGTATTTATTGATAACAATTCGAAAAATAAAATTTGACACCTTAACATTTGTACATGTGCAGGTTATTCTACTTCTTTGAATCAAGACAGAGGAAAGAGGACCCAGTGGCGATTTGGCTGACAGGCGGTCCTGGTTGTGCTAGTGAACTAGCATTGTTTTATGAAAATGGTCCTTACCACATTTCTAATGATTTTTCCCTCAAACTCAATAACTTTGGTTGGGATCAGGTAACATTTGCTGATTCATTCTGTTTGGGCTAGCTACTTTCATGAATGTTACATCTAGTTTATTAACAATATTTATTCAAGATATAGGAGTCAAATATTTTGGCCAATTTTGTATATAGGTTTCGAACTTAATATATGTGGATCAACCCACTGGAACCGGCTTCAGTTACAGTTCCGACGAAAGAGACTTTTGCCACGATGAAGATGGCGCGAGCATTGATTTACATGACTTCATGCAGGTAATTTCAAAAAAAAAAGTGTACTTGATATTTTCATATTTCAAGACATACAGCAAGAACAGTGAAAATTAAAGAAATATTTCTACGACTGTTTTTTTTAGGCATTCCTCACCAAGCACCCAGAATATGCAAAGAATGATTTACACATAACAGGAAAATCGTATGCAGGGCACTAGATCCCTGCATTCGCAAGTCGGGTTAACAAAGCAAAAGAAGGCGTACACATCAATCCTAAGGTTATATATGCAAACTCGTATATATTATTGTGAGTATTTAAGAAACTTTGAATACTTGAATGCTAACACAAGATAATTATTTGTTAGGGCTTTGCTATAGGGAATGGAATGACTAATCCAAAAATTCAATACAAGGCATATACTGATTATGCATTGCAATATAAACTAATCGAGAAATCAGATTACGAGAGAATCAACGGAATGTATCCACAGTGTGCAGATGCTGCCAAGCAATGTAATATATTCGTTATTCTAAGTTAAATAAGAAATTATCTTTCAACCAAGCTGTTATCCTTACACTTTCGATGCTTGTACTTTTTTGACTACGGTACCTTTTGCATTCACCTTTGGCCGTGCATAGGTTTGGATATAAACCCTCAGCATTATATTTGAGAATTCATATAGGATATCATTAAAAATGTATTTCAAAATAATACAAAAAACATCATAAGTATATAAAACTATTTCAAAAGCAAGGATCCCAAAATTTAGTCTAGAATGTGTTAGTCAACCATCAAATATCAGATGATCTATAGTTAATGGAACGACTACTATATAAAATTAATAAATCTTTATAAATGCAATATATATTACGGGGAGTTCAAATTTAATGAACATGCTACTTCAGTAAAAAAATAAAATAAGATGATATTAAAATTACATTTAAATTCTGCAATAAATCATAATTATCCTGTGTGCCCTTGCCTGCACACGGGTATGATAAAAATAATGCAGTCTAATTTATATTTATATTTACAACCAAAATGGAGTGTGACATGAATAACAACAATCGGAAAAGTTAAAGATTGCATAGATATATTTGATTTTAGAGGACAAAACAAAACATAAAACAAAAAGTGGCGAAGTTATTAAAAGAAGATAATGTGATGCTCGTTACAGGGATATATTTATAGAAGTTGTAGCATTGAATATCAAATGGGTGCTAAAGATCATGTTGAATTATAATGTTTGTGACATGCAAGGGACCAAATTGAAACAATGATATGAAATAACTGAAAGAGTGTTAAGAAATTGTAGCATTGAACGTAAAATTGATAAACATAACTGTTTGCTAGACAGAGGCATGTTAAAATAGCTGGAATTTCTTTAAATAGCAGCAGCGGTTACACATGCTTTTAGGTACAAAAGCTTCAAACTCAAAACGCTAAATCTACTATAAAATAAATTCTACTCCAACACAGCCGGATACATAAACGTACCATAGTTAAACCTGTCAAATTGCCTGCAAATATTCTACTGTTTTGGAGTTTGTATAAGATTCAAACCTGTCAGATTCGCATAGCAAATATTCTACTGTTTTGGAGTTTGTATAAGATCCAAGATGATTTTCCTTCGATAATTTGAAATTCAATGTTGGTACTGTTGCTTGGCCAAATTCAATGTTGGTTCACTCAGGGGCAACCGTCTGTTCGAAATTTCAAAGGAACACCATTTACATGACTTTATCTTCATTGAACACTTTAATCCCTAATAAAACCTCTAGTCTATCTAATTACATTCATTACCCTGCTTCTAATTTGTAGGCTTCTAAAAATCTAAAAAACACAGAGAAGGTTATGCGTGAACTCATAAACAATTTTGTACTGAATAATATAAATCGAAATCCTTTCTATGGCCACTAAGAAACTTAACCATAAAAGTACACATGATATGCGATCATTGAATATAAAATTTCAAAGGTAACACTGATTCTTTAAAGAGACAAGAAAGGAAAGTGATACATCACATAGCAAGTCCTTACTCATCTAATGGCACCCACCAGCTCGAGTATTGCAGCATCTAAGCCTTAAAGATGCACTATAATACCACACCGTTACAGGGATTAAAAAGCTCAGGCGGTCAGCTCATTAAAGCACCAAAGATTCCATTTTAGATTAACAAAAGATGTAGTAACCATTGTTCAAGTCTATTATACTGAAAATATGTACATACACTATATATTTGAGTAACGTGGAATCGAAAACTATGGTTGAATGAAATTTCCCTTCATTATGTTCTCTGATTTCTCTTAATCTCTCTAACATTTTTTAGTTGCGGAATCAAATCTGATAATTGGCCTTATGCCTGTCATTTGGTGCCTTCGCTCCTCCACTCACCACCCTCCAATCTCTACCGTGACTTGTCATGAGGAACTCGTCTCACAACTAAACACCTAACAAACCACCATTGATTCCATCAGGTGAATATTATTATTAAAAATATTCAATATTCTCTACTGATTCCATCGGGATGGATTCAGTAGAGAAGCTTGCTTGCTTAATGGGACAATTTGCTTATTCATTTTGCTATATAGACCATCATTATCAAATGCTATCTATTTTTTTCCTTTAAAAAATGAAAATTGATGCAAAGGACAATGTTCTCGCATTCTTCCACAAGTTATGTAGCGAGTACGATCAAAGTATCATGATGGTGTTTTATTAACATCGCTCTAGACTCCAACGCAATTTTATCTTACGTATCTAAAAAACAATCTACAAATAATATACTACGCGTAGATATTAAAAAAAAATGATGCCTACATGATCACGTAGATGAATGGGAAGCAGTCCTGCTGCTGTACCAGCCTCAGTATTGAAAGCTTGTTGCAAGTGATTTCTTATAATAGACTCGAGAAAATGGAAATTAGTAATGTAAAATTTATAGGACAATCCATTGTCTATTAAAGGTGATGTTTTTGCATTGCAGCTTGTGCACAGAACAAAGCTAATGCAAGCTAAGATAAAACAAAATCAAAGAAATGGAAGTTTTCATTTTGTAGTTGTATATACACTATGAGATAACAAATCAAATCTCTTGTACCCCAAATCCTCTATCCCCCTATATCTAACCAACCAGAACCATCTGAATTTCACTTTTTTGCAATTAAACTCTCTTTCTCTCTCTGACTTAATTGCAAAAAAGTGAAAATAGGGAATTCTGATTGGTTGGATACAGGGAACAGAGCATTTTGGGTATAGAGGATTCGCTCTCATGAGATAAATGCCTTTAGCGAATAACATTTGTTGTATAGGGCAATCGATTTTTTTTCTTGGTTTCAACTTTAGGACGGTCATTCCGGTTCAGTGTTTTTATCATTTTCAAAGCAACCTGTCTTTCCCTCACTCATACACACATTTAGTGTAATTAATATTTTCAGTACCCATCATAAAGATATCATTTAAATTGCGGGACAACCTTAATTTCAAATTTTGTACAGATTTGATGATCCTCTCAATTATTTTGGGAACTTTCATAAAAAGACCCTACTTAAGTTTCTAATTCAACATTTGTTGCTTCTCAAGAAATAATTTAAGAAGAAACCTTATACTACTGTATTGCCGACTTTAACTCAAAGTACACCACAACCAAAAGCACACGCCAGAAACGTTGCCATAACCGACGTGTGCTGAATTTGATCTTACATTGCCTGATGCTACTTCAATGCTGACTTTGGCTCAAAGTACACCACAACCAAAAGCACACGCCAGTAAAGTTTCCATATCCGAAAGACAAAAACATTGTATCTATGTAAGTATACGAATACGCTACATTAGTCTACAAACCAGTCATTGGTTTTAAGTTCAATTATCATATCCGCAAATTACATATCCCTGAGTGACACATCAATCACATTCATTCATTAATTAAACAACAAATAATAAATTAAGTAATAATATATATTTGATGCATATAATTTATTGCCGATAAAGCTACAAAATAAATGAAGATAGAGGAATAATGTGATTATTTTGTAGGTACAGAAACGATTCGCTAGAAAAGTATGACCAAGACTAAATAAAAGCCAATTTGGGACATGTTATAAGGAAAATCACCTGGTTCAGTAGAAAGGCCCAAAATTGCTTCACAAATTCAATAGCTCTCTCTTTTGGGCATGCAGTACAATAGCTGTAAACCCTACCACATAAAGAACGCACCCAAGAATACCAAACAAGTATAGTTTCTCATCCAAACAAAAATGCCCTATGCTGCGCTGCATGGAAGATACATTTCATATTCACAAGTAAAAGTATATACAAAATAAAACTATGATATCTAGTAATTCAATTTACCTAACAATGATACTAAGAGCTCCAAGTAGTGTTACAAGTATTGCTGGTGCAAATGCATATGTAGCAAAATTAGCCCCAGCGTCACCCTCGGCTTCAGCAAAATTCAGGGGGGTAATTAACGGACCTCCTCTATCTTGCTACCCTCAGCACCAGCATCTCCCAAGGAGGTATGTCAATGTCAACGTCGGCATGAGCTTCACCCTCGCCAATACTTAACAATTTATGCATCCTTCGAAACCTGCTTCCAAAGGTGATGAAATCGTGGATGCAACCAAGTACGAGACGACCAAATACGATTCCTAAAACGAGACGACTATCAACCTCCATGTTTGATGATGCCACTCTTTGAATTACTGCCCTAATTTGTTCCTCTTTGCAAAATCAAAACCATCTTTTAGCATTTTTTAGAGATAGCCGAAGATTAAGAGTTCAGGGTATCGATTCGTGTTTTGGGTTTTTTAGAATATGTCTATTGGTGGGAGAAGAAAAATTAAGGGACGGAGATTTTTGATTTAGGGATGAGCAGAAGTGAAAATAGTAAAACGATAGGTTTAATTTAGAGGGAAACAAAAATTAGGAGGGAAGAGTTTTTTTTTGGCTCGTGGAAAATCGTTACCTAGCGCCAAACAAAGGAATTAAAATTAAAATGACATATAACTAAAATAAACAATAACACTTTAAAATAATGTGTTATCTATTAGCGTTATAAATGATAATTATTCTTGTAGTGACTTAATTTATTTACAGGCTACAATCATAACTAGTTGATTTGAATGGGCTACAACTACATCTTTTCAGTATCAATTTGGAAGAAAGATTCGATAGAATTTTGACCTTGCGATCTTTGATTATAAAAACTCCTATAACTCTGAATAACACTTGAATCTTTGAGAGAGAGTCATACAGAATCAAACTAGAAAACATTTGGTTTGAATTTCGGCAAAGTTTGATTATGAAAACTTGAAATTTAAGAGTATAAATGAAGAGAAGAAAAAGAGAGAGAAGAAGATAATGAAAAGTAGTTAAACTTTTCGAATTTAGATTGGTTTTTATAGTGGATTAAGAATCATGTCTCTTCAGGAAAAGTTTTAAACAAATAGACACTTCTTTTGAAATTTGAATTTTGAAATAACGGTTACCATGTCGACATGGGGGGTGGGGGTGTCGACATGCCTCATATAATTTTGAAATTCAATTTTTTTGAAAACATTGTAAATGATATTTAAATAAATCATGATAATTTTGGAGTTTAAATAAACTATTTTCATATATATTAAAATAATATAATAAAGTAATAATATAAATTAAAAACATATTTTTGTAATGTATAAAAGTAATATTAAAACATAATATAAATATGAAAACTTAAAATTTAAGATACAAAACTATAGATATGAATATAAGGTAATAGAATATTAAAACTCAAGTAAACATATATAATTAAAACTAAAATATAAGTAAGAAAATTTAAAATATTTAATATTTTGAATAACTTAAAGATCTATATATGTATGTGTGTGTATATATATAACAGGAAGCTATAATTTTGAAATCAGTTAAAAGTAAAAAAAAAAAAAATTTATAAGGCAAAAATGGTGAGAGAATTGGAATAAAGATTTTAGGGTTATTACGAAGTTTTAACAAAAGTTCTAGACTCTATTATTTATCCTGATTTCTTGAACTCTTGTTATTCACAAGTCTTCAGTCTTGAACCCTTCTTCTTTGTAATCTTGAATCATTAAACTGTATAGTCTTCAAAATCAATGCTTGCATAAGATATCTGCATATACATCTTTTGTGTGTGTGTGTGTATACACATTGGTGTTAGTATATATTTTAAAATAATAATAATGTTAAAACAAGATTGTTGTCATCAAAATCAGCATCACCATCATCTCAGTCCCTAACAATAAGTTCAAAGTTGAACTCGTTTACATAAATATATTTACCGTATATTGCATTGTAATATAATTATCTAACATCTACTTTTAAAAATTTATTTGGTTATTTAGAAAACATCGTACATTATCATTTAACATTGTACATTTAAGTCGATATGTTTAAATTAATTATGTGATTTTGAATTTAACAAATGAATTCAATCTATAAATTGTTGTTAATTCATCTAAGTAACGCTAAGTGTGATATTTTGAAATGTACACTGTGTTCATATCAACAAAAATGAAAAAAAAAAATAGTTTTTCTTCCAAATAAAAAGTTAAAAAGTCACACAATTTAAATAGTATATGTAAACAATAGTAAAAAAACCAATATATTATACATTTATCATAAATTGAAGAAAACAATTGTAACGTCCCGCATTTTTGTCGGTTTATATTTGGATATTTAAAACAGTTTAAATATTGAATTCGTATTATAAATGGATTTATATTTTAATTAAAACGAAGTTGAACGTATAAAAATATATATTAATTATAAACGAGCTCACAACGACGCTGCAGTTCGTGATTTAACGTTCTGAACTTCAACTGAGTGTACATGACTCGTTTTAAATCGGATTTCTGCGAAACAAGAAACGATGAAATCTGCTTGACTATATTTTTCTATCGGAAGTGAAAAATCAAGATTTCGGCGTATAGATTGCAAGATATGTCCAAATCAAAAATCCAGAAAGTCGCTATGAAATCATATATCGACCGTAACGGTTTATTGGATATAACTAGATATCGGTTGCAAATCTGGACAAGGTTCTTTTGGGGCGCAGCGATAATTTAATTTTTAGAATTTTACTGTAATTTTTAATTAATTACATAGGCAACTTTTTATTTGGAGTATTTTGCACCCTGTAACAATATTTTGGGGTTTCAAAATATGAGTTAACCTACCGATATTATTATATTTTTGGGATCGTGGCACCTCGTTGGTCACAACTGCATATTTATTTCTGTCTGTAACAGCCCTTACGTAAACGGAATTGGATATATTAGAGTGCAAGTGTATAAATGACTGGTGTTTAAATAAACATAAGGTAAATTCCTAAAAACATCCACAACTACAACCTTACCCTGTCACAACAAAAATCTTATCAAATCTAGACAATGAAAACTCGGAAGGAAACCATGAAATCTCGACATATTTAAAAGGAAGAAAAATATATTATGATAATATATATAATATAAATGTTCCTTTCCCATTAAGAAATTGTATTGTGCCTCACCTAAACACAGTAAAACCGATCAACTACAGCAAATTGAAACAACGCAACACATCTGTACCTTAAATAAAAACAAAACAGGTATGGCACAACCTGTAACACCCCACCTCCGTTAAGGTCACTCACAAAGGGAATGCCTTAACTTTGGTGGAGCATTTTAGTAAACAGAACAGAAACTTACAAGACAGATAAAACAGTACTTGAAAAATTTATAACTTTATTACAACAGAAACCGAAATAAGCTTGGTTACATCCTTTCAAATCACAATATCAGAATTCAAGTACAAAATATCAGTCTTGTACAAAAGCCTTAAGAATGCATAGTTTAAAATCATAATCCTTACAGAAGAAGACAAGCCATACTTTGAGCACTTCAAGCGGAAGAAATATGGATCAAGCTAGAGTATTCCCTTCTACAAAACCTGGGGGGGAAACGGAAGAAAGGAGGCGAAACAACAAGGGTCAGACAAAAGTCTGGCAAGTCCAGTGATTTTCAGTTATGAACAGATAATAATAACATGACATGAAAATAAAACTGGATGAGAGATAACTGTAACAGATGTAGCAGATATAACAGAAGAACAGAATGATATAAGCTATTGCTTACACTTCCCTGCACTAATACTAGTATAACAGAATTAGGTGTCACCCTAATGTCTAAACTGAAACAGAAACAGGTACAGAATAATTTCGACGCTAGTAATGGTCCTTTACCACCCGATCAGAAACAGACAGAAGCAGAATGTAGCATAAGGTGTACACTAGTAATTGGGCCTTTACCACCCGAACAGACGGTACCACGCAGAAACAGACAGGTGTTGCCACCCAACAGAAACAGACGGTACCAACAGAAACAGACAGAACTAAGTGTACCCTAAAATCCTACCCCAGGCGATCGGCTCCCTAATACATAAATACCTTGTGCCAGCCCCACCGAAGGGTGTATCATTCCCTAAAGTGGCAACCTTTGAATGACACAGACCTATTTACAGATGTCACGACGTCTTACATCGTCAGAGGCAGACCGGGATCCATGCACGCACATGACCCGGTTGGAACGCACCATCAACACCCCTCGCCGTTATCAGAATGAACCGCTTATAATTAGTTCAGTAAGCGTGCCCGGACCCTACCTACTGTTGGGTCAAAGTTTTGATACCAGAAAGGGTTACTGACTAATATGGGTCCCAAACAACAGATGACACAAGTAATTCCCATCCTATCCTTGTGTCCCCAGACTAACAGATTTTAGATTAACAAGTTCAAACATACAGAATTCAGATCAACTAGTTCACAGGTCAGACAAGTTTTAGACTAACGGATCAGATATACGGATTTAACAGATTTATAGATTTGTCTAACTTTGTAATTGGGCCTACCGATTCACGGAACAGATTTATTAAACTCATCAGTCTAGTGGGTTTAACCCTATCCGCCCAACACGTTTTAGACATTATATTTATCTCAGATTTTCATTAATTAAATTTTATTGCCCAGACCTCTCACATTAGACTGACAGTTTGCGGCTACTGGTTAGGCCGGTTGGTTCCGGGCAGATTTCTGCCGCAAACTGAGTCTAACCTCGGGTTTCAAGCACGTTATGACTAACTTCTCACATTAGAACCTATTGTTTGCGGCCATTGGATGTGCCGGGCGGTTCCGGGCAGGATTACGCCGCAAACTCATTCTAACCTCGAGTCAGCCATGTTTATCTTTGCGGCCAATTATTAATTTACCATTTATGCCCACGCCTAATATACATGTCAATTTTCATAATTATATCCAATTCAGATTATGTCAATAACAGACTAAATATATCAACTCAACAGATATGGCAGATAACAGATTTAGCAGATTAGGCGACTTAACGGATTCAGCAGATTAAGCAGTTTAGCAGATTTAGCATATAACAGTTTAGGCATCTTCAGCAGACTTAGCAGATGACAGATTTGGTATATGAACAGATATAGCAGATTATAGCAGAACTAGCAGATTAGGCAATATAACAGAACTAGCAAATTAGGCAATATAACAGAACTAGCAGATTAGGCCATATAACAGATTTAATCATTCCTTAAAGTTTCATAAACATATCTTGCCTAATTATAAATTTGGCCTAAGTTTGCATGCCTAAATAGTTATCATGATTCACATTATGATCATATACCCCACGTTTGCATTGAATTTACATGGCACAGATTATGGTCATAATTTATCATATAACACACGTCTCAAATTTAGTTAAACTTGCCTAGTACAAAAGATTCACATATAAATTATACCAAATATAGCCATCGATTTCAATGCATGTCATATATTCAAAAATCTCCCACTTAGGTGTTATTCACATTTAATAGTTATCAAATCTTAACATAAATCTTCACACCTAAGTCATGTTCCCTTTTTATCCCAAATCATGAATCTCTATATAAATAATATGCCCAACAATCTAGAACTTTAAATTATAACAGATCTTTAATTCAAAAATATGCGTTATGTCCAATGTCTCAAGTCACATGTTAATATACAATGGTTCCTCTTCTTCCAATTCACAGAATATGCACAGATCTAAATCTAGTTTACAAGCTATGTCCGTTTAGTCACAGATTAGCCATGTCCAATTATGCCATCATTCATTATTTGTCCCAAAGTTTAACGTTCGTGCGTTAATCTCTTATGAGATTTGGCGCAGGCTCGGGGTAGCCTGGCTATAGAACAGAAAGAAGAAAGAGATATAGAATAAAATAGATCAGAACAGAACATATGCAATCTCAAATTCAGATTTACAATCATGTCACAATTATAATTAAAGTTTATATCGGAAAATAACTGCACTTGCCTTGGTTGGATTCTAAAAGAAAAAGGTGTTGTAGCTGTTCTCTTTTAATCCTAATCAGAATTGGAGGAAGAAGAAGCACAAGTCCTAGCTTAGGTTTCAGCAGAGTAGAGACGCCATTGATTTATTTATTTTTAGAGAGGAAGAGAGCAATAGAGGCTAGAGAATTGTATATGAGATTTAGGTTTAGGTTAGGGATGTATATATAGGTGTAGGAAGTTATTTAGGACCATTAGATTAACCCTGAATCATGAGAACCATTCAAATGCAAAATCTGCATTTGAGCGAATCGGCCCACGGGATGACAGCCAAACACCCTGGATTAACCCCTAGTCGACCCAGCAAGGCTCGGGTCGACCTCAAAAATGGGCCGGTTCAGTTATTCCCTCTCCCAATTCGCTGTTTTGAACCTTTTTTGCATGTTTATTTATTTAATTTTTATATATATCTATATATATTTCTCTCATATGCATATAAACTTCAAGGCTTAATAACTTCTTCATAATGAACCAATTTTTTTTTAATATTCTCGGAAAATACGGGGTGTTACACAACCCATACTGAACAGCAAATGAGCACCATACGCCTATTGCTTAACAAAGTCACCTACCTTATACTTTATAATATATATTCCTTAACCACCAAGTATTTGTCTTCTATAAAGACTGAATCCATTCTTCCTCTTGCCGTTTCCGGACGCAAATACAGTGGAAGAAACAATACTGCACCACTTTTCCTTTGCATTAAATAAAAACGCATGGGGAATGCTTACTGTAACTAGCGTGTTTATGAAGGTGAGGGAGGGTTTACTGTGTGAAGTAGATACACATTGCAATGGGGAGTTTGAGGTCTTAAAGATGGTGGATGCTGTCGGCATATTATTTCGTGAGTGGAAGGGGTGAGGTGTGTGTTTTACTGAAGCATGAATCATTAGAGAAGGGGGAATGTTGGTCACATGGACTGAGAATTGGTGGTATCATTGAAGAAGAGGAGAGAGAGTGTGGTTGTGTACGTGAAGAAATACAAGGAAGGGGGGAGTTCTGGGTTGGAACGGGTGGTCACCGTGGCGTCAAGCTGAAAGTCAAGGGGGGCATTCGGCAAAAGGGTGCTGGAGTGACAAGTGTTGTACTGGAAAGTTTCATATGTGTGGTGAACCCGGAAAGTTGTGACGCGACAGGCAGGTGGGTAGACAGGAGTGAAGTATGGGGATTTAAATGTAAACGTACGATGAAGTTGAATATTCGAATCGGGCAAGGAAAATTGATGTTAGCTATGTTTAGAACAGTCCCAATGGAAAATACGGCTGGTATAAGGCATCGGCAGCGCAGTGCACAGCAGGAGCGAGTTCTGTAAACTATTTTGGTAACGAAGTTATGGCTATACTGGAACCGGTCTAAAGCGATTTGACGCTCGTCTGAATTCCAGCAAAATAAACCATTCAACCAAATCAGCCAACACAAATCGTTATTTAACGGTTAGCGCGCGAAGGTGAGTAAAATCACTAACTCTGATCTATTTTAAAATATTATAATTATATTTTAATGTTGGTTGAATACTGTGTGATGGTCGTTTAGGTAGATCACAATTAAATTGGTTGAAAAATATATCATTGCATATGTTAGATACTGATTCCGTCAATTTAATATTCCCTAGTATGGAATCAGTGATAATTGTTTGACTAACATCTATGGATGCGGAAACCGGTTGGAGGAATCCAACCGGATTCCTCGGTATTTATATAGACTGTTTGTTTTGTATGCACTATTCGAACCCGAATTACATTTAAAACCCAGTGTGAATAATTAACGTTGAATGAAAATTCAGCTTTTGCTTTGATAAATAAATAAACAATATCGATTAAGAAGGTGGTAACAGTCGACCGTAAACCCCTCGTTTTGTTAAGAAGTTGATTGGCCGTCAGGCAAATTAACGAAGTTAATTATAAAAATTATATTTTATAATTAAAGTGAAGTTTTAAATTATAATAAAGTTCTATTATAAACTAGTATTTTAGAATTCGTTGTATAAAGTAAATATAAACGATTATTTAGTTAAATAAGTATGAAGCGGTAATTATCCGACAAGTAAATAATTTGGATAATTATTTTAAAATAAACAGTTAAGGAATATCATTTGATTAATTATATTAATCTAATGGTAAGAAGTAGATAAAATCAGTTAACGAAGTTATTGATGGAATGAAGTTAAAGCGAAGAGTAATGTTTAAAATAAACAACGAAGATTTCAAAGTATGAATATAGTGTTATAAAACCATATTCCAAAATAAAATAAGGAAATACGATCTGATAGATATTATAAGTAATAAGGGATTATAGTACAGACTTATATCTGTTCTAAGGTAAGAACGTTGTCGATCAAGGTCTGAGAGGTAAATAAAATACCCCAACTTGAACGACTTCACTATTATCGAGGAATGATATCAGTTTGCAATGAAAAGGAATGTCAAGATTAGTATAAAGGAAATATGGCTGCATATTGCAAGTCTTAAACTATAGCGATAAAATAAACGCTGTTGACTAGGCTTAAGCGTGACTGTTATGTCAAGATTAGTTATAAGGAGAATATTACAGCGTATTGCAAGTTTTTACTATAGCGATAAATTAACGCTGTTAACCAAACTTAAGCGTGATTTTTATATAGCAGCACTTCCTAAGAAATGAAAACGGTTTGGTTTGAAATCCACTTATTCTGAAGTAATAAATAACGACGTTTGTCCAAAGAAAATATAAGAATAAGTTTAGAAAGAGAAATTGGAGAATCGTGTTAGAAAAAGATGACAGCATTTCGACGTTCGAAATGTGATTAGAATTAAACCGTTAGGATTTGGAACTAGAATTCAACGATGTCGAATGTATTAAAAGTAAACTATTTTTAGGGATTATAATCTGATAGAATAATTAACATTTAGTTTTAAACAAATAAATGTTAATAGGATAGGAGTCAGTATTTAGTTATAAACTTGATATCGATTTGATAAGAAGTTGACTTAGAAACAGAGTTTATAAAGTGGAATAGGAGTATAAAAGTATGAAGAGATTTCGGTAAACAAGATAAGGGAAATTATTTCATGAATAAAGAGTTATATGATAAAGATGTACATATTTCTATAATAAGGAACGGTATTCACATTTCAAAGTGAATAATGTTTTAAAGGTGCATGTTGGGCCGATTTAAAAGGTTAAAATGAAACTGGAAATATTTTCCAATGGAAATAAGGTAGATTATCCAAGTATAGAAATAAAGAATGTGAAATTAATGGAAATAGTTCGAACGTTAATAACGTATGTTTTCTGGAACATGAGGGAATAAGAGTTTATAAGAACTGGGAATGTTTCCCAAGGGTGTGAAAGAGTTAAAACGGGATTTGGGAAATATCTGGTAAGATATGGGAATTCGAATAATAAAAACGAATGTTAAGTAAAAAGTGCCCGTGATTATGTGATGTTAGTTATACATTAGAATGGATGTTTGTTTTTACTTCGACAGTTAAATAACCGACTATCGAAGTGTTTTGACCATCGTTGCCAATACGGAGAGACCGGTTGGATATATTATCCGGAAACCACTCCGTATAGATATAAGCGCTGCGAATTAGATATGCTGAAGATATTGAAGACGGAGTTAAATGCAAGGGTCGTCCAGTTCTAGAATGGTGTTTTTGGTTTGTCCAGTCCCAAGACAACTTGTATGGACGAGTGTCTGACAGAGTATTTCCAACGGTCACGCCGTTGATTTTTACGAATATACCAAGTTGGTGGGGAGAAGGTAACTTCTCTTTATTCTACACCTAGTGTGCATTTGGGTAATCAATATGTCATTACGGATTTGACGACGTGGCATTCAAAGCGAATGGTGATCAGATGTTCTGAAGATAGACGTAGCCTCTAGCCTCACAACCAGGAAGTAACAAAAGTTGGGCTAGGCAGCATGACTAGTTGGGTCATCCCCAAGCAGGGTATATTGTCACTGATCTAGGGAAAATTCATATTTAAACTTCTTTTCGATTCTGTATCTTCGGATGACGGTTGGATGGCCTACAACCGTGGTGGCAATATATTCGATACACTCAAGCTAAATGAGTGGTCGGTCATGTGTGGCTGGGTTGCAAGACGTTCTTGTTGAACCCTGAGCGTATCCCCTCTAGAGTACACTGATCAGAAGGTGCTCCCATACCTTGTCTGTCGGGATTTAATCTCCAATACGCGCCCTGCGGTTTATGATTTTATATTATATATATGTGGAGCGTGAGATGCAAGCGTTTTGCTACTTGTATAATTATTTGTTTAGACATTATCATAATATCACTGGTTTTGATATCAAAGTATTTTGGGTTATAATAAGGTAAAAACCGTCCATGTTTACGTGTGGGCTGGTCTTACTATTATCCTTTTGTTTCAAAAGGATTTTCAAGGTTAAACAGTATGGTTGGAAGTTACTCACACCAGTCCCATGACTGACCCATAGTTTATTTTATTGTTTTCCCTAAACTCTTGGGTACCCAAATTTGTACGGGCAGTCAAGTGTTTCAGGCTTTTACAGATACATTTGGAGGAGCTCAAAGCAGGAAGCTTCACCACTAGTTATGTAGAAATTATTTCCGCTGTGATGTATATGAGTTATATACTCTGATAATGGTATGTATATCCAGATTTGTATTTCAAGATTATGTTATATAATACAATTTATTCATTCCGCTGTGAGTTTCGTATTTACTCTGATTCTGATGTTCTTCTTCTTCTTCTTCTTCTTCTTCTTCTATTCTATTAGTTTTATCTTATCTTTCTCATCCTCTTAATTCTTTCTAATAATGATCTGAATTTTTGTGCACTTTGAGTTGAATGTGTATGATATTAGTCAGCTCAAATTAGTACGGATTTTTCGGCCATTACAACAATTCACGCTTTAAATACCTACATATTAATATTTCTACAATTATTTACAAAATCTCCTCAATTCTTTTATAATGTTTTATATTTCAATCTATATGTTTAAACTACTTATGAAATCTTAAATTCTAATTATTTAAATATATTATAGAGTATTTAGCCCATTTTTCTAGTAGATCTTAAAAATATATGCTAATTTTACTATGTATATTCATATTAAGAAAAGGTAAAATTTTCATGCAACTATAAAGATATATAAATCACATAAGGCGAACTATGTATATCAACAATAATGATAAAGTTAATTTGTAAATTAGTTATGGTTCATTTATATCACAAATTTATTATTTACTATATTAAAAAATTCATTTTGGATATTAGTAATTCTACAACAAATTTATATTTTTTGCAAATTTCTTTTCAATTCTTCCCACTATACTATACAATTAAGTTAATTTTGTAATTTCACATTTAACTTTTATAAACAAATTCTATTAAATAATATTTGCTAATTCATCGAATAAATTACTAACATACATCAATTTCAACATGTATATCTATATTAACAAAAATGATTAAAAAAATTCTCAAATACACACATGCATGTTGTTTATGTAAGCTACAGAACACAAATTAATAATAATTTTAATTGATAGTTTATGTATTTCACGTCAAAATTTATCGTATACTACATTAAAAAGTTCTTAACATTAAAATAATAAGTACTATTTTTAATAGTATTATCGTGTGCAACGCGCGATTACACATTAGTAAACTAGGAGATAAAATATCCTTATAATTGCTTTGTACACATTCAAACAAATGTCCATTAATATCTCTTAAAAATCGGATCTAATAATTGCACTTTCTTTACAAATTCAAACAACACTTCACGGATAATAACGAATTTTAAAATTACTTGCATGAATATTTATTTCTAAATTATCTAGTGAAGTGCTGTTTGAATTTGTAAAAAAAAGTGTAATCATTAGATTCGATTTTTGAGAGATATCAAAGGACCTTTGTTTGAATGTGTCTAAAGCAATTATAAGGATATTTGATCTCCTAGTTTATTGGGAAGCTCACACAAAATAATCATTTAATATTTAAAAAGTTATATATATATATATATATGTGTGTGTGTGTGTGTGTGTGTGTGTGTGTGTGTGTGTGTATTTTGGGAACTTTACGGTCGGACCAAAGTTTGTGCTTCCAAGACAACTATTAATAAAGATTTCGAGTCTTACGGCAGACACTTTAACGTATAATTTTCTTATATAAGTGCACAATATTAAAATATAATTTAAGCTTATTAAAGTATAATGGTTGACTTGAGTTATGACGTATAAATAATTAGTATTTTTGCCAACATAAGTTTTGCATTTTATCTAAGGATGAATGATTTTAGGTTTAAAACCAATTGACTTAGTTTTAGTCTGTGCAGTTAAAGCCCCGCTAAACCCCTATTATAGCCCGTAGAGCTCTACAAAAGCTACGCTATTTCAGTTTAACGCTAATGAACAGTAGGTCTAATTCTAGCCATGCTATTTTCCGCTGCATCCGCTAAATAATGATATTTTAGCATCCACTTTAGCAATGATAATATATAGAACTTGATTTGACTAGTTCTCTTTAAAAAAGAACAACAAAGTTAGTGTAAAGAACTAATTTCAAGGCACAAGTACCGAATATATGGTAGAAATCTATTACAGTCACACAATCTAGTGAGCGTAACTATAATATACTTTGACTTTGTTATACTAGTATTACCGCACAACGGTGGAAAAACCGACCATTAGTTTATATAATTTTGGAAAATATAGTTTGCTACAAATTATCATTCGATTAAACATAAATAGAAGATTGTTTGCATTGTAAGAAAAAAAAAACTAAAAATTGAACATAATGGTACGGAAGATTTTGGTACCAATCAAAGGTTTTTCTATTTCTTTTGATCGTTGATAAAAATGTAATATTTGGTCTGTGTTCCCTTCCATTAACTCCAGAATTTCATCAGTTGAAGATCGTCGAAAATTGTAAAACATGGAACGAAACACGGAATTTCACTTTTTTCGTGAACATAATTAAAGGCAAATGATATAATACCCGAAACAAAACAAAAAACTTAATAAATAGGGTTATTGAATAACAAGACCAGAAACCGTCATCAAACAAATAATTAATATAAAAAATAGAATACAAAATACAATATCAAACAAATAATAAGACTGACAATAGAATCAAACAGCAGATAAAAATAGAGTACAAAAATGTTAACTAGCAACATTACTAAATGATATGAGCAAACTAACTCGATCAAAACAAACAAGCAAACTTGAATGACTGTGTTAGACAATACAAATTGGGACATTAAAAGACTCATTTCATGTAAATAAGAAGCAACATCGCTAGTTATATTTTCAGCATTGCTTCAGTTTTTAATCCCAAACCAAGAACCCTATCAACCTACAAAGAAAAAAGAAGAAAAAAACGTCTTCATGAATATATCATATTTAATGGAGCTTTACTTCGATATCAACTAGGTAAAGTAAATATATTAATGCCTATAAGAGGATAATCTAGTATTACTCATTAGTCGTTACCATGCAAACAGAAAAAGATTTCAAGTAAACTTTGATTTGCATGTGAAAATGACCATAACTAATCATATGCATATTTTTATTTTTTTCCATGCATTGAATGAGTTTCCACCGTCATGCTCCATTGTTTATCATTTATTAGCAAGAAAGCTTTCAAAATGAAGATTGAGCATAGAAAAATGACACTAATATATTCTTTTGTCTTTATTAATACTATCTTGATTAGGTGAATTTACAAATTTCACTATATTAAAGATGTTCTACTTGTCATTCGTATGTTCAATTACGTTGATATTATCAATATTCTGTAGCTACATTCTTGATTTTTTAGATTAACTTTTATGTCCATTTATGTTTGGTGACTAGTAGGGTGAATCAAACTTTCCTAACTCTACATAAAACGTTCAACTCTAACATATCACAATTACAACTCCATCATCTATTTGAGGAGTAAGATTTGTGAATACACATCTTAATAATTTAGAAATTAATGGGATAATAAGGAATAACATAATATAAATATTTTCTGTAACTTGTAAACATCAAGCAATTTCTCTTTACCCGAGTGTAGATTTCTATTAGTTTATATCTGGAAGTATAGAAACTTTTGGTAGCAACACTAGCTTAAGGTTCAAAATTTTGTTTGAAGATGTGGGGTTGTTATACAAACAAAAGAAATGATTTCTTAAGCTTCTGCATATTTGGTGTGGGTTTAGTTGCACACTAGAATTGAGAGAGAGAGAGTGTGTGTGTGTACGCATGTGCTTTTTTTGTGGCTAACTGTGTGCATATTCAAAGTGAACTTGATGATTTCAACTAAAAGCAACATTGTCATGAACAACAACAAAGGATATTTTCAGTATAGTTTTGAAAGTGGTTCAACATAAACATGATAATTAAACATGCAAGGAGATAAATAGAAAAAAAATAGGAAGCATGCTTTCTTAAAAAAAAAAAAAAAAAAAAAAAAAAGAGAGAGAGATTGATTAATGCATTTGAACCGTGCATAGTTAAAGCCTATTTACCTAAAGCTAGTTCTCTCATAACGTAGGTCAATGAAACCAAAAACTCAAAATCTTTGTTGTTAAACATGTTTTCTTCATACTTCATTGAAAAAAATATATAAGGCCAAGCATGTAGATCTCAATCATTCTACATCGTTAGCTTTCTTATTCGATCATTATTGTTATAGTTTGGATCCTTAAAATTTTCTAACTATTGTTCACAAGCTATACAAGTAGATAAAGAAGCTCTATCTAAGTGAATAGAAAAAATGGTTGGAAAAAACTAAAAGATTCTACAGGTTCACCACTAAGAACATATGGCAATCAGTCATCGTTGCAAAACTCATGGAAATAAATAATATGTTACCTGTGCGCCGATGATACCCAAGTTTACCCATTTGCACATATCAAAATTTGATTGCACGAACTTTTTCAAAGCATCAAATCCCTCTGTTTTATCCTCTGCAAAACCGAATCATGGAAATAAGAACTAAATGTGACTCTCATCTGGGAGTTAATATATAGTGATTGCAGAAATATGCAAATTGACAAAGTAATGGAGTACTAATAAGTACCTCTGTTGGAAATGTTTTACAAACATTAAGTGAATTATTAAAAATCTTGAATAAGTGTAAGAATGGCTCCTATATGGGAATAGTCCCACATCATGGGATTATATAGAAGAGGCAAGCTTTTATACTTGTTTCTAAGAAATCATGTTGGGGCCTTGGGCTCCCAATATTTGCATTGTTGTGAGGAGGGAGACCATGTATCATATGACCACCACACACGCGCGCGCGACCGACCGACTCGACCCGACCCGGCCCGGCCCGGTCCGGTTCGGCTCGGGCTTGGGCTTGGGCTTTGTGGTGTAGACACTTATATTTTTTGGACCATAAAACTTAGTCTTTTTCGAACCGTTTTTTTATGGAAAAAGATTTCTGCAACAGTAAAAAATTATATCCCCCAAATTTTAGCGGCCCACTAATCTGTAAACCCAAACCCTAATTTTCGTTCTATATATTGTCATTAGCCTCAGACGAGAAGACTACCGAATTGAAAATTCTCTCTTCTCTCAGCCGCCATTAAAATTCTCTTCTCGGAAATTTTCGAGCAATTTTTTCAGAAAGTGCAAATCTGCACCGATTTGTTGTGCAAGCAAATCGGTTATTGTTTTTGAGGCTGTTTTATCCTAGAGGCGGCGGCGAAGGAACGAACTGGTTTGCACCTCCGACCAGATCGCCGAATCGTCTTCAAGAAAGCGACCTAGTCCGCGACTCAGCCATTGTTTCCCAACAATTTGAAGACGAGCTGAAACAATGGCTTCCAATTCAACCCTAGACGATTCTGCTCCACCCTCTGCTTTCCAGAACCCTCTTGTGACGGCTGCTCCTTTCAGATTTGAAGGCTTGCATTTCAAACGATGGCGTTAGAAGATGGAGTTCTTCCTCACCATCAGAAAGGTTGTGGCTGCGCTGACTACTGACAAACCGCAGCTTCCAGATAAACCTGTTGAGACTGATGCAGCGAACATGGCATCATGGACTGAACAGTCAAAGCAACTGCAGACCTGGACTGAACAAGATTATCTATGCAAGAACTTTATTCTGAACGGACTGAGCGATGATCTGTATGATTATTATAACTCAGATGAAAAGACAGCAAAGGAGATCTGGGAAGCACTGAAGAAGAAATATGATATAGAGGAGGCAGGGGCAAAGAAATATGCTGTGAGCCGCTATCTAAAGTACCAGATGACTGATGATAGATTGGTAGAGATGCAGTCTCATGAGCTGCAGAAAATAGCTCATGAGATCATCTCCGAAGGTATGGTCTTGGACGAACAATTTCAAATTGCTGTTATCATTGACAAATTACCCCCAGACTGGAAAGATTTTAAGAATGTCTTGCGACATAAGACTAAGGAATTTTCCTTAGAAAGTTTGATTACACGCCTCCGTATTGAGGAGGAGGCACGCAAGCAGGACCAGAAAGAAGAGGTGCTGATTGTGAATAACAACAGTACTAAGAAGACCACTCCCGTTGTTCTGAAACCAAATCAGAAATCTTTTAAGAATCAGAACAGGCGCAACAAACAGAATGGGAATCCGCAAGGAAACCCAAAAGGACAGCAGAAACCAGCCCAAAAGAATGACTATGGACAGTTGTTTCTTTGTTACAACTGTGGAAAACCAGGGCATATGGCACGAAAGTGCCGGAACAGGCCAAGCTCTGCACCGCAGGCTAACCTGACTGAGGAGCCTCTTACGGCTATGGTTACTGAGATTCACCTTGTTGGTGGATCAGAGGGTTGGTGGGCAGACACTGGTGCTTCTCGCCATGTCTGCTATGATCGTGGCATGTTCTCTACATACACGGCTGCTGAAAATCAGAAAGTGCTGTTGGGAGACTCTCACACCACTACAGTTGCGGGGATTGGAAATGTGGAACTCAAGTTCACCTCTGGAAAAATTGTAATTCTGAAAGATGTTATGCACACTCCAGAGATAAGAAAGAATCTGGTCTCTGGCTTCCTCCTTAATAAGGCTGGTTTCACTCAAGTTATTGGGGCTGATTTGTACACTCTTACTTATAAGGGAACTTTTGTGGGAAAGGGTTATGCTTGTGAGGGTATGTTTAAACTGAATGTTGAATCTAATAAAGTGACTACTTCTGCTTACATGTTGTGTAATTTTAATATCTGACATTCTAGATTATGTCATGTTAATAATCGAATTATTCGTAACATGAGCACCCTAGATATGATACCTAAAATGACAGAATCTGAATCTGATAAATGTGAATTCTGTACACAAGCTAAAATCACAAAGAAACCTCACAAATCTGTTGATAGAGTTTCTGAACCCCTAGACTTGATTCATTCTGACATATGTGAACTTGATGGCACTTTAACTAGACAGGGACATCGTTATTTTATCACTTTTATTGATGACTGCTCTGATTTCACATATGTATATCTTATGAAAAATAAAAGTGATGCTTTTGACATGTTTAAAACATTCAAAACTAAGATTGAGAATCAAGCAAATAGAAAAATTAAGAGACTTCGTAGTGATAGAGGAACAGAATATGAATCTAATTCTATTCTGGATTTCTATAAACAACATGGTATAGTACATGAGAGAACTGCACCCTACTCACCTGAAATGAACGGTAAAGCAGAAAGGAAAAATAGGACCTTTACCGAACTAGTAGTTACCATATTATTAAATTCTGGTGCTGCAAAACATTGGTGGGGGGATATTTTATTGACTGTATGCTATGTTCTGAATAGAATCCCTAAATCTAAGAATAAAATTTCACCTTATGAAATTTTAAAGAATCATAAACCCAATGTCTCATACTTTAGAACTTGGGGTTGTTTAGCATATGTTCGCATTCCAGACCCTAAGAGAATAAAATTGGCAAGTAGAGCATATGAATGTGCATTTATAGGCTATGCTATTAATAGCAAAGCATATAGATTTTATGACCTTAATGCACATAATATAATTGAATCAAATGATGCCGATTTTTATGAAACTAAATTTCCTTTCAAATTAAGGAATAGTGGGGGCACTTCAAATATGCCTATTAGAACAGAACTTAATGAAAATTCTGAAGCTGAACCTAGAAGAAGTAAAAGAGCAAGAACCATAAAAGACTTTGGTTCAGATTTTTGTGTTTTTACTATTGAGGAGGATCCTATAAACCTCCAAGAAGCCTTATCTTCTTTAGATGCCGATTTCTGGCAAGAGGCTATAAACGATGAGATGGATTCTTTAGAATCCAATAAGACTTGGCACTTGGTAGATTTACCCCCTGGTTGTAAGTCTATAGGCTGTAAATGGGTACTTAAAAAGAAATTAAAACCTGATGGCACTATAGATAAATATAAAGCACGACTAGTAGCTAAAGGTTTTAAACAAAAGGAAAATATAGACTTCTTTGACACTTTTTCACCTGTAACTAGAATAACATCCATTCGGGTATTAATCTCACTTGCTTCCATTCATAATTTACTTATACACCAAATGGATGTTAAAACTGCTTTTTTGAACGGTGAATTAGACGAAGAAATTTATATGGACCAGCCTGAAGGATTTGTAGTACATGGTCAAGAACATAAAGTATGTAAATTGGATAAATCATTATATGGTTTAAAACAAGCACCTAAACAATGGCATGAAAAATTTGATAACTTAATCATTTCAAATGGTTTTAAAGTCAATGAAAGTGACAAATGCATTTACTACAAATCTGAGAATGACATTTGCACTATTATATGCCTTTATGTAGTTGACCTACTCATTTTTGGGTCAAATATTCATGCCATAAACTCAGTCAAATCCTTATTAAGTGTCAATTTTAATATGAAAGATCTAGGTGAAGCGAGTGTAATCCTTGGTATTAAGATTACTAGGTCAGAAAAGGGAATTTCTTTGGATCAATCTCATTACATTGAGAAGATACTAAAGAAATATAATTACTTTGACTGTAAACCTGCAAGTACACCATATGATCACAGTGTAAAGTTATTTAAGAACACTGGTGAAGGTGTAAGACAGTCTGATTATGCGAGCATCATTGGCAGCCTTCGGTATGCCACTGATTGTACTAGACCCGACATTGCCTATGTCGTGGGATTATTGTGCAGGTTTACCAGTAGACCTAGTATAGAGCACTGGCAAGCTATTGAAAGGGTAATGAGATACCTTAAACGAACCATGAACCTTGGATTACATTATGAAAGGTTTCCAGCTGTACTTGAAGGATATTCCGATGCAGACTGGAATACCTTATCTGATGATTCTAAAGCGACTAGTGGCTATATATTTAGCATCACTGGAGGAGCTGTTTCTTGGAAATCCAAGAAACAGACTATTTTGGCTCAGTCTACTATGGAGTCTGAGATGATAGCACTAGCTACAGCTAGTGAAGAGGCAGAGTACTTGAGAAATCTACTAGCTGAGATTCCCTTATGGGAAAAACCGATACCGGCTGTGTTGATACATTGCGATAGTACCGCGGCTATTGCAAAAGTTCAGAACCGATACTATAACGGTAAGAGACGACAAATACGTCGTAAGCACAGTACGGTTAGAGAACTACTTTCCACAGGTACCGTTAGAGTGGATTACGTACGTAGTGAGGAAAATTTGGCAGATCCTTTGACGAAAGGACTGTCCAGAGAGAAAGTCCATAACTCTTCTAAAAGAATGGGAATATTGCCCTTAGATTGTTGAGTCACGCACAATGGTAACCCGACCTAAATGACTGCAGATCCCAAGAACTAGGTTCAATGGGTAATAACAAGTTGTGTAGTGATATGAGTTGAACATGCTATTTAATAAACCAAGAAGCATGTATTCCTGAAGTGATTAGAGGATGAGTTAATAGAAACTCTTAATGAGATCTATACTCTATGTGGAGTGGAGTACCTACCTTCAGGAGTGCTCTTGATAGACTTACCTTTGTGAATGTGGAAATGTGGCCGTTTCCTATGGAGTTTCGGGCAAAACTTCTAGAGCATTCACTAAACTAGGATAGACGTGCATGGCCATAAATGCACGGGCTTATTTGATTGCACTATAGAAAAGGTTGTGTGTGGTTTGATGTCAGGAATAGAGTTCAAGACTATGTGTCACTCTAGTAAAAACTGAATCTTATTCACTATGCAAAGGTTCAAGTCGAAAGACACCTTTGTTTATGCACAATCTTATGTTTTTAAGAAACTGCTCGAAAATATTTTTAAAAATTCAAGTGGGGGATTGTTGGAAATGTTTTACAAACATTAAGTGAATTATTAAAAATCTTGAATAAGTGTAAGAATGGCTCCTATATGGGAATAGTCCCACATCATGGGATTATATAGAAGAGGCAAGCTTTTATACTTGTTTCTAAGAAATCATGTTGGGGCCTTGGGCTTGCAATACATGCATTGTTGTGAGGAGGGAGACCATGCATCATATGACCACCACACACGCGCGCGCGACCGACCGACTCGACCCGGCCCGGCCTGGTCCGGTCCGGTTCCGCTCAGGCTTGGGCTTGGGCTTTGTGGTGTAGACACTTATATTTTTTGGACCATAAAACTTAGTCTTTTTCGAACCGTTTTTATGGAAAAAGATTTCTGCAACGGTAAAAAATTATATCCCCCAAATTTTAGCGGCCCACTAATCTGTAAACCCAAACCCTAATTTTCGTTCTATATATTGTCATTAGCTTCAGACGAGAAGACTACCGAATTGAAAATTCTCTCTTCTCTCAGCCGCCATTAAAATTCTCTTCTCGGAAATTTTCGAGCAATTTTTTCAGAAAGTGCAAATCTGCACCGATTTGTTGTGCAAGCAAATCGGTTATTGTTTTTGAGGCTGTTTTATCCTAGAGGCGGCAGCGAAGGAACGAACTGGTTTGCACCTCCGACCAGATCGCCGAATCGTCTTCAAGAAAGCAACCTAGTCCGCGACTCAGCCGTTGTTTCCCAACAACCTCTTTTAAGATTTTATCCAGGAGCACGTTAGCAGTGATGCCAACCTCTGACATGACAAGCATAAATACAAGCACCATATACTATTTTATCAGCCATTAAAGTTAATTGTACATGCATTATGGGTATTCACTTTATGAAATTGAGTTACAAAATTTTGTAGCTAGTAAAATATTTTGTAGAAGGAAATAAGCATTTGATTCTTTTCATCTTGTTAAAAATGATAAACAAAGGGTCTGTTGTTTGGATACAAAATAAAACGCAATTGATACAAAGTAAAACGCAATTGATGACAACAAAAATTCAAACCTTCTAGTTTAAAAATAAAAATAAAAAAATCAAACCTTATCTTGTTCCATGTAATACAAAAAATTGGTCTCGTTTGTCATTACAGATAAGTCATTTGAAAGTGATGTATCTTAAACATCTCCTAGTAGTCATATTTGTCATTACAGCAAGAATATTTATAGTGCAGAAATAGTCATTGCAATAATCAGAAGTTATGTCAATACCTAGATAACTTAAGCAATGCAAATATATGATGCAACTGAAGCTGGATTCCAAATGGTTGCATTAGGTGAAAGGTGTTGAAGAAAATAACAAAAAGGCATGTAAAATCCAAGAGTATGCTTGAACAATGCTGAATTAGAGCTTCCGACAAGTTAGAACAAACTATGTTAAGGGCAGTAGGTAAAAGTTTTATGAAAAAAAGCAAGTAAAATTCTAGAGTATGGTTGAATAATACTGAAGCACTGCTTCCAACAAGCTTGAACTATATAATGCTGAGGTAATAGTGATCAAAATATTTGTTTGGCTAAAATCCAACACTAAGTATATAAGCAAAGCATAAGTGAAATGATGTCATACATAAACTGGATGGAAAACTGAGTAGGTATTTTTTTCATCAAAATGAAAGTAGCATATGACATATTTTTAACACTACAATATTAATTCAGCCAATTCAATTATAAATAGCACTTCGATTACAATTATCACTACAATGTCAATTTAGCCAATTCAAATTCAACTACAATTAGCACTCCAATGCTATTTTAGCATACTTTTAACATTTACAAGATGAAATGTATAACCAGATACTAAACCAGTTAGATTATGTCCCAAAATTGATAAAAAAGTTATGAAAAACTGTAGCATACTTTTAATATTTGAATGGCACATCGCAGCTTTTACCAATTAACAACTCATTTGGTTCTTTCAAACTACCTTTCGATAATTGAGAAATGACATTGTAATCTAGATAGCTTAAAATAACCAAAAAAACATAAAAAATAAATAAGATTAAAGTTTTGTAATCTCAAAACATTATAAACAGACATATGGTATTCTTTGCAAAAACCAATTCTCTATTAAACAAAACATCATTTTACTATTAAAAAAAATCAAGATTTTTTACATAGATTATCCATTCTGATTATCAAACAAATAAATCTACAACATATCTATCTTAAAATCAAAACAACAAATGTAAACATGAAAGTAAATAATATGAAATATAATGGATAATTTAAGACACGAAAAATAAGGTTAGGCTAGGAAACGGAGATAAAGAATAATAGTGAATCAGTTCTAGATTTGTTTCATCACAGTACTAGGCAAATGCATGCAGATAATACATTATAGTTCTTGCTATTTGAAGACCTATAGGAAAAAAATTTATAATGCTCAGGTGACTTATTTTTATAATGCTCAAGTGACTTCTCAGGATTCACGTCGAGTCCCAATAGGATCATAATCTGCGCATAACCTTTGAACTTAACATAAATATACTAAATTCACAACCACTTAACATAAATAATCCACTAAGAATGAAAACAATCGACAAACCTCTAATTCTATCAAATCAGCCAACGCTGATCGAATTAAATCGAATTAGTATAACGAATCGAAAAAGTGAATTACCCTTTCATCAGCATCTTGAATCGACAGAGGAGAATCTTTTGTCTTGGAGTCAAATACCCTTTTCGTATAACTTTATAAGAGAAAATTTTGATTAGGGTTTTAGGACTGAGCGGAATGTAATAGAAAAAATCAATCAGTTACTAAAACGAAACAATTGAAGTAAATAAAACTGGAATTACGGAGAATAAAAAGGAGCTGGGTAATGAATTTGAATAATAAGATCGCAGAGGAAACGGGAACAGGTAGAAAAAAGGAGAGAAATGGGGAGCGTAGTGTACGCAAGAGAAAGCGGGCAGATTAGCTCCCACAGTAGGCAAATCTTCCTAACGGTCGGTTTGATAAGATTAATTAATATTAGTTTCTTCAACACAGATAATGTGAGTATGATAATTAATTGATTTTAAATATTTGGTTTTACATCTAATGAACATTTTTGCATATTCGCTATATCTCCACCGTTCCACCGCTTTCTTCCGCTACACCTTTTTACAACTTCACCGTTGTAGAATCACTAGCGCTTTCACTGCATATGCTTTCATAGATGAAAAACCCGCATTTAATCAAGGTATGAGAACTTTTAGTTAAAAGGTAAGAAATACTAATTAAATAACGTAATATAAATATTTTAATTTTAACTAAGGTGGATACATATTTAGATATATCTAAGATATAATTTGAATTTAAAAGAAGAGATAAGAAAGGAGGTAAATACGAAGAAGGACAAACTTTGATCCAAAAAAATAGGCAAAGGACATCAAGTTTAAATTTTAGACTGAAGGACAATCTTAAGAAAAAATTAAACTGAAGAAAAATGCTAAATACAACTAGCGTTATATTCAGTTTTTACACTATACAGAAATGCTAGTTACAACTAACAATATATTTGGTTTTACAATGTACAAAATGCTAGCTGTATTTAGCATTGTTAATCTAATATTTTTTAAAATTTCTCCTTCGGTCAGAAAAACGAACTGGTGTACTCAGCTTACTTTTTTCTTTAAAGTTTTGTGCTTGTGTTTGTTTTTCATTTCATATGGTTTATGTATCCAAGTAAAAAAAGGGTGACATCCTCAGTCCCCAAAGTTCTCTGTTCCTCTATACCAAACCAATTAGAATCCCTGTTTTTTATCCTTCTGCAATTAAGTCCAAGAATAAAAGAGGGTTTAATTGCAAAAAGATGGAATTCAGGGGGTGCTGATTGGTTGGGTATAGGGGAACAGAGAATTTTGGGGACAGGTGATTTTATTCGTTCACATCCTAGTGTTACATGTTTGAAATTAAAAATAATAATTAATAGAAATTATAACAAAAAAAAAAAAAAAAAAAAAAAAAAAAAGTGCTAGCGAGAATAAACAAGGTACGGCAATGTAGCCTTGGTGTAAGATTCAAGTAAATCCAATACATGATCCCTTCATTATTGAATCCACTGATTTGGAGTCTTATTCGTTTTAAAGATCAATCAAAGATTCAGAGCAAAAATACGAATCAAGAGCTAATTTTTCATTCCAATTTCCATGGCGTCTTCTTCTTCATCAGCTTCTCCAACTCCAGCAGCTTCTGATCCTACCGCTGCAGTGGCCAAGAAAGGATTTCTTCGCCGAATCTTTCCTTTTTTTCTCGCTGCCAATCTTGCTGCAGGAGGTATTTCCGATCTAATTTTGGTTTCCTTGTGCTCAGAAGATCCTGATCTTAAGAACTAAGCTGCACATAACCAGTCTATCAAAAATAATTAAACAAACAAAATTGTGGATCATTTTGCTTTGTTATTTAGTTTAGTGGTTCACAGGGGAAATTTGAAGCCACTCCTTTGCAAGTATGTCATCATATATGTGACATGGACTTGATCATGCTGGGTGTGCTTTGATCCTGAGTTTTCATGGTTTGAGAAAATCCTGTGATAGGTGTATGGCTAAGGCTTCCGTTTTGGTTCAGTATGTGTATTATGTTCTTGACTAATTACATTCATTCACTACAATATGTTAACGGCAAATTCTATTCCAACTCAAGAATTTTCTTAGTATCCCCCTTCAGATTGAAAAAACCGATGAAACCTTCGATTCTGCTGAGTAGCCATCTGTTGAATTTAAAAAAAAAAAAAAAATAACCAAAAAATACCCTCCACATATGGCAAATGTGTGGTTTTCCAGAGTACCTTGTAGTTGCATTACGTGATTCCTTATAGTACCACGTAGTTGCCCTCCGTGGTGCCTTCAGGGACCCCGTAGGGCAACCACGTGGTACTCTAACGAACCACGTAAGACAACTACGTGATGTGCGAAAAATTGTAAAAAATTAATATAATAGAAAAATGGCATTTTCATCCTTATTGTTTTAAATGAAATGTGGGCAACTTAGCATTTTGCTGGGTTGGAATAGAATTAGCCTATGTCAACATGCACTGAAAATACAGTAGACAGGCATACACCAAAAATTAGTTTGCATACACTTCTTTCTTACAAAACTACCATTGTTTCCTTTTTCGTCATCTTCCATCTTTAAATTTTAGAACTCAATTACAAAAAATTAGAAATTGCTATCATTAAATTAAATTAAAATTCAATAGAGTATACTCTAAGTTTTGTGCTATTGTAACCTTTTTTTTGTTGTTAATTTTACCAAAATAAAATATAATTTTAGAGGAAAATAATTTGAATTCTTTTAAATTAAAGTACTTAGCTGGGAACTTTTTTTTAATTGATATTTTAATTCATTAAGTTCATTAAAAAAATGCATAATTTGATCAAATACAATCAAATTTGTTGTTCTAATATGATGAGTTATAAGAAAAAGACTAAGAGTTACAGTTAAGAAGAAGTGCAACCTAGTCATAGTTTTTTTTTTTTTTTTTTTTTTTTCCTTTTGGTAGCAGAATAATTGAATGTTAGGTAATTTTTGGTGTATGAATAGAATTTGCCAATGTAATGTAAGTTCACAGCTTTTGTTATGTGTGTAAATTTCCACATTGTGGGATGTATTATGGGTCTGCGTTTTTACTGTGAGGAGCTAATGCTGCAGAAACTGTCAAGTTGATAAAGTGGTAGTAATATATAGTAGACAGATGAATTGCAGTATTCTTGTAAGTCTATTAATTTTAACACTTGCAAGTTTTGAGAACTCTATTTCCATGTCATTCTCAATCCTTTGACATTTCAGAACCAAAACATTCAGAACAAGAGGATCAACCTGAGTTCTCAAACTAAAATAATGCTTTATGTAATAACAACTCTCTTTATTCTTCAGGATTCTACAACCGAAACCTGAATGCATGAGTTCCTAAATTGAAATAAAAGAATCTTGAACAAATGTTCTTAAACCAAACCGAAAAATTCATGGTTGTTTAGTAGTAGCATCCACTTGTTCAAGTTTTAATTGAAACCTGGAACTCTGCCATGGATTTGGATTATGCAATGAGATGTATTTTCTGTATTGGCCATGTATATCCCTTAGCAATGGTTCAAAGTAGCCAAGCTAACCTACTATATATGCATGCACAATATGCACCTTGCAATGGAGATATCGTATATGTTTGTTGTTAGATAGAATTACTTCATAATTCATGCCCTTCAGATTGTTACACGTTTAAGAACGGTTCCTAATTGGATATTATATACAGACATTTATGTTCTAAATATTACAACTTGATTCCCAAAAGGCATCCGTTGGGACTGAGTCCTTTTCTAGAAGGGAATAAATATGTTCTTAAGTGTTGGTGATGTATAAACATACAACAATATTTTGATAAACTAAGTTATTGTTGTAATAGTAAGATTTGACACAGAGCAGGTACATACAATTTTGTAAACTTAGGCAGTGTAATACTCAAAATATAGAAAGGAAAATGCTACCAAAAGATTTTCCAGAATGATTTGGCAATTGTTCCTTTGGCAAGTATAATGAAGAGTTACCCTATTACTTGACCATCTCTGATTTGTTATCGGTCTTGCCTCAATGAGACATAATAACTTATATTTTCTGACATTTATTAAATATTTACGCTTGGTAAATTTACAGTACACTCCAGTCTCGACAATTTATAATGAAAAAGGTTTCATATGATGTGCGAATTAATTATGTTTGGATATGACCAACTGCAACCCAGCTTGAGATTAACTTGATCCAAACATAAGCATGTGTCGTTTTTTCCAGACCCGACACATTTAACACCTGTGTTTCTAGTCTTGTAACAAATTTATCAACCCACAGTTTTTGTGTTTACACTGCAATATATGATGTCTCATACAGGTATCAAATCACTTTATTGTCTCCATCTTTTTAACATGTGCTATCAAAAACTCGAAATAGATGGGGTTGTACTGAGTCACTTCAAATTCGAGACTAAAAATATAGGCATTGCTCATCGGTGTTTTGATTAATAGGGCTGAGTGTATAGTCTGGCCATCACCAAGGAAAATCTACTCTTTCCATGTCTTTCTGTTAATTTGTTGCATTGTCCTTCCAGCTTACATATTATTTTAATCTATAAAGGAGGGTAGAACCTTACGATCCAAAATTTTGACATGCATTTGCCTTAGCATCACTCCAATTCTAGCAGTATACTATAATATATATTAGAACTTCATCAAAAAGTTATAACTTTATTCATAGTTGAACTTAGCCGCAGCAAAAGAGAAGCGTTCATGGACTTATCATTTTTTTAGATCGGCATGTTTTCTTAACGGTGAAGAAAACAATTAAAATTAGAAGTTATCTTTGGTGACTACTTCCAAGTTTATAAGTTCACCCTCCTTCGGTATTTTGGTTGACACACAGGATGTTCATTTGTTTCGGTTTCGTCATAGATTAAACCAGAATTTGAGTAGAAATTCATTTCAGATTTTAAGAAATGATTTATTTTATTATCTTTATCCTCTTCTTTGCCAACATGCGGTTTCAAGTTGTATTTCTAATCTGATCTCGTTCTCGGACTAGCCTACCATTCATAGCAGCTAGCACGAATTAATTTTTTCTTCCAGTATCAAAACCGGGATTAGGAGTAAGGGTTAGATTATTAAAGTGATAAAGAAAAATGATGGAGGTTTAGGTGGTGTTTGGTTTATATTATGTTTTGTGTTTCCAATATTAAGTACAAAAAATAAGAAGAGTTGAGGGAGGGCGGATGAAATGTAAGGAAGACATAGGAAACAACGGAAGGATAAATTATCTTTTGTCCTTTTGTTAGTTTCCAAAACACGGAAAATGAATTAAAACTATTTTCTGTTTTGTGTGTTAACTTCGTTCTTTAAAACGGGCGTCTTTTACGACATACATGCATCGTTTGCACTTTTATATGGGCGAAAATACAAAAACTAAAACATCATGTTAATTTTTAAATAGGGTTCTAATTAGAATGGGTTTGGTTTTCTTTAGGTTAATAAATTATATAAAATAGTTTATTCAAACTGATTTATAGAAAAATCATTTTGAGCAAAGATTTATAGAAAAATCGTTATATGTATGAACTTAAGCTAATGATAGGTATAAAAAAATTGTTTGGATGGAATAAATATTACACAAGCTATTTTATCAACACAAATTTATCTATACAAATTATTAATTTAAATTCATTTATGTTAATGAAATAATATCTGAAGAGCTGGTAGTTGGTAGTAGTGCATGGAAGTTGACAATCCATGTACCAGAACATTAGGTTTTTTTTATTTTTTTATTTATAATTATTTTAGACTTTATTTCACGTTTATTGAACCTTTTTAATTTTTATTACTATTTTAGATTTTATTTCACTTTTATTGAACCTTTTTACTTATTATTATTATTATTGTTTAAAAAAACCTTTATCAGACGACTTTTTATATGTTTGGTTATTTTAAACCATTTATATATATATATATATATTATTATCATCATTATTAATCTTATTTTATTTTAATTTTGGGTTCCATATCTAGCCAACCCCAACTTATTTGGGATATATGGCTTTGTTGTTGTTGTTGTTGTTGTATGTTAATGAAATAACATGTATATAATTGTCTTTCTTGTGTAATGCAGTTGGTTGAGAAAACGGACTATACCGGCAAAGTCAAGAGTTCAATCCATGCTAACCATAGTAGTTAAGGCGCACGCCTAGGCGCGCCTAGGCGCGCCTAAGGCTCAGGCGCAAGGCCTGCGCCTCACCGATGTTCGAGGCGCCTCCGCTACGGAAGGCGCAGGAAAAGCGCGCCTTTGTGCGCCTTTCTTCGAGGCGCCAAGGCTAAAAAGCGCGCCTCGAGAAAATCGAACCAGGTTTGTTCAATTTTAGGGTTTCCAGCTCAACAGATGGACTTCGATGCTTAAAAAAAACCGCTGTAGCCTCTGCCGCCGCCGCTGCAGCCTCGCCGCCGCCGCTGCAGCCTCGCCGCCGCCGCTGCAGCCTCGCCGCCGCCGTCGCCTTTTCTGCCGCCGCGCCTGTCCTCTGCTGCAGGATTTTTATTTTTTTTTTAATATATTCAGTGCGCCTTTTTTTAAAAGTCGCACCAAAAAGCCCAAGGCGCAAAAAAGCCCAGGGCTCAAGCCGTGCGCCTTTTTGCGCCTTAGCGCCTTAACTACTATGATGCTAACTACATTATCTGTGTGAGTTATCTTGTGTATGTGACAGGAGCATGATGCATATTTCCTAGAACATACATGCAATAATTTTGGTTCTTTGGGTCATATAACACAATTGTATAATTTGAAGAAATTGAGTTACATTCTTTTGCATCAAAGCACGTGTCCTGTATGTAGTGTAAAATATGTTGAATAAATTTGTGTTCTATTAAATATTTATTAATGCATATCTATAAAAAGTATGAAAATTCTCAGATCAAAGCTAAAGTGAAACTTCCAATTTTTTTGAAATGTAACTGGAATATAAAAACTTACCTGTGGTTGGAACAAAAACGGAAAATAATGTTTCGAACCTTGCTTTAGATATAACTTACAAGTTACAACATATTAATGAGCTAATCTTTATTCATAGACCAGGCAGTTGATAGTCATTGAAAATGATGATAGTTCATCATCGTTCCACTTGGTTCGAAGTAAGTTGCCAAAAAAATACGTACAAGTTTATAATTAAGTTTTCTTCGACTGATAATCAAAAAACATATCTTCACTGAAATAGTTTAAATCATAATATCAACAAGGAACAAGGCATTAAACACTTTATTATGTTGAGTACAACCTTTCAAGTATCATATCATCACATACTGTGAGGATGATACTTATTAAGACTTATTTACTTTACTGAAGGTCTAAAACCTTATGTCTTCATTGTTGTTTTTGCCAAAATGTGCAACAATGAGTTATCACAATAGGCAAGAATTGTTAGGGTTTCCGCAAGATCACTACACAGTTAAATTTTGAAAGAGGGAAGAAGATAACAATAACAAGCAAATTCTTTCAAACAAACCTTTATTAATGCACCAAATTATTACAATGAAAGCCTAAAAAAGCAATTGAGAATTTACTCAATCCCCAAAAACAAGTTTTTTTATTTTTCCTTTCCTTCAAGTACAAATAAATCTATCCCTAATGACATGCTTATATAGGCAAATGAAAACTAGATCTAAAACCTAATTGGGTCCTAAAATATCTCAGAAATAAATACTCCTTAGAACTTGCTCAAAATAAAACTTTCCTTAAAATATCTCAATAGATCCATAAAATCCGCAGCAGATCCTTAAATTCCACCACTTTCAATTTCTCCATCTTCAATATCTATGTGATAAATATCACAAACCATAACACTCCACCTTGATATGAAATCACTCCAACAATTAACAAATCCTTAAACCAAAAAACCACCCACAAATGATGCATCTCTCACATGAGATACACCACAAAAAATAATCTCAAAATTGCTTGTAATACCACAATGACCTCCATGTAGGCTTTGTGGTTTTATGTTGATGGCTCTACCTTGATTCAGATGAACTCGCCTCTCCTAATCCAATTTTAGAACTCATAACATTCTCCACCGTTTTTCCAAGCAATTTATATATGTTATTATTTCTTCGTTTTGCGCGCAGAAGCTCCTTGTTACCCCTCCAAACCCTTGTAACTCCACCTCTAATCGAGAAATTGCAACCTTTTTGTTCCAATTGTCCAATTGAAGCAAGATTCCACTTAGTTTCTGGAATGTATCTAACTCCCGTTAACTTCACCACATTTCCATCATTCATCTCCAATCGAACCGAACCTATGTCTTTAACATGCAAATCTCGACCGTCGGCGGATACCACTTTACTACTTTGTTCTTCATAATAAATAAATGCTTCTTTTTGATGACACACGTGGGAACAAGCTTCTGAATCAAGTATCTAATCCTTGTTTTCGCCTTCATTAACACAAAATATTTCCTTTAATCTCCGCACCAAAATTCACCTTATTACCGTCATTATCTTGTTCATCCGACTCTTCCTCCAATGTCTTCATCTTCTCCATATCCCTTTTAAGTTTATGACAAAATCTCAGTTGATGACCGGGTTTGTCACAGTAAAAACAAATGTATTCCTTTTTCATGTCTGGTCTATTCGGTTGCCTTTCCATGTTTCGTTGATTAACCCTCCTTGCAATAAAAACTTTTTTAATTGGAGTTCCAATTTCCGTTGTCTCCTCCTTATCTTTTCCTTCCATAAGGTCCGTCCTCCGCATCTCCTCATTAAGCAAGCTACTAACCACTGCCCCCATTGAAACAACGCCATCCGAATTTGAGTTATTCAACGCAACTACAAGTGTTTTCCAACTTTATGGCAACGAACTCATCATTATTAAGGCTTGTGTTTCATCATCCACCTTGAAATTCACGTCAGCCAATTGATTCACAATTTCTTGAAAATCATTAAGATGCTCTCCAATTGATTCACCTTCTTTAAACTTTAGATTCACCAATCTTCTCATAAGAAGAGCCTTATTTGTTGCGGAGTTTTTTGCATAAACCCCTTCCAATTTCTTTCATATTGCATAAGTAGATGTTTCATTAGCAACAATATGAAACACTGAATTATCCAAAAAAACATCGAATAGACGCAACAGACTTCCTATCCAAAGTCTCCTATTTTGCTTCGGGTAAATTGCTAGGTTTTTCCCCATTATTCTCCAGTGGCTGATGAAGATCATTAAGATAAAGGAAATCTTCCATCTTTGCCCTCCATAATCCTCAATTTCTTCCATTAAGCTTTTCAATAATTATTTTATCCATATTCAAACCTTCCCAAAAAATTTGTGTAGAAGGCTCTGATACCAATTGTTAGGGTTTCCGCAAGATCACTACACAATTAGATTTTGAAAGATGGAAGAAGATAACAATAACAAACAAATTCCTCTAAACAAACCTTTATTAATCCACCAAATTATTACAATGAAAGCCTAAAAAAATAATTGTTCATTTATCTCAATCCCAATAAACAATTTTTTTTATTTTTCCTTTCCTTCAAGTACAAATAAATTTATTCCTAATGACATGTTTATATAGGCAAATGAAAAACTAGATGAAAAACCTAATTAGGTCCTAAAATATCTCAGAAATAAGTGAAAAACTAGATGAAAAACCTAATTGGGTCCTAAAATATCTCAGAAATAAGTACTTCTTAGAACTTGCTCAAAATAAAACTTTCCCTTAAATATCTCAATAGATCCATAAATCCGCAGCAGATTCTTAAATTTCGCAACTTTCAATTTCTCCATCTTCAATATCCATGTGATAAATATCACAAACCATAACAAGAATTACCTTTGAAATAAATTCAAATTTTAATCCCTCTGATGCAGGGGCGGACGCACACTAAGGCGAGGTAGGGCCGCCGCCCCAGCTGAAAATTCGGAAACCCGGCAAGAAAAACATAATTTTGGCACTTCGCCCTTGCTGGATTTTGAAACTTGGCCCTACCTGACGGCCTTCCAGGCTCAAGAAGCAAGCCAACAACCATGTCCTAGGCCACACAACCTTGCCTATAGTCATTTCAGCATGTTCACACAGTTGTTTGTATATATACATCATAAGTTTTCCTATTTCAGTGATGTGGAACAATTTTTTTTTCCAGCCCTACCTGGATTGTAAAGCTGGCTCCGCCACTGCTCTGATGTCGCATATCTATTCGGCTTGAGTGTAGTCTAATGACATGCTACAAACTCAGCCTTCATAGTAGTAGTAGAAGCAACAAGTAATCCTTATTCAGCACTTATCCACGAAATGTCACTGCTGGTATTCTATTATTAAGACAATCATCATGATTTGAATTCGTATGTCTAATGACCTCGCTGTTATTATATCTTTTATTAGCACGTTTATAGTCCTTAGCGTTTCAAAGGTATCTCATTGTTATTAACATCGTTGGATGCAAAAAACGCACAACATTCTTGGAGCATTGGCGTGCAACATTCTTGGAGCAGCGGCGTGCAACCCGATAGTGCACCCTTTTTGATTTACTATGCAAGTATTGAATATCTATTTATTGTAGTTAATAATTAATTAATAAAAGAAGGCTACTACAAATTTTCTACTAGCAATATCCAAATTTTTTAAAAATCACCTTGTAAATATATCATTAAATATAAACATAGTATAATATTTAACTAAATTATATCATTGAATTATACGTGTAGGAGTTATGTTTTGAGTTAGAAGCTTAACTATTGCTTAACAATTGAATTTCAAGTATAAGCTTATAACCGATTTTGTAAGTTCTAATTGAGAAAAAATAGACTGACAGAAGGGTACGATATTTTATTACATTAGGTAGCGTCATTTATTTTGCTTTGTGTTATTTTGTTTCGTTTATATTTCATTTTCTACTCGATAGTATTTAAGCAATTGGAGTATATCTGAAGTGCTGGTGTCGAACATGAGCACATAGAAGTTAGTGATCCATATACTAGAACATTGAGCTTTTGGTTAGTTTAAGGATAGTGTTATTAGTTTTAGATGATAGAACTAGTGTACATGAGCATAAGACGTAGTGTTGGTCTTTAACTCTTGTGTATCTATAACTAATAGTATTATTGTTGTTATTATTATTTTCATCATTGTTATCAGCATCATGATTTATTTGTTTACTACTATTACTATTATTATTTGTTTAATAAACTTAAATTTTATTTTATCTTTATTTATGTTTTCACCTTTAAATCTCGTGTTGTTATTATTACATTTATATTGACTTTGTCCTTTTGTTTTGGGTTCCATCTCTAACCAACCCTAACTTGTTTGAGATTATTGGTTTAGTTGTTGTTTGTTGTTATTGTTATTGTTATTGTAGTAGTAATATTTAAGCAATTACTTAATATATTTTGATCACCTCAAACTAAAAAAGTTTATAAGTTAGATCCTACATCAGTTTATCATAACATAATGTAAATACATACACATTTATATGTCAATTGTTTGTGCATACATGATTGTTGTTATATTACAACTTGCTTTGAGAACATTACATACAAGTAATTAGGTTTTTTGTATTAGTAAGTACATGTATTTGTCTTCAAACAGAGAAAATTCAGGGGGGGAAATCGTAACGACCTAGAAATTTTGGTGTTTAAAATATAAATTAAATTAAGATTTAACACAAAATAAATATTTATATTTGGAATTTTGTCTATTTTGAACGATATTTGAGTAAACTTTGTCCGTGGATTTATAAACATTTTTAAAAACAAGATTTACATTTGTAACCGATTTGAATATTTAACGCTAGAGTTCCTCTGTTGAATCTAATATGAACATTTTTGGAAACAAGAAGTATTACCGTATAAATTTTGTAATTTAATAAATTAAATACTAATCTTGTATTTCGGTTTAAGGAAAATGTATGCCTTTATTTGAAATCCAAAATGGAACCTGGACCTTTATTTTGAACGTAGGAAATTACATTTGTAAATATAATCATAGTTTAAATCAAGATTTGGCGTTTAAATTAAATATCTATGTTTGGTTCTCGGCTTAGAATTGAATGTTATTTTGAACCTAATATGTAAGGTCCAAATTCTATATTTAATGCTTTTGCTAATAAGAATAAATTGCATACATTAGCAATCAATTGTGCATTAACTGTCAATATATTCTACTTATTAGATATTTATGGATGATTTCTATTTTATTAACTTTGTATATATTAGAAAGGTTAACTGCATCATATCGCTTCTTCCGCTAGGAGTATATTTATGTTTCCGCTTTATATGTATGTAACTTTGATATTCCATGTAACTCTGATGTAATATTGTCTTATGATATGAAAAGTTATATTATTTTGTTCAATATATGTTAGTACCCATAACAATCCGTCTTTATGAACGGTTTAAGTTGATTTAATTACCGGCGAAAACCAGGCAAAAAGACGGGCTGTTACATGTGGTATCAGAGCGAGGTTGTACAAAGCTACGGGGTGCGACATATTTGAACAAAAGATAGAACTCATCAGAGTTATAGATCTCATTAGAGATAGGGTTAGGAATGCACTAGAACGAGATTCTGGAATATTTCGTTGATAGAGCGTATTTTGAAACTAAATAAATGGTTTTGAAAAAGAAAATGAAATTTAGAAGAACAAGAACTAGGAATTCTGAATGGAAAGGGGTGGGATTAAATAACTTACAATTCGAAGGACTTTAAACCCATAAACCCTGGATACGATTAATAATAAGCACTTGAATAATTGAAATTAAATAAGTGAGAGAAAAATAGAATAACCCTTTGAAAAATTTCAATCTGTAGGGTTAACTCTAAAAGTTATACAAGGCTAAGAAGCGAATGTATTAAGATCCAGAATGAATGTGTAAAAGAGTTAAGAATGAATTTACGAATGTTGTATCCATCAAAATCTTGGTATAAAATTATTGCCAGTTTATTTCTCAAAAATTTAGTTCGTTGAATGAGATACTAGAATTTAGACCCTAACTCAAATTTGAAAGGTTATCCGATTTTATATAATCAAACTCTTGAAAATATTATGAGAATATGGAAATTAAATTTTACTTAGATTATTTTACCATTTTAAAACTACTTTTACTTAGATTATTTTATACATTCTATAGCAAATTCCTTTTCAATGACTTAAGTTTTGCTCAATATTATGTTATAAGAAGTTTTACCAATTTAGTTGTATGATAAATTTTTGTTTGATCTATTAAGAACCCTTGGGTAGATTTGCAAGCTTATTAGGAATGGTAAAGTATTTTGATAAGCTTTATTTATATGTCTATTTTATAATAAGATTTACTTTACTTAAGCATAATTTTACAGCTCTCCTTTTCGAGGACGAAAAGCTTTAAGTGGGGGAGATTGTAACGACCTAGAAATTTTGGCATTTAAAATATAAATTAAATTAAGATTTAACACAAAATAAATATTTATATTTGGAATTTTGTCTATTTTGAATGATATTTGAGTAAACTTTGTCCGTGGATTTATAAACATTTTTAAAAACAAGATTTACGTTTGTAACTGATTTGAATATTTAACGCTAGAGTTCCTCTTTCGAATCTAATATGAACATTTTTGGAAACAAGAAGTATTAACGTATAAATTTTGTAATTTAATAAATTAAATACTAATCGTGTATTTCGGTTTAAGGAAAATGTATGCTTTTAGTTGAAATCCAAAATGGAACCTGGACCTTTATTTTGAACGTAGTATTCAATTTTAGAAATGAAATTACATTTGTAAATATAATCATAGTTTAAAACAGGATTTGGCGTTTAAATTAAATATCTATGTTTGGTTCTCGGCTTAGAATTGAATGTTATTTTGAACCTAATATGTAAGGTCCAAATTCTATATTTAATGCTTTTGCTAATAAGAATAAATTGCATAGATTAGCAATCAATTGTGCATTAATTGTCAATATATTCTACTTATTAGATATTTATGGATGATTTCTATTTTATTAACTTTGTATATATCGGAAAGGTTAACTGCATCATATCGCTTCTTCCGCTAGGAGTATATTTATGTTTCCGCTTTATATGTATGTAACTCTGATATTCCATGTAACTCTGATGTAATATTGTCTTATGATATGAAAAGTTATATTATTTTGTTCAATATATGTTAGTACCCATAACAATCCGCCTTTATGAATGGTTTAAGTTGGTTTAATTACCGGCGAAAACCGGGCGAAAAGACGGGCTGTTACAAAAATCCTATTCTTTTAGAACTTTAGAGAAAATAAATCAGTTTGTAAACACAATCATAGCAAACACCAATTTTTGTGCATTTTTTGGACCTTGCAATAACAACTAATAACAATTTCAAAAAATATTTTAAGAAAATAAAAAAGGCACGCCGCTTTTGCATAATGTCCCGTTTAGTTTGCATTTTCATGTGCACTGCGGTAGGGACTAGGGAGGCAAAAGGCGCAGTTGTCACACTGCGCTGCACCTTGCTGCATGATGCTTTTTTCATAACTATTGTTTCTCATGGTTGTCTTAACTTGCTGGTAGAAAATGTAACATCAGGCCGTATGCAGTCCTTGATATAATTATGGCTACAAACAGTTGATGCACATGAGATATTTCTCCTTTGCTCGTATTCTATATCATTTTTTGAGCATTGATCTAAATGGTAGTTTTCTGTTTTGACTATTGATGTTGACCTAAGGGAAATTTTCATATTAATCTTTCGTAGACACTTCTATTATTGTTACTAGTACCACTACCATTACTGCTATTATTAATTTATTATTACTATTACTACGAGTGTTATGGGCACGCGCTTCATGCGTGATTATGACACATATTTTGCAGATGAATTATGTTTTTTGAAAATGTATATGTTTATACATTCAAAAGAAATGATTTTTGCATGAATTTCTAGTTATATTTTTTACATTGAAATCATGTGTAATTAATTTGAAATTTTATGTCGAAGTTCCGATATCTAATTTATTATTAATTTTTATTTGTGTTATTAACCGATAAAAAGCGATATTAAAAAATTGTTTATTTGTTAGATCTTCTTTTTAGAAATTAAGATCTGTTAATATTTATGAAGAAACAGTTTGTATTGTAAAAGATTGATCATATTTAAGTGATATATAAGGATTATGATATGTAAGAGTACTTTTGGAAGTTCCCAATTAGATCAAAAGTTTGTGTTTCCGAGAAAGTTATTAGTGAGAAATGATTTTCTAGTTATATTTTTGTGTTGAAATCAAGTGTAGTTAATTTGAATTTTTGTGACTAAGTTGCAATATCTAGTTTCTTATTAGTTTAAATACTTATTTGTGTTATTAATTGACAAAAAAAGATATTATAAAGAATGTTGATTTGTTAGATACTTAGATCATATTTGTAAGTGTTATTAAGATCTGTTAATATTTATAGAGAAGCGGTTTGAATTTGTAAAAAATGTTTTATTGTTCGATTGTATTTCCAAATGATATATAAAGATTATGATATGTAAGGGTATTTTTGAAAGTTCGCGGTTGGATCAAAAGTTTGTAATTTCAAGACAACTATTAATAAAGATTACTATTACTATTACTATGGTTATTATTATTGTTGAAATAACCTCAAGACATGCTTGGATCTATCACAATGAATTGTAATTCCTAAACGGAAAGAGGCGTCACTGATATCCATATATCAAAGTTCTAAGAATGTCAGCTGCATCACAAAATAAACCGAAATCATTGCTGGCTGGTACAATGTTGTCTACGTATGAAATTAAGAAGGTAAACCTAATTCCACAAATATTCGCGTTTATGCATTGATCATTTTTCGAAATCTGAATGAAAAAATTAGCAACTTTTTATACCATTGATAGAATGCTTGTTTTGATACACATATGGACCTCTTTAGTCTGCAATCCAAGCGATCGCCTTTGCGGGTTGAGTCATTTAAAATGCTTTCCTCGATTGCCGTTAAAATGGAAAATTTCTTACTTCCATTTGGTGTAGCTCCTTGTCAAAATAGGTTGATGATGTTACGATAATACTAAAAGACTCTTTAGATGAGACTGGAGCAAATGTCTTGTAATAATTAGTTAAAATTATGGACTAAACCTTAATCTGCCTCTGTATTGCAAGTGGAGCCTTTTTTGTTTCATAAATCCATTTATCGAATAAGATTTGCTCCACTAGACAATTCCACAACATCCTGAACTTCATTATTAGCCATTAAATTCATTTTATCCTGCATGACTTTACACCAGGGATAAAAATCATCTCTGGCATAACTTGTACAAAAGAAACAATGGCTTTTCTGTTAGAGTTAGCACATGTTTAAGAAGAAGTCTAACACATGTGTGCTATTTGTGTGGTAGAAGTGGTGTTGTGGTTATTTTAGTGGCTTAAGTTTAGGAGTAGTTTGTTATTTTTATTATCTATCTATTTATAGCTTTGTATTTCTCATCTTAATCAAGCAATAACAATGTAGTTAATTTTCCTGATAATGTCGTTTCTTTCCTCTCTCGATATTAAATCCTAACATGGTATCAGAGCCGATGGTTCAGACTGGGCCATACAGACAAGGCAGTGCTCTCAAAAGATACTCGTAGGATGCGAGTCAAGGGGGAGACTGTTAGGATTGCCTCGCATGTTGTTAAGGAGGAATGACGGGTTGGAATTAATAGTCTCACATCACGGAATATATTGAAAGAATTGTGTACAAATATGAGCCGGTAGGCACGTAACAACGGGGGTTCCTTTTGTTATATGGGAGTTGTGTGCCAGCTCATATGCGTGCAAGGAAGGGGGGCTTTGTTCCAACCGTCGTTAAGTAACAATGCTCTATATGCGTGCAAGGAAGGGAGGCTTTGTTTCAACCGTCGTTACATAACTCTAATGACCCGCATTGTCAGGGGTATTATAATTAATTTGTTTAATTATATATATCGTGATGTAGTGAATTAAATAGAGTTTTAATTAAATAATATGCAATATTTAATTAAATTAAATAATAATAATTAAATAATATATTTAATTCAGAAATAATCAAAAATATTGGGAATCACAATATTCTGTGAACGGGGTCGTCCCTTAGATTTAATTCAGCTTAGAGTTGAATTATATTGACGATTCAATCGACGACAGTTTGAACGTATAATTATATTATAATTAAAATCGAGCTTGAAATGGCGCTGCAGTTCGCGATTTGGCCATTTGAACTTCAACTGAATGTACAAGATTCGTTTTAAGCCGAATTTCTGTGAAACAAGAAACGCGTGGAGCTGGTGGAGTATATCTTTCTAGTGAAAGAGAAAAATCGGGATTTTGTCGTGTAGATTTTGATGTACGTCCAAATCAAATTTCAGAAAAGTCGCTGTGGAATTCCTTTATAATTTATAAAGGAATTATTTATATTTTAAAAGGGAATTTCAATATAAATCGAATATCGGGTTGACCCAGATTGAAATATCGAGTTAGAAATCAATATAGGATTTTTCTGAAGCTGTACAGTATTCCACTGTGAATATAGACGATAATATTTATTTTTAAATATTAAATTTAATTATATTTATATATTTAAATGGTTCATCCAGAGCTTTAAAAATAGCCGGTTTTGCAAACGAAGTCGGAATTCGACGAAACCAGTTTTGTTGGATTCGCAATATCAAATAGTTGTTAGATTTCCAGTTTCGTGATTTTTAGAGTCACTGTGTGGTCATACAGATTTTTAGAGTGTAAAACAGTCAGTATTTTGACTGTTAAAAATACGTTGTGTGAACATACGGAGTCGGAATTCGACAAACCAGTTTCGTTGGGACCGTAATGTCGAACTGTAGCTGCGTGTCCAGTATCGTGATTTTTGGGTATTGCACGTGACCATAGGAATTTTAAAGGATTAATACAACTAGCAGTTGATTAAAAATCGATATAAAAATGAATAAAAAAATAATAAAATCCTCCTGTAAAAGAACCTCATCATTTTCTAAACCTAAGTCTTCTTTCACTTTTGGTCAACAACTTCTATTTTCCGCCGTTCTTCATTACAGGAAAAAAAATCCTCTTTCAAAATTCCTATCAAAGTGAAATAAAATCTATAAATTCCTAAATATATATGGTAGTGATCCTTGGATCATTTGCTTCACGTTGATATACGTTTGGTGGAACTCGACATCGGGTTGGGGGTACTGGATTTTGCTCAGCGAGATTAGGGTTCGGGTTTGTGGGTTTGAGAAGCATCAATGGTGGTTTTTGAGTTCATTTTTGAGGTTAGGAAGTAAAACCGAAGTAGTTGTGATGTTTTGGGAGGTTTTGGTGCAGATAAAGTTCGGTGGTCTCCTGGTTATGAGCGCGACGAGGGTGAAGTCGGAAACCATGGAAGGACGTCGAACTTCTTACTGTGTGTATGAGGAGATGGAGAATGAAAATGGGAGTTGAATGGAATGATTGGATTCAAATATTTTGAAGAAGAAGTGAGGGAATGGTGGAAATGAAATCGGCTATGGTGTTCGGTGCATTTCCTGGAGTGGTATTTCGTTGGGGAAGACAAAAGGGATGGACGGGTGGGTTAATAGCAAGAAGATGGGCCAACGTATAAGGTAAGGCCCAATAAAAGTGTATAAAGGAAATGTAGCCTTTGTTTTTATATAAATTTGTACTCAAACTTTAAAAGGGTATAACTCGGTCATACTTAATCAGAATTGAGTGAAACAAGATCCGACAGGATCGTATGGACGGAAGCAACACAATGAGACTGACCGGGAGTGGATCGGAGACAGTTACAATTTATGGCGAAATAAATTGTCAGACTGAATCAAATAACGCAAACCGTTATTTAACGGCTAACGCGCAAATGTGAGTAAAACTCACCAACTCTGAACAGTTATATTTTTATAATGTATTCTTAGAACTGTTAATCATCTGTTGATTGCTGTGTATTGATTGATTGATTGAACTGCTAGTCAGTTAGTGGAATATATATATATATAAATATATATATAAACCTTTAAATATTTATATATTGATGCTGTTATCAGATTAATCAGTACTGAACTGAAAGTGATGTTGATTTTACTGTGTAACATCTGTGGATGCAGGGAAACAGGTTGGAGAGACCCAATTGGGTTCCTAAATATTTATAATACTGTTTTGATTCATATATTGTGATATAGAATCCGTGGTCGATTTTATGTACTTGGACGATATTGAACATCGTGATTTGATCTGATTGAATACCATAACATACGGGATGTTGATAAGGGGATTTTCAAAGTGATATTGAAAACAGAATATTTATAAACTGGAATATTTATAAATAAGAGATATTTATAAATTCGAATATTTATAAATAAGGAATATTTATAAATTGGAATATTTATAAATAGGAGATACATAGAAAAAGAAAATAATTTCAAAACATTTTCTTTTGAGTGGAAAGGCCTGTGTGGCGGGTTTGGGGATTTTCCCGATGCTCCCGATACAAAGGGGGTTATGGCGAATTTTTCTGGAAATTTAAGGAGTTAGAATATTTTGGAGAATAAAAATATAATTGTGAAAACCAAATATAAGGGGATATTTGTGGAAACCAAATATAAAGGAAATATTTAGAAAATAAATAGAGATAAAAAGGAAAACGTTATAAAAGGAATCATTTTTAAAGTGAAGAACCGTTATTTAAAAGTAAATCTTTTCAAATGAATAAACGTTATAAAAAGGGAAATCTTTATAAATCAAGTTAAAAGGAGTTATTCGAATTCAGTTATTCGAAGGAATTAATTAAAAGGAGTTATTCGAATTTAGTTATTTGAATAAAGGTTAGTCGAATAAGAGTTAACCAGTTCAGTAGAGTTAATCAGTTCAGTAGAGTTAACCAGTTGAGTTAAGTACATCGAATTAACCAGTGGGTTAAGTAAGTCGAGTTAACCAGTTGAGTTAAGTAAGTCGAGTTAACCAGCTAGAGTTAATCAGTTAGAGTTAATCAGTTAGAGTAAATCGATTAGAGTTAAAACGAACTAGAGTTAATCAAATATAGTTATTTGAGACAGAGTTAGTCAAACATAGTATTCAGGGTAAGTTGTCATCTCGTACGACTGCTAGCGTAATTCACAGGGCTGTACATAGCATAAGGCGGTCGGATGTTTCCTGAGGGAATCAGGTGTAACCATTTGTGATCGCTGCGATCTAGAGTCAAACGAATGGAGTTAAATCGAATATTGGTTATTCGATAGGAGTTAATCAAGTTGAGTTAATTAAACCAAGTTAGTCGAGCCTAGTTAATCGAATCGAATCGGTCGAACCAAGTAAGTTAAGATAGTCGAGTTAGTCGAGTTAAGTTCGTCGAGTTAAATTAATCGATGTTAGTTTCATCGAAAGGAGTTATCGATGTTAGTTTCATCGAAAGGAGTTATCGATGTTAGTTTCATCGAAGGGAGTTATCGATTTTAGTTTAATCGAAGTGAGATTTTCAAATATGAGTATTTGAAAAGGAAGAGTTATCGAATATTAGTTATTCGAAGAGAGATTATCGAATATCGTTTATTCGAGAAGAAGTTAATCGAATATAGGTTATTCGAAGAAGAGTTAATTAAATAGAGATTTCTCGAAGAGAGTTAATCGGCAAATTTGATTATATCGAATTCGGGAAAGTACTTATACTTTCCAGTGTTTAAATAGAGATTTATTTATTTATAAATAAATAAGTGTTAGATTAATTATTCACTAATAAGAATAGAAGTTATAATTAAAGTTAGATAATTCGAAAGTAGGGATTAACGTTATCGTTATAACCAATGTTTTAAATATAGAAGTGGATTAGTAAAATTGAATCCGAGAAAGGCGTAAAAAAGTTGTTAAAGATTAAAAGATAAACTTTGACCATTTCGAAGTTATAACGTTGTTCAGTTAAGGTCTGAGAGGTAATTATACCCCAACTTGAGTGACTTCCTTCTTGACTAAGAAATGGTAAGGTTTGATCGTAAAGGAGTTTTGGAAATGTTTTCCAAACGAGAATCAGAAATGTTTTCTGATAAAAGAAAAATAAGAATTTAGAATATAGGGAAACAGGAGATAAGTAAATAAATGAACTAAAGAGATTTATGTTAAATGATGTTTGTTCGATATAATTTCCATTTGGAAATAATATCGTTGTTTGCACACTTGTTTTCTTTGATAGTTAACTCACCGACTATCGAAAGTTTTGACCATTTTAACGTTGTTAATATGGAGAGACCGGTTGGATTATTATCCATAGAACCACTCTGTATTGGCATAAGCGTCGCGAATCATATATGCCAAAGATAATTGAAGACGGAGTAAAATGCAAGGGCTGTTGTATAAATCTTAGATAACAGCGACTAAGATGGATATACGGAATAGTGCCTTCGGTTTGTCCAGTCCCAGGACAACTTGTATGGACGAAGGTCTGACAGAGTATATCCAATGGATCGCGTAAGTTGATCTGTTCAAACGTATTCACGTTTGGTGGCGGAGGAATTCGTTTCTCTTAGCTGTATACCCGTGTTATTTTTGAATAAGTCAATTTGTGATTTGGCGGGTATGACGATGTGACATTCTAAGTGAATGAGGATGACTTGTATGAATGAATGTCTGACAGAGTATTTCCAGAAAGGTCACGTACATTGATTTCTTCAACTTTACCAAGAGTGGAAGCGGAGAAGGAAACTTCTTTAGCTAACACGTAACGTACTGTTGTAGACGCCAATTAGTGATTTTCGATGGATCTGACAATGTGGCATTCGAAGTGAATCTGATGTAATGATAAAGCGTAGCTTCTAGCCTCATCAACCGGTAAATGACAGAAATCGGGCAGGCAACATGGCTAAGTCGGTCGCACCGAAGTAGGGTGTATAATCACCTATCTAGAGAATATTCATTTGTTTCTTAAATCTATCAATGCTGTCCCATATATATATACGGGAACGGTTGCTGATCCCAACCGTTGGTGATGTACATTCGATACACTCAAGCGAAATGAGTGGTCGGTCATGTGTGGCTGAGTTACAAGATGTTCTTGTTGAACTCCAGTGTATCGTTCCTAGAGTACACTGATCGGAAGGTGGTTCCATACCTTGTCATAGTTGGAAATCCATTATCCAATACGTGCTCGCGATTTTGATTGTATACTATATATGTAGAACGTGAGATGAAAGCGTTTCTGCTAGTCGATATCTATTTGTACATAGACATTATTATAATATCAAAAGGTTTTTGATATAAAGATATTTTGGATTCTCATAAGGGAAAAACCCGTTCCGTTCTGCGGCGTGGTCTTATGGGATATCGTTTACTTGTTCATTTACCTGTTTAAACTGTTTTACTCATACCAGTCCCATGACTGACCCGGAGTTTACTTTGTTGTTTTCCCTAAACTCTTGGATGCCTAAATTTGTACGGGCAGTCAAGTAGTCGGGTTTTACAGATATATTTGGAGAGCTTGGAGCAGGAGGTATCAAGATCATATAGCTATAGTTATTTCCGCTGTGTTGTAAGTGCTGTACTCTGATAAGTGCAATTGTATACATAACTGTTATATTTCAAAGTTATGTTATCTATTATATGTTATTCGTTCCGCTGTGAGGTTCGTGTTACTCTGATGTTGTGTTCTTCTTCTTCTTCTTCTTCTATTCTAAGTTTCTATCTTATCTATTCTCACCCTCTAATTTCTTTCATTAATTACCGGGATTTTTCAATGTTTTGGTTATCGACATCGAGCTTATGTCGATAACCAAAGTCACCGAAAATTCAGGTCGTTACAATAACAGTGGTATCGAAGCCGAAGGTTCGGACTGGGCCATGCAGGCAAGACAATGCTCTCAAAAAATACTCGTAGGATGTGAATCAAGAGGGAGATTGTTAGGATTGCCTTGCATGTTGTTAAGAAGGAATGATGGTTTGGATACAATAGTCCCACATCATGGAATATATTGAAGGAATTGTGTACAAATATGAGCTGGTAGGCACGTAACATAAGTGATTCCTTTTGTTATATCGGAGTTGTGTGCCAGCTCATATGCATGCAAGGAAGGGGGCTTTGTTCCGACTGTCGTTACATAATAGTGGTATCGAAGCTAGGATAGAGAGGAGAGAGAGAAAAGTGTTCAGTTTTTTTATTTTGTTGTTTTATTTCAAAGGTCCCATAATTACATCTCTAGCTTTCTCCGTCACATCTTCGTCTATTTTTTTAATTATTTTTCTTCAATCAAATGTGGGATCCGTATTCTTTATTTTTGCAACTGGACCGATCCTTCCCTTACTTTCAATTTAATGGCCATCGATCCCCTTTAGTGCTTCATCTCGTCCAATAACTGAAGTTCCCGTATTCTTTCGAAGCTAGATCCAAATTCTAATTATGAATCAATTGTAGTGCTTCATAGGAGCGGATCAGGTAGTGGGATATGGAGGCTGAAGTGTGAGTTAATTGGTGAAGGAAACGGGGCTCTAGTTCGGAGAGGAAGAAGCGATCAGTTCACCGCTGATCGTATTGTGGTCGCTACTGGTATGACGATGAATGGAAAACAGGTAGACCGTCTGAGCTATGATGTTGGCGACGATGTAGAATATAGGGTCAGTTGTTGGTGTTGTTTGTAGAGATTGATGAGTTTCCTTTACGGGATCGAGTACGAGTCCGTTCTCTGGTCGTTTCATAAAGCTTCAGATGAATAAAATGGCGGTTGGCGTTGGGAGGAATGCGAAATGGAGTGACGGGGTCAGTCACGATTTACAGGCATCAGAACATTCAAAAGTGCGCAAATCATCAAATTGGACCCCGTTGAGCTGGACTTTCACAACTACGCAACAACAACTAGCCTACCCTAACAAAGATGAACTGGAAACTGTGCTGAAGATTATCGAATCTTTTCCGCCAATCGTCTTCGCTGGTGAGGCCAGAAAGTTGGAGGTGTAGAACAGATTGCAGGTTATTTGAAGAGGTTGATGGTGATGATATGGAGTTGGATATGGTTTTGCAGTAGAGGGATGGAGTTGATGTTATTGTGTTAGGAGGATGGTATTGGAGAAGATGTTTGCAGTTGTTGCTATTCTGGAGGTTGTTGAAGTCTTAGTGCGTAAACTATGAAGATGTTGAGGGACAGTGGCTATAGGAGGTGATTTGATTTCGATGGTGGAAGTGAATGGCAGTGAGTTGCGGCTGCTGTGTGTGGAAGTGGAGAAGCCGAGAATGGATGATGCAACCGGAGGAGTAGTTGTGGTTGTTGCTTAATGGCTGAGGTAATTGAGGTTGCATGGATTTGGGTTTCCAGTGAAGGCGTTTCTTGCTTGTGTAGTGTTGAAGGTAATGAGCTGTGGTTGCAGTGATTTGCGATTGTAGAAGACATGTGTGATGGGAGACGAAAATGATTAAAGGCTTGCAGTTGAGTGAATTTAGAAACAGTGTTAGGAGGTGTTGAATGGTCGTTGAAGTTAGGTTGAAGGAGGAGGATATGTGTTGTGTAATGTTGGGTCTGTGATGTTGAGTGGATTACGGTTGTTGAAGTAAGTGCTTGTAGTGAAGTGTTTGTGTGAAAATAATGCGGTAGAAGAAGATGAAGTGGACATTGTTTAGAACGTTGTTTATATCGTGGTTCGAGATTTCGTCCGGCTCACCGAAATTTCGGTGATACCGGATCGGTGCCGGCGATGGACGGTCTGAAACTGTCTAGTAAAATCAGTCTCGGTTTCTAGGGCACAAAAAAAAACAAAAAAAGTCTCAAATTGTTTATTCTGTTTGAAAGTCTGTAAAATCCATAAAGGTAAACTTAAACTTACAGCAAAAACTCAGATTAAATCAAGAGAAGAACACAACGATTCCATCTCAAAATCGATCAGCGTAAGTTCTTCATCTACTCTAACTATAAGGGCGCACGATCGAAAAAAGGAGGTCGATCCAATTTTTTTTCTTGTCGCCTTCTCGAATCGATTAAAGCAGCGGATTTTTTTCCTTTTTCATTTCGAATGTTGACATTTCTAGATAGTGGAGTATATTAGCAGAGGAAACATCGATATGTTGGAGGAGTGGGTCTGTCCTAACGTGTACTATATGTAAAGTTTGGAGGAAAAAATTTGCCGCTTTCTCAAAACTTGTGTATGTTTAGTTTGGGGAGATTTTTTTGCCGCCTCCTCAAAACGTGTGCTGTATGTTAAATTTAGTTAAGTATGGGTTTGGACTAACGTGTGTACTGCATTTTCAAGTTTGTTTTATTTTTCTTATGTCTGATTGCATCTAATGTATAAGAAAATACTGAAAACCGAAATTTGGACCGAAACCGAAACTACCGAAATTTCCAAAAACAGCCGAAACTAACAAATTTCCAAATGGTCGAAACCGAGACCGAAACCGAATTCTTGAACCTTGGTTTATATATGGTTGGACAATTTTTTTTGGGTGCTTATGAATTGTTTGATGATATATCTATATGAAGATGGACACCTACAAGTGAAGTGGACAAAACTACAAGTGAAGTAGTATTGATTTTCTGTCATCCAACAAGTAAGAAAGAAGAGCTGCGGTTCTCACTTGTTAAGGGGATGACTTATACAAGGGAAGATCCGAGTAGAGCGGTCAGTGGATCCGTAAGAGAAAACCAAGAGTTATTTGTTGATGGGTTGAAAAGTGAATAACCAATCAACATGAAACAGTTGAACATGTCCAACCATGAAGAGATGAAACTTGTGGCTGAAGTCGTCTATGTAAGACGGTGAAGAAATTGAGAATCGCAGTTGTAAATTGAATATTAGCACATTCAGTTTTAGGGATGGTGTTAGAGTTAGCACATGTTTAAGAAGAAGTCTAACGCATGTGTGCTATTTGTGTGGTAGAAGTGGTGTTGTGGTTATTTTAGTGGTTTAAGTTTAGGAGTAGTTTGTTATTTTTATTATCTATTTATAGTTTTGTATTTCTCATCTTAACCAAGCAATAACAATGTAGTTAATTTTCCTGATAATGTCGTTTCTCTCCTCTCTCGATATTAAATCCTAACATTTTCAACTATACTAATGTTAAAATCACATAATTGCTGGTACGTCCTATAGATTGATCCATCGATTGAGCTTTTTTTTCCAACCTATTTAAGCGTGTTATTATTGTTGTTCAATAACAAGTTCAACTGGATATAGATTATAATTAGCCATTAAATTCATGTTATCCTGTATGACTTTACACCAAGGATTAAAATCATCTCTGGCATAGCTTGTACAAAAGAAACAATGGCTTTTTTTCAACTATCCCAATGCTAAAATGAGATAATTGCAAGTAAGTCCCATAGATTGATCCATCAATTGAGCTTTTTTTCAACTTGTTTAACCATATTATTGTTGTTGTTCAATAACAAGTTCAACTGAGTATTGATCATTAACTGGTGCACTTCACTGGGAAGTGATTTTTCCTCTCTAACGGCATTACTGACATTTTAGGCATTAGTGACATTTTAGGGAATCACAAGTTTGTTTAGTGCAACAAGTGGGACATCATCCAAAACTGCATCTTGTTTTCCCTTGGATGCAGCAAATGAGACATGGTCCAAAACCTTAGTTTATTGCTCTAAGAAGATAAAACTTAGGAGTCAACTGACTATCATTTATCCCACTGATATCATCATTGAGATATTTAGCATTTTAGCCTTGACTGTAAATAGTGATTTTGAAGGACAATAAAACTGGTAGCTTTTTAGGCTTATAGCATAACCAATGGGAAAAATCAATTGCCGTTTAAGGGTCCAATTTTTTTTTTTTTTTTTTTTTTAAAATATGCATCACGGATGAAAATTTAACCAAGATAACCCAAATGTCATGTATGTTTCAAGCTTTGCTTTCAACCTCTTAATAGCTCGAAAGAAGTCTTGAAATGCCCTTAGTTGGAATCTCATTTAAGATGTACACAATTGTTTCTTAAGGCCTTGTTATGTAAGATGTTTATAAAGGAAAATACTCATTATATTTCTCAACGTACAATGAACATGAATTTCTTATTTTGATTACACAAGTTCGAGAAATTTTACGAGACATCCAATATTATGCAATCATGCTTGGGTTCTCTAAAAATCCGGCAAATGGTCTAGAATTTCCATTGAACTGCGTAATATTTGCCACCAGTATCCTCTCATACAATCCTTACCGGACTTCCTTATGCTTAACAATTAGATATAATTTATAAATGTTACTAATCAAATATTATATCAAGAGATAAGTTATGAAGAGCGTAAATTAAAAGTTGGATATGAGAGGTAAATACAGTATATACGTGTAGTGGCTAGTGAGTTTGCAGTAGAGGTATGGCTAAATCAAAATCGGATTTGTGCCCATAATTATTTGCCCTGGTTTTGGATGAAGTAGCAAAAATGTTTAGATGCTATGCTAAGGCGCCTAATGTTTGTAGATGACATGGTATTAATATGCACCTCAAATAAAGTTAAACAAAAATTAGAAAATGAAGAAATGCTCTAAAACCGTAAGGTATGAAACATTGTAAGAATAAAACTGATTATATGCTGTGGATTTTAATAAATTAAGAAGCAGACATGATAATGCTATGTATATCTAAATAATTATAAATGGTTTGTTGAAGTATTTGGAATCTATAATACAACATACAAAGAAATGGAGAATGGCATAACGAATTGGATTAACTCGTGTGTTGGATAAAATGATGATAAATTAGTGGCATTCATATGATAAGAAAATAACAGCAAAAATGAAAGGGAACTTTATGAAATGGTTATTAAACCAACTAACAACTATGTTGCAAATGATGGAAAATTAGCCTTCGGAAAAGAAACAAAATTTAAAGTGATGTACAAGAAATAGAAAAGTTAAAAAGGATGATTTAGATTACAAAGATAATAAGTTACAAATGAAATTATGAGAAAAGAGACACCTGTACATGAGAATGGGAGAAAATAAACTTAGATGACACATCTATGAGGGAAGAATATAATATTTACATTAAAAAAAGAAACAAAAAAGTACTAAATCACATGCAAAGAAAATTCTAAAATGATTTAAAGAAAGTTTAAATTTAACTAGTGATGAGACTCAATGTTGAAACTTACGGGGAAAAACATTTACGTTACAGTCCCCAGGTGGAAACGATGATGACAAGCAGTCAATCTTGCATTTTAAACTTTGTTAGTTTTGTGACATAAATCTAAGTGGTTTAAGTTACATTCAAAGTCAAGTTTCACAAGCTTGGATATGAACAATAAATTTTTCGAAAGCATTTTAAACTAGCATGTAAATTTTCTATTAGATAAAAATGAAAATATTTTTTAATAACAAATCAAAAAAGAAAAGGAAAAAAACGAAAAAACTCCGTACTCTAGCTTGTTTGATTTCTCAAATTGACATTTGCTCACTTAATGTTGGTTTTCTGCGATTGGTAACTCCTTGCTGTGATGTGGCTATATGGGTGGTGACTTTCTGAATCAACCCAAAAACTGTTTTTGTGAGCCTTTGGAGAATGGTTAGATTCACCCTTTTGTTATATTATATTTTCCATTTTGTTAAAAAAAAAAACCTAAATATTGTGTGGAACACTATGTAAACGAAACTTTACTCAAAAGGTACATGATGGGTTTATTATCATGGGAAGCTACACAGTATAGCCGCAATTTTTTTGAAAGATACTATAAATTCTCGTATGTATGTATATGTGTGTGTATGCATATGTGAGTGTATATATAGATATTTTCAATATCTTTGGATGTCTGGAATATACTATATGTTAATATGATTGCATTAATACGTTGAAATGATTTATAAGTGATATACCTATGGTGAAGTTCGATTTTGTGCTTTATAATCATATCATAATTTTCCATAGTGCAATTATGTAGAAACTTCACATGAGATTAATTTTTTTTGAGTGAGGTTGTTTTGGTTTACGCAAAATAAAAGTGTGTCAACCTCTAATCATGTCATTTTTCAAATCTTTATGGATCATTTGGCTACATGCAATATTGTTTTCTGGTTGAATCTCTCACATGATATTTTGATTCTAAGACCTTATTAAGGATGACTAGATACAATTAGTCAACCTGCTAAGTGTCAAGTGGGTGGTATTTTTATGTTGTCAACAACTTTCATTAATAATGTAGCCATATGTACTTAGACATAATTGATTAGGCATTCAAGTAAACTAGAATATTTAAGAAATAGTACCTTCTTGTATCTTCAAGTAATTCATTAATAATGTAGCCATGTGTACTTAAACATAATTGATTAGGCATTCAAGTGGACTAGAACATTTAAGAAATAGTATCTTCTTGTATCTTCAAGTAATTCATTAATAGTGTAGCCATTTGTAATTAGACATAATCTTCTCGTGTGTACATACATACATACATACATATATATATATATATATATATATATATATATATATACATACATACATACATACATACATACATACATACATACATATATATATTCTTTTTAATAAAAAGCAACAGATCATTTTATATTAATCATGTTTTGAAGAGAAAAATGCAATATGAACACGAGATAGAAGAATGAAAATTCATGTACTCTCTGTCATAACTCATAAGTCCTTGTATGCATGCTTGTAAAAGCTTTTGTTAAACGATTTGAAGCACACATAAAAAATGATGCAATCAACCTTTTCATTAAAAAAAAAAAATCATTTTGTTTTAATGCCAATGCAACAGAAAAACTGGTAACCATGTCTTATACGGTGATAGCCTTGTTAGAACTCTGTTAAAGTATTCGTCTATTTGTTCAAGTCATATTCGAACCTCTGTGCAATAGAGGTGAAGCATTTGTCAGCTGACATCGTTCTCTTAATTTGATATTTTTATTTATTTAATAAATGACGACGAAAACAGTAAAAATTGGATGTCACTTTTTGGGATCTCTTAGAGACTCACGACTCTTTGGTGATTTGTCAACGATGATTAACAATAATTGACAGCAAATGCATACTAATTGAACTAGTAAGAGGAGGCAAAACAAAAGTGAGGTTATTATCAGATCTTCTTGGGGCTTAAAGCACGTAATGTACTCAGAAAACTGCCTAGTTCTGAGTAACATTTTTAGAACCTTGTCGCATTCAGATTCATTTCCCCACTTACGCCATTGCCTTCGTTTATAAATCTGTTCTAATTTCATAACTGACTTCGTCATGTACAGCTTATGTACTAGCAAGGACATTGAATAAAGAGCTGCCTGAGGAGCAAAAAGAGAGAGTGGCATCTTCAACTCCTGTCGCAAAATCTGCTGCTACTGCAAATACTGTATCCACAACGTCTTCTCCTGTAACTGTGAAAAGTGAGCCTATTCCAGAAAAAGAGCAGCTTGAGCTCTACAAGTGGATTTTAGAAGAGAAGCGAAAAGTGAAGCCTAAAAACTCTTCAGAAAAAAAGAAAATCGATGAAGAGAAAGCTTTGTTGAAGCAGATTATTCGATCAGGATCTGTTCCAACCTTGTAGCTTTCATTGTTTAGAATTTAAAATCTGTTGTGATTTGGATTTTGATTTGAATCTCATGAGGTGAGCAAATGTGAAAAACTGTGTGTTGTGGTTTGCGCTGGGAGAATTTATCATCTTTTGTTGTGATATTTTGGATATTTTTGAGACTTGTATATGCTGATTTAACGGGATTTGTATGCGGCTGCTTCCGTTAAATCAATGATGCTTTTCTTATATGTAAATTTTAAAACTAGATAGATTTCGTTTGTCTTATTATTATTATTTTTAAATTTATTTATACTGACTTTGATTGTAATTTAATTGGAATAATTTTTGAGATGTTGAAATTATTAATTTCTGAGTTTTTTTTAACAATTGCTGATTGGTTTAATGTCAGTTGTTTTATAATTCTTCCTTTTGTTTCAGAGCTCTCTTTTTATGTTGGTCATGTTAGAATGTGTGGAGAATGGAATTATCCTAGTTTTCTTAATTACTTTGGAAAGAAGAGGCTGCACTATTTTTTTGCAAAAGTTTATATGCAGAGAGAATTATGAATCACTTATTCATAGTTCATGCTTCACAGCGGATTTATATATCTGGAAACCAACGTTGAGTACTGATACTTAAATTATTAGCGTTTCAAACACTTAAAAGTTTAAGGAAAAGGAGTGTCCATGGGCCTGCAGTTATCACATGAATCTGCAAAATGAATTCATGCTCAAAATGGTTCCAACAGCAATTTTGGCCATGTATCAATGTGGTCCCCTTTGCTAATTTGAGCCACAAATGCTCACCGAACAATATCCTTCTTGCACACTTGAATTAAATTTCATTTGGCTTTGTCATTTTTTGTGAGAATTTATGAAGCTGAAAAGAAACTAATATCTCAGCTCTAATGCCTGGAACAATTGAAATTGGTACGTTCTCGCTTCTTGTCTCGTGTTGCTATATATTTTTATTGTTACACATCTTAACTCAAAAGTGTAGTTGTAGGCACAATAGATCTTCCAAAAACCGAAGCAACTGGTGACAAAACTTTCAGATTTAAAGGTAAGTTTATAAATAATTCTGATATTGTTCTCTGAAATCATGCAGTATTATACACTATTTATGACATAAAGAAGCATATTACAGTTTTAATGGGGAAGAGAGAATACAGGAGTGTCGGTGAAGGAGCCTGCTCAATGTGAGCCCCCTCTTCTTTGTTTCTTTTATGGATGCTTGAATTATTTCTGTACTAACTAGGGTGTAATTAGAAACTACCCAAATTTTTTATTACCAGTAGCATTCATAGGTTCTTCATGAATATTTAGTGCGTTTACTGTCTATGTATGTTGGTGCAGCCCAGTTGCATCGCTTCGGGAGAACTTAATTATTGAGATAAGTGATACTGGGGGAACAAAAATATTACAAACAGGTAACAAAAACATGCCCCCCCCCCCCCCCCCCCCCCCTTTCTCTCTCTTTCTAGGTTGGTATTTGTGACCCTGTGCATTTCGTTTTGATAGAATTTAAAACTATAACGGTGGTGGAGAGAGGAATTCTTGAGGATTCATATCCTCTAAGGTCGGGTGGATATATTAAGATGAAACTACAATTTTCGCTTAGCAAGGAAGAACTCATGCGAATTCGTGAAATGGTAATTTGGAAATTTATAGAAAATTTCAAGCTTGATCACAGTCGCTAATATGTTTTCATTGTTGAGCGTATAGAGGGAGCGTGCACTGAAAAGAAAGCGGGAAGAGCAACCAAAGACTGGAACTATGAACTCAGATATGGGTAATGTTGATATACTACATCAATGTAATTTTCGTCATGTCTTTGATGAATTCTCTAAACATGTTATTCTGGTTAAAATTATTATAGGGAATGGAATTGGCAACCAGATTGCACTATTCAACTTGAAAGAAGCACGCCCTGGTCAATTACGACATAATGACCTAGTTAAGGATTCTTTTAACTTCATGTATTGCAGTTATCTCAACCTAATCAGGATATAGAGATTTTAATTACTATTGTTTAAATGGTTGTTTTAGTTGAAGGATGTGCATATTTTGGTAAATATACATGTTCTAACACGGCTAGTGTGTAACACTCACTGCAAATAAGAAATATTTGATTCTTCTACCTCATTTGTCTTTTTTTAATGTGCAGATTCAAGTAAAGCATCAGCCTCTGTGCCCTCTACAACACCAGAGATCTCTACAACATTGCAAATTTATCAACGAGATCCGTCGTTTAAAGGTGATAATATTCACCTGACAAAATCAAGGCAAGATGGTACAAGGCATCAGTTACCACTAATGGTTATGAACAAGAGTCATAAATCAGAGTTTTCTAGCTCTTCACCTTCTAGAAACTCTACTCAACATAGCTTTTCTAATGCTTCTGAACTGAAGAAAACTGAAAGCAGTGTTAAGAAAATGGTATCTGCTTTCGAAAGCAGTCACTACCTGGTATATGACCTATTTCCTTTTCAAAAATTTCCCCTATTATGCTTGTGGTTTTTGGAGAAGATTTTATGTTGACAAACAAAATGCAGGGACCGCATCCTCATTTTGGTTCAAGAATTAAAACTTCACAATCAAAGGTTGGTGGTGGTATTGATGATTATTTGAAAAAAGTAGTACCCTATGAAGAAAGTGACATAGTCAAACCAGAAGTTTCTCCTAGAATCTCAAAGTCATTTTCTTCTGATATGCTTTCTGATTTAACAGCACAGCCAAAACAAGCTGTCTTTGAAAATATTGGTGCTGTAAAATCATTGCAAATGGTAAATGATCATTCAGATCCTATTGATGAACCAAAATTTAAGAACCAGGAACCTGAAGATTTTAAAGGAACTACGTTTACTACATTGCCTATTAAGAAATCTGTTCTAGAAAGCGATGGTCATGTTATCCTCTTAGGCCAGAATATGAAAGAACGTGATGAAAACATAAATCTTGATATGGGCTCTCAGAAGAATATAGATTATAACGAGAGCTTGTATAGAAATATTCCTAGTGATAACAATGAAACTAAATATCTTCAGGTCTTAGAAAACATAAAACTCAAAGAGGAATGCACTTCACCAACTGAAACTCAGATATCAACTGGAGTCATTGACAAGTATGAAATAATAGAACAAAAGGATTATATTAGCAGAAAAGAAATTGGTGAACATGGAATTTGGGGAAATCAAGCAAAAGAAGAAATCACGTGTACAAATGCAAATGAAACTACTCAAGTTGTAGGAGATTGTGTGTTCGATGAATATTCGCATGAAAATCAAGATGTTTGGGAAATCCAAGATATATGTATTACATCTGCAAGGAAACGAGTAAGAGATTGCATTGCCCACTGCAGGAATTGTGTAGCAAAGGATTCATCCGAAGTAAATTCAGCGAGTAACCAGGTTAGTATATGCAACTGTAGTACTTTAGAATGAACGGTGTTCCTTTTTTATACTGATAGTTATGGTGTCTAGTAAAAATATAAATAATATTCAGGAGAAGAAGCAACATGATGATGGATCACTAGAAGATAAAAAGGATGCCAAAACTCATGATAATTCCACAAGTACTTCAAATATATATGGAGGTATTCTTGAACAGGCATGTCTTCAACATTTTCATGTTTTTTTTTTTTTTTTTTTTTTTAAATTATCTATTTTATTTTCTGTTTGAAAAATTGGTGATTCAATCTTGAGACCTTTAGAATCATAGTGCCTTATCATTTTTCTAATGGTCCTTAACTTGTCATGGTGACATGATATTATAATAACTAGTTATTTGATTAAATATACTGTGATATTCAATTTAATATTCACCCAAATGCATCATAAACAATTCTAATTAATGTGGTAGCAAATTTTCTTTCCTCTGAAATAAATAGATTTTGCTGCAGGTTGATGTATGCTGTTCATAGGCTTTTTTCTTCTAAAGAATATGATAACTGTAATCTTATTTTGCATTCTAGTACAGTCAGTGAAATTTATATATCCACCGGCTGATATCTACTAATCCTGCAGGGAGCAAAAATAGTAATTGTGGCGGTTGCTTTAGCTACACTTTTCTTCAGTACAAGGCCACAGAAGCAGAGAAAAAATGGTAAATGGTAGATATCTTTGATTGTTATGTGTTTTTCCTCAGTTCATATGCCCAGTTCTTTTTTTGGGAATTGGAACTCTACCGCTTTCATTAGGCATCTGGAAATATGCTTCACCCGAGTTACTGAGCAAACCTTAAAGGCTCAAATGTTAATGAATGTGCATGGTTGATACATGTTTGAGTACATTCTAGCGATACATGTTTGAGTACATTCTAGCAATACAATGTTAATATTTATATTCAACTGCAACATGACAACGAGTATTGAATGATGAATTTTGACACAGAATTGCCACAGTAGTCAATATATTTATGGATGAGATTAGTTATACATTTTTTATCAATGTGACAGCATGCAAAGTTAGACTAAGAAGTCTGCCTCATATATTCTTGAACTTATTTAGTTTCTTGGACTCTAGAACTGCAGTACTTTGTGTAGGCGAATCTTTTATAATCAAACATAAATGAACGCTAGCTATTATGTATGTATTATATATGACATGATTTGATTATTAAGCGTTTGTATTATATACATCTTAAACAATAGTTGTAACATCATCTATGTCATACTTTTTTGGTCTAAACTCAAACTTACTCCACTTCCCTTTTAAATTCAAATTACATCTCAATGCATTTAAACGTACTTTCACCTTAAAATTTCATATTTTTTAATATGGTCAACAACTCTTACCTTTTAACTAAAATCGAGTCAATCGGTCATTCCTAATTAATTAAATTAAACTTTACTATCATGTATGCTTAGCAAGAAAAATTTGCGTTTGAAGCGGTCTCGTGTTCTCACAACTAACTAAGGCGCAAGAATAATCGAAGGTGAGCATAAATCATACCGTTAACCGCCTGCATCGAACCGTAAAAGGATGCGAAAACCAAATCGAATCTTCTATCCAGAACAAGTATCCCAAGTCAGACTTGTTTAGTTGTTGTTTGAACAGTTGACTCAACCATATTAAACTAAAGTGAATACTTGCACTAGTAATCTTATTATAAAAATACAACTAATTCATATCCATTTTTGATTCTAAGGATGTATATTTTAGTTTCAGCATATGTTCTTGTTATGTTAGTAACAGTCGTTGTCATAAAGAGTAAACTTATAGTTTTAATATAATATTATTCATCTTTTTTTTTGAATAAATGCTAATTATAATTTTATTCTAGTTATTTTATCTAATGACCATGCATTGATTAATGTTGATTTTTAGTTAGTGTATTAAAATAATTTCACTTGTAACTAAATTTCGAACTGAAATATTCATACAATTATAAACTGGTATTTCAATTAGTATAAGATTGCGTGTTTTAATCTTTAAGTGGAAAAGTTTCACAAAGTCGTAAATTAATTATTGATGTAAGTAGTTCTCTTATTTCATATTTAGTACGAGTTCAAATCAGATGAAACCGAAATAGAGTCTGTGTTATATTAAAATCGAATCGAAACCAAACCGTTTAATCGATTGATATAGAGTAATTTGTAATTTTTATCAACTGTTTGATGTAGTGCGGAAGCGGTTTAGCCTTAAAACAGCATCGGATTGACCTGTGTCCACTCCAACGAATCATAGCTTTAATGGGCAGATGAATGTTACAAGTTGCTTTTGATAATCATGCAATACTACATTCATTTAATCTTACCTACTCGATTGGCAGACATGATAAACTTTATTCCAGCGATTTCAAAGAAGTAATAAATATGCTCTAAAAACTTGCTCTTAACTATATAAAAAAGTAGCGTTGTGATCGACTATGTATTTAATTATGAGCAGCAAGTCATCTATCATTATCAAAATACACAAGAATGAACATTCATGATCACTGCACAAACGATTCTGATGAATAAGATCATAGTTATTGTGAATTTGAAAAGCAACAAATCACCTGCTTTGCAGGATTCCAAAACTTAATGACCTTCAGTTAGCGTCTGAGTTGGTAAAAAAAGGAAAAGAAAATTAAGGTGTGCTTGGTTTATTTTTTATTTTAAATTTTAAGTTTTCAACATTAATTTTGAAAGATGCAAAATTTTGAAGGATAATAGATGAGACCGGATAAAGGCGAAGGGGGTGATGGAAGGCATAGAGAGGGATGGTGGATGGATGAATTTGCCGTCGTGTTTCCATTATTTCTTAAAATACGGAAAATTGTAAAAGGTTGTTTTTTGTTTTATGTGTTAACTTCGTTTTGTAAAACGATCGTTTTTCACGATATATGTGCATCGTTCATGCTTTTGTATGTACAAAAACTCATAAATAAAAAATAGAAACCAAACACACCCTAAGACGTGTTTCGTTTATTTCTATTGGTTTTGAGTTTTCGTCTATATAAAAGTGCAAATGACGTTTGTATATCGTGAAAAATAACCATTTTAGAAAATGAAGTTAATACAAAATCAAAAATAACTTTTTTTTTCGTATTTTGGAAAATAACGAAAGAATAAAAGACAATTCATCCTTCAATCGTTCTCTCAATCTTCCTTTCATCTCCACATTCTCCCTTAATCGTTTTTATTTTTTAGTTAATGTTAAAAACTCAAAACATAAAATAAATCACTCTTTTAATGTTTAACGTTCCTAAAGTGCATGAAAGAAAAGAATGAGGACCTAAGGTGGAAACAATTGATTGAAAAAATTGTTTCAATATATAGCTACTTTTCCTGTTTTTACATCTTTTAAGAAATACTTTTCTCATTCATCCTTTTGTTGGAACAAACGAGATTTTCAAACTTTTTTTTTGTTCACGTCACTTGGCATACATATTGAAATTGCCATATGCAAAGTTTGCTTTCAAACCAAATATTACACAAGTTACTGACAAAGACTTGGCATATAAACAAAAATTTTGTTCATTCACGTTAAAAATTTATAAAATGTAAGGGAAAAATAGATGTTGAGGCAATGTAGTTAATCCGTGATTTAAGAAGAGGCCTAATAACCATTTTAATTTTTTGTTACAAACTAAACGAATTTTGAGCGTGTTATAGAAGTTCATTTTTTTTAATAAAACATGTTCAAAATAAAAAATAATATAAGAGGTGCAAATTATCAGAAATTGGAATATAGCTTAAATTTAGATCTTAAATAGCATCAAATGGAATAAGACATGATTCTAATAAGCGTATCTATTCTCCACTTTAAAAAATTATGAAATATAAAAACTTCTATATATGATAAAAAATATAAAAGTAATTCATAAAAGTTATATATTGAAAATGCTTATGTCATTTTTTTTTTCAAAAGTGAATAAAATAATAATATCAAAGTGCTAGATTATGCGTAGACTCTTGAGTGTATTCCTAATTGAGCTCCATAACTATACGTTGGTGCTCCCTTCTCTTCCATACACTTTCCTCTCTCATTTATGCTCTTCTCATATTGTGAATTCAAATTCCAAATTTGAAGATTTGAACAATATAATTGTTGATACCATAATAGGTTCAACACCCCAAATTGTATGAGTAGAGAATAAAAATGAAGAAATATAAACTGAAAATGAGGAAAAAGACAACACATACAATTTACGGTGGTTCGGCTAATGATTTCCTACATCCATTTGCTCTATTTTTGTCTTTATTAATCAAACTTGAGAGATTACAAGTTTTTGGGGGCGGAATGGCCTTGAGTACAAAGATAATAATAGTGTGAAAATGCAACAGAGCCAAAAGATCCTTAGCTCTTCAATGGGTCTTCTATTTATAGGTTGTAAGAGGCTCGAATCGGTTAGAGATTATTGGAGAGAAAGAAGGAAACGTGGGAATACTAGTTTCTGAAAGCTACATGCATGTCCTCGGAAAATTTGGGTTTTGGATCAGGGACGATCTGGAGCAATCCTGATTAAGGCCAACCTAGATCCATCTTTCTTCCTTTGAACCACTTCGACTTTGGAGCTGATCTAGTGATGTTGCCTGATGTGACTGTGTAAAGTCCCGCTACTTGTTTGGTTGTATAACTAGGTTAGAATCACATGCATTCATCAACTTCGGACATGTTAATTCACTGATGTATAAAAGTAGGTTGATCCAACGTCTAGCCAACCTGGAGCAATGTCTACATATATAGCCGGATGTTCCTTGAAGTAGCGACTTGAAGTTAGTGGAAGCATGTTTGGTCCAATGTTTGGCCGACTCGAGAGGATGAGCTTGGCCAAACCGACTTTTGGGATGGGTACACACCAAACCTGGGCAATGGAGACAAGCTGAACCGGAGCAAGGAAGTAAGGCTTAGCCGATCCAAGGCAATAAGCTATGTCGACCCAGAATGGATGGGAACCATTATGCCAATCCAAGGCCAGGATTTTTAACATCCACAACTTCTAGTGTTAGCTAGATCCGTCGCTCTATCTGGACTTTTCTAGGTTTGTGTAAGCTCGTGTGGAGTCCTGAGTGATACAGTAATGAGAAATCCGAAGTGTGATAGCCTTGTAAAGGACGGATCAACACTTGCCTCCAATTCAAGTTGTGTTGCAAATGGGATGTGCTTTAAGTTGATCGACTCGTCTCGATATACGTCAGTGTCATTTCTGAAATAGTCATAATGTTCTCCGAAGTCATCTCGAAGAACAGTCATATCTTTTCAGGCAGTCAAGGCGCTCAAGCCGCTTTAGTTTGTATAAAAGGTCAAGGGCGCTTTTTATGGCCATGCTTTAAACTAACTCTATCAAGTCAAAGATTCTAAATCGAAAAATTTTGGCAGTCGCAGTAATTGCCTAAACCTCATCAAGTCGAGAGGTTGAGTGTATCTTTTCATTCAACATTTCATGTCGAGTCACCGGTTCCTGTATGCGTTCAAGCACATGTAGGTCATTGTCGCATGACGTCGTCACGTGCTTTCATCATGCACGTTGCAAAAATCGAGTTTGGCTCGTCGAATGCATCATCATTAGCTATAGGTCCTATTTTTCTCTCTTCCTTTCTCCCTCTTTTTCTCTCTTTTTTAAATAATCCGGGTCGATGTACAACCCAGAATCATGATATATGCACCGGATCGGTGCTAATCCGAGGTGCTCCTGTCAAATTGGAGGGGAGACGAATGGTTCTCTCCTCTAGAGTATATAAATTGGCCTTACTCCCTTTACTTCCTCTTCACCTATTTACTTCTCCATTTGCCACACCGACCCAAACTGCCTTCCTTTTCGAAACCAGTGTCAGTGCCTTCAACTCTGGTCCATTCACTACTTCCACTCTCGTGATCTAGCCAGGCCTAGAACTTCCTCGCTCTACAGCCCAAACTCAAAGGTGGGTTGATCTTTTAATTGTTTGTGTGTTAAATTCGAGTTGACGCCAATAGTCTAGATGGCGCCCTTAACATCCATAGTTGGGTTGTATTCGTGGACGTTGAAGACGAATCGGGAGTGGCATGATGGGTGTTGTTGGCGATGAGGCCGTTACGGTGAGGCAAAGGCGTGGAAATGAGTTTCATGGTCGAAGGTTGGAGATGGAAGAAGGAAGGTGCAGAGCGGATCAGGTAGGACAGATGGAAGGGAGAGAAGAAAAGAAGCATTGGAATTTGGTTAGGAGTGGATAAGGAATTCGACCCGAATCAATGCGATTCAAATCGACATAGAAATATGCCAATCCGTATGACCCGGTTCAGATCGGTTAGGCCAAGGCCGATCCGAATGGCCCGACCTAGATGGCCCGACCCTGATCGATTCTTCGAGCATGATCACGAATTCCATATGACTTTGACTTTGACTTTAGGGACGGCACAACTTGAACATTTATGGACTTGCATATGGACCCGGACTTCTAAGGGTAGAGCATATCTAATTATCTAAACAATTTTGAATGTGACAATGAATTGCATGTCTTTCTTTGCGTTTAGCCGAAAACTTAGTACTCCTAATAAAACTCGATGAGATGGTCAGGAATGTTGGTCGATTTAGTCGCCATTCGTTTTATGTCTTTAACATTATTTTTTTAATAAATACTAACATACATGTCTCTGCACCATACTGCACATAGCACTAGTCCACACAAGGGTATAGGTTAATTACTCTAACTGGTGATGTTTGTTGAGTAGTACAACAAGATGAGTAAAAGATACTTTACCAGATCCACTGACGTAGCTGCTAAGAAAGATGTCATATGTAAAGACCCGGATTCTGAATCCAGTTCAGCCATTGAGTTAGAACGTGATCTAACAAGATAGCAAGTCCAGCTGCAAGTCGTGCAACAAGCAATCCCTCTAGTTAAGCAACAAACTATTATCGAATGTGGAGTTGGCGAAGGCAAAGTTGGAGGAACTACTCTCGTTATTGACACTCTTGAAGGATCCATCTTCTTGGAAAACCCGACCGACTCATGGCCTTCGGCGATGTATGAACCAAAATTGAGGAGATTGTGCTCTAATCACATAATTCCTCCTGATCAAGTCTGGGTGCTGGGGCCAATAGTGAGGGCTCACAGTCCCCTAGAGAGATATGCATCATGTACTTGACACATGTGTATAGTTGATTGCATTCCTCCGTTCAACCCTTTCGTCAAAGAGATTTGACATCATATGAGATTGGCACCGACGAAAACTACGTCCTACTACCTACGCATGTCTGCTTGCCCTGCATGTCTTGTATTCAGAGCACGTTCTTCGAGCAACCACCATTGAGGACGTACGATACTTATTCAATTTCAAGTGCCAGAAAGGTTCCCCGTCATTCATCTAATTTGAAGCAACTGTGAACAAGCGGGTCCTGACAATATGATGGAGCAAACCAAGTGGAGTCAAGTTCGATTAGTTCTACGTTTGTCAAAAGGGCTTCACGAGGCGATGGATTGAAAGAAGTAAGTGTTTATATAAGTCGCTTATTCGCAAATCATCTTTGATCTCGCCTAGTACTTTACTTCTCCTTATGTTAGGAAATCCAACTTGATCCACGTGCAGTGTATTCGAGTCAGCATTGGTACCCCTACGAGCAGTACCCGAGGACCAAAGACGTGTGCAAAGATGTATCCCGACAAATAATTACACAGATTCGACCTGCTTGATAACAATAGAAGTGCGAGTTTAGATGGTGCCCTGGACAGGGCGATGACAGGGATGGAGGAGAAGCGAACATCGTCGTGCCCCCAGTTGGAGAGCGTGAAGGCGTTGAACCCCATGACCAAGCTATTGTAGAAGGCACCACCCCCAAGAGCAGATAGTTGAAAAGGATAAAGATAAAGATACTGTGCCCTTAATCACCGATAAGCCTACTACTGAGGGCTCTATTTTCGAGCACACTCCCCATCCCAAGTCTTCAGCTTAAGACATGGGGAAAGAATCTTCTATGAGCACAGATGTTTCGAGGGCCTTGTGATCTTCCACTGATGACAGAGCTATGTTACTTTCCAGATCTCGATCCTCATACATTTTTCCCACGTCCAAAGGGAAAACATTCTTGCTGACGCTGAGGAAGTCACTCTGTCGAGCAAGTCTCTAGGATCCGATCCGTCGGGGGATCATTAGGACACACACAACACGAGCACTACGCATCACATCACTTACTTGTTGTGTGACAACTAAGTTCCGACATAGGTTCATTTTGTTTGTTGGCCCAATGACTAGGAGGCACAATTGCTGCAAGCAGTTTGATTCTAGCATCTCTAAAGGCGACGTTCAGCCCAAGTATGCACCCAATTATGACCGCAATCTCCGAGAGGATCGTGAAAGAGAATAGAGATGCCATTGGGATTACATCCAACGCTCCTGCTCTCGCTGTCTAGTCCGCCGGGAATATGAAGGAAAAAAACCTCCATTCACCGGGAAGATTCTCGTGGCAGTGAACAATCTAAAGTCAAGACTCTGGCCCCTCCAAAGGACCAGGCAAGTGAGGTCCAGTATAAAAAAGTAGTGCCATTGAAAGAGAAAGAGAGTCCAACCTAGCAAGGCCAAGCAAAAATCCATCGAAGTCTCTTAGCCCAAAGAGTTGGAGCTTACTATTCAGCAACAAAAGAAAGAGCTCTAAGCCCAGTTCCCACAACTTCACTTCTCCAACTACACTTTCTTCCTAAAATCCATCATATATCTCATGATGTTGACCGCTAGCTTAAAGAGGGAGTAGATGAACTGACTAGTTAGTATCGCGAGATGGTCAAGTATGCTGGGAAACTATTTGATATCATTAGGCCACTAGAGCTTGATATTGAAAACATGAAGCAAGAATGGGATTAAGACTATAATTCTCTTCTGGCTCGAGACAAGGAAATTGCAAATTATAAAATCAAGTTGGTTACAGATGAAAAAGCCGCCGAGTCTGTCAAAGAACAATATAAAGGAGCGCGGACGCGCTTCCACACCGAGCTTAACTCTTGGTCTTTAAAGACTAAATCTCTCGAGGATGAGTGCAACACAGTCACTCAACGAAACATTGATCTGTATATTAATAATGAAGCTTTAAAGAGGGAGATGCTAAAAAGAATGAGACGTTGAAGACCAGACTTCTCGAAGTCGAGGAAAGCTAGAGAAAGGCCGAAGAGATTGCTCAGATGGCTCTCGAGTCTGTTGCCAATTCGAAAATTCAATGCGATATTGATGCAAAACAACTCAAGGAGAAAATGGCAAAGGCAAAAAAGCTGATGAGGAGCTCAATCCCTCATCTTAGATTTTATACTTGGTTATGGGATACCGGGATTTCATGGGTTGACGGCTATCCCAAAATGCTTGTTGATGCTTGGAAACATTTTGTTAATAAAGAGAGGCGTGCCTCCCAGGATGGGTCGATCAACGAGGAGTTATTGAGGCTTTACTTATAGAATAATGAGCCCAAAATCTTGGAGGAGGGTAATCTGTTATTAAAAGTGGATGATGATGCCGAGCGAACCCAGGCGAAAGGCTAAGAAATTATAGGGGAGGGTTTTAGTGTGTAAAAGATGACACCGCGTCTATGTAGTCAACAAGTCATGAAGCTCATTTCCACGACTCGTACATAGTGTAACCAACCATGCAGCCATCCATCGTCCAAATCTTCAAAATTGTTGAAGAGTACAATTCCGATGATTAGGCTCCTAAAGGATCAAAGCCTTTTGACTCCTATCCCCGAAGTTGACATTTATGGGCTTATCAGAGGCGACACCCCTAAAGGTATCTCCTTGTTCTCTCCACAGTTTGAGATGGTCATAATCATGTGTCAGCAAGCTATGAGCGCGTAAGTCGACACGCCTAAAGCTTCGAAAAGACTAACTGTCATTGCTCTTCCTATAATAGGTACATCTCACTAAAAGGTTCCTTCCAAGCCACAAACTAAGGCTGCCACTGATCCTCAAGTGTCGCATGCCGACGTTCCTGGTAAAGATAAGTGAATGATTGATGCCTTAAAAGGTTTGGACCGCAAGGGATCGCATGTCGAAGGGGAGGAAGACATTATTTATCAAACGAAGGCCGAAAAGACAGGGCCATTAAGCTTAGAGGGCTAGTCATGAGGCAAAAGTAATAAACATCAATTAGGCTGGAGCCTGAGGTTGTCATGCCAGACCTCATCCAGATCATTTCTTTGACTGCGACCGGTAATAAGGATTCAATAGGCACCCCGCTAGATGATTATGAGGTTGATTTTGCCAAAGAAGTCAAGTCACTTCGTGGTAAAGGTGGAAAGAAAGGCAAGTCCGATGAAGGAGGCAAACTAGAAAAAGACAATAAGCTTGAGAAGAGAGGCAAACCCAATAAGGAGGAGAAGTCCGAAAAAGATGACAAGTCTGGTGATGTCCGGGAAAGATGACAAGGCTTGTGGTATTAAGATTTCCAAGCCCTAGCTGGTTAAGGAGTATGACCTCGAGCCACCAACAAAACACAAGTTAAGTGACAAGGATGAATAGTCAAGGATTTTCTTTTTTGCTCTTTTTGGCCGAGATTTGTGCGAGTGAGGCTCTTGCTTTTTGGATTTTGTGTAGGCATAGAGACTTGTTCTCACTTTTTATATGTTAATAAAATGGACCTTATTAGGTTAAAGTGTTTGGATATTTTCGTTTTTCATTCAGTATACTCACAAATTGTGGACTGCACTTAAACTGTATGTAGTTGAATCAATGCGTTAACGACATCCACATGTATTGCGCCTAATAAATTTGAGTTGCATGACACGTCAAGGGAGTGCTCGAAGTTAATTCCTACGTCAAATTCTTGAAGTTTATGCCCCTGTCCCGTCTCAGTAAGGATGAGTTGACATATAGTTCCCTTTATATTCTCCTGTATGAATTCGAGTTAGATTTATTAGATGTCAAGTGATTATCTTTTATATTCTCCTATTGTCATTCAGGGTAGGGTTATAGATTAAGTGGTCATAAGTCTTGGCGCGTCATTCACACTTGCTATTAGTTTATAGTTCCTTTCAAGCTGCTGAGAGTTAGAGTTAGTTAAGCGAACAGTTGAATCACATTTGCTTTAGAGTCACTCCTCTATATTTATTCCAGGGCGGGGATCGCCAACCAAACGGTCAGATCACATTTGAGCTCAGTCCACTCTTTTCCATCAAGTCGCATAGCCAGTTTACACATAAATATTCCCAACTCTCGTGTCCCAAACTCGTCGAATCATAAGCAAGGGATCATCAGAAGGTGGTCATTCACATCTCTCATATGGGCATGGACATTAGTTGGTCGAGTCACAACATTTAGCTATATGATATAAAATGACACAGAGCATGTGGGAAAACCAAGAGCTTTTATTAGTGTGAAAAGGAAATCGGCGAGTCATACCTTATTACATTGTCTAAAAGAAAATTGATATTTACAAGAATGAAACAACTAGAAATAAAATCTAAGTAAAATAATGTTGGAGGTGCTCGGCATTCCATGCTTTTGATAGTTGGTCGCCACCAACAGTCGTTAACCTGAAAGCTCCATTTTTAAGTTCTCGGTGAATGACGTAAGGACCTTCCCACTTTGGGCCGATATGGATGGGCCCAAGGAAGATATGTTTCATAATGAGATCACTAAGTTCAAAGCCTCTAGGCCGAACCTTTTTATTGTAATATCGGACTACTCAGTGTTGATGAGTGGTGGCTCTTAAGTCAGTCCCCTTTCTCTTTTCATCAATTATGTCAAGAGCCTTTATGAGGAGTTCTTTACTAATCAACGGATCATAATAAGTAATTCGATAAGAGGGGGCTTCTAGGTCAACTAAGATGGCCGCTTCAGAGCCATAAGCAAATGCAAATGAAGTGTTGTCAATCAATGACTTGTGGGTCATTTGATATCCCCAAAGGGCTAATGGTAGCTCACTGACCCGCTTGTCTCTTGCCTTTTCCAACCGTTTCCTCAGGATGGCTTAATGATTTTATTTACAGCTTCAACCTATCCATTCAGCTGTGGATAGGCGACTGCCGTTATCTCTTCTCAATACGATGACGTCGACAAAAGTCCTTGAATTCCATACTATCGGACCGAGTCCCATTGTAAATTATGATAGTCCAGGGAAGTCCGAATCGACAAACAATATTTCAAACGATGAAGTTAATCATCCTTTTTGTCAAAATTGTGGTCTATAGTTCAGCTTTAGCCTACTTACTGAAATAATCCACTGCTATGATAACATACTTCGCTCCACCTTTAGAAATCGGGAGAGTGTCGATGATGTCTATTCGCCAAATTCAAAGGGCCATAAACTGACCATTTGGGCGAGATGAGTAGGCTGAGCTCTAGGAATCTTGGCAGACCTCTGGCATTTGTCGCAGCACCGTAAATAATCAACCACACCTCGATTAATGGTAGGATAAAGGTAGTCGTACCAAAGTATCTTATTTGCGAAGGTTTACCCTTTAGTGTGGTATCCGCACTCGCCTTCATGTACCTCTCGCAGTACACATTTGGATTCATTGTGGGCTACGCACTAGAGTAGAGGGACGAAAAAGTATTTCCTGCATAGCATCCCTTTTTGGATGATATATCATGTTGTTTGGCACAGGAGAACATGTTTTTCGTTTTTCCCCTCGGTTAGGGTACCTTGTAATAAGAAGTACTTTATAAAAGTCATCCAAGATTCCCTTTTAAGGATCGATAGTCAATGCCCAATCAACTTCCATATGGTCTATGCTCGGGGTGCTTAGGGTTTCAATCAGAACCAACCCCGTTTGCTCTATGTTCTCTAAGCTAACTAGCTTGGCTAGTGAATCAGCCTTCTCGTTCTGATATGAGGATCATGCAGAATGGAGTGATATTTAAATTCAGTCAGCAGCTCATTTACTCAATTAAGATAGGGAGAAAATCGTGCCCCCTTAGCCTCAAAATCCTTCCTAACCCGACATACAACAATTTGAGATCCATAGAAAATTCAAATGGATCTTACTCTCAATTTTTTAGCAAGCTCAAGCTTGGCAATCAGGGCTTCATTGTTGGTTGCCAAAAAGTGCAACTTCAAAGCATAACAGATAAATCCTTCCTCAGGAGTTATCAAGACAACTCCAATGCCAGAACATCGATCATTGCGAGCAATAGCAATATACAATTTCCATTGGATATTCGGTTGCTCATTGACTTCTGCATGATCGTTTGGAGCTGTGAATTCGGCTATGAAGTCAGCTAAAGCTTGCCCTGGATGGTTTTTCGAGGGATGTAAGCGATATAAAACTGACTCAATTCAATATTCCATTTGAGAAATCTTCTAAATGCTTAAGGTCATCGAAGGATCTATCGTAGCGGCGGTCAGTATATACCTTTATGGGATAAGATTGAGAGTCATAGCGAAGCTTCTTGGATGCTATTAAAAGCTGGTAAGCCAATTCTCAAGCTTTGGCTAGTTTTGTTCAGCCCCCTTAAACCTTTTTTCAATATAGTACACTGGTCTCTAAACTCAATTATTCTCGTGTACTAGTGTTGAACCAATGGCGTGCAAGGATACTACTAGTTAGACAAACAAGTCTTCATGATCTACTGGTTTCTATAACATCGGAGCCCTCTCCAAATGGTTTAGCAGATTCTGAAATTCCTCAACACATTCTGGCATCCAAGCAAAGTTGTGCTTACCTTTCTTTATTAAGTCAAAGAAAGGAATGCATTTGTCGTTCATTCTGGATATGAACCATCTCAGAGTGGCTATTTTCCATTCAAGCTTTGTACATTTTTTTTATCTTGGTTGCAATCTGAATGTTACGGACGGCATCAATTTGTTGGGTGTTGATTTTTATCTCCAGAATGGACTATGAAACTCAAAAATTTTCCGATGCAACAATGAAAGAGCATTTTAAAGTATTGAGTTTCATGCCATCCTTACAGAGAACACTGAACATCTCAGCAAGTCATCGACATGGTTGGCCGAAAGTTATGATTTTACGAGCGTATTATCTATGTAAACCTCCATTGACCTCCCAATCTGGTCTTTAAATATGCGGTTGATCAATCGTTGATAGGCTGCTCCAACATTCTTCAATTCGAAAGGCATGACCATGTAACCATACAGGCCGAGATCTGTGATGAAGCTCGTATATTCCTAGTTTGGTACATGCATCGGTATCTGGTTATATCCGAAATATGCGTCTATAAATGAAAGAAGCTCATGTCGAGTTGTAGAATCCATTAGTTGGTCGATTCTCGAAAGTGGAAAACTGACTTTGGGATGGGCTTTGTTTAAATCTGAAAAATCAATGGACGTTCGCTACGTTCCATTGGATTTCTTCATTGAGGATAGGATTCAATACCCAATCGGGTTATAACAAATCTAGGATAAAACCATTGCTCTTGAGTTTCCCCACTTTATCCTTTAGCGCAACATATCTTTCGAGGTCGAGCATAAGCCTTTTTTGTTTCATAGGAACACACTTCAGATTAATATTGATCAAGTGACTCACAACTTTCGGTGAGATCCGACACATATCAGCGTGGGTCCATGCAAAAACGTCAAGGTTCACCAAAGGAAATTTCTGTTGCCTAGATGGGACCAAGACGGGCTCCAACTTTCAAGACCATTGGTAGGTCATCGTTATTAATTGGATCGCCCATAGTGGTCCCATTTGGGGTTGCCTTATGGTATCTTAACTCCTCATCTTTTCCGCACTCGATGTCTTTAAAAAGACGACAAGGCTGTCCGGGCTAGGATTGGTTTTGTGATTGCTACGCGTCAACGCCTTTGATGTAGAGGGAAGTTTCAACGCTCTTCCTTTTATTTGTTGTGGGAATCCTTCGACTCGGGAATGTAGCACGCCCTTCAAGTTAATTGATCTCCTCGTAGGACCCCAACCCTATTCTCCATCGAGAATTTCAAGAGCAAGCACCAAGGAGCAATGCAAGCTCTAATGGCAGCTAGGGCTGACTGGCCCAAGAAAGTATTGTATGAAGAGTATGTCTAATACAATGAATAGGAGGATTCACACTCTCCTACGAGCCCCCTTACCAAGTTTAACTCGTAGTTCGGCCATTTCTACCAACTCGTTCACAATTCCATTAAATCCATATATCCAAGTAGTACATGGCTTTAAGTCCTTAGCCTCTAGCATCATCTGGTCGTAGGCACGTTTGAACAAAAAAATTATGGAGCTCCACAAGGATCTTCCGAACAAAAGAAGGGTTGATTAAGGCCTATACCACCAATGGGTCAATACTTGGGGCCTTTACCCCATCAGCATCTCTTTTGCAAAAGACAACGTTGTTTGTCATTGTCCTTCGCTATTTTATTGGAAACGACTCCTTCGTGGCATTGCACTCCTCATCCTCCACATGCTTCATTGCATTAACGTATTGTTCCATGGTTCGTAGGCTAGAGTTGGTCGGGTGTGGCCTATCGACGATTGTGTTAATAAAAATTCCTTTCTTTTTTTGCTGGGTGGTAACTCTAGGTCCTACCTAACCTTATATATTTGGGTCCAAAGCGCCTTTCCCTTACCCTCAAGGCAACTTTGTATTTATCCAACTTTCCTCCTCAGGTGAGCTTCTCAACTATATCCCTGAGATGATGTCACTCATTGGTAGGGTGGTCGAACAACTCATGAAAAAGACAAAAAAAATTCTAGTTTGCTTCTCTTTCTCTGTTGACTTTCATGGAACAAGCTTTCGATATTTCATGGTGTTACATGTGTCTAAATAAACATTTCCCAATGTTTCATTCAGCGAAGTGTAATTGTCATATGTTGGGAACCTAGGATGCTTCTTCGAGTCCGTCTTCTGTTTGCGGCTACCTCCATCGTTGCCTTTTCACTGATTGTTGTTTTCTTGTTTTGGTTCTAGACGTTAACTTGAATTTTACCAGAACTGTCTTCGGACTATTTAATAGCTACATTACTTTGTATTTCTTCATTCTTTGGATCTATACTCTCCTCTTTATGTTCCTCTTGGCCACCTCCATTTCGCAAGAACCGGGAAGCCTTTTCATAGAACTGGTCTAAAGTAGTTGTGGATTTCCTAGTCATCCATTATTCGAATTCCGTATCGGGGTCCATGTCTTCGATCTCTGCCATCATATTCATTTCATCGTTAGGATAACTAACTTTCGTGACGGAAACATTGAATCGTTGTAAATAGTCCTTGAATGGCTCCTCTAAAGCTTGATGTATACAAAACAACGTCATTACATGCTTCAGATGGGACATGTGGATGTTAAATTGGTTTAGTAACTTCTTCCTAGGATCCTCGAATGAAGAGACAAATCTGGTGGCATCTTTGTAAACTACATTATCGCCACACTATCTAAGTAAGTAGGGAAGACTTTACACTCGATGGCATCTGAGGCTTGAGCCGTGTCCATGTGCCATTGGTAATGCATTAGATGTTGAGTAAGATCGATCTTTCTTTCAAAGTGTGACATTTGTAGCAAATTGAACCTGTATGGGAATTCACATTCAGGTTTCATCCGTGATTGGAATATGGCTTTGGTCGATCCCAATTCTTTATTAGCAAAGCCGTGACTATTTTTCATGATTTGTCCAACTATGGCTGTCAAGTCTGGAGTTTGGATAATAGGCTAACACTCTGAATCAGCTTCTCGCATATGTCTTCTCGCCTCCCTCGTTGGTAACGTCTCATGTTCTACAATTAGGGAAGCACTTCCTTTATCCCTATTGCCTCGGTAAGTCATAGGGCGTGAAGGAGTAAGTGCAGCAGTGCAAGAAGATCCGATGGCGTCACGCTCATGAGTAGGGGCAACATCAAGTTGTTGATGCGCCATCAGATCCGGATCGACATGGTTTGATCGATCTGGGTCATCTAGGGAAGATTTCCTCTGCTCAGACCCGAAACAGTTTTATTGATGTGATTTTTTGGCTTTATCCATTTTTGTTCTGCATCATGACGCCTCTCTACTTCCGTTTGATGACGACGAAGCCCCTAAGTGATAGTGCAGTGGAGTAGGAGATTACCTTATCAATTTGTTTCATTGCATTGTCACTAGTTCATCTCTTTCTTTAATTCTATGTTTTCACACATCTGTTAGTTCAAAGCATTGTCGGTCTCCTCCAATTTCCTTATCACTTCCATGAGATCATCACACAACAACAAATTAGTAGATGGCGCGACAATAGTTTTCGCAATGGTAGCCACCATGTTTCCAACATTGGCAAGTTGTTCAATGGCTTCGTCTTGGGCTTGAGTCATTGGCCTCGAGGAGGTAGTTCCTTTCTTTGACACCGTTGTTGCTAGCTTAGTCAGGAGAATTCAAGCACTTATAGGAAATGGATAATTCATATCTTCTCAACGAACTAGGGAATTAGTTCGTAGATCAAAATATTCCGACGTTGAGAAATTGATGCTCGGTAAGAGCATCAAAAATGAGGAAAGAGACAACACACACAATTTATAATGATTCGACTCATTGTTTCCTACTTCCACTTGCTCTATTTTTTCCTTTATTAATCAAGCATGGGAGACTGCAATTTTTTTGGGTTGGAAGGACCTTGAGTACAAAGTAACAAGGGTGAAAAATTGAAAGAGTTCTAAAAGATCCCTAGTTCCTAATTGAATCTTCTATTTATAGCCTGCAGGAGTCTCGGATCAACCAGAGATCATGGAGAGAAAATAGGAGTGTGGGAAGACCATCTCTTGGAAGTTACATGCATACCCTCGAAAAACAGATTTTGGGCTAAGGCCGACTCGGGGCAAATCGGGTGGGAGCCGACCCGAATCAATCTTCCTTCGTTTGATCAACTCCAACTTTGAAGCTGATCTTACGATGTTTCTTGACTTGACTATATCGATTCCTGCTACTTGTTTGGTCTTGTGATTGGGTTATGATCAAATGCTTTCATCAACTTCGGACATGTTGATTCACCGATGTATGGCAGTAGGCCGATCCAACGTCATCCTACTTAGAGCAGTGTCCACATACCGAACCAGACATGCCTTGAAGTAGCTACTTAAAGTAAGTGGAAGCATGTTTGGTCTAGTGCTTGACGAACCCAAGAGGATGAGCTTGGCAGAACTGACTCTTTGAGATCGGCATGCACACCAATCTGGGCAATGAAGACAAGCTGACCCGGAGTGAGGAAATAAGGCCTGGAAAATCCAAGGAAATAAGCTATGCGGACCTAGAATGAAGGGGAGCCACTATGCCGATCTAAGGCCATTAGCTAGACCGATCCGAATTTTTAACATCCACAACTTCAAGTGTTGGCTCCGACTCCTGAGATTTTTTTCCTGGGTGCTCGACTCGTGAGATTTACAATGGTGAGAAATCTGAAGTGTGATGGCTTATAAAAAGACATATCAAGAACAACTTTTTTAAGAATCTGTTTGCAGTCACAAGTCAACCTATAACGAGAATGCATACGTTGGGTTAAAGTGCGTCGTTTACAATTAATAATGGTGTCAATGAAATTTCAAATAAAAATGTTCCCCTTTGCAACTATGTGTGTACAATTTCAAATTTTATTGTAACACCCGTAATTTTAAAGAACATTAATAAACTAAAGAATATTTAATTAAATATTGGGAATTAAGTAAAACGGACTGTACCGCTGTATTCGTCTCGGAATTCTGGTTTAGATAGACTCTGAGTTTGCGTAAAACGGACATCGTATGAAGAAGATATTAAGGTTTGAAGTTTGTACACATATAAGAGAAATATATATATAATAAATCAGTCCAGAATTTTCAAAACAATTCAAAAATCAAAGCGGGAAAACGACGCGGGAGTTGGACCCGTTGGGGGTGGACCCACGTCCCAAGGGTGTCGACCCATGGGTCAACCCACTCAAAGGGGTGTCGACCCCAGGGTCGACACTGGGGTCGAACCACCCCAAATCCATCCAGGTTCATTTCCTGAGCCTGGACTTGTTTCTAAACGAGATTCGTTGGGGAAAGTCTATATAAGGGCCGGTATTTCTATTGTTTTATTCGCCTAAAACAATGGAGGCAACGAGATGCTGCCCCAACTTGGATTGAATTAGTCTATTTTCTTCAACAACAAATTATGTGCTTACAATAATTTCTTCTACAACTTCAGCCTAATTATTCTTTGTTCTTTAGATCCAGTATCTGTGAGTTCATATTATTTTTAGATATAAACATTTAACAAGTAATCCTGACATGTTTTTAAATCTGGATCTAAAACCTATTGCTGTTAAGAATCTGATTCGTACCCAATCGGTCCTACTATTACATGTTCACCTGATATGTTGTTCAGTTCTTATGCTTATTTCTGATATGCCTACTTCTGCTATCATATGCCCTTTCAGTTATTATATGGTTATTTTGCTTTATGCCTATTCTGTTCTTCTCTCTCTTTCCTTTTTTATTTTTATAGCCTAGGCTACCTTCGAGCCTAGGCCAATACCGCTGAAATATGCGTACGAACGAAATTGGGATTAATTGGGAATGGTAATTTAGGGGCATAACCTATACTATGAATATGACTAAAATTTGGGGCATAACTTATATTGTGGAATATAACTGAAATATGAGGTTGTATGAACATGTAAACATGTAGGCTTATTTTCAAGTTTAAATGGAACATGTTAATGGAACTGTATGTCACTTATGTAACCTGTTTGATCTGTTGGGGGCTAAGTAAACTTGTAAATCTGTTGGGGTTGTAGGAACACTATTAACCCATGTAAAACTTAACCTATGGAAATCCTAGTTAACTGGGGGCACAAGTTTAGGGGTTTGACTTGTGTCATCTGTTGTGTGAAACTCATATTAGTCAGTAACCCATTCTGGTATTAAAAAGGGACCCCACACTAGGTAGGGGCTAGGGCATGCTTACTGAGCTAATTATAAGTGGTTTATTTGGGATAGGGTGTTCTGATGGCGCGTTCCAACAAGGTTATGTGCGTGCATGGGTCCGGTCTGTCTGGGAAAATAAGATGCCATAACACTTGTAAACAGTTCTGTGTCCTTCTGGTGGTTGCCACTTTAGGAAGTAATACACCCTACTGTGGGGTCGGCACAGGGTACTTACGTGGTAGGGAGCCGATCATTGGGGGTAGTAATTAGGGTACATCTAATTCTGTTTAGGTACATGTTATTTCTGTTTGGGGGTAACACCCGTTAATTCTGTTTAGGTACATGTTATTTCTGTTTAGGGTAAAACCTGTTGCTAGAAGTACACCGAAGTCTACCATTTATGTTATGTTGGAATTTTTATGTTTTAAGTAATTGGAAAACACTTAATTCGGTATACTAGTAATGGTACAGAGAAAAGTATTTGAGAAGCATAATCTATTCTGTTTAATCTATTTATCCTGTCCATACCTGTTATATGATACTATTATCTCTCATCTAGTTTATATGTGTATCATGATACTTTTACTTATTTATATGCTAAAAGTAACTGGACTCACTAAACTTTATGTCTGACCCGTTTTGTTTCCTTTTCTCTCTCTTCCTTTCCCCCTAAGTTCTCAAGGTGGGAACACTCAGGCTTGATTAGGACTCTCTCTTCTGTTTCTGCTTGGATTTGGATTTACTTTGATGTACTTCTTGTCTACCTATTTATGGCTACTTATGGGGGACTATGGCTTTTTACTTCTGTACTTTGATGGTTTTTAGCGCCAGAAAGATGTTTTTATTTGATGTATTTTATTCCAGTATTTCAATTTGATGATGTAACTGGGTTTTGAGACCACGACGTTTTCTGCTGAAAAATGCAGTTTTAAACTTCCGCTGGTATTTTATATATCTGTCTTGTGAGATTCTGTTTCTGTTTACCTATAATGCTTAACTGAACTTAATGCATTCTACTAAAGAGTTACATTATCAGACATGGGGTGTCACGTTTGGTATTAGAGATGAAGGTTACAAGAATGGATAAAAGGTTTTGAAAATTGTTTTTGTAACAACCCGTAATTTTATAACATTAAAATTCACAAATTAAAGTTTACTTAATTTTTAGAAGAAGAATTAAGTGAAATGGGTTGCGCTATTATGTTCGTCTCAAAATTTTGGGTCAAGATAGACATTTGGTTTGCATAAAACAGATAACTTATGAAGAAGTTATTAAGCCTTGAAGTTTGTCTACATATGAGAGAAATATATATATAAATATGTACATAAAAAATATATTCAAAAAAAGTTCAAAACAGCGAATCAGGAAGGGGAATAGCCGAGCCGCACCATTTTTGGAGTCGACTCGAGCCCCGCTGGGTCGACTAGGGGTTGATCCAGTGTGTTTGGCTGTCAACCCGTGGCCCGATTCGCCCTAAGGGATGATGCGACATCTGAGTGGTCCTGATGGTTCTGGATATCCCTAGGTTAATATGACGGCTCTTATTAAATTAAACTTCTATAAAAACACTCCTAAACCCCTAACCCTAATCACATTAATTCATAACAAGAGCCGCCATGCCGTCAATGGAGAACCTAGAGTAGTCGCCATACACTTTCAACCCTAAAGCAAGATAGAAGCTTGAATCAAAATCAAATCAAATCTAAATAACGATTAGTCTGCATTAAAGGCGAGCAATTCAGTTTCAGAATACAGATCGCAGAAAGACAAGACTATTCTTTTTAATTGTGAGCATGATAGCTTTCACAAATTAATTAATTAATTTAATTATGATAAGATATAATTGGGATTAATTATGAGAATATGATTTTGAATCATGTGATGTAAATTATATGTATGTTTGTGGTGTTGAATCATACGTTAGTCTTATGCAAGTTGGATCATATGTTAGTTCTTATGTGAATCTTATGCAAGTTGAATCATATATCTTATGCAAGTTTATGATGATTGGATCATATATTCATGTATGAATCTTATGCAAGTTTGGGTTGTTAAAATATATGTGAGACATGTATACATATGCTAGTTTATGTGACATTAACCTTTATGTCTAGATCCATATGCAAGTTTACATCTTTATGTTTAGATCTATATGCAAGTTTACATCTTTATGTTTAGATCTATATGCAAGTTTACATCTTTATGTTTAGATCCATATGCAAGTTCACACCTTTATGTTTGCATCTATAGTAGTACATAAGTTATGCAAGTTTGTGCCTATTACCTATGCTAGTTTTGTATCATATGCTAGTTTGAATGAAATTCATGTGCAAGTTATTGGCTATGTAATCTTATATCATGATCCTTAGATCTATTTTATGTGTTATGTGATGTTGTTTTTCTTTTTATAAGTTAGACTATTTGCGAGTCTAACATATGTCATTTGAAAACGTACGAATAGCATGGGGATGATGGGATAATATTGAATATACATAAATTGTGAATTGGCATAAAATGGCCTTAAAAGGCATATAATTAATTTGAGACATTAATTGGCATAATTGGTATTTGTGAACATAATTTTAAGAGACAACTATGGACATAAATAAATTTGGGATTTATTGACAAATTTGAATAGGGATATTAATCCAATTTGGGGTTAAATAAAGATGTGTAATAATTAACCGCCTAAGACACGAGGTTTGAAATGACCCAAACTTCCCCGGTGAGGAAAGCCCGGATTGAATCGAGGACAAGCCACAAAAGAACGCAGACTGAAAAACATTTCATTGCTTATTACAACAATTCCATCAGAATACAAGAATATACAGAGTATGAACAAATATTACACATTAAAAAATATCAGAGATTACAATACATTACATAGCAGCGGAAAATAATACAATACACAACTAGAAGTAATACGCGGATACAAAGCTTTCCGAGTATCGTTCCAGCCGTAAATCAGGATCCTGTGAACATAAATCTGCAAAACCAAAACTACTAGCTGCCCATGTCAAAATAAGGGCACCCAGAGTTTAGGTTAAAACAATAAACTCCAGGTCAGTCATGGGACTGGTGTGAGAACTAAAACAGTTATTAATCTTTATTTTAAAGTTAGGTAAATCAAGGGACCACGCCGTATAGCACGAAACGGGTTTCCTCCCAAGAATACCAGTGCATATAACAAAACAACGCAATGCTTTATGGAAAAATGAAGCTATTATAAGATCCAGGTCCTATCACACAATACAACTTCAAATCATAAGTATCAATCATAGACGGCATATCATCCCATGCTACTATGTCGCCATACTAGGCTCTACAAATAAAACCGCAAAGTCACGTATTGGAAGTTGGATTTCCATCTGTGAACCAAGGCAAAAGATAGTCCTCTACCAATTCGAGACGCTCTAGTCCGTGTCTCAGGTTAGAGCTCGAGTGACCTTTGGATCGTCAGGGCCGGTCCACCGATGTGGATTAAAATGTCTGAACACTGCGTTTCCGCACACTTTGGGTTGTCAATGAGCCAACGAATGGCTTCATCGGCTTCACATAGTCACCGATATATCTGAGGCGCCTCGCAACAGCAACAACCACATAAGTCAAACTCGTCAGGGGGTGTAAAACCACTGACGCCACTTCTAACTAGAAGGAAACGCATGCCCTCCCTGAGGTCCTCTCCCGTTTTTGGTTCACAACCGGGGTGTGAGGCTCGCGAAACAACGTTACACAAAGCTATGCCACACAGGCCGTGCTTTGATCATCAACCACAAGACCCTGCTTTTCAACAGAAGCCTTGATCATTTGCCACTTAGGCATGCCACATAGGCAATTCACTCTATGCGTTTGATATCCATCAGTATATAACCCCTAAGCTCGTACGTCTCAGAGAAGGGCGTTAAGCAAGAGAATAAATTCTCCGCCGCCAAACAGATATATATTTAATAGAAATCAATCACACAGACTAAAATCTAATGTCAGACACACAGTCCATTTACAAGTTCGTTCTGCGTCTGAACGAAATCGGAGGCACTTAGTACGCCGCATATCCATCGATCTCCAAGTACGTCTAGACGATCACCAACTGATTCTCTCCTCTTGGATGTACGACCCAATCAAGATCATCAGTAATTATCCAAACGACGTGAAGACCTCCGGTCTTCAACCACCATCTTCATCTTCGACACCACGTCGAATCAGTTATTCAGAATGGGATAAACCCGGTCTTTCTGAAAAACTCGCGTATATAATAAACAAGTGTTACACAAACACAACATACGCCTCATTCCAATTCAGAATATTCTCTTATTCAAATATTCTTACACTTTGGGAAAGGTTCCCATTAATTTTATCAAAGATAAATTCTTTAAATTTATTCTTTAATCTTCTTTGAATATCAATTCAAACTAGTCGGGATTAGCGAACCACACCGGAGTAATCATTTATTTTATTTCCCAATCCCCACCTATGCATCCCATGAAGTAAAACTGGTCATACTTCATATCTAACACCACAGTGTTATCGGTAAATTCAATTACCATTTCATGTTCAAATCTAATTAAAGATTTAACTATCGCCTGGAGTAAAACTGGTGATACTCCCTTCTCGATCTTTTCAATCTAATTAAAGATTCATTAAAACTCCACTTAGTTTTAATCTTTAACTGGGTTAAAGAATCAGTGTCTTTTAAAACACGGTTCACGATAAACCCAAAATCACATTCCATTAATTATCGGGTTAAAGAACAAGTGTTATTTAAAACACTGTTCACGATAAACCCAAAAATCAATACCAATTCAATTCCAATTAAATATTATTTAATTGGTACACTTCATTAAATCTAAATAAAAAGATTTAATCTTTTTCTCCGCTGGGCTTAAGAACAGTGTTAATGAAGACACCATTCACGACAAACCCAAATCACATTTGATATTAAATACAAGGCTCTGAATAGAAAATATATCGGCTTATATTCAATATCAAATTCTTCGACCAACAGATATCGTATTGGAAATAACGATATTAATATATCTTTCAAATTCCCATAACAATATCTGTATCATCACGAAATCCAACATCGAAATATTCCGAAGACAATTTCGATTCAAATCCATTCCAATTCAATTATTGGAAATTCTGGTTACTTTTAAAACCATTTCAAATCCACTTTATTTATTTTAAAAATAAATAGAATTATAGTTTTAGTTCAAAACTAATTCATTTCGATAAAAAATCTATTTTTATCTTTTCAAATATGGAGTTTTTCATCCCAATTCTTCACAAATCATTTCTTATGATTTGACACAAATTATTACTATTTTTAATAATTTTATCAAGGCCCGTACAGTCGATTTCCATCAACGGCCATCGAACTGCACTTACAGCGACCTTTTTCAAATTTGATTTGGACATAATTCCAAATCCAATCGTTAGATTTCAATTTTCTAATATTCGTTAGAAAGCTCTTTTCGATACGAACCCAAAAGTTCCGGTTTTAGGAGAGTCCGACGGTCGGATCTCCCGCAACGTCAATTCGAAGTCAACGGTCGAAATTCACGAACTACCGCGGCGCGACGCGTTCTATTCAGGCCATTATATTATATATATAATCTATACTTCATCGATTTCCTTTTAAAACGTATTTTATAAATCGTTTTCAAAACGATTTCAACTTCTTTTTCAAATTCAAATCAAAATTGAATTTTCGCCTTTTAAATTCGTTTTACATTCATTTCAAATTGATTTTAATTCAAAATTGATTTTTAATTCAATTTCAGTTCGTTTAAATTCAATTCAAAACGATTTCATTTCTATTTCAATTTAATTTGAATTTCAATTCTATTCGAACTTCAAATCATTTCAATTTATTTCGAATTTCAAATCAATTCAATTTAATTCGAATTTCAATTCAATTCGAATTTCAATTCACTTCAATTTAATTCGAATTTCAATTCACTTCAATATTCATTTCAATTTGAATAAAATAGATATAAATATCGTTCACGTCAAAATGGCGCAAATCTAATCAACACGGCTTTATATATTTCTATTTTCAAATATTTCTATTTCAAATATTTCTATTTCAAATATTCCTATTTCAAATATTCTTCTTTCAAATATTCCTATTTCAAATATTTCTATTTCAAAACTGGAATGAGGCCCAATCAATTACCATATAATGTAAATTATATGGATTTTCTACAACACATGTATAAAATAACAACGATAAATAATCAACCATCATCCAGAGTGCACTACACAATTGCATAAGCATTAAATATAAATAATTAACGCTTACACAGTCTGTCGACCAATCGATCGACATACAGCTAAATAATTGGGATTAGTGTATGCCAAATATCATCCCAATACCCGTGTGGGGTTTCAAACAATCAAACACAGATTTTATTTGTGCAGTTGGGCGATGTGTAAAATTTATGGTCCCAATCAATATCAATCAAATCAGTGTATATAAACAAATCCTTCGATTTGTTTATATTCATTTCATTTCATATACACGTTAAAAATTCTATTTTTAACTATATAATATTTTATTTCGTTTCACATCACACACGATCAACTACACATCAAAATCAAACAAATAAGCATACAAGCCGTCCATGGTCTGTGGACGACGGGTGTCGGGTGCTACTAAACACCGTCTGCATCCTAGTATATATTTTAACTAGAAAAGAACATTTAAAGTGAGAAGTTCTCACCGACTAGCTAATCCAAACGCCTCGACTCTTCTTATGTAGAAATCCTCCGTCGTTTCTTCTTTCGTCACTTTCGTTTCCTGTAGCCACTACATATATAAAAATCACATTTTTATATTGTTGCTATGTATATAAAAATCACATTTTTACCACGTTTCTTTCTATATAAAAATTATATTTTTAACCTTCTACAATATAAAAATTATATTTTTTATACTTCTACAATATAAAAGATTATATTTTTATACTTCTACAATATAAAAGATTATATTTTTATACTTCTACACGATAAAAGATTATATTTTTATACTTCTAGACGATAAAAGTCTCGCCTTTTCCTTAATAAAAACCTCGCCTTTATGTTTATAAAAATCTATTTTCCTATCTCTAGAAAACTAATTTTTATAATCTATGTATAAATAAAAACTTACCTTAAAATATGTTTTATAATTAAAATAAAATCAATTTTTATTTTATTATTTCCTTTTAACACAATGCTTTATAAAGAAATAAATAAATAAGAAGTAAAACCTTTTCCTATGCAAATCCGAAGGTGGAGGACGGCGTTGACCTACGGCGAGGGGATGGTGGCGCTCAAGGGGGTCGCGGAGCGAGCAGGAGGTGCTGCAGACGGTTGTGGCGCGCGGGCGTCGTTGACGATGGAGTTTAGGGGTGCGGCTGCGTGGGTTTCAGGCCTGGGGAGGTTTGGGGTCGATTTGGGGATCTGCGGTGGTTTGGAGAAGAGGAGCGAGGAGCGAGGGGAGAGAGGAGGTAGGGGGTGGTTGTGCGTGAGGCGCGGTGGCGCCGGGAGGGGGGCGGCGTCGTCAATCGCCTGGGCGCGATTTTTTTTTTTTCATTTCGGATCTGAGAGATATGAGGGAGGGAAAAGAAAGAAAAGGGGGGCCTATATGTAAATGTTTATATTTTTAATTTCAAAAAGTTGACTTTTTTATTCGAACTCTAAACGAGGCCCACCGCCTGTCGTCCATAGCTAATTACCCCCATTCCGAACACAATGGGATATGTATCGTAAGCTGACTCGATCGTTTCGATCAGTTTCCGTCAAAATCAACATATAACTCTATATATTGAATTTGAACGCGCATTTCAATTTACTGGGGTCACATACGGACTCAAAAAATTCCAGAAAAATAATTTCTAGCTTTGTATTGACGATACGGTCCTAACAAAACTAATTTTGTCAAATTCTGAGACCGTTTGAGAAATGGCCATTTTCCAGTTGATTAAAATCAACTAAAACTGGTCAAACGCATTTTCTTTTGCCACTCTTACATATTGATTCGAAAAATTATGAAATTTGAAACCTAGCAATAATTTGACATCGCGGATCCAACAAAAGTGGTTTCGTTGAAAACCGAGGTCGTTTGCAAAATGGCTATTTTTAAAGGCCAGAATTCCATAGCGACTATTCTGAAATTTCAACTGGACATATCTTTTGATTCCCGCTATGAAATTTCGATTCTTCGGATTCGTTGGAAAGATATTCACAAATAGATTCTAATATTTTTGGTTTCACTAAAATCCGGTTTATTTTGCACCTGGTACATTCAATTGAATTTTAAAATCGAATTATCGAACTACCGCACCATTTTCAATTCCTTTTATATATAAATAAATATTTATATTCTACTGACGATTCGAATAAATATATACGTTCGACTTCTCTTCAAAATAAATTTCTCGTCGTTTTTATTTAAAATAATTCATTTTAAATATTCAAAATTCGTTAAAATTGCCAAAATAAAAATTTCAAATTGGCTCGCATTTTCCGGGTTGTTACAATCTCCCCCACTTAAAACTTTTCGTCCCCGAAAAGGAACGAAGCCGAAAGTTGTTTAACTAATCAACTCAACTCCCAGTATTTCCTATACAGCTTAAGTTCTTCAACTTTTCAGTTTCTAAGAACTTTCCAATTTTTTCAAAAATTTGGCTAACTCCCTAAATTTCCAAAAAATTTCTCCATAACCTCCCCTGCACCGGGGACTTCGGGATATTTCATATAGCCTCTCATGGCCTTCTTCTATCCAAAAGAAAAAGAAAAAGCCAATCGGCTCATAAAATCATCATCACCCAAACAAAACAGTAAATTATGGTAAACATGTACCTATTTGTCGGGCAAACAATTTTATTCTGCACTAGCCTCCTTGCTATGACCTGTTCAATGTAAGTACATGTATATGCAAGCAAATGCGACCAATTTTCAATACAATTCACTATTTGATTCAAATTGGCTATATGGTTCAAATTTAATTAATAAAACTATAATCAAACAACACAATCATCAATCAATTAATTGATTATCATTTCAAATTCATGGTTTTGATACATAGTCAAAAATCCCCTTTTTGATGCCAATTCACAACAATATATCCTATCTAATTTTGGTTCTCACACCAGTCTAATGGAAATATATAGACACCACACTTTCGAAACTCGAACATGAATACTGATGATGCGATCGCTTTAGCGATCATCAGAACCATCTTCGGGCGACTAGAGTGTGATTCTATATCTATCCAGTATATTAAAACTTCGAATACACGCGGATCAGACGTATACGTAAAATCTTTATATACCTAATAGTCCAAATCAATATTAATAAATATTTGAATACGTATAATTGATTAAAAATTTCAAAACAAAATTTGTTTTCATTTTAAAAATATACTCTTCACACTCGTTCTAGGATACTACTGATCCCATCTCTAACGAGTCATTCCCGTTGGATATTACTAATCCAATTTCTGATGAATTCTTTCGTATGGTTCTAATGTGTCTTGTTCTCTGAGCTTTGTAAACCAAAGCTCTGATACCAACTGAAACGATCCGAACTTCCCCGGTGAGGAAAGCCCGGATTGAATCGAGGACAAGCCACAAAAGAACGCAGACGGAAGAACATTTCATTGCTTATTACAACAATTCCATCAGAATACAAGAATATACAGAGTATGAACAAATATTACACATTAAAAAATATCAGAGATTACAATACATTACATAGCAGCGGAAAATAATACAATACACAACTAGAAGTAATACGCGGATACAAAGCTTTCCGAGTATCGTTCCAGCCGTAAATCAGGATCTTGTAAATATAAATCTGCAAAACCAAAACTACTAGCTGCCCATGTCAAAATAAGGGCACCCAGAGTTTAGGTTAAAACAATAAACTCCAGGTCAGTCATGGGACTGGTGTGAGAACTAAAACAGTTATTAATCTTTATTTTAAAGTTAGGTAAATCAAGGGACCACGCCGTATAACACGGAACGGTTTTCCTCCCAAGAATACCAGTGCATATAACAAAGCAGCGCAATGCTTTTTGGACAAATGAAGCTATTATAAGACCCAGGTCCTATCACACAATGCAACGCAAGCCGGGGGATAGGGTTTTCCCTTATAATAGCCAAACATGCTTAGTACGTTTAAAACAAATCATTTGATACTATAATAAGTGTATAGTGTATAAAACAACTTCAAATCATAAGTATCAATCATAGACGGCATAGCATCCCATGCTACTATGTCGCCATACTAGGCTCTACAAATAAAACCGCAAAGTCACGTATTGGAAGTTGGATTTCCATCTGTGAACCGAGGCAGAAGATAGTCCTCTACCGATTCGAGACGCTCTAGTCCGTGTCTCAGGTCAGAGCTCGAGTGACCTTTGGATCGTCAGGGCCGGTCCACCGATGTGGATTAAAATGCCTGAACATGGCGTTTCCCCACCCTTTGGGGTGTCAATGAGCCAACGAATGACTCCATCGGCTTCACATAGTCACCGATATATCCAAGGCGCCTCGCAACAACAACAACCACATAAGTCAAACTCGTCAGGGCGTGTAAAACCACTGACGCCACTTCTAACTAGAAGGAAACGCATGCCCTCCCTGAGGTCCTCTCCCGTTTTTGGTTCACAACCGGGTTGTGAGGCTCGCGAAACAACGTTACACAAAGCTATGCCACACAGGCCGTGCTTTGATCATCAACCACAAGACCCTGCTTTTCAACAGAAGCCTTGAACATTTGCCACTTAGGCATGCCACACAGGCAATTCACTCTATGCGTTTGATATCCATCAGTATATAACCCCTGAGCTCGTACGTCTCAGAGAAGGGCGTTAAGCAAGAGAATAAATTCTCCGCCGCCAAAAAGATATATATTTAATAGAAATCAATCACACAGACTAAAATCTAATGTCAGACACACAGTCCATTTACAAGTTCGTTCTGGGTCTGAACGAAATCGGAGGCACCTAGTACCCCGCATATCCATCGATCTCCAAGTACGTCTGGACGATCACCAACTGATTCTTTCCTCTTGGGTGTACGGCCCAATCAAGATCATCAGTAATTATCCAAATGATGTGAAGACCTTCAGTCTTCAACCACCGTCTTCATCTTCGACACCACGTCGAATCAGTTATTCAGAATGGGATAAACCCGGTCTTTCTGAACAACTCGCGTATATAATAAACAAGTGTTACACAAACACAACATACGCCTCATTCCAATTTAGAATATTCTCTTATTCAAATATTCTTACACTTTGGGAAAGGTTCCCATTAATTTTATCAAAGATAAATTCTTTAAATTTATTCTTTAATCTTCTTTGAATATCAATTCAAACTAGTCGGGATTAGCGAACCACACCGGAGTAATCATTTATTTTATTTCCCAATCCCCACCTATTCATCCCATGAAGTAAAACTGGTCATACTTCATATCTAACACCACAGTGTTATCGGTAAATTCAATTACTATTTCACGTTCAAATCTAATTAAAGATTTAACTATCGCCTGGAGCAAAACTGGTGATACTCCCTTCTCGATCTTTTCAATCTTGTTAAAGATTCATTAAAACTCCACTTAGTTTTAATCTTTAACTGGGTTAAAGAATCAGTGTCATTTAAAACACGGTTCACGATAAACCCAAAATCACATTCCGTTAATTATCGGGTTAAAGAACAAGTGTTATTTAAAACACTGTTCACGATAAACCCAAAAATCAATACCAATTCAATTCCAATTAAATATTATTTAATTGGTACACTTCATTAAATCTAAATAAAAAGATTTAATCTTTTTCTCCACTGGGCTTAAGAACAGTGTTAATGAAGACACCATTCACGACAAACCCAAATCACATTTGATATTAAATACAAGGCTCTGAATAGAAAATATATCGGCTTATATTCAATATTAAATTCTACGACCAACAAATATCGTATTGGAAATAACGATATTAATATATCTTTCAAATTCCCATAACAATATCTGTATCATCACGAAATCCAACATCGAAATATTCCGAAGACAATTTCGATTCAAATCCATTCCAATTCAATTATTGGAAATTCTGGTTACTTTTAAAACCATTTCAAATCCACTTTATTTATTTTAAAAATAAATAGAATTATAGTTCTAGTTCAAAACTAGTTCATTTCGATAAAAATCTATTTTTATCTTTTCAAATATGGAGTTTTTCATCCCAATTCTTCACAAATCATTTCTTATGATTTGACACAAAATAGTACTATTTTTAATAATTTTATCAAGGCCTGTACATTCGATTTCCATCAACGGCCATCGAACTGCACTTACAACGACCTTTTTCAAATTTGATTTGGACATAATTCCAAATCCAACTGTTAGATTTCAAATTTCTAATATTCGTTAGAAAGCTCTTTTCGATACGAACCTAACGGTTCCGGTTTTAGGAGAGTCTGACGGTCGGATCTCTCGCAACGTCAATTCGAAGTCAACGGTCGAAATTCATGAACTACCGCGGCACGGCGCGTTCTATTCAGGCCATTATATTATTTATATAATATATACTTCGTCGATTTCCTTTTAAAACGTATTTTATAAATCGTTCTCAAAACGATTTCAACTTCTTTTTCAAATTCAAATCAAAATTGAATTTTCCCCTTTTAAATTCGTTTTACATTCATTTTAAATTGATTTCAATTCAAAATCGATTTTTAATTCAATTTCCGTTTGTTTAAATTCAATTCAAAACGATTTCATTTCTATTTCAATTTAATTCGAATTTCAATTCTATTCGAATTTCAAATCATTTTAATTTATTTCGAATTTCAAATCAATTCAATTTAATTCGAATTTCAATTCAATTCGAATTTCAATTCACTTCAATTTAATTCGAATTTCAATTCACTTCAATTTAATTCGAATTTGAATTCACTTCAATATTCATTTCAATTTGAATAAAATCGATATAAATATCGTTCACGTCAAAATGGCGCAAATCTAATCAACACAGCTTTATATATTTCTATTTTCAAATATTTCTATTTCAAATATTTCTATTTCAAATATTCCTATTTCAAATATTCCTCTTTCAAATATTCCTATTTCAAATATTTCTATTTCAAAACTGGAATGAGGCCCAATCAATTACCATATAATGTAAATTATATGGATTTTCTACAACACATGTATAAAATAACAACGATAAATAATCAACCATCATCCAGAGTGCACCACACAACTGCATAAGCATTAAATATAAATAATTAACGCTTACACAGTCTGTCGACCAATCGGTCGACATACAGCTCAATAATTGGGATTAGTGTATGCCAAATATCATCCCAATACCCGTGTGGGGTTTCAAACAATCAAACACAGATTTTATTTGTGCAGTTGGGCGATGTGTAAAATTTATCGTCCCAATCAATATCAATCAAATCAGTGTATATAAACAAATCCTTCGATTTGTTTATATTCATTTCATTTCATATACACATTAAAAATTCTATTTTTAACTATATAATATTTTATTTCGTTTCACATCACATCACACACGATCAACTACACATCAAAATCAAACAAACAAGCATACAAGCCGTCCATGGTCTGTGGACGACGGGTGTCGGGTGCTACTAAACACCGTCTGCATCCTAGTATATATTTTAACTAGAAAAGAACATTTAAAGTGAGAAGTTCTCACCGACTAGCTAATCCATACGCCTCGACTCTTCTTATGTAGAAATCCTCCGTCGTTTCTTCTTTCGTCACTTTCGTTGCCTGTAGCCACTACATATATAAAAATCACATTTTTATATTGTTGCTATGTATATAAAAATCACATTTTTACCACGTTTCTTTCTATATAAAAATTATATTTTTAACCTTCTACAATATAAAAGATTATATTTTCTATACTTCTACAATATAAAAGATTATATTTTTATACTTCTACAATATAAAAGATTATATTTTTATACTTCTACACGATAAAAGATTATATTTTTATACTTCTACACGATAAAAGTCTCGCCTTTTCCTTAATAAAAACCTCGCCTTTATGTTTATAAAAATCTATTTTCCTATCTCTATAAAACTGATTTTTATAATCTATGTATAAATAAAAACTGACCTTAAAATATGTTTTATAATTAAAATAAAATCAGTTTTTATTTTATTATTTCCTTTTAACACAATGCTTTATAAAGAAATAAATAAATAAGAAGTAAAACCTTTTCCTATGCAAAATCCAAAGGTGGAGGACGGCGTTGACCTACGGCGAGGGGATGGTGGCGCTCAGGGGGGTCGCGGAGCGAGCAGGAGGTGCTGCAGGCGGTTGTGGCGCGCGGGCGTCATTGACGATGGAGTTTAGGGGTGCGGCTGCGTGGGTTTCAGGCCTGGGGAGGTTTGGGGTCGATTTGGGGATCTGCGGTGGTTTGGAGAAGAGGAGGGAGGAGCGAGGGGAGAGAGGAGATAGGGGGTGGTTGCGCGTGAGGCGCGGTGGCGCCGGGAGGGGGGCGGCATCGTCAATCGCCTGGGCGCGATTTTTTTGTTTCATTTCGGATATGAGAGATATGAGGGAGGGAAAAGAAAGAAAAGGGGGGGCCTATATGTAAATGTTTATATTTTTAATTTCAAAAAGTTGACTTTTTATTCGACCTCTAAACGAGGCTCACCGCCTGTCGTCCATAGCTAATTACCCTCATTCCGAACACAATGGGATATGTATCGTAAGCTGACTCGATCGTTTCGATCAGTTTCCGTCAAAATCAACATATAACTCTATATATTGAATTTGAATGCGCATTTCAATTTACTGGGGTCACATACGGACTCAAAAAATTGCAGAAAAATATTTTCTAGCTTCGTATTGACGATACGGTCCTAACAAAACTAATTTCGTCAAATTCTGAGACCGTTTGAGAAATGGCCATTTTCCAGTCGATTAAAATCAACTAAAACTGGTCAAACACGTTTTCTTTTGCCACGCTCACATATTGATTCAAAACATTATGAAATTTGAAACCTAGCAATAATTTGACATCGCGGATCCAACAAAAGTGGCTTCGTCGAAAACCGAGGTCGTTTGCAAAATGGCTATTTTTAAAGGCTAGAATTCCGTAGCGACTATTCTGAAATTTCAACTGGACATATCTTTTGATTCCCACTATGAAATTTCGATTCTTCGGATTCGTTGGAAAGATATTCACAAATAGATTCTAATATTTTTGGTTTCACTAAAATCTGGTTTATTTTGCACCCGGTACATTCAATTCAATTTTAAAATCGAATTATCGAACTACCGCACCATTTTCAATTCCTTTTATATATATAAATAAATATTTATATTCTAACGACGATTCGAATAAATATATACGTTCGACTTCTCTTCAAAATAAATTTCTCGTCGTTTTTATTTAAAATAATTCATTTTAAACATTCAAAATTCGTTAAAATTGCCAAAATAAAAATTTCAAATTGGCTCGCATTTTCCGGGTTGTTACAAGGTTAGACTCTTTTGTGGTGTAAGACTGTCCGGATCCGCCCGGCAAATCCAGTAGCCACAAATGCCAGTCTAATGTGAGAGGTCAAGGGCACGAATCAAATGTGTAACAATTGTAAAGACACGAGGTTAGGCTCGTTTGCAGTATAAGACTGCCCGGACCCGCCCGGCAAATCCAGCAACCGCAAATGTCAGCCTAATTTGGGAGGTCTTTACAAGGTTACGGTTCTAATGAATTAAGTAACACTTAACCAGATAAACATGTGGTGGGACATGGGGGGTTAAGTTGGTGCCTTGGGTGGCATGTGAAATTAAGTGGGTGCCTTGGGTGGCATGTGAAATACGATTAGATGCACTTCACCAAGATTGAAACATGTAAGAAGACATGAATAAGAATGGGGTTAAGTGGGGAAACCTTAGTGGGGACCAAGCATAGGTGGAAGGCTTGTGTCAAGCATGGGGGCCCTTTTCAAACCAGTAACCCATTAAGTATCTTTGTGAGCTCGACCCAAGTCGAGGACGGGACACAGTTACTGGATTTGATTGTAAGAGGTCAAAACGGGTTAGCGGTGGCAATGCAAGTCCAATGGGGTCATGTGCGTGCGTGAGCCTGGGCTGGTAGGTAAGACGTTGTTGCATCGTGTAGATATAAGCCGTGCATCTTTGGTGGTATCGGGTTGCCACTTTGGGGAGTGATACACCCTACTGTGGGACCAGTACGGGTATCTACGAGTTAGGGAGCCGATCGAATGGGGGTAGTGGGTACAACTAGTGGAGATAGGGGCAGAGGGCACCTATGAAGGCAGCTAGGGGTACACGAAACAACCATTATCATTATTTAGTTCTGTAGGCGGGATCAACTTTTAGGGTGACTAGTGGTGGTGCAGTATAGTAATTATCCTATAGTGATTAGGAACGAGATTAACGCCAGAATATTCCTCTTATTTGCTTTGTCATGCCCACTTGTTTCATGGTCATATCTTATCTTACCGGTTTATGCCTTATCCTAGTTACTTTAATAACTATATTGTTAAAGTTATTATACTCGCCAGACTTTATGTCTGACCCCCTTGTTTTCGCCTCTTTTCTTCCTCCCCCTCAGGTTATCAGGGTGGGACTAGTACTAGTGAGCTTGATCTAGGATCTCTTTTTCTCTCTTTTGGAAGTGCTTGGATTGCTGAAAGTAAAGTTCAGCTCATCTCTTTTATAGCTACTTGTGTTGGGGTTTATGCTTTTTATTTTATGTACTCTGAAACAATTTATCAAGATGGATATTAAGTGTACTTGGTTTATGAAGTTGTTGTAATTAAACTATTTCTCCGCTGTAATAAAAGTTGTTTTAATTTTTTCAAGTACCATTATTTATATCTATCTTGTTATATTCTGTTCTATACACTAAATACGCTCCATGGAAGTTAATGCATTCCCTTTGTGAGTGACATTAATGGACGTGAGGTGTTACAGTTTTCAAAAGGTTTCAAAAAGAAAGTATTTTGGAAAGTCTGTTTTTGAAAAACATATTTCCCAAAGACATATAAAATATCTTTCTATTCTCTTCTTGAATTCCTTTTCTTTTCAGCATGTTTGGGGCACCAAATATTCCCGAGGGTGTTAAGTTACCGGCTTGGTTTCGTAGATATATTGAGATTACAACGCCTGCCGGAAGCCAACAAACTCCCCTCCCCCAGCTGCAGCCGCCGTTCCTCCTCCTCCGTGAGCGGATAATTTCTCTAAGATATGCAAGGACTTTTGTGCTATGGGAGGAAAACGATTCCGTGGAACTGAAAACTTTGTGGAAGCACGAAATTGGCTTAAAGAGACTGAGGATTTGTTTGGGATTTTTGAGTTGACGACCGTAGGAAGATTCAGTTGGCCGCATGGCAACTGAAGAATTAGGCTTCATTCTAGTGGGAAGTGACGCAAGTCGGGCATCCAGTAAATTCTTGGCTGATTTCCAACAGAGATTCGAGATGAAGTTTCTTTCTCAGGCAGAAGAGAGTATACAGATGGAGAGGTTTCTGGCACTTAAGCAAGGGAGCTTGTCCGTTAAAGAGTATGTCAATAAATTCAATCAGTTGGCAAGGTTTGGTTTGGAGCTAGTGAATACCCCGCACAAGAAAGCTTTGAGGTTTGCAAGAGGATTGAATCAGCCCCTTCAAGCATTGGCGTTATCTCACTTTCCGATGGGGCTACTTTTGAGAGACTGGTTGATATGGCACTTATGCACGAAGATGGTAAAGATGGAAAAATGAAGGCTAAGACTGAAGAGGCGCAAAACAAGAAGGTGTGGCCCAAGAAAGAACAACAAAAGAAAGACGGAAAGAACGACAAGGCTAAGAAGAAATGTCATGGTTGTGGAGGCTTGGGTCATGTGATCAAGGATTGCAGAAAAAGGAAGAATTCTTTTTTCCAACTACGGTGAATCTGGACACTATAGTAGGGAATGCCCGAAGAAGCAAGGAATGGACAAAGGGCAGGACCTTCTGGAGGGCAGATGCATGCTCTCGAGGCCAGCAGACCGGACAGAGGTTGGAAAATTTCCGTTGAAGGTTTGATTTCTCTCTCCGATCATCTAGTTATGACTCTTTTTGATTTTGGTGCTTCTCATTCTTTTATATCTGATTTTGTGGTTGAGTCTCTACACCTTAGTACTAATATTGTTTCTGATCCCATCATTGTCTCAAACCCCATTGTGGGCACAACTCATTTGTCTATAATTTGTCGAGATTTGATGATATCTGTGTTGGGCTTTGAGTTTGAGTGTGATGCATAAGTGCTTGGTTTCATGGGGTACGATTTGATTCTAAGGATGGATTGACTAGCCATGTATGGTGCCATTCTAGACTATTAAAGGAGGGTCGTTAGACTTTTGACTTTTCATGGGAGGACTCTCGAGATTTCCTATGACCCAAGGGGGTTTGTAATGCTTATTTTCCTAAACTCAAGATGTTTTTAGTGAGGTTAGGAGCTTACCTCCGAGGCACGAGATTGATTTCCGGATATAATTGGTGGATAATGCGAAGCCAATCGCATTGCCTGTATGCCACATGGCTCCTAGGGAGAGGAGGGAGCTTAGCAAGCAAGAAAGTAGGGGAGCTACTTGAGAAGGGGTTTATTAGGCGGAGTATATCAGAATGGGGTGCTCCAGTTATCTTTGCAACTAAGGCGAATGGCTCGCTTCGCCTATGTGTGGATTACAGGGAGTTGAATAATCTCACTAAGAAGAATAAGCACCCACTTCTGAGGATATATGATTTGTTTGACCAACTTGTCGGTGCATCTGTTTTCTCTTAGTTGCACTTGGACACGGGATTTCATCAGTTGAGGGTGGTCGAGGACAGTATAGACAAGAACGCTTTTAGAACTCTAGATGGTTTCTTTGAGTGGTTAGTCATGCCTTTCGGGTTGATGAACGCACCAACGTATTTTGTGGATCTGATGAGTATAGTGTTCCGGGAGTTTCTGAATAAGTTCGTTGTGGTCTTTGTGGATGGCATTCTAATTTTCTCGAAGAATGAAGAAAAGCATGCCCAACATTTAGGAGAGGTCTTGAGAACTCTCAGAGCACACCAGCTTAAGACGAAATTCTCCAAGTGCCACTTTGGAGGAAGGAGGTGAGATTTTAGGGCATGTGGTCTCCAAGGAAGGGATAGCAGTGGATCCCACGAAAGTAGTTGTAGTTCAAGATTGCAAGGTTCCAAAGAATGCAACGGAGGTGAGAAGTTATCTTGGTTTAGCGGGCTACCACATGAAGTTTATTAAGGACTTCGCAAGGATATCAACCCCACTCACCAGACTGACAAAGAAGAATCTGACCTTTGCTTGGAGTATTGATTGTGAAGATGCTTTTCAACGATTAAAGAGGGCTCTGACAACAGCCCTAGTTTTGACATTACCTGACGGGAGCAAGTTGTTCACAGTGTATACTGATGCATGTGGTAGGCTCGGTGTTGTTTTGATGCAAGAGGGAAGGGTAGTATGCTAGAGTAGACAGTTGAAGGTTCATGAGAAAAACTACCCCTCACAATTTGGAATTGGCTGCTATAGTGTTCGCACTTAAGTCTTGGCGACATTATCTACTTGTAGAGAGGTTCGAGTTATACACGGACCATAAATCTCTGAAGTATTTGTTCTCGCAGAAGGACCTCAATTTGAGACAGCAGAGATGGATAGAGTTCCTAACGTCCTATGACTTTGAGATTGCTTATACCCCTGACAAAGGTAATGTGGTGGTGGAATCATGAGTAGGCAGAAGATGACTTTGAGTCCTCTATTCGTAGAGAGGCGGAGCTTGGAGTACATATCGACCTTCGATTTTAGGCCTTCTACGGATCTTACACCTGGTTTGTTGGCATCTTTAGAGGTGCGACCTACTCTTATGGATCAGATAGGATCTTCACAGCGAGAGGACCCACAGATAGCAGACATCTTGGATAGGCTCAGTAAAGAAGAGACTTCCAATCACCTCAGCAGATATTCTGTGGATGATAGAGGATGGTTACGACGGGATGTGAGGCTTTGTGTTCTCCAAGTTGGGAGTCTGTTGAAGACAGTCCTTGAGGAAGCCCGTCATTCTAGGATGACTATCCATGCAGGCAGTGATAAGTTGTATACAGATATGAAGAGGGTTTTCTTTTGGGCTGGGATGAAGATAGATGTAGCGTAGTTTGTCTCTCGATGTTTGGTTTGCCAGCAAGTTAAAGTTGAGCAGAGGAAGCCTGGCGGTTTGCTTCATCCTTTGGAGGTCCCACAGTGGAAGTGGGAGAGCGTCTCTATGGATTTCATTGATGGTTTGCCTAGATCGAGGAAAGGCAACACCAGTATTTGGGTTATAGTAGACAGGCTTACTAAGAGCGCTCATTTTATTCCTGTTAAGAGCAAGAGAACGGCAACATGGTTGGCATCAGTTTATTTTCGTTAGATAGTACGTCTACATGGAGTACCTTCTAGCATAGTGAGTGATCGTGATCCCATCTTCACTAGTGAGTTATGGAAGAACCTATAAGAGGCATTGGTTACACAGTTGAGCATCGCATATCGCCCTCAGACCGATGGACATACTGAGAGGGTGAATAGAGTTCTTGAGGATCTTTTGAGGCTATGTATCCTAGACTTCGGAGGGACTTGAGAGGAGCATCTTCCATTAGTTGAGTTATACTACAACAACAGTTATCAGGCTAGTATTGGCATGGAACCCTTTGATGCACTGTATGGACGACCTTGTAGATCACCGACTTCTTGGCGGGAGTCTACGATAGGCTTCTACTTGGACCCGAGATGATTATAGAAACTTCAGAAAAGATTGATCTTATCCGCGGACGCATGAAGACAGCTCAGGATAGGCAGAAGTCCTACGTAGCTAAGTGAAGGACATATATTGAGTTTGAGCTGGGAGACATAGTTTTCATCAAAGTATCACCTTTGAGGAATGTGGTTCACTTTGGATCTGTAGGTAAGTTAGCGCCAAGGTTCGTAGGGCCATTTCCGATAGTGGAAAGAATAGGTCAAATGGCATATAGAGTAAAGCTACTAGAGAGTTTGGCAGGTGTTCATGATGTTTTCAACATTTCTCATTGCGGAAGTGTCTAAACGATATAGCTGAGGTAGTCGAGCCGAGCATGCTAGAGGAAGTAGAGGTAGAGTGGGAGGCGACAGTTAGACAAGTTCCTACCCGTATACTTGGATCAGAGGTAAAGAAACTTTGCAACCGAGAAGTTCAATTGATGAAAGCACAATGGGGAGAAGATCGCATAGATGCAACTTGGGAGACTGAAGACAAGATTCGCGCTTCGTTCCCTTTTCTTTTCAAGCGTATTCACTTGACTTCTTTTTCCAAGCTTCTATTAATACTTGTTTCTATCATTTGTATGTATCCTGTCGATTGATTCTTCGACCTTTAGGTAGAAAACCAATGGGTGTAAACATGTCTTTGAAACATGTTATGTTTGATGGATGCAGGTGGTTGCTCATGGATGCATATACACATACTAGGCACTAGATCAGCTCAATCACTATGATGACCGACCATAACCCCTGCACTAAACAAGAGGAATAATGCGCTGAAAGGCTTGCCAGGTAGCTATGACGATCATCAAGGTATGATAATACCATCAGAACCTGTTGTAGCTCACAACGCAAGGATAAAATATAATAGAACATATACAACAGGTATTAATAGTGACGCAGAAAACACCAAACTTCCATAACAACTAGAAAGTAATATCCATACACGTGGATAACAACAATAGTGTTTATACAACTTTGCCTCACTACAGCACTCAGAAAAGAATAACAAACAGCGAAAATCCAAATACTATATAGTAGATAAGATAATACGTCAGCCTCTTGCTCGCCTCCGAACTGCAACATCGTCCTTACTAAGCTATCACCTGTCACCTGCCACCTAGTCTGCCCATCCAACAATCGGATGGACAACCCAAGGTAATAAGAGTGAAACATAAAACCTTGAGTCAGATAATAGTCTTATTGAGCGATAAAACAACTAACTAACATCATCAGTAAAGTATATGAGAATGGGTAAATAAACTAACTAATCTACCCATAACACCAGAGAAGAACTCAACCCCGTCTTCCCCACATCGGACAGTGATAGCCTTTACATCAAACACTTCAACCATTCATTCATGGAAACCAGAACAACCATTCATTCATGACAATCATAAGCAAACACCACTAGCACTCATAACATCCAGATTATATGTATCTCACGTAAATCATCCTAATCGAATTTAACATCCCTTAAGCACAAGCCCCAGAGGCCTAAACCAATATCAGACAAGCACCAAAGAAACATCTCCTTCGATGTTGGACAATTTACGTGAGATGGTAAAAAAAGGCAACTAATTAATCATGACAGACTCTGGCTATCATCACCAATCCTGCTTCGAAACTATCGTTAATCGTATGACGACCAACCTTTCCATATATCAAGGGCTAATGATAACCCCAGTTCTAACGTAAACTCCATACGTCTTTCAAGATACGTATGTTTGTCCAATCTTGACAACTAGGAATTTCAATGATACCCAGGGTACTCGACCATTAACCTTCCGGTCTTTTAGGTGCCCCTATCGTACCCTTGCTTTGAGCTTGCTAGAACTTACGACAACGTTAACCCCTCGGCCTTCGCATCTCTAGTCATCCAACCTTGACGACTTTTAATAACTCGAGCAACCTTCTCGAGTAACTATTATCCACCATCTCCAACTCATAACCTTTTGAGTTGCCAAGCTTCTCGAGCAATCTTGACAACTTTTCAAGCTCTTTTGTTCAAATCTGGGTCATACCCGAATTTTTTTCTTTCAGAAATGACTCTGTGCGACCGACCCCTGGTGCGACCGACCCATCCACTTGGAGCTAACCCAACAATACACATGCCGACCGATCCATCCAAGCAATACACAAACCGATCCATTTGTGCAAAGTTCAGACCTACCCGTCCCCTTCTGAACCAGGCCGACCCATCATCTATACACACCGACCGACCAATCCATCTGAAGTAGGCCGACCGACCCATCAACATATGAAACAACCGATCCATCACTGCCGATGCCGACTGACCCTACTGTTGCTACCCCGATCCAACCGATCCATGCTCCAAGACACCCGACCGACCCATAGCCTTGGGAATAAAATATGAGAATGATCCAACCCTTGGGGAATAAAATAAAAATATTTTATGATCTTCCAATACATAAAATGCGGACTGTTACAATCACTTACATATTGTATATGGATGTGTTTGCATTTTTTTTAAATTTTATGGATGGTATTGATTGTATCATCATATAGATGTTGAATTTGGATGAATGATTGTGCACACATATAGCGTTTACATGTTATACTAGGACTATTTGCAAACATATTGGATTCATGGCACTAACATAAATTGCATTAAGGAGGTCAACTGAATCAGTCGACCGCCTGATTTTTCGCATTAGTCTAAGGACATATACACGCACCATTGCATATGTTCATACAAGGATTAGAAAATTCTAAAGGACAATGGATGCTTGTGGATGGTGAATGAGTAGACGGATGTGGTTGTAAGGATAATAACATTCTTCTTAACTTGGAGATTTCGAGGACGAAATCCTTTAGGTATAGGAGAATGTAACACCCCGTAATTTTAAAGAAAATTAATAAACTAAAGAATACTTAATTAAATATTGGAAATTAAGTAAAACGGACTGTACCATTGCATTCGTCTCGAAATTCTACTTTAGATAGACTCCGAGTTTGCGTAAAACAACATCGTATGAAGAAGATATTAAGATTTTAAGTTTGTATACATATACGAGAAATATATATAAACAAATCAGTTCAGATTTTCCAAAACAATTCAAAAATCAAAATGGAAAACGACGCGGGAGTTGGACCCTTTGGGGTCGACCCACGCTCTAGGGGTGTCGGCCCATGGGTCGACCCACTCAAGGGGGTGCCGACCCTAGGGTCGACACCGGGGTCGACCCACCCCAGATCCATCCAGGTTCATTTCCTGATCCTGGACTTGTTTCTAAACGAGATTCGTTGGGGAAAGTCTATATAAGTGCTGGTATTTCTATTGATTTATTCACCTAAAACAATGGAGATGACGAGATGCTGCCCCAGTTTGGATTGAATTAGCCTATTTTCTTCAACAACAACTTGTGCGCATACAAGAATTTCTTCTACAGCTTCAGCCTAATTATTCTCTGTTCTTTAGATCCAGTCTCTGTGAGTTCATGTAATTTTTAGATATAAACATTTAACAATTAATCCTGACATGTTTATAAATCTGGATCTAAAACCTATGCCTATTAAGAATCTGATTTGTACCTAATCATTCCTGCTATTACATGTTCAACTGATCTTCTGTTCAGTTCTTATGCCTATTTCTGATATGCCTATTTCTGCTATCATATGCCTATCTTAGTTATTACATGCTTATTTTGTTTTATGCCTATTCTTTTCTTCTCTCTCTTTCCCTTTTTATTTTTATAGCCTAGGCTACCTTCGAGCCTAGGTCAATACCGCTGAAATATGCATACGAACGAAACTGGGATTAAGTGGGAATGGTAATTTGGCGGAATAACCTGTACTATGAATATGACTAAAATTTGGGGCATAACTTATATTGTGGAATATAACTGAAATATGTGGTTGTATGAACATGTAAACATGTAGGCTTATTTTAAAGTTTAAATGGAACATGTTAATGGAACTGTATGTCACTTATGTAACCTATTTGATCTGTTAGGAGTTATGTAAACTGTAAATCTATTGAGGTTGTAGGGACACTATTAACCCGTGTAAAATTTAACCTGTGGAAATCCTAGTTGATTGAGGAAAAAAAGTTTAGGGGTTTGACTTGTGTCATCTATTGTGTGGGACCCATATTAGTCAATAACCCATTCTGGTATTAATAGGGGACCATGAAATAGGTAGGGGTCAGGGTATGCTAACTGAGCTAATTATAAGTGGTTCATTTGGGATGGGGTGTTCTGATGGCGCGTTCCAATTGGTCATGTGCGTGCATGGGTCTGGTCTATCTGGGAAAATATGACGCCATAACACTTGTAAATAGTTCTGTGTCCTTCTGGTGGTTGCCACTTTAGGAAGTAATACACCCTACTGTGGGGCCGACACAGGGTATTTACGTGGTAGGGAGCTGATCGTTGGGGGTACTAATTATGGTACATATAGTTTTGTTTAGGTACATGTCATTTCTGTTTGGGGTAACACCCGTTAATTCTGTTTAGGTACATGTTATTTCTGTTTACGGTAAAACCTATTGCTAGAAGTACACCAAAGTCTACCATTTATGTTCTGTTGGGATCATTCTATTTCTGATAAGTAATTGGAAAACACTTAATTCAGTATACTAGTAATGGTGCAAAGAAAAGTATTTGAGAAGCATAATCTATTCTGTTTATTCTATTTATCATGTCCATCCTATTCATACCTGTTATATTATACTATTATCTCTCATCTAGTTTACATGTCTATCATGATACTTTTACTTATATGCTAAAAGTAACTGGACTCGCCAGACTTTATGTCTGATCCGTTTTGTTTCCTTTTCTCTCTCTTCCTTTCCCCCTAGGTTCTCAGGGTGGGAACGTTCAGGCTTGATTATGACTCTCTCTTCCGTTTCTGCTTGGATTTGGATTTACTTCGATGTACTTCTTGTCTACCTGTTTATGGCTACTTATGGGGACTATGGCTTTTTACTTTTGTACTCTGATGGTTTTTAGCGCAAGATAGATGTTTTTATTTGATGTATTTTATTCCATTATTTCAGTTTGATGTTGTAATTGGGTTTTGAGACCACGATGTTTTCTGCTAAAAAATAAAGTTTTAAACTTCCACTGCTATTTTATATATCTATCTTGTGAGATTCTGTTTCTGTTTACATATAACGCTTCACTGAACTTAATGCATTCTATTGAAGAGTGACATTAACAGACGTGGGGTGTCACATTTATATTTCGAGAATGACAAAAAAATTCATTGAGGAAATGATTCCAGTTGTTTATACATCATAACTATAGCTCACAAATCGAACAAGATCAGATAGTGAAAACATTGTTTATTTTCATAATGTTTTATAAGTTATACTCTTATAGTCTAAAGATGCACTTGTTAATTTTTCTATTCAAATACTTAGCAAATTGGATGTCATGTCGAAGAAGAGAGCTTACTTTTTATTAAATAAGAGGTTATTTAAATTTCTTTTTGTTATATTTCATGTAACTCTTTTGGTTTTTACTATTTAAATTCTCAAAACGAAACACGACTAAAATTCAGAATTTAAAACATTGATATCTGACAATAAAGAAAATCTCAAACGAGACAAGTGCATCTCGGATGTTAATGAATCTTGGAAATTTCAGAGTAACTTATGTGTAAACTTGATGTTATAATAATTTATTTGACAACTGCAATTTTCAAAGTAAAAATGAAAATGGTAACATTTTTTTTTTGGTAAGGCCGACTGGTTTTTTAGGCGACCGCAAACACCTTTATTAAATTGAAAGATACTGGTACTCTGTACATGCACAGAGTAACATTCCTGGTTTGAAGTGTCCAGTCACTATCATTACAAAAGTTTGCACAAAATTAAATAACATAACGTGATACATGAAAATAGCAAAAAGAGATCTATGGAACATCACGACCAGGAAGAACATCATCATCTCGAATGAAGCCAGGGATGGGAGACATGTTGCGCCTGTAGGTCCTAAAATGTAGCGCCAGATCTACCACGTCAAGTGTAGAAATAAGTCGGTTATAGGATCTTTCAGCAGAATTTCATTATTTTCCCCAACTTCATCATCTTCTCTAGTTATCAATTTATCACCATCAGGCTCAAATAAAAGTTGACTGCGATCTTCCACAGCTTCATCAATGAAAATGAGGAAAATATCATTTTTGTCACAATGCAACCCGGAAGGGGCATGCACCAAGGTATTCTCGTTCTCATTCCATGAGATTTTAGGATCAAGAGGAGGAACATGCAAAATAGGAGGTATAGGAATAATAGGAGGAATAGTTATAGTAGGTTTAACCTTGGGCAACCAAACAAGTGCTGGTGGATGAGGAAGAGGCACCTTTGGAATGGGTAATGAGGTTTCAGTTTTTGAACATGAGGTTATGGTGTGACCAAAAGCTTTGCACGTCGTGCAAATCTTAGGTTTCCGTCTGTATTTGACGTCAATTGTAAAATCATGGTTTTCAATTCTAACCTTAATCTGCGTAGGTAACGGCTTGTCCGAGGTGACTTCAATTAAAGCTCTCGTATAAACTAATAAGTTCCTCATGGCAATAGTGTTGGCATCAAAGCATTTTAATTTTCCAATATGGTAACATATTTCAAAATGGTAACATATTTATTTGTATAGAAAAATATATAAAATGAATGGTTTGGAGAATAGCGGTAGCTTTATTATTAACATAATTCAATTAGTAATGATTAAATAATATCATCTTATTTAAACATGAAAAATATGAAATTTTCTATTATGATTCTTATAGATAAAAAGCAAAGTATATATTCAAGGATTTAGTAAACTAGTAATTGAATTGAGTAGCCTCTTTTGAATCTAATTAAACATATTATGTAAAATAATAAAATTAATTTCAAATGATATCTCAAATTGAGATTTTGATTCATTTTTCAAATAAGATATGAATTTTTAAGGCGAAATGAGTGATAGAGAAGATACGAAAAAGATTTGACGTCTTGTTTGTCTAAGAGAAAAAAAAGATCTCAAACAAGATCATGGGTGAGATGTAAGATGTAACAACCCGTATTTTTAGAATGAATTTAAAATTTATTTTTAATTGATTTTCAAAGAAATTAAATATTTCAGATGAGTTATTTTGAGAATAAACGATTTAAAATTTAATTTAATCGAACTTAGAACGTATAAATTTAAAATTTAATTAAAACGAACTCGGAATGGCGCGGCAGTTTGAAAATTTGATTTTAAACTTTGAATGAATGTATAGAATTCAATATAAATCAGAATTGGATGAAATAAGAAACGTTGGAATATTTTGAATCGTAATTTTCTAAAGAATGTGAAAGTTTGAGATTTCATTTTATAAATTGTATGTTATGTCTAAATTAAAATTTAGAATAGTCGTTATGGAATATATATATATATACATATACATATATATATATATAATATAGCCCTTAAAAATTGCCATTTTGCAAACGACCTCCGTTTTCAACGAAACCACTTCCACTGGGTTTAAAATGTCATTTGTGACTTTTAAAACTATAAACATCGATACCTTTAGAGTTGGAAAAATTGGGTCTCTTTCATTAGATGTATGACCAAATATTACTTTTTACATATGGACAAATTTGGACTCGAAACTGCTTCCATTGAGTTCAAAATGTCATTTACGTGTTCAAAAAGTATAAACTTCGACATATTCCGAGCTTCAGAGTTTTAGCACCTTGATTAGGGTTAGGGTTAGCTAACCTAGTCAAACATTAAAGCCCCCAAATCCGCCCTCTCCTTTCGTTCATTCATTTCTACTTAGCAAAAATAGAAAATGGGGAAAGGAATGAAAAAATAAATTTCCCTAAGCCCTAGCTTAATCTTGGAGCTCCAATTCTTGTTGAAATCAAGTGCAAATCCAAGGAAAAGCTTTGGTAAGCTCCTCTCCATCTTCTCCATCTTGTTTCCTCTTCAATTCCTCACGATTTCCTAAACCTGATTCCTAGGAAATCCTTTCATATGATCATAGGTTGTTGATTCTAGTGTTTTTATCGGAGAGAGGTTGTTCTAGCTCGCTATTGGATGGATTTATTGCTTCTAACAAACAACGGTGAGTTCTTTGTGAGTTATACATGAACCCACATCTATGCCACAGCCATTAGCTTGTAAAAATGTAATTTGGTATTCATTTGGGTTTACATATACATATGAATTGGTTAGATAAGTATACACTTTCCAGTTCATTAGGTTATGTTCCATTGAATTGAAAATTTTGATTAGAATTGTCCACACAACCTGATTCATAGGCTACTAGTTGATTTGGCGATATTGTGAAGATCCATTGCCGCCCCGGCAAAGTTCTAAATCTTCACAAGTCGCTTGAATCGTATTTGATAGCTTTGGTTAGAAAATTTGTCCATTTTGGAATTTATAATCAAAAATCATTGAAAATCTCTTGTATGAATGTTTATGCATGTGAGTTTGGTGTTATGAGCTACGTCGGTGAGTTTTAGAAGCCTCGTTTGCATGTACATAACATCATAGGCCTTTAGGCATTTGTCAAAATCACTTTGAGCTTGTTATCTAGGAAAATTGTGCTCTGCTTCAGGATTCAGACGTCTAAATATTTTGGGTCAGACGTATGACCTGCTTCAAATAATTTTGAAAATAAGCAGAGCAATTCAAAAGTCTAAAATTTTTAATTCAGAAGTCTGGTCAAAAAACTTCAGACATCTGAAATAGCACCAAATTGAACTAAATCCTTATTGGTTCATAAAAAATAAATTCAGATGTCTAAATTTTTAGATCAGACGTCTGAATCCTGTTTTTGGACTGTTGACTGGTGGAGACCATGATCAATAGTTTAGGTCCATCCAGGCTCTTTCCCGACCGAGTTTCGGCCCATTTCGCCTTTGTTTGTAACTTTTCAGTTTCTCTGATTCACATATTTCAGCATCGCGATTCTTACGAAACCGTTTTATAAATCGTCAACTAAAGAATGACAGAGTGGAAACCAATGTTGAGAACTCTCTCACTCAAACTATTTGTACATTTATTTATTTTTGTAACTGAATATATATATATATATATATATATATTGCCTGTGATTGCAACATTTGTTTGATGATTGATGGATGTTTACAGTTTTAATGCTATTATTATTAAACTGTAGATAAATTCACATGGATTGTGATGTAAACCCCACACGGGTATTGGGACGATAATTTTACACATCGCTCAAGTATACAAATAATAATATTTGTTTGATGATTGAAAACCCCACACAGGTCTGGAGATGATAATTTATTCACATCTCCCTTGGATTTAATTGTATGTTAACTGATTGATTCATAAACCATTATAAGCGTTATTTAATTATTTAATGCTTATACAGTTGCAAATTGCACTCTGGATGTGAATTTAATGCTTAATAGTTGTTTATCACTATTTTTGTATACATGCGATGTATGGAATCCATAAAAGTAAAATTATATGGTAATTGATTAAGTCTGATTCCAATTCAGAAATAACGAATATTTTAAAATAATAATCAGTGGAGAATCAAAATATGACTTTGATGTCCGATTTTGGATGGACACGAAAATATTGAAATACTCCAAGTTTGAAAATATAAAAGATATTTTTATCCGAATGAAATGGTTAACAACTAGAATAAAGAATTGATATGGTTTTAATATAACCAGAATTTTTCCAACGTATTGTAATAACCCGGAAATCTGGGCTAGTTTAAAATTTTTATTTTGGCCATTTTATTGAATTTTGATTATTTAAAATGAATTATTTTAAATAATATCGACGAGAAATTTATTTTGAATGGAATTCGAACGTATATATTATATACGTCGTCGTTAGAATATAAATAATTATATATAATTATAAATAGAATTGAAAATGGCGCGGTAGTTCGATAATTCGATTCCAAACTTCAATTGAATGTACCGGGTGCAAAACAATCCGGATTTTAGTGAAACCAAAAACATTAGAATCTAATTGATGATATCTTTCCAACGAGTCCGACAAATCATGATTTCATAGCGGGAATCAAAAGATATGTCCAGTTGAAAATTCTGAATAGTCGCTATGGAATCCAGGCCCTTAAAAATAGACATTTTGCAAACGACCTCGGATTTCGACGAAACCACTTTTGTTGGATCCGCAGTGTCAAGTTATTGCTAGGTTTCAAATTTCATAATTTTTCGAACCAATATGCGAGCGTGGCAAAGGAAAACGCGTTTGACCAGTTTCAGTTGATTTTAATCGATTGGAAAATGGCCATTTTTCAAACGGTCTCAAAATTCGACGAAACTAGTTTTGTTAGGACCGCATCGTCGATACGAACCTAGAAAATATTTTTTTGGAATTTTTCGGGTTCGTATGTGACCCCGGTAAATTGAAATGTGCGTTCAAATTCAATATATAGAGTTATATGTTGATTTTGACGAAAACTGATCGAAACGATCGAATTAGCTTACGATACATATCCCATTGTGTTCGGAATGGGGGTAATTAGCTAGAGATGACAGTCGTTGGGTCTCGTTTTGAGTTGGAATTAAAAGTCAACGTTTAAGGGTTTTAAAGAAAAATAATAATAATAAAATAATATATATATCACCCCCTTTTTACACTTAGCCCCAAATCCTTTTTTCTCGTGTCCTCAGACCGAATTCATCGATCAAAATGGCGGCCTCTCTCGAAGACCTAACCGCCGCTCCATCCTCCATGGCACCAGGCGCCGCCGCCCACGCCTAGGCCAACGCTGGTGAGGTCGTTCCCCTCCATAGCACCGCCTGCGAGCACCCCACTTCCGACGCCAGCACAGACACCGCACAAGGAAGGAAGCTGCGCCCAAACACCCTCCTCCGCCCTCCGTCGATGTTGTGCCTCCCTCCGCCACCATCTCGACCCCAGCACCCCGTTCCTCGATTTCCGCTAACCCCCTTCAGCAGCGCCGACCACCGCAGTGGCCATCACCCCCCCCCCCCCCCGATGTGATAAACAGTGGAAAAAAAGGTAATTATAAATAATTTATTTATTTATTTGTCTTTGTTTATATAATGTAATTAGTTTAGTTAATTTACTAATTTAGCTTAGTTTTGAAATGAAATTAACATTCCTTTTAAAATAGCAAAGTTAGATTGTTAAATATATGAGAGGATAATAAAAATATGATTTTTATATTTTTAAAGTATTAAAAATATAATCTTTATTATGTAAATGATATAAAAATATGATTTTTACACAGTAGATACGATAAAAATGTAATCTTTATGAGATAGAGAATATAAAGATAGCATCTTTATATGTGTAGCAAAATAAATATGTGATTTTTACATCGATATTTTTGAAAAGGCGACATCTATATTTTTGAAAATGTGATTTTTATATATTGAACATCGAAGTAAAAATGTGATTTTTATATATTGAACATCGAAGTAAAAATATGATTTTTATATATTGAACATCGAAGTAAAAATATGATTTTTATATATTGAACATCGAAGTAAAAATATGATTTTTATATATTGAATAGCGAGGTGAAAATTCGATTTTTACATATGTAGAGAATACGGGCAAAGAAGGTGACGAAATTCAAGAACGGCGAAGATTTCTAAATGAAGTGTCGTGAAGTTGAGATAGCTATCGGTGAGAACTTCTCACCTTTCAATTTAAATTTTCTAGTTATATATATATACTAGGATGCAGACGGTGTTTAGTAGCACCCGACACCCGTCATCCACAGACCATGGATGGCTTGTTTGTTTGTTTGTTTGGTTGCATAGATTAGTTAGATGATTTGATTTGAAATTGAATTGTTTGGTGAAATGAATGGATTGATTGATGTGTGAATGGCGTGGGCCTCCACTAGACCGGGGATAAGGCTAGGCCTCGTCCCGTTTCTAGTATCGTGCTGTTATGCCGCCGAAATTTTCTAAAATATGTTAGAAAAATAAAAATATCATTTTTATTGAGTAAATGAACTGAATAGAAATTCATGTGTTGAAATAAAATATTTTAACGTTAAAAATAATTTTTAACGTGAATGTGAATAAATAAATATTCATTTACAAACCGGACGGTTTGTTTATGTACACCTATTTGAAGGATTGACTGGGTCGATAAATTTTACACATCGCCCAACTGCACAACTAAAATCTGTGTTTGATTGTTTGAAACCCCACACGGGTGTTGGGATGAAATTTGAAGTTCACTCATCCTGATTGATTCAATATGTCAATCGATTGATTGACAGGCTGTTATAAGCGTTAGATATCTATATTTGGTGCTTATACAGTGTAGTGCACTTTGGTTGATGGTTGATTATTTTTCAATGTTATTATATACGTGTGATGTATGAAAATCCATATAATTAACTTTATATGGTGATTGATTGGGCCTCATTCCAATTTAGAAAATAAAGAATATTATAACATAAAGGTTCATGTGTTGACAGTACTCATTCGTTGAGATTAGTCATGTGTTGAACGAAATATTTTAATAATAAAATTTGCATCTTTATCAATATAAAATAAAGGTTCATGTGTTGACTGTACTCATCCGTTAAATTAGTCATGTGTTGAACGAAATAATTTAACAAAAATTGTCACACATGGACAGTACTCATTCGTTGAGATTAGTCGTGTGTCGACAAAAATAAATATTCATTTGTTGAATAGAATATTTGAAAATAGAAATATATGAAGCCGTGTTGGTTAGATTGACGCCATTTTGACGTGAACGATATTTATATCGATTTTATTCATTTTAAAATGCATATTGAAAAGTGATTTCGAAAACGCATATTATAAAATGAAATCGAAATGAATTGAATATATAATGATTTCGAAATGAATTGAATATATAACGATTTCGAAATGAATTGAATATATAACGATTTCGAAAAGAATTGAATATAAAACGATTTCGAAATGAATTGAATATATAACGATTTCGAAATGAATTGAATATATAATGAATTCGAATTGAATGGAAAACGAATTTGATTTCAATTGAATAGCAAACGAAACGAATTTGAATTGAATTGAATATAAAACCAATTCGAATTGAATTGAAAACGAATTCGAATTGAATTGAAAACGAATTCGAATTGAATTGGAAACAAATTGAAATGAATTCAAATTGAATTGAAATTTGAATTGAATAGAAATGAATTTTAAAACGAATTTATAAAGAAGAATTCAATTTTGATTCGAATTGAAATTGCTTTTGAAACGAATTTAAAACTATTTATATAATTCGTTTTAAACAGAAATCGACGAAATATATATTATATATATTATATATATAATATAATGGCCTGAATAGAACGCGCCGCGCCGCGGCAGTTCGCGAATTTCGACCATTTATTTCAAACGGACATTACGGGAGATCCGACCGTCAGATTCTCCTAAAACCGGAACCGTTGGGTTCGTATCGAAAAGAGCTTTCTAACGAATATTAGAAATTTGAAATCTAACGGTTGGATTTGGAGATACGTCCAAATCAAATTCGAAAAAGGTCGCTGTAAGTGCAGTTCGATGGCCGCTGATGGAAATCGACTGTACGGGCCTTGATAAAATTATTAAAAATGTCAATAATTTGTTTAAAATCATAAGAAATGATTTGGGGAAAAATTGGGATGAAAAACTCCATATTTGAAAAGATAAAAATAGATTTTTATCGAAATGAACTAGTTTTGAACTAGAATTATAATCCTATTTATTTTTAAAATAAATAAATTGAATTTGAAATGGTTTTGAAAATAACCAGAATTTCCAATGATTGCATTGGAGTGGATTTGAATCGAAATTGTCTTCGGAATATTTCGATGTTGGATTTCGTGATGATACAGATATTGTTATGGGAATTTGAAAGATATAGATATATATATCGTTATTTCCAATATGATATTTGTTAGTCGTGGAATTTGATATTGAATATAAGCCGGTATATTTTCTATTCAGGGCCTTGTGTTTAATATCAAGTTGATTTGGGTTTGTCGTGAATGGTGTCTTCACTAACACTGTTCTTGAACCCAGCTGAGAAAAGATTAAATCTTTTTATTTAGATTTAATGAAGTATGCCAATTAAATAATATTTAATTGGAATTGAATTGATATTGATTTTTGGGTTTATCGTGGACAGTGTTTTAAATAACACTTGTTCTTTAACCCGATAATTAATGGAATGTGATTTCGGGTTTATCGTGAACCGTGTTTTAAATGACACTGATTCTTTAACCCAGTTAGCGATTAAAACTAAGTGGAGTTTTAATGAATCTTTAATTAGATTGAAATAATCGAGAATGGAGTATCACTAGTTTTACTCCAGGCGATAGTTAAATCTTTAATTAGATTTGAACGTGAAATGGTAATTGAATTTACCGATAACACCGTGGTGTTAGATATGAAGTATTACCAGTTTTACTTCATGGGATGAATAGGTTGGGATTGGGAAATTAAAACAAATGATTACTTCGGTAAGGTTCGCTAATCCCGACTAGTTTGAATTGATATTCAAAAATAGATTAAAGAATAAATTCAAGGAATTTATCTTGGATAAAATTAATGGGAACCTTTCCCTATGAATGTGAAATTTAGAAACTAACTGTCGGTTAGCTAAGCAGAATGGTTTTCTGGATATTGACCTGATGTTGGTTTCGGCCTTCGGGGTTAATATTTGGGGAATTATTCTCTTGATTAATTTACAGTTAGTGACTGATGAATTGGAATGAGGCGTATGTTGTGTTTGTGTAACACTTATTTAAAATATACGCGAGTTATTCGGAAAAACCGGGTTTATCCCATTCTGAATAACTGATACGACGATAAGTCGAAGATGAAGACGATGGTCGAAGACCGGAGGTCTTCACGTCGTTTGGATAATTACTGATGATCTTGATTGGGCTGTACACCCAAGAAGATGGAAACAGTTGGTGATCGTCCAGACGTACTTGGAGATCGAAGGATATGCGGGGTACTAGGTGCCTCCGGTTTCGTTCAGACCCAGAACGGACTTGTAAATGGACTGTGTGTCTGACATTGGATTTTAGTCTATGTGATTGATCTCTATTAAATATATATCTGTTTGGCAGCGGAGAATTTATTCTCTTGCTTAACGCCCTTCTCTGAGACGTACGAGCTCAGGGGTTATATATTGATGGATATCAAACGCATGGAGTGAATTGCCTGTGTGGCATGCCTAAGTGGCAATTGATCGAGGCTTCTGTTGAAAAGCAAAGTCTTGTGGTGATGATCAAAGCACGGCCTTTGTGGCGTAGCTTTGTGTAACGTTTACTTCGCGAGTTTCACACCCGGTATGAACCAAAAACGGGAGACGGACCTCGGGGAGGACTTGCGTTTCTTTCTAGCTAGAAGTGGCGTTAGTGGTTTTACACGCCCTGACGAGTTTGACTTATGTGGTTGTTGCTGTTGCGAGGCGCCTCGGTTATATCGGTTTCGGCCGATGCATTCTGGTCGGCAGACGGACCAGACTTACACCCCATAGGGTGGGGAAACGTAGTGTTCAGGCATAATAATCCACATCGGTGGACCGGCCCTGTCGCTCCAAGGCTTGCCTGCGCGCTTGCCTGAGACATGGGCTAGATTGTCTCGAATCGGTTGAGGACTATCTTTTGCCTCGGTTCATAGACGGAAATCCAATTTCCAAATACGTGATGTTTTCGGTTTTAAATTGTAGAACTAGTACGGCGACATGATATATGGTACCCATGCCGCCTATGATTGATACTTATGATTTGAAGTTGTTTTATACACTATGCACTTATTATAGTATCAAATGATTTGTTTTAAACGTATCAAGCATTCTTTGGCTGTTATAAGGGAAAACCCTATCCCGCTGCTTGCGTTGCATTGCGTGATAGGACCTGGGTCTTATAACAGCTTCATTTTTCTTTATTTAGCATTGCGCTATTTGTTTTATGCACTGGTATTCTTGGGAGGAAACCCGTTCCGTGTTATACGGCGTGGTCCCTTGATTTACCTAACTTTAAAAATAAAGATTAATAACTGCTTTAGTTCTCACACCAGTCCCATGACTGACCTGGAGTTTATTGTTTTGACCTAAACTCTGGGTGCCCCTATTTTGACACGGGCAGCTAGTAGTTTTGGTTTTGCAGATTCATATTCACAGGATCCTGGTTTACAGCTGGAACGATATCCGGAAAGCTTTGTATCCGTATATCTCTTCTAGTTGTGTATTGTATTATTTTCCGCTGCTATGTATTTAAATGTAATTTAAATCTCTGATATTTCTGTGTAATATTTATTCATTTATACTATGTATATTCTTGTAATCTGATGCATTGTTGTAATATACTATGAAATGTTCTTTTATATGCGTTCTATTTTGTCGTGTTCTCAAAACAATTCATTCTTTTTCTTCTCTTCGGAGACTGGGGAAGTTCGGGTCGTTTCACGTATGAATTGGAAAGGATATGAATGGAAATAATCTTTGGAATATTTTGATATTGGATTCCGTGATTATACGGATATTGTTTAGGAATTTGGAAGATATGGATATTGTTATTCCCAATACGATATCTGTTGGTTTCAGAATTTGATATTGGATATAAGTCGATACGATTTCTATTCAGAGCCCTTTATTTAAAATCAAATTGGATTTTGTGTTTGTCGTGAATGGTATCTTTTAATAATACTGTTCTTAAACCCAGTTGAGAATAGAATAAATCTTTTCATTAAGATTTAATGAGATTTTCCAATTAATGAATATAACTGGAATTAAAGGAAAGTTGATTTTGGGCTCATTGTGAGATGTATTTTAAATGACACTAGTTCTTAAACCCAATTAACCGTGAAGATATGATTTGGAGTTTATATTTTTTTTTAACTAAGATTAATATAATTTTCCAAAGTAAAGTTTTTCCAATTTAATATATTAAATTGGAATTGAGTGGAACTCAATTTAGTGGTAATCGAAATGAGCTTCTGTGAAGGAAGACCATTACTATATATGGAGTTTAAAAGCTCTTATCGTTATTCCACCTATAGTATTAGTCTGATTTGGAAATTTATATTGATTATATACTATTATGATTTCCGTGAAGGTTCAATTTTAATGGAAGATGATTTTGGGTTTATCGTGAATTGTGTTTTCAATGACATTGGTTCTTTAACCTAAGTAAAGAAAGGATTTAATTCCTATAATGATTTTTGATATTAAAACTAATTAGAGTTTTAATGAATCTTTAATTAGACTGAAATGTGAATAAAGTAATTAAATTTATCGAATTCAAGAAATAATTGAGGTATGGAGTACCACCAGTTTTACTCCATGCGATAGTTAAATTTTAATTAGATTTGAAACGTGAAATGGTAATTAATTTTACCGATAACACAATGGGTGTAGATATGTAGTACTACCAGTTTTGCTTTATGGGATGAATAGGTTGGGATTAGGATAATAAAATAAATGATTACTTTGGTAAGGCTCGTTAATCCCGACTAGTTGATAAACCTTAATTTGGTTTAAGTTGAGAAAAGATATAAAAAAATCTTTTGAAATGATTTCCAAGAAGATTTGAATAAAAGAATATTTTGGATTGGAATGAGGCATATGATGTGTTTTTATAGCACTTGATTATAAGATACACGAGTTATTCGGAAAGACCGGGATTAACCCATTCTGATTAACTGTTACGACGATTAAAAGCCGAAGATATGAAGAAGATGGTTGAAGACCGGAGGTCTTCACATCATATGGATGATTACTGATGTCTTGATTGGGCTGTGCACCCAAGACGAGGTAATAAGTGGTGATCGTCCAGACGTACTTGGAGATCGATTGGATATGCGAGGACCTCTCTCCTGTATTGGACATATGGGATGATGAATAAGGTGCTTCCGGTTTCGTTCAGACCCAAAACGAACTTGTTAATGGATTATGTCTGACGTTGTATTTCATTCTGTATTGATTGATTTCTATTAAATATGTATCTATTTGGTGGCAGAGAATTTATTCTCTTGCTTAATACCCTTCTCTGAGACGTATGAGCTTAGAGGTTATATATTGATAGATATTAGTTGTATGGCATGAATTGACAATGTGGCATGTTAAAATGCAAATGATCAAGGCTTTTGTTGAAAAGCAAGGCCTTGTGGATAATGGTCAGAGCACGACTTTAAGTAGCATAGCTTTGTGTATAGAGTTAATTCGCGTGCTTCACACCTCGGCATGAGTCAAAAACGGGATGAGGACTGTAACAACCCGTATTTTCAATAACCTGTTATAACGTAAATCGAGGCAGAATTTAATTTATAAATCTGAATCAAGGGAAACGGGCTATTCCATTGCGTTCGTCTCGGAAAAATACGTGAAATAGAGTCCGAGTTTTCGAAAATCGGAGTCCGTATGACCCGATTAAGTCCCAACGAAGTTTTCAGAAAATTTCAAAGTAAAAACAGATTTCAAATTCAAGTTTGAATTTGGAAAAATTAGGGCAGATTGGGCCAGGCGGGAAAATTCCCGCCAGAGCACCCAAGTCGACAGCCCTGTCGACTTGGGAGTCTACTTGGTTGGACCAAGTCGACAGCCCTGTCGACTTGGCTGTCGACTTGGCTCAGCCGGGTCAGTCCTGCCTGGTGCACCATTTTGGGTTTGTGTTGAGCTTGGGGGCCAGATTCGGTTTTGAGGGCTGAGATTGGAACTAGGGTTTAATCCTAGGGTTGAAACTAATCCTAATCTCTATAAATAAGACCCTAACCTAACCCTAAATCATCATTAATCAATCCTACAACTATACTATAGCAAAATTTTCCCTCTCATGGCCTCCACTCTCTTCATAAAATTCCTAAGTTGTTTCTATGAGAGATTTTCCATGCATACAAGTGTTTTCAAGCTTGTATGAGTGTCATTAGCTTGCATTCAAGTCAAGTTTCCATATTTGCATCATAAAGCAAGGGTTTTGATCATTTTGGCTCAAGGGTTTTTCTATTAGAGCTTGCATTTTGGGTCTAATTGATTGTATAAGGGCTTTGTCATATTTTTGTGTCTTCATAAGCATTGTAAGCCCTTTTCTACTTTCATACTTAAACTCTAAAGTTAAATGAATGATGCAAGTTTGGTTGATCATTATGATATGCAAGTTTGCCATGATATGCAAGTTCACCATGTCATGTTATGCAAGTTTGATATGTTATGCTATGCAAGTTTATCATGTTATGTTATGCAAGTTTACCATGTTATGCTATACAAGTTTGCCATGTTGTGATATGCAAGTTCATCATGTTATGTTATGCAAGTTTGATATGCAAGTTTGTCATATGATATGCAAGTTATGTTATGCAAGTTTGGGTTGATCATTTTGTTCATGTTATCATGTTATGCAAGCTTATCTTGGGTTTATGAGCTTAAAGCTTCAAGCTTTATGCTAAATGTTGCATTTTGGCAACATGTAAGTTATCATATCCCTTATGATAACTTGCATGTGAGGCTAAATGCGAACTTATGGCCATTTCTACATGTCATTTATCACCATGTATCACCAATATGCTAAGTTTGGTTTTATGCATGCTTTTGAGGCCTAAAAATGTAATATGCAAATATATGAACATATGTACATTTCATATGCCACCATGTTGAACTTGTGGCTTCAACACCTTTATGTCATGATTATGCCAAGTTCGCTCTTTCTATCCTTTATGCGCTATTGCGATATGTAAGCGATGGGATTGCGTTTGGGGTTAGGTAAACTTAAAAGACATAAAAACATAAGATTGGGAATTTACCTATTAAGTTAGGTCTACCCATTGGGAATTTACCTATTAAGTTAGGTCTACCCAAATTCTTGAAAACTTGTAACATGTTTTGGAAACATGATGGACATGACACTTAGAAAATATAAGTGTGACCAACTCAAGGTTGGGTTGAGTTTGTAGCGTAAAACAACCCGGAACCGACCGGCTTAACTAGTTGCTAAAAACAATAGGACCCAATGTGAGAAGTTGGTCATGTTGTACCTTGAACCCGAGGTTAGACCAAGTTGTGGTGTAAAGCTACCCGGACCCGCCTGGCTTAACTAGTAACCACAACAAGGTCTAACGTGAGAGGTTAAGACGCATTAAATTAATTAATGCCTCATGATTAGGGTTAAGTCATGGTCCACTTAATACTTAACCAATTTGGGCTTGGTAGATTAATCAGGGTTAAGACGTGAACTCATCGTTACACTTAACCAAGTTAATCCATGATTAGCAAGAGGGTTAAACCGTACTTAACCCACTAGAAAATCCTAGCAATGGGGGTCCACTCCAGCAGTAATTCCCAGTTGTATCATCAGGACCCTAGGGACTAGGCTAGGGTGGGGGCACGATTACTGGACTAGGAGGTAAGTAACCAAAAGCGACGGCAGATTGGTACGCCGGTGTAGTTCCGGGCGGACTATGGTCGTGCACATAAGTCCGAAGCCGGGGAAAACATGCACGGGTACCCATAGATCGAGACTGTGCACTCATGTTTATGGTGTCCAGGGGTTGCCACCCTAGGGCTTGATACACCCGACGGGAGACCCTGCACAGTCTGACTACAATTATGTTTGGGCCGTATTGACACCAACACATGACGAGTTAGGCTTATAGGGAGCCGATCGACTAGACCGTTTGGTTGGACCGCGGATTAGAGTCACTTCATGTTATTGGGCCAAAGCTTGGGCCAAGGGATCAATACTTGTTTATTCAAGTCATGTTAGTTTGCTAGTACACCTATGGTGCAAAAACCTTAATCCTGATTATGCGATGACACCTTTATACCTTGTTAGTTAATCATCATGTTAGTATGTTGTTATCCTTATGTTCATCCCTGCTTCTCATGCCAGTTAACTTTATCAGTTTACATTGATTGTAGTAGGGCTTACTCAGTCTTTTTGACTGACCTGTTTTCCTTTCGCCTCTTTTCTTCCGTTTCCCCCCCAGGTTCTCAGGGTGGGAATATTGGAGCTTAGCTTGGATTTCTGATCGCTTGCTTGTGGGATTTTAGCTCATGTACGGTCTTGACATGAAGCTAGCTATGGTTATCACTTATTTTGGGGATAGTACTTACGTATTTCAGTTTTTCAGTGATGTTGTTTTTATCTAGACTAGTGTATTTGGAAAGTTGACATTATGTTGTATCAGACTTGTTCTTGAAATAGTTTGAAATCTTCCGATGTTTTATCTATGTTATTTACTCTGTTTACATATATACATATGTTCTTGTTCTGCCTTGATATATCATTATGCATGTTTACCTGTTTTAACGCCCCTCCAAAGTCAGAGTGCTTGCAAGAGACACCCTGGCGGAGGCAGGGTGTTACATTTGGAATCAGAGCATATGGTTTACGAGAAGGAACAAAAAGGTTTTTAAAACTTTTTGGAAAACTATTTTCAAAACCAAGTATAAAGTATTTTCCAAAGAAAAGTCTAGTTTATTTTAAAGGCTATTCCCCAAGAAACCATTAGCAAATTTCCTTCGTTTTTCTCCATTCTGAATCTGTCTTTTTCTTCGTTTTTAGTATGGCCAATAACTTTGCCATTCCGGAGGGAGTACACGTACCTGTTTGCTATAGGAGACTTTTGGAGGCTAGGGCGACCGAAGCCGGCCCCGTAGATGTTCCTCCTCCTCCTCCGGTAGTTAATGTTCCTCCTCCTCCTGTCACTGAGGTTCCTCTTCCTCCTCCCCCTCAGCATCCTCAAGCTGACTTTGCAAAGACTTGCAAAGACTTCAAAGCAATAGGTGGCAAGAATTTCATTGGAACCGAGACTGATGTAGAGGCAAGGAATTGGTTGAAAGAAACCGAAGATCTTTTCGCCATCTTGGACATAGGTGACCGTAGGAAGGTTTTATTGGCAGTATGGTTGCTAAAGGAAGAAGCTGCACGTTGGTGGGTGGTCACCACCGCTACTAGGCCAATTGAGACTTGGGATGACTTTCGGGGAAAGTTTGGACTAAGGTTCCTATCACTGAAGCAAGGGAACATGACTATTAGGGAATACATAGATGAGTTTAATCAACTGGCTCGGGTCGGTTTAGACTTGGTTAACACAGCTCAGAAGAAGGCCCTATACTTTGCTCTAGGATTAAACGAACCATTACATGGTTTAGCCATGACTCATATACCCTTGGGGGCAACTTTCGAGAGCTTGGTGAATATGGCCCTACTCAATGAAGAGAATAGGAGTGACAAGAAGGAGATCAAGATGAATGATACTCAAGCCAAGAAGACTGGTTCCCAGTGGAAAGGAAATCAGGGTAATCCAAGCGGTCAGAGTAGTCAAGGCAATAAGAACAAGAACAAGAGTCAAGGAAACAAGGGGAACAACAACAAGGGCAATAACAACAAGGGGAAGTGCCATTATTGCGGTTCAGTTGGGCATCTTATTAAGGATTGTAAGAAGAGGAAAAGGAAGAGTGGTGAATGCTATCGTTGTGGTGAGTTTGGACATTTCAGCAAAGATTGCCCGAAGAAGCAAGGGCAAGGCCAGGGTCAGACTCAGCGTGCTGGACCTTCAGGAGGGCAAGTTCATGCTCTCAATGCCGCTCCAGTTCCCGATCGAGGTAGTATTTCTGTTGAGAGCCTGGTATATATTTCTGATTTTTCAGTTCGTACCTTGTTTGATTTTGGTGCATCGCATAGTTTATTTCATCTGATCTAGTTGAAAGTTTGCACCTAAGTACTAGTCTAGTTAATGATCCCGTGTGTGTTTCAAATCCAATTGGGGTTTCCGCCCATTTGTCTATTATCTACGTGGATTTGAAAATCTCTATCTTGAGAATAGAATTCTCGTGTGATGTTTATATTCTCGGTTTCATGGGGTATGGGTTGATTTTGGGCATGGATTGATTGTCCAGTTTTGGAGCCATCCTTGATTTTTGAGCATAGGGTTGTGAGGCTCATGACTCGCCTCGGTAATACCCTATGGATTTCTAGTAACCCTATGAGTCCCGTCATGTTGTGTTATTTTGAATCCCTCAACTCGTCTATCGATAGTTTGAAATCGGTGAGGGTGGTCCGGGAATATCCTGATATCTTGGGTGAAGTGAAGGGGGGGGTTACCCCTAAGCGAGAGATTGATTTCCGCATTTATCTGGTTAATAATGCCAAGATAGTTTCGTGGCCGGTTAGGCACACGGCCCCGCAAGATGAGAGTTAAGAAAGCAAGTCAAGGAGTTGCTTGAGAAGAACTTCATTAGACGAAGTATATCTGAATGGGGAGCGCCTGTAGTATTTACTACCAAGGCAGACGGTTCTCTTCGACTTTGTGTTGATTATCGTGAGTTAAACAAAGAGAATAGACAACCATTGACAAGGATCAATGATTTGTTTGATCAGCTTGTAGGAACATCTGTTTTCTCTTGATCTTGCTACTGGATTCCATCAGCTCAGAGTAGCTGAGGATAGTATAGGAAAAACAGCGTACAGAACTCCAGATGGATTCTTAGAATGGCCGGTCATGCCATTCGGTTTGACTAATGCACCCGCCTACTTCGTGGACTTGATGAGTAGGGTGCCTAGGGAGTTCCTGAACGAGTTTGTGGTAGTCTTTGCAGACGATATCCTGACTTTCTTAAAGAACGAGGAAGAACATGTTAGACATCTCAAGGAGGCGATGGATACGCTTAGAGCGCATCAGTTGAAAGCCAAGTCCTCCAAATGTCATTTTGGAGAAAAAGGAGTTAGATTTCTTGGGCACATAGTTTCTAAGCAAGGCTTAGTGGTGGATCCTGCTAAAGTGGTCGCAGTTCAAAACCGAAAAGCTCCGACGAGGAAAATTAAAGTAAGAAGTTCTCTCAGTTTAATTAGTTAATTAGCGTCCCTTGAGCTTAGACCTACCCTTCTGGATCAAGTAGGGACTACACAGAAAGAAGACCCGCAGTTAATCGAGATCATGGACAAGTTGATTCGAGGCGAGATGGTAAGTCACCTCGCTATAAATGACAAGGGATTGCTAAGACGCGATGAGAGAAAGAAGGTTCTTGAAGATGCACATCACCCGAGGGGGTGGCCGAGTTTGTCCCAAGGTGCATGTTGTGCCAACAGATTAAGGCCGAGTCATAAAAAGCCCAGTGGGCTATTATATCCATTGGAGGTCCCCGCAATAGAAGAGGGAAAAGCGTCACGAAGGATTTCGTGGATGGACTGCCTAGATCGAGAAAAGGGAATAAGAGCATGTGGGTCATAGTAGGTAGACTCACGAAGAGTGCTCATTTCACTCCGGTAAAGAGCGAAAGGACTGCATCATAGCTAGCGACAGTTTACTTTCAAGAAATAAAGCGGTCGCACGGGGTTCCCTAAAGGATAGTTAGTAACCATGACTCAATTTTCACTAGCCAGTTTGAAGATAGTCTACGGGAAGTCATGGGCAAACGGCTGAATCTAAGTACGGCCTATCATTCACAGGCGGATGGTTCATTTCGTTCGAGCATGAGTTATAGAAAATCACGTTAGTAAGAGCAATTGGCAACGTGGATTGGTATTGTCAAGAAAAGTTCTGCTGCGTGGAATACTTTATAGTAAGTAAACGAGATCCAGGATTCAATAGTGAATTTTGGAGAGCTTGCATGAAACCATGAGGTCATAGTTATGCTTAAGCCAAGAATGATAGAAGAGTAAGTGAAAGAGGAAGACGAGAGGCGACAATGAAATGAGTTCCAACTCATATTTGGAAATAAGAGTTAAGCTCAAGGAAACGTGACTTAGAAGACTGAAGGCTAGATACGCGCATCATATCTCTTTCTAAGAGTATATCCTTGATCCTTGTTTTCCGGTGAAACTTACTTGCATGTTATCTTTTACGTATATCCTCTCGGTCCTATTTCTATCGGGAGGTATGACTTATTGGCTAGTAATACATGTCAGGGTTTGAAGGAGTCCGTTAGGTTGACTAAACCTTTTGGGCTTTTATAGAATATGGGTTGGGTTAGGAAGGGATTTCTTGTAATCCGAAAAGAGTATATCCTGCTTATCTTCCCGATCTCTTTGTAGCATATCTTTTGCTATCCATCTTGTCATGAGAACCTTAGGTAGAAACCCTATGGATGAAACATGTGTTTGAAACATGTTATGCTTGGTGGTTGCAAGTGGTTGCAAGTGTTTGCAAGTGGTTACTCGTGGATGCATTATACACATTAGGCACTAGATCGGCTCACACACTCCTCATATTGCATATGCATGAGTGTTTATGCTTATTCATGGATGAAAATTTTTGGTGTTATCACATGGATGTTGCATATGGATGTATGTTATGTGCACACATATAGATGTTATACATTATGTTAGGAATTGCATACATATGGATTCATTTCACTAACATAATTTGCATTGATGATATTTGCATTAGATAAGTACATATACACACACCTTTGCATATGTTCATGCAGCATTTAGAATCTTGTAAGGACAATGATTGCTCGTGGATGATGTTTTGAGTAGATGGATGTTGGATGGTAGGATACGTTCTTCCTAACTTAAAGATTTCGGGGACGAAATCCTTTAAGGAGGGGAGAATGTAACAACCCGTATTTTCAATAACCAGTTATAACGTAAATCGAGGCAGAATTTAATTTATAAATCTGAATCAAGGGAAACGGGCTATGCCATTGCGTTCGTCTCGGAAAAATATGTGAAATAGAGTCTGAGTTTTCGAAAATCGGAGTCCGTATGACCCGATTAAGGCCCAACGAAGTTTTTCAGAAAATTTCAAAGTAAAAACAGATTTCAAATTCAAGTTTGAATTTGGAAAAATTAGGGCAGATTGGGCCAGGCGGGAAAATTCCCGCCAGAGCACCCAAGTCGACAGCCCTGTCGACTTGGGAGTCGACTTGGTTGGACCAAGTCGACAGCCCTGTCGACTTGGCTGTCGACTTGGCTCAGCCGGGTCAGTCCTGCCTGGTGCACCATTTTGGGTTTGTGTTGAGCTTGGGGTCCAGATTCGGTTTTGAGGGCTGAGATTGGAACTAGGGTTTAATCCTAGGGTTGAAACTAATCCTAATCTCTATAAATAAGACCCTAACCTAACCCTAAATCATCATTAATCAATCCTACAACTAAACTATGGCAAAATTTTCCCTCTCATGGCCTCCACTCTCTTCATAAAATTCCTAAGTTGTTTCTATGAGAGATTTTCCATGCATACAAGTGTTTTCAAGCTTGTATGAGTGTCATTAGCTTGCATTCAAGTCAAGTTTCCATATTTTCATCATAAAGCAAGGGTTTTGATCATTTTTGCTTAAGGGCTTTTCTATTAGAGCTTGCATTTTGGGTCTAATTGATTGTATAAGGGCTTTGTCATATTTTTGTGTCTTCATAAGCATTGTAAGCCCTTTTCTACTTTCATACTTAAACTCTAAAGTTAAATGAATGATGCAAGTTTGGTTGATCATTATGATATGCAAGTTTGCCATGATATGCAAGTTCACCATGTCATGTTATGCAAGTTTGATATGTTATGCTATGCAAGTTTATCATGTTATGTTATGCAAGTTTACCATGTTATGCTATGCAAGTTTGCCATGTTGTGATATGCAAGTTCATCATGTTATGTTATGCAAGTTTGTCATATGATATGCAAGTTATGTTATGCAAGTTTGGGTTGATCATTTTGTTCATGTTATCATGTTATGCAAGCTTATCTTGGGTTTATGAGCTTAAAGCTTCAAGCTTTATGCTAAATGTTGCATTTTGGCAACATGTAAGTTATCATATCCCTTATGATAACTTGCATGTGAGGCTAAATGCGAACTTATGGCCATTTCTACATGTCATTTATCACCATGTATCACCAATATGCTAAGTTTGGTTTTATGCATGCTTTTGAGGCCTAAAAATGTAATATGCAAATATATGAACATATGTACATTTCATATGCCACCATGTTGAACTTGTGGCTTCAACACTTTTATGTCATGATTATGCCAAGTTCCCTCTTTCTATCCTTTATGCGCTATTGCGATATGTAAGCGATGGGATTGCGTTTGGGGTTGGGTAAACTTAAAAGACATAAAAACATAAGATTGGGAATTTACCTATTAAGTTAGGTCTACCCATTGGGAATTTACCTATTAAGTTAGGTCTACCCAAATTCTTGAAAACTTGTAACATGTTTTGGAAACATGATGGACATGACACTTAGAAAATATAAGTGTGACCAACTCGAGGTTGGGTTGAGTTTGTAGCGTAAAACTACCCGGAACCGACCGGCTTAACTAGTTGCTACAAACAATAGGACCCAATGTGAGAAGTTGGTCATGTTGTACCTTGAACCCGAGGTTAGACCAAGTTGTGGTGTAAAGCTACCCGGACCCGCCCGGCTTAACTAGTAACCACAACAAGGTCTAACGTGAGAGGTTAAGGCGCATTAAATTAATTAATGCCTCATGATTAGGGTTAAGTCATGGTCCACTTAATACTTAACCAATTTGGGCTTGGTAGATTAATCAGGGTTAAGACGTGAACTCATCGTTACACTTAACCAAGTTAATCCATGATTAGCAAGAGGGTTAAACCGTACTTAACCCACTAGAAAATCCTAGCAATGGGGGTCCACTCCAGCAGTAATTCCCAGTTGTATCATCAGGACCCTAGGGACTAGGCTAGGGTGGGGGCACGATTACTGGACTAGGAGGTAAGTGACCAAAAGCGACGGTAGATTGGTACGCCGGTGTAGTTCCGGGCGGACTATGGTCGTGCACATAAGTCCGAAGCCGGGGAAAACATGCACGGGTACCCGTAGATCGAGACTGTGCACTCATGTTTATGGTGTCCAGGGGTTGCCACCCTAGGGCTTGATACATCCGACGGGAGACCCTGCACAGTCTGACTACAATTATGTTTGGGCCGTATTGACACCAACACATGACGAGTTAGGCTTATAGGGAGCCGATCGACTAGACCGTTTGGTTGGACCGCGGATTAGAGTCACTTCATGTTATTGGGCCAAAGCTTGGGCCAAGGGATCAATACTTGTTTATTCAAGTCATGTTAGTTTGCTAGTACACCTGTGGTGCAAAAACCTTAATCCTGATTATGCGATGACACCTTTATCTACCTTGTTAGTTAATCATCATGTTAGTATGTTGTTATCCTTATGTTCATCCCTGCTTCTCATGCCAGTTAACTTTATCAGTTTACATTGATTGTAGTAGGGCTTACTCAGTCTTTTTGACTGACCTGTTTTCCTTTCGCCTCTTTTCTTCCGTTTCCCCCCAGGTTCTCAGGGTGGGAATATTGGAGCTTAGCTTGGATTTCTGATCGCTTGCTTGTGGGATTTTAGCTCATGTACGGTCTTGACATGAAGCTAGCTATGGTTATCACTTATTTTGGGGATAGTACTATGTATTTCAGTTTTTCAGTGATGTTGTTTTTATCTAGACTAGTGTATTTGGAAAGTTGACATTATGTTGTATCAGACTTGTTTTTGAAATAGTTTGAAATCTTTCGCTGTTTTATCTATGTTATTTACTCTGTTTACATATATACATATGTTCTTGTTCTGCCTTGATATATCATTATGCATGTTTACCTGTTTTAACGCCCCTCCAAAGTCAGAGTGCTTGCAAGAGACACCCTGGCGGAGGCGGGGTGTTACAAGGACCTCAGGGTGGACATGCGTTTCTTTCTAGCTAGAAGTGGTGTCATAGTATGGAGCTCAGAATTTTTACTTATGTAGATGATAGATTGTGAGGCGCCTCGGATATCGAGCTAACTAAAAAGCTCAGAGATAGTTCCAGTAGGACCGGAAAATGTATTGTTCAGGAATAACTTATCCTCAAAAGTAAGAGAGGACCGACCCTGAAGCTAACCAAGGGCACACCAGCGTCTGAATCCTGAGGCATTTGCTAGAGTGTCTCGAAACCGGAGAGGAAGATCCCTTGCCTCGACTCATAGACGGAATCCAATTTCCAATACGCATTTCGATTTTGGTTGTAAACCTATGTATGGCGACTTAATATTTAGTACCTATGCCATCAATGATTGATACATTTATATTTGAAGTTGTTTTTAACACTATGCACTTATAATAATATCAAAATGATTTGTTTTAAAGCGTACAAGTGTGTTTGGCTATTATAAGGTAAAACTCTATCCTCTGGCTTGCGTTGCATTGTGTGATAGGACCTGACTCTTATAATAGCTTCATTATTCAAAAAGCATTGCGTTGTTTATAAAAAAAAATTATTTAGAGTATTCATGGGAATAAAACCGCTTCGTGACATAAGGTGTGGTCCCGTGATGTACCCTATTTTAAAGTAAATTTTTAATAATTGTTTTGAGTTCTTACACCAGTCCCATGACTGACCTGGAGTTTATTGTTTCTACATAAACTCTGGGTGCCCATATTTTCCACACAGGCAGCTAGTAGTTTTGCAACTTTCTATTTAGCAGGATCTTGGTTTACTGCTGGAGCTATATTCGAAAAGCTTTGTATCCGTGTATTTCATTCAGTTGTGGTAGTTGATGTTTTCCACTGTACATTATGTTTATGTATTTAAATGTAACTTAAATCTCTAATATATTTCTGTTGTATATTATTTATCTCATACTCTGATATATTCTTGTACTCTGATGTAAATTGTTGTAATAGCAATGAAATGTTCTCATGTTTATGTTCTAATGCGTCGTGTTCTAAAAGCAGTCCGCCTTCTTGTTCGGTTTAGGCCAACCGGGAAATTCAAGTCGCTACATAAGAGATTTATAACCATAAGATAAGTATATGTGTGTATATATATATATATATGAATGCATGTATGTGTTTGTGTGTGTGTGTGTGTGCATGTCTAAGTTTAAGAATTAAGAGTAATATGGCATTGAAGATAAAGGCACAGCATGCCAAATACCATGGATAGTTGAAAGGTTCTCCAAACACATGAGTTTGCTATAACATAATACATAACTCTAGTTAAGTAATTTATTTCAACATATCTCTGATTATTATAATATTGGATATATAACAGCAGTATGTGAAAATTTACAGATTTATATCCTTCTTAGCTTTAGACCTCTTATTGTATCTTTGATCTTCACTTAGTCAACCTAATTAGTAAATACATAATGAAGGAAAAGGAATATAGTGGGGATGAGACAAAAGTCCAATGAAAAGGAAATAGCATTAAGTTATAGTATATCTAATATATCGATATTACATTGATAATATATGATAGGACTGTTAATAAAGGTAATAGTATATCTTACCCCATGTCTCCTCATGCTTATGGTGGATTAGAACATTTATTTTAGGGACAGTTTGGCTAAGGTCCCTATTAAGTTCCAAAATATCATAAACATCCTTACCCAAAAAGTTATGTAAATTAGGTCCTTGGAATTAAGTTATCTAATAATTGTATAAATTTATGCAATTATTCAGTGAATAGTTGCAGATATTTGTACGATTATATCCAAAATTGCAGAAATTTTGCAATTAATCCCAAAAAGTTATCTAATATTATATCCGATATATCTGAAAAGTTATCTAATAATTGTATAAATTTATGCAGTTTTTTGAAATAATTGCATAGAAGTCTGCAACTATTCACTAAATAATTGCATAGCCTTGTGTAATTATTTAGTAATTAAATTCTATGGACCTAATTTACAATCACTTTTTGAGAAGGAGTTTTTGTGTATTAAGTTTGATTTTAAGGACGTAAACCTAATATTCACTTTATTTTATGATGATACACTAATAAAATAAATGCAGTGAAACAAATATATTACTAAATATATACTATCGCTATGGCATGATTGGATGTAATGAAACCTTACATCCTAGGATAGCGTTCCTTAATTCATCAGATAAGGCCAATATCCTCTACAATGTTAACTTGTACCAATAATGATGTACATCAAAATACATATGCACTTACTGCTAACATGCTTTTTAACAAGGTTGTTACTCTTTGGAATTGGACATTTTAATTTCTCAAAATTGAGTACGGATGATTATAAGAACCCACAGCCTGTTGGAATTATCGGAATCCCGCTTTGGAACAAACTGGATTTGCACTCAGAATTTGGATAAGTGATGAATTAATACGAATTCGATTCACAGGATAGGAACTTAGAATTTGGTTAAGCGAGGGATCAATACGACTCCAAAGCGCAAAATTTCAGAGTTCAGTATCTTGATCAGATCTTCATCAATAACTCGAGAACCAGAACTCAAATTAATGAATCATTGATAGAAGATTCAAGCTAACAAGCAAGAGGACCCACCCTAGGGTCGCATGTAACAATCCGATCAAAAAGGGACAGAATTCTGACTTAGAAAAGACCCATCAGAACTTAGAGTCATTTTAAACAAGTCATTGGTTTATATTAGAAAAAATAAAATAAAAGAGCCAGACTAGAGCGAGATCAGATCTCATAACGGAATGGATAAAATATAATAACCAAATAGATGTATATCATAAAATATCATAATTTCAAATACATTAGATCCCAAATTTCAAAATAACAAGTCATGGTACATCATGACAATACTGAGATACAATAATAATAGTAAACTAAATAATGATCACCATCACCAAGCTCCATCATCCACATCAACGTTTAGCATGCTCCACCATCCCGCCTAATATGTGTTGTTTAGATGAGAGGGTAAGAACAACACTTATGGTGAATAAATTCTTTAAGCTTAAAAAGTAAACCTATTCCCTTAACTTGGCAGTATAAAACCTATCAAGTTTATGTCTAGGTGAATATAAACACACATATTTGAATTTCTACATTCAGTTAAAAGAGGTGAGCCCTTCTTGGTCACTTAAAGCCATTGTAATATGGGAGGATTCTAATGATTACTTAATACCGTGAACCCTAGTCACTTACGACCTCGTTTCCTAGTAGACTATGCCATATGTATATATATATATATATATATATATATATATATATATAAAATCTCAATGTAATGTGATAGATAGTAATCATCCACTTATACCGATTATTAGGTAGACACTCAATGCCATCTATTACCCTCCCTATGGAGCCTCACTTAGCCACTAAATAAGAAGTAGACAACTTCCGGAGAGCAGCCTTACTCATTAGAGACTATTTAATACCTCATAGTTATTAGAGAAAGACGTACACATAGATCTCTTAATACCTAATAAGGGTGGGCTGAATGACATTAGTCTAAACCCAAGGGATGGATCCTTGGGAGCGGACCAAGTCCAACCACTTAGTACCCGCATAAGGTAGATCAACCACTTAATACCTTCTCGAGGCAGCCTACCATACGCTAAATGGCTTGTGGCACTAAACGTCTCACATTAATTCGACGTCTTGTAGCTGTTGGGTTTGTCGGGTTATCCAAGCAGACTTCTACTACAAGTAGTGATTAACCTCGCGTCCACATGTCATTTAATATTTCTGAATTTCATTAACTCACATACAACACACAAGTTTCCTAATGAGGATATTTAATATGAGTTTCCTAGTTTAAGGCAATAAACGCTCATTAAAGATACATGAATACAATATTTAATAATTGCATAAATATAAAGGCAAAATTAGTGGCGCTTTGAAAAAAGGGCATAATTAGTGGCGCATGTAAAAGAAAACGTACAAAATCAATTAATGACAATATTTTTTCCAAAAATGGTATACAAGTCATATTTCCTAAATTTACAATATGACACATAAATCTTCATTTCAAAATTGAAGCATTAATAGGGAAATAAACATAATATAATAAAAGATAAACTTGTAATCCTAGGCTTTTAAGATTACATCAATAAACAAAAAGAGATAAGATGAATAAACAATATTGCTTGTATGTTCTTTCTAGATCTAGTTTTCTCTCCTTCCATTTTGAATGATTTATACACGTAAAATAGGGATATTGGTCAAATATGGTTTATTGTGACTAAAACCACTATTTTATAACACATATAAGTTATAGTATCCAAATCCACCATTTTTAGGCAAATTTAGTATTTGCAATATAAAGGAAGGGAAAGTAAAAGAGACTAAATTGAAAATATACATGCAAACAAATCATGAAAAATTCCTTTTATTTACATCAGTAATCAAAAGCCCAAACGATAACTAGATTGGAAATTTCGCAATATTAAAGGTTTGCGGGATTTTGTATATTTTGGTTTCGTGAAATACCAAACATTTATAGATATAATCAGTCTATATTTATACTAACAATAGAAATTAGGTAAACTTAAAGAATCTCGCTCGCAGAACAACAAAGAGAGAAAACAGTGAATAATATTGAGATCTGGATTGTAGCCACACATAAACGCTCCCAAATTCTTCTTTCTTTAAAATTATAAATGCTAGATTCAGTAATTATAAGGATAAAATAAAATAAGAAAAATAGAATAGAATAAGAGGAGGGAAAAGAAGAATAACTAATCTCCACCTAAACTGGATACTAACACTGACAAAGATGAAGAAGAAGAGAATGACGGTATACAACTTCAAAACCTATAACTGAGAGGGAGAGGGCTAAGGCTCTGTTTATAGGTGTCAAAGTGTGTAGAAACCGTTGGATTTAAATTGTTAATATTTAAGTTATTTATGTCCAGTTAGGCATATTTTATGGAATGTTACATCCCCCTCCCCCCTTAAAAGAGATTTCATCTCGAAATCTTTTTGAAGGAGCGAAGAACATAACTCATTCTAACGAACATGTTCTATAACCAAATTATTTATTCATACATCCATAAAATAGCCATACTTAATGTGATTATGTGCTGCAGACTTGCTAAAGTGGGCTCAATCCTAATGTGAAAGTGTAACTTATGGTGCAGTATGTATGTAAAACATCATACTACGTATATAGTTTCTAAATGAGTGCTCGATGTAGTTGTGTCGCAATCAATTCCATCCATCCAATCTAGCAACCACATGTAACCAAAAATAGAAAAAATTAGAGGAAATAATTACTCGTGAAAAGCTTGTGACGAGTTTGCTTCATCTTTTCCTCCGTTTCATATGTGCTTTCTGCAGGGTATCTCCTCATTGTGCGTGGATAAGATCTATAATTCTGTTGCGAATACTTTAGGTTTCGTGCTCCATAATAACTGCGATGGCCCGGGTCACCCTAGACTCCATCTCAAAGCTCCCTAAGTCCTCATTCTGATCAAGCTCAAAAGTTGAGCGGCAAAGTCATAAAGGCACTTCCTAGGGTGAGAAACGTGGAAAAGATTATGGACTCCTTAAAATTTCTCTGGAAGGTCCACATGATATGCTGGTTTCCCAATTCTATCTAAGACCTTAAATGGCCTAATTAATTTGGAAGCTAACTTCCCAGCTTTCCAAACTATATGATTTTCCTAAGAGGAGAAAATTTTATGAGATCAGATCACCAACATTAAACACAAGTTCCCTTTTCCACTTTTGCTGGTCTTAGGAAGCATTCATATTCTTTATTGAATCTGAAGAATCTTCTCCATGGAATCAAGGATGAGGTCTGTTATGAGAGGATCGTATGTGTATCTTAACTATAGCAAGTAATAGTAACGACTAGTAAATAATGATGCAAGTTAAGTAATAAGTAATCACACCAGTATTCTATCCTGGTTCGAACCTCCCGTCCTACGTCCAGTCCCGAAGATCCCCTTCGGCTTTCTTACTAACACAAACTGCCTTCCCTTCGCCCGGAGAAATAGGCTTACGAATGATAAATTGTTTTGACAATATCATGTTCTTTTCAACATAGATTTTGACTGACTTGTAAAAATTGCACCTGTAATTTCCTTGAGTTAATATGAGAGTTTGAATATCTTGAGAGTATAGAAGGATTTGAGTGCTTGATTGAAATCTTTAGAGAGTAATAAATATAGATAGATTTTAGAAAGTATAGAGCAGATCTAGAAAGAATAGGTGATTGAAACTTGAATCTAAGATGTATTTATAGTAAGTGAAGAGTTTTCATGAAAGGTTACAATCTCTGAAAATAAAACTCTTCATTAACTATTAGAAAAAGTCGTTTTGAAATGAAGAGAAAGATTGTGATTTTTGAGAATGAAGAAGCACCCTTTCAGAATTTAAAGTCGTATGCCAGGACAGACGTCTGTCCATATGGTCAGACATTTGTCCATGTATTCTGATATAGTTCAGATATATAGAAAGACGTCTATCCATATAGGGACAGACGTTTGTGTTGTCAGGAAAATAATTCCTAAGACCATCAACAGACGTCTGTTAATATATGACAGACGTCTGTGCTGAGTCTAAAACTATTTCATGATATTAGCATCAAACGTCTGTTATATATTGAACAAACGTCTGATCTTGCATGGACTTATATATTTCCTTATGCAATATCTAATATGATTTCAAGGAGATTGTACACAAAATCTAATACTAAACTCATAACATAACCTTTATGATGTCTTTGAGTACGTCTTGTAATCTTGATCATGAGTGGTACCCCACATCCGTTAATGTCACTCATTAAGAGAATGCATTAAATTTCTTGAAGAGTTATAGGTAAATATAAACATTACAAGAAAGATATAAAATAGCAGCAGAATTAAAAACTTTATTAATCATAAAGCATCATGGTTCAAAACATCATACGTCTGAAAATACATAAACCTAGTACATCATCAAAACTTTTGTCTTGCACTTAAAACATCATAGTACAAAAATAAAAGAAGCATAATCCCCAAATAAAAACATAGCCATAGTATCAAAGATAAGAGCTTGAGAAATACATCTAAGCAGCTCCAACAAAATGATAGCAGAATCCTGATCAAACTTGAGTATTCCCACCCTGAGAACCTGGGAGGGACGAAAGAAAGAAGAGGAAACAAAAAGGGTCAGACATAAAGTCTGGCGAGTCCAGTTACTTTTAGTAAATAAATAAGTAAAAGTATCATGACAGGCATATAAAGTGGATGAGAAATATAACATCACAAAAGGCAGGTATGACAAGGTAAACATGATAGAGTGTACGCTTCTCTAATGATTTCTATGCACCGATACTATTATAACCAGAATGAGATGACCCCAACAACTATAAGATGGTAGACTTAGGCGTACTTCCAGTGAGAGATTTTCATCGTATACAATCAACAGGCAACCCAACGTTCCGGAGTTACCCCAATGGATAATAACGGGCTCCTAAACAAACCGGAGTCTAAGTGTACCCTAATTGTAACACCCCACGTCCGTTAAGGTCACTCACAAAGGGAATGCCTTAACTTCGGTGGAGCGTTTTAGGTAAAAGATGAAGATAAATTACAAGACAGACAAATAAAGCAGCGAGAAATAAAGCCATTTTATAAGCAATGTAGTTCAGTTAAGCTTTTACAACAATTGACCCAATCATACTTAAAGGTATGAAACTTCTATCTTTATCTAAAAGCTTCCAAGTATATAAGAAGCATAAGTCCCCAAATAAAAGTGCAAACACAACCATGGCCAAAGATGAGAGGATCCAAGCAATACATCAAAGAATCTTCAAGCTTGGAAAGAGAAGCGGTACAAACTACGCTAAGCTATTCCCTCCCTGACTACCTGGGGGGAGAGGGTGACGGAAGAAAAGAAGACAAAAGAAAACAGAGTCAGACATAAAGCCTGGTAAGTCCAGTGACTTTCAGAATGTAAATAGGTAAAAACATCATGACATGAATAAACTGGATGCAAGACCTAACCATGATAATAAGAATAGCAAGACAACAAATGATGAGCGTTAGATATGACAAGGCAAGATACACTGAATGCGCTTCGGTTCTTTCTCTGATTTCCTATTTTCTCTGCACCACCCTACTAGCATCCTAACTAGTGTCTTTTATAGAATGATTCGTATTCCCTACTAGTGTCCCAACTAGTATCCTGTGAAAAGGATCTGTATCCCCTACTAGTGTCCCAACTAGTACCCTGTGTTGTATAATAAGGTGATCCCAACCCCGCAATTGTGGTAGCCTTCAGGTGTACATCTAGTATGAGGATCTTACCTCAATCAACCTAATTGCCATGAAGATGTTAGATGTATCCTTACAACCTTAACTGATCGTCTCCCTACTTGTATTAATTTTTCTTGTGTTTGTGTCAATCGACCCTCTCTTGCGTGTAGATACCCTGTGTTGGTCCCACCATAAGGTGTATCAATCCCTATGATAGCAACCCGACACGATTCAAGATGCACAGCGTATAACTACTGGTACCCAGAGCCTGCTTTTTCCACTCCGGAGTACGTGCACGCCCGTAATCCGTCGGAACCTACACTGACGTACCCCCTGCCGCTATTTTGACCGCTTATAATCAGCCCAGTAATCGTGCCCCACCCTGCCTAGTTCAGGGTACCATGATACATCTACGTGGAAACTGCTGAAATGGGTCCCCGTTACTAGGGTTTCCTACTGGTTAAGTTTATGGGCCTATATATACAAAGATTACCCACCTACGGGAGATGTACTTAACCCTCCCACTGATTCAAGCATGTTTATTTAACGGTTAAGTTTGCCTTAACCCTATCCACGTTGTCCATGTAATATTGGTTAAGTGTTGTTCATTCATGTTAACTTAACCCACCCACACATCATGTTGTCTTGGTTAAGTGTTTCCTATTAACTTAACCCTGTTTATTCATCATGTTATATTGGTTAAGTGTTTCCCCTTGACTTAACCCCATCCATTCATCATGTTATATTGGTTAAGTGTTTCTTATTAACTTAACCCTACCCATTTATCATGTTATATTGATTAAGTGTTTCTTATTAACTTAACCCTACCCATTCATCATGTTATATTTATTAAGTGTTTCCTATTAACTTAACCCCACCCATTTATCATGTTATATTGGTTAAGTGTTTGTTATTAACTTAACCCTACCCATTCATCATGTTATATTTGTTAAGTGTTTCCTATTAACTTAACCCCACCCATTTATCATGTTATATTGGTTAAGTGTTTCTTATTAACTTAACAATATCTGTTCATCATGTTATATTGGTTAAGTGTTTCTTATTAACTTAACCATACCCATTTATCATGTTATATTGGTTAAGTGTTTCTTATTAACTTAACCCTATCCGTTCATCATGTTATATTGGTTAAGTGTTTCTTATTAACTTAACCCTATCTGTTCATCATGTTATATTAGTTAAGTGTTTTTATTAACTTAACCCTACCCATTTATCATGTTATATTAGTTAAGTGTTTCTTATTAACTTAACCCTACCCATTCATCGTGTTATATTGGTTAAGTGTCGCCTATTCATATGTTACTTAACCTTACTGTAACAACCCGTATTTCAATAACATGTTAAAACGAGAATCACGGCAGAATTTAATTTTAAATTCTAAATCAAGTAAAACGGGCTATGCCATTGCGTTCGTCTCGGAAAAATACGCGAAATAGAGTCCGAGTTTTCGAAAATCGGAGTCCGTATGACCCGGTTAAGGCCCAAAGAAGTTTTCGGGAAATTTGAATTTCGGAAACAGTTTTGGAAATCAGATCTGGGGCCAGGCGGGAAGTTTCCCGCCTAGGCCATGTCGACAGGGCTGTCGACAGGTCTGTCGACTTGGGCCCAGACCAAGTCGACAGCCCTGTCGACTTGCCTGTCGACAGGGGGTGGCCGGGGCAAGTAGCCTGGCGCACCTGTTTGTCTCACCTGGTCTTGTTCTTGGGCTGGGTCTGGAAGCTTCCGAGATCTGATGGTCCTAATCTATCCTAGGGTTAATCTAAGGGCCTAAAACTATCCTAATCTCTATAAAAAGACCCTAAACCTAACCTAAATCCCTAAAAATCAAACCTAGCAACTAAGTGCTGCCAAAATCAATATTGATCATGGCCTCCATCTCCAATCCCTAGAGCCTATGCACTCAAATCAAGTTCAAATCAAAAGGTGCAAGCTTGCTACACCAAATGAAGGCCAAATCAACGTTGCTATGCGAGTTCCATGACGATTCTTCAACAAAGGAGGCACCTTTCTTAGCCAAGATGATTCATGCTTCTTTCCCTAGGCCTAACAAAGTAAGTTCTAGCTACTTTTGGATCAAAACGGTATTTTTAATGTTGACATGGGATAAAATGAGGCTAAACATGATTATGCGAATCTATATGAACCTTACCATGCCTCTTGTGTTCATATTTATGATCTTAGGCCATATGAGTGACTTAATCATGCCTCTCATGCTATGCATAACCTAGTTTAACTTGCAAGTTTGGATCTTTATGCATGAAATGCAAGATTTCCTCTTGTGTTGCCTTTCACTTGTTGAGGGAGGGGTCTCGTGGGACCATAGCCACGTGTAGAAAAGCAGACCTTAGTATCTGCATCGGCAGATAAATCTAAAGCTCCCGACCGAGTCCTGTATTTCTTGTTTTGCCCTGGGACAGGACTCGGATGGCACGATGTGATACATGTGCATACAGTTATAGAAAAACGATTCACGATGAATGCGTGGGAAAAAGGGCGCGGTTGAGGGTTAGCGTAATCCCTAGTGGCCTAGGTGGTTTAACCCAAACCGAAATACGAAAACGTGCAATAGGTAAGCGCAATCCCTAGTGGTGCTAGGTGGCGTAAGTCCTAGTAGTTCAAACGATGATTCATATGGAAGAGCCTAGCTAGAACAAGGGTGACAGTCCAAACGATTTCAAGGATAATACGACATGAGGAAGCCCGTACGAGGTACGGCAAAGGACTGAACTTATATACATGGAAAGAAACATATGATTTGAGTAACCTATATATGTGATATATTAGGTTGACATGGACCATTACACGACTTTGAGCAAGGGACATTCATGGTTAACACATGACGAGGGTAGGGATACTAGTACGAGAGGTGCAGAGCAAATATACATGTTAGAACTAGGAAAAATATACATAATAGATACCGTGGGATGTTAGACGGGGTAGATACCTGGGGATAATGTACTCGATAGAAATCTGACGATGTGATACCTTGACTTATCATAACACCGTAGATTATCATGATACCTTAGTTTACCTTGCCGCAGTAGTTCAACCGGCTACCCTGGTTTATCTATCTTGTAGTTATCCTTATGTTTACTTTCAGTTTATGCATGTCATGTTACTTTTACCTGTTTTTATACTGGAAGTAGATAAGACTTACTCAGTCTTTTTGACTGACCCGTTTTGTTTCGCCTCTTTTCTTCCGTTTCCCCCCCAGGTTTCAGGGAGGAAACAATGCTGTCTAGTTCGGACTTCTTCTGCTTGAAGGTCATCATGGATGGCTTGGACTTCTCTTGGCTATGGCTACTTTACGGTTTTACTTGGGGAATAATTTATTAAAAAGTCTTTATGCTTCTTTACTATTGCAAGACAGGTTTTGATGTACTCTGATGTAAAAGGCTTTAGACCTTATTTATTCATGTTTATGAAAGTTTGATTTTACTTCCGCTATTTATATATGTTCTGTCTTGTGATATTTCTGTGCATGTTTACCAATAATGCCCCTCTAAAGCTAGTGCATTCCTTTGCGAGTGACCCTAGCGGAGGCGGGGTGTTACATTTGGTATCAGAGCAGAAGGTTACCAGGCTGGGCAAAAGTTTTTAAAGACCTTCTGAAAACTATTTGAAAATCGTTTACAAAGAAGCATTTTTCAAGAAAATTTTCTTTTAAAAAGAAAAAGGCTATTCCCCAAAGGCCATTAGCATTATCCTTGTTTCCTTGATTGAATCTCTTTTCCTTTCTTTCCTCCATCTGTAGTCACAGTGGTTTTGACTGCGACTAGTCTTTCTAGCTGCGTAAGTGTTTCCCGTACGATGGAGGTGGTTCTCGAGAGACCGTTGCAGAGTTATGCATGAAAGGATAGTAAGGACAAGGAAAAAGGATACGAGCTCAGGGATAAGCAACATGTTGGTATGGCTGAGTCCTAAAAGGAGGGAGAAAGATGAACAATGAAACCCATGACGAGAGAGTACCTTTGGCATGGTGAAACGGGACGGATAATTAAGTATCATGGAACAGGGACAAGATCATTCGGAGGGCAATAGTATGCTCTCATTTCTAGGGTACCTCAGAAGGAGGGTAACGACCTTGTTAAAGGTTTAGTTTTTCTTCTCTATCATCCCGTCGGGACTTTGTTTTGATCATCGTATCACTTAAGTCTGCTTAGATAGTTGAGTCTCTGCACCTTAGTACTAGTATGGTAGAGGATCCCAGTTTTGTCCCAAAAATCTGGTTGGAGAGTTGGTCCATTCCTTCATGACTTGTTGGATTTGAGAATGACATGTCTCAACTACGGATAGATTCTAGGGATAAAGTGGTCACCCAATAAGGGGTGCCATTCTCGGTTTTGGAAAGAGGGTAGTTAGACCCTCGACTCATCTTGATGATACCCTCGAAGTCTCGTGTAACCTTTTTGGGTTCTGTCATAGTTAGTTACCTAGAATCCCGGGATGCAGTTGTTGGTAATCCGCTCGAATAGAATTCACTGCTAAGGCAGATGGTTCGTTTCGATTATGCATGAGTTATGGGAATCACCTTAGTAAGAACCCTTGGCAACATGGATTAGCATCGGAAAACGAGATCCAGAATTCACTAGTGAATTTTGGAGAGCTGGCTTGAGTACGTAGATATGGTTGAGCTAAGTATACTAGGGAAAGAATAAGTGAAAGTGAAACGAGAGGCGACAGTGAAATGAGTTTCACTTACACCTTGGAAATAGGAATCAAGGAGCTACGAAATCATGAAGTCAAAGGCAGTCAAGGCCTGATGGAACTAAGCTCAAGGTAATGCGACTCAGGAGACTGAAGACTAAATACGTGCATGATATCTCTTTTGGGAATATATCCTCGATCCCTGTTTTTCTGTTGAGCTTGCTTGTAGGCTATCTTTTATGGATATCCTCTCGGTCCTGTCTCTGTTACAAACCCCGTACGGAGTTTGTTTTGGTTATCTTCTCGACCCTGTTTCAGGGAATCTTAGGTAGAACCCTATGGATGTAAACATGTATTTGAAACATGTTATGGTTGATATGGTTGCAAATGGTTGCAAGTGGTTGCTCGTGGATGCGCGAATTTACATTAGATATTAGCTTGACTCGGTCACATTTCATATTGCATATGCACGAGTATTTATACTTGTTTATGGATGAAATTGAATGTGTTACCATGTGGACGTTGCATTTGGATGAATGTTTGTGCACGCATATAGTGTATATATATGATTAGGACTATTTGCATACATGTTGGATTCATAGCACTAAACATATTTTTGCATTCAAGAGATTTTTCAGGCCTGATCATTAGCATTAGCTAAGGAACATATACACACACTCTTTGCATGTATTCATACAGCATTAGAAATCATCTAAGGACGATGGTTGCTTGTGGATGATGTTTTGAGTAGATGGATGATGGATGGTAGGATATGTTCTTCCTAACTTAGAGATTTCGGGGACGAAATCCTAAAAGGTGGGGAGAATGTAACAACCCGTATTTCAATAACATGTTAAAACGAGAATCAAGGCAGAATTTAATTTTAAATTCTGAATCAAGTAAAACGGGCTATGCCATTGCGTTCGTCTCGGAAAAATACGCGAAATAGAGTCCGAGTTTTCGAAAATCGGAGTCCGTATGACCCGGTTAAGGCCCAAAGAAGTTTTCGGGAAATTTGAATTTCGGAAACAGTTTTGGAAATCAGATCTGGGGCCAGGCGGGAAGTTTCCCGCCTAGGCCATGTCGACAGGGCTGTCGACAGGCCTGTCGACTTGGGCCCAGACCAAACCGACAGCCCTGTCGACTTGCCTGTCGACAGGGGGTGGCCGGGGCAAGTAGCCTGGCGCACCTGTTTGTCTCACCTGGTCTTGTTCTTGGGCTGGGTCTGGAAGCTTCCGAGATCTGATGGTCCTAATCTATCCTAGGGTTAATCTAAGGGCCTAAAACTATCCTAATCTCTATAAAAAGACCCTAAACCTAACCTAAATCCCTAAAAATCAAACCTAGAAACTAAGTGCTTCCAAAATCAATATTGATCATGGCCTCCATCTCCAATCCCTAGAGCCTATGCACTCAAATCAAGTTCAAATCAAAAGGTGCAAGCTTGCTACACCAAATGAAGGCCAAATCAACGTTGCTATGCGAGTTCCATGACGATTCTTCAACAAAGGAGGCACCTTTCTTAGCCAAGATGATTCATGCTTCTTTCCCTAGGCCTAACAAAGTAAGTTCTAGCTACTTTTGGATCAAAACGGTATTTTTAATGTTGACATGGGATAAAATGAGGCTAAACATGATTATGCGAATCTATATGAACCTTACCATGCCTCTTGTGTTCATATTTATGATCTTAGGCCATGTGAGTGACTTAATCATGCCTCTCATGCTATGCATAACCTAGTTTAACTTGCAAGTTTGGATCTTTATGCATGAAATGCAAGATTTCCTCTTGTGTTGCCTTTCACTAGTTGAGGGAGGGGTCTCGTGGGACCATAGCCACGTGTAGAAAAGCAGACCTTAGTATCTGCATCGGCAGATAAATCTAAAGCTCCCGACCGAGTCCTGTATTTCTTGTTTTGCCCTGGGACAGGACTCGGATGGCACGATGTGATACATGTGCATACAGTTATAGAAAAATGATTCACGATGAATGCGTGGGAAAAAGGGCGCCGTTGAGGGTTAGCGTAATCCCTAGTGGCCTAGGTGGTTTAACCCAAACCGAAATACGAAAACGTGCAATAGGTAAGCGTAATCCCTAGTGGTGCTAGGTGGCGTAAGTCCTAGTAGTTCAAACGATGATTCATATGGAAGAGCCTAGCTAGAACAAGGGTGACAGTCCAAACGATTTCAAGGATAATACGACATGAGGAAGCCCGTACGAGGTACGGCAAAGGACTGAACTTATATACATGGAAAGAAACATATGATTTGAGTAACCTATATATGTGATATATTAGGTTGACATGGACCATTACACGACTTTGAGCAAGGGACATTCATGGTTAACACATGACGCGGGTAGGGATACTAGTACGAGAGGTGCAGAGCAAATATACATGTTAGAACTAGGAAGAATATACATAATAGATACCGTGGGATGTTAGACGGGGTAGATACCTGGGGATAATGTACTCGATAGAAATCTGACGATGTGATACCTTGACTTATCATAACACCGTAGATTATCATGATACCTTAGTTTACCTTGCCGCAGTAGTTCAACCGGCTACCCTGGTTTATCTATCTTGTAGTTATCCTTATGTTTACTTTCAGTTTATGCATGTCATGTTACCTTTACCTGTTTTTATACTGGAAGTAGATAGGACTTACTCAGTCTTTTTGACTGACCCGTTTTGTTTCGCCTCTTTTCTTCCGTTTCCCCCCCAAGTTTCAGGGAGGAAACAATGTTGTCTAGTTCGGACTTCTTCTGCTTGAAGGTCATCATGGATGGCTTGGACTTCTCTTGGCTATGGCTACTTTACGGTTTTACTTGGGGAATAATTTATTAAAAAGTCTTTATGCTTCTTTACTATTGCAAGACAGGTTTTGATGTACTCTGATGTAAAAGGCTTTAGACCTTATTTATTCATGTTTATGAAAGTTTGATTTTACTTCCGCTATTTATATATGTTCTGTCTTGTGATATTTCTGTGCATGTTTACCAATAATGCCCCTCTAAAGCTAGTGCATTCCTTTGCGAGTGACCCTAGCGGAGGCGGGGTATTACACTTACTATTCTTAGCATGTCAGTTTATTAGCATTAATTCATTCATTAATGCCTTAACCTCCCACATTAGAACTGTTTTTTGCGGTTGCTGGATGTGCTGGGCGGTTCCGGGCAGACTTCTACCGCAAACTCATTCTAACCTCGGGTTTTGGGCTTAATGCGCTAACCTCTCACATTAGACCTGTTGTTGCAGTTACTGGATGTGCCGGGCGGTTCCGGGCAGTTTTACACCGCAACTCAATCTAACCTCGTGTTAGGCATGTTCATCTTTTTACCAATTTACATATTTACCATATATGCCCAAATCTAGATTTTATATGCTAATTACCCAAATTCACAAAACTAGTCATGCTTCAATTCTCAAGTTATGCCCAACAAATTCCAATTGCAAGTTATGTCCCACAAATTCAATTACAATTTATTACACAAAATAGGTTACACCCAATCTTCCCAAATTTGCAATAATAATCATGCCCCAAAATCACAATATACATTATGCTTGGCGTCCCAATCAATAGTTATGCCCAATCTAGATTTAATATTCCAATTTACAGTTTACGCCCAAAACTTGATTTACATATCAATTAACCCAAACTTGCAGTTATAATAATAATAATGCCCCAATATCAATTACGAGTTATGCCCAACAATTTCACCGAATATGTTATGCCCAATTATTTCACCAAATACATTATGCCCAATATTCACCCAAAACAGGTTATACCCAAATATTCCCCGTATTCCAATCGTTCGTATTTCGCGATTTCTGCCTAAGTTCGAAGGTAACGTAGGTTCATAAAAGAAAAAGGAAATAGGGGATGAGAGCGAGAAGGAGCATAAAATAAGAATAGGCATAAAGATAGGCATGTAACAATAGACCTAATACAAGAAATTTAGATCCAACAAAGATAGATTCTTGAATAAGCTGATACACTCATTATCGCAGGCATAAGAATAACTTCATGAACCAGAAAGGATTATAAACCTGAACAAAGATAGGCCTGATTTTATCAATAAAAATAACCTCTAAGGCATGTAAAGACATAGATTCAAAGGAAGGATAGGGATAACCATGAAAAGATTGTCTTACAATCAGGCATAGACTTCGATTCAATTTATTACATGTAAAGATTACAATTAGGTATTTAATACTAAAAATAACGTGAACTTACAACGGTTAGATTAGAAGAAAATAGGTGTGCAGATGGAAATCTTAATCCTGTTGAACTTCTTGGCTTGGAGAAGAAGAAATGATTTTTATTTTATTTTAATTTAGGCTGGAGCGGAGTAGAGACGCCACAGATTTTTTGTGGAGAAAAACATTAGGTTTAGGACTCAATATATAGATGTAGAAGTCCAGAAAGAAGAGTCTAGAACGCTCCAGAAACACTTGATTAACTTGATTTGAATGTTTGTACCGTTTTAATTACCTTCTCCTTTTAATTAATTGGGCACCTTATATGTCTACATATATATTTCCCCATTTGAATTTTTAGATGTATGTATAACTGCATGCACCCCCCATCTTTCATACATACCTTACTTTTACAAATAACCCAATTAACATAAAAATAAAATAATAGTCTATGCTTCAATGCTAAATAAATGGGATTTTATTTAGCATATTACATTCAAATTATTCATGCATTTATTAATATTAACCATTCTTATGTATGCAATCTATTAATGTACCAAATGTACATCTTTTTTTTATTGTCAATTAACATGTGAAAAATTATCATATTCCTCAAATTATCATTTCCCTTTAATGTTAATTGACATAAGTGACAAATTAGCATAAGTATTCATACAACTTATGATTAATTACATGGTTTCCTAAATTATCATCAAATAAACATAAATGACAATCAATCGAACATAAATGACAAATTACTTGTTTTCTAATCAATGTCACGTTAAACATATCTACAAATCAATGTTTTTCTTTCTTTTGTTGCAATCAATTTATTGCATGTATTGATTCCTTCTGTACTCACACAATTTTAAATTTGTATCTTTATAACATAATTGCACATATGTACATTTATGCATCTATTTATTTAATACTTTTTACCGTATGCATTATTGCGTTAAATCTCCTTATTTAACGCACGTACTAATATGTTAAATCTTTCTTACCTTTAATTTGTCACATGAGTTTCTCTACATTAATGTTTTCTTCATTTTCTTGCGCACTTTTGAATTTTAATTAATTAATCCATAAATTAATTATATAAAAAATTGGGTTATTACATTCTCCCCTCCTTAAAGGATTTCATCCCCGAAATCTCCAAGTTAAGAAGAATGTTACCATCCTACCATCCATCTACTCATCCATCAATCACAGGCATCCTTTGTCCTTAAAATATTTCTAATGCTTTAATGAACATATGCAAAAGTGTGTGTATATGTCTCAATACTAATGCAAAAGATCAGGCGGTCCACTGATTCAGTTGACCTCCTTAATGCGAATCATGAGAGTGTCATGCGTCCAATATGTATGCAAGTATCCCTAATCATGTAAATACTATATGTGTGCATATTCATTCATCCATATGCAACATCCATATGATAACACATCAAGTTTCAATCCATATACAAATACATACATTCATATGCATATGCAATATGAAAGTGACTGAGCCGATCTAGTGCCTAATGTGTGTGTATATGCATCCACGAGCAACCACGAGCAACCACTAGCAACCACTTGCAATCATAACATGTTTCAAACACATGTTTACATACATTGGCTTCTACCTAAGGATCGAAGATAAGACCTAGAGGATGTACCTAAAAAGATAGAAACAAATATGCATAAAATTCCTAAAAAAAGAGATCAAGGATATACCCTTAAGAAAAAGGGTATGATGTACATCTTATCTTCAGTTTCCCACGTCGCGTCTTCTTGAGCTTCAATCCACTGTACCTTAACTTAATTTAACTTTAGGATTGCGAAGCTTCCTGACTTCCCTTTCCAAAACTCACTAGTAAAGATAGGATCTCGATCACTTGCTATGCTAGAGAGTATCTCATGTAGTCGAACTATCTTTCCAAGATAAACAGATGTTAACCATGATACCAAGTGTATATACTAAGATGATTAGAGGTCTCCCCTTTACTTAGCTTATCCATCATGTCACAAATCTGAGGGTCTTCTTGTTACGCTGCTCCTATCTGATCAAAAGCGTAGGCCGCTCTTCTAGCGATGTTAACAAACCAGGTACAAACTCGACTAAGGGTCTAAAGCTAAGTATAACTGATCCCTTAGGATCGCACGAAATCTCAAGTATATTCCCAAGGCAAGCAAAAAGTCTAACTACCCTCTTTTCACAATTACCAGCTAACCATCCATGCCTAGAATCAGCCTATAGCCCATGAAATCAAAAACATAAGCATTAAACTTAAACTCAATACTGAATATAGCTATTCTCAAATCCTTACAAACCAAAGATAAATGAGCCGAACCACTTATTGGATTTGAGACAATAATGGGATCTTCTACTATACAAGTACTAAGGTGCAGAGACTCAACTATGGAAGCAGATATAAACGAATGTGAAGTGCTAAAATCAAAAGGAGTACTAATAGGATGATCAAAAAGAAAAACTAAACTTTTCCAATAGAAACTTTACTACCTCTCTCTCAGGTACACCGGCGGTGAGAGCATGCACTTGCCCTCCTGAAAATCCTGTCCTTTGTTCTTTCCCTTGTCCTTAATTATATGACCCGTTATACTATAATAAAGACACTTCCTCTTGTCTTAGGTTTTACTATTCTTTCCTCCTTTGTGAACCAAGTCCATATCCATGAGTTTCTCATCCTTGGGTTGTGCTACTTAGCCGAACTCCCTCATTCTCATCTTTACCAGCCTTGTGTAACATGTTGACCAGTCTCTCGAAAGCTGCCTCCATCGCACGGAAAACCCCACAAAGCTTGAAAGAAAATTAGCCGCAGGTGAAACTACTGCGGCTATAGATGGAAGTTGGGGACTTCTTCGCCCTTTGACAGGTGTCGTAGTCTCATCAAGCCTATGGAACTATGCCACGAGGAGGTTACCTCCCAGAAATCCAGGAGCCCCGGAGACTCAGGAAAGATGGAAACAAGGATTCAAACAGAGGATCAAAAGATAGTGCATATGGCTTTGGGGAGTATGCCTTTAAAACAAAACTTTTCTTTTGAAAATGCTTCTTTTAAAACTATTTTGAAAATAATTTTTCAAATCTTTTATCTGATCTAATAACCTTCAGCTCTGATACCAAATGTAACACCCCACGTCCGTTAAGGTCATTCACAAAGGGAATGCCTTAACTTCGGTGGAGCGTTTTAGGTAAAAGATGAAGATAAATTACAAGACAGACAAATAAAGCAGCGGAAAATAAAGTCATTTTATAAGCAATGTAGTTCAGTTAAGCTTTTACAACAATTGACCCAATCATACTTAAAGGTATAAAACTTCTGTCTTGATTTAAAAACTTCCAAGTATATAAGAAGCATAAGTCCCCAAATAAAAGTGCAAACACAGCCATAGCCAAAGATGAGAGGATCCAAGCAATACATCAAAGAATCTTCAAGCTTGGAAAGAGAACGGTCCAAACAAAGCTGAGCTATTCCCTCCCTGACTACCAGGGGGGACAGAAGAAAAGAAGACGAAAGAAAACAGAGTCAGACATAAAGCCTGGTAAGTCCAGTGACTTTCAACATGTAAATAGGTAAAAGCATCATGACATGAATAAACTGGATGCAAGACCTAACCATGATAATAAGCATAACAAGACAACAAATGATGAGCGTTAGATATGACAAGGCAAGATACACTGAATGCGCTTCGGTTCTTTCTCTGATTTCCTATTTTCTCTGCACCACCCTACTAGCATCCTAACTAGTGTCTTTTATAGAATGATTCGTATTCCCTGCTAGTGTCCCAACTAGTATCCTGTGAAAAAGGATTCGTATCCCCTACTAGTGTCCCAACTAGTACCCTGTGTTGTATAATAAGGTGATCCCAACCCCGCAATTGTGGTAGCCTTCAAGTGTACATCTAGTATGAGAATCTTACCTCAATCAACGTAATTGCCATGAAGATGTTAGATGTATCCTTACTACCTTAACCGATCGTCTCCCTACTTGTATTAATTTTCCTTGTGTCTGTGTCAATCGGCCCTCCCTTGCGTGTAGAGACCCTGTGTTGGTCTCACCATAAGGCGTATCAATCCCTTTGATAGCAACCTGACACGATTCAAGATGCACAGTGTATAACTACTGGTACCCAGTGCCTGCTTTTTCCACTCCGGAGTACATGCACGCCCGTAATCTGTCAGAACCTACACTGACGTACCCCCCTATCGCTATTTTGACCACTTATAATCAGCCTAGTAATCGTGCCCTACCCTGCCTAGTTCAGGGTACCATGATACATCTATATGGGTTACTGCTGAAATGGGTCCCCATTACTAGGGTTTCCTACTGGTTAAGTTTGTAGGCCTATATATACAAATATTAACCACCTACGCGAGATGTACTTAACCCTCCCACTGATTCAAGCATGTTTATTTAACGGTTAAGTTTGCCTTAACCCTATCCGCGTTGTTCATGTAATATTGGTTAAGTATTGTTCATTCTTTTTAACTTAACCCACCCACACATCATGCTGTCTTGGTTAAGTGTTTCCTATTAACTTAACCCTGTTTATTCATCATGTTATATTGGTTAAGTGTGTCCCCTTGACTTAACCCCATCTGTTAATCATGTTATATTGGTTAAGTGTTTCTTATTAACTTAACCTTACCTACTTATCATGTTATATTGGTTAAGTGTTTCCTATTAACTTAACCCCACCCATTCATCATGTTATATTGGTTAAGTGTTTCCTATTAACCAAACCCCACCCATTCATCATGTTATATTTGTTAAGTGTTTCCTATTAACCTAACCCCGCCCGTTCATCATGTTATATTGGTCAAGTGTTTCCTATTAACTTAACCATATATGTTCATCATGTTATATTGGTTAAGTGTTTCCTATTAACTTAACCCTACCCATTTATCATGTTATATTGGTTAAGTGTTTCTTATTAACTTAACCCTACCCATTCATCATGTTATATTGGTTAAGTGTTTCTTATTAACTTAACCCTATCCGTTCATCATGTTATATGGGTTAAGTGTTTCTTATTAACTTAACCCTACCCATTTATCATGTTATATTGGTTAAGTGTTTCTTATTAACTTAACCCTGCCCATTCATCATGTTATATTGGTTAAGTGTCGCCTATTCATATGGTACTTAACCTTACTATTCTTAGCATGTTTGTTTATTAGCATTAATTCATTCATTAATGCCTTAAACTCTCACATTAGAACTGTTGTTTGTGGTTGCTAGATATGTCGGGCGGTTCCAGGCAGACTTCTACCGCAAACTCATTCTAACCTCGGGTTTTGGGCTTAATGCGCTAACCTCTCACATTAGACCTATTGTTGCGGTTACTGGATGTGCAGGGCGGTTCCAGGCAGTTTTACACCGCAACTCAATCTAACCTCGGGTTAAGCATGTTCATCTTTTTGCCAATTTACATATTTACCATATATGCCCAAATCTAGATTTTATATGCTAATTACCCAAATTCACAAAACTAGTCTTGTTTCAATTCTCAAGTTATGCCCAACAAATTCCAATTGCAAGTTATGTCCCACAAATTCAATTACAAGTTATTACACAAAATAGGTTACACCCAATCTTCCCAAATTTGCAATAATAATCATGTCCCAAAATCACAATATACATTATGCTTGGCGTCCCAATCAATAGTTATGCCCAATCTAGATTTAATATTCCAATTTACAGTTTACGTCCAAAACTTGATTTACATATCAATTAACCCAAACTTGCAGTTATAATAATAAAAATGCCCTAATATCAATTACGAGTTTTGCCCAACAATTTCACCGAATATGTTATGCCCAATTATTTCACCAAATAAATTATGCCCAATATTCACCCAAAACAGGTTATACCCAAATATTCCCCGTATTCCAATCGCTCGTATTTCGCGATTTCAGCCTAGGTTCGAAGGTAACCTAGGTTCATAAAAGAAAAAGGAAATAGGGGAAGAGGGCGGGAAGGAGCATAAAATAAGAATAGGCATAAAGATAGGCATGTAACAATAGACCTAATACAAGAAATTTAGATCCAAAAAAGATAGATTCTTGAATAAACTGATACAATCATTATCGCAGGCATAAGAATAACATCATGAACCAAAAAGGATTATAAACCTGAACAAAGATAGGCCTGATTTTATCAATAAAAATAACCTCTAAGGCATGTAAAGACATAGATTCAAAAGAAGGATAGGGATAACTATGAAAATATTATCTTACAACCAGGCATAGACTTCAATTCAATTTATTACATGTCAAGATTACAATCAGATATTTAAATCTGAAAATAACGTGAACTTATCGTGGTTAGATTAGAAGAAAATAGGTGTGCAGATGCAAATATTAATCTTGTTGAACTTCTTGGCTTGGAGAAGAAGAAAGGATTTTTATTTTATTTTAATTTAGGCTGGAGCGGAGTAGAGACGCCATAGATTTGTTGTGGGGAAAAACATTAGGTTTAGGATTCAATATATAGACGTAGAAGTCCAGAAAGAAGAGTCTAGAACGCTCCAGAAACACTTGATTAACTTGATTTGAATGTTTGTACCGCTTTAATTACCTTCTTCTTTTAATTAATTGGACACCTTATATATATACATATATATATTTCCCCATTTGAATTTTTAAATGTATGTATAACTACATACACCCCCCCATCTTTCATACATACCTTCCTTATACAAATAACCCAATTAACATAAAAATAAAATAATAGTCTATGCTTCAATGCTAAATAAATGGGATTTTATTTAGCATATTACATTCAAATTATTCATGCATTTATTAATATTAACCATTCTTATGTATGCAATCTATTAATGTACCAAATGTACATTTTTTTTATTATCAATTAACATAAGTGACAAATTACCATATTCCTCAAATTATCATATTCTCTTTAATGTTAATTGACATAAGTGACAAATTAGCATAAGTATTCATACAAATTAAGATTAATTACATGGTTTCCTAAATTATCATCAAATAAACATAAATAACAATCAATCGAACATAAATGACAAATTACTTGTTTTCTAATCAATGTCATGTTAAACACATCTACAAATCAATGTTTTCTTTCTTTTGTTGCGATCAATTTATTGCATGTATTGATTCCTTCTGTACTCACACATTTTTAAATTTGTATCTTTATAACATAATTGCACATACGTACATATATGCGTCTATTTATTTAATGCTTTTTACCATATACATATATACATATATGCATCCCTATTAGGTTTTCCACAGGTTATGCTTACCTAACGGTGTCTTTAATTACATAACCCCAATAGGTTAAGTTTGTGGGCCTATATATAAATATTAACCGCCCAACCCAGATATTCTAAAACCTCATACTGCTTTAAACAAGTTTACTTAACCCCTAATCGAGCTCATGTTCATACAATCTCTATGGATTCAACTAAGTTAAGTATTCCAATTCATAACCATGTCCATTTATGGTTATAATGTGCTAGACCTCCTACATTAAGCCTACCATTTTTGTATGTTGGATATGCCGGTCGGTTCCGAGCAGACTTCTTCCACAAGTCGAGCTTAACCTCGTGTCTTAGCACGTCTGGTGTTTGTGCACTTAGACCCCTCACATTAAATTCACCACTTGTGGTCACGGGATATGCCGGGAGGTTCCAGGAAGACTTCCACCACAAGTGTAGTCTAACCTCGTGTCTAGGCGCGGTTATAGTGTCTAATTACTGTAATCCTTGACATTTCCATTATTAACCAAATTTACCTATGTTGTTATAGGTTTCCATGCCCCTTTTCCAAAGTTATGTAATGAACTATATGCCCCAAATTCATATTATTACACTTTATTCAAGTTATGCCCAAATTTCCAATTACAAGTTATGCCCAATTTTCACCGTTTCCCCCTCGTTCCAAATCTAACGTATTCGCATATTTCAGCGGCATGCCTAGGCTTAAAGGTTGCCTGGCTCTATAAAAATAAAAGGGAAAAGAAAGAGGGAAAAGGACAGAGATGATCATACTAACAAGGTTGACATGTAATAGCAAAAACATATAGCGGCACAATGGCAAGATAAGTATATAGGATGAACATGTGACAATAGCACTGATTCTAGCATAATAGGGATAGGAATGATGTGCTCTAAACAATGATTTAGATGTCCAACTAACAACAGATCTGATTTGGCCATAAACATAATAGAACAGGTATAAGGTGATCTAAATAGTGAATTACATCTATAATCAAAGGTAGATCTGACATGATTATGGTTAAGATCCAAATCATTGTCATGTCAGAATATCATAGATACACAAGTTATAACAGATCTGATATGATTCAAGCAGTCACAGGCATAGATCCAAATTATAGTCCTATCATGTTTTACTTTTTAACTATTTGAATCTAAAAGTAACTTAAACTCACAGTGTTTAGATCTAGAAAAATAGAAGGAGAGTAGTAGGTTTTGAATTACAGATCTACACTTGAATAACTTGATTGCAGAATAAGAAAAAGGTTTGATTCAATATGGGCAGCGATAGCATCTAGTCCTCCATTATTTTCAGTGTGCAAAATATGATAAATGAGGCCATATATATAACTACCAGCCCCAAAACCTAATCTTCCACGTCTGCCCAAGGGGGGTCAACCCCCTTTAGGGGTTCGACACCCCCTTGAGGGGTCGACACCCTTTAAGCGGGAAAATTCCCGCCCTCCATTTCTGCGTGATTTGAACTGTTTTGGGTTTATTTTGAATTTCTGGACCTATTATATATATAATCTTCTTGCGCTTATACAAACGTCAAACCTTAATAACTTCTTCATACGATGTCTGTTTTACGCAAACCAAGTGTCTATTTTAACCAGAATTCCGAGACGAACGTAATGGCGCAGTCCGTTTTCCTTAATTATGAATATTAAATTAATTATTCTTTAATTTTTACTCTTTAGTATTGTTAAAATTACAGGGTGTTACAGTCTCCCCTACTCAAAGGATTTCGTCCCCGAAATCTCTAAGTTAAGAAGAATGTATATCCTAACATCCATCACCCATATACTCATCCACCAATCACAGACATCCATTGTACTTAAAGACTTATAATGCTTTTATGAACATATGCAAAGGTGCGTGTATATGTCCTTATTCTAATGCAAGGATCAGACGGTCTATTGGTTCAGTCCACCTCCTTAATGCAATGTATGTTAGTGCCATGAATCCAACATGTATGCAACAATCCTATTATAACATGTAAGCTCTATATGTGTGCATAATCATCCATCCAAATTCAACATCCATATGATGATACATCCATTTCCATCCATTAAAAGTAGAAAAATGCACACACATCCATATGCAGTATGAGAGTGATTGAGTCGATCTAGTGTCTAATGTGTGTGTATGCATCCACGAGCAACCACTAGCAAACACTTGCATCCACTTGCATCCATCAAACATAACATGTCTCAAACACATGTTTACATCCATGGGTTTCCTACCTAAAGGTCGAAGATTCTATCGACAGGACATAATTAAATGATAGAAACAAGCATAAATAAAAGCTTTGGAAATGGAGTTCAGAACATACCTTTGAAAAGAAAAGGGTACGAAGCAGAATCTTGTCTTTGGTCTCCCAAGTTGCATCCTCTGGTTATCTCCCCACTGAACCTTCATCAACTTGACCTCTCTATTGCGTAACTTCTTAACTTCTGATCCAAGAATACGGGTAGGAACTCGTCCGATTGTCGCCTCCCGTTCTACCTCTATTTCCTCCAATATACTCAGCTAAACTACTTCCACGGTACCATGCATGCACTTCCGCAAATGAGAAACATGGAAAACATCATGAACACTGGACAATCTTTTTGGTAGTTTTACCCTATAGGCCATCTGTCCAATTGTTTTTGTTATGGGAAATGGCCATACAAATCTTGGTGACAATTTCCCTACAGATCCGAAGCGAACCACATTCCGCAAAGGTGACACTTTAATAAAAACCATGTCTCCTACTTCAAATTCAATGTCAGTCCTTCTCTTGTCATTGTAGCATTTCTACCTATCTTGAGCGGTCTTCATTCGCCGTTTAATAAGGTCAATCTCCTCGGACATTTCTCTAAACATATCTGGTCCAAGTTATAGCCTTTTGGTGGATTACCACCAACAAGTTGGCGACCCACATGGTCATCCGTACAATGCTTCGAAGGGTGCCATGCCAATGCTAGCTTGATAACTGTTGTTGTAGGTGAACTCTACTAAAGGAAGATGCTCTTCCCAAGTCCCTCTGAAGTCTAGGATACACAACCTCAAAAGATCCTTAAGAACTTTGTTCACTCTTTCTGTCTGTCCATCAGTCTGTGGGTGATAAGCGGTGCTCAAACACAACTGTGTACCCAATGCTTCTTGCAAGCTCCTCTAAATTTCACTAGTGAAGATGGGGTCACGATCACTTATGATACTGGAAGGTACTCCATGAAAACGTACTATCTCACGAACGTAAATTGCTACCAACCATGGTGTCGTCCTCTTAATCTTAATTGGAATGAAATGAGCTCTCTTAGTAAGTCTATCTACTGCAACCCAAATACTGGTGTTGCCTTTCTTTGATCTAGGCAAACCATCTACGAAATCCATAGAGATGCTCTCCCACTTCCATTGTGGAATCGCCAAAGGATGAAGTAAACCACCGGGCTTCTTTTGTTCAACTTTGGCTTGCTGACAAACCAAACATTGAGAAACAAAGTCTGCCACTTCTTTCTTCATTCCAGCCCAAATGAAAACCCTCTTCATATCTCTATACATCTTATCGCCATGTGGATGAATAGTCATATTAAAATGATGGGCTTCCTCTAGGTCTGTCATTAACAAACTTACAGTTTGGGGAATACAAAGCCTTCCATCTCGTCGCAACCGCCCTTTATCGTCTATAGAAATCTATTGAGGTAACTAGAAGTCTCCTTTTTACTGAGCCTATCCAAGATGTCTGAAATCTGTGGATCATCTTACTGCGAAGCTTCTATCTGATCCATAAGAGTAGGTCGTATCTCTAGTGATTCAAACAAACCAGGTAAAAACTCGGTGGAGGGTCAAAAGTCAAAAGTCGATATGAACTCCAAGCTTTTCCTCTCCATAAACAGAGGACTTAAGGCCATCCTCTGCTTACTCAGTGCGTCTTCCACTACATTACCCTTGTCGGGGGTATAAGCAATCTCAAAATCATAAGAAGCTAGGAAATCCATCCACCTTTGTTGCCTTAAATTAAGATTCTTATGCGAGAACAAGTACTTGAGAGATTTATGATTGGTGTACAACTCGAACTTCTCACCAAGAAAATAATGACGCCATGTCTTAAGCACGAATACTATGGTAGCTAGCTCTAAATCATAGGTAGGGTAGTTCTTCTCATGAACCCTTAGCTGTCTACCCCCATAACATACTACCTTTTCCTCCTGCATCAGAACTGCACTAAACCCTATACCACATGTATCGGTGTAAACTATAAATACTTTGTTCCCATCGGGGAAGGTAAAGACTGGGGCAGTTGTCAGAGCCCTCTCCAATCGTTGGAAAGCAACATCACAATCTATATCCTATGAAAATGCTAAATTCTTCTTCGTCGGCCATGTGAGTGAGGCTGATATCTTTGCGAAGTCCTTAATGGACTTCCTATAATAGCCTTCCAATCCAAGAAAACTTCTCAACTCCGTTGCATTCTTAGGAATTTGCCAATCTCGAACTGCAACTACCTTTGCGGGATCTACTGCTATCCCTTCTTTGGAAACCACATGCCCTAGAAATCTCACCTCTTTTCTCCAAAAATGGCATTTGGAGAACTTTGCCTTAAGCTGATGCACACGCAAAGTTTTCAAAACTTCTCTCAAATGTTGGACATGATCTTCCTCGCTTTTTGAGAAGATCAAGATATCATCAACAAAGACCACGGCAAATTTATTTAGAAACTCCCTGAACACCTGATTGACATAGAAATGTGTTTATTTTATGCTCTTATATCTTATCTTTTGTATATAAATAAATATTACTTGGGTATTGTTTTGTTACTTTTACAGATATTCCAACCCAGCCCGCATGCAACCAGAAAAGTAGAGAAATAGAAACAAAATTGATACATTTTGAAGAATTGTAGATAAAGATCTCACATCTAGTTGCTATTGGACAAGAAAAGGATTGATAAAAAGGCTTCGCACATCACAAATCAATGAAGAAGTGTCAAGGAAACAAGAGGAAAAGAGAAAAGGCCCAAATTTGCTTTATTTATCTAAGGCCCATTTATGTTTCTCATTGTAAACTAATTAGTGATGTAATGACCAGGCCCATTTATCATTAGGGTTAGGGTTTGGCTATCTACCCTATATATACCCTTGTAATGGCATTGAAGCCACCATCCTATCATATATCTCATTCTATTCTCTTCTTCATTAATAAAACTCAATTTCCTTTTTATTTTATGCAATTTTCTATTTCTTAGCAATTAGTGTTGTCTACACGATTAGATTCGGTAGAACACTATTTGTATTTTGCATTTCTTTTCATTAGTGATTGACCGTCTGATTAGATTCAGCGGTAATCCTAATTGTTATTTTCTGTTCGTTTAATTCTATTCTGCAATTTTATTTCCATTGTTCTATTTTATCTTTAATCGTTGAATTTACTACAGATCTGATTAGATTCGAATCTGCAGTAAATTTAATTGCATCTTTTAATTGTAGTTTCACCTTTTATTTTGTTTTGCAAAAATCAACCTCCAGCTTCGTCTAACACGCCCAAGAAAAAAATAAATAATAATTTTTAATTAAACCTCCCTGTGTTCGACCTGTATGCTACACACCTGTACGCTTGCAGAATTTTATTACAAATATCGCGCTTTACTAGCGTCGATCAAGTTTTTGGCGTCATTGCCGGGGAGGTAACGATTGAATTTTATTATTTATTTAATTTCGGATTCGTGTTAGTTTTAATTTATTTTATTCTTTTATTTTCTTGTACAGATAGAAAAAAAAGTCTTGATTGGTAGTTTGGTAGTTCAATTACATTGGTGTATCATTTACTAAACAAGAGGAAAAAAAATATAACTTGCCGTTTCTTTTTCAATTTCTTTCCCAATCTTCTTTTTGATTATTTTCTTTTTTTTTTGTTACATCCCTTTCCTTCCTTTTACAAATTTGAAAAAAAAAATTGCCAATTTCTGTCATAATTTCCTTTCCTTTCCCCAATTATTTCTTTCCCTTTTCACATTTTTCCTTTTTTTTCTCTCTCCTCTAATTTTACACTAACAATAAAAAAAATAAAAAAAAAATTACTGCCAATTTCCTAGATTTTGTTTCCCTTCTCCCATTTGTTTCTTTCTTTCTTTGTACAACTTTCCGTTCTACAATCATTTTAATCTTTTCCAAGTTTCAATTTAAAAAAAAAATACAAAAATACAATTTTCTTTTCTTACTTTCTATTTCCTTGATTACTTTCTTGTTTTCGTCTGCCTTTATTTCTTTCTTAAATTCCTTCTACCCTTCCTCTCTCGAAACCATCGATCCTTCATCCACCTACCAAGCAAACCTGACCTCCCCCTCAACCAAGCATCGGCACGCCACAGTGCTGGTTTCACCAACGATCAGCCTGAGTTCACCCAGCCTTCTCAAAACATCCACCATATTCATTAAACACCACGCAGTCCACCTCTGGAAGCCACCATATTCATCAACCAGTCCTTACCGGCTTCCAGACCTCCTTCCTCAGACCACGCTAATCAACGTTGCAACAAAACCAACGTTGAAAATCATCATCAACCCCCATAATTCGAACTACCCAATTCAAAAATCAAATCAAGGCAAACAAGATTCACGTGAACAACTCAGCCCTCATCCGCACTCACATAACCCCAGCTTCCATCTTATTAGATCCGCCATTACGCCTCAATACTCCGCATTCGAAGTTCACCGATCAACTCCAACCCAGATCCATATCTCTTCCCCTCGCAAGTCCACAATACCACGCCACAAACACTTCAGCCTCAAAACCGTTCAAAGGCCATCACGCTCCTCCCATACTCCGCAACAGCCTGCCTGTGCCGAACTCTCCCCATAACCATCATAATACCCAAATTTTCTTACTCCATCAAAGCCTCCACCTTCACACTCCAATCACCTTCCATGCAAGCAAACCCGAAAAGCATTTTTACCACATACCAGTAACCCTCTCGCTGATCAACTCCGTCAATGTCCGGTCCTGAAAACCACCTCCAAACCTCAAACAAAACCACGCAGAATCTGCCTTGAACATTTTTGTCCATCTCACCTGCCCCCAACGTTTCAACAAACCACACCCAAGTCAAGAGATCACAACCGCCACCTCCTCACAGAACATACACTGCAAACTCCTCAAGTCCACCAAAATCCACTCCCCTCAAAAACACGTTCGCACAAACCACCATCCACAAACCACAGATCGCGCCCACCTCCACGACAAAGCACAAACCAGTCCACCATATCCGAATTAGTACAAGCCTCAAACCCAAATTCCAAAGCAACCAAAATCCGCATCGAACCTCAAAATTGATTCGCAACCCCGCAACCCCAAGACACCACACGCGAACCACCTGAGCTCAACCAAATTCAATCCGAACAAAAACACGAACTGAAAGGGGGAAGCTTTTACTGATTTCGTGGGTATTTTCTTTTACTGATTTGTTTCTTTTTATAATTGGGGGAAAGATTGGTTCCTTATTCTGATTGGGTTACTCGGTTAAATAATAGAGGGCGGTGTGCATTGGGCCCGTTTTGAGTTTATTGTTGATAACACCTAGCCCTGACCTTGCGTATGTATTGGCGTACGTTGTGACTTGGTTAGCCACTTATTCTGAATTTTTTTTGGGGTGTGTGTATTCTGTTGTGTCTTAGATTTTTTTTATTTTATTTTGTTGAGTCTTAATTTTGTTGTTAGGTTCTTGGTTAGGCTTAGTTACTTTTTAGCTGAGTAAGTTTTTGTTTTTTTTTCCTAGTTTTTTTTTCTTTAACTTCCTAGTTAGTTTTAGTTTTATTTCACTTGTTTTCTTTTCTTCAAAGAAAAAAAAGGGAATCTCCAAAAACAAGTCAAAGATCGAGGAATCAAACTGGAATTCAAAGGCCAACGTGAGGTGTACAAGCAGAAAGCAGGGAATTCAGAGGTCGATCACTTTGCAACCCGTTGTTTTTAATCGCTAAAGTTATTCAACTTTCTGGACGAACTACCATACCCCATGGTAATATTTTTCTAAACTCTACAGGTGCTGAAGCTGCTTTTAAAAAAAAATTATAGACATTGCTTGTAAAAATCTTCTGCAGGGGCAGCGGCTTGCTTGTACAATGTTTTAATTTTCTGTTCTGTGACTGTTCTGTGTCTGTTCTGTGGCCGATATTTCTGAATCTGTGTGAATGTTCTGTGGCTGATAATTATGAACTGGTGTGTGAGAAGCGAATTTCCATTACTAGAATCATCACTCTCGTCGATTTTCAAATTTAAAACTTGATTTGATTTGCAAAAATAATATAATTGAAAAGTGGTGTTTTGTGAATTTGGCTGTCTCATATAATTGGATCGCGGATATATAGTAGTTCAATTTATTGAACTATTAGCAAAAGAGGTTGCATACTACCCATAAAACATTGGTCGTATCCCTTAGTTTTATACTATACGTGAACTGCCATAAGACCCTCTTCCCCCTTCCAATTGAGTCAGTTAATTAATAGAGCGCAACTGAGTATTTTATACTATTTTGAAGTGAGAATAATTTCCGTTTTGCCGTGACTTCTTTAAAATGTCTAATTCAAAAAAATCATTGAGAGATATGTGGGATAATAATCGGAGTAGACGTCATCTTGAAGAGTATGAGTATGAATTACAACTCATGAGGCAAGATTTTCCAAAATTTCTCGAGCCAAATGTCAACAATTTTCAAAATTTTCAAAATGACCAACATTTTCAAAGTTATGATCGAAAAGACGACTTCAATTCAAATTTCAACAATTTCGATTATGGGCCGCATCCACATGAAAATAGTTTTGAATCCCAATATAACTTTGATCCACATCAATATGGGGTTGTAAACCAAAATTTTCAAAATTATAGCCCATATCAACATCTTGAAAATGACCAAAATTGCAATTTTCACACGAATTTTAACAGTTTTGGTTATGAACAAAATTTATATGATCAAAATGATTTCCAATACCATTGTCAGTTTTCTGAAAATTCAAACAACTACCACATTGGAAATAATATTGATTGTGAAATTGATGTGGATTATAATTTTGAAAATCAAGAAATCCAAAACGAGAGCTCTCAAATCAACGATCGTCTTAACATTCTTAGAGAGAGGGAAGAAAGGCTAAATGAAAAGGCCGATGAACTTCTTTGTTTATTGACATCTTTGAAAGAGCAACAAGAACAACAAAATCAAATTCAAATAAGCGATGAATCAGAAAATAATTCAACTCTTACTGACAATGAAATTTTTCAAATAACGACTCTGGAAATTGAGAATAATCAGCTTGATGAAGTTTTTCAAAATTCAACAAACGATTTGGACTTCAACTCTTTTCAGAAAAAAGATTTAAGCCTAGATTTTGATCTTCCTCTTTTGGGCTGTGAGAAACTTGAAATCTTGGAAATTGAACAGAATACAAATGTTGAATTTTTCAATTTAAATGTGGAAAAGGATTTTAACGAACATGAATTCTTTGGATTGTATGAGGAAGAGTTGCCAAATGAAGAAGAAGTATATTCACATCACGAGTTCGAAAAATTCGATTTTGAGGTTTCAAACGAACTAGAATTTGTCAGTGTCAAGAATACGTTGTCAATTAACGAAATTGAGAAATGTGATCACACAGTCTTGAACACCACTCAGATGTCAAATTTCACTGAATTTACATACGATCACAAATTTTTGAAAAATTACACTGACAAATTTGTTGAATACATGAATTACTTTTGGAATGCTGGTTTGGTTGAAAAACTTCATGTTAGGACGACCCTAGATATTTATCTCCTGGACTATAAATCCAGGTTCAAAGATGAAATGGTTTTCAAAAACCTGCGCTTATTAGAAAACATGCCTAGACACAGTGGGAATGGGACTCATAGGGCTAGAAACAAGTGTGAGGGAAAAAGTTGGTGGAATTCTTTGCATCGCGTTCACCGCAAACACATATATCATTGTACATATGATACATTCTTACATATCGTTAAATTGCATTTCGTTTTACAAATCATTTTACATTTAATCCATCTTTGGGTTCTATCTTTCACATTTACGAAACGTGTTTACAGTGTGGACACTGTATAGTTCTAGTGTGGGGGGGAGTCTGCATTTCATTCATTTTCATTTTTATTTGTTTTTCTTTCTTTCTTTTCATTTTCAGCCATTTAAATAGGACCATCATGCATTTTAGACTATACTAACATGCCAATTTTTTTTTTTTCAAACATGAATCATTTTCAATTGATACAACAAAATAAGTTTACAATTTTTAGCCAGTTGATAGTATTTTTTCTCTCAACTTAGATCGAATAAGAAATATAATGAAAAGTTTAATTTTGAGGGATAATAGTGTAACCGGTACATAGGGAGATTCTTAGGTGATGGCCATGAAATCTATTCTATATTGTAGACTTTGTTTAAATAAGTGGAGGACTTAAAATACTTATAATGGTTTGTCAAATCTTTAAAACTAAGTTGTGTTAAGTTGAATTCGCGTAACTCTCTTGTTGTGCTTATAAATTCAATAAAAATAATAGTAATCCAAGGGTATCCAACATTGCTTGTATATCGAGCGTTGGTGTGCAAACCCGCCAAGCTCTATCCGACACGTTGTTGACAAAGTCAGCGTTGGAATATCTTGGTCTCATTTTATGAGATTGGACACCTAAGGATTACCGACACGTTGTTGACAAAGTCAAAGTCGGCCTGCACAATCCGCCAAGCTCTTTACCCACTCTCCGTTAGTCCGCGAGGCAGTGCATGGGTGGTAAACCTTGGTCTTTTTAGTTAGGTGTACGTACTTAATCATAAATCTTAAAATTTTATAGAATAAAGAATAAGCGATGATGCCCAAACACTTCTTGACCTTATTGATTTGACTAGCCATACATGAGAAAATTAGAATACCACTTTACAAACTGTGCCAAGCAAACTAAGAATTTATTTCATGGCTGCACTATGTTATCGACCGAACTAACTGGCCAAACTGGAATTTAACATTTGAAAACTTGATTTATATTGAAAATTTGTGACAAGTCGAGGTATCTAAAATAAAATCAACTGATTAGAAATTATTAACTTAATTTGTTATACCACTTTCCTGAAATAAGTCGTGTTTTCATTGTTTGTTTTTATTTTGCATATGTCCATTGCATTCATGTAGTTTCATTAGAATCATAGCACACTGCATTTGGATTTTGTGGGTAGTATCCGCTGAAAACCCTCACGAGACACCACTTGTCCTACTAGGGACACCTAGAGGTTTAACGGCTTGTTGCATACGCTCAATGCAATCGTGTTTCCTACGAAAGTGCGACCTATCTAGTTAGTTTTTCATTTTCTTTTTACTTGAGGACGAGTAAAAGATAAGTGTGGGGGTATTTGATTGACATAGAAATGTGTTTATTTTATGCTCTTATATCTTATCTTTTGTATATAAATAAATATTACTTGGGTATTGTTTTGTTACTTTTACAGATATTCCAACCCAGCCCGCATGCAACTAGAAAAGTAGATAAATAGAAACAAAATTGATACATTTTGAAGAATTGTAGATAAAGATCTCACATCTAGTTGCTATTGGACAAGAAAAGGATTGATAAAAAGGCTTCGCACATCACAAATCAATGAAGAAGTGTCAAGGAAACAAGAGGAAAAGAGAAAAGGCCCAAATTTGCTTTATTTATCTAAGGCCCATTTATGTTTCTCATTGTAAACTAATTAGTGATGTAATGACCAGGCCCATTTATCATTAGGGTTAGGGTTAGGGTTTAGCTATCTACCCTATATATACCCTTGTAATGGCATTGAAGCCACCATCCTATCATATATCTCATTCTATTCTCTTCTTCATTAATAAAACTCAATTTTCTTTTTATTTTATGCAATTTTCTATTTCTTAGAAATTAGTGTTGTCTACACGATTAGATTCGGTAGAACACTATTTGTATTTTGCATTTCTTTTCATTAGTGATTGACCGTCTAATTAGATTCAGCGGTAATCCTAATTGTTATTTTCTGTTCGTTTAATTCTATTCTGCAATTTTATTTCCATTGTTCTATTTTATCTTTAATCGTTGAATTTACTACAGATCTGATTAGATTCGAATCTGCAGTAAATTTAATTGCATCTTTTAATTGTAGTTTCACCTTTTATTTTGTTTTGCAAAATCAACCTCCAGCTTCGTCTAACACGCCCAAGAAAAAAATAAATAATAATTTTTAATTAAACCTCCCTGTGTTCGACCTGTATGCTACACACCTGTACGCTTGCAGAATTTTATTACAAATATCGCCTTTACTAGCGTCGATCAACACCCTACTCATCAGATCAACAAAATAGGCGGTGCTTTCGTCAACCCCAAAGGAATAACGAGCCATTCAAAGAAACCATCTGGAGTCCTAAAAGTGGTCTTATCTATACTGTCATCAGCTACCCTCAACTGATGAAACCCTGTGGCCAAGTCTAACTGAGAGAATACCAAGGCATCAACAAGCTGGTCAAACAGATCATCTATCCTAGGAAGTGGGAACCTGTTATTCTTAGTGAGTTTATTCAACTCCCTATAGTCTACACACAAGCAAAGTGAACCATCCGCCTTAGTCGCGAATACTACTGGAGCACCCCATTCTGATATGCTTTGCCTAATAAACTCTTTCTCAAGTTGCTCCCCTACTTTCTTGCTAAGCTCCCTCCTTTCCCTTGGAGCCATATGGTGCATATGTAATGCAATCGGCTTTGCATTATCCACCAATTATATACGAAAATCGATTTCACCCCTTGAAGGTAAGCCCAGTACCTCGTCAAAAACATCAGGATATTCTCGGACTACTGGCACAGATCGCATATCATCGATAGATGCATCTAGAGACTCACTAAGCATGACAGACCCTTGTGGGTCATAAGAAATCTCGAGGGTCCTCCCATGGTAAGTCAAAAGTCAAATGACCCTCCTCTCACAATCTAGAATGGCACCATACATGGTTAGCCAATCCATCTCTAGAATCAAACCACAGCCCATAAAACCGAGCACATACGCGCCGCACTCAAACTCGACGTCTAACATAGATATTCTCAAACCCCGACAAATCATGGACAAATGAGCCGAACCACCAATGGGGTTTGAGAAACTGCAGGATCCACTACCACACTAGTATTTAGTATCAGAGACTCAACCAAAAAACAAGATATAAATGAATGTGAAGCGCCAGAATCAAAAGGAGTTCTAATAGGATGACTTGAAAGAGAAATCAAACCTTCCACGGAAATTTTCCTACCTCTATCTGGAGCACTGGCCGCGAGAGCATGCACTTTCCCTCCAAAAGCTCCTTCCCTTTGGCCTTGTCCCTGTTTCTTAGGGCACTCCTTAGCAAAGTGTCCGACCTCTCCATAACTGAAGCAAGAATTCTTCATTATTTTGCAATCCTCGATCAAATGACCCTCTCGTCTGTAATTGTGACACTTCCTATTATCCTTAACCTTGTCATTCTTTCTGCCCTTCTTCTGTTGTTGTTGTTGCTGTCCTTTCTTGGGCCATACTTTCTTTTTTTGTGATTCCTCAACTTTAACTTTCTTCTTCTCGCTTTTGTCCTCCTCATGCATCAAGGCCATATCAACAAGCTTTTCAAAAGTTGCTGCTATTGGAATATAGGATATAGCTGACGTATGAAGTGGTTCATTCAGCCCTTTTACAAACTGCAATGCTTTCTTATGTGGAGTATCTTCCAATTCCAATCCAAACCTTGCTAGCTGGTTGAATTTGTTAAGATATTCTTTAACAATCATGTTTCCTTGTTTGAGCGTCAAGAACCTTTCCATTTGCATGCTTTTCTCAACTTGAGAAAGAAACTTTATTTCAAACCTCTATCTAAAATCATCCCAAGTTTCCACCGAACGCCCCGCTTGGGTCACTTCCTAGCAGAACGAAGCTTCATCTTTCAGTAGCCAGGCGGCTAGCTGAGTCTTCCTACGATCGTCTGTATGAAAATTCCAAACAAGTCCTCTATCTCCTTGGGCCAATTCCTTGCCTCTACGAACATCTCGGTTCCATGGAATGGCTTTCCTCCCATAGCACAGAAATCCTTGCATGCCTTAGAGAATTTGTCCGCACGCAGAGGAGGAGGACGACGGGTGCAGCTGGGGGAGGAACGTCAGCTTGACCACCGGCAGGCACCGTGGCCTCTAGATACCTACGGAACCAGCCTGGTATCGTAATGCCCTCTGGAATATTAGGTTTTCCAGACATGCTGAAAAGAAAAGGAAAGAGATTCAGACAAAGGATCAAAAGATATTACATATGGCTTTGGGGAATATGTTTTTCAAAACAGACTTTTCTTTTGAAAATGCTTTCTTTTAAAACCTTTTTGAACATAATTTTCAAAAACTTTTATCTAATCTGGTAACCTTCAGGTCTGATACTAAGTGTGACACACCACGTCCGTTAATGTCACTCATTAAGAGAATGCATTAAGTTTCGTGAAGCGTTATAGGTAAACAAAAACATAAACATTACAAGATAGATATAAAATAGCAGCGGAATTAAAAACTTTATTAATCGTAAAGCATCGTGGTTCAAAACATCATATGTCTAAAAATACATAAACTCAGTACATCATCAAAACTTCTGTCTTCACTTAAAACATCAGAGTACAAAAATAAAATAAGAATAATACCCAAATAAAAACATGGCCATAGTAGCAATGATAAGAGCTTGTGCAATACATCTAAGCAGCTCCAGCAAAATGATAGCAGAATGTCGATCAAGCTTGAGTATTCCCACTCTGAGAACCTGGGGGGAACGGAAGAAAGAAGAGGAAACAAAAAGGGTCAGGCATAAAGTCTGGCGAGTCCAGTTACTTTTAACAAATAAATAAGTAAAAGTATCATGACAGGCATATAAAGTGGATGAGAAAGATAACATCACAAAAGGCAGGTATGGCAAGGTAAACATGATAGAGTGTATACGCTTCTCTAATGATTTCTCTGCACCGATACTATTATAACCAGAATGAGATGATCCCAACAACTATAAGATGGTAGACTTAGACGTACTTCCAGTGAGAGGTTTTCACCCCATACAATCAATAGGCAGCCCAACGTTCCGGAGTTACCCCTAGTGATAATAACGGGCTTTTAAACATACCAGAGTCTAAGTGTACCCTAATCTATCGGCTTCCTACTCCGTAGATACCCTGTGCTGGCCCTATAGTAGGGTGTATCACTACCTAAAGTGGCCTTCATTTTACGGATGTGCACAACCATATCTACTGGTGTCATGGTCGTCTTGTCCCCCTCTGCCCGGACCATGCACGCATATGACCCGGTCGGTTTGCTCCGCCCATGCCGTTCTCCACGTTTGGATCTCTTACAATCAGCCCAGTAAGAATGCCCCGACTTCGACCTAGTTCGGAGCACTCATGTGATAACGTTATATGGGTTACTGACTGAAAGCGGATCCCACATACAAGATGATACAAGCTTACCCCTATGCTTGCATCCCGACTAGGTTTTCCACAAGTTATCCTTACCTAACGGTGTCTTTAATTACATAACCCCAATAGGTTAAGTTTGTGGGCCTATATATAAATATTACCCACCCAACCTAGATATACTTAACCCTTCTACTGTTTCAAACAAGTTTACTTAACCCCTAATCAAGTTCATGTTCAAACAATCCCTATGGATTTAACTAGGGTAAGTATTCCAATTCATTACCATGTCCATTTATGGTTATAATGTGCTAGACCTCCCACATTAAGCCTTACACTTGTGGATGCTGGATATGCTGGTCGAGTCCGGGCAGACTTCTTCCACAAGTCAGGCTTAACCTCATGGCTTAGCATGTCTCGTGTTTGTGCACCTATACCCCTCACATTAGATTCACCACTTGTGGTCGCTGGATATATCGGGCGGATCCGGGCAGACTTCCACTATAAGGGTAATCTAACCTCGTGTCTAGGCGCGGTTACAGTTTCTAATTACTGTAATCCTAGGCATTTCCATTATTAACCAAATTTACCTATGTCATTATAGGTTTCCATGCCCCTTTTCCCAAGTTATGTTCATAATAAACTATATGCCCCAAATTCATATTATTACACTTTATTCAAGTTATACCCAAATTCCCAATTACAAGTAATGCCCAATTTTCACCATTTCCCCCTCGTTCCCAATCTAACATATTCACATATTTCAGCGGCATGCTTAGGCTCGAAGGTAGCCTGGCTCTATAAAAATAAACGGGAAAAGATAAAGGGAAAAGGACAGAGATGATCATACTAACAAGGTTGACATGTAATGGAAAAAACATATAGTGGCGTAATGGCAAGATAAGCATATAGGATGAACATGAGACAATAGCACTAATTCTAGCATAATAGGGATAGGCATGATGTGATCTAAACAATGATTTAGATGTCCAACTAACAACGGATCTGATTTGACCAAAAACATAATAGAACAGGTATAAGGTGATATAAACAGTGAATTAGATCTATAATCAAAGGTAGATCTGACATGATAAAGGTTAAGATCCAAATCATAGTCATGTCAGGATATCATAGATACACAAGTTATAACAGATCTGATATGATTCAAACAGTCACAGACATATATCCAAATTATAGTCATATCATGTTTTACTTTTAAATTATTTAAATCTAAAAGTAACTTAAACTCACAGTGTTTGGATCTAGAAAAATAGAAGGAGAGTAGTAGATGTTGAATCACATATCTACACTTGAATAACTTGATTGCAGAAGAAGAAAAAGGTTTGATTCAATCCGGGCAGCGACAACATCTAGTCCTCCATTATTTTCGGTGTGCAAAATATGAGAAATGAGGCCATATATATAGCTACCAGCCCAAAATCTAATCTTCCACGTCTGCCTTAGGGGGGTCGACACTCCCCTTGAGGGGTCGACACCCTTTAAGCGGGAAAATTCCCGCCCTCCAATTCTGTGCGATTTGAACTGTTTTGGGTTGATTTATAATTTTTGGACCTATTATATATATATATAATCTTCTTGCGTGTATACAAACTTCAAACCTTAATAACTTCTTCATACGATGTCTGTTTTAGGCAAACCAAGTGTCTATTTTGACCAGAGTTCCGAGACGAACGCAATGGTGTAGTCCGTTTCCCTTAATTATGAATATTAAATTAATTATTCTTTAATTTTTCCTCTTTAGTGTTGTTAAAATTATGGGGTGTTACATCTTCTCCTGGAGTAAGTCATGCACGATTATATCATACAATATATACTTTCTATAGTTGTATAGTTGTTGTCATTAAAATCCCAAATAGAGGATCTAACATTCTCCCCCTTTTTGATGATGACAACTATACAATTTATATTAAAGCTCTCCCTGAGTTAATGATCCCTTTTCTTCTCCTTTGGCATTATAAAAAACAATCATAACATGTATTTTTAATCATTGGTCGTAGTGTTACTTTGTTTCAAACATAGGATGTTGTTGCTACTGCTTCAGCTCAAAAATGTTTTGGTTAACCACTACTGTTTAGTAAGGTTCTAGCGCATTCTTGTAAGGTTCTGTTCTTTCTTTTTACAACACCGTTTTGTTGAGGTGTTCATGGAATAGAAAAATTATGATTTATTCCCTTTTTATTACAAAAACGTTAAACAATTCATTTTCAAATTCTCCTCCATAGTCACTACGAATATTTTTTGATTTTGAGATCTAATAAATTCATTATTCGTTTAACAAATATCTTAAAAATTCCAAATGTATCACTTTTATGTTTCAAAAACAAAGTCCATGTATATCTTGAAAAATCATCTACTATCACAAAAACATATTTGTTATGATTTAATGATCGAGTTTGAGTAGCACCAAACAAGTCTAAATGTAATAATTCTAAAGGTTGTTTTGTAGAAATATTATTCTTTGATTTAAATGAACTCTTTTTTAATTTACCAATCTAACATGCATCACATAAATTGTTTACTTTAAAATTAATCTTTGGTAAACCTCTTACTAGTTCATTTTTAGCTAATTTATTAATATATTTGAAATTTATGTGACAAAACCGTTTATGCCATAATCATAGATCATCTTGATTAACAATTAGACATAAATCTAAATTTTTCTTTATTTTCATATTTAAAACATAAATGTTTCTATTTTTAAGTCCTTCAAAAACTAAATTCTTATGATTATAAAAAATGTTGCATTTATCTTTTTCAAAGCTTATTTGAAATCCTTTATCGTAAAGTTGACTAATACTTAAAAGATTATGCTTTAGGTTTTTAACTAACAAAACTTTAGTAATAATATGAGAATTAGATAAACCGATATTGATGACTTCTCAAATGCCAATGACGTATCCTTTTGAATTGTCGCCAAATGTTACTATGCCACCATCCATATATGTTATATTTGACAATATGTCTTTGTTTCCAGTCATGTGCTTGGAGTAGCCACTATTTATAATCCATTTCTCTTTTTCTCTTGGCTTGGGTACCTATAAGATAAGAAATTTTAATTGGTACCCACTTCCTCCGTTAGGGTCCTAAATGTTAGGCGGAGAAGGCAGCCATACCCATGTGGGTTTAGACCTTTATAAACATAATTTGAATTATGAACTACATTATGTAAGAAACTTCTAATATGCTTTTGCCTAATGAGTTTATTATTGGATTTAGGAATCCTAATATTTACCTCCTTAGGTAGTTCAACCTTTTTATTCAATGTTTTTTCTTTCTTAGGAAACTCTATATTTTTATGGTTATTCTTTTTTTTACCTTCTTATACAAAAAACCATAATTTTTTGTATTTGATTCCTTTTTAAAACCTAAATCATTTCTGTTTCCAGATGGTTTTGAATTTTTGATCAAATTATCTAAACTTTGTTTTCCTTTGTTAAATTTAGAAACATTGGTAGTAATCTTTTCCAAATCATTTTTGAGTTTAGAGATTTCAGATAAAGATACCCCTAGATTACGACTTATATTGATATTCTTATCAGTAATATCTTTATTTTATAGTTTAACTTTTCCTAACTCTATAGGTAAAGATTCATTTTCCAGAGTTAACTATTTATTTTTGATTTGTGCATTTTCCACTTCATCTTCTAGAATTGTTTTCTCATCCTTTAATAACACAATTTCAATTTCCATTCTATTTATTCTATCAATATATTCTTTATTTAATTTCTTTTATTCTCTAAAATTGTCATTTAACTCCATGCTAATATCTAAAATCTCATTATAAGTGAGTTCAGGACATATCTCGTTTGTGTCTGCCATAAAAACATACATTAGCTTGTTCCGAGTCATTATCACTTTCAGATGAAGATGAGTCAGATTCATCCCATGTGACTTGAAAAGCTCTTCTTTTCTTCTTAAATTTTTCGATCTTCTGCTTTTTCTTTTCATTCTTTGGACAATCTTCCTTCATATGACCAAATTCATCATAATTGTAGCACTTAATCATAGTCTAGTTTGTTGAACTTGGTCTATCATTCTTCTGAAATTTGGTCATCTTTTTGAATTTCTGGAACTTGTTGTAGTTCTTAGTTATGAATACTATCTCTTTTTCATCTAAATATGAATCATCATTATTTGCTGGAAAAGCAATATTTTTCTTTTCCTTATTCTATTCTTTTTAACCTGCAAGTTAGCCTCATAGGACAACAAGTTACCAATTAATTCTTCAACTTTGAGTTGAGAAATATCGTTAGCCTATTCTATGGCTAGAACTTTTCTTTCCCACTCATTAGTTAAAGAATATAAAATACGTGTGACTAAATCAAAATCAATGAATCTGACTCCAAGTGCTATTAGATCATGATGAATAGTTTGGAATCTAGTGTACGTATCACTAATAGTCTCTCCAGCTTTCATTTTGAAAGATGAAAACTGATTTTGTAAAATTGATATTTTTGTTTGCTTGACTTTTTTAGTGCCTTCGTGAGTGATTTGTAAAGTTCTCCATATATCATAAGCAGTGGTACACATCATGACACGAGAAAATTCATTCTTATCTAATGCACAAAATGGAACATTCATGGCTTTTGAGTTGTTGGAAGCTATGGTTTTTGGACATCGGTCCATGCACTCAATTCAGCGGTTGGTACTTCATATTTCTTTTGAGTGGCAGCCCAAATTTCCAAACCGTTTGCTTCCATAAAAATCTCATACATGTTGACCAATAAGCCTAATTAGATCTATTAAAAAGTGGGGGTCTTTGTGTTAACTGACCTTCTTGAGATATACTATTAGTGTTATTATTTTTCATATTAAAAAATGATGCAAATACAAATTACTGTAATTTGATCTAACCTTGCTCTAATACCAATTGAAAGTCTATGAGAGGATTGTATGTGTGTCTTAACTATAGCAAGTAATAGTAACGACTAGTAAATAACGATGCAAGTGAAGTAAGAAGTAATCACACCAGTATTTTATCCTGGTTTGGACCTCCCGTCCTACGTCCAGTCCCAAAGCCCCCCTTCGCCTTTCTTACTAACACAAACCGCTCTCGCTTCTCCCGAAGGAATAGGCTTACAGATGATAAGTTTCTTTGACAATATCGTGTTCTTTACAACACAGATTTTGACTGACTTGTACAAATTGCTCCTATAATCTCCTTGAGTTAACATGAGAGTTTGAGTATCTAGAGAGTATAGAAAAAGTTGAGTGCTTGACTGAAATATTTAGAGAGTAATAAGTATAGAGAGCTTTCATAAAGTATAGAGTAGATCTAGAAAGAATAGGTGATTGAAACTTGAATCTAAGATGTATTTATAGTAAATGAAGAGTTTTCATGAAAGGTTACAATTTCTGAAAATAAAACTCTTCATTTGAAAAGATATATCCATTAGAAAAAGTCGTTTTGAAATGAAGAGAAAGATTGTGACTTTTGAGAATGAAGAAGTACCATTTTAGAATTTATAGTCGTGTGCCAGGACAGACGTCTGTCCATGTATTTTGATTAGGCCTGGCAATCGTGTCGTTTCGTGTACTTTCGTTTCGTGTACTTTCGTGTTTTCGTGTACTCAGAGCTAAAACCGAAAACGACCCGAAATCATTTCGTGTACCTGTTTACCCGATCCGAACACGAAACGAAATAATTCGTGTAAACACGAAACGACACGAAAAGTACACGAAATTAATTTCGTGTACTTTCGTGTACTTCCTGTTCGTGTACTTTCGTATACTTTTGTGTACTTTCGTGTACTTCCGTGTACTTCCTGTTCGTGTACTTTCGTATACTTTCGTGTACTTTCGTGTATTTTTGTGTACACGAAAAGTACACGAAATTAATATATTATATGATATATAAAAAATAAAAATTAGATATAAAATATTTCGTGTACTTTCGTGTACTTTCGTGTATTGAAAGTGAAAACCCATATCCGACCCGAAATTTATCGTGTAATTTCGTGTTCGTGTACTTTCGTGTTTCGTATACCAAAAATCAAAACCCATAACCGTTTATTTCGTGTCGTTTCGTTTCGTGTTAGCGTGTCATGTGTCAAATTGCCAGGCCTAATTTTGATATAGTTCAGATGCATAAACAGACTTCTGTTGTTAGGAAAATATTTCCTGAGACCATAAACATACTTCTGTTAATATATGACAAACGTCTGTGCTGAGTCTGGAACTATTTCCTAATATTAGCATCAGACGTCTGTTATATATTGAACAGACGTCTGATCTTGCACAGACTTATATATTTCCTTATGTAATATCTCATATGATTTCAAGGAGATTTTACATAAAATCTAATACTCGATACATAATATAACCTTTGTGATGTCTTTGAGTACGTCTTGTAATCTTGATCATGAGTTCTTCGTCTCCTTGAGTAAATCCTGCACGATTATATGGTACAGTATATACTTTCTATAGTCATATAGTTGTTGTCATTAAAATCCCAAATAGAGGATCTAACAGTCTGGTCCGAGTAGGATCGTGTTTATAGTCTCCCACCAACAAGTTGGCGATTTACATGGTCGCTTATATAATTCTTTGTAAGGGGTTATACCAATCGTTGCTTGAAAACTATTGTTATACATGAATTCAACCAACGATAAGTGATGCTCCCATGCTCCTCCAAAGTCTATAATACAAGCTCTTAGCAAGTCTGCAAGGACTTGGTTGACTCTTTTATTTTTTTCTGTCGATTTGTGGGTAGTATGCAATGCTCAGATTAAGTGTCGTCCCTAATGCTATCTAAAGGCTCCTCCAAAACTCGCTTGTAAATAGAGGGTTCGGTCGCTCACTATACTCGTAGGGATTCCATGTAGTCACACTATTTCCTTTATATAGAGTTGGGCCAACGAAGCTGCAATTTTGTTCTTCTTTACTTGAATGAAGTGTGCATTTTTTATTGATCCACTATTACCCATGTAGTTTCATTCCTATTCTAACTCCTTGGTAGTCTATTAAAAAAATCCATCGAGATGTGTTCCCATTTCCAAGTGGGAACCTCCAAATGTAGTAATAACCCTCTAAGAATACCTTACTCATATTTGACTTTCTAACAAGTCAGGCACCTCACTACAAATTTAGTAACGACCTTCTTCATGCCTTTCCGAAAGAAATTCCTTCTCATGTCCTTAAACATTTTTCCCCTCTAGGATGAATAGTCATTCTTGAACAATGGCACTCATTGAGAACCTCGTCTCTCAAATTACTATGCCTAGGGACGCAAAGTCACCCGCTCTGCTTAAGCTTCCATCACTATCGATCAAATACCTATCACAACGGGAAAGCGCTCTCCTCTAGCTAGTTTCTCTTTCAATACTTTCGACTCTTCATCGATGCCTTACTCTAACTTAATCCAATCTAATAAGGCTAAACTAATTTCCAAAACAATATGAAATACTTGAGATGAATCAGATGGTATTTGAAGGTTGAAACAGGAAATAAATTCTAATTTCCTCCACTCAATAATAATACTTAGGGTAGTGTGTGTCTGACTCAAAGCGTTTGTGATAATGTTACCTTTTCCAGGAGCGTAATGAATATTTAAACCAAATGAGGCTATATACTCCATCCACCTATATAGCCTAAGATTCAAATCTCGTTGGGAAAGCAAATACTTAAGAGATTTGTAGTCTATATAAAGCTCGAACTTATCTCCTAAGAGATGATGCCTCCACATTTAAGGGAAAACACTATAACTGCAACCACCAAATTGTGAATATGGTACCTCTTCTCTTGATCCATTAGTGGTCAGATTGCGTAGGTAACTACTTCTTCTTGCATAAGTACCGCTCCAAGTACCATACCACAAGCATCTAAAAAAAATAGTAAACATTTTAGTCCTATCAGGGATGGTATGGACTGGTTAAATAGTAAGAAACTCCTTCAATTTATCAAAATCATTACTTCATCTATCACTCCAATAAAATTTGAGTTTCTTCTTGGTCAGATGGTTTAGAGGGACTCAATTCTTGCAAAATCTTTTATCAATTTCCTATAGTTTGCCGCTAACCCTAGAAAACCTCTAATCTCTGATGCATTCCTAGAAATCTTTCATCCTTGAAGAGCTTCCACTTTTGTGGGGTTAATACCCAAACCTTTCACCAAAAATATATGTTCAAGAAACTTAACTTCTTCTTCCCAAAAGTGGCATTTAGTGAATTTCACCTTGAGCTGATTCTTCCTTAAGACCACTATGACTTCCCATAAATGAATTTTATGCTCTTATAGTCCTTAGAGGATATAAGAATGTCATCTACAAATACCATGACGGTCTTATTAAGAATGCCTCTAAACACTATGCTCGTCAAATATATGAAGAAGGCGCAGGCATTCGTCAATCCAAATGACATCACTTCCTATTCGAACAAGCAATCGAGTGTCCTAAATGTTGTCTCAATTTTGCTTTCCTCAGAAATTCTTAACTGGTGAAATCTTGCTGCTAGATCCGACTGAGAAGGGACCTTAGTGCCTACCAAATGATCAAATAGGTCATCTATCCTCGGCAAAGGATACCTATTTTTTGTTAACTTACTAGGTTCCTTATAGTCCATTCATAGCCTTAGCGATCCGTCAGCCTTAGTAGCTAAAACAGGGATAGTCCCCACTTTTAGGTAGTACGTCAGATGCATCCTTTTTGCAGTAATTCAAAAATCTGCTTATCCAATTCCCTTCTTTCCTTGGGAGACATATGACTTAATGGCAATGCTACTGGTCTAGCATTCTTCTCGAGATTTATCCTGAATGTATTCTGTTTATGTGGAGGATGTCCCGATTCTTCCTCGAAAATATCTAGGAACTCACAAACAACATGTAGCGTATATGTCCCATAAAAATGCGAAAATAGGAAGTGTATTATAGTCTCATCCCTTATGTTTTTAACTGTACAAAGGATTACCAAATTATGACCTCTACAACTCCTCAAGAAAACGATTTTCCTATCGCAATCAAGGATGGCTCCACAAAAAGATAGCCAATCCATCCCTAGAATAAGCATGTACCCCTCAAAGTTCATAAAACCGCATTACATAAGAAATCGACATCATCGATATTTAGCACTAGGTCTTTGCAAATCAACAGAAGTTGCTTAGCTCCTCCGATAAGAATCACTAGGTCTTGCTATAGAGGAATGAGATGCTCCAGAATCAAATAGAGCACGAGTAGATATCCCTAAAATAGAAATAATTCGAGGGCTGCTTGTCCTTGGTCTCTAATGTAACTGACTTTGTAGGGGTGCTACCACTAAAGTATAGTTTTGTCCACTTCTCCCTTAAGATTTGGACAATACTTAACAATATTCCCTTCCTCATGGAAATGATTACATTTTCCTTTGAAATATTGCCTCATCACTCTAACTCTGCTATCTTTGGCCTCATGACCTTTCTGATGGAGCCTTCGACATACCCATGCTTCTCTCTTGAACTTCCCCATCATTTTCTTCTTCAAATGGAAATTCTTTTTTATTCTTTTCATGCTTTGTGGTATCCTTACTCTTTTCAACTTTATTCTCCTTCTCTTCTGCATCATATAGGATACCAGTTTCTATAAGAACGTCAAAAGTTTCTTTAAATGGTACTAAAGCTTATAGCGTCTCTTTCAAAGGGGAATTGAGTCCCTTCACAAATCTAAATGCCTTATTCACGGGCATATCCACTAGCCCTCCCATAAACTTCAATAATTCCATGAATTTAGCGATATACTCCCTAACAAAAGAATCCCCTTATTTGAGTTCTATGAACCTTTCCAGTTGTAAACTTACTTCGGCATTTGGTAAAAACTTTATTTTGAATCGGGCTTTGAATTCGTTCCAAGTGAATATTCTTCCCACATTTTCTTCTAAGACCATATTCCACCATTTAAAGGCTTCACCTTTGAAATGCCACACTTTTATTCATCTCTTCAACTAGTCCTCTCATCCAGTAGCCTCAAAGATACGGTCACATTTTGATAGCCATGAATTAGATCCTAGAAATCCTTCAGTTCCAAGAAAGGGTTTGCCTCCAAGATTAACGAAGTCCTTACAAAGATAAGGTAAATTAAGAGCCACTTCAAAGGGTGGAGTTGCAGTTCCGCTGGGGTTGTAGGGACAACAGGAACTTGTTCCACAATCCTAAACACCTTTGGAACCATTCAGGTAAATACCAAGGCCTTTCCGGATTCATGCTCAGGTTGATTTTCAGCCATTTCTACTATTTGTAAGAGGAAAACCTTCCATGGAAATTCCTAAGATAATATTCAATAAAAAAGCAAAAAGGATAAAGAAATATATTGACTGCATATGTTTCAGGGTATATACAGTTTGAAAATCCTTTTCAAATAACAAGTAAATCTCTCATATGTATATTTTCCCACAATTAGGTAACCTCACTCTGATACTAAATGTAACATCCCGCTTCAAACAGGCCTAAATTTCAATCTAAAAAAAGAACACTAAAGCTTAGAACCATTCTAAACAAGTTGTTAGTTTCCATAAGAAATTTTAATAATGGAGCCAAACTAGAGCGAAATCAAATATCACAATGGAGTGGATAAAATATAGTAACCAAATAGATGTGTCATATCATAAAATACCATAATGTCATATACATCAGATCCCAAATCTCATAAATAACAAGTCAAGGTACACCATGATAATACTGAGATATAATAATAATAGTAAGCTAAATAATAATCGCCATCGCCAAGCTCCATCATCCACAACAATGTCTAGCTTGTTCCACCATCCTGCCTAACTTGAATTGTTAAGAGGAGGGGATCTAGAGAAAAAAATTGGTGAATAAAATTATTTAAACTTAGAAATTAAGGAAAGCTATTCCTTATACTTGGCAGTATAAAGCCTATCAAGTTTATGTCTAGGTGAATATAAACACACATATATGAATTTCTACATTTAATGGAAAGAGGTGAACCCTTCTTAGTCACTTAAGGACATTAAAATATGGATGGATTCCTACGATCACTTAATACCCTCGGTGAACCCTAGTCACTTATAACCTCGTTTCCTAGTAAACTATGTCATATATATATATATATATATTCTCTCAATGTAGTGTGAGAGATAGTAATCAGCTACTTAATACTGGGTTTTAGTTAGACACTCTATGCCATTTATGACCCTCCCAGTGGACCCTACATTAGTTTTTAATTGATATTACAGGTGAACTCTTAGCCACTTAATACTTCCCTTAGACAAGTGATTCCTCTTACAAGCTCGGTGAACCTCTTAGTATCCCATCCTACCGTGCCCAAACTTAGCCCTTAGATATGAAAAGAACAACATCTGCAGAACTACCTCAGTCATTCGAGACCATTTAATACCTCTTAATTATTAGAGAAAAGGGGAACCATGTACCTCTCAATACCTAATAAGGCCAACTCCTATGATTTTAGTCTAAACCTAAGGGATGGACTCTTAGGAGCGGACCAATTTCAACCACTTAATACCCTTATAAAGTGGATCAGCAGCTTAATACCTTCTCAATGTAGGTCGATAACATGCTAAATGGCACATGGCATTAAAGTTCACATTAAGCCAACTTCTTGTAGCTATTGAATTTTTCGGGTTGTCTGGGTAGACTTCTACTACAAGTAGGGGTTAACTACGCGTCCATATGTTATTTAATATTTCTAAAGACTATTAACTCACACACAACACACAAGTTTCCTAATACAATTCCCTAATTTAACGCAATAAATATGAATTAAAGATACGTAAATTATAATATTTAGTAATTACAAAAATATAAAGGTATAATTAGTAGCACAAGTAAAAAAAATGTACTAAATGATGAAATGTCAATCTTTTCTCCTAACAAAAGGTATACAAGTCAATTTTCCAACTTCACAATATAACACAAAAATCTTCATTTCAAAATTGAAGCATTAATAATGTAACGATTTGGATTTCGCCCGGACTTAATCGATCGCAAATCGACCAAGACCGTTCAAAAACCCGAATACGCTAACTCTACGAATACAACACATCAAAACAAATACATAAGACCTTTATAAACATTATAATAATGTTACATCAGAGTCCATAATATATCAGAGTACATCGAAATATAATCACAGCGGAAGATAATTTACAATAAATGTAATACAATGCAGCGACAACGAATAACTAACACAGCGGAAGACTAACAACGCTCTGGACACAGCTTTATGCTTCGATCCAGAATCCTGTTCAAAATATCTGCAAAATAAGCTACTCGACTGCCCATGTGAAAAGAGGACACCCGAGTTTGCAAGTGAAACAAACTACGAGTCAGTCATGGGACTGGTATGAGAAATCTTACTTAACCTATTTAATAATAAGGTCAATCACAGGACCACGCCGCTAACGCGGAACAGGTTTACTCCATTGGATTGCCAGTGCATAAATAAAGTAAATCGTCAAACAATGCAATGCTTTTTAGAAAAATGAAACCATTATAAGATTCAAGTCCCATCACACAATGCAACGCAAATCGGAGGATAGAGTTTTACCTTATAATGGTCAAAAATGCTTGATACGATAAAACGGATTTGATATTATTATTAGTGCATATATGCTTCAGAAACATTTCAATCATAATGTATCAATCATAGACGACATAGCTACCATATACTATGTCGCCATACTAGTTTTACAATCAAAACCGCATGATGTCGTATTGGAAGTTGGATTTCCATCATGAGTCAAGGCTAGGGACGATCTCCTTACCGATTCGAGACACTTTAGAAAATTTCTCAGGACTCGGACACTGGCGAGCCCTTGGATCCTCCAAGGCCGGTCCACAAATACTTTAGTGGATTAGTTATGCCTGAACACATGTTTCCCGGTCCTATTGAACCTATAAATTGGTCACTATCGACCAATATAACCGAGGCCTCGTAATCCATCATCCACATAAGTAAAATGTCAGGCTTGCAAAACCCTGTTGCTACTTCTAGCTAGAAAGAAACGCATGCACTCCTTGGGTCCCTTATCCCGTTTCTGACTCTTACCGTGGTGTGAGGTTCGCGAAGTTACGCTATACACAAAGCTATGCCTAAATGGTCTGTGCTTTGATCATCAACCACAAGGCCCTGCTTTTCAACAAAAGCCATGATCATTTGCATCTTAGCATGCCACATTGTCAATCCATACCATACCATTGATTTTTGCCAATATATAACCTCTAAGCTCGTACATCTCAGAGAAGGGTGTTAAGCAAGAGAATAATTTCTCCGCCACCAAATAGATATATATTTAGCAGAGATCAACGAATACAGCATAAAGGAATACAACGTCAGACATACCATCCATCTACAAGTCCGTTCTGGGTCTAAACGAAACTGAGGACGCCTTATTCCTCGTCCCATATGCCCAATACAGTAGAGACGTTCTCGCATATCCGTTGATCTCCAAGTACGTCTGGACGATCACCACTTATTACCTTGTCTTGGGATGTCTCCCAATCAAGACATCGGTAATCATGCAAACGATGTGAAGACCTCCGGTCTTCAACCACCGTCTTCATCTTCGACTTTTAATCGTCGTAGTAATTATTCAGAATGGATTGAGCCCGGTCTTTCCAAATAACTCGCGTATTTTATAATCAATAATTAAGTGCTCTAGAAAACACATCATACGCCTCATTCCAATTCAGAATATTCTTTTAATAAAATATTCACATTATTAGGGAAAGGTTCCCATTAATTTTATCAAAGATAAATTCTTTTAAATTTATTCTTTAATCCTCCTTTTAGAGATTCATTAAAACTCTAATTTGGTTTTAATATCAAAAATCATTACTTTATGATTATTCAACTTTAAGAAATTAATCTTATCTTTAACTGGGTTAAAGAACCAATGTCATTTAAAACACAGTTCACGATAAACCCAAAATCATCTTCTATTAAATATGGAATTTTCACAGAAATCAAATCAATATATAATCGACATAAATTCATGTATCAAACTAATAATATAAATGGAATAATGGCAAAGCCTTTTAAATTCCATATATATCTAGTGTGAACCCGTGCTACGCACACGGGATGTACTTACATTAATAGTATTTAATAAAAATCAACTTCTTTTTCCCATATAAGGCCGGTATAAAAGCTAAATTCTAATGTGGTGGACGCTGACTAATATATGTTAAAATAATTAAAATAAATAAAAGGAATATACAGATAACACCATATGTCCAAGGAACAAACTATATTTACATACGGTGGTATTTAGATATAGCAGTATGAAAAGCCTATAGGTATATAAGTTACATAGACAAAACTAAAAATCCACATTTTTGTTTAACGAATAAGAGACCTTTATGGCTTGTAAACCAAAATAGTGCAGCTTTTGTTAATCTATGTCTTGTTTGGCCCTAAGCGTGGACTGAATCTATAATGGTTGCCAATACATTTTATTATTGCAAAAGAAATGACAGATTTAATAAAGGATGAAAATCTGTTTTAACTTTGAAGGTAACACCACCATAAGAAAAATATTTAAGTGGGATGTTCACGCATAAACTTTCAACGTCAACCTATAAGATAAATGTAAGCATAAGATGTATTAGTATAAGGAAAATATTTAAGTGATATGTTCATGCATAAACACTTCCAACGTGAACCAATAAGATAAACGTAAGAATTAGATGTATTATGGTCAGGCATGACTTTGTCCTAAACATATGTATACAACATACTTTTGCCAAGTAGGTCATCTTTGGTGGAATAACTTTTCTATCATGAGTTGACAATTAGAAGAAAACATCATTATCAGATTTTAGATGTGGCAACAGGCAAAATCAAATGAATGCAAACCTGACACTCGTGAATTTGGCAAAACATAAATAGAAGATACGACGATTAAACTTATATAGATATTAACCATTATTATGTAACAATATGCCACATATGAAACCAAGATCCAAAATGTTAACTGATTAATACTTTTATGCTTCATCAAATACATGATCACATTTGTGCTCAGGAAATACTTAGAAGACCCTACCAAGTTTAAATATTTAAACATCTGATTTGCCTGCACATGACGTGTATAAAACTTCCACCGCTAAATTTTCTTTGTAAAATAATTGAACTGCAACCTGACGTTCAGAAGTTAACATCAGCCCAAGCTCAGTTCCTGAATATGTAAACTTTGACATATTAATAACTCAAAGGAAAAAAAAAAAAAAAAAAAACTATGTTATTAAGTTAAAGGAAAAAATTAACATATACAACTAAAGTTTGTGGCTATGCGTAGGATTGGTTGAAGGTAGTAGTAGAAAAAAGAGCAGAGAACATTAGCAAGCAGGATACCATCCCTTTTAGATATGCAGTAACAGTTCAAGTGATTCTCTAGGTTTGAAAGAAAAACCAACAAAAAAAGGAATGGCATTAACATGCAAGACTAATAGCATTTTGAGCCTAGAAAGTTAGGGATTAACAAATGAGTGACAGTTTTAGCAAACTTAAAGGCATAATAAAATACACATGCATTGAAGATGGAGAGAACGGAAAGTAAACCTTAGCAAGGCTGACATTTCAATTGAATTAGGGAGAAAGTTGGGACTTGGGAGTCCAGTAAAGAGCAAAAAATAATGTAAACATGATATTGGCCATGGATTTTTTTCTTTCTCCCCCCCCCCCCCCCCCCCCCGCCCCCTTTTTTTTGCCATTGAAATATGAAGTGGACCAACCAATTTACATTCAGATACCTATCTTTTTTACTTTCTATAGCTAATAAACTCTACCAAGCTGTCTCTACTAATTTTAGATTTTGTTCATGCTAATTAAATGTCTTAAATTTAGACTATACATTAATTCATTGACACATCCTAAAACTTAACATATTGTGATGCATACCACGATTTAATTGATAAAAATGAAAAAGAATAATAATTTAGTTGAATAAAAAATAACACAGTAAAAATTATATACATAAATTTATATTTCATTTATCACAATAAACTATTTAATAAATAAGTAATAGTAACATAAAAGAATTTTCCATACCTCTCCTTACTTCTAGAGGTTTCCACTTTTTTTTTTCTTGACATGTCTTTTTTAAAGATCATCAATTATCATTATTATATTTTAATGATGATGCAAAACGTTCTATTAGTTCATTTTATGGATTTCCAATGACAGTACCTAGCCTTTTACAATCAGGAACTTTCCATTGGTGTTGTCATACTATTTTGTGGAAAAATATAAATACTTTGATTAAATAAATAAACAAATTCAAATTTTAAATTAATCCAAGAAGCTACCATTCATCGATTTGTTTGATAAAGATATTGAATTGTTTATGTAGTAAAATTTATTAATGGAGGAAATTGAGTTTGATTTGGGTGGATTAAATTGTATTTGAATGTTTAAACAAATAAAAACCTACACATTAAAGAATAAAGGTTTTATGATATACAAAAAGAAAAATAACAGTTCTAAGTAGTAAAAATATTGTAAAAACTAAAAAGGGGAATGACATATAATATTATGATAGAAAAGGAGAAATGAGTGATCAAAAACCAAAAGTTACAACCTACATTCCACTATATTTATTAATTAAAAAAAGGAGCATTTAAGGAACTCATTAATTCTAGCATAGACCTTCCTCACTCTCCGTAATTTTCATGTATGATAGCTTGTTTTAAGAAATCTTTATATGATATACGATTTTAGAGTTAGTGATGTCACTTTACTGATTCTTACCGGCCATTTTACATCTAAAAACTTAATTGTTTCTTATTTCTGAATAAAATAAGTTTTCTTGAGTTTTTCTTAATTATTTAATACTATTTCCATACATTTTTTTTAATATAATCTTGATTTTAAGCTTAATTAAAATATATTAGCTAATATTCCTTAACTGGTTAAATGGACCGTAGATATAACAATTCTGATAATGAATGTTAGTTGTTCCTTTCAAGTTGGTTTCTTTTTAAAATGCAACAAATATGACTACAATAAGAACAATTTTCAGCTTTCTTTCCGATATTCACAAAACAAATTTGTAAGTATTGAATCAAATTAACATAAGTGGAACATTAATATATAATACATACCAAATCTATATAATATTTTGTATTAAAAGTGAAAGTCAATATATAAGTATATGAATAATAATCTCATAGTCTAATAGAATCATACCAACCATTAAAATACAAACACAAGCCAATAATAAGCATAGTACGTACATACTATATAGTTATGAAGATCTTTGTTTTTGCAACACGAATTGCCACAATAAGTCGATTAAAATCAATTCCATGAAGCCCGAGTTTTTTTAAGTATATAGGTACATACACTTACTATAAAATATGATGACGTTGACTTTCCATTAATTTCGTAGTGACTACATCTGCCAAATGGTTACTATATTGATCGTGTGATGAACACTGCCTCGCCAACGACCACATCTGGCCGTTGAAGTCCCATGGTTATATCATCTCTTAAAATATTGCAATTACAAAGTATTTTACTTAACTCATGCAAACAATTCATTATTAAATTAATAAATAAAAATTCTCATCGCAAAAATATTTTTCGAAATAATAATTTATATTTTCATATAAGAGATATACTTTTTTATAACCCACTTTATACAATACATCCAAATAACATATAAATACTCCTTCCAAATTAATTTATACTCTATTTTGAAGCATACTTCTCCAAAATTTGTTAAATTTTTCCTAAAAACGTCCACTTTTCAAAATCAACTTTAAGTGGGGTTTGGTAGTGGATATATGTACTTTAGACCTAATTTATTTTAACTTTCTCTATGATTTTTTATCTTAATATTGGATTTCTAACGGTGGGAGGGGAGGTCATGAAAACTAACATATTTCTTTGAAAAATGAACGACGATTAAACGATAAATCTCTAAAACAATTTACCATTTATCTTACAATACTTCTCCCTTTACATATTCGGCAACACCATTTCAAATGTTATCCCACTGCGCTCAAAAATTAACATGTTGGATTAATTTGGTATTGCATAGATTTTTTTTGGGCTGCAATACACATTGTAGCCTAATTAAATCATAATATCTTAATGCATATGGCCTAATAAAGACCTGGTTATCGATGTTGTTGTAGAAGCAATTGATATACATGTTAGGGTGAATCCTAGACTACAAAGCCAAATGTCACTATATTTATGTTATTAGGGAAAAAATCTTTTCAAAATGCAAGATTGAAAAATAGCGCAGTATTGGTAATTGTTGTCAAAAGGCACAAATCAAAATCATGACATGACATTTAGGGTGAACTGTTCGCATTCTATATATGATTAAAGTACTCATGTATGGTTGTTAATCTGACCAAAAAACGAAATCTGAGAGTAAAAATTTATATATTTTTGTTGAATCATAAAACAACTCGTTGCTACAGAAAATTATGGTAAATATTATGAACCATGGTAAATCTAATCTTTCCAGTAAATGATAAATATTTGTAGTTAGAGGCAATGGCGGAGCTAGCCACTAAACTCAGATAGGGCAAGCTTTTAAATATGGTTGTTGGGTGCTTTCAATCAGGGCAAAGTAGATACTTTTATGGAAGAATGACATAATATACTAAAAAAACATTTTTATAAAGGAACTACATAGAATGAGATAGGGCATGTGCCCTAGCTTAGCATATAGTGGCTCCGCTCCTGGTTAAAGGTGCCAACAATTGATATAAGGTGCAAGTGATCCCCAAGAAAGAAATAATGTGATTTTTGTCTCATATATTAGCACATTGTAGTTATTTCAACTGTAATATAACATACTAAGTAAAGATGTAAATTTCAGCTTCGTAAAGGGATGGTTAAAGCGTCAAAAGCATAAGCTGAATATGCATGCATAACAAAGCTAGAAAATTTGCTTAATTAATGAAATGCTCATATGAATCATGGAAAATCTATTATCATAAACCAACGTTCACAAAAATTGATCTCTTTTATTCTTCCTTCCTCATTGGTTTGCTTCATAAACCAATATGAAATCGCCATGAAAAACACTAAATAAGCATTATCTTCTCCAACATCAACAACTTAAAACTGCAACAATTTCCTGTTCCTAAAATTGATAACCCTGTATCAGTTTCTGATTTTAGGCCAATTTCCTGTTGCAATATCTTCTACAAAATTATTTCAAAAATCCTTGCTAATCGATTACAACAGGTTTTGTCTACTATAATATCTTCAAATCAATCTGCTTTTTTAGAAGGAAGGTCCATCTCTGATAATATTCTTATAACTCAAGAGCTTTTATATGGATACAATAGGAAGCGAATTTCTCCTAGGTGTATGATGAAATTGGATATAAAGAAAGCTTTTGATTCAGTGAATTAGCATTCTATACTGGCTATTTTTGCAAGGAAGAATTTTCCAGTTCCTTTCCTTGCATGGTTATTTACATGTGTTTCCTCTCCAAGGTATTCTATTTCCAGGAATGGTTGTTTGCATGGTTTCTTTAAGGGTACTCAAGGGGTGAGGCAAGATGATCCCTTATCTCCTTATATTTTTATTACAGTCATGGAATTGCTTAACTCTATTCTGGTTGATCATGTAATAAGTAACAAACTGGAACTTCATCCAAAGTGTAAATCCCCCATGATCATTCACCTCCTCTTTGCTGATGATTTAGTGCTATTCACCAAACCCACTGAAAGTAATATTCAGTGTATTATGGATATTTTACACTCCTTTTATTTGATCACTGGTTTACAAATTAATCTTAGCAAATCTCATATTTTATTTGCTGGTATCTCAAATGCTAAGAAAATGGAGTTGATAGCCAAGTCTGGTTTAAATGAGATGCCTTTGAATTCCTCATATTTAGGGTTGCGGTTAATTTGTTCTCGTATCTCTAAGAATCAATGTCTTCTCTGTTTGAAAAGATTATATCCAAACTTCATCAATGGCCTTCATGTGCTCTTTCACAAGCTGGAAGACTTACAATTGTGCAGTCAATTGCTCTGGCCTTTACAACCTACTGGACTAGGCATTATATACTTCCAGTCAAGCTTGTTAATATGATTATTAGTGCTCTTAACAAGTTTCTCTGGCATGGGGATTCGTTTTCCAAACAAATGATTCTAATTTCCTTTGTTAAGCTGTTTGATTCCAAAAGACATGGAGGTTTGGGTATTACTAATTTACAACTTTGGAATAAAGCTGCCATTTCCACTTTTATTGTTAAGCTTTATGATTTTGATTCATGTCTTTAGTCAAAACGGGTTAAGGCTAATTTGTTATGTGATAAGAATTTTTGGACAATGGATATTCCTTCAAGCTGTAGTTGGAGTTGGAGAAACATCCTGAAGCTTCGTAGAGATGTTTTACCAATGGTCCAATGTAATTACTTGAATGTTAGAAACCTGTCATTATGGCATGATCCTTGGTATAAGGATGGGGTAATATTGAGTTCTATGGTAGATTTTGGATTAAGAAGGCTCTCTGGTATATCTGAAAATGCAAAAGTGGATGATTATATACATGATGGCTTGGTTCTTCTTCCACATTCTAGTTCAGCAATTCTTAGATCATTATGGACTGAGATTTCTAGAAATTTCAAAATTCATGGAGATATTGGTATTTCTTGGTTGGGGAAAAACATTCAATTCAACATATTTATTCTTATCTGCAAGGTGAAAAGCAGGTATTTCCTTGGGCTAAAAGGATTCGGCTAGCTAATAATTCAGCTAAGGAAAATTTTCTACTGTGGAAGGTGATGGCAAACACAATAAATACAAAGGATAAATTGTTTTAAATTGGGGTGGTTCGGGATGAGCTGTGTCTGCTGTGTGGTGTTGCTGCAGAGACTATTGTTCATATCTTTTTTGAATGTTCATTTTCATATCAGATTTTGCTGAGGATCTTGGCTTTGGGTAAGTTTCATAAACCATTTCTAGTTAGCAGAATTGAATGGTTTAATATATATAAGGCAACAAGATGGAAAAATCAGAAAACAAAGGTTCTTATTACTATTTTGAAGAAATTTTTATATGCGATTTGGGCTGAGCGTAATCGTAGATTTTTTGGTCTTGGTGTTTTGAATGCAAATCAAGTCTTCAGTGTAATTCAGAGTATGGTTTTGAATAAGTTCAGATTTTCATAGTTGGCATACCTTGTTGATTATGTTAACTGCTGGATTGTGCAATTATGTGAGGTTCTTTGATTGAAGTGCTGTTTGAGAGCCTCATTTGAAGTGGTTATACTGGATGAGTTGATATGTTTGCTGCATGTATTCTTTTCAATGTAGGTTGCAAGGTTGTGCCTTATGGCTAGTGAGGTTTTTAGTTAATTTCTTATGTTGTTTTTTGTTTAGCAGCATTGAGTTTTTTCTAGTTTTACTTGTATAGCTATTGTTTTTTTTCTCAATGCTGGCTGTCCTATGCTGTAACTCTCATGTACCTTTTTTTAGTTTTAATACATTTACATTGCCTTTCAAAAAAAACAATTATCTTCGTATGCAATATATTTAGAGCCGACATTGTGCAAAAACTATATGCAAACATCATCGTTATGGCACTGTCACGCATGTCATAAATAAAATGTGTCTTCAAAAAATTTGTATGCACTGTCTAAGACAGTATGTCAATATAAATACCAAAGGGAATTTCCGTGCTTATTGTCTTGCTTATCATGATAAACATATATAGAAAAATTAAGCACAAAGTTTAATTTCTCTATATTCTTGTGTGCATGATTTCTAAATAAAGCCAATTTATAAGAAGTATTTGTATATAAATCTCAATCTCCCAGTAGCTCATTTCGATAACTGAAAAATATGCTCAATGGCAAAAAAAGTTAAAATAAAGGTGCACAATCAAACTACTTTTACATTTTGTAGCATCAACAGGTTCAAATTATGCATCAGATTTTCATGTTCTCCCAATCTATTTTAAAGTAATTAAAAGACTATACATATTATGTTTTTTAGTGTTACAATGTAAAAATGGTAGAACTGATAATAACACTAAAAGCAAACGGAGTCAAATAGGAAGTATACTATTGCATAATGATAATCAGAATAATAACAGTAAAAATAACTTAAAATTAAGATAAAAAGGAAGAGACATACGTAAAATTTGAGGAGAAGATGTTCTCTTCATGGATGGTGTCGAGTCCAATCTTAAGATCTATCAAGTTCACACATGATAATACAGCTGAAGTATCTATAAAGCAAACAAATCTTCAGAAATCTAATAAACGATAGGGAGTAAACCAAAAAATGAATCTAATAAACTTCATTCAAACCTTCCAAACCTTGAAGAATGCCCAACCGTTTTTCCCTGTATGTTCTTATGTTCGAAGATAAAGAATCATAGAATATCCAAAACTCAAACCCAAGGTAGTATCAAAGGTATTTTGACAGTGTAATTGTGAGACAACGCAATATGCTCAGGCAGTCAAAGCATATAAGCAATGAAAAATCCAAAGCGAAAACAAACCAAAATGCAATTTATCGGATGGCTTTCCATCTTATCAACTACGTGCTGAAACATTTTAAAATTTAAACCCATAAAAGGTAGGATGTATTGAGATTCTCACCCTGATTGAAGTGGATACCAATCGAATCTGCTGGAGCAACGCTAGTATGGAAAGCTGTGTGGAATCAATACCGGCTGAAGAATGGTATGAGTAAGCTAACATGGCGAAATTGATCAATTTGAAGATTGAAATAAGAACTTCCCCTTAAGGAGAGGTACGAAGGGGAAAACTTATACGATGACATCAGCGAGTTAGCCATTAGGCAGATAGGGTTTTAGTCGGATCAGGTCGACATGAAATCAGCAGGCACGAATTGTCGAGAAGATAAAGAAAAATGACATGCGAAGAGGGCGGCGGAAGGTATTTTTGTAGGAGGGATCTGAGAATTCATTTTGAAGTGCAGAAGCGGTCACTGAAGAGTTAAATGGGTATTCTACTGGACAGTAGAGATTGAAACCCTTTACACGTGTCATTCTGTGAATTTTTTGAAGAATCTGGATCTGAAAGGTCTTCAGAGAAAGATTGTGCTTTCATATAATATAATAGATAACGGTCTTCTTTTACAGAAGCTCATCTCGATTAATATCAAATCGAATTCCATTCAATTCCAATTTAATATATTAAATTGGAAAACTTTACTTTGGGAAATTTCCATTTAAATCTAAATAAAAAGATTTATAAATTCCAGATTATATTTTCACTGTTAACTGGGTTAAAGAACAAATGTCGTTTAAAACACAGTATTATTGAAACCCAATTCACATTTCATTTATTCCAATTACAAAATATAATTGGAAACTCTAATAATTTTAATTAAAAGATTTATTTTTTTCTCGACGGGTCTAAGAACAGTGTTATTGAAGACACCATTCACGACAAACCCAAAAATCCAATTTATTTTATTTAATTCCAATTTAATATTAATTAATTGGAAAACTTCATTAAATCTTAATTTAAAGATTTATTCTAGTTAATAACTAGTTCATTTTGATAAAAAATATATTTATATCTTTTTAAATATGGAAATTTTCATCCAAAAATCTTTTCAAATCATTTATTATGATTTTACATAATTTTTCCATATTTATAATAATTTTATTAAGGCATGTACAGTTGGTTTCCAATAACGGCCACCGAACTGCACTTACAACGATCTTTTTCAAATTTGATTTGGATATAATTCTAAATCCAACTGTTAGATTTCAAAACACTTATATTTATTGGAAAGCTCTTTTCGATACGAACCCAACGGTTCCGGTTTTAGGAGAATCCGAGGGTCGGATCTCTCGTTACATCAATTTGAAGTAAATGGTCGAAATTCGCGAATAGTCGCTGCGCGGCGCGTTCTATTCAGGCCATTAAATATATAATAAATATATATATACTATATATATTTCATCGTTTACCATTTAAAACATATTTTATAAATCGTTTATAAATTCGTTTTAAAACGATTTTAACCTCATTTTCAATTTTAAATAAAAATTGAACATTCTATATTTTTATCATATTAAATATTTATATTTTCAAAATATTAGATTTATAAATCACTTCTTTCGATGTTCATTATAAAGTAAATCAAATCGATCGATAAACCCGTTCGGGTTAAAATAACGTTTGCTACTTAATTCGACTTCACATTTTTATTTTTATATTCATCTAAAAAGGGACATAGAAATCATAATTTTATTTTATACCGAATATTATTTTAAAATATTCATAATTTTAAAATATTCTTTATTTCAAAAGATTCTTTATTTTAAATATATTTTACATTAAAAATATTCTGAATCAGAATGCGACTCAATCAATTACCATATAATTTCAGTTATATGGATTTTATACATCGCATGTACATAACAATAATGAGAAATAATCAATAAACAATTCATTCACATCCAAAGTGAAATTTATAACTGTGTGAGCATTAAAATAAATAAATAAATAAATAATGCTCATCACAGACTGTCAACCCATCGGTTGACATACAACTAAATATTGGGACTGGTGTATGACAAATGTCATCCCAATACCAGTGTGGGGTTTTCAAACAACAACAGTTTACATACATAAATCATTCGTTAATAAATTTAACCAATTATAATTCAGTTTGAATTATTTCTAATATCGCTAACATAATCATGATAATGTTTTACCAATGTACATTTTTCTACTTCTCTAACATGTTAATGTTGATATCAAACAATTGAACATTTCTACTTCTATAACATGTAAATGTTAATATTAAACAATGCTCATTTTAATTATTCCTAGTTACATTAAAAATGTAATTTTTAATGTAAAAACATTTTTATCAAACAATGATCTTTTTATTGAATCCTTTTATGCATTAAAAATGAGCTTTTGAATGTAAACTTATTATAATCAAATTTTAATCTTTTTACATAATCATTTGTACATTAAAAATGTACTTTCCTATGTTAACACATTTTTACCAAAGTTTAATCTTTTTAATCAATCCATTATTACATTAAAGATGTAATTTTAATGTTAACATAATACATTAAACAATTAAACTTTTTCTAATGATTTATTTACATTAAAAATGTAAATTTCAATGTCAAAATATTTTTGATTACACAATGAATCTTTTATTTTCATATGATTCATTTACATTAAAAATGTATATTTTAATGTAAAAACATTTTTCAAGCAATGAACCTTTTTCTAATGATTCATTTTTACATTAACAATGTAAATTTTAATGTGAAAACAAATGTTCAAATAATGAATCTTTTAACATGACTCATACATACATTAAAGTGTAAATTTTAATGTAAACAAAATTTTATTAACTTGAACCTTTTAAAACAAATGTTCAATTTTCATATTTTCTCATATACAATAAAAATGTAAACATTTTATTGTTAAACATTTTTATATTTCATCCAATGATCATTTTACATAAATCATACTTTACATTAAAAATGTAAATTTTAATGTTTCAACATTATTATCCATACAATGAATATTTTAAATATTTTTCTTTACATTAAAAATGTGAATTTTGAAGTTTCAACATTTTTATCCCTAACATAAATGACATATTTATCTCTAACATAAATGACATATTTAACTAAAATGACCATTTATTCTAACATGACATTTTTATCTAAAATGACAATTTTATCAAACATGAAATTTTTATCTAAAATGATAATTTTATCCTAACATGACATTTTTATCTAAAATGAGATTTTATCCTAACATGACATTTTATGTAAAATGGTAATTTTGTAACAAAAATGTTATTGTTAACCCACAAAAACATTATTTGATATGTCATCAAAGTCATGTCGTTATTAGTCAAGTTGTTTGATTGAAGCCAACTCGAACTTTAATTCATGGCGTGGATGCGAAGGTGCTTCAAGGCCATAACGCAGGACAAAAGAACAACATCAAGCCATGTCGTACCTCACCATGTCGCTCCGTGAAAACCGGGTTGATCCTAAGTCGTGCCGCATTTCGTTTATGGCGACGGAGTAAAGTAAAAGCATTTGGCAGTCATGTCGTCATACCGCAAGTCGTAATCTTGCATGTCATTCATGTCGGCCTTAAACCATGTCGCGAGAGCTAAGTCAGACTCAAGAAACACGCCATGCTATCTTGCCCTTATGTCGTAACCTACTCATGCCGCATCCAGCTGTTATCCGAATAACATACCGTCATGACGTGTCGTGTCGCAAGCTCAAGGCGTTGAACGACACAATGTTGCGGTATAAATCATGACGTCCCAACGACGGGAGTCAAGGCGATCTCAGAAGGATAAGATTCATGCCGGTCAGTGGCGTGACGTTATTTTACTGATATCACCCATGTCGTTCAGCGATATGATGTACAAGTCGTAGAAGGACCCTATAAATATGACTTGACTCATGGCGGCTTTTGTCAGCTAATTACGAAATTGCCATCTGGTCTGAAAATCACCTATAAATACCCCTCATAATTCATTTGGAAGGGGGACCGAAAATTCATTCCTACAAGGAGACTCCGTCAAATTCAAAGCTCATCTACAACTTCTCTAATGACTTCTATGGATTCATCAACACTTTTCTAACTCCATGAAGATCAAATCCAAGTTAAAGATCATTAGATCTTTCTACAATTAAATCTAAATACCCTCAATCTCATTCAAGCTACACCATAAATCTCTCAAGCATCATTCAAATGATCTCTAATCCTCTCCAAAGCCTAAATCGAATGCTAGTTCACTATGAAATCTGTGAAGATCATGGGAAAAGATCAAAGCACATAAGTGGTTGAAGATTCATCACAAAGCTAAACCTCTTTCCTTTTCTTCGCCAAACTCAAGTGAAAGTAGATCGTCAAGAGATTTAAAAGAGAGAAATGATTGTAATGAGGGAAAATTCATACGTTGTAAGCTTGAATATCATAATGAGAATTGATTGAAAGTGGATGTAGATTCGTATTGAATCAAATCACTATAAAAATTCCTTTGTGTTTTTATTCGTTTATTTTGTGATTACACGATTCCATATTCTTACCGAATTGGTGAAGTGTAGCTTTACACCTTTGGTGTTTCGTCCCAAATTTGGAGCAAACATTTGGCGCCCACCGTGGGGCCCAGATTGCCAATCCATTTCTCGCTCTCTCACAGGGTAGAAGGCCCTGCATTAGAATTTTAAGTACACTCATATTATCTAAGTTGTCCGAATTGAGATACTTACCTCTAAAGCCATGGGTAAGCCAGGTAGACCATTGAAGAAAGCTACAAGTAAAAGTGTCGAAAATGTCGATAATGCCATTAACATGGAAAACACCCCACCTACTAATCAGTTTGAAGTCGGTGAAAGTTCTAAAGCTGGAACTGCCGTAACAAGGAGGGAGTTGGATGAAGTGGCAACAGGACTAACAAGTCGAATTGATATTGCGAATGAGGCCATGATGAAGAAGCATGAAACCATGTTCGCCATGCAAGCCGCAACGGCCAAAGTCACCACGAGTGCAAACCATCTTAAAACGGCTAAAACCACTGGAACGGAAGATACTGGATCTTCTTCCTCAGGCTCGAATAAAGGAAATTATGTCCAAGAGATTGCAAATCCTAGTCATAGGGGAATGAAGCCACCTGCTCATAAACACTCTGGAAAAGCGACCCCTCAATAAGCGTTTGATTCCACTAAAGGGGCACTTCCCCATGCGGGAGGTCCAGGGCCCCGGAATATGAACCGTGATCGTTTGCGCGGGCAAACATCCGGTAAAGAGGAAGGCGTCCGCCCCGTGGACCAACCCAATGAGGAGGAGCATATATTCGGAATGGTAAGAAAGATTATGAATGAGAGCCAGAAAAAGGTGGATAATGAGAAGGAATGGGGATTTGCTCCTACAAAAACCCCACTTACAGAAAGAATAAAAATGGCACCATATCCAAATAAATTCAAACCCCCGGTTGTACAAGCTTATAATGGAACTGGCGATCCCAACGTGTTCCTATTCAGGCATGATCAGCACATGGATGGGGCACGTGCTACTGACGAGCTCAAATGTTTATACTTCCCCACTTACTTGGAGGGAGTAGCTTCACTCTGGTTCACAAAACTCCCACCAAAATCCGTAGATGACTTGCCACCTTGGACAAGCTGTTCAGACAGCAATTCAGGCTTCAAGCAACTAAGGTGCGTGATGTGATGGAACTGAATGAGCTGGAACAAGCGCCAGGGGAATCCATTAAAACCTTCCTTTCTCGTTTTAACACAACTGCGGCCGAAGTCGGAAACTATGAGCCACGTTTGGCCTTGATGGCTCTAAAAGGAGGTATAAATAAAAGGAACAAACTCGAGCGGTGGATCAAGAAGAAGAAGCCCGCAATTCTCAAAGAGATATTTGACAGGGCAGAGGAATATATAGGCGTGGATGAGGATCCGGCCTATACATTAGAAGCTACATAAAATAATGAGCCGTCAGAGAAAAAAGACGTAAACGTGTAAGGAGGACAGAAGAACGCCGGAGGAAATCAAAAAAGGGGGAATGAAGGGAAAGATGGTCGAAACAACAAAAAGCTTTGTTTGTTCAAGAATTCTGAAATGACTCCCCTTAATGATACCATAGAAAACATTTATATGGCGACCAAAGACACTGAAGAATACCCAGAGCCAGGGAAGTTGAAAGTCACTGATAACGCAATAAAGTCCGGCAGGTTCTGCCGATTTCATAACCAGCCGGCGCATAGCACAAACGAATGTAGACATTTGAAAAGCTTAATTGAAGAACTGATAAGGAAAAACAGGCTTCAACAGTATACAAAGAACTCCCAGAATGCTCAAGGAGCTCAAGACCAAGGAGCCTCTATAGGATAGCCTAAACAAAATGAGATCGCTTCAGTTGCCGCTATATCAAGGATGATCATAAACACCATTTCAGGAGGCCCATACCCGATTGGGAAAAGCTGGGGGGACATGGTGAAGTATGCTTATGAGGTGAAGGATTTTTCGAAAAGAGGTGAACTCATGATTATGAGTGAGGTTTTATCAGCAAAAGTTCCGAGAATCCTACGAGACGACATCACATTTAAAGATGAAGATCCGACCGGGATCATAACACCTACAGAGGGTCCAATGGTGATAACCATCGGTTTGGGCCCAGCCATAGTTAGAAGGGTGTTAGTCGATAGCGGAGCATCAGTTAATATCCTCTTCTTTAGTGCATTCCATAGAATGAAGCTTTCCATGGGCGATGTAAAAGCCTGTTAGAACAAGGTCCACGGATTCACTAGTCAACCTGTTCAACCAATTGGTGTTATCAGTCTACTAGTAGAGCTCGGAGAAGGAGAGCAGAAAGCCGCACTGGTACAGGACTTTGTTATAATTGATGAACCCTCTGCTTACAATGCCTTCCTAGGAAGACCTACTCTTGCAGCATTCAGAATAACTATGGCTCCGTGACGCCTCACTATTAAATTCCCAACAGAGAATGGTGTTGGCACAATTATAGGTGATCAACAAGTGGCAAGAGAGTGTTATTTGGTTGAATTGGCAGAAGCAAGGAAGAAGGAATTAAAGAAGGTTGTAAAGCCGTCGCTCCACATCCAAAAACCCCTCTTATAGCAACTAAAGCAAAAAACCCACACTGGTGAGCACAGTGGCGCTCGGAAAACAATTGATCCAAGGAAAAACAGTATGGGGGAAAATAGAGCAGCGTCGGCCGAAGATACTATCCCCGTTCCAGTATTCGACAAGAACCCTAACCAGATCTTGAAGATAGGATCTCAGCTAGGTATGAAGCTGAAAAAGGAATTAATCTTGTTTTTAAAAGCAAACTTAGATGTATTTGCCTGGGAACACTCAGATATGTGTGGGATCCCACCGAATGTAATTGTTCACAAGTTGAATGTAAATCAAAAGTTGACTCCTGTGAAACAAAAAAGACGAATGCAGTTATTTGAAAGATCTAAGGCTCTAAAAGAAGAAGTAGATAGGCTATTCAAAAATAATTTCATACGAGAATCTACGTATCCAAATTGGGTTTCTAACCCAGTGCTTGTCAAAAAGTCCAATGGAAAGTGGAGAGTGTGTATAGATTACTCAGATCTTAATAAAACGTGCCCAAAAGACAGTTTTCCTTTGCCCCGAATTGACCAACTCGTAGATGCAACAGCGGGGCACAGGTTACTATCTTTTATGGACGCATATTCCAGATATAATCAAATTATGATACATAAGCCAGACGAAGAAAACACGAGTTTTATAACAGATAGAGGACTATACTGCTATAAAGTCATGCCATTTGGACTGAAAAACGCAGGAGAAATTTACCAACGTCTTGTAAACTCCATGTTTAAATCTCAGATAGGGAGTACAATGGAAGTATATGTAGATGATATGCCAGTCAAATCAGAGAAGGTCGAAGATCATCTCGAGGACCTGGCAAAAATGTTTCACATACTCAGGAAATACGTGATGAAACTAAACCCGTTAAAATGTTCATTCAGAGTCTCTTCGGGGAAATTTCTCGGGTTCATCGTCAATGTTAAGGGCATCGAAGAGAATCCCTCTCAAATTGCGACTTTAAGGGAATGCGGGCCCCAAGGACAAAAAAGGAACTCCAGAGCTTAAATGGAAAGGTAGCAGTGTTGAACCGGTTCGTTTCCAAAGCAACGGATCGATGTATTCCGCTTTTTGATGCTTTGAAAAAAGGAAAGAAGGACTTCCAGTGGACCTCAGAGTGCCAGGAGGCTTTCGAGGAATTGATAAGACATATGGAATCACCACCAATGTTATCAAAACCTAAAGGTGGGGAGGATCTATTTTTATATCTAGCAGTTTCGTCGCATGCTTTGAGTGTAGCACTAATCCGAGAAGAAGCGGGAGTGCAATTGCCAGTATATTACATTACTAAGAGGCTCGCCAGGGCAGAGCTAAATTACCCTAAGCTAGAGAAGCTCGCATATTGCCTCCTTGTTGCTTCAAAAAAGCTGAGACCGTATTTCCAATCTCATCCTATTAAGGTTCTCATTGACCAACCATTAAGACAAATTCTCTTCCGTCCAGAAACTTCAGGAAGGCCGCTAAAATGGAACATTGAGCTAAGTCAATATGACATCACTTACCACCCTCGAAGGGCCATTAATGGCCAAGCCATAGCGGATTTTATTGCTGAGTTTAGAGAAGAGGTTAAAGAACCAGCGGAAGTAGAGATTGCTTGGAAACTATACTTTGATGGATCCAGAAACGACTATTGTTTAGGGGCTGGAATTGTCTTAGAAACCCCAGAAGGTTACTCTTTATGCTATGCCTTGAGATTGGAATTTCCATCAACTAATAATGAGGCCGAATATGAAGCATTGATAACAGGGTTAAAGTTGGCAAAAGAGCTAAACCTAAAAGCTTTGCAGATTCTCAGCGACTCTCAATTGGTAGTGGGTCAAGTACGCAAAGAGTTCCAAACCAAAACTGGGAACCTGCCTTCTTATCTAATCAAAGTTATGGAACTTCTAAACGACCTTGACCACTATGTTATATCTCACATTCCAAGAGAACAATTCTCAAAAGCGGATTCTCTCGCCAAGTATGCTAGTTCATCAGATGCTCAGATGCTGGGTTTAATCCCCATCGAAGTCCTTTCTACTCCAACCGTTGAGGAAGTGAGTGTGGACTGGATAATGGAAACCGTTGAAGAACCTACATCATGGATGACTCCAATCAAATAATATATCCTCAACGGGACACTGCCTGAGGAACGGAAAAACAAAAGGAAGATATTGCGTAAGGCCCCTTTATACCTCATTCAAGACGGAAGGTTGTACCGGCGAGGATTCTCCATGTCGTTGCTGCGATGTGTGGCTAAGAAGGAATCTAGAGCGATTTTGGCAAAGTTTCACGAGGGAGAATGCAGTGGACACACCGGCGGTCAAACGTTAGCCAAGAAGGTCCTGCGATATGGCTATTTCTGGCCTGATGTAAACCTAGATGCCATGACCTATGTAAAGAAGTGTGAAAGGTGCCAGAGATTCGCTTAGATTCCAAGAGCACCTCCCACAGAGCTAACTCAAATGGTTAGCCCATGGCCATTTGCAGTCCGGGGCATAGATTTGACTGGGATATTACCCGCCGCAAAAGCGAATATGATATACGCTATAGTAGTTATCGACTACTTTACCAAATGGGCTAAAGCGGAACCTTTGGCTACTATCACGTCAAAGAAAGTTATCAATTTTGTTTTGAAAAATATCATTTGCAGGTTTGGAGTGCCGCAAAAGATCATCAACGATAATGGAACCCAGTTTGAAAGTAATGAATTCCTAGACTTCTGCGCTAAATATAAGATCAAAAAGAGTTTTGCAGTTGTGGCTCACCCGCAAGCAAACGGGCAAATGGAGGCCATCAACAAAATACTAAAGTCAACCATCAAGAAGCGTCTCGAAAAAGCCAAAGGAAACTGGGTTGATGAACTACCTTTTGCGTTATGGGCATACCGGACAACACATAAAACTGCTACGGGGCACACCCCATTCTCACTTGCATTCGGGTCAGAAGCTCCCAGTGGAACTGGAAGTACTAACTCACCGCAGAATCCACTTCAACCAGAAGGAGAATGAAGAGCTACAGTTGGAGGCACTTGATTTACTCGAGGAAAAGCGAAGAGAAGCAGAGCTTAAGATAGCGGCCCATCAACGGAAAGTAGCCAGATATTTCAATGCAAAAATCATGCAAAGGAATTTTCAAGTCGGGGACCTCGTCCTGAAAAGAATTATGGCAGGAACCGGGGTATTCAGACCCAATTGGGAGGGGCCATACATGATAAGTCAGAAGTTTGCAGATGGCACTTTTGAGTTAAAAACGAGATGGAATCGCACTCTCTCGAGCATGGAATAGCATCCATCTTCGCCGTTATTTTGTTTGAAGTTCCTTTCACATATTACGCATAATACATCATGAATTGTAAATATATCATGCATTATGAATATCATGCAAAGCTTGTACAAATAAGTGAAAGAAATTACTTTACCTGTCTAAAATCGTACATTTGCAAGTTTTTGATTTCAAGCTGCTGACATCGATTTTAATTACAGACTTTTTGAGCAAACGAAAGCGCATTTAAAATCAAATAGGGTTTGATGAGAGCTATAGCTCATCCCCAATGGGAAAGCTCAAGCGCCTACTGCTAAATATTCAAACATCCACACACTTTTGCTACGGAGGGTGTAAAGTGCAAAGCCATAAATAAGGGGCATCAAGAACTCTAAACCTAAAACAATGTAACACCCAAACTACGGACCAAGCTTTGAATTTCACCGTAGGGGCACATTTTTAATAACAGAGTTCAAAGTTCTAGTATTGACAAGTCACAACCAGAATCGGACAAATAAACTAGCATCAGCCACCTAGAACAATGTGACGTTAAACCCAAGACCTCCCCGAGGGGCACCCAGTTCATCGCCGACGCCACTAAGATATGGCTGGATAGTGATACAAACACCGGGCTTTTAACCCAAGACCTCCCCGAGGGGCACCCGGTTCAACGTCAACGCCATTAAGATATGGTTGGATAGCGATACAAACACCAGGATTTCAAATCCAAGACCTCCCCGAGGGGCACCTGGTTCATCGCCGACGCCATTAAGATATGGCTGGATAGTGATACAAACACCGGGCTTTTAACCCAAGACCTCCCCGAGGGGCACCCAGTTCATCGTCGATGCCATTAATGCATGGCCGGATAGCGATATAAACACAGGGTTTTCAAAGACCTCATTGGAGGCATCCGCTCAGATGCTGGATCTTCCAAATCCAGCTATCGATTCTGGTCCTTCAAACCCAGTTACTGACGGACCCAAAGACCTCTTCGGAGGCATCCGACAAGTTCAACAAGCATCTGAATTATTCAGAGTCAGCGAATAATGGATCAAAGATCTTTTCAAGGGCATCCGGTCATAAGCCGAATCATCCAAATTCAGTTAATTACGGAACAAAAAAAACTTTCCTCGAAGTCGTCTGATAAAAACCACAAGTAACTGGCCCACTCAGTCACTAGGAATAACAGATTCCTTTATCTAACTATAAAAACCATGCCTAATTTTCAAAATATTAAAACCAATTGTGGTATGGGGGCATTACCATCGCATTAATAAAATCTGATGACGCTCTCCTAAACATACTACAATCCGGTCATAATCTCATGAAAACCCGGCATTAGGTCATTCCAACCAACAAAACCGGATTTTACAAAACAATAAAGTTGGTTGAATTAACTCAGCCTGTAATAACATACAGTTTGAATTGCAGATGTAGAACATGCATGGAATATAAAATAAAGAAGTACAGTGAGGCTAAAAGCAAAATTTAAAGCTTGAAAAGCAGGACACAATTTCCTGGCAACAAAGCATAATTATACCATAAAGTCACATGTTAAAGTGTAAAACATCAGATGACAGAGTACATAAAGACGACAAGTACAAGAGTAATAAGCGGAGACCGGCACCCGCATATACAATCGGCCTGAATACAACATGCACAAGAAAGTAATTAACAACCAAGTTGAGCAACTACTGAGTATGATCATTTCTTCCTGTCACTTGATCTTAAAGCTGGCTTGCTAAGTAAAGGTGGAGGGGTCGCTTCCACATTACTCTGATTCTCTTGGGAAGAAAAAACGATAGCCTCCATCTCCTTCTTCTTCTTCTTAGACAATAAGGTCTTGGCAGATTTCTTTCCTTTATCCTAAGTAGTAACTTGGGGACTTTCATCTGCATTAATAACTTCAAGGTCGTCACTAAAGCTGTAGTCAACAACATCCAAATCCGAGAAGGCTCCGATCTTTACATCTTGTGATCCAGGAGTTGTAATAAGCAAGGGTGTGTTACTAGGAGTAGGGGGAGTAATGATAGAAGTAAGAGGGAAAGTTGTCAATGGTGAATCAGTCCTAATAGCTCCTATTGTCGTTGCATTGCCTATGGCAGGAGAAGACAGGGGTGAAATTAAATTCAAAGTATGGAAACATTGAGCATAATAAGCAAGGGACCCAGGTGAATCGAAAATGGACTCTAAGCACGACAGGGTAAAGTTAGTTTCAATTTTACCTGTATCTAGAAGACCCTCCGAGGGATCCCTATGCTCGATTCTCCAGTGATCGGGATTGTCATCATCAGCCTCATCGTTTCCACCTTGTTCATCAGCAATATCCTCTGTATTAATATTTCCCTCAATAGAGACGTCTTTACCATTAGGAGCATCAATTGGGTCAGCTAATGTCTGTGAGCTAGAAGCTTCAAAGGCCGAGAGATCAACATGAAGGTTGACATCAGGTTAAGTTTGAACTTTCTCACCGGAAGTACCGGTCCTCTCGTCCATTAGTTGTGCCTTTCCTTCTGCCAAAGCCTTTCTGGACCTGTCGTCTAAGAGTTTGTCAATGAGTTCGTCCTCGCTACAATCATCACCGTTAATCTCAAGCACTTGCTCCCAAACAAGCACCAAAGTACATGCAAAACTATCCCCTAAGTAATGCAAACTCCCACGGCTCATGACACTATATACGTAGAAGCGGAACATGTCATCATCAGCTTCGTCCATAGCTTGTTTGTGGGTTTCTTCTGCAGTCATCTTGTCTTTCTCAAGAGATTCGACCTTGGCCATCAGTGTCTGGTTGGAATCCTTCAAAGACTTTACCTCCTTACGTAGATTGGCGGCATCTTCCCGATATTGTTTGGAGAGATCTTTCTCTACAGCCAACATGGCATCTACATTACGCTTAGCAGTTAAGGCATCTTTTTCTCTTTGTTTGGAAGCCTCGAGTTCTTCCCAGAGCTTCTTAATCTCGTTATCTGACGCTTCTAACTCTGCGACTCTTTTATTGAGAATCGCGATAGTAGCGTCACGGTCATCTAAAACCTTTTCCCATTTGACTTTATCACTTTCCAACTCGGCAATTTTTGTAAGGTGGGAATCATGACGCTTTTGGAGGTCATCACCAAGTTTCTCCCATCCACGTAACTTTTGGTAAAAGATATCTCTTACGACGTTCCATTTTGTTTCAAGTTGACTTTTAGCAGTATTGAACTGAGTATGTGTTTGACTTATAACCGCATCCACCTCTTTAAGAAAATAATCGGCGTCGGTTATACTTACTCCATGATCAAAGTAAAGCCCTTTCAAATTCCAACTTGGGAGTTTTTTAGAAAAAGAAATGTTCGTCAAACTAGGATTATGGAGAGGTTTATTAATAATCGAATGAATCTCAGCTGGAGGACCGGGAGGGCCAGAGGATGAGGGAAATCGGGGCTTAATAGGCAGCTTTTCTACTCGGGAATGCTTATAGGAACCATCCCTTCCTCGTTTCCTCCCTCGCTCCCCTTCATCGGGAGTGTCTTCCCTCAGCCAACTGCATCTACTAGCCTCTTCTTCTTCCTCCTCACGTATCTTCTTCCTCTGTTCCTCAGTCAGGACGGATTCTGATGCATGTACAGACTGAGAAGAGGATTTCGAGGATGGAGGAGGATGGAGATGCTCGCGGTGATGTGATGATTGTTGAGGTTCAGATCGTAGTAAGTGCTTTGGATTGATAGCTTTGCTCCTTTTACTAAATTCTGATCTGATTCCTAACGAGCGTCTCCCGTGCATGTCTAGACCTGAAATGAGTTATAAATGAGTTTCTGATACTTAAAACTACAAAGTATCTAAAGATATTAAAGCAAGATACAAATACAGAAAAGGAATTGGAATGCACAAGATGAATTTCTTTAAAAGGGTACTGTTATTAACAGACCGGTCATACCCCCTGGGTCTGAGGGGATGCCTAAAGATTTAAGATGCCTTTCTGACTCGGTGGAGGCTGCTCCCTAAGTTCGGTTTCTATGGTTTGAGGATCGAGAGGCTGAGTAACTGCACCATCCTAACTAAGATATCTAGCAGAGTTGAGATCACTCAAATTGTCAAATGTACCTGCAGAATCTTCCTTAGCTGCATTTTCAGTAGGGGAACCTCTAGTTATAGTCTCAATATTTGGATTAGTTTCTAATGCGATTACGTCTTCCTCATCGCATTCAGTCCCGTGCTCGAATTCAGAAGGATTCACCTCCCTATTATCTCCCTTAACCTGTTCGGAATCTGATTCTGGCTCAGAATGCAGGGAAGTGTTCTCTTTCTCAGTCAACTCAGCCAATGTTATAGGATCCTCGCCCCTATGACGGTTAGAATCTTCATCGTTATTCGAAGTCGTTGACAAGGGCAACGTTCTTCCACTAGTAGGCCCTGAACATCTTTTCAAAGAAGGGTCAATAATAGGATTTTCATCGGCCTGAGTTACATTTCTGTCATCAGAACAGCGGACGTTCGACTCTGCAGGGTTAGGTTTAGGAGTGGAAGGTCCAACCTTGCATAAAAACTTCCTTAAGGGGTGAAGTAGTTCATATTGGCGAAGAGTGTTTTCAGTAACTAAAATTTTTCTACTTCTCTTAGCCTCGTCAATAGCTTTCAGTGTTTCGTATGTGGCTTTAAGAGAAGAGGATACTTTGTTGTCCTTAATCAGGGTAGGGAGTACTTCATTTTGAAAGAAGTAATATAAGAACATGTAACTCAAAGGAAAATAAAGTCAGAGCCGCTCAGTAAACTACGCATACCTCTATCTGTCCACTGCCCTCGAAATGGTTCGAGGCATCTAACAAAGAAAAATTGGTTTAAAAATCCTGAAACACTGTCCGGTAATTCGAGAACTAGCTTCCAATTTTTGGCACCTTCAACATGCATAATAGAGGGGGTGTCCTTCCTACTCTTGAAAGAACACAAGTAACGAAGTTCCTGGAAAGTAGGCTCCTACTTTTTCGTATCCATAAAAAGAACATAAAGGCCCAGTAGAACCGTGTAGCCATTAGGATGGAGTTGGAAAGGAGCAATGCCTAGACGGTTTAGGATTCACCCTAAAAGGATTAAACAGGGGAATAGCACCAGCTGCTAGCAATTGTTTGCTTACAGCAACGTACCCAACATGAGTGTCGTCAGCAAAAATGCCATCCTTTGGTAATATTGCATCCATAAGAAGAATTCTGTATTGACCACACAGTAGTTCGTATTGCTCCTGAGTTAGAGTGCTAGACTGTCTCTCTTGATCCCTAGCTTTAATCGGGCGAAGGTCCAAAGGAAGGGGGGCAGAAAATTGGCTAGAGGTTATGGATGCTCCAATTTCGGAAGCCTTATTTGAAGGAGGGTCGGTTTTTGCCAAGGAGGTCTCTTTACATTGAGGGAGAACTTGCTTTTCAGTAGTCATTCTACACAGACAATACTTGAGTACATTTCAGTTTTCTAGCGACAAGATTCAAAGAATAAAAATGTGAAAACACTTCAAAAGCATTGAAACAAGGGTGACAAACACTGAAGCAAGGCGTGTGTTGACATTAGAGTCATGTCGTTATGGCATGATTGCCCATATCGTGGCAGCAACACGACGGCATGCTTATGTCGCTACCACGACTGGAAACTCATATCGGTTCACGACATGAGATTCATGTCAGTTCACAGCATGATTTTCATGTCGATCTATGACTTGAAACCCATGTAGGTCCACGGCATGAGCATAACGACATGATGCCATGACTCATATCAATTCGCAACTTGGGATCCTAAAAGTAACTCAACTTCAACACAGGGTTCTTAACAAAAAAAAAGTGCTCGAACATTATCGTAATTTGAATTGAGCAAGGACATAAACACCAACTCGTAGCCTTAAACTAAAGTCATCAAAAGGTCAGCTCGTTTGAACCTACTCTCAAACTCAAGTCGTTCATGCGACATGTAACCTTGAACGACCTGAATTACGGTTACGTAAGCATAACGACATGAACTTGTTATAACGACTTAATGATGGGATCGTCAAATAAACACAACTCAGAGCACACCATAAAGCTATCCAGGAACAATACAAAAGGAGATCGTACAGCGGCTATAATAAAACAATAAAAGTTCACGGTTTGAGCATTTCAGCGAGCAACTAGTATGCAATATAACAAAATATTCAAAAACAGCTCATATGGTCATCATCGTGTCAAAGACCAAAACAAGATATTTTATGGCGTTAAAGATATGTCGCTCAAGAACGGTTTGAAACTCATGCCGCTGGAACGACATAAGAAACAAGTCGTATGTATTACATGGAAATTGGGGTTTAAAGAGAATCAAGGAATTTCTAAGCTCTTATACACACTACACCCATTCATATTTGACTCGTTTTTTATTCACAAATATCCCAAAAATCCAAGACAGTCAAAGTCGATTTACAAAACTATCGCTTTGACAAAAATGAGCAAAAAATCTTTGGATTCTATACAAGTCCTACCCTTCAGAAAAAACAAGGTAGAATTTAAAGCTAAAAATTACTTGCAATAATTTCTGAATGGTCGTCAAAGGAAGGATTCTTCAAAATCGAGGGTGTAGGTGTCGAATTGAATTGATGGAGCTCGTTGAAGTCGGTCGGAGTCTGGTCGCGATGACTTTGATGAAGGCGTCGGCTTGTTTAAGTCGCTAATGGGGAAGGCGATGATATTTCTCTGGCTTAGTTTGCCATTAACGAGATAAAACTCTAGAATGAGATGAAGGGTAATAATAGACACATGGGTTGGAGGCAATATAAGGAGTTCCGACATGATTGGGCCGAATTCGGTCCAAGTTAAAGCCCAACGCGACTTAAAAAAGTTTCACACGACATGACAAGACTAAAGCAGGTTGCAACAACGAAATGACTGGCGACATAAGTCTGAGAGCGACCTGATTATTTCATAAAAAGCAGTCAACGGCTTAAAGATACATACATACATATATATATATATAATATTCGAAGCCTGTATCATTTCTAATAACATGAACTTCGAGGGGCAAATGTTAACCCACAAAAACATTATTTGATATGTCGTCAAAGTCATGCCGTTATTAGTCAAGTTGTTTGATTGAAGCCAACTCGAACTTGAATTCATGGCGTGGATACCAAGGTGCTTCAAGGCCATATCGTAGGACAAAAGAACAACATCAAGCCATGTCGTACCTCACCATGTCGCTCCGTGAAAACCGGGTTGATCCTAAGTCGTGCCGCATTTCGTTTATGGCGACGGAGTAAAGTAAAAGCATCTGGTAGTCATGTCGTCATGCCGAAATTCGTAATCTTGCATGTCATTCATGTCGGCCTTAAACCATGTAGCGAGAGCTAAGTCAGACTAAATAAACACGCCATGCTGTCTTGCCCTTATGTTGTAACCTACTCATGCCGCATCCAGTTGTTATCCGAATAACATACCGTCATGACGTGTCGTGTCGCAAGCTCAAGGCGTTGAACGACAAAATGTTGCGGTATAAATCATGACGTCCCAATGGCGGGAGTCAAGGCGATCTCAGAAGGGTAAGATTCATGCCGGTCAGTGGCGTGACGTTATTTTACTGATATCACCCATGTCGTTCAGCGGCATGATATACAAGTCGTAGAAAAAGTATGACATGGAGATGGGATTAGCGTTATGTCGTGACCGAGATAAGTCGTGCCCTATCATACTGTAGCCATTTCAGAGGCGCATGGAAGCTTTAATTCGAAGGAACCAGTTATGTCGCATCAGATCATGTCGCCATACGACTTGACTCATGGCGGCTTTTGTCAGCTAATTACGAAACTGCCATCTGGTCTGAAAATCACCTATAAATACCCCTCATAATTCATTTGGAAGGGGGACCGAAAATTCATTCCTACAAGGAGACTCCATCAAATTCAAAGCTCATCTACAACTTCTCTAATGACTTCTATGGATTCATCAACACCTTTCTAACTCCACGAAGATCAAATCCAAGTTAATGATCATTAGATCGTTCTACAATTAAATCTAAATACCCTCAATCTCATTCAAGCTACACCATAAATCTCTCAAGCATCATTCAAATGATCTCTAATCCTCTTCAAAGCCTAAATCGAATGCTAGTTCACTATGAAATCTATGAAGATCATGGGAAAAGATCAAAGCACATAAGTGGTTGAAGATTCATCACAAAGCTAAACCACTTTCTTTTTCTTCGCCAAACTCAAGTGAAAGTAGATCGTCGAGAGATTTAAAAGAGAGAAATGATTGTAATGAGGGGAAATTCATATGTTGTAAGCTTGAATATCATAATGAGAATTGATTGAAAGTGGACGTAGATTCGTATTGAATCAAACCACTATAAAAATTCCTTTGTGTTCTTAATTGTTTTTATTCGTTTATTTTGTGATTACACGATTCCATATTCTTACCGAATCGGTGAAGTGTAGCTTTACACCTTTGGTGTTTGGTCCCAAATTTGGAGCAAACAATTATTTTTATCTAACATGACAATTTATAACAAAAATGTTATTTTTAATCAAATGTAACATTTCTAACAAAAATGTTATTTTTATATAATGTAACATTTCTAACAAAAATGATATTTTTCTAATAACCTGGCATTTCTAAATAAATGACATTTTCTAATAACATAACATTTCTAAATAAATGACAATTTCTAATAACATCACATTTCTAAATAAATGACAATTTCTAATAACATCACATTTCTATATAAATGACAATTTCTAATAACATAACATTCCTAAATAAATGACAATTTCTAGTAACATAACATTTCTAAATAAATGACAATTTTATTTACAAAATTTGTTTCTAACCTAAATGACATATTTATTCACAAAATGTGTTTCTAACAAAAATGACATATTTATCAACAAAATATGATTTCTACATAAATGTCATATTTATGTTGACAAAATATGATTTTTACATAAATATCATATTTATATTGACAAAAAATGATTTCTACATAAGTGTCAAATTTATGATCATATACATGATTTAACAAAGTGACATTTTTACGTTCATATAACATGATCTAACAAAGTGACATTTTATGTTAATATAACATGATCTAACAAAGTGTCATTTTTATATTAATATAACATGATCTAACAAAAGTGACATTTTTATGTTAATATAACATGATCTAAAAAAATGATATTTTTATACAACATAAATATTTTTCATACACAATAAAAATATAATTTTTATTAGTCAACATATTTTTATTACAAACATGAATATTTTTATATACATACAATAAAAATTTGATTTTTATTGTAAGAAAAGTCTAGATCTACACAATTCAATCCAATTAATTCATCTCAACTACAAACAACCAAATCTAATCTCATACATCACACACATGAACTTTAATAGCGAATAAATAATGATTTGCAAAGAATAACAATTTATTTTAATTATTAATTAAGAAATCTCACATTGTGTTTATTCCTTCTGAATTTGCAGTCAGCTCTAAATCCGTTTCAGACTATCCCATCATGTAGATCTCGAAAATACGATTCCAGCGCAACGAAAATCATCAAATTCTGTTTTGATTTGAATGAGATATGGAATTTTAAACATTTGAATAACTTTAATAACATCATTTGCAAATATTAATTAATTTAAACCTTCATTAGTTTAAACTGTTTCTTTTCTAATCCATCGTTCCTCTTTTCGTTCAATTACTGGAAGAAAGAACCCATCGTTCGACATCCTCCAGCCACCTGCATACACATCTGGAGGTCGTCGTCCATCGATCAACATACACCACTCGAAGCGCCACATCACCATCTCCCCACATCAGGACCCACGGCCAACTCGGTCTCCCTATTAGCGTCGAAAACCGTCCCCAAGTCGCGCCCTTTGAGGTCTAAATTCGACCAGCGTCCGCCACCATTGATGATCTCTACCATTGAGATTAGAGAGCTCAAACAGCTCTTCGATTTGCTTCTGAAATCATTGAAAATGGTTGTGTGGACTTGGAGAATCTTAGGGACAAAAATCGCTGCATTTCAGTCATTCCTTTTTGAAGATGGCGGCTGCGTTATTTCTAGGATTAGGGTCTTGTAATTAGTTTTAGGGTATTTGTAATATTATTTAATTTATTAATCCACAAAAAAAACCGTTAACCATTGGTAGCTCCAAACTCAGCCCAACGAGAGTTGCCCCAAGTCAAATATCCCCGTTTCGGACAAAATGGGCCAGGTCTCGTCATCCCATTCAATCGTCTCAGCCCACTTTTCTTTATTTTAAAATATAATTCATTTAATTATTTAATTTGGTCGTACATTTTAATTAACCGGGGCCACATACTGACTCTGAAATTTACAAAAAATATATTTCTAGCTTTGTTTTGATGATACTGTCCTAACAAAATTAATTTCATCGAATTTGGAGTCCGTTTGAAAATAGCCATTTTTTGGTCGATCCAAATTGACTGAAATTGACAAAACACGTTTTCTTTTGCCACGCTCACATATTGATTCCAAAAACTATGAAAATTGGAATCTTGCAATAATTTGACATTCCGGATTCAACCAAAGTGGTTTCATCGAAAATGGAGGTCGTTTGCAAAATGGCTATTTATACGGGCTATATATTATATCAAATTCCATAGCGACTATTCTAAATATTCAACTGGCCATAACTTTTAATTCCCGCTATGAAATTTTAATTTTTCGGATTCGTTGGAAAGATATTCTTAAATAGATTTATATATTTCTAGTTTCACTAAAATCCGATTTATTTTGCATCCTATACATTCAGTCAAAGTTCAAATTCAAATTTTCAAACTGCCGCGCCTCCTTTTATAATTGAAATAAATATATTCGTTCTAACTTCGATTTATATAAATTTGTAATTGTTATTATTTAAAATAAATTATTTTAAACATTAAAATTCCATTAAAATTTCTAAAATAAAAATTTTAAATTGGTTCCAAAATTCCGGGTTGTTACAATCTCTCCCTCCTAAAATCTTTTCGTCCTCGAAAAGGAACGGAACAGAAAGTTGATTATTTAACCAACTCAATTTTCATTCTTTTAATTGGTTTCAATAATTTTATTAGTTGAACTAATAATCGCACAACACACTCATCAATCAATTAGTTGTTTAGTTTTTCAAATATATATAACTTTTATATATTCAAAAATCACATTTTCTAAAATCGGATTATATATACAATCAAAAATACGTTAATTATAAACTTGTCACTCTCAACTCATTCTAGGGCATTTCTAACCCCATCTCTAATGAGTTTTCTCATTCTAGTATAATGCTGATCCTATCTCTAATGAGTATTCCTTTATAGGATATTGCTAATCCTACCTCTGATGAGTCTTTTGTTCAGTTCTAAAGAGTTGTGCCCCCAAAGATTTGAGTTAACCAAAGCTCTGATACCAACTGTAACGATTTGGATTTCGCCCGGACCTAATCGATGGCTAAATCGACCAAGACCGTTCAAAAACATGAATACGCTAACTCTGGGAATACAACACATCAGAACAAATACAGAAGACCTTTATAAACATTATAATATTGTTACATCAGAGTCCATAATATATCAGAGTACGTCGAAATATAATCACAGTGGAAGATAATTTACAATAAATGTAATACAATGCAACAGCAACGAATAACTAACACAGCGGAAGACTAACAACGCTCTGGACACAGCTTTATGCTTCGATCCAGAATCCTGCTCAAAATATCTGCAAAATAAGCTACTCGACTACCCATGTGAAAAGAGGGCACCCGAGTTTTCAAGTGAAACAAACTACGAGTCAGTCATGGGGCTGGTATGAGAAATCTTACTTAACCTATTTAATAATAAGGTCAATCACAGGACCACGCCGCTAACGCGGAACAGGTTTACTCCATTGGGTTGCCAGTGAATAAATAAAGTAAATCGTCAAATAACGCAATGCTTTTTCGAAAAATGAAACCACTATAAGACTCAAGTCCCATCACACAATGCAACGCAAACCGGAGGATAGAGTTTTACCTTATAATGGTCAAAAATGCTTGATACGATAAAATGGATTTGATATTATTATTAGTGTATATATGTTTCAAAAACATTTCAATCATAATGTATCAATCATAGACGACATAGCTACCATATACTATGTCGCCATACTAGTTTTACAATCAAAACCGCATGATGTCGTATTGGAAGTTGGATTTCCATCATGAGTCAAGGCTAGGGACGATCTCCTTACCGATTCGAGACACTCTAGCAAATGTCTCAGGACTCGGACGCTGGCGAGCCCTTGGATCCTCCAAGGCCGGTCCACAAATACTTTAGTGGATTAGTTACGCTTGAACACACGTTTCCCGGTTATATTAAACCTATAAATTGGTCACTATCGACCAATATAACCGAGGCCTCATAATCCATCATCCACATAAGTAAAATGTCAGGGCTTGCAAAACCCTGTCACCACTTCTAGCTAGAAAGAAACGCATGCACTCCTTGGGTCCCTTATCCCATTTCTGACTCTTACCGAGGTGTGAGGTTCGCGAAGTTACGCTATACACAAAGCTATGCCTAAATGGGCTGTGCTTTGATCATCAACCATAAGGCCCTTCTTTTCAACAAAAGCCTTGATCATTTGCATCTTAGCATGCCACATTGTCAATCCATACCATACCATTGATTTCTGCCAATACATAACCTCTAAGCTCGTACGTCTTAGAGAAGGGTGTTAAGCAAGAGAATAAATTCTCCACCACCAAACAGATATATATATATATATATATAGCAGAGATCAACGAATACAACATAAAGGAATAAAACGTCAGACATACCATCCATTTACAAGTCCGTTCTGGGTCTGAACGAAACCGGAGACACCTTATTCCTCGTCCCATATGCCCAATACAGGAGAGAGGTTCTCGCATATACGTCGATCTCTAAGTACGTCTGGACGATCACCACTTATTATCTTGTCTTGGGATGCCTCCGAATTAAGACATCAGTAATCATCCAAACGATGTGAAGACCTCCGGTCTTCAACCACCATCTTCATCTTCGACTTTTAATCGTCTTAGTAATTATTCAAAATGGGTTGAACCCGGTTACTGAATAACTCGCGTATTTTATAATCAATAATTAAGTGCTGTAGAAAACACATCATACGCCTCATTCCAATTCAGAATATTCTTTTAATAAAATATTCGCATTATTAGGGAAAAGTTCCCATTAATTTTATCAAAGATAAATTCTTTTAAATTTATTCTTTAATCCTCTTTTTAGAGATTCATTAAAACTCTAATTTGGTTTTAGTATCAAAAATCATTACTTTGTGATTATTCAACTTTAAGAAATTAATCTTATCTTTAACTGGGTTAAAGAACCAATGTCATTTAAAACACAGTTCACGATAAACCCAAAATCATCTTCTATTAAATATGAAATTTTCACAGAAATCAAATCAATATATAATCGATATAAATTCCTGTATTAGACTAATAATATAAATGGAATAATGGAAAATCCTTTTAAATTCCATATATAATAACGGTCTTCTTTTACAGAAGCTCATCTCGATTATTATCAAATCGAATTCCATTCAATTCCAATTTAATATATTAAATTAGAAAACTTTACTTTGGGAAATTTCCATTTAAATCTAAATAAAGAGATTTATAAATTCTAGATTATATTTTCACTGTTAATTGGGTTAAAGAACAAATGTCGTTTAAAACACAGTTCACGATAAACCCACTTCACATTTCATTTATTCCAATTACAAAATATAATTGGAAACTCTAATAATCTTAATTAAAAGATTTAATTTTTTCTCGACTGGGTCTAAGAACCGTGTTATTGAAGACATCACTCACGACAAACCCAAAAATCCAATTTATTTTATTTAATTCCAATTTAATATTAATTAATTGGAAAACATCATTAAATCTTAATTTAAAGATTTATTCTAGTTAATAACTAGTTCATTTCGATAAAAATATATTTATATCTTTTTAAATATTGAATTTTTCTTCCAAAAATCTTTTCAAACCATTTATTATGATTTTACATAATTTTCCATATTTTTAATAATTTTATTAAGGCCTGTATAGTCGATTTCCAATAACGGCCACCGAACTGTAGTTACAACGACCTTTTTCAAATTTGATTTGGACATGATTCCAAATCCAACCGTTAGATTTCAAAACTCTTATATTTATTGGAAAGCTCGTTTCGATACGAACCCAATGGTTCTGGTTTTAGGAGAATCCGACGGTCGGATCTCCCATTACATCAATTTGAAATTAATGGTCGAAATTCGCAAACGGTCGTTGCGCGGCGCGTTCTATTCAGGCCATTAAATATATATATATATATATATATATATATATATATATATATATATATAATATTCCATCGTTTACTATTTAAAACATATTTTATAAATCGTTTATAAATTCGTTTTAAAACGATTTTAACCTCATTTTCAATTTTAAATAAAAATTGAACATTCTATATTTTTATCATATTAAATATTTATATTTTCAAACTATTAGATTTATAAATCACTTCTTTCGATGTTCATTATAAAGTAAATCAAATCTATCGATAAACCCGTTCGGGTTATTGTTACTTAATTCGGCTTCATTTTTTTATATTTTTATATTCGTCTAAAAAGGGACATAGAAATCATAATTTTATTTTACACTGAATATTATTTTAAAATATTCTTTATTTTAAATATATTTTAAATTAAAAATATTCTGAATCGGAATGCGACTCAATCAATTACCATATAATTTCAGTTATATGAATTTCATACATCGCATGTATATAACAATAATGAGAAATAATCAATAAACAATCCATTCACATCTAGAGTGAAATTTATAACTGTGTGAGCATTAAAATAAATAAATAAATAATGCTCATCACAGACTATCAACCCATCGGTTGACATACAACTAAATATTGGGACTGGTGTATGACAAATGCCATCCCAATACCCGTGTGGGGTTTTCAAACAACAACAGTTTGCGTACATAAATCACTGGTTAATACATTTAACCAATTATAATTCAGCTTGAATTATTTCGAAGTGGCTTGTTAAAAATTTCTGAGAATGGCGGCTAATACTTCTCGTTCTTTCTTGAATAACAATTCTAGATCTAAGTCATTTGTTCCTCAATCTTGTCTGGGTAAATCAAATTCGATTGAAGTGGGAACCAAATCGAAAGCATCGAAGCGTTCGGATTGGCCAGAAGGATGTTTTAGATGTGGTAACGGCGATCATTTTGTGCGAAACTATAGAAATCAAATCGGATGTTTTTCATGCGGCCGATTTGGTCATAAAAGTGATAATTGTTGGATTTCTTCGAGTAAATCAGTTTCTTGGCATAGAAAGGAAAATATTATCGAAGCGCAATATCAAATTCTTGGTTCTGGTCTGATACTTCTAAAGAATTTCATAAGCATCAGCGATCAGCTTCAAATTGTTAATAAATGTCTAGAAGTAGGATCTAATGTTGGAGGCTTCCATAGACCGGTGTTTGAGAATGGTTCAATGCTTAATCTCCTTATGATGTGTATGGGTAGGAACTGGAATCATAGATCGAAACAATATGAAGACAGACGGTTTAACGATGGAGCTATTCCCCCTGAAATTCCTTTAAACTTCAAGAAATTGGTTAATGATTCCATGTTGGTTGCTCATAACGAAATAATGAGTAATGGTGGAAAAGACGATGAATTACCGCTAATGACTCCTGATGTTTGTATTGTCAATTATTATAATCTTGATGGAAAATTGGGGTTACATCAGGACAAAGACGAGAGTATTGAAAGTATATCACTTGGTCTACCTGTAGTCTCGTTCTCGATAGGAGATTCAGCTGAATTTATGTTCAGGGAAGAGAGATTCAATGGCTTGGAAAGGAAAATTATTCTAGAATCAGGTGATGTACTCATTTTTGGTGGCAAATCAAGGGGGATATTTCATGGCATATCAGGAATCCTCAAAGACTCGGCTCCTACTTTGCTTAGGAATATGACTAATTTGAAAGTGGGTAGACTGAATTTGACATTCATACAAAGTAATTCCAATCTCTCATCAAGCAAGGCTAGTCACTCGTATCAATCTAATCCAAATATTAGTCGATCCTTTGCAGAAGTGGTTAGGCAACCACCCATCATGCCTAACTGGAGTTCGACTAAAAAGGTTAATTCTCAGAAGAATGTGGGTGATCGTTTATGCTTTCGATGTGGAGATACACAGCACCTTGCGAAGGACTGTAGAAATGGGTTGAGATGTTACAATTGTGGGGGTATTGGACACAGTAAGGCCAGTTGTTCAGCGAGATATACCGGAAAAACAGTTAAGGAACTCCTGCGCTTCAACTGTTTGATGATTTGTCTGAGAATGTTGGATTTGTTGGAATTGTATTCTCAAGACTTTCTTGTTAATACAAACGAAGGGGCTTATCTTATACTGTTATTGGGATGGAATTTGGAAGGGCTGGTAGAAGGAATATTGTAGAACAAGAGTGATGATAACATGAAGAATTATCCTCCGCTACCTCACCCATTGACGAGAAAAGAACAGGCTTTCGCTTTTAGTCTGAACCTTGTCAAATTGAGGAGACTATACACGGATTCATATGTCAGAAATAAGATGGCAGTTTTTCGGTTGTTAGATAAGATATTAGAACATTTTGATACCCTAAACTCGGTCATTAACTGTGATATGTTATCAGTTAATGAGGAGATGAAAAGTGGTCAGGTGAATGAGGTTATGGGTGTAAGTTCTTTGGTGAATGATGGAGAGGTTTTTCTTGTAGATGAGGAAAGGGATGATGGTGGTTTGCATTGGTTGGCGATGTGTGATCCATTGTTATCTGATCCATTTGTAATGAAGTGTTTGGATTATGGTGATGAGAAACTGTCAATGGGTGGACTTAAGGGGGACACGACCGATACTAACGAGGAAGTTACTGAAGTGATGATTGGAGATGATGCTATTGACATGGGGGACTACTTGCCAGATCACGTAAATGAGTTAGAATCGGCTTGTGATTCTGTGGTGGAGGCAGGGGATGGATGGTATGTGGCAAAGGAGGTGGTTCTGTCAAACAGTTTTGATATTTTAGGGGAGGATGACGTCAAGTTGGAAATGAGGAAGGTGGGGAAAGAGGGCTCTAAAGCGATGGCTATCTCGAGTTATGGGTCATTGTCGAGAAAAGGCTTTAAGGTGAGAAGGTTGAAATATGGTAGGGTGATTAATAGGAAGGATAAGAGGTTTATTAGGTGTGAGCGTGACAAGGTTAAGGCGGGGATGGATGTGAACAAGTTCAAATGTACAGATAATAATATTAATGTGGTCAGTAGGGACGTGGTGTGCATGTCTGGTAATGTGCATAGGGAAAAGGTGATGGTGGATAAGGGGGTTGGACGGAAAGTAGTGGATATGGTTCTGTGTGATGTTTTAGATGATGTGGCTAATGGTCTAGTAAGCTTAGAGTCTGTGCTAGACTGTCAGGAGTGTGGTTTTATTTTTTCATGGGGGATAGACTTTTGTTCAGTTGTTGTGTGCGAGAAGGTTGTGAAACTACATTATATGTATTTGATACCATGCCCTGACATATTTGGGTGGGAGGAAGAATATGCACGCTTGATGTTTACTTCTGAGATTGACACTAGTGTCTCGAGTTTGATGGGGCCTAGTGAGGTTCTTGTCCAGAGTAGAGATGCTCCTTCTTCTTCGGCCAGGTGGGGGAGGCGCAAGAGAGTTATTCCCAGTTCTGGATTTATCCGTCGTAGTGCGAGGATCAGATCTAGCTCCTCTTCTTTTCGAGGTAGGTCCCAGAGTTCGGTTGCTAGTTGTAGCACATCAGACTCAGGCTCAGGTATGATCTCTGTGTATGGTAGTGATTATTCCCCGTATGCATTGAGTAGCTTGTCGATTAGTCAGTTATCTCAGCTTTCCAGTGATACTGCCTTTATTTTTTCTGATATCTAGATTGATGCGAAGTACATTAGGAGTAGGGAATTAGAGAGAGTTTCCTCCTTGAGTAGATGAGGATCGTTAGTTGGAATATTAGGGGTTTAAATAAACCTAAAAAATGTGCTAAGGTTAGGACTTTTTTGTGGATCAACATATTGACACTGTATTGCCACAAGAGACTAAAATTGAAAACCCTGATTATAGTTTTTATGCGAGAATAGGGGGATCCCTTTTTCGCAACTGGGCCTGCTTACCGGTAATTGCTAGTGCAGGGGGTCTTATGATAGGGTGGAAAGATAGTCAATATAGACTTGTCCAGGAATTTGCTAAGTCACATTCATTACATGTTATATTAGCTTTAATTAATGATAACTCTTTATTGGGCATTACTAATGTATATGGCCCACACACTAGGATTGATAGGAGACGATTGTGCGACGAATGTTCGGACTTTAGAAACCTTGCCCCAAATATTTGGATTATGGGGGGAGATTTCAATGTTACTAAGTTTCTAGGCGAGAGATCTCCTCGTGAAGGAGACTTCTCTGATATGGAGGAATTCAATGATTTCATTCTTAATAATAATTTGATAGAGATTCCGCTTAACAACAGATCATTTACTTGGTCTAATGTTACGGACAGTCCGTCTTATGCATTGTTAGATAGATTTTTCATAAGTATGGAGGTCGATGAGAGATTACCAATTTGTAAAGTAAAGGGATTACCTTTTTTATATTCGGATCATTGCCCTTTAATCCTCACTTGTGATTCGAATATTTTAATTAGTAATAGTTTTAAATTTGAAAAGATGTGGCTATTAGATACCAGTTTTATTAAACTTGTTACTGTTAAGTGGAATTCGTTATTCTATTTTAATAATTTGTACAATGGCAATTCTGCAAAGATTTTCGTTTCAAAACTTGGCAAATTAAGATTTTTTCTTAAGAGGTGGAATAAATTTGTTTTTGGTAGTGTTAGAGTTAAGAAAGATAAGATTTTATGTGAGATGTTAGACTTAGACAAGTTGAATGAGTCAAGATCACTAAATTTAGTAGAGAGAGATATACTTTTAAATCATAGAAATGATTTTAATTTGATACTAGAAAAGAAACTATGTGGAGGCAAAGATCCAGAGTTCAATGGATCAAGGAGGGTGACAATAATACGAATTTTTTCCATAGTGTGGCAAATAAGAGAAGACGAGATAATTTGATTCACTCTATTTTTATTAATGACATGGAACTGACAATTCAGCGGGATTTAAACGAAGCTTTCACTAGTTATTATAAACAAATTTTTGGGACTAGGATTAAAAGAAGAATCAATGTTAATTGGAAGGACATATACCCCAACGATGTTAAGGATGAAGTTGTAGATTTAGATAAGCCTTTTTCAGAGCAGGAGATTTGGAAGGCTATTTGTGATATGCCTAGTGACAAAGCTCCGGAGCCTGATGGTTTTTCTGTTCTTTTTTATAAACAGTTTTGGGAAGTTTTGAAATTTGATGTTATTAAATTATTTAACGATTTTTACAATGGAGATTTGTGTCTAGGTAACTTTAATTTTGCTAATGTTATTCTTATCAAGAAGAGAGAGGATGCTAAATTTTTAAAAGATTTTAGACCAATCTCTTTAATTAATGTTTCTATTAAGATTATTTCTAAAGTTTTAGCAAATAGGCTTAGTAGGAAGATGAATGTACTCATAGACAATTCACAAACCTCTTTTATTAAAGGTAGACAAATAGGGGAGGGAGTAGTAGCTGTTCAAGAATACATAAATTTATGTATTAAAAATAATTTTACATGTGCCATTTTGAAATTAGATTTTGAAAAGGTGTTTGATTCCATTGACTGGGATTTCATCTGTGAATTAAGTCTTGCCAGAGGATTTAGTATTAGATGGATAAACTGGATTATGCTTTTACTTAGGTCAGGTAGTTCTAACATTATTGTAAATGGGGTAATTGGAAAGAAGATACAATCTAAGAGGGGTCTTATACAGGGAGATCCCCTGTCACCGTTACTATTCAATTTAGCGGCTGATGTCTTTTCTAGAATAATTAAGAGAGCGGGGAGATTAGGTGTTTTAGGTAATGTTGGTAATGAGGATTTTAACAATGAAGTATCTATACTTCAATTTGCGGATGACACTTTACTATTTTCTTCTCATTTACCAAAACACATTATCGCTCTTAAATTTATCCTTTACTATTTTGAGATGTTATCTGGTCTTAGAATTAATTTTGACAAGAGTTCAATTATGGTTATTAATGATTTTGATAATGTGGAAACTATGGTTGCAAGTACCTTAAACTGCTCAGTTATGAAATTTCCTTTCGATTATTTAGGTTTTAAAATTAGGCCCTCAAAACTTAAGAAGGAGGATTGGCTAGTCATCATAGATAAGATTAATAATAGATTATCTAGTTGGAATAATAAATTTTTGTCTAGAGCAGGTAGATTAGTACTAGTTAATTCAGTGTTATCAGCTATTCCCGTTTATTGGATGTCGGTACATAGATTTCCTCAATGGGTTATTGAAAGAATAGACAGAATAAGACGTAATTATCTATGGAGTGGGGGAAGAGATCCCATCTGTAGAGGTTTTAAATGTTTAGTGAATTGGGAAGTGTGTTGTAAGCCTAAGAAAGATGGGGGTTGGGGATCATTAACTTATATAATTTTAACTCATCCCTATTAGCCAAATGGTTATGGAGGTATAGGTGTCCTGAATTGTCGTCAACATGGAAGGTTATTGTGTCAAAATTTTATTATTCAGAAGGTGAGTTTATTGTTGAATCTAGCGGTAGTTGGTATAATAGACTATCTTATTTTTGGAAATCAATATTAAAGTGTTTTGAGTTTTTTAATGTAGGATATAAGGTGATTGTTCATTCCGGGAATATTACTTATTTTTGGCATGATAGGTGGATTTCTCGATTACCACTTAAAGTAGAATTTAGTGAGATCTTTAATAACTGTAGTTTTAAAAATGCATTGATTAAAGATATTTACAGAAGTGATTTGGATCCCCCATGGGAATTTTCTTTTGATAATTTATTAGACGGGGAAATGATAAGACAATTTGCTTTACTTAAAGCTAAGTTATCATTATATCACATCGATGAGTATAGAGATACTATTAGTTGGGGAATGGATAAAAGTCAAGTGTACACGGTTAAGTCCATGTATAACTTTTTAAATTTCTCTGGTATATCAAGTAGATCTTATAAGTTTATTTGGAAATCTAACTTTCCACCTAAAGCTAAATTTTTAATGTGGTTAATTGCTCATAAGAAGCTCAATACTGTTGAGCATCTAAAGAAGAAAAACTTTAATTTTGATGCAAAGTGTTATTTTTGTAATCTGTTGAATGAAGATGTAGATCACTTATTCTTCTCTTGTAATATCACTAATTATATTTTTAATATGGTGCTAAGGTTATTTGTTTTTTATCATCCTAATTTATACAGTGGATGCTTTGAATATTGGGAATCTTTTAGATATGTTTATAATGCTTGTAAGAGATATGTTTTAGACTCTTTGGTCATTATCATATGTTGGTTCATCTGGTTGGAGAGAAATCAAAGATTTTTTAATTCTATTACTGTTTCTATAGACAATTTAGTTATTAAGATAGTTTATTTTTGTTTAGATTGGATGTCTAATCCAAATTACAAGTTATTCAAAAAATATTGCTTTAAGAATTTTCTGACCAAGGTTAGATTAAATTTGAGCCTTTTCATTACAATCAACAGTTTTTTTCGTAATAGATTTCATATTAGTTATTAATCTCTTGTCTTAGTTTTCCATGCGTCTTTCTCTTTACATATATGTATGGTATATATATAGATATGTATATATATATGCTTTACAAGTTATATATATATATATATATATCTATACATATATATTTCCATATATATATATATATGTGTGTGTGTGTATTAAAATACTAATAGTTAGTTGAGTTTATTGCAGAATCAGGTTGTTGATAAAGAGGTAGATCTAATGTATAGCTGTTTGGATTGGTAGCGGAGCTTAGAAGATTGCTATTTGGATTGAAGATTTTCATTTCAGTTGTAGTCTTTAGGGCTTATTGTTAGAGAGTTTGTTGTCGTTACACTTTATTTTTCTTGTTTTTACATAGAGAGTATGGGTTATTGTATTGTAGTGGATATACTTCAATATCGGGTGGTGGCCTAGCCGGAATTCGATATTGGAGTAGATGGGTGGTGGTTTATCCGGAACTCATCTATCTACGATCCTTTACATCCCTAGAGCATTGTTAGGTAGTATTTTTTATGTACTATAGTCAGACTCTGTATCTTTTATTTTTATTACATATATGTGTGCTCTCTTCTTTTCAGAAGATCACACATTTTTGTTTTCAAAAAAAAAAAAATTCAGCTTGAATTATTTCTAATATTGCTAACATAATCATGATAATGTTTTACCAATGTACATTTTTCTACTTCTCTAACATGTTAATGTTGATATCAAACACATGAACATTTCTACTTCTATAACATGTAAATGTTAATATCAAACAATGCATATTTTAATTATTCCTACTTACATTAAAAATGTAATTTCTAATGTATAAACATTTTTATCAAACAATGATCTTTTTATTGAATCCTTTTATGCATTAAAAATGAGCTTTTGAATGTAAACATATTATAATCAAATTTTAATCTTTTTATATAATCATTTGTATATTAAAAATGTACTTTCCTATGTTAACAAATTTTTACCAAAGTTTAATCTTTTTAATCAATCCATTATTACATTAAAGATGTAATCTTAATGTTAACATAATATATTAAACAATGAAACTTTTTCTAATGATTTATTTACATAAAAAATGTAAATTTCAATGTCAAAATATTTTTTATTACACAATGAATCTTTTATTTTCATATGATTCATTTACATTAAAAATGTAAATTTTAATGTAAAAACATTTTTCAAGCAATGAACCTTTTTCTAATGATTCATTTTTATATTGACAATGCAAATTTTAATGTGAAAACAAATTTTCAAACAATGAATCTTTTAACATGACTCATGCAGACATTAAAGTGTAAATTTTAATGTAAACAAAATTTTATTAACTTGAATCTTTTAAAACAAATGTTCATTTTTCATATTTTTCTCATATTCTTAAACATTTTTATATTTCATCCAATGATTATTTTACATAAATCAAACTTTACATAAAAAATGTAAATTTTAATGTTTCAACATTATTATCCATACAATGAATATTTTATATACTTTTCTTTACATTAAAAATGTGAATTTTGAAGTTTAAACATTTTTATCCCTAACATATATGACATATTTATCTCTAACATAAATGACATATTTAACTAAAATGACCTTTTATTCTAAGATGACATTTTTATCTAAAATGACAATTTTATCTAACATGACATTTTTATCTAAAATGATAATTTTATCCGGACATGACATTTTTGTCTAAAATGGTATTTTATCCTAACATGACATTTTATGTAAAATGATAATTTTATAACAAAAATGTTATTTTTATCTAACATGACAATTTATAACAAAAATGTTATTTTTAATCTAATGTAACATTTCTAGCAAAAATGTTATTTTTATCTAATGTAACATTTCTAACAAAATTATATTTTTCTAATAACCTCGCATTTCTAAATAAATGACATTTTCTAATAACATAACATTTCTAAATAAATGACAATTTCTAATAACATCACATTTCTAAATAAATGGCAATTTCTAATAACATCACATTTCAAAAATGACAATTTCTAATAACATAACACTTCTAAATAAATGACAATTTCTAATAACATTTCTAAATAAATGACAATTTTATTTACAAAATTTGTTTCTAACCTATATGACATATTTATTCACAAAACGTGTTTCTAACATAAATGACATATTTATCAACAAAATATGATTTCTACATAAATGTCATATTTATGTTGACGAAATATGATTTCTACATAAATGTCATATTTATATTGACAAAATATGATTTCTAAATAAGTGTCATATTTATGATCATATACATGATTTAACAAAGTGACATTTTTATGTTAATATAACATGATCTAACAAAGTGACATTTTTTAACGAACTGGGATTTTCGACTCCGAAAATCGACACAAAACCCAGCGTCGACTGTTCAGACATCGAAAACACCAGATCATTTTGAGAAAGAAGTTAGAGGGTGAGATAAGAAAGATAGAACTAATAGAATAGAAGAAGAAGAAGAACACAGCTGAGCAGAATCAGAGTAAACATGAATCTCACAGCAGAACGACTAAAATATAATATATAACAAAACTTTGAAATACAAAACTGTATTTGTATTTACATACCATATCAGAGTACATAAAACATTTGGTACAGCGGAAATAACTCTAAATAACCAACAGTGAAGACTCCTGCTTCAAGCTCCTCCAAGTGTATCTGTAAAGCCTGAAACACTTGACTACCCGTACAAATTTGGGCACCCAAGAGTTTAGGAAAAACAAAACAAAACAAACTCTGGGTCAGTCATGGGACTGGTGTGAGTAAACTCCAACCATATGGTTTAACTTCAAAGATCTTTCGAAAGAAAAGGATAATAGTAAGACCAGTCCACACATAAATACGGATGGTTTTTACCTTACTATAACCCAAACCATTTTTGATATCAAAATCCAGTGATATTATAATAATGTCTAATCAAGTAAATAACCAAATAGCAGAACGCTTGCATCTCACGCTCTACATACATAGTATAAAATCAAAAACCGCAGGGTGCTTATTGGAGATTGGATTCCAACTATGACAAGGTATGGGACCACCTTCCGATGATGTATCTCTAGAGGCGAATACACCTGGGTTCAACAAGAACGTCTTGCAACCCGGCCCACACATGACCGACCACTCATTTCGCTTGAGTGTATCGAATGTATATCACCAACGGTTGGACTCAAACCACCGTTCCCGAATGGGCAGAATCGATAGATTTAGAAACAAAAGGAATTTCTCTAGATAGGTGATTATACACCCTAATGGGAGCGACCCACATAGCCATGTTGCCTGCCCGATTTTTGTCATTTCCCGGTTGTGAGGCTAGAGGCTACGTCTACCTTTTAGAACATTTGGTCACCATACACTTTGAATGCCACATCGTCAAACCCGTCAAATCACTAGTTGATCTTCCCAAAAATATTATGGGTATAAAAGCTAAGAGAAACGAATTTCTCCGCCACTAGACGTAATATCTTGAAAATATCGTCTTATGTGACTGTTAGGAATACTCTGTCAGACATTCGTCCATACAAGTTGTCCTGGGACTGGACAAACAGAAAGCACCATTCTGAAACAGGACGACCTTTGCATTTCACTCCGTCTTCAATTGTCTTCAGCATAATCGAATTCGCAACGCTTATGCCTATACGGAGTGGTTCTCGGATAGTATATCCAACCGGTCTCTCCATATTGACAACGATGGTCAAAACACTTCGATAGTCGGTTATTTAACTATCGAAGTAAAAACAACATCCATTAAAATGTTCAACTAAACACCACACAACAACGGGCACTTTATTTAACATTCGTCATCATCGAATTTTATTTCCCATTTCTAATAGTGTTATTTAACTCTAATCACATTTCAAACATCGAAATGATGTCATCGCTTTCTGAAACGATTCTCCACTACTCGTTCTTTTATTTCTTTGAATAATCATCGTTACTCATTACTTTAGAATAAGTGGATTTCAAAACAAACTGTTTACATTCCCTAGGGAGTAGTGTTATATAAAAATCATGCTTAAGTTTGGTCAACAGCGCTAATTTATCGTTATAGTTCAAAAACTTGTCATATGCTGTAATATTCTCCTTTATAACTAATCTCGTCAGAACAGTCACGCTTAAGCCTAGTCAACAGCGTTATTTTATCGCTATAGTAGTACGCTACTATATTCCACTTTATATTTAATCTCAACGCCTCTTTCCATTACAAAAATCTTGACATTTCTTTCCGTTACAAAAATCTTAACATCTCTTTCCGTTTCTAAAATCTTGACACCTCTTTCTGTTACAAAAAATCTTGACACCTCTTTCTGTTTCAAAAATCTTGACACCTCTTTCTGTTACAAAAATCTTGACACCTCTTTCTGTTACAAACAAATACCATTCCTCGCTAATAGTGAAGCCATTCAAGTTGGGGTATTTTAATTACCTCTCAAACCTTGAACAACAACATTCTTATCTTAGAATAAATATAAGTTCGTAACTCTAACCCCTTATACTTTAAAATCCGTCAACCGTACTTCTTGTTATATTTTAAATATGGTTTTATGACGCCATATCCTTATTTTGAAAACTCGGTTATTTACATTAGCTTCAACTTCCTTGTTCAAACCCATTTTAAACATTTTTCTCTGCTTCGTCTTCCTTAGACAAATCTCTTTTTAAACATTTCTCTTCACTTTGTCTTCTTTAGACAAATCCCTTATACTTTAAAATCTTATTTAAACTAAATCAACTATTCGTTAATTTATTATATTAGATTAATCAGCCCAATCTAATTTAATCAAATAACCAATTACTGATCAAAACAGTTTGCTTGGTAAATATTAAGCCATGATTAACCCACTAATCAATTCTAACAAATCTTTTCATTTTGAATTAATAACATTTATTAATCCAAATAATTTCACTTGTATCGATTACTATAAAAATAATAATTTATTTCTAAATAATCTCATTTACTATTAAATAAACAATAATCGATTCTAACTAATCTTACTTAATATAAAATCAACCATAATCCATTTGTAAATATCTCATTTAATTGTTCTTAAAACAATAAATTCTTGTTATTAATCATCAAGCTAATCTCCGCCTACTTACTTATTAATCTTATTAATATAAGAATCCACTTTACCAAATCATTTAGTAAGTATGGTGAAACACGTGCTTCGCACACAGTGGGATTTTGGTAAAACAATAGCGGTTAAAACAAATGATATATTTATGGTTGGTTGTTGCCACTTTCTTAATTGATATCATCTATTGATTAAATCAAAATAACGTTTGAATTTCCATTTAACGCTAATATCAACACAAGGTTTCAAAAGTCATTCGAGTTCAAACAGTGCATTTATATAAAACAAACAGTACACATAAATATTGAGGAATCTGGTTGGATTCCTCCAACCGGTTTCCCGCCTCCACCGATGTTAGTCAACAATTTACACTGATTCCATACCAGGGAATATTAAAATCGATGGAATCAGTCCAACCAATGATGTGCATATATGCAACGATATATAATATTCAATCAATTTTGACGTAATCTACTTAAACAACCATCACACAACATTCAACCATTTATTTAAAATATAATTAAGATATTTTAAATAAAACAGAGTTAGTGAATTTACTCACCTTTGCGCGTTAACCATTAAATAATGATTGGCGTTTGTTGATTATACCAGGCGCTTTAATCTGCCACAATTCAAACGAACTTCAAAACGCTCCACACCAATTCCTGTACGTAGTCCTCATCTGTATGATCCTAACGGATCAGTCTGTTCGTGCAACTGACAAAATATGTGCTAAATATTTAATTTATAAGCTAAGATGTATATTTAAATTAAATAAGACTTAGTTTAAACTTCGTTGGGCTTTACCATTTGAATTCGTCCCATTACTTGTTTTGCTCAAGTCCAAACTCGGTCAGTTCATCATTGTTTCCTACGCCCAGTTCTCTGACCCACGATGAACAGAGAAACACCCCGTTGGCCTCGCAAAAATCCAATCTGCAAACATCTTCTTTCTCCTAAGTAAAAACTGGCACCTACTTCATCCATTTACTTCAATAACAAGACAAACCGCAAGCTTCTTCAATTTACTACCACAAAAATCATGCGCCCATGTTCCCTATGCACGTGCTTCACAGTAGCTACACATTTTGCTGCACCTCTTCTTCCCCCATTCACATAAAATTCATACTGCCCTTACGCAACTCCATCACGAGCTCCTTCCACCCCACTCTTCCTCCACGCAGCTCGCATCCACGAACACCACCGAAATACTGCTCTTTCTAAGCTCTACCGCCTCAATGCCCTTAACATGAAGCTCTCCACCTCAAAAATTTGCATACAGATGCTATCAACTCTCCTAAACCCAAGTATAACCATGAAATCTTCAAACAATGCTTCCACATCTTCAACGTAGATCAATAGAACGTTGTAGGTAAAAAAAAACAGCGAATGATGCAGATGCGGATCCCCTCAAAATGGCATCGTCTTGAAAGTAGCTGCGTTGAGAGTTTTAAGGAAAAGTTTCAGGATTTTTTTTTCTTTTCGTGGAGGATTTTATTTTTAGTTTTAAAAAAAAACTGGATAACCATTTCCTTACTGTGCGGGTTTTTGCTGAAACAAGGGAGGCCACTCGTTTATATAGTCGAAACAACTTGGCACTCACGTTGTAGTATGGTAGTGTAGGACGTAGATAGGTCTGTTTCGGATGGATGACAATCCATGCTAATGACATTAGGCTATAAGCTATATGGTTAGGTCTGCAGCCTTTATTTCCCTTGGAGATGAAGGTTTTAACCTTATTGGTTTGCAATGTATAGTATAGGCCATAATGCGTATGGGTTGTTTTCAGTGGTAGGGTAGTGATTTGAAATACTAGGGTAGTCGGCTTCAGGCTTTTTTTTTTTTTTTCTTTTTTTAAGCGTGTACAGTAAGGTTGGCTTGATGTGCAAATTGATGTGAAACCACATATAGGGTAGCACGTTGTTTATGGCTGTTTTATATTTTCAAGTTTTAGTGTATTGCATTACATAGGGTTTCGTTAATGTCCGGGCCGCTACGGACAGAAATAAAAAATACAGTCGTGTCCAGTGAGGTGTCATAATCCCAAAAATATAATAATATCGGTAGGTTAACTTATATTGTGAAACCCCAAAATATCGATATAGGGTGCAAAATACTCCAAATAAAAAGTTGCACATTTAATTAATTAAAAATTACAGTAAAATTCTAAAAATTAAATTATCACTATGTCTCAAAAGAACCTTGTCCAGATTCGAAACCGATATCTAGTTATATCGAATAAACCGTTACGGTCGATAAACGATTTTACATCGACTATTTGAATATATGATTTGGATATAACTAACAATATAAAATTCAGAAATTCGATCTTTCACTTCTGTTAGAAAGATATAGTTTAACAGATTCCAACGTTTCTTGTTTCGAGAAAATCCGACTTGTAACGGATCATGTACGCTCGGTTGAAGTTCAAAACGTTAAATTACGAACTGCAGCGTCGTTATGAGCTTGATTATATTTAATATATATTTTTATACGTTCAACTCTGTTTTTAATTAATATATAAATCCACTTATATTATAAATTCAATATTTAAACTGATTTAAATATCCAAATACAAACCGATAAAAATGCGGGTCGTTACACATTTTTATGTTAATATAACATGATCTAATAAAAGTGACATTTTTATGTTAATATAACATGATCTAACAAAAATGATATTTTTATACAACATGAATATTTTTCATACACAATAAAAATATAATTTTTATTAGTCAACATGTTTTTATTACAAACATGAATATTTATATATATATATATATATATATATACAACAAAAATTTGATTTTTATTGTAAGCAAAGTCTAGATCTACACAATTCAATCCAATTAATTCATCTCAACCACAAACAACCAAATCTAATCTCATACATCACACACATGAATTTTAATAGCGAATAAATAATGATTTGCAAAGCATAACAATTTATTTTAATTATTAATTAAGAAATCTCACAGTGTGTTTATTCCTTCTAAATTTGCAGTCAGCTCTAAATCTGTTTCAGACTGTCCCATAATGTAGATCTCGGAAATACGGTTCCAACGCAATGAAAATCAACAAATTTTGTTTTGATTTGAATGAGATATGGAATTTTAAACATTTGAATAACTTTAATATCATCATTTGCAAATATTATTTAATTTAAACCTTCATTAGTTTAAACTGTTTCTTTTCTAATCCATCGTTCCTCTTTTCGTTCAATTACTGGAAGAAAGAACCCATCGTTCGACATCCTCCAGCCACCTGCGCACACGTCTGGAGGCCGTCGTCCATCGATCAGCGTACACCAGATTTGATTAAAAGTTTTGAAAACTATTTTCAAAAAGGTTTAAAAAGGATTCATTTTCAAAAGTAGAGTTTATTTTGAAAAACATAATCCCCAAAGCCATAGCCTATCTTTCTATCCTTTGTTTTGAATCTTTCCTTTTCTTTCGTTTCAGCATGTCTGTGGATCTTAACCTTCTGGAGGGCATACTGATACCTGGCTGGTTCAGGAGGTACCTAGAAGCTTGGGCTAATGATGCGGGCCTAGCAAACGTCCATCCTCCCCCAACTGCAGCGGTTCCTCCTCCTCCTCCACGCGTGAATACTTTCCCGAAGATATGTAGAGACTTTCGAGCCATGGGTGGGAAGAACTTTAATGGAACTGAATCCTTCGTGGAGGCAAGGAACTGGCTCAAAGAAACTGAGGATTTGTTCGTTATCTTCGAGGTGGTCGATAGGCAGAAGATACAGTTGGCGGTATGGTTGCTTAAGAACGAAGTTTCTTTTTGGTGGGAAGTCACAAGTGGAGAGCGTCCGTTAAAGAGATGGATGGATTTCAGGCATAGGTTCAAGATGAAATTTCTCTCACGAGCGGAAGAGAGTCTATACGTAGAGAGGTTCTTGGCGTTGAAGCAGGGGAATTTATCAGTGAGAGAGTACGTCAACAAGTTTAATCAGTTGGCAAGATTCGGCTTAGATTTGGTAAATACACCGCATAAGAAGGCACTAAGGTTTGCTAAAGGTTTGAACGAGCCGCTACACGGATTGGCAATGTCCCGCATTCCTATGGGGGCTACCTTCGAGAAATTAGTTGACATGGCATTGATGCATGAAGAGGAAACCAAAAGTGAGAAGAAAGAATAAAAACTTGAAGGACCACAGAACAAGAAGGCGGGGCCCAAAAAGGAAAATTAGAAGAAGGATGAGAAGACTGAAGATAAGAAGGAGAAGAAGTGCTTTACTTGTGGAAGCACGACCCATTTGAACAAGGATTGCAGAAAGAGGAAGGGCACTTGCTTCAACTGTGGAGAAATGGGGCACTTCACTAGGGACTGCCCAAAGAAACGAGGACAAGGGCAGAGGGCAGGACCAATTTCTAAAGGACAGGCGAATGCCCTCGAGGCTCGTGGATAGGATAGAAATAGGAAAACTTTCTGTAGAAGGATTAATCTCCTTATCTGATTGTGGAGTTAAAAACTCTTTCTGATTCTGGCATTTTGATTCTGTAATTGAAACTCTGCACTTTAATACTAGTCTTGTTTCTGATTCCGCTATAGTCTCAAACCCCATGAGGGTTACGACTCATATGTTTGTGATTAGTTGGGGTTTGAGGGTACCTATGTTGGGCGTTAAGTTGATTATGACGCATATATTCTGGGTTTTTATCATGCTTAGTTTCCTAAGAATCATTTGGTAATCTGATCTGTATCAGTAGTCTGTAGGTATCTGAATATTTCTGAAAAGGATAGGGTTTTTTACTCAAAGCGTGAAGTAGATTTCCAGTTGGACATTTGTTTAATGGGTGTGATTCTCTGAGTGTTAATTTGATGTGGATTTCGGTCTTCGGGGTTGATACTTAGGGGGTTATTCTCTTAAACCGATGTCTAATGGGAACCTAGCTTTAGTTTTAATTATACCTGCTTCTATCACTCGACTTTATCCTATCGACCGAATCTTCGACCTTTAGGTAGAAACTAATGGGTGTAAACATGTGTTTGAGACATGTTATGTTTTATGGTTGCAAGTGGATGCAAGTGGTTGCTAGTTGTTGCTCGTGGATGCATATACACACATTAGGCACTAGATCGGCTCAAAAACACTCTCATACTGCATATGGATGTGTGTGCATTTTTTTTTAAATTTTTATGGATGCAAAATGGTTGAATCAGCACATGGATGTTGCATATGAATGAATGGTTGTGCACTCATATAGAAATGATATGTATCAAATAGGAAAATTGCATACATGTTGGACTCGTGGCACTGACAGAATTCGCATTAAGGAGGTCAACTGAACCAGTGGACCGCCTAATCTTTGCATTAGATACAGAACATATACACACACTTTTGCATATGTTCATACAACATTATAAGTTTTCTAAGGACAATGGATGCTTGTGGATGATGGTTGAGTAGATGGGTGATTGGATGGTTGGACACATTCTTCCTAACTTGAAGATTTCGGGGACGAATTCCTTTAAGGAGGGGAGAATGTAACATCCCGAATTTTCTATAAACAGAAGAGTAACAAAATGAAGTATAATTAATTTTAGATGTGAGAATTAAGGAAAAGGGGTTACGCCATTGTGTTCGTCTCGGAATTCTTCTTGAGATAGAGTCCGAGTTTGCGTAAATCGGACTCCGTATGAGGAAGTTATGGCCTTCGGAACTTTCTGAAAATATAAAACAGCTCAAAAATAAATTCCAAATTCGAAATTCAAAAATCAGAACCCAGAAGCGGGCTGGGAGGGAAATTTCCCGCCCAGGACCCAGGTCGACACTAGGGTCGACCTTAGTGTCGACCTCCCCCCCCCACACAGGTCGACCTGTTTTGCCCAGATCTGATTTTCTTCGGCATGTGACGTGGTTTTGGCTATTCTGATGGTCTGGATTGGTTCTAGGTTAATATCTAAAGCCCTGGACACTTCTATTCTCCTATAAATACATCCCTAAGCCAAAACCTAAATCTCCTACACTTTTCTCAAGCCTCCATAGCTCTCTCCCTCTTAGAAAATAAAATAATGGTGTCGCTACTCTACTGAAACCTAGGATTAAACTAGTGCATCTTCTTCCAAACTGAATAGGATTAAAAGAACAACTAGTCTACATCAAAGGAGCGCTATTCAGTGTCAGAACACAGATTCCAGAATACAAGAATCGTTCCCTTTTTGTGAGTACAATTATTTTCAGATATGAAATTTAATAATTATCTTGACATTTTTGTGAATTTGGATCTGAGGTTATGAAAACTTTTATGTGGATCTATCTTGACTGTGACTATTCTGTGACTGGCTTGAGAAAAGAACATAGGTTGTAAATTAAGATCTAGAATCAGTGCATACTATGTATGATAGACTGTGATTTGGAAGAAGAATTATTATATGATAGCATATGACTTGGAATTTGGAATATAGTGCATGTTATAATGCAAGATCTGATTGTGAGGACATAACACATGATTAAAATTTAAGATCTAGATTTGGGCATATTTTATATCCCGATCTATGACTTGAAAAGAAAAGAAGGATTTGTGACTTAGGAATAAAGATATATGTTAAAATAAGATAACTATTAATGTGAATGCGCCTAAATATGGATTTTAGGATATTTGGCATCATAGGCTATAATTTGGCATAATTCATATTGTTTGGGACTTTTTAGAGAATATTATGTACTGTGCAAAGTTTAATTAAAATTTAGGGCATATATCGTATTATAAATTATGGCCATGATTTAGGCATGTAAATTTAGGTAAGATATGTAAATAGAACTTTAAGAAATATTTAATCCGTTAAATCTGCTAAATATGTTATCTGCTTAATCTGTTGAATTGCCTAATCTGCTAAATCTGTTATCTGCTTAATCTGTTGAATTGCCTAATCTGCTAAATCTGCTGAATTGCTTAATCTGCTAAAATTGTTATCTGCTAAATCTGTTGAATTGCTTAATCTGTTGAAAGCTGAATAATTATAAATTGGAGGCTCGATCTAAAATTAAGCAAAACCTGTTAATAGAACTTTGGATAATCTGTCGTAACTTGTAAAGAAGTCAAATCTGCTAAATAGACATAATTAGTCTAATATTTTCTGTAAAGTGGCTATGACACGAGGTTAGACTCCGTTTGCGGTAGAAGCCTGCTCGGAACCAAACAGCCTAACCAGCGACCGCAAACTGTCAGTCTAATGTGAGAGGTCGTAGGCATAACTAAAATATGCTTAGACACGAGGTTAGGTATGGCTTGTGGCAGAAGTCTGCCCAAAACCGCCCGTCATATCCAGCGGCCACAAGATACTGACCTAATGTGAGAGGTCTGTAAATTAATAATTAATTAATGCAAATCTAAGATAAATATGATACCTAAAACGTGTTGGGTGGATAGGGTTAAAACAATTGGTCTGATAAATCTAATAAACCTGTTTCGTAAATCTGTAGGCCTAATACAAAGTTAGGTAAAACAATCTATAAGCCTGTTAATCTGTATATCTGATCCGTTAGTCTGAGAACTTGTTAATCTGTATCTCTGATCCGTTAGTCTGAAAACTTGTTAACTTGATTGTCTGATCTGTGAACTAGTAACCTGAACTCTGTCTGAAATCTGTAAACAAGTTAATCTGAAATCTGTTAGTCTGGGGACACAAGGTTAGGAGGGGAATTACTTGTGTCATCTGTTGTGTGGAACCCATATTAGTTAGTAACCCTTTCTGGTATCAAAACTTTGACCCCATGCTTTGTAGGGGTCCGGGCACGCTTACTGAACTAATTATAACCGGTTCATTCTGATAATGGCGAGGGGTGTTGATGGCGCGTTCCAACCGGGTCATGTGCGTTCATGGATCTGGTCTACTCTGAGGATGTAAGACACCGTGACATCTTCAAATAGGTCTATGCCAATAGGTTGCCACTTTAGGGAATGATACACCCTACTGTGGGGCCGACACAGGGTATTTATGTATTAGGGAGCTGATCGCTTGGGGTAGGACTTAGGGTACACTTAGTTCTATCTATTTCTGTTGGTACCGTATGTTTCTGTTGGGTGGTAACACCTGTCTGTTTCTACGTGGTACCGTCTGTTGGGGTGGTAAAAGCCCATTACTAGTGTACACCTAATTCTAACATTCTGTTTCCATAGGGATTATTCTGTTTCCATCTCTGATTCCGTTTCTGATTCTATTTTCGTACCTTCTGTGATCTGTTGGGTTGTAAAGGCCCATTAGTTGGGTGGTAAAGGCCCATTATTAGTATTCTGCTTCTGTACCTTCTGTTTGTTCGGGTAGTAAAGGCCCATTATTAGTGTTCTGCTTCTGTACCTTCTGTCTGTTCGGGTAGTAAAGGCCCATTACTAGCATTTCTATTTCTGTAGAGATTATTTTGTTTCCGTTTCTATTTCGGTTTAGATATTAGGGTAACACCTAATCCTGTTATACTAGTATTAGTGCAGAGAAGTGAAAAGCTTAGCTTAGCTTATATTGTTCCGTTCCTTCCGTTAACTTACTATTTCTGTTACGGTTATCTCTCATCCAGATTTATTTACATGTCATGATACTATTATCTGTTTATATGCTGAAAGTCACTGGACTCACTAGACTTATGTCTGACCTAGTTTGTTTCGCCTCTTTTCTTTCCGTTCCCCCCAAGGTTTTCAGGGTGGAAACATAGGAGCTTGATTCAGATTCTCTCTGCTTGAAGTATTGCTTGGCTTTGGCTCTATCTTTCCATGGCAGTTTATATTGGGGAATATGGCTTTTTAAACTATGCATTCTAAAGGCTTTTGTACAAGACTGATATTTATGTACTTGAATTTCGATATTGTGATTTTGAAAGATGTAACTAAACTCATTTATGTTTCTATTGTAATAAAGTTATAAAATTTTCAAGTACTACTTTTATCTGTCTTGTAAATTTCTGTTCTGTCTACTAAAGACGCTCCACCAAAGTTAAGGCATTCCCTTTGCGAGTGACCTTAACAGAAGTGGAGTGTTACACTTGGTATCAGAGCTGAAAGTTACCAGATTTGATAAAAAGTTTTGAAAACTATTTTCAAAAAGGTTTAAAAAGGAAGTATTTTCAAAAGTAGAGTTTATTTTGAAAAACATAATCCCCACAGCCATAGCCTATCTTTCTATCCTCTGTTTTGAATCTTTCCTTTTCTTTCGTTTCAGCATGTTTGGGGATCTTAACCTTCCGGAGGGCGTACCGATACCTGGCTGGTTCAGGAGGTACCTAGAAGCTAGGGCTAATGATGCGGGCCCAGCAAACGTCCCTCCTCCCCCAACTGCAGCGGTTCCTCCTCCTCCTCCGCGAGTGAATACTTTCCCTAAGATATGTAGAGACTTTCGAGCCATGGGTGGGAAGAACTTTAATGGAACTGAATCCTTCGTGGAGGCAAGGAATAGGCTAAAAGAAACTGAGGATTTGTTCGTTATCTTCGAGGTGGATGATAGGCAGACGATACAGTTGGCGGTATGGTTGCTTAAGGACGAAGCGTCATTTTGGTGGGAAGTCACAAATGGAAAGCGTCCGGTAGAGAGATCACTACAAGAAAAACAGCATATAGCAGCGGCAGAATCCGCTTCTAATCCGTCACTAAACAGGCCTTAGCGACGGATTTCCTGCATAATGGTTTGGTTGGTAAAAACCATGACGGTATCTGTGTCAAATTTTGCGATGGAATTTAGCATGAGTTTTCCGACGGTTTTCCGTCATTTTACTAGTTATATACTAAAAATAAGATTTTATTTTTTAACTTAATTTTAATTTATATACCGACGGATAATTAATTTATAATAAAATATTATTTATAAAAGGCGTTGGTAAACCCTTACTAATTACCAAGGGATTAGCAACGGATTTTAATTTATGTAAATATTTAAACTAGCATCATCTCTTAGTAATCTGTCGCTATTCCCCTTCTAATCTGCAAATATATTATATTATATTTTATATATAAAAACACACATAAACAAATATATGTATATTTATCGAAATAATATCAATCAACTATGAACACTGAAATAAATAACATATCCAAAAATACAAAGATAAATTTGCAGTTATGATTTATTTCTTCGTTCAATACATTCAACTTTGACGACTGCGTATGTCTTGAACTTTTTAATACATCCAAGATAGTAATATACATTTAAACAAAAGCAGTTTCATCAATAACCATCTAACAATACATCTAAAATTACAAGAGACTACTTTATTACCATCCAAAGAAGTTGATTTTTGACTCAGGATCTTGTTCTAAAAGAGCAGCAAATACAGTAGCTCTTTCATTTTGTGCTTTCATACCTACAACATGTAAAATTGTCTGTCTCTCTTTTTCAGTCCATGTTCTTGAAGCATTTTCTCTACATCACCTATAGATAAGCAGTGCCATGTCAATTAAAGCTAAATTCATAGTGAATTAAAACAGCTAAATTCAGTGCTGCAAATACCATAAATGATTCAGTTACTTCAATAAATATTTTTAGGATTCCCTTTTTTCTTAACTTGCAAGTGCATTTTGCATGTACTATTTTTCTGCCCTCACATTATCACTCACATTTACATCATATTTGGCTGGTTAGAGCCCTCCTACTGAATTGAACATTTATTTCTTGCATTCACGTTATTACTCATAATTGTAACGTATTTTACTATGAGTTATATACCTGTATATGCAAAGTATTACACTGCCATTGACCATCCATCATAACTTTACAATATACATTTTTAATGTTATATTCATACCATATTCTACTACGGGTTAGATATAACTTATCATAGAAACCAAATGACCATCCATTAGTAATTTTATTACACAAAAATATCTATGATATACAAAGATATTTCTCCACATTATAAGACATGATTTTTTTCTCTATTTTTATAATCCAATTTAAGTAAATAGTTACACCACCAACAAATACCAATAGCAACTGCTCTGATACAAAAACGTGAGCACTTACCAATATCAAGTGCTCGGATACGGATTCGGACAGATTTCGGATTTTTTGGGTACATAGACCTAGAAATGAACATATTATTGAATGAACATATGACAAAATGAACAATAGCATTGAAAGAATTCTCTAATATGACAAAATTATAGTATTGGTAAGAATCTGTTCATTTCACTAATTAGTTTTTTGTCTTATTTGTTTAAATGTTATTTCATTTGTTTGTTACTATGTGGGGAAGTAACATTGGAAGAATTTCAAGTGTCTCACATTTTCATCAAGTTATACAGCCAACTGAAGTAGCATTCAAATTCTTTCAGTGCTACTGTTCATTTTGTAGTTTTTGGAATACTACAAATTTTTGATGAACCAAGAGTTTGATAATATAGAAAATTGATTCACAAATAAAGCAGTAAAAAATTATTTTACTGCGCAAAAAAAAACTATTAACACTGAACTTACCATTATTATCTGAGGAACAGCTTTTGGTTGTTCCATCTTCAACGGGCGATTTAGATGAGTATTTGGAGATCTTCCATCATTAAACTGCTCATTACCATGCAACTTGTGAACACACTTAATTCTTTACCTACACCGTTGGTAGAATTATCCCACTGAAACACACAGTTCATTATAAGAACATAGTTTGTATTAACAAATATCTAATAGAGATGAAAACTACCCTTACTATTGAAGCATAAATAGTTGTTAACATTTTTTGGAAAATGAAATTTAGGTAAAATAAATAATAGCCAGCCAACTCGGCATACAACTACCATCATGACAATATCATCCTGTTACAGAGAAGATTAAACTATACCACTGAGTTCAGATAGCCGATCACAGATATTGCACTTTAAATGAAAGGAAACTACTTTACTTATTAAGTATTCAATTAAAGCCTAGGATAGTTTTCTAAGGGTTTAAACAATCCCTGACAACGGTGAAAGCGCACGCGTTTGTTAACAAAAGATATTATATCAACCAAAACCATAACATCGCTGCCAATAATTAACCTAAGCTCAAATCAATAGATTAAGTAAAAAATCAACTGGATGACAACGTCTGAAATCGAGTATCAAATCAAAAATCAACGCTTACCTTTTTCCAAAAATCAGATCTTTAACAAGGCAAAGTAATCAAAAACCAAACTTACGTTTGGTCCATTAGCACCGACTCTCCAAACGGGGGTTTTCGTCGTTTTGGACTTGAACAAGTTCTGATCCGATTCAGCTTTGAACTCAAATTTGAATATGGGGTTTCTGTATCGCTCGAACCTATAGATCTAGGTAGCTGTAGTTCATATATCGATTTAGCAATACTCGGATAAAATCAAATGAAATCAGTAACAGATTACCTTAGAATCCGGGAGATCTATTAGAAAAGCTGCAGACTGAGGGAATTAACAGTGTTAAATGAGTGGATATATGAGAAAGATATTGAGTAAAAGATAAGGATTACAAATAATAAGGGTAAGAGAGGGGAAACGAGTGGAGGGAAAATGAAAGTGTGGAGGGAAAAACGAAGACGGACTACTGATTATTAAATTAACATGTGTGACGATTCCAAGTGTCGTTTCAACATTTGAAGTGTACTATTATTATACTAACGGAAGGAAAAAAAACAAAAATTATATGGAACCTTTTTAGCAAAACAATGAAAAAAAATTAATGGGATAGTTAATAGGGTTGTTTAATACGTAATGTAATCACTGAAAATAGAATGAATATTAAATCTTGCTTAAAAATTAATTATTAACAATATTTATTAAAAATTAATTATTAAATCTCGCTTCTTCTTGAGTACTAAATATTATTTGTTTAAATATTAAATGTTAATAATTATGGGTTAAATATTGATTATTAATTAGCATTTATAAATTATTTAACTTTATACTTAATATTTGTTATTAACTGTAAATTATTTGTTACTATGGTATTTTAAGCAATAACAAATCTATTTAAATTTTCTACCACAAACCTATGTATAAAGTAAAATTACTTCTAAACAATTTGTAGTAACTTAATATCTGGTTGGAATTAATGTTTTTTATAACCTTTTAAATAGTTGTTAAAAGGTAAATAGATAATCATTAGAAGTAAATGTTGTCAAAACTTCTTGCTTTATAGTGTCATATGAAAACATTGTAAAAGTTTATATTTTACAACGTTTCTAAACAAAATGTTCTAAAAACATAAGATTTTTAAACCTTTTTGTCAAAATCGTTGTAAAATTACATCTTTTACAAAGTTTTATTATCATTCATTGTGAAAAAACATTGTAAAAAGGTGATTTTGTTGTAGCAACAATAAATTAATAGATTAAAGTTTACCAATAATGTCTATAAACGATAATGTACCATAAAGTTTATCTCCAATATAACCGGTTAAATCAGAACTTATATTTATGTAAAAAAGCTGTACATTAATTGGGGACTCTACGAATAGCAATTTACAGTTGAAAAATATGTTTGGTTTATCAGTTCAACCAATTTAGAAAATTAAAACATAACTTGTAACCAATTTTTTTTTTTTTACAAAATATCAACTAATGATATAGTATTGTCTATATAAATCTTTATATATATGAATGGGATATAGGTTACTAAATCGATATACCCTTGTTCTAGGAGTGCTTGTTAAATTGTTCAAGAATGTCGTCTATTTAAGACCTATTACAATAGGTATCATTTGATACAATATTGTTCAGGAGTGCCAAACACGAATTTATTAACATGTATTCTTCATTATCTTTTCCATCTTTAACTGTGAGTTGTTTCCTTGAATTTTGAAAAGAAATAAGAGATTATCTAATCAACGCACCAATTTCCTAATTGTTACCTTATTTCAATGAAATCAAGTAAAGAAAAACTTTTTTGAAATAAATATATATCTGCAATCCTATTAATTCATATGTAATACAAAAGAATATTTTTTTTGGAAAGAATTAAATTTTCCCTTTTGATTTTCGAAATAGAAATAAATACATAGCTACCTTTTTAATTACTCAATGGACACTTAATTTATTAACATGTTTATTTAATTGGAAATATGTACCTATCGTTTGTAGATCGTAATCTTAAGATATGTTTTCTACAGTCAATAATAGATTACCAACAACTAATTATTAATAGTAGATATTAATTTATAATAACTATTATATACTTATATTAACTATCACATATCAATTATTAATTATTTAATAGTACATTAATATGCATGAAAATAATAACTTGTATGGTCTAAGTTATTATTTTCATGCATATTAATGTACTACTAAATAATAACTTGTAGAGTCTTGTATTATTTTTAAACTTAGACCATTTTGTTTTTCTTAATTACTAATTATTTATCAAATAATACGTACCAATCAATTTCTTAAAAGCAAATATGTATTAATAATTTCTTGATATTAATTTAATTAGTCATATTAAAGACTATTAAATAATCATTGATTATCAAAACAAATTTAATAAACATCGAACAACAATGTATTTTATTAATTACTATTACCTCTTATTTATATTATATAGTAATTAATAATTAGTCAGCATTAATTTTCCAAAAAAAAAAAATCAGCAATAACTATTGAATTTTATTTACTTCTAATAGTTATTATTTATTATTAATTACTAATGTATTATTAACATTAATTATCTAAAATTTAAATTTACTAATTACTTACTAAGTAATAACACAAATTTAAAACATTTTATAAATAATAAACATAAAAGTTCCTTTCAAAACTCCTGGAAAACTGCAGGAAAATAGCTTCAAAATTATGTCGACGGTAATCCGACTCTATTAGCAACGGAATTTAGCGTTAAATATTATATGACGGTAAAGAGCTGCAATTTCCATTGATTTAGCGACAGAATTAGTATTCGACGGTAATAATTTATAATAAGATGATATATAAAATCCAAAATATTTTCTCTTACAAGGCCCACAGAAATCCGCCGCTAATTAGCGACGGAATTTTCCGCTCCTAAAAATCTGTCGCTAATCTCGGTTTTTCTTGTAGTGGATGGATGGATTTCAGGCATAGGTTCGAAATGAAATTTCTCTCACGAGCGGAAGAGAGTCTATACGTAGAGAGGTTCCTGGCGTTGAAGCAGGGGAATTTATCAGTGAGAGAGTACGTCAGCAAGTTTAATCAGTTGGCAAGATTCGGCCTAGATTTGGTAAATACACCGCATAAGAAAGCACTAAGGTTTGCTAAAGGTTTGAACGAGCCGCTACACGGATTGGCAATGTCCTACATTCCTATGGGGGCTACCTTCGAGAAATTAGTTGACATGACATTGATGCATGAAGAGGAAACCAAAAGCGAGAAGAAAGAAGAAAAACTTGAAGGACCACAGAACAAGAAGGCGGGGCCCAAAAAGGAAACACAAAAGAAGGATCAGAAGACTGAAGATAAGAAGGAGAAGAAGTGCTTTAGTTGTGGAAGCTCGACCCTTCTAAACAAGGATTGCAGAAAGAGGAAGGGCACTTGCTTCAACTATGGAGAAATGGGGCACTTCACTAGAGACTGCCCAAAGAAACGAGGATAAGGGCAAAGGGAAGGACCAACTTCTGGAGGACAGGTGAATACCCTCGAGGCTCGTGGATAGGATAGAAATAGGAAAACTTTCTGTAGAAGGATTAATTGCCTTATCTGATTGTGGAGTTAAAAAGGAATTTTGATTCTGTAATTGAAACTCTGCACTTTAATACTAGTCTTGTTTCTGATTCCGCTATAGTCTCAAACCCCATGAGGGTTACGACTCATCTGTTTGTGATAAGTTGGGGTTTGAGGGTATTTGTGTTGGGCGTTAAGTTGACTATGACGCATATATTCTGGGTTTTTATCATGTTTAGTTTCCTAAGAATCATTTGGTAATCTGATCTGTATCAGTAGTCTATATGTATCTGAATATTTCTGAAAAGGATAAGGGTTTTTACTCAAAGCGTGAAGTAGATTTCCAGTTGGACATTTGTTTAATGGGAGTGATTCTCCTAGTGTTAATGTGATGTTGATTTCGGTCTTTGGGGTTGATACTTAGGGGGTTATTCTCTTAAACCGATGTCTAATAGGAACCTAGCTTTAGTTTTAATTATACCTGCTTCTATCACTCGACTTTATCCTATCGACCAAATCTTCGACCTTTAGGTAGAAACTAATGGGTGTAAACATGTGTTTGAGACATGTTATGTTTGATGGTTGCAAGTGGATGCAAGTGGTTGCTAGTGGTTGCTCGTGGATGCATATACACACACTAGGCACTAGATCGGCTCAAAAACACTCTCATACTGCATATGGATGTGTGTGCATTTATTTATTTATTTTATGGATGCAAAATGGTTGACTCGGCACATGGATGTTGCATATGAATGAACGGTTGTGCACTCATATAGAAATGATATGTATCAAATAGGAAAATTGCATACATGTTGGACTCATGGCACAAACATAATTCGCATTAAGGAGGTCAACTGAATCAGTGGACCGCCTAATCTTTACATTAGATAAGGAACATATACACACACTTTTGCATATGTTCATACAACATTAGAAGTTTTCTAAGGACAATGGATGCTTGTGGATGATGGTTGAGTAGATGGGTGATTGGATGGTAGGACACATTCTTCCTAACTTGAAGATTTTGGGGACGAAATCCTTTAAGGAGGGGAGAATGTAACACCCCGAATTTTCTGTAAATAGAAGAGTAACAAAATGAAGTATAATTAATTTTAGATGTGAGAATTAAGGAAAACGGGTTATGCCATTGCGTTCGTCTCGGAATTTTGCTTGAGATAGAGTCCGTGTTTATGTAAATCGGACTTCGTATGAGGAAGTTATGGCCTTCGGAAGTTTCTGAAAATATAAAACAGCTCGAAAATAAATTCCAAATTCGAAATTCAAAAATCAGAACCCAGAAGCGCGTTGGGCAGGAAATTTCCCGCCCAGGACCTAGGTCGACACTAGGGTCGACCTGTGAAACACCCCACCTCCGTTAAGGTCACTCACAAAGGGAATGCCTTAACTTTGGTGGAGGGTTATAGGTACAAGTCACTGAAAAATTTACAAGACAGATAAATTTAAGCAGCGAAATTCAAACATTTATTGCATACGTAGTTCAATATACAAGCATTACATTAAATTGTCTCAAAATAACTTCAAAACATTACACCATAATTTCTGTCTTGATTATTCAATAAAGTAGCATAAACCAAAAGTAAAAATGCATAAATCCCCAAGGATAATGTCCAAGAGCCATAGCCAAGGTAGGAGAGAGTCCAAATCATACATCTACTTTCTTGAAGCTTGCAAAGAGTCTGACTAAGTTGTAGTATTCCCTCCCTGTGGACCTGGGGGGAACGGAAGAAAAGCGGACGAGAGAAAATGGGTCAGACAATAAGTATGGTAAGTTCAGTGATTACTAATATTTAAACAAGGAAAGGGATCATGACAGTGATAACAGAACATAGGACAATACCCTAATATAAGATAAGAGGAACATGAGATCGCACCCATTACTATTGTCTCTGCACCTACTTAACCATTGGTTCAACCAGCCCCACATGTTTATAACAAACGATCCCTTAATGATCGGCTCCTACTCGCATGCATTCATATCCTGTGTCATTCGGCCCTGCTTGACTGTAGCTACCTGTGCTGGTCCTACCATGGGGTGTATCAGTCCCTCTGGTGGCAACCCGACATGATTCAAGATGCACAGTGTACACTACTGATGTCCCGTGCCTGATTTTTCCACTCCGGAGTATGTGCACGTCCATACTCCGTCGGAACCTACACTGGCCCACCAACCGCCGATGTTTTGACCGCTTATAATTCAGCCCAGTAATCCTGCCCCACCCTGCCTAGTTTCAGAGTACCATGATACATCTCTATGGGTTACTGCTGAAATGGGTCCCCGTTACTAGGGTATTCTAATCAACATGTTTATTTGGTTAAGTGCCCAAGTTTACCTAACCCCGCCCATTCGTTTAGTTAACATGTTGAACCGGTTAAGTGTTTTTCTAATTTACTTAACCCTACCAATCCTGACTTAGCTTTAATTTATTCATTAAAGCACCGACCACTCACATTAGACATGTCTTGTTGTGGTCACCGGACTTGTCGGTCGGTTCCGAGCAGTTTTACACCACAACTCAGTCTAACATCGGGTCCTTTTTGGGATTGATGCACTAACCACCCACATTAGACAGGTCTTGTTGTGGTCACTGGATATGCCGGTCGGTTCCGGGCAGTTTTACACCACAACTCAGTCTAACCTCAGGTTAGGCATAATTGTCTTTTCTAAATTCACATATTTTCTATATATGTCTAGTTCTTTATGTAAATTAATTTTAATTTACTCATGCCATAATTATCTTTTCAAATATTGCTCACAATAAATGGTATATCAAATATACCATTCTATGAACAAACCTATGCCATGAATTTTCATGTTTTCCCATCGTTATCCCCGTAGAACGTACGTATGAATTACATAAAATGTTGGGCTAGCAAATTAGCCCAAACCCATAAACAAAAAGGGGTAATAAACAAGGAACATGAAATACACATAAAATAGCATATATTTAACTTATCACATGTAACTTGGCATAGATGTATCATTTTCTTAACTAAACAGGTAAAGGTGAACTTGTGACTAAGTTGGATCTAATTTTCATGTTAACTTGATATGGGTATAACATGGAGGTTTTACATATAAATAAAATTTTAAACCACAATTTAGCATACTAACTTATGTTTGTCAAATCATATGAAAGCCACTATGAACATATTTAAATCACAATTGGCATGATAACTTATGTGTTAAAACATAAGAGGATTACCATAAACATGTTTAAATCACACTTAGCATGATAACTTGTGTTAAAACATAAGAGGACTACAAATCCAATCTTGCAACATAAATAGATTCAACTTGACATAGTTCTAAATATTCATGAATGTTAATCTAACATGTAAGCATGTGATTTAGACCATAAACTTGCAAATAACCACCAAATTACAACATGACATGTTTCACCATTTTGTTGGCATAATAAGTTCTTTACCCAATCGTAATAGATTTCAATAACATACAATATGGTATATTTATCACCACAAACATATAGGCATGATCAATCGCAACGGAAATTTAAGATACATTAGAATCAAATTTCATTATCTCATACATAAGCACCATTCCATATTCGAGTTACAACATGCCATGATTTCATTTAAAAAAAAGGACGTTTAAATCTGCGTAATAACCAACTTACAAACTAAAAGGAATTCTTGATTTCTGAAATCTGAAATCTGAAATTGGAGATGCGCGCCTTTGATGAAGATCGTTGAATTAGACTAGTTTTAATTTGATTTTCGATGTAAGCTTTTAACTCGTCTTTGAATTGAAAACGGTGACGGCTACTCCAAGTTCTCTACTGACGGCATTTCAGTTCTAGGATTATTTCTCTGTGTGTTTTTAGGTTGAGCATTGAGTTGTTTATATAGAATTTAAGTTTAATTATAGCCGTCGGATGAACCTAGGGTTAATCACAGCCACTCAGACCAGATCAGGACCATCCGGAAACCCTAGTGACTTAGCAGCAAGTAATCAGTCATTCAAAATTCAGATCTGCCCGGGGGCCAGTCGACCCCCAGGTCGACCCTAAGGTCGATGTAACGACCCAGAAAATCTGAACCAATTTAAGATTTTTAAATTGGCTAAAATAATGGATTTTAAATATTTTAAATAATAGCGATGAAAACTGAGTTTGAATCGACAATTGAAAATGAATATAATTAATTCTAATTATAAACAAGGCCTGAAATGGCGCTGTAGTTTCAAAAATTGAATTCAAACTTTGTCGGACTGTACCGGGTGCAAAACAAAATGGATTTGAGTGAAACCAAAAATATTTAAATCTGTTAGTGAATACCTTTCTAACGAATCTGAAAAATCGAATTTTCATAAGGGAAAGCAAAAGTTATGGCCAAATGAATTTTCAGAAAGGTCGCTATGGAATTTATATAGCCCGTGAAATTGGCCATTTTGCATACGACCTCGAAATTCGACGAAACCACTTTTGTTGGATCCGGGATGTGAAGTTATTGCTAGGTTTCAAATTTCATAATTTTTTAAGCTAGTATGTGAGTGTGGCAAAGGAAAATGTGTTTTGGTCAATTACAGTTAAATTGGATCGACCAGAAATGGGCCTTTTTGCAAACGGTCTCGGAATTCGACGAAACTAGTTTTGTTGGGACCGTATCGTCAAAACATAGCCACATTTATTTTTCTGGAGTTTTTCGAATCAGTTTGTGGCCCTGGAAAATTGAAATGTACGTTCAAATTGAATATTGAATGTTTTATATTTTAATTTGAATGGAAACTGGCTGAAACAGTCGAATGGGCCTACGAAACATATCCCATTGTGTTCGGAATGGGGGTAAAACGCTAGGGACAACAGTCGTTGGGTTTGGATTGGTGGTCGCGTCCGAAAAACCCTTTATAAAACCTCCCGGCCAATCAGAATAAATAATAAAAAAAAAGAATTTCTCTTTCTTCTCCCCCCCCCACCCGATAGACGGCGGAAATCGCTGCTCCCTTCTCCCTTTGATTTCTCTTTCATTTCCAAACGAAATCGAGCGCTCTATGATTCATTTTGAAGCTCTCACCGCCCTCTTCAAATCCATATAGGAATCATCTCGTATCGTGCAGTATCCCTCGAGTTGCGAGCCCTCAAAGAGCTCGACTTTCGAGCTCCTCCACGGTCAACTCCAACTGCCGAGCTGGGTCCCACCACCGGGCGTGGATAGCCCTTTCCACCCTCTTCGACGTCGCGCAGGCCGATCGGCCCCTCGATACACGGATTGCCTGAAAGATCGAGACCTAGGTTTGAACCTTCAACGAAGGTATACGGTTTGAAATCTTTGAATTGAAAATAACACTTTTAAGTGTTGCAAACCTTTGAAAACTCATATCTTTTTACTACGTTAACGAAATTCGATGAAACAGGAAACACCGGGACCATGAGGACGTCTTCTACATTTTAGAAGAGACCGAATATTTTTCTGAGCTTCCTACAATTTTTAGCAAAGCAAAGAGCTAGGTGAGATTTCTAATTTATAAACGATATGGAAAACAACGACGTATAAATTATATGATCGATGTATGAGTTATATAAGCGTTGTACACCTCATGTATAAGCGTTGTATAAGTTGTACGTTCGATTTATAAGTTGTATATGCGTTGTAAAAATTATATATGTGTTGAAATAGAAGTGAATTGCTATATATATATATATATATACGCCCCGCGTCCACAAACCATGGACGATATTTATTGGTTGTGATTGGTGTGAAAATTGATTGATAGTAAATGGTTGATTGTGATTGTTTGTGGTTGATATTGGTTGATTGTGGTTGAAAAATACCCATTTGTGGTTGAGAAATATTTGGTTGAAACCACATAGGATTAGTTTGTGGAAATGAAATAAATATACATGCCGCCTGCGTGCGAACTAGATGCATGATCCCCATTGTCAAAAACCGCGAGGTTTTAAGGTAGAGCGAGGAGCCGTACTAGGGACGGTCCCGGTTTTAACTACCCTGCCGTTATGCTGCCGAAATTTTGAATAATATTCATGTGTTTGAATTATTTTCATTTGCTGAAACTATATTTATCGTTGAATAGAAAACCTTCATGTGTTGAATCGATATTCATTCGTTGAATTGAAATTCATGTGTTGAATGGTATTCGTGTTTTAAATATAAAAATCACATTTTTTATCTATATATATAAACAATAGAAAACCTTCATGTGTTGAATCGATATTCATTCGTTGAATTGAAATTCATGTGTTGAATGGTATTCATATTTTGAAATAAATTGTTTTACAATAAAAATCCTATTTTTATCACCTATATAAACTATATAAAATAATAGTGTTTTGAAATGAATTGTTTTACAATAAAAATCCTATTTTTATCACCTATATAAACTATATAAAATAATAGTGTTTTGAAATGAATTGTTTTACAATAAAAATCACATCTTTATTATATACATGAATTGTTGAAATGTGAAGTGTTAAAAATAGCCACTCGTTCAAATAAATATGCATGAGTTGAAATATTCATTAATTAGCTAATGATATGATTTTTTTTTTTGCCTATGCATGCAACATTAGAATGAATGGTGTTTTTAAACCAAATGGAATCAAATATGAAGTTGAATGGAAAATGTAACACCCCACCTCCGCTAGGGTCACTCGCAAAGGAATGCACTAGCTTTAGAGGGGTATTATTGGTAAACATATACAGAAATATTACAAGACAGAACATATATATATAAAACAGCGGAAGTAAAACAAATTTCATTACCTTGTAAAATAAGGTCTAAAGCCTTTTACATCAAAATACATCAAAACCTGTCTTGCAATAATAAAGAAGCATAAAGCCATTTCATAAATTATTCCCCAAGTAAAACAGTAAAGTAGCCATAGCCAAGAGAAGTCCAAGCCATGCGTGATGACCTTCAAACAGAAGAAGTCCAAACTAACAATAGCATTTCCTCCCTGTAACCTGGGGGGAAACGGAAGACAAGAGGTGAAAGAAAACAGGGTCAGTCATAAAGACTGGTAAGCCCTATCTACTATCAGTATATAAACTAGTAAAGTTAACTGGCATGAGGAACTGAGATGAACATAAGTATGATGACAAGATAGATAAGCTAAACCAAAATAACAGGATGAACTACTGTACCAAGATAAACGAGTGTGTCATGATAAACTACGGTGTCAAGATAAATCAAGGTACCACATCTTCAGGTTTCTATCAAGTATACTATCCCAAGGTATCTACCATGTATAACATCCTAAGGTATGTATCATGTATATTTGCTCTGCACCCCTCGTACTAGTATCCCAACCCGTGTCATGTGTCAACTATGAATGTCCCTTGCCCAATGTCATGTAATGGTCCATGTCACCCTAATATATATAGCATATGTAGGTTTTTCCAACTCGTATGTTTCCTTCCATGTATAAGTTCAGTCCTTTGCCGTAGGCCATACGGGATTTCCCATGTAAACGTTTTATCCTTGAAGTTATTTTGGACTGCTACCCTCGATCTAGTTATGTTTCCTTACCATGAACTATCGCGTGTCCACTTAGGATTTATGCCACCTAGGACCACTAAGGATTATGCTACCTAATGAACGTTTCCGTGTCTCGGTTTGGGTTCAGCCACCTAGGGCCACTAGGGATTATGCCACCCGTCAACCGCGCCCTTTATCCCACGTATGTATCGTGAATCGTTTTCCATGTCTAGATGCACATGTTCCTCAATGTGCCATCCGAGTTCCGTGCCAGGGCAAAACAAGAAATACGGAACTCGGTCGGGAGCTTTAAGTCGTCTGCTGATGCAGATATCAAGGTATGTTTTTGTACCCGTGGCAATGGTCCCACGTGACCCCTCCCTCAACTACTGAAAGGCAATCCAAGAAAAATCATGTATGAGAACTACACTAAGGCCCATCGATGCCCACTTCCAGATAGCCAACCTCACCCATAACTTGATAGCTAGTATATGGTCTTTTGGGAGTTCCCTACCTTTCCGTACGTACACGATTGACTAAAGATGGTAGGTAGTCGGCGACATGCTATCCCGGGGCAAAATCAAGTATCGTCGACTCCACGCTAATCCATCCTAGTCTTTAGGTCGCTCGCATAGCAACCAAGGCATACTCTTGGCTCTTCTACCGCAGACCTTAACCTCTGTGAGGCCGGGTTTCATGGACCACACGCCACCTCACAGAGGGATACCAAGAGTACCCTCACGTTCCCCGAAGCTTCCGCTTCGTCGCCCAGTTCGCTGGAGCTTTTATCCAAGTCAGATAACTTGCTCCTCCTCGTATACTAAGCGATGACCTACCGTACCAGGTTACTCATCTCTTTATGAACTAGTCCATGTCCTTAGCTAAGAATTATTACTTAGTTACCCTTAACTAAGGTTTACCACTTAGCCCCTCTTTCCACTATCCTTGTTAACTACGATTTCCAACCTAGTCCCCTGAGCTAGGGTTTTGTCAAATGGTTTAAGTGTTGTTATCCAAGTTCATGACTTAACCCGCCTACGAATCATGTCAAGATTGGCTAAGTACTCAAGTTCAAGGCTTAGCCCTACAGGTTGGTTAAGTGTACCAAGAAGCTCGTGACTTAACCTTATCAAGTCAAATTGGTTAAGTATTTATTTGTCTTAACCCTATCAGATTATCATGTTAGATTGATTAAGCATAGATTATCTTAATCCCATCAGATTATTGAGTCGGATTGGTTAAGCATGGGTTAGCTTAACCCCATCCACTAATCGTATTACAATGGTTAAGCCTACTTTTAAAAGTCTTGTGACTTAACCCTATCAGGTCCACCTATTAGATTGGTTAAGTATAGGTTACTTAACCTCATCAAATCATCACGTATAATTGGTTAAGTATAAGTTACTTAACCCCATTAAATTACTGTGTTAAATTGGTTAATTATTGGTTACTTAACCTCATTGAATTAACGCATTTAGATTGGTTAAGTGTTTAACTTAACCCCACCGAATTACCGTGTTTAGATTAGTTAAGTGAAGGTTACTTAACCCCATCTAATTACCGTGTTTAGATTAGTTAAGTGAAGGTTACTTAACCCCATCTAATTACCGTGTTTAGATTAGTTAAGTATAGGTTACTTAACCCCATCTAATTACCAAGTCGGATTAGTTAAACGTAAATTACTTAACCCCATCCCCTAATTGTCTTGCAAGGTTAAGTGTCATTAAGGAACCAAGTCCGGTTTAACTTAACCTACCCATTCGTGTCATATCGGTTAAGTGTCATTAGTCAAATTTACTTAACCTTATCATGTGGCATTAATTTAATTAATGCACTCTCAACCTCTCACATTAGACCTTGTTGTGGTTACTAGTTAAGCCGGGTGGGTCCGGGTAGTTTTACACCACAACTTAGTCTAACCTCGGGTCTTAAGCGCGACATGACCAACTTCTCACATTGGGTCCTATTGCTTGTAGCCACTAGTTAAGCCGGGCGGGTCCGGGTAGATTTATGCTACAAACTCAACCCAACCTCGAGTTGGCCATTTTCATGTTTGGTCTAGTGTCTTATTACACTTACAACCCATACGTGTCAAGTTTTCAAGTCCCATGCTCATAGCCAAAGTTACATGTTGTCATGTTTATACCCATTTACCCAAATCATGTTTCACGTCATTAAAGTTTTACCCATAACGTAACCCAACGCCTTTAAACTCGCATATACATTCGCAACAACGCATAATGTTTTAAAAGAAGGAACTTGGCAAAGGCATGAAAAAAAAGGGGTATAAGGCCACAAGTTAAACATGGTGGAAATGAGGCATAAATGTGCTCACAAACTTGCATGTTACATTGTCAAGCCTCAAAAACATGCATAACATTCAAACTTGGCAAATAGGTGATACATGGTCATAGATGACATGAAATGATGACAAGTAACTCGCATATAACATCACATAAGGGTTATGACTTCATATGCAAGTTAACCTAAAGGTTATGAGGGTTCTCATGTTGCATAATGCAACATTTCAACATAAAGGTTATAGCTTTTAACCCACAAGATCAAGGTAATGACTTTATAGACTTGCATAACATGATAGCATGTATCATACTTAATGATCAAACCCAAACTTGCAACATTCATTTAACTTTATAGTTAATATCTAAGAGTAGGAGGGGGCTTACAATGCTATGAAGGCACAAATCAACATATAAAACAAAGCTTGAGACGAAGCCATTCATGCTATCACCCAAAAACCCCAAAAGAACAAGCTCCAAATGAAACCCTTGAGCAAATATCAATAAAAATCCTTGCTTTAAAGAAGAAAGGTTTCAACTTTGGCTTTGAATGAAGCTTATGAGCTCTCATGCAAGATCCTTGCTTTTTGGTCAAGAAAAGGTTGCAACTTTGGCTAGAATGCAACTTATGAACTCTCATACAAACATGAAATCACTCAAATGATCATAGAATCTCTCATGAATGAAGAAAAGAGGCTCCTTTACTTTGAAACTAGCTTAGAACACTTAAGCTATCATGAAGAAGAAGATGGAGGCCATGGGTTGAAGTGGAGGCCATGATGAGGAATCATTTTGGCATAGTTTAGTTGTAGGATCGAATAATGGTGATTTAGGCTAGGTTTAGAGGTCTTTTTATAAAGGATTAAGATAGTATTAGCCATAGGATTAACCCTAGATTCAATCCAAGCCATCAAAGCATGTCTTGGGGAAGAAGTCAAGTGTAGGAACCATCTAGGGCCTTTAGATTAAAGCTGAACCATGAGAACCATTCAAATGCAAAATCTGCATTTGAGCGAATCGGCCCACGGGTTGACAGCCAAACACCCTGGATTAACCCCTAGTCGACCCAGCGAGCTCGGGTCGAACTCAAAAATCGGCTGGTTCGGTTATTCCCCTCTCCTAATTCGTTGTTTTGAACATTTTTGCATATTTATTTATTTAATTTTCAATTATATATATATATATATATATCAATATATATATTTCTCTGCGCAACCCATTTCACTTAATTAAGTATACTTTAATTTGTGAATTTTTATGTTCAAATTACGGGGTGTTACAGAAAATGATAAGTGATAAGAACTGTATATATGTACATGCATATTTATTGAACAGGTTATAGCAAAGGGGCTAGAGAAGAGGAATAAAATTTTTGTGCCCGATAAATAGGTACACATTTACTGTTTTTTTTGGGTGATGATTTTATGAGCCTGTTGGCTAGCCGCTTGGCTTTTCCTTTTTTCTTTTTGACATGAGACGCCCGTGTGGCTATTTGGGAATTTTCCCAGCCCCTCCCGTACAAAGGAGGTTATGGCGAAATTTTCCAAAATTTAAAGGCATTAGTGAAATATTAGAAGTGGAAACAATATAGGAATTTTTGAATGAACTATATTTATATAAATATATAAATATAAATAAAATTAAAACGAAACGTGGCCGTGCAGTTCGTTTTTTGAAACCGTGATTTCAAACGATTAGTACGGGAGATCCGACCATCGGATTTTCCTGAAATCGCAACCGTTGGGTTCGCTTTGGAAAAATCTTTCCAACGACACCAACTTTGTAAAAATCCAACGGTTGGATTGTCTGGAATGTTTAATTCAAATCTGAAGAAAAACAGCGCCACGGCCGCGTTATGGCCCGAAGCGTCATTTTAAATAAATTGGCTATCTTAAAATAAATAAAAATAGCGATAAATCGTTTTAAAATATTATAAACGATATGGATGTGATTTAGAAATTAACTGAAGGTTGGCTAAGTCGAATGGTTTCCTGGATGTTGATCTGATGTTGGTTTCGGCCTTCGGGGTTAATATTTGGGAAATCGTTCTCTTACTGATTGACGGTTAGTGACTAATGAATTGAAATGATGCGTGTATATGTTAGTGTTGCACTTGTTAATTATATACGTGAGTTGCTCAGAAAGACCGGGTTTATCCCATTCTGAATAACTAAATCGACGATAAGAAATCGAAGATGAAGACGGTGGTCGAAGACCGGAGATCTTCACCTCGTTTGGATGGTAACCGAGGTCCTGATTGGGAGGCATCCTGAAATATGGATAATGAGTGGTGATCGTCCCGACGTACATGGTGATCGATGGGTTTGCGAGGTATTTAGTGCCTCCGGTTTCGTTCAGACTCAGAACGGACTTGTAAATGGACTGTGTGTCTGACATTGGATTTTATTCCGTGTTGATTGATCCCTATTAAATATGCATCTGTTTGGCGGCGGAGAATTTATTCTTTTGCTTAACGCCCTTCTCTGAAACGCACGAGCTCAGAGGTTGTATATCGATGGACATCAGTCGCATGGCATGAATTGCTAGTATGACATGCCTAAGTGGCAAATGAACAGGGCTTCTGTTGAAAAGCAAAGTCTTGTGGTGATGATCAAAGCACCGCCTGTGTGGCGTAGCTTTGTGTATAATGTGAATTCGCGAGCCTCACACCCCGGTATGAACCGGAAACGGGAGAAGGACCTCAGGGAGGGCATGCGTTTCTTTCTAGCTAGGGTGGTGTCAGTGACCTACCAGCCCTGACATTTATATACTTTTCACCTGTGTGGTTGTTGCTGTTGCGAGGCGCCTCGGTTAGATCGGACGATCCGAGTCCGATGAAGCCATTCGTTGGCTCATTTACGCCCCATAGGGCGGGGAAACGCATTGTTCAGGAATTTTAATCAACATCGGTGGACCGGCCCTGACAATCCAAGGGTCACTCAAGCTCTGATCCTGGGACATGGGCTAGATTGTCTCGAATTCGGTAAGGACTGTCTTTTTCCTTGGTTCATGACGGAAATCCAATTTCCAAATACGTGACTGTGCGGTTTTGATTGTATACCTATATATGGCGACATAGTGGTATGGGGCATTAATGCCGTCTATGATTGATAGTTATGATTTGAAATTGTTTTCAAACCATATAAACACTAGCAATAATATCAAATGCCTTTGTTTTATTCGTATCAAGCATATTTTGGCCGTTATAAGGTAAAAACTCTATCCTTCGGTTTGCGTTGCATTGTGTGATGGGAACTGAGTCTTATAACGGCTTCATTTTTATAAAAAGCATAGCGTTGTTTCAAAGAATGATTTGTTTTAAAGCACTGGCAATCCAATGGAGTAAACCCGTTCCACGAAAGTGGCGTGGTCCTGTGATTAGCCATAGTATAAATGTGTTGAGTAGATTTCTCATACCAGTCCCATGACTGACTCGTAGTTTGTTTCACTTTCAAACTCGGGTGCCCCTTTTTCTACACGGGCAGCCTTGTATTCAGGTTTAGCAGGATTTATCTGGATAGCTGGAGCTGAAGATGGATTCTATCATTTATCTCTTTTTATGCTGTTCAGCTCCTATTTTACATATTTTGTTTGTTTTCCGCTGTAGACATATATGTATAGTTGAACTGTATTTGTACTAAGTAAGATCATGTATACTGTGTAACTCTGATGATTACTTTTATCCAGTATATTCTATTGTTCAGTATCTGGTGTATTTATTTAATTCTGTTCTGCTATTATCTGTTTCTGTGTTATATTCAAAAGATTACCCTTGCCGTCGTCAGTACGGGGTTTGGGGCCGTCACAGTCGACCTCCAGGGGGGAGGTCGACACTAGGGTCGACCTGCCTGGGCGGGAATTTTCCCGCCCAGCCCGCTTCTGACTTCTGATTCGAATTTGAACTTGTTTTTCGAGCTGTTTGAATTTATTTGAATTTTCTGAAACTTCTGACAGCCATAACTTCTTCATATGAAGTCCAATTTATGAAAACTCGGACTCTATCTCAACCAGAATTCCAAGACGAACACAGTGGCGTAACCCGTTTCCCTTAATTCTCACATTTTAAATTAATTATTCTAGGATTCGTTATTATAACGTTAATAGAAAGTACGGGGTGTTACAACCTGGGTAGGCAGGTCGACGTGGGGGTCGACCTTAGTGTCGACCTCCCCATACAGGTCGACCTGTTTTTCCCAGATCCGATTTTCTTCGGCGTGTGACGTGGTTTTGGTTGTTCTGATGATTTGGATTGGTTCTTGGTTAATATCTAAGGCCCTGGACACTTCTATTCTCCTATAAATACATCCCTAAGCCAAAACGTAAATCTCCTACACTATTCTCTAGCCTCCATAGCTCTCTCCCTCTTAGAAAATAAAATAATGGTGCCGCTACTCTGCTGAAACCTAGGATAAAACTAGTGCATCTTCTTCCAAACTGAATAGGATTAAAAGAACAACTAGTCTACATCAAAGGAACGTTATTCAGTGTCAGAACACAGATTCCAAAATACAAGAATCGTTCCCTTTTTGTGAGTACGATTATTTTCAGATATGAAATTTAATAATTATCTTGACATTTTTGTGAATCTGGATCTGAGGTTATACATACTTTTCTGTGGATCTATCTTGACTGTGACTATTTTGTATATAGCCAGGCTACTACGAGCCTGCGCCAAATCTCATAAGAAATTAACGCATGAACGCTAAAATTTTGGGACAAATAATGGATAATGCATAATTCGACATGACTGATCTGTGACTGATTTGAGAAAAGAACATAGGTTGTAAATTAAGATCTAAAATCAGTGCATGTATGATAGACTGTGATTTGGAAGAAGAATTATTATATGATAGCATATGACTTGGAATTTGGAATCTAGTGCATGTTATAATGCAAGATCTGATTGTGAGGACATAACACATAATTAAAATTTAAGATCTAGATTTGGGCATATTTTATACCACGATCTATGACTTGAAAAGAAAAGAAGGATTTGTGACTTAGGAATAAAGATCTATGTTAAAATAAGATAATTATTAATGTGAATGCGCCTAAATATGGATTTTAGGATATTTGGCATCATAGGCTATAATTTGGCATAATTCATATTGTTTGGGAATTTTTAGAGAATATTCTATACTGTGCAAAGTTTAATTAAAATTTGGGGCATATGTCATATTATGAATTATGACCATGATTTAGGCAAGATATGTAAATAGAACTTTAAGAAATATTTAATCAGTTAATCTGCTAAATCTGTTATCTGCTTAATCTATTGAATTTCCTAATCTACTAAAGCTGTTATCTGCTAAATCTGTTGAATTGCCTAATCTGCTAAATCTGCTGAATTGCCTAATCTACTAAAATTGTTATCTGCTAAATCTGTTGAATTGCTTAATCTGTTGAAAGCTGAATAATTATAAATTGGAGGCTCGATCTAAAATTAAGCAAAATCTGTTAATAGAACTTCGGATAATGTACCGTAACTTGTAAAGAAGTTAAATCTTCTAAATAGACATAATTAGTCTGATATTTTCTGTAAAGTGGGCAAGACACGAGGTTAGACTCCGTTTGCGGTAGAAGCCTGCCCGGAACCAACCGGCCTAACCAGCGACCGCAAACTGTCAGTCCAATGTGAGAGGTAGTAGGCATAACTAAAATATGCTTAGACACGAGGTTAGGTCTGGCTTGTGGCAGAAGTCTGCCCGGAACTGCCCGGCATATCCAGCGGCCACAAGCTACCAACCTAATGTGAGAGGTCTGTGCATTAATAATTAATTAATGCAAATCTAAGATAAATATGATACCTAAAACGTGTTTGGTGGATAGGGTTAAAACAATTGGTCTGATAAATCTAATAAACCCATTTCGTAAATCTGTAGGCCCAATACAAAGTTAGGTAAAACAATTTGTAAGCCTGTTAATCTGTATATCTGATCCGTTAGTCTGAGAACTTGTTAATATGTATCTCTGATCCGTTAGTCTGAAAACTTGTTAACTTGATTGTCTGATCTGTGAACTAGTAACCTGAACTCTGTTTAAAATCTGTAAACAAGTTAATTTGAAATTTGTTAGTCTAGGGACACAAGGTTAGGAGGGGAATTACTTGTGTCATCTGTTATGTGGAACCCATATTAGTCAGTAACCCTTTCTGGTATCAAAACTTTGACCACACACTATGTAGGGGTTCGGGCACGCTTACTGAACTAATTATAAGCAGTTCATTCTGATAATGGCGAGGGGTGTTGACGGTGCGTTCCAACCGGGTCATGTGCGTGCATGGATTTGGTCTACTCTGAGGATGTAAGACACCGTGACATCTGTAAATAGGTCTGTGCCAATAGGTTGCCACTTTAGGGAGTGATATACCGTACTGTGGGGCCGACACAGGGTATTTATGTAGTAGGGAGCCGATCGCTTCGGGTAGGACTTAGGGTACACTTATTTCTGTCTGTTTCTGTTGGTACCGTCTGTTTCTGTTGGGTGGTAACAACTGTCTGTTTCTGCGTGGTACCATCTATTGGGGTGGTAAAGGCCCATTACTAGTGTACACCTAATTCTAATATTCTGTTTCCGTAGGGATTATTCTGTTTTCGTCTCTGATTCCGTTTCCGATTCTATTTCCGTACCTTCTGTCTGTTGGGGTGGTAAAGGCCCATTAGTTGGGTAGTAAAGGCCCATTATTAGTATTCTGCTTCTGTACCTTCGGTCTGTTCGGGTGGTAAAGGCCCATTATTAGCGTTTTGCTTATGTACCTTCTGTCTGTTTGGGTAGTAAAGGCCCATTACTAGCATTTCTATTTATGTAGAGATTATTCTGTTTCCATTTCTGTTTCGGTTTAGATATTAGGGTAACACCTAATCCTGTTATACTAGTATTAGTGCAGAGAAGTGAAAAGCTTAGCTTAGCTTATATTGTTCCGTTCCTTCCGTTAACTTACTATTTCTGTTACGGTTATTTATCATCCAGTTTTATTTACATTTCATGATACTATTATCTGTTTATATGCTGAAAGTCATTGGACTCACCAGACTTATGTCTGACCTAGTTTGTTTCTCCTCTTTTCTTTTCGTTCCCCCCCCCCCAGTTTTCAGCGTGGAAACATAGGAGCTTGATTCAGATTCTCTCTGCTTGAAGTATTGCTTGACTTTGGCTCTATCTTTCCATGGCAGTTTATATTGGGGATTATGGCTTTGAAAACTATGCATTTTGAAGGCTTTTGTACAAGACTGATATTTATGTACTTGAATTCCTATATTGTGATTTTGAAAGATGTAACTAAACTCATTTCTGTTTCTGTTGTAATAAAGTTATAAATTTTTCAAGTACTACTTTTATCGGTCTTGTAAATTTCTGTTCTGTCTACTAAAGATGCTCCACCAAAGTTAAGGCATTCCCTTTGCGAGTGACCTTAACGGAAGTGGGGTGTTACAAGAAGAGAATGAAGGTAGAAAGCCTTAGAATCTGTGACTGAGAGAGAGGGGGATAAGGCTCTATTAATAGGTATCAAAGTGTATAGAAACCATTGGATTTAAAAGACAAAATCCAAGCCATTCGTTGACACCAAACCCTAAAACATCTCAAGAAAACCTAGCTCCTACTCTCCATACCAGGCTCAAAGTGGTTGACCCGACGCCTAGGAGGGTGGTTGAACCCCTCGAAGGCTGGGCAAGGTGAACTTATTTCACATGCTCGTTTTAATTGATAATTAATATTGATTTATTCATTTCCTTTCTTTTAAAGCACTACGCCATAGATGGCCTATCGCAACGAAAATCCATGGTGTTGCTAGCTACAATGTTGCCATTGATATGCTATTTTTGTCTATCGCAACGCACAATTCAATGTGTTAGCATAAATATCAACATGTGTTGCAGTAGACGTGTGAATAAAATTATCAATCCTTGTCAACACGATCCAACGGTCCGGGTTAGCAATCCGTGTCATTCTGATTTTCCTTCGTCGCGTCAACTCGTTGCCCTAAATTTTCATTTTCCTGCTAGCTATTTGCCTTTGTTTTTTTCAATTGAGAAAAGATGTCGGATTTCTTTCTAATGGCGATCGAAAACTAGGGTTATACTCTGATTTAATTCGATTTCGGATTGGCTTTATTTCATAGCTACTAATCGGGTCCCTCTTTTCTTTCTGATTGTCGATTCAATAAAAATTAGGGCTTTTGTTTCTTTCCAAATAGCGACGCATGCTTTCTGGTTTTCCGGTTCCGCGATATCGTCCCAATCCGTTTTCAAATTAGAAGGAGATAGAGGTGCCACAGAAAGGTTGAAGATATCAACAGTGAATTGTTTGATTTTATCTTTGGATTTTGGCGATTTCATCTGATTTGGAGATAAAAACTCATGACGAATGTCTGCTAATAGATTTTGGGAGGAAAACCATGACTTAAGTTTCAGATTGGATCATCTCCAGAATGTTTAGCTGACTTTCTTTTATTTGAAATGAAACCGAGCTTAGTTTTATTATTGAATTTGTTCTCACTGATGCATCAGTTATTAAAACAGTGGATGCTAAATTTTTGGCTATAAAAGCACCAGGGATTTGTTTTCCATTATCACTAGTCCCTAATTTATTTTATCAAAATTATAGTATCTCCATTTGGAAGGAAATTAGTTTTATGACAATGAAGTTTATGAAGCTTGGATCAAAGCCTGGTTTATTTCAAGCAATGGAAATTATAGTATCACTACCCCAAACCGATATAGAATCTTTTTATTGTTTCTCTAGTGTTGCTCGCATCAATTCTAGTGCTACTGGCTGCCTCCCAGCGTTGCTGGTGGCAGTTTGGAGTTGCTTGCAGTAACTTAGTGTTGCTGCCTTGCAACGAGTTCAAATTCCTTTTTACCTATATTCTATATGGATTGCATGTGTATTCATAAATTATTCTTTTGGCGTGCTATAGATGTTCATGATTTTAATGTTGAGATTTGCTTCCTAGTACTGATTAAATGGACTTAAGTTCTGTTTATTGAGTGCTGGTATATGGGCTCAGTATTATTGAGTGCCATTTTGTATGATAGTTTGCTCTTTTCTTTAACATCGTTTTGCATGATTAGTCCAATAAAATCGGGCTATTAATGCTACTGATTGCTACAGGCCAACGATGACGGATAATTTTGCATCTTTAACATCATTTTGAAACATCATTTTGCTAAGTATTCTATACCTTCTTTATCCATATTAATGTGCAGGGTACAGACTTATACTACAAATTTCAATTCGTTTTAAATTTAATGTAATTTATATAGGTTGTTCTCTTGGTTGGCGTTCATGATAGATCTCTATGCAGAAAAATTACAGCAAGAATAGTTTGGGTGAGCGGCAACTTCATGGTTTTCCTGGCTATGACAGCCATTGCAATCGTAAGCAAGTGGTCAGTAAATAGTTATAAAGGAGGAATTCATGGCTACATTATACCCGATGTTCATGTTAAAACTGTAGCTATTATCATCTTTTCCTTTCTTGGATTGCCCTTGGTTGTAAGTTCTCTTCCTACTACATTCATGGTTCATTCTAGTTCACACACCCCTATTCTGAACCTCTAATTCAAATGTTGTAGATTCTCTATAGTATGTATGTTTTGAATGGATATGAACGTTCTGCTATGCATGAAGATGGTCCATAAAATTTAATGTAAAAATGCAAATAATTGTAACCATCGACCAGGAAAAAAAAGTAGAAGAAGAGGAGGCATTTTGTATCTAAAAAAGGCAAAGAGATAATTAACATTGATCATACAGCTCTGTAGGAACTTGTATTGGTATTATTATCTTAGTAATTTCTTCGATGAATGTTTTTTGGATACAAATACCAAATCCTTGAGCCTGTTTTTAGGATCCAATTTTGTAGATATTCAGTGGCATTTTAAACCCAAACCTAGTAGTATATGACAGGAAAACAATGAAATGAGATGAATGATTTGTAGTAGTTCCAGAGTAAGGTATGTAAACCATTTTTTCTATGATCATGGGGAGATTACAAGTGGTTTATTTGAGGGAGAATCAAGATAATCTTAATGTTGGCTAATCTGGATAATTTTGTAATCTCTGTATTGTTAAAAATATATACCTACTTATTATCATCCATGAAATAATTAGCCAACATTTTGTCTATTTGACAATTCAATTCATTTTCATTGGCTTCGTTTAATTGATCCCTTTTTAATTACACCATTTATATATTCTATTTACCATAATGATAATGATAAATCCATGCATTTGAATATCACTAAATATAATGTGTGATACCAAGTTCCAACATATCTTAATTTTTATTTTATGATGCATGCAGTTGGCTGCGCACAATCTAAGAGAGAAAAAACATAGCTTGGATCAATCATTTTCCATGATAGATTCAGTTGGGGGGAACCCTGAATCTGTGTTGCCTTCTTCGTTTGTTGGGTAATTTGCTCGTTTGTATGAGGATGGTGATACGGCTGCCATGCTCCCATAAGTCTCCGCAATAACTCTATCTAAAGTTTGTGATGCCACATATGTTGACACTGACTTCTCTTGATGAATTTCTTTTGCTCAGCATATCAGATGCCTTTGCAGTTGCATCAACTATAGCACAAACAAGTGGCGGTGGCCAAGGTTGGTAAATTATACATGGAAAAGATTCGTTGCTATTATTATTATTTCATAATAAAAAGAAATCATAATACTAAGAATTTGTATGTTGAATGATATTTATAGGGTTGTGCATTGGTGTTTTGAACATCTCCACATTGTCGTTCCTAATGTTAGTATCCTTGGAGAAAAATAAATTTGTTCCCAGTTGGATATATCTTGTGCCACATGCATATGTGATACATTCGCCAAGCTCAAATATAAAACACTTCATGGATGTCCCTGAAATATGCTGAACTGGTTCTATTTGTACATTGCATATTCAAATGTATGAAAAGGATACATGTTCAGAATATTTATACTTTTAATGTTAAATCCAACTGCAGGGTGCAATTCCAACTGAAATATACTGGAGGTGGTAATAAATTGATCATACAGAAAACTATAAAAAACACTACAGGTTACTACAAGGTTATGTACTGAAAGAGCCTGAGGACACATATTTTTGATGTCACCGGCAGACTCATCCACGCACGAAATGCAATCCTGAGTTGAGATATCAAACATGCAGTGCGAATTATTGAACATCGGGAGACTCGGAATTATGTCGAGACAAATTTGCTTGAGTTAACGTTGAAAGAGATGTTTCTTTTCTGCTTTATGCAGGTAGGTCAATTGCTTAATAAAATACAGGATTACATTATGTTAGCATTTATTCATCGAACTTTAAATTCCCTTTTGTGAGTGGCTTATAGCTGCATTTTACTCTTTTTTCAGACTGATCCGAACTATAAATTGCCTGGTTTAACATTGTTGGCCTTTTCATGGAGTATGGAGATTACTAGAGAGCTCTTCTATATTACAAGGTAAGCATATTTCATATTCAAACTTAGAATCTACCTACAATATACAAGGTAAGCATGTTACATGCTTGGATCCTCAGTCCATGTCAAGTTATTCTATCCTGTTATCTCCGTCCTTATGTACTCACATTTGGTTTTTATCTTTGTTAACTTGTGCTTGCAGTTGTAATAACTTGAAGATTGGGGAGAGCGGACGTTTATTTATAGCGGAAGAAGAAATGCTGGTATATAGTAGTATTAGATTATGTTTATTTATTAGAAATTTATTATGACTATTGTGTAATAACTGAAAGTAAAGTATTAATGAGACTATGTAGAAAACTTCTCATTTAATAAGTGTATGTACTTTTATTGACATATGTAATGAATTCAGCTATTTTCTGTAATGAAGTTATTAATTCACAAGTGGTGTAAACTTGAATTGTTTTTTCTTCTTAATGTGAGTAATGTGTTTGTTATTAGTAAGACAACGATTATAATTATAATATTATGAAATCTTTGATTAATAGCAGTTGAGGTATAATTACTTATAGCATTTGTAAAACAAAATCTAATAACTGCAAGAAACAATTGTAAAAAAGGTTGACTTTATTACGATTGCCAGCTGTACTAGACATATTACAACTGTTTTTGGAAGTTGTGAAAGGGTATTTTTTGTTCTAGTGGTACCTGTGGCAACACCTGTACTTATGTTACCATAAGGTCGCAAAGGTGTTGCCTTTGACTCGAAGGCAACGCGGAAGAAGGCAACGCCAAAAAAGGGTTGCCACATATCATTTTTTGCCTACAACAACACTTTTTGGCATTTACTGCGTCACTTCTCTGGGGGTTGCCGTAGGCCATCTATGGCGTAGTGAAGGTGTCCCATTGTTACACACACACACACACACACACACACACACACACATATATATATATACACACACACACACACACACAAAACTTTGAATTTGAGTATGGAATATTCGTTTTAGCCAATGATATTAATTGTACTCCATATTTATCCACTAATTTAAAATTCAGATCTATATGTTTATTATTTATTATTATTTTATATTCAAACTTTGTTATTAGCATATTTTCATCATACGGACTCTGTTTTCAATAAATAAAATATAAAAACGGATTAGAATCTTGCCACGTACATAATGGTGATATTTTCATGGCCAAATTCCTATATATAAAATATCAGTATTTTAAATTATTAACTATTATTATTAAATTTATCCATGTCTAGTTAAAGTATATTTCATGGGGTGTTACATCGCACCTCTTGGGGTGCAACCCCTAGAGGACGTCGCCGATCTCTAATGTTAGGAGTGATCCTGATCCTACTTTATGGGTCGGGTTGTCCCCTTAGATGGGCCATCTTTATGCGTTTTCTCGCTATTTGAACTACCTTTTTAACTAGACCTATTAGAGCTCTGAAAAAGGTACATTCTCTTTTGCACGTGGAATCTCTACTACGCCTTAGTGATAACTTGGTCTTTTACTTTCTACATTCATACAATGACCAACTATATTTGTAATCAACAGTGAAAATAAGGATTACTTCAAGTGGACGTAGGACAGCATTCGCCGAACTAGAATAAAAGTCCTATGTCATTTACTACTTTCATTATTACTCCATGAGTTTTCTGTGACTGAGGACCATGATTTATTATGTGTTGCATACAATTTGGGCGTTGCACTCGATTGACCAAAATCTAATGTCAACTTTTTGGCATGCCATAAAAGGGGCTACAACTCGAACTAAGGAAATATATCTAGTTAAGAAACAATGGTGAAAAAGAACACAAAAAAAGCAACCAAGAGGAAAATAATGCAAGGTGGAAAGGGGCTTCTTTCGTTGGGAATTTTCTTCTTTATAGTTGATAAGGGAGGACATGGATGAGCTGGCGAACAGCCTCCAGAATCGCCTCGGACATTAACAGAACTTGTTAAAAAGACAATATGAAATGATAAAGAAATTCTTCAATCAAATTGGACAAGGAGGAAAGCTTGAAAATTAGAACACAACTGCTAAAACCGGACCCAACATCAAGCATGAGCTCTAGTTGGAACCGCAGGAAATTGCCCCTACAACTCAGGTTGTTCAGTTAAAGAGCTTGGCGATTTTGTAGCAGTGAAGAAGCAAAAAGTAGTAGCAGGGAAAAAGTGGGATATAACCGTGGTGTAGAGAGGTTTGTTTGATATAAAAACAAATATTTAAGTTAATTTATCGTCATTCTTACATCATTTGTGCAGAGGAAACTAATATTGTTTTATGTTATATAATAAACCATAGAATACCACAGTCATGCACAAAAGATTTAGTGACTATAATACACTTCTAGCTCATATTAAGTACTTATTCTTTAAATTTAACTTTGTAAACTATTTTTAATTTTATTTTAAATGAGAGTTAGTCAAATCAACCACTATATATTAATACGGCTAAAGCAGGTGATAAAATATCTTGATTTAGGTGGTTTAGCATAAAAAAGTGGGGTTTAAAGCGGATCTGTTGTTCATTATGGATAAATTGAAATAGCGTAGCGGTTGAAGAGTGCTTCAGGCTACAACGGGATTTTATGGGGATTTGGCAGAGCTCCAACTTCATAGGACTCTGGAAGTCGGTATCGATCCATGCCAAGGGTCGGCAATGATCCAATCAATACACGGGGAAACCCGTTGAAAGCGTCGGATTGATGTTTAAATCATTTGGACTTCACAACATTGGCTTGGACTATGCAAATCAGGCGCCCTTAGGTTCAAACGCTGAAATGGACACTCATGGCACTCGAGCAGGTGTTGGACTTGGCAAATAGCGTCAACTGCTAAATGGCGACAATCAGATCATGGGCATGATTAAGAGAGCTTCGAGAGGTGGACTATCTTGATCGGAATTGAAATACATTAATTGAAGTTCATTCACTCAAAATATATGGAATTCTCGGTATCCACCAAAGTTCAAGTTACTAGTCTTGGAGGCTTACGACTGCAGGAAGGTACCTACCATTCAATTATGCGATACATTTTCCATATGGAAGTGTTGTGGCACCCGATGATGTCATGGCCAAGCGCTTCCCGCTATTTCTTTCAGTTATCACTGCTATGTGGTTTAAGAACCTAAAATCAGGATCTATTGAAAACTGGAGCAATCCAGTGAAGAAATTTGTTGAACAATTTTGAGTCCACATCTATCAACCCAAAAACGTAATGACTTTAACGACTATCAAGCAGAGGACTAGCGAGACACTGCACAACTTTATGGAATCATTTAATCCTGCTGTAGCTTCGTTAGATTGACCAGTCCATTAATAGTTCCAATGGATGCAGTTTTTGGGATCTTAGGCAACTGTGAATTCAAGAGCTCACTGGAAACAGACCCAGATCTATGTGAATTCTATTATGAAGTCAACAGGTTTTCTAAGACAACAAGATGCGAGGGTAGATCGCGAGGCCCTCGAAGTCAATTTTATTAAGGATGAAGGACCATCTAGTCCTATAACCATAAAGGAAAAAGGCTAATAATGAAGGTGGCTAGGCTAAAAACATAAGAAGAGGACCTGGATTCTCTTCATACACCGACAATGCTCCTCTAGAATGGATATACCGATAGACTCGGAATCGTCTACTATACAATAAATCAGCTAGGAGAGAACCCTTAGAACGTGAAAGGACCTATGCAAATTACTGCCTGCTTCATGATATTAATAAACATAACACTAACGAATGAAAACATCTAAAAGATAAAATCGCGGAGCTGGTTAGGATAAGGAAACTACCTTAGTACATCCTAGGAAAAGCTACAATGATGGAACCAAAGCAGCCGTCTACTGCGTAAAACAAAGGCGGACCTAGTTCCATATGTGGCATCATACTCAAATGATGGCATGGAAAATTGACAATAAACGGCTAAGTTGGATTATCCACGTATGGGATTAAGATTTAGTTATCGAGCATGCACTTAGTTTGTGATAAACCATCACTTTTAACTCTTATTTTTATTGAATTTGTAATAAACTGGCTAAACCACTTATACTTGTATGGGGATCGATGACATCCCTAGACAAGCTCTGAGATGGAAATAAATCAAGGATTTTAGATGTAACAAAACTCTTGCTTGTAGAATTTTAATAAAGTTATTTGGCTAGTATTGCTCACACTTGTCAAATATGAAACTGTCACTGAATCCCAACTTTAAACGAGCTAAATGGATCGTCAAGTGTTGTTGCAATTGGCAAGGTACAGATCATTCTAGCAACTGGGTGGTTCGATCAGAATCAGCAAATACTATCGTGTTTGGAAAGGGTCAAATCGTCTCTCTAACGGAATGGTTTGATCAAGATCGTCAAGGATGAACAACCCTTGGCAAAGGTTGGACAGGTCTGGATGCGGGTTCTTTCAATTAGGATCGTCGTGATCGAAAAAAGCCCAATAAGGCTAGGATCGTCTAGTGTCATCATGCTTGGTAAGGTCATGTTGTTCCATAATCGGGATGATTTGATCAGGAATGTGAAGTATAGTAGTACGTGGCAAGAGCCTCATGAGGCTAGGATCGCCAATTGTAAATCTCGCTTGGTGTAGCAAAAACATGGATCGTCTGTTAGGTTACTACCAACAAAGAGCCAGGAGCGACTGTAAATCATTGAGTATGGTTAAAGTTTGGCACGAACCCAGTGAGGTTATGGATCATCGAACTTAGATCACACTAAAGGTACAAAACTCGAAACATCAAGTGTGACGGCGGTCGATAAGAGCTTGGAGAGGCTAGGATCACTAAGAGTGGATGGCGCTTCGCATGAGAAGGCAATGTACAGTGAGCATGGGCTATGCTTAGCCAGGATCCGGAGAGGTCAAAGATCGACTTGGAGAGGTTGTGAAGTTTAACAACATTTTAATGAGACCACTATCGCTAGATTGGAAGAGCTGTTAATCCTATAAATGATCCAACAAGGTCATGGATTTCAATTGCGGCTTAGCATAGCCATAAAACTCAAGATCAATCCAGAGATATTCCTGATACAAGACTTATACAAATCACATCCTTCACAGAAAGATATGTTTTGGGAGAGAGTATTGACCCACCTTTTAACACGTGTTATACTTTAGAGTTGGATACTTGAATTACTCGAAATCGAGCATGGATGATCATATGAACCAACTGTTAGCTGGATTCATCGGAGAATAAATTGGATTTTTCACTTAGAATTTGGCTAAGTGTGGGTTCGGCACGATTCCGATTTTGAGGATATGAACTCATAATTTGGCTAAGTGGAGGATTGGTATGACTACGAAGTGCAAATTTCAAAATTTAGCAACTTGATTAGAACGTCATCAATAACTCGAGAACTATAACTCAAATCAACGAATTATCAATAAATGACTCAAGCTAATAAGCAAGGGGACCCTCCCTAAGGTCATACCTCTTGGAGTGCAACCTTAGGGGTTGGTACCAACCCTTCTAAGGGGATCGATTATCATCCCTCGTGTAAGGGGCAAATACTACTTTGTGGGTCGGGTCATCCCATCTAGGTAGGCCCCATGTGCATTTCCCTACCGATTCGAGTTTTACATACCTCTATAAATAGACTCCTGGGCTCTGTAAAAGAGGTCTTCTCTTTCGGACGTAGAAGCTCTACTTCACATGGGAGATAACTTCATCTTCCATTCTCCTCATTCATACAACAACCAACTGTACTTGTAATCAACAATATAAACAAAGATTACTTCAAGTTGACATAGGTCAGCATTTGCTGAACCGCTATAAAGATCATGTATCATTTACTACTTTCATTATTATTTTATTATTTCTTTATGACTAGGGACTGTGATTTATTCTGTGATTGCATCAATTTTGGTATTGCGCTCAATTGACCAAAATCTAGTGTCAACACTTACCGGATTCTATTTTCACAAATGATTTAAACATGTATTACAAATTTCCTTGCTGTACCCAAGGATAGAAAGCAAAAACACAATAATATTGTCTCATCCTAGATTAAGTCAAACCCCTATAGTTGAGAACGAGAGTCTCCAAATTGTCTTAACTGTGCCATAAAGAACATGAATAAGGCCATTGCCTTTCCACTATATCAAAAGGAGGCACACAACACTCAAAAGTCAAGGCCAAGGCTAAGGAATCTACTCTTGTAATACGAACATGCACGAAATCATAATTAATATGCTCAAATTCATCGCACACTCTTAACAATATGTTTACTAAATGATTATGGTGAACTCTATAACTTAATCTTTCAAATTACACTCACATGCATATATATACACAGATACATGCACAAGCACACCACATCCCCTGATTCGGCCATTATAGGTCCGTGCCATAAGTATTTTTCTAAAGATCTTGGCTACCTTCCTCGATATGCTCAAGTTTGAGTTCGATGCATGTATGGTATTCTATAGATTATTAAATTAACATATGAATGTATATTCATTATGTCAATTCATTATTTAACTAGCAAGGTTGACCAATCGACTGATCGATTGTTACGCCTTAATTTCCACGAATTACAGATTACAAATTTTTAAGAAGAAAGTTCTTTGACTTATAATTCTAGAACCTAGTATTTAGTTTCCAATGATAATTTAAGCACCAGACTTAGTATTCGAGAGTGTGTAGTCCGAAAGGATAAGTAAAAATATCAACTCAAATTGAGACCATTTCCCAATAGAGAAAAGAAGCCAAGCCGAGAGCAATTATAGCCAGAACTACAAGTATTCCCTTAAGTATCAATGACTCAAACAGCCCAGACCGAGATCAATGGTCAGGATAAGCGAATGAATTCAAAAAGAGATATATGAAGGCATCACATTAACAATCTATGTTAAAAGCACTCTTAATCAAACGAATACAAATGTTAGATTCTAAGCCACTTATAGCAAATAAGGTCATCAATTCAAGAGAAAGTCGCAGCACCAATAGAAGAACCTAAAATTTTCTATAAATAGATGATCACATGTTATTGAAAAGGGGTAGAATGAAGTTTTTCTTACATAAAAGAATCATTCAATATTCCTTACCTCCTTTAAAAATGAATTAACATAAAGATCATTATGGAGGAGTTTGCCTCGTATGTACTTGTAATTCAAACTGAGAAACAAAGCTTAGAGTAGAGAGTTCGACCGTGGCATAGAGATCTCATTTCTAAACCACTATAAAGCTCATGTCACTTTTACCTTTCAACATTTATTTCTAATACAGTTTTGGTAGTATCTCAATTCATCAACATACTTTTGGAACCTGTTCGAAAGCTTCAGATTGTTGGTTAAACTTGAAATTTGGCAAATATTTTTGGCGTTGGAAGGAAGGCTCCTCGAACCTACACTCTTTTTCAATCTAGCAAGTTCAGCAGCTGATAACCTTCAATTAAATACAAAATCATCCTCTTTGAAAACCCACCGTTCCTCTACCCATAATGAAGAAATTAAAAAACTGGCTATGAAAGATGTAAACCATGCAAAAAGTAAATCAAACTATTATAAAGCCAACTACTACTCCAATCCTTACTAAAAGAGAGTCTCAACAAATGATATTGAAGTTGGTTTTTAATATCGGATTATGATTGGATACCTACCAGACCGAAGTTAAGGACACTTTTGTTGAATGATAACTTGAGAAGGGCGAGCACCTCCTAACCGTCGATCAAAACCCTAGGAAATTGTTGATGACTAATGATACTTTAGAAACTGAGCTCATGATGATTAATGAAGTTGTTATGAAAGGATAGAAATTTTGGATTTTCTCTCGACTATGATGGAAAACCAAAATACTCTTCTCTGTTCCTCTAAAAAAAATCAGTTCTTCAAAGCTAGTTAAACCACCTAAATTTAATCAGACTGCTTCTACTAGAAAGCCATCCTATGTCATCATAGATGGTAATTATGTCAATTGTTTCAAGACAAAAGCATCAAGAATCTGATCTCCATTTCATTGAACAAAGTTCAAGGCCAGAAATCTTGGGTCGAGATAATAGCCAATGAACAACAAGCAGAATATTTTTCTCTCGATAAGATCGCAACCATCAAGATGAATAACAAGAAGTTTGGTTTAGTTAGAGAGGCTATTTTTGATAGGACTGGGGAATGTTGAAGTAATATGATACTTGCATATGTTATAGGTACCAAACCATACTTCTTGTACATTAAATTGTTTATTCAAAGAGTATGGATATTAGTTGACAAATTTGAAATGTACTCAAGAGAAAGTGGCTTCTTCCCGATCTAGTTCATGAAAGCACAATACTGTGAATCAGTTTTTGAAAATGGTCCATATTTCTATGATGGAGAACTCATCATTACGAGGAATGGTCTAACATGCTAAAGTTGGACAGAGACCATTTAACTACAACACCCATACGGGTTAAACTTCCAAGTGTTAATCTTAAACTATGGGGCAAGGAGGACTTTAGTATCATGGTCAGTTTAATTGGAAAACCCATAAAAGTAGATGCATCCACTGGTTTAAAAACAAGATTGAATTGTGATCATCTTTTAGCAGAAGTGGTTATGGAATATGACTTTCCTGAAGAAATCTATCCAAAAATGTTCAAGAGGAAAACACAATGCAAGAAGACATCTATGACTGGATCCTCCCTTAAATGTACAGCATGTGAATGTCTTGGACACATAAAACTGCGGGTGTGTCTATTAACATCCCGATGTTTACTCTTCACCCCCCGCTAATTAGAAAATAAAATATGCATCCCATAATTTTCTCTTCCCACCCCGTTTAATCCAAAAATGCCCTTATTGTATTTTCATTTTCAATACTTTTTTTCTTCTTTTTCTAGTTTCCAACTCGCAATTTTACATTACTCTCCCCGTTTAAAATTTTGATTGAATTAATTAACATTTGTTGACAGCGTCATTGGTTGAAATAAACCATCGTGCATCCTTAATGTTGGTTAGGGTAATCAACGCTCCATCCGAATGTGGATTTATTTGAACAACACCATTTATAGTGATGATTTATCTGCTTACCGTTTAGGTCTTTGTAGTTTCAATATATTGTTAACGTCTCGGTCTCAAAACACATAATGATACGCATCTCTAATTGTACAGTTTTTAAAATTTTAATTATTGTTTTAATTTCTTAATCATTATTTATAACTTATATCTATAATTTTTCCACTTTAAATGATCGTGTACAATGCTGATTTTAAAATTTTAAATTATTGTTTGCAATTTAGCCTCGAACACCCAGATATGTATATGACTGATATTTTTTTAATCATTGTACAACATGTCAACATTAGACAATTTATACAATCAGCTGTTAAAGGTAAATATGGTAATAAAATTCTGAAATTTTAATCGGGGTGTGAAGAGTAAACCATAGGGGGCGAATAGCCAGACCCTAAAATTGCAGTGTAATACTAAAAGAAATGGGTGCCAAAGTCATAAAATTTACAGATAGAATTCTGCTCAAGGAAATCAAGAAAAATGCACTAAGGAAAATTATATTTTCTACAAATAAAATCAAAAAATTTCAAACTATATTTGAATCAATGCTTAGGTTAAACAAGAAGGCATCTTTCTTGATTGAGAAAATCATCAAGATCAGCTTGCTGATAAAGATGATTGGGTCAAGCCATAGAAATTAACCTTCCTAAAAAAATTAAGTCACATGAAACAATCATCTACAATGCTTGAGTAGGTTTAAATGATATACAAGTCTTAGAATATGAAACCTCTTGTTATAGATTCTTGTTTGGCTATAAATGGTGATATAAACTTTAAAAAGATACATAATTAGATTTTGACACTTTTTATGAGGAAATAGAGATATTACATTGTTGACACCAAAATTTTCCACAATACCCAAAGAGTTCAGTGAATTGCTAAACTACGGAGATAAATGAAAAGCAAAGAATAAGCAATAAAAATGTACAAAATACAGATATGTGAATTTATAGTGGTTCGGTATTGTGGTAACTATGTCCACTTAGAATGTTTTGTTCACTTTATTATTGTTTATAGGATCACAAGTTCTCGAATCAATAAGACTCTGAAGCTTACAAAGAAAATTAAACAAATGCTAAATTTTTCCTTTTTCTTCAATGTGGCCAATATTTTTTTTGGCATAGCCGACCGGTTTTTATAGTAATCTGTAACACTTGTCTATTATAACCAATAATAAAAATATAGTATAGTACAGGTAATTTTGGTTGACAATCAACTAATTCGGTTTTTAAGGTGAACCGTCCACCGTCTATGGAGTTTATAGTGTTCTATCCACTCTACCTATCAGGCTTACACACTGGAGCTAGCTATGTTACTAGACTACAAAAAAAACTCCACGTAGGGAGTATTACATACTACGAAAGTAATTACATGGAAAACATTACATTCAAAGTGCTAAACAACATCACATACTAAATTCCTAGTGCCACACAAAAAGGCTAAGCGACAGGAAAACAAGGGTAACATAGACATGAAGATTATGTTCCTCGAGCCTACATATTGCTACTGGTAAGGAGGTGAAGTGTACATCTAGAGCAACAGGAAATCTCGAGTACCACAATAACTCTGCAAAACAGTAACTTATCATGGCGCAGAACCCATCCCAGGTAACATGCGATGTCCCACAAACATAGACAGAAAAGACCATAAACATAGCTAAGTTGACATAGCCGAACACAAATAGTCATCATCAAAAAAACTCAAACAGTCATCTCAACTCTGGATAGGCTAAGTTTTATGTCGAAGCATCGCGTGTATAGCCAACGAAACAAAGTATCATCCAAGCTTGACTAATAGTGACCATGCATATAGCCAAATGTGGCAAATATTTAGAGATGTAGGATAACCCAAAAAAATCGAATAACTATTACAAGAGAGATCGAGGAAGCCTAAGCCCGTGTTGCACCAAGTGTTGGATCGATATCGATCCCTTTATAAGAATAAGTGCCAATCCCTCATTATGGGGGCCATGAGGTCTAGACTTCTCTGGTGGACCCCCTTTAAGTCTTAAAGCTTGCTATGAAGTTTTATTTGGTTCAGGTCTCAGGTTATAGAGTTATGGCTTGTTGATTATTGAAGTTGAGTTGTTCTACTGGTTAGTCTCAAAGTTGTATCGATCCATTAATATTGAGTAGGTCGATCCCTCTATGGAAGAGTTCCAAGGCACTATTTTGATGGGCTAATTTTACTGTTGTCTCATGATGCCATCCAGACTTGACCTCTGGGTATTAACGCGATGTTTCTAGGCTTTTAGCCTTAGTAATCATCGAGTCATGTCAATCAGGATAGCTTCCGATAGTCAGGCCAAAAGCCGATAACACTTTCCTCTAAAGTACGTCTTGTGTGAACCTGAAGTGCTTTGAATCGAAACATGTCTTGGCTATAGGAAATACTCCATGGTGTTTTTAGCGTATTGTCATTATCCTTCCTTTGAGTAGTGTATACCAAGGAGCATGTCATTTCTGAATGCTTGTGATGCTTTGTCAATTTATGATGGTATAAGTATATGAATTTAGCTTCTTTAGTGGTTTAATTTGCATATTGGTGATCAACCATTTCGACTGGATTTTAGTGAAATTTTTAGGTAAAACCTAATCTCTGTTGAATCAAAAAATTAGTTGTTAGTCATCGGCTCCTACTTACATCTGAGTTCAAATAAGTCATTGTCGGTTTGGAGTCACGTATGCACTCCCACCCATGTGTGTGATTTTATGCGATACGCTTGGAATATTCTGCATATATTGTGTGAACATATGTATGTGCATACGGTTATACTTGTTAGTAAGAGCAACATAATTTGTGTCCATAATTTTTTTGTATTTGAGTATTTCTCATATACTTAGAAGTTAAATGGATATTTTATGTTGCAGACACGCACTTGGGTTTTTAGTCGCATGCGTAAACGTGCAATTAATGATTAGTGCCTAATGCATGTATGCACACATGAATCATGTGTATAAGTTTTATTTTGTCAAGTAGTTCAAACTAGATTCGCGACCACGTTGATGAACATATGCATATATATATATATATATATATATATATATATATATTGAAAATGAACATGTATACAAGTTTAAATAGAATTGCAAGTTCTTTGGTCCTTTTTGCTTCCTTCCCTTTTCTAAATAGTTATGCTACCAGATCGCTATCGATTCCTTTGGAGGGATCCGTATCGATCCCATACTTAAGATTTTCAGAAAATCTAAGGCTAAAGGGATCGGTCACTCCCTCCTATATAAATACCTTGACCCTTCCACCTTTTATTCACTTTTATTTCCCTAAACTGACTCGTGTTTTCCAGTAAAATGGATCAATTCAAGCCATCGTATGCTCGAGTATGGCCATGACCTCTCCTGCGTCAAACCACGATTCAACTTTATTGCTCCACAGATTAAATCTGATCACCATTATTGTTTGTAGATGGGTTTTCCATACATATTGTTAGCTTGAAATAGACTTTAGGATTCGACGTGGTGATGTAAGGAGATAAGTAATCGTCGGTGGAGGCGCTTAGTAGTAGAGGGGAAGTCGTGATGGGTTATAATGGGTTAGTCTCGAGTGGTTGAATCATGAAGAAGAAAAGAAGGAAGGAAAGGGAGGAGAATGAGACGTCGGATCAACATGCGAGAAAGGAGAAGAAGGGAGTTAGAGAAATTAAAGTCCAGGGATCATATCAGATTGTCAATTTTGGAATGGTGTGAAGGGTCGAATCGGTCGAAGCTTGAGATTATGGTATGTGTCCTAAGATCCCAAGGGATCGGATCAGCCTCAAGCAAAGGAATGGCCAAGTAATCATATCAGCATTGAGTTTGATTGTTGTTAGTACCTTTAAGTTTAGATGAAACTCTTAACTCGACGATTTCTCAATTTTCTTAATGTTGCATCGAAAACTTGATCGTTTCATATGGATATGCCTTGAACATTGAACTGGAACAAAAATTCAGAAATACACACAAGCTAGAGCATAAAATTGGACTGAGGACATATGTCTGAAAAATTGAACATGAACTCTGTTTCCTGAGTCACAATGAAATTCCTTGATTCTATATTCGAATGTTGGGAAGATATCTACGATGATGGTCTCTCCGGTTATAAATTGAATCTCGTTATCACGTTCCATAATGTTTAATTGAATTGCATGTGCATGCACGACACCGCACGTTCCCCACTAGTTTGCACTATTAGGGGGTACAAGTTAATCGCTAACTATAACTGTTTGTATGTATAATAAATTATGGGTATAAGAAGTTCTAGACAACTCGGAGGCTAACAAGATGAAAGTTCGAAAGAAGCTTCAAAACCAAATCACACTACGAGTGAATCGAACCCCGAAGCTAACAACCAATGGAGTTCCAAAGAATCAAAATTTTCCCGACATGCATGTAACAACCATGGTTTTATGATTACCAGTAAAATCTAATTTAAATGGTGTTTATAAGGGTTAAATGAAATTATACTTTGATTTGGAGAGGATAGCTCATAAAATCATTTGAGTTGAACAAGTCAAGAATTTTGGAGTTAAAATGTGTAAATATGTTGGGTTGAGTTGAATTGTGTCAAAGGAAGAAAATCAATTCAATATTAATTGGTTAATTAAAGAAAATAAATATGGATTTAGAGAAAATAACTTATTTAATCGTTAAGTTGACTAAATAATGAGTTTTGGGTAATTATGTTAGAATTAGATTTTGATTTAACGGTAAGTTGTTGAATAAATTTCGAATGATTGAAAAATAAAGTTTTGGCAAACTTTATAATGCTAATTTATGGTAAAATATGTGTTTAGAAGATTTTTATGTGCCTTATTGCAGCAAATTGCAAATTATAATTGAACACTGAATTTTAGTATAATTTTTTTTGAGTTGCAAACAAAATATAAAATGTAAATATTGATTAAAATCAATATATGAAGTGTTAAAATATTATAACAAGGTTTCATATTATTTAAACAAGATAATGTAATTTGTATACTTTTAGACATTAAAATGTAAGTTTTGAATAATTGAAATGTAAGATGTGTGTTTTAGATGAAAATTTAAATTTTAATGTATTGTTATAAAAATTAGTATTTAAATTATCTAAAAATACCTTATATATGTTTGTATATTTTTTGTAAGTTCAAACAGTGTTAAGATGTGAACAAATGGTTTTAAAATGGCTTAAAAGCATATAAAGCATATGTTAATTAGTGTATTATATATTAATTAAATGTAATTTAATATACTTAGGCTAAATTATGGTGTTTGGGCCCTAAACTATGTCCATTAGTAAAAATTAAGCCAAAAAGGAAAAAAATATTGGAAGGTGTAAAGAAAAAAATATGTACAAAATTTTCTCGGTAAACATCTTCTTCTCCCTTAAAAAAATCTACAGAGAAAGCTAAAAATTCCTCTTCTCAGTTCTTCAAACTGGAAGCCTTAATTCAAATCAAAATAGAAATATAGCTTGCTAAATAAGATTATTACCGGTAATCAACATCCAAAACTAGAGATTATTTCTCTATTTATCAAGTTTGAGAAATTAATTTACCGTAAGTTTATTTTTTTATTTGCATGTTTCAATTTCTTTTTCTATAGGCTACTGAAATGTTCTTCAGATACAAAAGCTCAATTTTTGCTCAAATTCGCTGAATAATTTGCTACAACTTCAATTTTAGGTGAGTTAATCACACATTTTCTAGCCTAAGAAAATTATACATGTTGATAAATTTGTGTTCCTCTGTGAATTTTTGGTTACTACAAGCATGTTTTGAAATCTCTGAGTTTATAGTAAAAACTGTGATCATGTTGATCTTTAAGAGCATGTAGCTTCTTTGTTTTGTCCAGAATCCATGTCAGATTTGCTTTAAATTATTTTTAGAATGTTTCTCTCTAAGCATGCTCAAAATTGGGCTCAAAACCCTTTTGAAACTAGTTCAAAGTTGGATACAAAGCTGGAAAGTCACCTACAAAAATTCATGACATAATAGGTCAACCTAGAACTTTATTGATCAACCTATAGTCGACCTAATAACCATTAAGGTCGACCCTGGTGCCGACTTGGGGCATTACACTAGCCGACCTTGGGCTTTATATTATGCGCATATTTTTATGGATGATTTAGCTCTTGCCTACTGATTTTTTTGGGTGATATTTTTGCAACTTTTGGTTGATTCCTGAATCTATGTTTTGTGTAACGACCCGGGGAATTCGACGCACGAATTCCAACATTAATACATTAAACCGTATTACTTGTCAGAACCCAAGTATCGAAAACACCAGATAGTTATTAGAAAGAAATTAGAGGGTGAGATAAGAAAGAAGGAAATATTAGAATAGAAGAGAAAGAAGAACATAACACCATTAGAGTCTCACATCGTAGCGGAACAAAATATAATATAGAAATAAAACTTCATTGAGAGCTTAGAAATAAATACTTACAATCATCAGAGTACATTAACACATTTGGACAGTTATAGATATTTGTCCTCATATACAACACCCAGCGGAATAAATATTAATACGTCTGAATTCCTTCAGCACGTCTTCTGACTTCGTAGTATCCAATAACCTGAACCTGAAAACCCCGGGCTAACCCGAGCATTACAAACGCCGGATCAGTCTGGTGAACCAGAGTGAGAAAACTCGCTACGTTTATATAACATCCATATTGATTTTAAAGTCAAAACTCCTTTTGAAAGGAAAGGATAATAGTAAAACCATTCCACACATAAACACGTACGGTTTTTACCTTACTATAACCCAAAACATTTTTGAAATCATATATTTATCTGATATTATAATAGTGTCTAAATACAAGTAAATAGAAATCTAGTGGAACGCTTGCATCTCACGCTCCACGTAAATGGTATACAATCAAAACCACGGGCGCTTATTGGAGACTGGATTTCCAACTATGACAAGGTATGGAACCACCTTCCGATAGTGTATCTCTAGAGGCGAATACACTGGGTTCAACACGAACGTCTTGCAACCCGGCCCACACATGACCGACCACTCATTTCGCTTGAGTGTATCGAATGTATATCACCAACGGTTGGGATCAGCAACCATTTCCCGAAAAGGGACAGCATCGATAGATTAAAGAAGTAAAAGGAATTTCTCTAGATAGGTGATTATACACCCTAATGGGTGTGACCCACATAGCCTTGTTGCCTGTCCGATTTTTGTCATTTCCCGGTTGATGAGGCTTGAGGTTTAACATTTCCTTTTTTTAGAATATCACCATTACTTTGAATGCCACATCATCAGATCCGCCAAATCACTAATTGACATTCACGAAAATATTCTGCGTGTTTATACTAAGAGAAGGTGTCTTCCCTGCCACCTACAGAGATACGTTTGTAAAAATTAACGTACGCGATTCTTAAGAAATACTCTGTCAGATATCCGTCCATACAAGTCGTCCAGGAACAGGATGAACCGAAGGCACTCTCCTACCACATCCTAGGAATCACCCTATAGATCAGTAGTGAGTAGTTCTTGCAAATCCGTAGACTTCAACCACGACAGAACTACACTATATCTCTGGTTATAAATTTTAAAATAAATTTATATATAGTAGACTTTGAAAACTATAGGAGTTAGCCAGAGATATAAGTAATCCTTCCGTTTCATGAAGATCTAGGGTCTTCACTGGCTCCCTCTTGATCAACATTTAACATCTTCTTCATTTCATATTTGCTGGTCGGAATGGTTTTCGAATATAATTCGATCCCGGTCTTTCCGCACCAACAATCATATAGGTCAGATTTGATAGTCGGTTATTTAACTATCAAAATAAACAACCATTCAACCATAAAAATAAAATGAACTTACTGGTTCGATATTCAGCATCATTTGGCCATATAAATTTAAAAACTAATTAAAAACTTCTAAATATTTTAATATCTTAAACCACAGTATCTATTTCTTATTTTAATATAAGAATACTTGCGAAACCCTTTTTAAACACTTTGGAATTAATTCATATATATATATATATATATATATATATATATATATATATATATATATATATATTCCCGACTTTGGGTTAAGCAATTTTAATGTAATACATTGTTACAAAACTCTTTGGTTTTATATCTTGGAATTGAATAAACCATTCAAACTCCTCCCATTGATTTCTTTACTTTATAAAATCGTTATATTTTTACCAAATCTCCTTTTTATTTCCTTTATATTGAAAATATCATTTTATACGTTCTCGAATCCTTTTTATCACCATTACTTTAATTCCTTATCAACTCATATTATTTCACTTTTAATCATTCAACCATATTCAACTTGAAAATCATGTTTCAATTCAATTTGTTTCACTTAATCTCATTATTAAGTATCGCCAATTCAAAATTAATGTTTCCACTTCACGCCTCTTTTATAAACCTTATTTATATAACTCTGGTTTAATACAAACCCCTTTTTCCCATGATTCCTCTTTACTTACTTCAATCATTAAATAATACATTTATTTTAGCCATCGAATCAGTCCAAAACTCTTTTATAACTTTGTTATAAAAGCTCGGGTTCAGAATAAAACTCATTCATAATCTCCTTTCAAACCTCAACCATATTCCATTCCAAATTGGTTACTTACTTAAATGTGTTTCATTTAAGAAGTAATTACTTAAATTATTATTAATTAAAATAATAATTCTCTTCATCATTAACTACCTAAGAAGTAGTTAACTTCTTTATTAACTAGATAAATTTCTCAATTTAAAATCTCATTAAAATTCACCAATATTTGTTAAACAGTTTTCATTAGATTTGTTTAACAGTAAACTAATTTAATTTAATAATCAATCCTCGTTAAAGCGGTCGACTCATTTGATTCAAAATACGGTTATCTCGTTTACTGATTTCAATTAGTTCTTACTTTAAATTAATTAAAAATATAATTAAATTAAATAATTCCATTTAATTCAACTCTTAACCCGTTACACTAAATTCTGCTCATATGCTTATAATTGTTATTAACATAACAATTTTCTTTATAAAACAATCTAATAATTTCTTATAAATTTTAGATAATAAATAATAAATATTTATTTCCTTTTCAAATATCTTTTATTTAAGATAATATATTTCAAAATCCATATTCAGTTATAAAATAATTTTATAACTTCATTACCATCGATTCATTTGACGGTAAATCAATAATTACAAAACGATTGATTCCTAGGCCATATGCTACCAATTACCTAACCAATATTGTCCATTGGTCAATAACAAACAAACGTTGAATTTAGATTCAACGATCAATCATCCAATCATAATGGTTAACGGTTCATATAATTGTGATATGAAATAAACAATAAATTTGAGGAATCTTGTTGGATCCCTCCAACCTGTTCTTCCCTGCATTCAAATACGTTATCTCAAATAATAATAACAGATATAATATACAACAGTAATCCAAGCATCTATATTTTTATTTAATACATTTATATTATTATAAACGTAACCAACGAGGTAAGTTACCTCGGTTGGAATTAACCGTTAAAATAACGGTTAGATATTTATTTGAATTAAACTAACGTTTAATCAACTAATTCAACCAAAATATAAATAACAGCAAACAACACAATTTCCAATAATAGCACACAAATAAAACCCGATTTATATAAAATATAAATGGGATAAAAACTGAGTGAGTAAACTCATTTTGTTTCCGTTCGTTTGCTGTAGCGGTTTGGTCACAGTTATTCCTGGCCCTGCCCAAATCCGTTCCAAAATGTTCTGTTCGTCCACGATTCCGTTGCCACCTATTACGTTCCATTCTGATAACACAGTCACAATATATACCGTTATAAGTATATACGTATTTATTTAAATTAATCAACTTCTTAATTAAAAACTTAACCGTTAATTACTTTGGTTAGTAAACTAAATCGCATACCGTTACTTTGACGAAAACAGGGTCCGATCTTATTTCTTTTATTTTGCTCAACCCTTGCATGCATTCACAATAGGGCAACTTTCCTTCTTATATGTCCAAAAATGAATCCACCCAATATTATTTCTTCACTCCATTTACGGTCACCACGTCATGACCCATAATTTAGCCCAAACTTTATCTGTTACCACTTCTCCACGTAACACTGTTGCCCAACGTTCCATTTTCTTTTGCACAATTTAAAACCAATATGCCCAATCCCTTCTTTAAACACAAGCCCAACTTTGTTTTCTTCTTACTGTTTCATTCCAACAGCCGGTTCCTACTAGTATAGTTCGCATCTTCATGTTCGAACTTTACTGCTACCCTTCGTTCAAACTGATTTTCACCATGCTGAGCCTTCTTCTACTATTTTTTTTTTTCTTTACTTCTTGAAATACACACACTCCTAGTCTCCTCCTGTTACTAAAACAAACCCACCCAGTTCCATAAGATATCACCGTTGCTCCTCCAGGTTGAAACTTCCTTTACCAAGCTTCTGCCCTACTTTGATGCAACACGCCTTTACTTGGTTTCCAAATCCTTCCCTTGTAATCCTTCCTTCCCATTAATTCCCATGTTAAAGACCCCTTCCCACTGTTAATATACCGCCTTCTTCTACTATTTTTACGCTGCTTCTGGCACCACCTCACCTCATATGCTCGAGCCACCCAGCTTCCTTTGTGTCACCGGTTCTCTCATGCCGCCACAGTAGCCGCGAACTTCACATCACCAGCTCACCTTAAGCTTTGCAGTTGGTCTTCGTTCTTCGGCTACTGTGGACCCAGACTTTTCTATCGAAACTAAAGCGCGAGCAGAAATGTGGGTCGACCCACTTTTAAACTGTTACGACAAGGTTGGTAAGGAACAAAGTACCATCTTCCTACGTATACATACGGTTTTGATTTAAAGCTTCCGCCTGGATTTTTCTTTCGAACTGTATGAAATATTTGATGGTGGCCATTGATTAATGTTACATGCATGTCGAGATTCACGTATTTTATTAGTGGAGTGGAGTATGTAATGATTTCGTTTGTATTGTTTGCAGAGGAAAAACATGCGTGAGTAACTGTGGGGGAAAGCTTTCTGTTTTAAACTTGCTGAACTGAAAAAGAAATGCAGGTGTTTGCAGTGCTTATTTGTAGAGAGGGGAGAATGGGATAAGATCAACTTCTTTTCACAGCCATGTGCGTAGAGCGATTTAGAAAGAATAGAGTAGCTGCGATGGAGAAGACGTGCGCGCTCTTCTCAGTTTGTACTGGCAAATCACAGTAGAGTAAGTGTTCTGATCATTCACATGTAGCTGGTGATGGATACAATTGGACATGCTGTTTTCATATAGGTACAACGTGTTTCCAATTCAATCTTTTAGGGTACAGAGGAGAGGTCTGCTGTGAGTTTTCATGTCATGCGAGTTTGATTTGAATGTACGTACATGTTTTTTCATTTCATTTACTCCGATGGAGTTTACATTGATGGGGAAGATCTCCTGGACCAACAGTACTCTGGTCCCCTGGACCAGTAAATCAAAACACAGCATTCAGTGGAGGTAGACTTTTGTTTGCAAGTTTTGCTTTTTAAGTTGGACTGTTTTCCAAAATCGTTGCAAAATGTGGTAACTTTTAACTGGATTGGCACACGGGACCATGTAAGTTTTGGTCCAGACGATCCCTTCCCTTGCATTGATGGTTGAAAAGAAAATAGTAGGTGTAGTATAGGATGGAAGAAAAAAAAAAGTAGGTAGTTGAGTTTGTAGGCTTGCGATTTAACATTTGATAAGCTGTTTGGATTTGAAAACACAGGTCGGAGAAGAGAGCAGGTTAGCATGTGTAAATTTCAGAAGGTAGGATGGGAGGAAAGCAGTGTAGCACAGCATATATTTCCTTTTAAATATAGGGTAGCTCGTACCCTTTTTTAGATCAGGTGGCACTTCTTGCGTAGGAAAATATAGGTCTGCGCTATATATATTATTAAGAATACCTGGCTTTTCACATAGGCTGTAGGTTGATTTTTATATTGTTTCCTTAGAAGTTAAGCTTTCTTTTTGTTAGCTGTTGGCACATTGATGTTACATGATTTAAATGGGTGACAGTATACTTCATTCGCTATAGAAAAGAAAAGGGGACTGAACCCAACTTACCATCCAAGGTTTATATATATAAACAATCACTTTTAACATATATGCTGGTTTGCGCATTCCATTTGTATCAATATGGTTAATTAATATTAACGCTATGTCATTGACCGCTCCAAAATTCGTATTGCCGTACACGAACTTCAAACACGATAAAAACGAAAACATTGCTATGTTTCAACATTTCAGTTCTCGTAAATTAAACTTTGTTGAAAATCGACCCTGTTTGCATAACAGCGTTATTTTAATTCATCGGTTCACCTTTAAATTTCGCTTACCGATAAAACAACTCCAATTGCCTTCAAACTGAAAATCTATCAATAATAAATTATACGTTTAACATTCGTTATATAAATAAAATATATATTATAAATCCATATAAAATTTCAAATCGATATTTAAAATATAAAATATATTAAATATCCCGCTATCAAAAATACGGGACGTTACATTTTGAATGTTTTTAATAGGCTTGTTCCTACATTCGAAAAGCCAACATTATTGTTGATTTGTACTTTGGATTATTGAGTTTGCATGTGATTCTTTGTGTGTCTATTTCATGACCTTTTCATGATTATGCTTACACGATGCACATGTTTAGAAATCATTTTCGAAAGGATTTTTTAATATATATAAAATTATTTTTTGTGATAAATCTTTTACAAAACCTATTTATAAAACTACAATTATTCTAAAGCTATTTATAAGTACATGCTTTTAACAAATTAATTTTCAAAATGTTTTCGAAAATCAGTTTAAAATCCCATTTTCTCATAATATATTTTTTCTATATAAAACTACACGTCTTTGCACTGTTCGAAAGAACAAGAATGAGACTTAAACAATAGAGTACACCATGTGTAATGTGCCACATTGATTTATTAATTGGTTAATTTCAGGCTTGTTTGATTGAAGCTATTTCCATGTGGCGTTGATTTACTAATTGTTTATTATTAAGTGAGAACGTGTTGTATGAGACACATTGTTGTCACTAGTCAGACAAACGTTGGGAAATCTATTACATGTATTATATTGTTGTTGCCAGTACTAGGCTGGTTGGCCATTTATTCGACTGGTGGGTCGATTATTAGACCTGGAGGTCATTCTTGAGGTTGGTGGGTCTCTCATTATATAGTACTTGGCAGGCTTCGGCTATTTGGAGATTATGCATGTGCGGCGTAGAGTAAGCATTCCATCAGTGATATGGATCCATTTTTTGTGTTATTTATATCTATTTGAGTTGATATTTCTAAATTTCATTATTTTGATTTCTATATATGTTATTCTAAATGTTTTCACGATTTTATTAGTGTTGGTCATATACATGGACTTAGGGCTATGCTGTGATTATATATATGGTGATTACATTCGTTTGCTTTGCACTCTTATACGAGTTCTAAATGGTGTTACATTTATGTGATTTCCATCTTAGTATTTCTTGGTGATTGATATTTTCTTATCGCTTAACCTTAGAGATTAAGCGAATTAATGTTAATGGAAAAAATATGAGTTTGTTGCTATCACCTATGCATGAGATTTTACTAGATGATTTAAATGAACCTATCTCATGTATATTAAATCATATGAACCTATGTTGTAACTTCTTTATTGAGAAGTATTACTATCTATATGACACTATACTTCATCTATCATGATCTAATCACTTTTTTAAGTTAGACTGATGCGTGTATTTTATTTACTCGGGTCAGACCGAGTTCTTTCAAGTTAATATCTGCTTAGCTTGCTTTCGCTTTGGTCAACCTTATCGTCTTTTGATGCATAGCCATGTTTTGTGTAGACGTCTAATAATTTATTTGTGTAAGTTTGATATGTACATATTCTTTTGGACTTGTATATATGTTGTTAGTATAACCACTCACTTATATATCACCATGTATTACACTTGATGTATCTATATATAACTATGTTGTTCGATAATCTACGTTATTTGTTGATATTATGTTTTGTTTTGGATGTCACCATAGTATTCTGTTAATCTTGAATTAAGAACGTCGATCCGCATGAGGTAAAGAAAAAATCCAAATTGATGTATTCGATACTTATTTAATACAAGACTCATAAATGGTTGCTCCTAACCAACCTTATTCTTTGGACTAGCAAATGGTATTACCTAATGATACTGCTTGTTAGTGTGGGTCTCATGGTGGGGCATCACTACTCGGTATCAGAGCTAAATTAATAATAAAGTATGATAAATACAGAATTAAACATGTATTACACTATATCAAATAATAATGTAAGTATTAACATAGTCTATAATCGCTGTTATATATCCTGAGTCGTGTTCTTAACCTTACGAGTCCTTGGGAGTGGGAATTCATTTTTAATTCCGTAGTATTCTATATTGAATTCAATTAATAATATCTTACCCCTATAAATAATCCTTATCTTCCTTTATCCTTTCGGTTAACTGTTGGAAAAGGTAGTGCATACCTCTATGGTTCAGGATAGTTTAGTGGCCCACATACAAAGGGCATCTACATGTGTACCAAGAAGTTTATGGAGCTATTTCGTAGTATCCAACCTCTAACTCCTGCTCAATCTTCTCCTATGTGCAAGTCTTCCTTCACGCGTATGTGTAGTGATTTCACCCATTTAGGAGGGAAGTCTCTCAAGGGCTCTAAGATAGTTTTAGTGGTCTAGATTTGGTTGCATACGTGTAAGCGTATCTTTTCTTACATGGATTTATCCAACAGCTATTGCGTTCTTGTAGCATCGAACATGTTGCAAGAATATGAACCAGTTTAGTAGAAAGTTGATAATTCCACTCTTGAGTCAAAACAGTTTAGAGAGCACTTTGAGCCAATTTTTTTTCTCGAGTCAGAGAAAGACATTCGAGCTCATCGTTTACTTGACTTGAAGCAAGGAAAGTCATTAGTTTCTGAGTATGTATCTTCCTTCGAGGCCTTGTCTAAATATGGTCTCGAGCATATTTGTTTTTGGTTTTTGGTTTTTGGTTTAAAGAAATATTTGAAGAAGTCGATGTTATAGCTTAAGCTATTTTTTGAGGAGTTGGTAGTGTGACACCCCACGTCCGTTAATGACACTCACAAAGGGAATGCATTAAATTTCGTGAAGCGTTATAGGTAAACAGACATAGAATATTACAAGACAGATATAAATAAGATAGCAGCGGAAATTCAAATTTTTATTTCAACCATAAATCATACATCGTGGTCCAAAATACCATAAGTCATTAAAACCATTACAACAATATAACTTTTGTCTGTTACCGTCAAAGTACATAAATACTTAAAATAAAACATAATTCCCCCAATAAAAGAGACAAAGCCATAGTAGAGATAAGAACTTGAGCCATACTTCGAAAGCAGCTCTAGCAAGATGATATCTGAGTCCTGACTAAGCCCGAGTGTTTCCTCCCTGAGAACCTAAGGGGGAAACGGAAGAAAGAAGAGGAAACAAAAGGGTCAGACATGAAGTCTGACGAGTCTAGCTACTTTTAGCAAGTAAATAAATAAAAGTAGCATGACAGGCATATAAAGTGGATAAGAGAGATCACTACATAAATGGCAGGTGTGACAAGGTAGACAGGATAAGGTGTATATGCTTCTCTAATGATTACTCTGCATTATTACTAATATAACCAGAATGAGATGATCCCTTCCACTATAAGGTGGTAGACTTAGGCGTACGTCCAAATGTACCCTAACTACTACCCTAATCGATCGACTCCTTACTCCGTAGATACTCTGTACTGGCCCCACAATAGAAAGTATCACGTCCTAAAGTGGCAACCCCTCGCTGATATGCACAACCCCATATCTACAGGTGTTACAATCGTCTTATCCCCTTATTCCCAGCTCATGCACGCACATGGCCCGGTCGGTTTGCGCTGCCCACACCGTCCTCCACGTTTGGATCACTTACAATCAGTCTAGTAAGCGTGCCCCTTCTCCGACCTAGTACAGAGTATATGTTTTGATATCTACTCCGGGTTACTATACGAAACGGATCCCACACAATATGATACAATCTCTCCCCTTTGTCATTTATCCCCTACTAGGTTTTCTTTGGCTATATATACCACTAATTGTCTTTAATTACATAACCCTATCATTTCTACAAGTTATACTTACCCTAAAAGGTGTCTTTAATTACATAAATTTATTATTCCAACCAGTCATGTATACCACTAGGTGTCTTTAATTACATAACCTTATCGGGTTAAGTTTGTGGGTCTATATGTAAATATCACCCACCCCCTCCAGATTTGCTTAACCCATCCACTATCCAATCAATTTTACTGAACCCTAACTTTAGTTCACAATCATATAATCCCTATGGACTAGATTTGGTTAAGTAGTCCAATTTATTACCATGTCCATTTATGGTTTATAATGGGCTAGACCTCCCACATTAGGCCTACAACTTGTGGATGCTGGATATGTCGGTTGGGTCCGGGCAGTCATTCCACAAGTTGGGCCTAACCTCGTGTCATAGCCCAATTCGTACACATTAGGTTCAACATTAGTGGTGCTGGATATGCCGGTTGGGTCTGCGCTTGATGACGGCACGCGCTCCGCGCGTGATCGTGGAACGCGCTCCATGCGTGGATTGTTATTGGCTCATTATTCAAGGGTCAACGCATACAAAAATAAAATTTTAAAAAGACAAAATCTAACATCAATGGTATAAATCTAAGATCAATGCAAGTTCAATCTTTGCCCAGAGTCTGTGAGTAATATTAACTTTCATCATCATGAAATTGCAAGAACAACAAATAATTAGAGTGTCAAATGTTTACAATCTCAATTGCATTTCTCGGACAAATGTGGCTTTTGATCCTCAATGACAACCAATCTAGAGGAGTATTTCTTAATAATCCTCGTAGATATCAATATATTTGAACCAGTTCCAATTAAAGGAAAAAGATAGGAAGAATTCTTAAATTTCTATGAGCCAATAGAAGAAGATACTATAGCTCCATCCATCCTTTCCGACTCTTTGGGCTAGTAGATGAAAGTATTTGCTGCTTTCGGCCTAGTCCATCGCTGATTTTGAACTCCAGAAAATTAAATGTCCATTACAGAAGGAAAGAGATGCCCCAAGAATTTTTGCTGGAAAAAACACAGAGAACAACATGCAAAATCCAAACAACAAAGAAGCTCCAACTTCAAAAAACACGGCGTGAGGCAAACATCTTATTGGTATAAAGTAGATCATTAAGGTATGAAGTAGTAAGTACCTGAGTTATGGTGGTAGGTGCAACAGTACTAATTTGAATAAGAAAAATATATGTAATAAGATAGTACATATGTTTATATATAATAACATACCAAAAAGAATGTTTTTATGACCTACACAATCTAACCTGAAGCTTACAATTGGTATTTAAAGGGTGATAAGATATTTTATTTGCTATTTTTGTGGAGATTTGAGTATCCGAGAAGAAGTCAAAAAATAAATACCTCATTATTTTTGTGGGGATTCGGCCAACCTTCCTTTATTAGCATGTTTAGAAGATTTTGTTTGGTTTGGCTGAATTTCCAATATTTTTGTAGAGAACGTGGAAATGGACAATGAAGAAAATTAAGTGCTTTCCATTTTAATTTGAAAATGCTAATACATCAAATCCTAAATATATACAATTTAATAATTTTCCATATATGTTTTATAAAGTTTTAAATCTGATTTGATTAATAAAAAATTGCACAACAAAACCTAGCATGTATTTCAAATTTTTAATTCAAGTAAACTGAATAAATGAAAAAAATTCTTGATTTATTGCGAGAAAAATTAGGAAAAAGATCAAGATAAAGGGCATTTTGAAAATGCTTATTTAAAATCAACATATATGTCAAATCTTAAATACAAATAACTCGGCATATATAATTTAATAATTGTCCATGTACATTTTATATGGTATTAAATCTGATTTGAATAATAAAAAAATGCACAAAAAAACCAGAATGTATTTAAATCTTTAATTCAAGTAAACTGAGTAAATGGAAAATTTTCTTAATTTATTGTGAGAAAAATTAGGAAATAGATCAAGATAAAGGGCATATATGAAAATGCTTATTTAAAATCAGCATATACGTCAAATCCTAAACACAAATAACATGACCTATACAGTTTATTAATTGTCCATATACGTTTTATAAGGTATTAAATCTGATTTGATTAATAAAAATGCACAACAAACCCAGCATGTATTTCAAATTTGTAATTCAAGTAAACTGAATAAATGAAAAAATTCTTAATTTATTACGAGAAAAATTAGGAAATAGATCGAGATAAAGGGCATATTTGAAAATGCATATTTAAAACCGGCATATACGTCGAATCCTAAATACAAATAATGCGGCGTATACAATTTAATAATTGTCCATATATGTTTTATAAGGTATTAAATCTGATTTGATTAATAAAAAAATGCACAATAATACCCAGCATGTATTAAATCTTTAATTCAAGTAAACTGAAAAAATGGAAAATTTTCTTAATTTATTGCAAGAAAAATTAGGGAATAGATAGAGATAAAGGGCATTTTTAGCACTTCGCGTTTACACCAAAAAATTGTGACACCAAACCTATTCCAACTATTATTAAAGATGTCTTTATAGCTGATTATGTCCCCACTTCCCTAATTTGAATTATATGTCCAATTCATAAAAACATTATTTAAATTATGACAAATTTAACCCTTGTTCCCCAATTTCCTCACAAACGCATTTGCATATATTTGACGACATCTAGGCTAGAATGTAGCCTAGTCATAAACAATAAAAGGAAAAGTGATGGGAATATGACAAAGATGACATTTTCGGCATAGACTAACATGGTGATAAGGTGGACATATAAGCATAAATCTGATGAACTTGTGGCAATTAATTGATTCTAACATAACTATGATGTCATAATAAGCATAATACGATCTAAATTAACAACTTAGATGTCCAACTGGTTTAGATCTAATATGATAAGCACAAGGTGATAAACTAGATATGATTAGCAATTAAGATGTCCACATGATTCAGATCCAATGGTTAAAACTAGATTTAACACAAATAAGGACAAGATCCGCATTATAGAATGTCATAATGGATCCAACAAGATAAAGATTTAGATCAATAATTAAAATTAGATCTAGCACAAATTAGGTCAATATCCACATCATAGAATGCCACAAAAGTTACAAGAGATCCAACAAGATAGAGATTTAGATCCAAGTTATACTCAATTCAGAATGTCATATAATCACAATTTACAATGGATCTAATATAATCTAGGCGTATGAACAAATCCAAGTCATAGTCGTGTCATATTTACTTTTAATATTCAAATTTAAAAGCACTTAGGGACTCACAAAGCTTGGATAAGAAGATAGAACTAGAAAAGATTGGATCTTGAATCTCCAAATGATTTGCTTTAGTTGAAGAAGATAACGGATCCAGATCAGTTCAGATACCGGTAGAGTTTGGCCACCATGAATTCTCAATGAAGAAAACAAGAGAAATGACCACGTATATATAGCTTCCAGACCTTCTGAAATTGACTGCCACGTCAGCCCTAGGGGTGTCGACACCCCTGTGGGTGGGTCGACCCTGGTGTCAACACCCCTCTAGGGGGGTTAACCCCCTAGAGTGGGAAAACTACCGCCTTTTTTTCTTTTTCAAATTCGAGCGGTTTTGGATAAGATTCTGACTCATCTCTGACTCATATGTGTGTGTGTATATATATACGTATATATATATATATATATATATATATTGACAGTATATAGTAGGATCGAGTATGTGTCTTAAGCAATAGCAAGTATCTAATATAAAGCAGACAGTAAATAATAAAGATAAAGTAAAAGAAAATCATACCAATCTTTTATACTGGTTCGGACCTCCCGTCCTACGTCCAGTCCCGAAGCTCCCCTTCAGCCTTTTCAACTATAAGAAACTGTCCTCTCTTTACCCAGAGGAATAGGTTTACAGACGAGTAGAAAACTTGACAATCTTGTGTTCTATTAAACACTGATATTGACTGAGTAGTACAAGGTTCTCCTACAATCTCTTTGAATAGATATGAGAGTTTAAGTACTTAGAGAGAATAGAAGTAAAGTATGCTTGTGAGAAATTTAGAAGGCTTGAGAGAGTAATAGCTTTTTCAGAAAATCAAATAGATCTAGAAGAGAGTAAGTGAAGTGAGAGCATGGATCTCTTGATCTATTTATAGATAATCAAAGGTTTTATCAAAGAGTTGTAATTTCTGAAAAGATCCTTTTGTGAAACGAAATCCCTTTTGAAAAATCGTTTTGAAGAAGAAGAGTGAGAAGTTATACCCTTTCAGAATAAAGAGGTACTTGAAATATACCGTCGTATGTACAGCACAGTCGTCTGTTTATTTTGCGACAGACGTCTGTCTGCTATATCTGATGTTACTCGGACATATAGACAGACGTCTGTTACTAAACAGACAGACGTCTGTGTATGCAGGAATTTTATCCTGAGGCCTGCGACAGACGTCTGTCATATATATGACAGACGTCTGTGTTGTGCTAGGAATGAAATTCCTACTGTAGTGACAGACATTTGTTATAGTATAGGACAGACGTCTCTCACCTGCACATACACAGAAATGCAGATGTTTTTCTCATATCTTTTCATGAGATTTTACATAACATCTAAGAAAATAAATATGCAATTTTCTTCTGAGTAGCCGTGATATCTTGAGCTCTTTGCCTTGAGTTGATACCTGTATGAGTGTGCATATAGTGTGTACATATACGTGTGTGTGTGTATATGTGTATAGTGTGTCATCGTCAAAATTACTGAACTAACATTCTCCCCCTTTTTGATGATGACAACTATACTTTGATAAAGATCCCCCTGAGTTATTGACCCTTAATATCTCCTCCCCCTTTGTCATTATCAAAAACAATCTAATAAACACGTATAAAATGCGACAGAAACAAGCATAGATAGTCTAATACAGAACCAAATAGAGTAGCATGCAGTAAAAGTTATTAAGGTACAGACCAGGGAAGTTTATGAAAAGATAAAATAACATAGAAGATAAAACTAGGAAACTTACCCCCAGAAATCTGATGCTTGGTTGGTGGTATCGCCCCATTGTTCAGTGTTGTAGTAGTTGACATTCTTAAGAGTGTGTGATGTTCCCAGAATGTCGTCATGCGGTTCCCATTCAGATTCTTCTGTTGATGCAAGTGGTTCCTTTCCAGGGGCATGCGGAGGTGACTCATGTGTGGAAATAGGTGGAGGTGGAACATAGCTAACTAAAGGTCCAGTAGGAGGTGGAGTTGGTGACGGTGATGACGAACTAGATGATGATCTTCCATGAACTTTACGCATGATCTTCCCAAGTGTTCGAAAGACTTTGTCTAAAGTATTCTCGACTTTAGTCATCCGAGTGGAGAATGATTTTTCTAATCGATTTACTTACTTTCCGAGAATTTGTTGATTTTGCGATAGAATTCTTTTATTTGCTAAAGTCGGATCGTGGATATTCTGGTTAGCATCCATTTGGTCCTTAGTTTCTTGTATCTCGGGATCGGAATAGTATTCTTAAGGTTCGCCTTGTTCGACGTGATGTCGTTGTCGGCGTTGTGGAGGTTGGGCAGGTTGCTGAGGATGTGCTTGTTGGGCTTGCCATTGGTCGAATGGAATAATAGATGGTGGGCGATCCGGTAATTTCATTAGAGCTGCAAACCTTATTCCACTGTGTTCAATAGGTACTTCTGGATAGGAAGAAAGATAAAGATTTATATTTTGTGACCGGAAAATACGCATTAGATATGCTCCATATGGGATTGATCTTTTACTAGAAGACCAGAAATCACGAAGTGGTTCAAAGATGTATTGTGCCCAATTTATGCGTGTTTGGCTAAATATTGCATATAAGGCCTTGTGGTCGATGTCATAAACTTGCTCATGACTCCCTAGTCTAGGAAACACAGTATTAATGAGCATTCGATTAATTAGCCGTGGTCGAGATCGAAAATGAGAAGGGGTCATCTTGGTAAGATCATCCTGTCATATCTGGTGAGTGACTCGATTACGAGGTTATAAACGCATATGAGGTAGATCTTGTAAACGAGTACCGGTATAGGATGTGTTCAATATTTGCCCTAGTATTTCAATATTAAATTTTATAACCTGACCATAGACTAATGACCACACCCAATTCTCGGGATCAGATGGAGACCAGACGGAGATTGAACACAAATTCGTAAAGAATAAGTAGATGGCTAGTGTGTCAATCATACCTTGGTTATCATCGTACTCAATTAGATGAGTAATTCGTGTTCGATTGAGAATTGAAGTGACATCGTATTGGGATAGTTGAGCAAGAGGATAAAAGGGTCCTGGATGGATTGCCTTTTTCTTTAAGGATTTCAATCGATCTTGGCCATATTGTTCGGTTATCCAATCGTTGATTTGCTGTTCTGTAGCATAATTGGGGTTGTCTTGAGTTTGCGAAGGAGGTTGAGAAGAAGATCCTTCGCCAGTCTTATTTCGTTTGGAAGAACCCTTTCTTGGAACCATTAAAAATTTCGAATTTGGGAATTAGGGTTAGGTATTGAGTATGAGGATGAAGATGGGTAAAAGTGAAAAAGGTAAAAGGTGAAAAGATGTTATATAGAAAAGGTAAGTAACCGTTCAGATCTGTAGTCAGACGTCTGTCACTGGACAAATAGACGTCTGTCTATACAGGATAAATTTCCTGAGTGAGAGAACAGACGTCTGTTTCAATTTGAACAGACGTCTGTGCTGAAGCACAGATGAAAATTGTGATGGGAGGGTAGGAACAGATGTCTGTGGGTTGAAAGGTCAGACGTCTGTCTATGCAGGTAATAAGATCCGAGAGTTGATTCAGAAGTCTGTGATGTTGAGTACAGACGTCTGTGTTGAAGGATATTTTAAAAATAAACAATGCTCAGACATCTTGTTGTATATACGTCAGACGTCTGTCAGTCTAAGAAAAGTATATACTGAGGATCTTCAGACGTCTGAATGACTTCGTACAGACGTCTGTTAGGTGAAAATTAAGGACTTCAAGTGTTGAGTTAGAACTAAATGTGCATATAAATATAAATTATTGTTGTAAATATTACACAAACAAAGCAAAAGAAATTAGTTGTAATGTGGATGCATCTTCATAATGCATTATATTATTTGGGGAATAAAAGTGAAAAAAATAGAAAAACATTCTCCGCTTTATTTGTTTGGTGAATATGGTGGTCGTGTTGGAGTAGTCCAAGGATTCACCGGATCTTGTGACGTTCGAAAAGAAGAAGATGGATCTAACGGATTTACCGGCAGAGGTAAAGGTTCGGAAACATCTCTATGACGAGAGCTACAAAACTTTAGCGTGACTTGTCGCAAATATGCCAATATAGTAGAGGATGTCTTCTGTTCGAAATACAATTCCTTTTGAAGTCTTAGTTGTTCTTGTTGATAATGATGGATTTCGTCAATCTTCCGTTTTGTATCTGGTGAGGTGAATAACGCCCGTTTTGTTACTTTAGAATCTGGTGTGAAACCGGTCCGATAGTCCTGCCATTTGTATGTAGTTTTATTTCGAGAAATTGGAGTTGGATCATGAGCTGTATCAGCTGAGCTATCGGTTGTGAAAGTGATATTAAACGAGGAAGAAGACTGATTTGACATTTTTGTTAGTATGAAAAATAATTTATTTTAGAGGAAGTGATTTATAGATACATTTTTGCTATTTTTAATCCTGAAAAATATGCAGAAGATAGACAACACCATCAAAAAGGAAAGGTATAGATAAAAATAAGGAAGAATTAATAAATTTATATATCAGTAAGAGAGCAAATACCTAACTGCCTTCGTAGCATTATAAAAGTTGTTTCGTTCAAAGGTTTGGTAAAAATATCCGCAAGTTGTTGGTTAGTATTTACAAATTCTAAAGAAATATCACCTTTTTCAACATGATCACGTAAGAAATGATGTCGAATGTCGATATGCTTAGTTCGAGAGTGATTAATAGGATTTTTTGATAGGTTTATTGCACTTGTGTTATCACACAAAATAGGTGAATTGTTAATAACTTTTCCAAAATCTCGTAAAGTTTGCTGCATATAGAGTACTTGAGCACATGCTAGAGCAGCAGATATATATTCTGCCTCGCATGTTGAAAGTGAAACCGAGTTTTGTTTTTTACTAAACCATGATACGAGTGATTGTCCTAAAAAATGACATGTACCGCTTGTGCTTTTTCTATCGGACTTGCATCCTCCGAAGTCTGCATCACTATATGATACAAGTTCAAAGGAGCTACCAATAGGATAAAATAAACCATAATCTCTTGTAGTATTTAAATATCTTAAAATTCTTTTTACAGCTCTATAGTGTGATTCTTAGGATGAGCTTGAAAACGAGCACAAAGACATACACTCATCATTATATCAGGTCTACTTGCAGTTAGATATAAAAGAGAACCTATAATACTACAATATAATTTTTGATCAAAATCTTTTCCATTTTCATCCTTTTCTAGATGAGCAGTTGTGCTCATTGGTGTTGGTTTTCCGGATGTTTTGTCCACGTTAAATCTTTTTAAAAGATTGTTACAATACTTTTCTTGATTAAGAAAGATTCCATTTTTAAGTTGTTTAATTTGTAAACCAAGGAAGAAATTCAGTTCTCCCATGTGAGACATTTCGAACTCATTTTTCATTATGTCAGAAAATTCATTACACAAAAATTCATTTGTTGATTCAAAAATAATATCATCAACCTAAATTTGAATAACTAAAATATCATTTTGAATTCTTTTTATAAAAAGAGTTGTGTCTACTTTCCCGATTTCAAAACCAGAATTTATTAAGTGCGATTTTAATCTTTCGTACTAAGCAGGGGGTGCTTGTTTTAAACCATATAATGCCTTTCTTAATTTGTAAACATGATTAGGAAATTGTTCGTGTATAAAAAGTGGAGGTTGTTCAACATAAACTTGTTCTTTTATGTAACCATTTAAAAATGCACTTTTTACATCCATTTGAAATAATTTAATATTATGATGAACTGCAAAAGCTAGTAAAATACGGATTGCTTCTAGTCGAGCTACAGGAGCGAAGGTTTCTTCATAATCAATTCCTTCTTCCTGGTTGTAACCTTGTGCAACCAGACGTGCTTTATTACGAATTATATTTCCATTTTCATCAGATTTATTTTTGTAGATCCATTTTGTTCCAACTACTGATTGTTCTGTTGGTCGAGGAACTAATTCCCAAACTTCATTTCTTTCAAATTGATTAAGTTCTTCTTGCATGGCTAATATCCATGATTCATCGTTAGATGCTTCTTTATAATTCTTTGGTTCGAGTGATGAGATAAAGGCCACATGGCTCATTTGATGAAGTTGATGTCTAGTAGATACTCTTGAATTTATATCTCCAATAATATTATTTGTCGGATGATCTTTCAAGACACGAGAAGGTGATCGTACAATAACATTATTACCTGGTTCATTAATATTAGAAGAAGTGTTATTTTGTAATTCTATTTCGTCTTCATCAGAATTCTTAATATTTTGAAAATTTTCATCAAAAGAAACATGTAAGCTTTCCTCAATAGAATTAGTTCTTTTATTAAAGATTCTGTAAGCTTTACTTCTATCAGAGTATCCAATAAAAATTCCTTCATCAGCTTTTGGATCAAACTTTTCAAGATTATCTTTTGTATTTAATATAAAACATTTTGATCCAAAGGTTTTAAAATATGAAACATTAGGTTTCTTGCCATAAAGTATTTCATAACATGTATTTTTTGTTAACGGACGAAGAGTTACTCTATTTAAGACATAACATGCTGTAGCCACTGCTTCAGCCCAAAAAGACTTAGGTAATTTACTACTATTTAAAAGAGTTCTGGCACATTCTTGTGAAGTACGATTTTTCCTTTCTACGACACCATTTTGTTGAGGTGTTCGTGGAATTGAAAAATTATGACTAATTCCTTTCTTGTTACAAAAATCTTTAAAAAATTCATTTTCAAATTCTCCTCCATGATCGCTTCGAATCCTTTTAATTTTTAAATCAAATAAATTCATTATTCGTTTGGCAAAAAATTTAAATAATCCAAAGGTATCACTTTTGTGCTTTAAGAAAAGAGTCCATGTAAATCTAGAAAAATCATCTACAAAAACATATTTATTATGATTTAACGAACGAGTTTGAGTAGGTCCAAAAGATCTAGATGAAGTAATTCTAAAGGTTGACTAGTGGATATTTTATTTTTTAATTTGAAGGAACTCTTTTTAAGCTTACCAAATTGACAATCATCACATAAATTTTTTACTTTAAAATTAATCTTTGGTAAACCTCTGACTAATTCCTTTTTAGATAATTTATTAAGATTTTTAAAACTTATATGACAAAACCTTTTATGCCACAACCATGGATCCTCATGATTGACGGTTAAACATAAATTTGTCTTGTGTTTTGATTTCATTTTAAAGATGTATATGTTTCTATTTCTGATTCCTTCAAAAATTAATTTTTTATGCTCATCAAAAATGTTACATTTATCTTTTTCAAAACTTATTTGAATTTTTTTATCACAAAGCTGACTGATGCTTAAAAGATTATGTTTCAAATTTTTAACTAATAACACATTAGAAATAATAGGAGAGTCAGAGATACCAGTATTTATGACTTCACCAATGCCAATGACATATCCTTTTGAATTGTCTCCGTAGGTCACAGTCCCTCCATCCATGTATTTTATATTTGATAGCATGTTTTTATTTCCTGTCATACGCTTGGAGCAACCACTATCCAAGATCCATTTATCCTTTTGTCTTGATTTAAGTACCTGAAAGATAGAAAGAATTTATTGGTACCCTCTTCCTCCGTTAGGGTCCTAAATGTTAGGCGGAGAAGGTAGCCATACCCATGTGGGTTTGGGACCTTTAAAAATATAATTTGAATTATACATTACATTTTCCAAGAAGTTTTTAATATGTTTTTCCCTAATAAGTTTGTTGTTAGTTTTAGGAATCCATATTTTTACTTCTTTTGGAAAATTAGTCTTTTTAAGACTAATTAATTTTTCTTCCCTATGTGTTTGAACCTTCTTAAGAACATCCTTTTTCTTAAATTTTCTATATAGAAAGCTATGATGTTTAGAATTACCATCCTTTTTGTATCCTAAACCATTTCTATTTCCTGATGGTTTACAAGTTTTTATTAAATTTTCTAAATTTTATTTTCCCTTGTTGAATTTTGAAACATTAGTAGTAATTTTTTCTAATTCACTTTTGAGTTTTGAATTTTCAGAAAGTGAATTTTCTAAATCATTACTTAGTTTATTATAATTTTATAAAAGATCTTCTTTTTCTAATTCAATATTTCTATGTTTATTAGAAAAAGAAATATTTTCCAAGGATAATTTGTCATTGTTGGATTGTGAATTTTCTAACTCTTCTTCTAGAATGGTTTTCTCATCTTTTAAAAGTCCAATCTCTATTTCCATTCTATTTATCTTAGAAGGAAGCTCCTTATTTAACTTCTTTTGTTTTCTAAATTTGTCATCTAGTTCCATGCTAATTTCTAAGATTTCATTATAGGTAAGTTCAGGACATACCTCATCAACTTCTGCCATAAAGCACACGTTTGCTTGTTCCGAGTCACTGTCACTATCGCTTTTCGAAGAAGATGACTCCGAATCATCCCATGTAACTTGAAATGCTCTTCTTTTCTTTTTGAACTTCTCAAACTTCTATTTCTTTTTATCATTCTTTGGACAATCCTTCTTTATATGTCCATATTCATCACAATTATAGCATTTTACCAAAGTTTGATTTGTTGAATTTGGTTTGTCGTTCTTCTGAAACTTTATCATCTTTCTGAATTTCTTGAATTTGTTGTAGTTCTTTGCTATGAACACTATCTCTTCTTCATCCAAATCTGAATCTTCTTCATTCACTTGAAAAGCTATATTTTTCTTTTCAACATTTTGTTCTTTCCTAACCTGCAAGTTAGCATCATACGACAAAAGATTTCCTACTAACTCTTCAACTTTGAGTTGAGAAAGGTCATTAGCCTCTTCTATAGCTAATACTTTTCTTTCCCACTCATTAGTTAATGAGTTTAATATACAAGTAACTAAATCAAAATCAGCAAACTTAATTCCAAGAGCCATTAAGTCATGTTGAATAGTTTGAAATCTAGTATACATACCACTAATAGTTTCACCTGTCTTCATTTTGAATGATGAAAATTGGTTCTGTAAAATTGATATTTTAGTTTGTTTGACTTTTGTAGTACCTTCATGAGTGATTTGTAGAGTTCTCCATAAATCATAAGCAGTAGTGCACATCATAACTCGTGAAAACTCATTTTTATCTAATGCACAAAATAAAACATTCATGGCTTTTGAATTATTTGATGCTGCTGCTTTTTGAACATCAGTCCAAGTAGTTAATTCAGTGGTTGGAGGTTCATATTTCTTTTGAGTAGCAGCCCATATTTCTAAACCATCAGCTTCCATAAAAATTCTCATACGTGTTGACCAATAAGCATAATTAGACCCATTAAATAATGGTGGTCTTTGTGTAGATTGTCCCTCTTGAAAAATGCTATTAACACTATTACTTGCCATTTTAAACACGATGAAACAAACACAAATTACTATTATTTGTTAAAACCTTACTCTGATACCAATTGACAGTATATAGTAGGATCGAGTATGTGTCTTAAGCAATAGCAAGTATCTAATATAAAGCAGACAGTAAATAGTAAAGATAAAGTAAAAGAAAATCACACCAATCTTTTATACTGGTTCGGACCTCCCGTCCTACGTCTAGTCCCGAAGCTCCCCTTCGGCCTTTTCAACTATAAGAAACTGTCCTCTCTTTACCCGGAGGAATAGGTTTACAGACGAGTAGAAAACTTGACAATATTGTATTCTATTAAACACTTATATTGACTGAGTAGTACAAGGTTCTCCTACAATCTCTTTGAATAGATATGAGAGTTTAAGTACTTAGAGAGAATAGAAGTAAAGTATGCTTGTGAGAAATTTAGAAGGCTTGAGAGAGTAATAGCTTTTTCAGAAAATCAAATAGATCTAGAAGAGAGTAAGTGAAGTGAGAGCATGGATCTCTTGATCTATTTATAGATAATCAAAGGTTTTATCAAAGAGTTGTAATTTCTGAAAAGATCCTTTTGTGAAACGAAATACCTTTTGAAAAATCGTTTTGAAGAAGAAGAGTGAGAAGTTATACCCTTTCATAATAAAGACGTACTTGAAATATACCGTCGTATGTACAACACAAACGTCTGTTTATTTTTGCGACAGACGTCTGTCTGCTATATTTGATGTTACGCGGATAAACAGACAGACGTTTGTGTATGCAGGAATTTTATCCTGAGGCCTGCGACAGACGTTTGTCATATATATGACAGATGTTTGTGCTGTGCTAGGAATGAAATTCCTGCTATAGTGACAGACGTCTGTTATAGTATAGGACAGACGTCTGTCACCTGCACATACACAGAAATGCAGATGTTTTTCTCATATCTTTTCACGAGATTTTACATAACATCTAAGAAAATAAATATGCAATTTTCTTCTGAGTAGCCGTGATATCTTGAGCTCTTCGCCTTGAGTTGATACCTGTATGAGTGTGCATATAGTGTGTACATATACGTGTGTGTGTATATGTGTATAGTGTGTCATTGTCAAAATTACTGAACTAACATATATATTTTCTGCGCGTATAAAACTTAAAACCCTCATAACTTCTTCATACGGTTCCGTTTTACGCAAACCAAATGTCTATCTTGACCAGAATTTCAAGACGGACGCAACGGCGCAGTCCATTTTCCTTAATTCTGAATATTAAATTAATTATAATTTAATTTATCCTCTTTTAGTATCATTAAAAATACGGGGTGTTACATTCTCCCCTACTCAAAGGATTTCATCCCCGAAATCTCTAAGTTGAGAAGAATGCACATCCTACCATCCATCATCCATCAATCACTGGCATCCATTGTCCTCAAAGATTTCTAATGCTTATATGAATATATGCAAGGGTGTGCGTATATGTCCCAACACTAATGTGGAAATCAGGCAGTCTACTGATTCAGTTGACCTCCTTAATGCAATGTATGTTAGTGCCATGAATCCAATATGTATGCAAATAATCCTATTATAACATGTGAGTTCTATATGTGTGCACACTCATTCGTCCAAATGCAACATCCATATGGTAATACATCCATTTCCATCCATAAAAGAAAAGAAAATGCACACACATCCATATGCAGTATGAGAGTGATTAAGCCGATCTAGTGCCAAATGTGTGTGTATATACGTCCACAGGCAGCCACTAGCAAACACTTGCATCCATCAAACATAACATGTCTCAAACACATGTTTACATCCATGGGATTCCTATCTAAAGGTCGAGAATACTATGGATAAGATATATTCAAATGATAGAAACAAGCACAGATAAGACTTTGGAAAAAGGAGTTAAGAACATACCCTCGAAAAGAAAAGGGTATGAAGCACGAATCTTGGCTTCGGTCTCCCAAGTTGCATCCTCTGGGTTATCTCCCCGTTGAATCTTTATCAGCTTGATCTCTTTATTGCGGAGTATCTTAACTTCTGATCCAAGAATACGGGTAGGGACTCATCTGACTATCGCCTCCCATTCCACTTCTACCTCTTCCAATACATTTGGCTCAACGACTTCCGCGGTGTCATGCAAACACTTTCGTAGATGAGAAACGTGGAAAACATCATGAATACCGGATAGATTTTCTGGGAGCTTTACTCTATAGTCCATTTGGCCAATCCTCTCGGTTATGGGAAATGGTCCCACAAACCTAGGTGCCAATTTCCCTATTGATCTGAAGCGAACCACATTCCTCAGAGGTGATGCTTTGATAAAAACTAAGTCTCCCACTTCAAATTTGATATCAGTCCTTCTCTTGTCTGCATAGGACTTCTTCCTATCTTGAGCTGTCTTCATCCGCCGTCGAATAAGGTCAATCTTTTCGGATGTTTCCCTAGCCATATCTGGTCCAAGTAATAGTCTTTCTGTAGATTCCCACCAACAAGTTGGTGATCTGCAGGGTCGTCCGTACAATGCTTCGAAGGGTGCCATGCCGATGCTGGATTGATAGTTGTTGTTATAGGCAAACTCTACTAAAGGACGGTGCTCTTCGTAAGTCCCTCCAAAATCTAGGATACACAGTCTCAAAAGAACTTCTAGAATTCTGTTCACCCTCTCCGTCTGCCCATTGGTCTGAGGACGATAAGAGGTGCTCAAATACAACTGTGTACCTAACACTTCTTGCAAGCTCCTCCAAGATTCACTGGTAAAGATGGGGTCATGATCGCTTACGATGCTGGAAGGCACTCCATGAAGACGAACTATCTCATGATCATAAATTGCTGCCAACCATGATGTTGTCCTCTTGCTCTTAACTGGAATAAAGTTAGCGCTCTTAGTGAGTCTATCTACCACAACCCAGATACTAGTATTGCCTTTCTTTGATCTAGGAAAACCATCTATGAAATCCATAGAGACGCTCTCCCATTTCCACTGAGGAACCTTCAAAGGATGAATTAAACCACCGGGCCTCTTTTGCTCAGCTTTAACTTGCTGGCAAACTAGACATTGGGAAACAAATTCGGCCACATCTTTCTTCATCCCAGCCCAAAAGAAAACCCTTTTCATGTCTCTGTACATCTTATCACTAACTGAATGAATAATCATCTTAGAATGGTGGGCTTCTTCTAGGACTGCCTTTATCAAGCTTCCAATTTGAGGAACACAAAGTCTTCCATCTCACTGCAACCACCCCCTTTTCATCTATGGCATGTCTACTGAGGTGACTAGAAGTCTCCCCTTTTCTGAGCTTTTCCATGATGTCTAAAATCTGTGGGTCACGTTGTTGCGAAGCTCCTATGTAACACCCCGCCTCCGCCAGGGTGACTCTTGCAAGCACTCTGACTTTGGAGGGGCGTTTGAATCAGGTAAACATGCATAATGATATATCAAGGCAGAACAAGAACATATGTATATATGTAAACAGAGTAAATAACATAGATAAAACAGCGGAAGATTCATACTATTTCAAAACAAGTCTGGTACAACATAGTTTTCCAAATAAACAAGTCTAGATAAAAACAACATCAACTGAAAAACTGAAATACATAAGTACTATCCCCAAATAAGTGATAACCATAGCTAGCTTCATGTCGAAACCGTACATGAGCTGAAATCCCACAAGCAAGCAATCCGAAATCCAAGCTAAGCTCCAACGTTCCCACCCTGAGAACCAGGGGGAAACGGAAGAAAAGAGGCGAAAGAAAACAGGTCAGTCAAAAAGACTGAGTAAGCCCTACTACAATCAATGTAAACTGATAAAGTTAACTGGCATGAGAAGCAGGTATGATCATAAGGATAACAACATACTAGCATGGTGATTAACTAACAAGGTAGATAAAGGTGTCATCGCATAATCAGGTTTGAGGTTTTGCACCACAGGTGTACTAGCAAACTAACATGACTGGAATAAACAAGTATTGATCCCTTGGCCCAAGCTTTGGCCCAATAACATGAAATGACCCTAATACAAGGTCCAACCAAACGGTCTAGTTGATCGGCTCCCTAAGCCTAACTCGTTACGTGTTGGTGTCAATACGGCCCAAACATAATTGTAGTCGAACTGTGCCGGGTCCACCCTTCGGGTGTATCAAGCCCTAGGGTGCCAACCCCTGGACACCATAAACATGAGTGCACAGTCTCGATCTACTGGTACCCATGGGTGACTTCTCCAAATACGGACTACGTGCACGGCCATAGTCCGTCCGGAACTACATCGGCGTACCACACGGCCGTCGTTTATTTGGTCGCTTACCTCCAGCCCAGTAATCGTGCCCCCTCCCTAGCCTAGTCCACTAGGGCTTTAATGATACAAACTGGGATTACTGCTGGAGTGGGCCCCCATTGCTAGGATTTTTCTAGTGGGTTAAATACGGTTTAACCCTCCTGATAATCATGGATTAACTTGGTTAAGTGTAACGATGAGTTCACGACTTAACCCTGACTAATCTACCAAGCCCAAATTGGTTAAGTATTAAGTGGACCATGACTTAACCCTAATCACGAGGCATTAGTTAATTTACTGCGCCTTAACCTCTCACATTAGACCTTGTTGTGGTTACTAGTTAAGCCGGGCGGGTCCGGGTAGCTTTACACCACAACTTGGTCTAACCTCGGGTTCAAGGTACAACATGGCCAACTTCTCACATTGGGTCCTATTGTTTGTAGCAACTAGTTAAGCCGGTCGGTTCCGGGTAGGTTTACGCTACAAACTCAACCCAACCTCGAGTTGGTCACACTTATCTTTTCTAAGTGTCATGTCCATCATGTTTCCAAAACATGTTACAAATTTTCAAGCAATTGGGTAGACCTAACTTAATAGGTAAATTCCCAATGGGTAGACCTAACTTAATAGGTAAATTCCCAAGCTTATGTTTTTATGTCTTTTAAGTTTACCCAACCCCAAACGCAATCCCATCGCTTACATATCGCAATAGCGCATAAAGGATAGAAAGAGGGAACTTGGCATAATCATGACATAAAGGTATTGAAGCCACAAGTTTAACATGGTGGCATATGAAATGTACATATGTTCATATACTTGCATATTACATTTTTAGGCCTCAAAAGCATGCATATAACCAAACTTAGCATATTGGTGATACATGGTGATAAATGACATGTAGAAATGGCCATAAGTTCGCATTTAGCCTCACATGCAAGTTATCATAAGAGATATGATAACTTACATGTTGCCAAAATGCAACCTTTAGCATAAAGCTTGAAGCTTTATGTTCATATACTCAAGATAAGCTTGCATAACATGATAACATGAACCAAATGATCATCCCAAACTTGCATAACATAACTTGCATATCATATGGCAAACTTGCATATCAAACTTGCATAACATAACTTGCATATCATATGACAAACCATAACTTGCATATCATATGACAAACTTGCATATCAAACTTGCATAACATAACTTGATAAACTTGCATTTCATAGCATAGTAAACTTGCATATAAACTTGCATATCATACATGATAAACTTGCATATCATAGCATAGTAAACTCGCATATAAACTTGCATATCATACATTTAACTTTAGAGTTTAAGTATGAAAGTAGAATAGGGCTTACAATGCTTATGAGGACTCAAATGAGTATAGCAAATATAAGAAAGCCCTTATGCAATCAAATAGACCCAAAATGCAAGCTCTAACATAAAAACCCTTAAGCCAAAATGATCAAAACTCTTTCTTTATGATGCAAATATAGAAACTTGACTTGAATGCAAGCTAATGATGCTCATACAAGTTTGAAAACACTTGTATGCATGGAAATTCACTTAGAAATTTATTTAGGAATTTTATGAGGAGAGTGGAGGCCATGAGAGGATTGATTTTTCCATAGTTTAGTTACTAGAATGAATAATGATGATTTAGGGTTAGGTTAGGGTCTTATTTATAGATTAGGCAAGTGTTTTAGGCCATAGGATTAAACCCTAGTTCCAATCTCAGCCCTCAAAACGGAATCTGGCCCCCAAGCTCAACACAATCTCTAAATGGTGCACCAGGCTAAACAGCCCGGCTGGACCAAGTCGACAGCCAAGTCGACAGGGCTGTCGACTTGGGTCCAACCAAGTCGACTCCCAAGTCGACAGGCCTGTCGACTTGGGTGCTCTGGCGGGAACTTTCCCGCCTAGCCCAATCTGACCTAATTTTTCAAATTCAAGCTTGAATTTGAAATCTGTTTTTACTTTGAATTTTTCTGAAAACTTCGTTGGGCCTTAATCGGGTCATATGGACTCCGATTTTCGAAAACTCGGACTCTATTTCGCGTATTTTTCCGAGACGAACGCAATGGCATAGCCCGTTTCCCTTGATTCAGATTTTAGAATTAAATTCTGCCTCGATTTACATCATTATAGGTTATTGAAAATACATGTTGTTACTTTCTCCCCTCCTTAAAGGATTTCGTCCCCGAAATCTTCAAGTTAGGAAGAACGTGTCCTACCATCCAATCATCCATCTACTCAAAAAATCATCCACGAGCAATCATTGTCCTTACAAGATTCTAAATGTTGTATGAACATATGCAAAGGTGTGTGTATATGTACTTATCTAATGCAAATATCATCAATGCAAATTATGTTAGTGAAATGAATCCATATGTATGCAATTCCTAACATAATGTATAACATCTATATGTGTGCACATAACATACATCCATATGCAACATCCATGTGATAACACAAAAATTTTCATCCATGAATAAGCGTAAACACTCATGCATATGCAATATGAGGAGTGTGTGAGCCGATCTAGTGCCTAATGTGTATAATGCATCCACGAGTAACCACTTGCAAACACTTGCAACCACTTGCAACCACCAAGCATAACATGTTTCAAACACATGTTTCAACCAAAGGGTTTCTACCTAAGGTTCTCATGACAAGATTAACACGATAAACTAGATAATCAAGACAAACATGGATAGCAAAAGATATGCTACAAAGAGATCGGGAAGATAAGCAGGATATACCCCTTTCGGATTACAAGAAATCCCTTCCTAACCCAATCCATATTCTATAAAAGCCCAAAAGGTTTAGTCAACCTAACGGACCCCCTTCAAACCCTGACATGTATTTCTAGCCAATAAGTCATATCTCCCGACAGAAATAGGACCGAAAATGGGACCGAGAGGATATACATAAAAAGATAACATGCGAGTAAGTTCCACAGGAAAACAAGGATCAAGGATATGCTCTTAAAAAGAGATATGATGCGCGTATCTAGCCTTCAGTCTTCTAAGTCACGTTTCCTTGAGTTTAACTCCATTGTGCTTTGACCGTCTTTTACCTCATGATTTCTTAGCTTCTTAACTCTTATTTCCAAATATGAGTTGGAACCCATTTCATTGTCGTCTCTTGTCTTCCTTTTCACTTACTCTTCTAACATCCTTGGCTTAAACATAAATATGACCTCATGGTTTCATGCAAGCTCTCCAAAATTCACTAGTGAATCCTGGATCTCGTTTACTTACTATAAAGTATTCCACCTAGCAAAACTTTCTTGAAAATACCAATCCACGTTGCCAATGAACCATCCGCCTGCGAATGATAGGCCGTGCTTAGATTCAGTTGCTTGCCCATGACTTCCCGTAGACTATCCCACAACTGGCTAGTGAAGATTAAGTCATGGTTACTAACTATACTTTAGGGAACCTCGTGCAACCGCTTTATTTCTTAAAGGTAAATTGTCGCTAGCTATGATGCAGTCCTTTCACTCTTTACCGGAGTGAAATGAGCACTCTTCGTAAGTCTATCCACAATAACCCAAATGCTCGTATTCCCTTTCCTTGACCTTGGTAGTCCATCCACGAAATCCTTCGTGACACTTTTCCCTCTTCCATTGCGGGGGCCTCCAATGGATATAACAGCCCACCGGGCTTCTATGACTCGGCCTTTAATCTGTTGGCACAACATGCACCTTGGGACAAACTCGGCCACCTCCTCGGGTGATGTGCATCCTTAAGAATCTTCTTTCTCTCATCGCGTCTTAGCCATCCCTTGTCATCTATAGCGAGGTGACTTACCATCTCGCCTCGAATCAACTTGTCCATGATCTCGACTAACTGCGGGTCTTCTTTCTGTGAGGTCCCTACTTGATCCAGAAGGGTAGGTCTAAACTCAAAGGACGCTTACTAACTAACTAAACTGAGAGAACTTCTTACTTCGGTTGCATTCCTTGGAGTCTTCCAATCCTGAACGCAACTACATTAGCGGGATCCACCGCTAAGCCTTGCTTAGAAACTATGTGCCCAAGAAATCTAACTCCTTTTTCTCTAAAATGACACTTGGAGAACTTGGCCTTCAACTGATGTGCTCTAAGCGTATCCATCACCTCCACGAGATGCCTTGCATGCTCTTCCTCATCCTTAGAGAAGATCAGAATATCATCTACGAAGACCACGGCAAACTTGTTCAAGAACTCCCTGAACACCCTACTCATCAAGTCCACGAAGTAGGCGGGTGCATTAGTCAAACCGAATGGCATGACCAGCCATTCTAGGAATCCATCCGGAGTTCTGAACGCAGTTTTGTCTATACTATCCTCAGCTACTCTGAGCTGATGGAATCCAGTAACAAGATCAAGAGAAAACAAATGTTCCTACAAGCTGATCAAACAAATCATCGATCCTTGGCAATGATTGTCTATTCTCTTCGTTTAACTCACGATAATCGACACAAGGTCGAAGAGAACCATATGCCTTTGTAGTAAATACTACAGGCGCTCCCCATTCAGATATACTTCATCTAATGAAGTTCTTCTCAAGCAACTCCTCAACTTGCTTTCTTAACTCTCATCTTGCGGGGCCATGTGCCTTACCGGCCACGAAACTATCTTGGCATTATCAACCAGATAAATGCGGAAATCTATCTCTCGTTTAGGGGTAACCCCCTTCACTTCCCCCAAGATATCAGGATATTCTCGGACCACCCTCACCGATTACAAACTATCGATAGACGAGTTGAGGGATTCAAGATAACACAACATGACGGGACTCATAGGGTTATTAGAAATTTTTAGGGTATTACCGAGGCGAGTCATGAGCCTCTCAACCCTATGCTCAAAAATCAAGAATGGCTCCAAAACTGGACAACCAATCCATACCCAAAATCAACCCATACCCCATGAAACCGAGAATATAAACATCACGCGAGAATTCAAATCCACCTAGATAATAGACAAATGGGCGGAATCCCCAATTGGATTTGAAACACACACGGGATCATTAACTAGACTAGTACTTAGGTGCAAACTATCAACAAGATCAGATGAGATAAAGCTATGCGATGCACCAGAATCAAACAAGGTACGAACTGAAAAATCAGAAATATATACAAGGCTCTCAACAGAAATACTACCTCGATCGGGAACTTGAGCGACATTGAGAGCATGAACTTGCCCTCCCGAAGGTCCAGCACGCTGAGTCTGACCCTGGCCTTGCCCTCGCTTCTTCGGGCAATCCCTAGTGAAGTGTCCAAACTCACCACAATGAAAGCATTCGCCCTTCTTCCTTTTCCTCTTCTTACACTCCTTAATAAGATGCCCAACTAAACCGCAATAACAGCACTTTCCCTTTTTGTTATTGCCCTTGTTGTTGTTCCCCTTGTTGCCTTGACTCTTGTTCTTGTTCTTATTGCCTTGACTGCTCTGACCACTTGGATTACCCTGATTTTCTTTCCACTGGGAATCAGTCTTCTTGGCTTGAGTACCATTCATCTTGATCTCTTTCTTGTCACTCCTATTCTCTTCATTGAGTAGGGCCATATTCACCAAACTTTCGAAAGTTGCCCCCAAGGGTATATGAGTCATGGCTAAACCATGTAATGGCTCGTTTAATCCTAGGGCAAAGTATAGGGCCTTCTTCTGAGCTGTGTTGACCAAGTCTAAACCGACCCGAGCCAGTTGATTAAACTTATCTATGTATTCCCTAATAGTCATGTCCCCTTGCTTCAGTGATAGGAACCTTAGTCCAAACTTTCCCCGAAAGTCATCCCAAGTCTCAATTGGCCTAGTAGCGGTGGAGACCACCCACCAATGTGCAGCTTCTTCCTTTAGCAACCACACTGCTAATAAAACCTTCCTACGGTCATCTATATCAAAGAAGGAAAAAAGATCTTCGGTTTCTTTCAACCAATTCCTGGCCTCTACGAAAGTCTCGGTTCCAATGAAATTCTTGCAACCCATCGCCCTAAAGTCTTTGCAAATCTCCGCGAAATCCTTTTGTGGATGCTGAGGGGGAGGAGGAAGAGGAACCTCAGCGACAGGAGGAGGAGGAACATCAACTACCGGAGGAGGAGTAATATTTGCGGGGCCGGCTTCGGTCGCCCTAGCCTTCAAAAGTCTCCTATACCAAACAGGTACGTGTACTCCCTCCGGAATGGCAAAGTTATTGGCCATACTGAAAACGAAGAAAAAGATAGATTCAGAATGGAGAAAAACGAAGGAATTTTGCTAATGGCTTTTTGGGGAATAGCCTTTAAAATAAACTAGACTTTTCTTTGGAAAATACTTTATACTTGGTTTTGAAAATAGTTTTCCAAAAGTTTTCTAAAAACCTTTTTGTTCCTTCTCGTAAACCATATGCTCCGATACCAAATGTAACACCCCGCCTCCGCCAGGGTGACTCTTGCAAGCACTCTGACTTTGGAGGGGCGTTTGAATCAGGTAAACATGCATAATGATATATCAAGGCAGAACAAGAACATATGTATATATGTAAACAGAGTAAATAACATAGATAAAACAGCGGAAGATTCATACTATTTCAAAACAAGTCTGGTACAACATAGTTTTCCAAATAAACAAGTCTAGATAAAAACAACATCAACTGAAAAACTGAAATACATAAGTACTATCCCCAAATAAGTGATAACCATAGCTAGCTTCATGTCGAAACCGTACATGAGCTGAAATCCCACAAGCAAGCAATCCGAAATCCAAGCTAAGCTCCAACGTTCCCACCCTGAGAACCAGGGGGGAAACGGAAGAAAAGAGGCGAAAGAAAATAGGTCAGTCAAAAAGACTGAGTAAGCCCTACTACAATCAATGTAAACTGATAAAGTTAACTGGCATGAGAAGCAGGTATGATCATAAGGATAACAACATACTAGCATGGTGATTAACTAACAAGGTAGATAAAGGTGTCATCGCATAATCAGGTTTGAGGTTTTGCACCACAGGTGTACTAGCAAACTAACATGACTGGAATAAACAAGTATTGATCCCTTGGCCCAAGCTTTGGCCCAATAACATGAAATGACCCTAATACAAGGTCCAACCAAACGGTCTAGTTGATCGGCTCCCTAAGCCTAACTCGTCACGTGTTGGTGTCAATACGGCCCAAACATAATTGTAGTCGAACTGTGCCGGGTCCACCCTTCGGGTGTATCAAGCCCTAGGGTGCCAACCCCTGGACACCATAAACATGAGTGCACAGTCTCGATCTACTGGTACCCATGGGTGACTTCTCCAAATACGGACTACGTGCACGACCATAGTCCGTTCGGAACTACATCGGCGTACCACACGGCCGTCGTTTATTTGGTCGCTTACCTCCAGCCCAGTAATCGTGCCCCCTCCCTAGCCTAGTCCACTAGGGCTTTAATGATACAAACTGGGATTACTGCTGGAGTGGGCCCCCATTGCTAGGATTTTTCTAGTGGGTTAAATACGGTTTAACCCTCCTGATAATCATGGATTAACTTGGTTAAGTGTAACGATGAGTTCACGACTTAACCCTGACTAATCTACCAAGCCCAAATTGGTTAAGTATTAAGTGGACCATGACTTAACCCTAATCACGAGGCATTGGTTAATTTACTGCGCCTTAACCTCTCACATTAGACCTTGTTGTGGTTACTAGTTAAGCCGGGCGGGTCCAGGTAGCTTTACACCACAACTTGGTCTAACCTCGGGTTCAAGGTACAACATGGCCAACTTCTCACATTGGGTCCTATTGTTTGTAGCAACTAGTTAAGCCGGTCGGTTCCGGGTAGGTTTACGCTACAAACTCAACCCAACCTCGAGTTGGTCACACTTATCTTTTCTAAGTGTCATGTCCATCATGTTTCCAAAACATGTTACAAATTTTCAAGCAATTGGGTAGACCTAACTTAATAGGTAAATTCCCAATGGGTAGACCTAACTTAATAGGTAAATTCCCAAGCTTATGTTTTTATGTCTTTTAAGTTTACCCAACCCCAAACGCAATCCCATCGCTTACATATCGCAATAGCGCATAAAGGATAGAAAGAGGGAACTTGGCATAATCATGACATAAAGGTATTGAAGCCACAAGTTTAACATGGTGGCATATGAAATGTACATATGTTCATATACTTGCATATTACATTTTTAGGCCTCAAAAGCATGCATATAACCAAACTTAGCATATTGGTGATACATGGTGATAAATGACATGTAGAAATGGCCATAAGTTCGCATTTAGCCTCACATGCAAGTTATCATAAGAGATATGATAACTTACATGTTGCCAAAATGCAACCTTTAGCATAAAGCTTGAAGCTTTATGTTCATATACTCAAGATAAGCTTGCATAACATGATAACATGAACCAAATGATCATCCCAAACTTGCATAACATAACTTGCATATCATATGGCAAACTTGCATATCAAACTTGCATAACATAACTTGCATATCATATGACAAACCATAACTTGCATATCATATGACAAACTTGCATATCAAACTTGCATAACATAACTTGATAAACTTGCATTTCATAGCATAGTAAACTTGCATATAAACTTGCATATCATACATGATAAACTTGCATATCATAGCATAGTAAACTCGCATATAAACTTGCATATCATACATTTAACTTTAGAGTTTAAGTATGAAAGTAGAATAGGGCTTACAATGCTTATGAGGACTCAAATGAGTATAGCAAATATAAGAAAGCCCTTATGCAATCAAATAGACCCAAAATGCAAGCTCTAACATAAAAACCCTTGAGCCAAAATGATCAAAACTCTTTCTTTATGATGCAAATATAGAAACTTGACTTGAATGCAAGCTAATGATGCTCATACAAGTTTGAAAACACTTGTATGCATGGAAAATCACTTAGAAATTTATTTAGGAATTTTATGAGGAGAGTGGAGGCCATGAGAGGATTGATTTTGCCATAGTTTAGTTACTAGAATGAATAATGATGATTTAGGGTTAGGTTAGGGTCTTATTTATAGATTAGGCAAGTGTTTTAGGCCATAGGATTAAACCCTAGCTCCAATCTCAGCCCTCAAAACCGAATCTGGTCCCCAAGCTCAACACAATCTCTAAATGGTGCACCAGGCTAAACAGCCCGGCTGGACCAAGTCGACAGCCAAGTCGACAGGGCTGTCGACTTGGGTCCAACCAAGTCGACTCCCAAGTCGACAGGCCTGTCGACTTGGGTGCTCTGGCGGGAACTTTCCCGCCTAGCCCAATCTGACCTAATTTTTCAAATTCAAACTTGAATTTGAAATCTGTTTTTACTTTGAATTTTTCTGAAAACTTCGTTGGGCCTTAATCGGGTCATATGGACTCCGATTTTCGAAAACTCGGACTCTATTTCGCGTATTTTTCCGAGACGAACGCAATGGCATAGCCCGTTTCCCTTGATTCAGATTTTAGAATTAAATTCTGCCTCGATTTACATCATTACAGGTTATTGAAAATACAGGTTGTTACTATCTGATCCATAAGAGTTGGTCGTATCTCTAAGGATGCAAAAAAATCAGGTAAAATCTTGATGGAGGGTCTAAACTCAAAAGCTGATATGGACTCCAAGCTCTTCCTCTCCACAAACAGAGGACTCAAGGCCATCCTCTGCCCACTTAGCGCGTCTTCCACCACATTACCCTTGCCAGGGGTATAAGCAATCTCAAAATCATAAGAAGCTAGGAACCCCATCCACTGATGTTGCCTTAAATTGAGATCCTCCCGCGAGAGCAGATACTTGAGAGATTTATGATCGGTGTATAACTCGAACTTCTCTCCAAGTAAATAATGGCGCCACATCTTAAGCGTGAATACTTTGGCAGCTAGCTCTAGATCATGGGTGGGGTAGTTCTTCTCATGAACTCTCAACTGTCTACCCCCATAACACACTACTTTCCCTTCTTGCATCAAAACCGCACCAAGCCCTATACCACATGCATCAGTGTAAACCGTAAACACTTTGTTCCCATCGGGCAAAGTCAAGACTGGGGTTGTTGTCAGAGCCCTCTTCAAATGTTAGAAAGCAACATCACAGTCTATATCCCATGAAAATGCCAAGTTCTTCTTTGTCAGCCTGGTGAGTGGGGCTGATATCTTTGTGAAGTCCTTAATGAACTTCCTATAATAACCTGCCAACCCAAGAAAGCTTCTCACCTAGGTTGCATTTTTAGGAACCTGCCAATCTTGCACTGCAACCACCTTTGCGATATCTACAGCTATCCCTTCGTCGGAGACCACATGCCTTAAGAATCTCACCTCTTTTCTCCAAAAATGGCAATTGGAGGATTTCGCCTTAAGCTGATGCGCACGGAGAGTTTTCAAGACTTCTCTCAAATGTTTGGCATGTTCTTCTTTGCTTTTGGAGAAGATCAAGATATCATCAAAAAAGACCACGACAAATTTGTTTAGAAACTCCCGAAACACCCTACTCATCATATCAACAAAATAGGCGGGTGCATTCGTCAACCCGAAAGGCATAACTAGCCATTCAAAGAAACCAACCGGAGTTCTAAAAGCGGTCTTATCTATGACGTCCTCAGCCACACTCAATTGATGAAATCCCGTGGCCAAGTCTAACTAGGAAAATACCGAGGCACCAATAAGTTAATCAAATAAATCATCAATCCTCGGGAACGGGTGCCTATTCTTCTTGGTGAGTTTATTTAGCTCTCTATAGTCAACACACAAATGAAGCGAACCATCCGCCTTAGTTGCGAATACAACTGGAGCACCCTATTCAGATATACTCCATCTGATAATTCCTTTCTCAAGTAGCTCCCCTACTTGCTTACTCAGCTCCCGTCTTTCCCTTGGAGCCATATGGCGCACTGGTAATGCAACTGGCTTTGCATTATCCACCAGATATATACGAAAATCGATCTCGCGCCTCGGGGGTAAACTCCGTACGTCATCAAAAACATCAGAATAATCTCGGACCACTGGAACAGATTGCAGATCATTGATAGATGCATCAAGAGACTCTAGGAAACTAAGCATAACCGACCCTTGCGGGTCACAAGAAATCTCGAGGGTCCTCCCATGACAAGTCAAAAGCCTAACGACCCTCCTCTCGTAATCCAAAATAGCACCATACGTGGTAAGCCAATCCATTCCTAGAATCAACCCATAGCCCATAAACCCGAGCACATACGCGTCGCATTCAAACTCGATGCCTAACACAGATATTTTCAACCCTGACAAATCATAGATAAATGAGCTGAACCACCAATGGGTTTGGAACAATTATGAGATCCACTACCATACTAGTAATTAAGTGCAAAGATTCAACCACAGAACTAGATATAAATGAATGTGAAGCACCAAATCAAAAAGTGTTCTAATTGGATGATTAGAAAGAAAAATTAAACGTTCCACAAAAAAATTTCTACCTCTATCAGGAGCACTGATCGCAAGGGCATGCTCCTGCCCTCCAGAAGTTCCCGCCCTTTGACCTTGTCCCTGCGATCCTTGTTTCTTCGGGAACTCCCTAGCAAAGTGTCCGATCTCTCCACAGTGGTAGCAAGAGTTCTTCCTTCGCTTACAGTCTTTGACCAAGTGATGCTCTTTCCCACAATTGTGATATTTTCTCTTATCCTTGCCTTTGTCATTCTTTCCACCTTTCTTCTGCTATTGTTGTTGTTGCCCCTTCTTGAGCTACATCTTCTTATTTTGCGATGTTTCCTCATCTTTTACTTCCTTTTTTTCTCCATTGTCTTCCTCATGCATTGTCTTCCTTTTTTCATGTAAGATTGACGAGCTTACTCAACTCTGTGGCTGATATGGGGAGAGTATCTAAGTTCGCTAATACTCAATAAGGCGATCACTGCTTTCTGACTAAACAGATGGGATGACCCCGACGCGAATGTAGTTCGACCATTCGCATATACAACTCCAACCCTTGATGACTTGGGAAAGTGCACAGAACGACACAGGGTGACTAAGATTGCTGAACCTGCATCTCTAACCCGATGCGGCGGAAAAAAGTATAAAGGCTAAAAGACTGGATGTCCGATTGACCTAACATAACCACCACCGATGCTGGGGGCATAAGCACTGACTTTGCTCGTCCTCCACTGATGCTGGGAGCATCACCTTCAACCGACAGATTGACTTTGAACATGACCCTGACTCAATGCATGATTCAGAACGTATACGTTATATCTTTAGACTATGACGTGATTCATCTCGACCATCCAAGTGAGCCAACTAACGGATCAAGCATGAATCCAAATACTTGATCCGCAATTACATCAAATGGAGAGTATGATAAACTCCTCTACTGCCTTACGATTGTGACAATCCTACCAGCTATTGGCTTGCATGTTTTCAACAACATCTCGTACTGACTCGTATGTGATAACAGGATTATAAAACGATCCTGAGTGATCATGGCTTTCAGATGTCCTATTATTATGATTAGATGCAATCATGGAGTCCTAGATTAATTCCTGTTATCGAGATAGTCCAAATCCAAGCAAAAATGACAGATTCGTATGCCGACTCTGATGCGCTCTATCCCACCAGTCCAGATGCTGGCCCAAAATACGAAGATTCTGACACCACCATGTGACTTGGATGGCTATTTTATACATTGACTTATACATAAAAGAAATCCTAGCTTAGTAATGCACTTGACGTGTTTAGGAAGACGACGTCGTTTGGCATTGACTTGTGCATGAACGATCTCACACGGGAGCCAATGATACTGCATGACTAATGATGAAGGAATTCAACCTCTTGATTCGACGAGCTCTAAACGATTACTTGATCATCTTGACCACTCTATCCATGGAATTTGACCCGATAAACATCAAAGGAAGCAGTGTGGTATATGACAAGCCATTTATACAGGAAAAGATCCATATGACGGAACTACTCAATAGTACACAACAATCTGATAAAGCCTCCTCAAGGGTGGATGACGTTCCAAAAAGATTCAGCTCGACTTATTCAAAGCACATCTCATTTGCAATAAGATGTACTTTGGGGGGCAAAATGTTAGCCTGCTTTGTGATCAGACTATCCAAATTCAAGAACTTTATCAGAAAGGCCACTCAGGGCTTGAGTATAAATTGGCAGAGATTGACATCTGATTGGACAAAGTAACAAAGGATGGGAAAACTCGTATTTCTACGCACATAAACTTCGGGTTGGATTCCACCATTTCAGATCAAGCTAAAGTGAATATTTCTGACTGACCAAACCGAATCGGGTAAACCGGATCAGGTCATCTGGATCGGGCCATCCGGATCGGGTCACTCAACCCTAACCGAATTCTAGGCAGTTAAAGACCATTTCCCCATGTTCTCCACTACTTTCGAGATTTACTCTGAAGCTGCCACGTGGCCACTCAACCCTAACCAAATTTCTACCTATAAATACATATACAACGCATCATTTGAGGGGACTTTTGGTGCTTCATTTATTCATGGCATCCATGGCTGAATTCCTCCATAGATAATCACCTTCTTCTCCAATGAAAATCTATGAATTCAGAGAGAATTATTCATTATATCTGAGTGTTTGAATGTCAATATTCAGTGTAATTGTAATTCCGAAATGAAATGAGGAACTATAAAGTGAATGTAGGCTCATTAATGTCGAACCACAATAAATCTTGTGTGTTGATTGATTTCCCTTGCTTTTTCGTATATGATTTCTTATTATCCTCTTCAAAACATGATCAATTGGGTGTTAGTGCCATTTTTTGGTCTAACAGTGTGCAGTAAAAATTCTTCTGATTTCAATTCCTATGCATTCATTCTTTTTCATTTTTTATAAACATTATTTTTGACATTTATTTCTATTCCCATTTTTATTTAGTTCTTTACCATTTTAATACGCGTTTAATTCTCATTTCATATGCGCACTATTAATATGCGCATATCCAAATTAAGTTGAAACGTTGCTTAATTAGCGCATTTGATTTTTCTTTTATTCCTTGGCTTCATGCCATTTATGACACGCATTACTTCTATAACCTATATTTTTATATTTTTATTTTAACTATAAGTATATATCTACATGTGTGTTGTCCACATGTGTCAATGTTCCAATTGCTGTCTACATTAAATAATGGTGGTCTAACAGTGGACTGAGCCTCTACAAATGAACTAAAACTACTAGTGTTGACATTGCCAGTGTTGGTAGCCATTTAAAACTTTTTCATAAATCAGATTATGAAAACTTTTAAAACCTATGCACCGATACCAATTGTTGGAAATGCGAAATATGGATCTTAAGGCTAACTTAATACTAGAGGGAAGGATGGATAGTGTATAATGGAATTCATGAGCCTTTTGAATTCTTTTTGAATATATCAAAATCAAATGCAAATCATGGATATGAAACAGTCATAAAATCAAACAAAGATGCAAACAATAATTAAAAGCGGAAAAGCAAAGCACAAACTGGGATTTTATACTAGTTCGGAGTTACCCTAAATCCAGTCCCACAAAACTAAGGGTTGTGCAGAGTTATTTTCAAATAAATTTTGATATTACGGTCCTCGATTTTAAGGCCACGAGGTACATCCCACCTATTTATGGAGTACAGTGAGACTCGATTGATTTATCGAGCTACAAACACACCCAATTGATTTTACCAGGCTACAATCACAACCAATTATTACAATCTGAATAAATTTGAATAACACTTTTGAAAGTTCCTGGGTTCCATCTCATTGCTAAAATTCAAATAAAGATGTTAGTGCTATTATGAAGTTTTAACATAAATTTAGACTCTATTACTTATCTTGATATCTTGAATTCTTTATACTCATGAGTCTTCAATCTTTAATCTTAATATTGTACAGTCTTCAATAATCAATATCTGCATATACATATATCTCAACACAAAACGTTAGCTTCCATATTTTATAATAAGTTATAAGCTTGTTGTATTCAAAACCATTATCTCAGGAACTAACAATTTCCTTATTGGACTTAATATTTACTACGACCATTAATACCTAAATTATCATTAAATCCACTTTAATTCAATTAATTAATATAATGATCACATGCCATTAATGACCATAATAGTCATATTCCCTAGGATAATGGACACTACATCAATTAAATTCCATAATTCATTAATGACCCAAATGGTCATATTTCCTAAGACAATGGACAACCTATTAAATGTCATTTATACCAGTCACATTTTAATTCTACTTATTATAACTCCCATAATATTACTATTGTTATTTAATTTTATTAGTTCTTATCTAATTATATATGTAAATTTATTATATTAATTTCCTTAATTGAAGTCACAACATTTATTCCTATTCATATTGAATTGTTACCAATTGACGTTTATTTACTCATTCATTTCCCCACAACATACATGGTTACAATACTAATTTCCTTTCAAACTTATTTGTAACCCTTTTAGTTATAGCAATTAACTCCACATTTATTGCTAACTAACATAATGATTACAAATATTTATTTTCATTTATTATTGGAAAAATTACTATATACCCATCATAATGGTAACTATTCAAATTCTTCCCTACAACATACATTTACTTAATAGTAATATTAATAGCGTCGTTTATGTGAGTGTTGAATTGATAAAATTATAAGATACTAACTATATATATAGTGGTTATTTACATAGTTACCAATTAATTATTATTTTACATTCTAGTCCAAACTAACGAATAGAATAATCCTTTTATGTTTAGTCTTGTTAAGATTCAAAATCTCCTAAAAAGATTATTTATATAATTCTTGTAAATCTGCCCAACAATTAAAAGAGAGAATATTGACACATTTCAAATCATAAGAAATAAGTAATATTATACTTGGAATAGATGATGTACACTACGTACAAGATACATGAATTTACACATCTCTTCCTATATTGTTAATATTTCTTATAGATTTCAAATAATATCTTTTTATTTAAAAAGAGCAACAGGGCTAATTTACAATAATCAAGCAAAAAACCCCAAACAATGCTAACCAAAAATAGATTTATAATTCTAAAACAGTAAATTGCACCAATCATATATTTTACACCCAATTCCTACAAATCTAGAATAAACAACTACATAAGTCTAAGAAGTATTAACAGACCGATTTCCAGATTCTAGGTGTTTATACTAACCACAAGATATATGTAAGAATTATAGGCAAGATATGATATAATTGAAAGGCCTACAACTCCATATCATATTTTTAAATATACAAATTCAAATTTGACACAAATAAAATAAATCTGATATTTGTTATTGGTAAATGTCGTACACGGTGGACGGTCCACCTTAAAAACCGAACTAGCTGACTGCAAACTACAGTCACCTGTACCATAATGTAATTTTATTATTGGTAATAATAAAAAAGTGTTACGGAACACTATAAAAACCGGTCGGCTTTGCCAAAAAAAAAATCTGATATTTGTAGGCATACAAATTCAGTTGATGCAAACGAAATAAATATGATATTTTTAAAATGAATATATTTCTCTCTCACCTAAAAGCCATTCCAAATACAAATCTAAATACAGAATCTAGGCATATAGTTCCAAATCTTACAGATCTATAATATGTATAAAAATAGGATATGTATACATATTAAAGATTGTAGATCCGAGAAAAGAATTAGAAAAAGAGGGAAAACTATAATATAAATTACCTACGCACATATACAATCCGTGTTCACAAATCTAGATTCATTATCTCCAATCCTTGTTTGTTTGAATTGAAGAGGTATATATATTATAGAAATTTAGAAGAGATCAAAGAAATGGAAATGGCAGAGCTTCGAGGCTATCTTCACAAAATGTGAGCAAAAGAGTAAGGGTCTAGGCCATTCTAGGCGCTAAAAGGAACCTGAACCGGTAGATTAAGTTTCATGAAAATCCGTCCTTTATATATAAACTTATAATATAAAAACCCTAGCTGCCACAGGAACCGCGACCTGCAGATCATAGGGGTGATTGATCGCTAAGTCGGCCCCCAGGTCGACCTGCCTCCTGTGGGAGGCAGGGTAATAAATGGCAATGTTTATTGCCTTAATTATACATTTTTTGATTAATTATTTTCCATTTGTTTTCATTTTTCATTCGTAACTTTTTCATACGGACCCCATTTGCGAAGTTACAAACATTAAATTGATAAGAATTCTGTCATGAACACCACGGTCCAAGTTTCATGGTCTAATTCCATCTTTTGCTCAAATTTCATTTTTGGAATATAACTAAATAACTAATTTAACTAATGCCTAATTTTGGAGTGTTAGGGTTCACCTTTTGGTATGCCTTTATCCTGTTGTTGCACGTAGGCTGGATACTCCAAGTCATGTATATGGAAAAATAATCTGATATGAAATCTTATAATCCAACGTACATTCCTCAACTAATTAAGTCAGACGTATTTCAAACTAGGATACATATTTTTCAGCCTTAGCATCTTGTATTTGGTAATTATACTAATAACTTAAACCAAGCACAATTTAGCATTTAAAGCCTCCTAAATCAGCCCATACATATAATAGTAATTCAAAATAAATATCCAAAAATGTTATTTCCATCAAGAAATAAAATTCATACTTGTCATCTTTATGATTTATAATCGAACTCCAATATTAAAATCAATTCATGCGTAACATGTAGAATCCTATGTGACTTATATATAAGTTGATCTAATTTTTTTTCCTTTATGACATTACAATTTATAGTTTTTGTAACAACCCGGAATTTCTGAACCAATTTAAAAATTATTTTTAATTATTTTTAGTGATTTATTTTGAGAATTAACGATTCAAAATTTATTTAAATCAATGTTAGAATGTATAAAATTAAATTTTAATTAAAACGAACTCGAAATGGCGCGGTAGTTTGAAAATTCGATTTAAAACTTCAATTGAATATATAGAATTCAAAATAAATCGGATTTTAGCAAAACAAGAAACGTTGGAATATTTTGAACTGTAATTTTCGAACGAATATGAAAAACTGGGATTTCATTTTATAAATTAAAAGTTATGTCCAGTTTAAAATTTAGGATAGTCGCTATAGAATTTGTATATATTTTAATATAATATATAGCCCATAAAAATAGCCATTTTGCAAACAACCTCCATTTTTTATGAAATCACTTTTATTGGATCCGGAATGTCAAATTATTATTACGTTTCAAATTTCGTAATTTTTGGAATTAATATGTGAGCACAGTAAATTTAAACGTGTTTGGACAATTTAGTTTAAATTTAATGACTGGAAAAAATGCCATTTTTCAAATGATCTCCAAATTTGATGAAATTTGTTTTGTTAGGACCGTATCGTCAAAACATAGCTAGATTTATTTTTCTGTAATTTTTGGAGTCAGTATGTGACCCCGGTAAATTAAAATGTACGTTTAAGTTCAATATATATTGATTTATATTTTAATTTAGATAAAAACTGATCAAAACAGTCGAATTGGCTTGCGAAACATATCCCATTGTGTCTGGAATGGGGGTATTTAGCTAAGGGCATCAGTATTTGGGTTTGGTTTGGAGTTCGGACGTAAAAATTTCAACATTAAGTAATATTTGAAATTAAATATTAATAAATACTTTATATATAAGCCAACCCTTTTAAAACCCTAGTCAACAACGTTCCAGGTCAAAGGGTTCTGCCACCTCCACACACAAAAATGGACGGTCTGAAAGCTTAAATCCTTTCTTCCCAAAAATCTGCCGATCCACTCCCCTATTCGAATTTCTTTCAACTGCAAACGGGTTCATCTACGCGAGATCAGGTCGACCGACGGTGATGATTGGAATTCTCGACATGGGGTTCTCGAATTTTGGCTTCTAGCCGGCAGAGTTCGTTGCAGTTTTTAGCGACAAAGGGGCGTTGGATTTTGTGTCATCGCCGGCGTAGGTAAAAGGCGAGGTGGCACAAGTTCTGGCGACGGACGATCAACGTCCGGTGGTCCCTTGGAGGCGTTGTGGCGTGAAGATTGAAGGCGACGAGGTTTTCGGTTTCCAGAAAATTATACGAAGAAGGGGGAAGTTAATTAGAGGGGTAATTAAAATTTAATTATTATTTAATTAAATAATAATTTAATTAAAGTTCAAGTGCTTATATCTTTGCCATCCGTAATCAGAATTCGATGAAACTGGGATGTTGGGATCGTGAATACAAATTCTACATTTCAGAATTGACCAAAACTGAAATAGAGCACACTGAATTTTTAAGCTAAATTAAACGATCATTTAATTTAGTTCAAAAACAGAAGTTCAGAAATAAAGAATGGCGGAGTGGAAACCAAATTGAGAATTCTCTCACTAAAATTTTGTACACTTATTTATTTTATTTTATGACTGTAAATATATAAAAATTGCCAGTATTAATTTTTATATATCGTATGTTATTTATTTTTGGAGTTCAACACATGAATTCGCACAAATCACATAAATTGGAAGCGATGTATGGATATTAGTGACACTCGCATTTCATACTCCGCGAATGGCCACTTATGGCGCCGTAAATGGCAATTGGTTGTTGAGTATTTATTTTTATGGATGATTGGGTGATTTGTGTGGTGATTGTGATGATTAACATATTAAAAATAATGTGGTAGTGAAATTAAATTATAAATATCGATTTATAATTTAAATAGTAAAATTGGTTAATTAGAAAAATAATTCAAACCGAATTTGAATTGGTTAAATTTATTAACCAATGATTTATTTAAATAGACTGCTGTTGTTTGAAACTCCACACGGGTATTGGGATGATATATTACATATACTAATCCCGATATTTAGTTGTATGTCGATCGATTGATTGACAAACTGTGGTGAAAGTTATTTATTTATTTTAATGCTTATACAGTTGTAGAATGCACTCTGGATGATGTTTGAATGTGTAATAATTATTTATTATTATTGTTGAATACATGCAATGTATGAAATCCGTATAACTTAAATTATATGGTAATTGATTGAGTCGCATTCCGATTTGAAATAATAAATATTTTAAAATAACAAATATTTTATAACAATATTCAGTGAAGAATAAAAATATGATTTTGATGTCCGATTTTGAATGGGCACGAAAATATTGGAATACATGAAGCTGAGTAGGTAGATATTCGCCATTTTAATCCTAACGGGTTTATCGATCAATTTTATTCATTTTATAATGAATACGAAAAAGAATTGATTTCAAAATCTGATATTTTGAAAATTTTATCATTTTAATATTATAATGATATGAAATATTCAATTTTGATTTAAAATTGAAAAATGAAGTTGAAATCGTTTTAAAATGGATTTACAAACGATTTATAAAATACGATTTAAATAGAAATCGACTATATATATATATATATATTTAATGGCCTGAATAGAATGCACCGCGCAGCGACCGTTCGCGAATTTAGACCATTAACTTCGAATTGGCATAACGGGAGATCCGACCATCGGATTCTCCTAAAATCAAAACCGTTTGATTCGTATCGAAAAGATATTTCCAATGAGTATAAGAAATTTAAATTTGAACGGTTGAATTTTAAATGATGTCCAAATCAATTTCAGAAAAGGTCGCTATGGATGCAGTTTGGTGGCCATTATTGGAAACCGACTGTAAGGGCCTTAATAAAATTATTAAAAATATGGAAAAATTGTGTAAAATCATAATAAATGATGGAAGATTTTTGGATGAAAAATTCCAAGTTTGGAAAGATAAAAGTATATTTCTATCGAAATGAATTAGTTATTAAATAGAATAATAATCCAATGTTTTTAAATAAATAAAATTGGATTTGTAAATGGTTTTTGAAATAACCAGAATTTTTCAACGTATGAATTGGAAAGGATTTGAATAGAAATAGTCTTCGGAATATTTCGATATTGGATTCCGTGATTATACGGATATTGTTGAGGAATTTGGAAGATATAAATATCGTTATTCCAAATATGATATTTTTTGGTTTTAGAATTTGATATTGAATGTAAGCCAATATAATTTCTTTTTAGAGCCTTGTATTTAATATCGAATTGGATTTTGGGATTGTTGTGAACTGTGTTTTAAATAACATTTGTTCTTTAACCTAATTAATAATGAAGATATGATTTTGAATTTATAAATCTTTCTAATAAGATTAATGGAAATTTTCCAAAGTAAAGTTTTCCAATTTAATATATTAAATTGGAATTGAATGGAATTCGATTTGGTAATAATCGAGATGAGCTTATGTAAAGGAAGACCGTTACTATATATGGAATTTAAAAGGATTTGTCGTTATTCCATTTATAGTATTGATTTGATACGGAAATTATATCGAGTATATATTGTTATGATTTCCATGAAGATTCCTTTTAATGGAAGGGGATTTGGGTTTATCATGAACTGTTTTTTTAATAACATTAGTTCTTTAGCCCTGTAAAGACGGGATTAGTTTCCTAAAAAGTTGAATAATCGTAAGTAATGATTTTTGAGATTAAAACTAAACTAGAGTTTTAATAAATCTTTAATTAGATTAAAAATGAGAATGGGATGATTAAATTCATCGAATTCATGAAATGATCGAGAATGGAGTACCACCAGTTTTACTCCAGGCGATAGTTAAATCTTTAGTTAGATTTGAACATGAAATGGTAATTAATTTTATCGATAACACCGTGGGTGTTAGATATGGAGTACTACCAGTTTTGCTCCATGGGTTGAATAGGTTGGGATTGGAAAATAAGATAAATGGTTACTTCGGTAAGGCTCGATAATCCCGACTAGTTGATAAAATCTTTTGAAAATGATATCCAAAGGAAGATTAAAGAATAAATTTAAAAGAATTTATCTTTGATAAAATTAATGGGAACCTTTACCTGAAGAAGTGAATATTTGAATAAAAGAATACTCTGAATTGGAATGAGGCTTACCATGTGTTTTTATAGCGCTTGATTATTGATTATAAAATACGTGAGTTATTTGGAAAGACCGGATTTAACCCATTCTGAATAACTAATACGACGATTAAAAGTCGACGATGAAGACGGTGGTTGAAGACCGAAGTTCTTCACATCGTTTGGATGATTATTGATGTCTTGATTGGGCTGTACACCCAAGACAAGGTAATAAGTGGTGATCGTCCAGACGTACTTGGAGATCGACCGGATATGCGAGGACCTTTGTATTGGACATATGGGACGAGGAATAAGGTGCCTTCGGTTTCATTCAGACCAAGAACGGACTTGTAAATGGATGTGTGTCTGACATTGGATTTCATTCTATGTCGATTGATTTCTATTAAATATATATCTGTTTGGTGGTAGAGAATTTATTCTCTTGCTTAACACCTTTCTTTGAGACCTACGAGCTTAGAGGTTATATATTGATAGGCATCAGTTGCATGGCATGGATGGTCAGTGTGGCATGTTGAGATGAAAATGATCAAGGATTTTGTTGGAAAGTAGTGTCTTGTGGATTATGATCAAAGCACGACTTTAAGTAGTATAGCTTTGTGTATAGCGTTAATTCGCGAGCCTCGCACACGGTATGAGTCAAAAACGGGAAGTGACCGTTGGGAGAACTTGCGTTTCTTTCTAGCTAGAAGTGGTGTCATGGTATGGAGCCCAGACATTTTTACTTATATGGATGGTGGATTGCGAGGCGCCTTAGATATAGGGCTATATGCTCATAGGGTCGACGTACTGACCTGTTTGGAGGTCCGATAGGACAGGGAAACGTATTGTTCAGGAAAAATTAATCCACTAAAGTAAGTGTGGACCGGCCCTTCCATTCCAAGGGTTCACTGTGGGGGATCCTGAGACATGTGCTAGAGTGTCTCAAATAGGAGAGGAGCCATCCATTGTCTCGACTCGTAGATGGAAACCAATTTCCAATATGCGACTTTTCGGTTTTAGTTGTAAACCTATATGGCGACATAGTGGGATGGAGCGCCCATGCTGTCTGTGATTGATACATTTATATTTGAAGTTGTTTTGACACTATACACTTATAGTAATATCAAATGATTTGTTTTGAAACGTACTAAACATGTTTGGCTATTATAAGGTAAAACTCTATCCTCCGGCTTGCGTTGCATTGTGTAATGGGACCTGAGTCTTATAATAGCTTCATTTTCCAAAAAGCATTGCGTTGTTTTATTTTAAACTGAGATTCATGTGGAGTAAACCCGTTCCATGTTATATGGCACGGTCCCGTGATTTCCCAACTTTTAAAGTAAAGATTTAATAAGTGTTTTAGTTCTCACACTAGTCCCATGACTGACTCGGAGTTTATTGTTTATACCTGAACTTTGGGCGCCCATATTTTCCACAAGGGAAGCTAGTAGTTTTGGTTTTCGCAGATATTTCTTTTCCTAGGATCCTGGATTACAGCTGAAGCTATATTCGGAAAGCTTTGTATCTGTGTATTTCTTTCAGTTGTGTTAGTGATGTATTTCCGTTGTGCATTATATTTATGCATATATTTTCTAATGCTATGTATTTAAATGTAATTTAAATCTCTAATATTATTTTCCCGTTGTGTAATATTTATTCGTACTCTGATATTCTTGTACTCTAATGTAAATTGTTGTAATAGCAAAGAAATGTTCCAACGTTTGTGTTGTGATGCGTCGTGTTCTCAAAGCAATCCGTTATTTTCCATCTCCATGGAGATCGGGGGATTTCGAGTCGTTTCAGTTGGTCTCAGATCTTTGGTTTACAGACCACGAGAATAAGGCACATTAGAACCAAATGAAAGAATCCATCAAAGATAGGATTAGTAATGTCCTATAAGAACAACTCGTTAGAGATAGGGTTAGTAATACCCTAGAATGAGTTTGTAGAGTATTATTTATAAAAAGGAATTTAGTTTTGAAAATTATATCTTATTATACGTATTTGAGTATTTTATTTTATATTGAACACGGACTATCGGGTATATGAAGTTTTTTCATGTACGCCTAGCTAGCATATATTCAAAGCCTCAAATATGCTGGATAGATATAGAATCACACTCTAGTCTCCCGGAGAAGTTTCTGATGATGGTTCGAAACATCTTCAGTGTTTTTGTTCGAGTTTCGAAAGTGTGATATCTATATATTTCCTATTGACTGGTGTGAGAACCAAAATCTTAGTTAGAATTTATTGTTTGTGATTTGGTCATGAAATTGGATTTTTGAGTATATATTAAAGATATATGATTGAAAAGCTAATCAACTAATTGATTGCTGGTTGTGATGTTTGATTATGAGTTTAACTAATAAAAAATATTGGAATGATAAAAACGAATAAGAAAATGAAAGCTAAATTTAGCCAAATTGAATCAAAATATTGAACTAAATTGAAATTTGATTGGAATTGGATATATGCACATGTATATTTATTGAACAGGTCATAACATGGAAGCTAAGAAGAGGAATAAAATTGTATGTCCGACAAATAGGTACCTGTTTACTATATTCATTGGGTTTGATGATTTTATGAGCCGAATAGCAAGCCGCTTGACTTTTTCTTTTTCTTTTTGGATGATGAGGGCCATGTGAGGCAAGTTGCGGTTTTACCGATCAACCCGTACAAAGGAGGTTATGGCGAAATTTTTCGAAAATTTAGGGTGTTAGCCAAATTTTTGAGAAATTAAAAAATTCTTAGAAACTGAATAGTTGAAAAATGAAATCTAGAATGAAATTTGGGTTGATTGGTTAAACAAATTTCAGCTCTGTTCCTTTTCGAGGACGAAAAGATTTTAAGTGGGGGAGATTGTAACAACCCGGAATTTCTGAACCAATTTAAAATTTATTTTCAATTGATTTTAAAGATTTAAAATGATTTATTTTGAGAATTAACGATTTAAAATTTGTTTAAATCGAAGTTAGAACGTATAAATTTAAAATTTAATTAAAACGAACTCGAAATGGCGCGATAGTTTGAAAGTTCGAGTTTAAACTTGAATTGAATATATAGAATTCAAAATAAATCGGATTCCAATAAAACAAGAAACGTTGGAATATTTTGAACTGTAATTTTCTAATGAATGTGAAAAACTGAGATTTCATTTTATAAATTAAAAGTTAGGTCTAGTTTAAAATTTAGGATAGTCGATATGGAATTTATATATATTTTAATATAATATATAGCCCTTAAAAATAGCCATTTTGCCAACGACCTCTGTTTTCGATGAAACCATTTTTGTTGGATCTGGAATGTGAAATTATTGTTATGTTTCAAATTTCATAATTTTTGGAATTAATATGTGAGCACAGTAAATTTAAAAGTGTTTGGCCAATTCAGTTTAAATTCAATCGACTGGTCTACATCTTAGTGACGTTGCTACTGGTCTACATCTTAGTGCACATCCTAGTTGTTATTTGGTGCCTTTGTAGAAATTTCAAGTTGAAGCCTATAACGATTTTTTGTCGTATGTCATTGATTAATTCCAGATCCAGTAATCTTACCTGTACGGGTAGTTTCTGAATATGATTTGTACATGTGATACCGGGTTTCCAAATCTTAAGCAAAACTGATCTGGTTATATACAACACATCAATAATAATTCTATGTTTGTCTTCCTTTATTTAAACCTTGCCAATTAAGTTTCATTTGGCTTTTTGTATAATTCATACGATCTATGTTGGTTCCTATCGGTCATCTCAACTAGGGTCACCGATGTTTGGGTTGTATTTCAATTAGTTAAAAAATATTTAGGGTAGATTTAGTTTAACGCGATATCGCTAGTTAACGTGAACCGTTAAATATGCATCGACATCCACAATTTCTAAACGCGACGAAAATGGACGTGCTATTATGTCTTGATATTACGAATCTAACAAACTTAATTTTGTTAAAAAGAGGCTCCGTTTGCGCAACGTCGTTATTTTAATTTATCGGTTCACCTTTTAAATTATACATACCGACAAAATAACTCTAATTGGTTTCAAACTGAAAATTTAGCAATAACTAGTTATATGCATTCGAATAAAATTCGTTTCGTCGAAAACGGATATCGTTTGAAAAATAATCATTTCTAAAGCCTATATAATATATCGAACAATTTACCGTGTGCGAAGCACGTGCCTCATCATAAGGTAAGCGACGCATTGATTTGAACGTTCTATCTCATATGATTATTTAATTTCATTGTCAATTGTCGTTGAGCGTTTTATACCCGTACCGATATACATGAATTTCAAATCGTAAATTATGGAATGTTGCGACGTTTCGAGTTCGTTTTATAATTATATATAAATTTAACGTTCAAACTTCGTTATATAAATGAATTACATATTATAAATCCATTTCCAAATTAATATTTAAAATAAAAAAATATTAAATATTTAACTATAAAAAATACAGAACATTACATTCCTTCCCCCTTAAAAGAATTTCATCCCCGAAATTACTCAAGTGAGAGAAATGTTCAATCCCAAATATTTTCAAAATAATTATTAAAAACTTATCAACAAAATTTTATAAACTATATAAATTTACGAAAAATTCGCCAGCATCTCCACTGCAATGCTTGATCAGAACAACTACAAACGCCACTCCGGGCCTCACATGTCTCAAAAGAAAAGAAAACCAAGTACCTACCCAACACAGGGGTATAAAATCAATCATTAACCAATATAACTAAGATTTTACCTATTTGTCGGGCAACCAAACTCTAATTCCAAAGCATAGCACTAATCATCTCATCCACTTCCAACCTGTATTTAACTCGGCTTACAATGCGAGTAACAATTACAGGGTTACTCAAATTTATTTCAAAATCGATTTTTATTCAAATTCATTATTCTGGAATTTAGTTTTTAATTCATTCAGTTTTATTATTAAACCATTCATGAATTCTATTCAATCCATATAACAAACAATCAATGCTCGACCATAATCAATACACACCCGACTTAACTAAACCAATAAATTTATATTTTACTCAGTTTCAAAATTCCAAATTGCATTCATTTAACTCAAAATTTAATTTTAACTCCAATATCCATTCTTAATTTCAACTTGACTTAACCAACTTAAGTTCTAAATCCATATTTAATTAACCAATTGAATTTCTTATTAGATCACTTCCATTTAAATATTCAAATTCTGGTTTTATTTCAAATATCATTCGTTTACTCTTTCTAATTTCATATATGAAATATTCCGGTTATATTAAACCATTCCAATTCATGATCCAGTTTGAATTCCATTCAAATTAATCAAGCCAACAAATATCTCAATAATTTGAGAAAATTATTTATTTTCTATTCAAAAATATATTTTAGGTAAAATTATTTTATTTACCCTCTTTAGAAAATGATATCGCATCGATTGCCAGTCCAATGCTTTTCAACATTTGAACCGATCAAACAACACAATACAAAACATTTCTAGATAGAACTTACAAATACGCTCTCATATATGTATACACTCCAACTCAATCTAGAGTATTACTAACCCCATCTCTATCAAGTTACACCACAGAGCCAAGGTTATTACTAAACCAATAACTCTGATACCACTTTAACGACCCAACGGGTTCGAGGCCCGAATCTCGACAATAATACTTGCCACCCGTATTACTTTCCAAAACTCAAGTATCGAAAACACCAGATGGTTAATGAAAGAAATTAGAGGGTGAGATAAGAGAGAAAGAAATATAAGAATAGAAGAAGAAGAAGAACCAACACAATACAAATCTCACATCGCAATGGAACAAAATATAATATAGAAATAAATCTTTATTGAGAGCTTTAAATAAAACTTACAATCATCAGAGTACATTATCACATCTGGAAAGTTATAATAATATGTCATCATATACAGTCACATAGTGGACAGAAGACATGCGAGTATGGTCGTTTTCAACAAAACAATTTTATTGGAATATGTAATGCTAATTATGGCTAAATCTCCAGTTTGTAGTCAATCGAAGTTATTTTATCAGTGTGTGCAATTTTAAAGGTGAACTGATAAATTAAAATAGTGTCGTTGTGCAAACAAAGTCGGTTTTCAACAAAATTAATCTCATTGGGACCAAAACGTTAGGACGTAGCAATGTGTCCATTTTCGTTGTCTTTGGAATTGTGTGTGACGGTGCGAATTTAACAGTTAATAATGAAAAAGGTTAACGGTAAGTAGCACGTATATAAATTAACCGTATTTAAACAAATTAAATGATAAAACTTAACTTTTGGGTAAATCTAAATAATAGTACGTGCATACATGATTATTTCTTAAGTTCTAAGCAATCCGTCGAAGGTTAGAAGTGAGAACACAATACCAATGTTCAAATCAAACTAGATAATGTACACCTAAACTAAACATACAAACCTATCTAATGTAAACTAGCTTCTTTTCGTCTAATCTACCCAAAAAAGCTTCTCACATTAATAAACAGCCGTAGGCTATGTTTTCAAAAGACTATGTTTTCAGATCGAACCCTCCTATCAAATGAAAAAGAAAACACATGCTAATCATGTTTTCCCACATGCTAAACTCTATACCAAATTTCTGCCCCTGCCAACTCTACTCAGAAGTCAGAACATGTGAAACAAGAAGAATTGAACGCAGTTGGAAGCTTGTAGAACCAACCGTTCTAACAACGAATGGAAAATCAAGGTGAGTTCAACTCACTCAGTTTTTATCCCACTTATATTTTATATAAGTCGGGTTTAAATATTTGTGTGTTTTGATTGTTAATTAGTTGATGGATGCTGAATATATTATTTATATGTGTTGACTGAACCGATTGAATTAAACGTTTGTTTAATTTAATATTAAACCAATCGTTATTTTTAATGATTATTTCCAAATGAGGTAACTTACCTCGTTGGTTACGTTTATAATAATATAAACATATTAAATTGGAATATGAATGTTTGGATTACTGTTATTGTTTGATTGTTGAGTATTATATCTGTTTATTGAAATAAATGATAATGTTGAGATAACATATTTGGATGCAGGGAAAAGCAGGTTGGAGGGATCCAACTGGATTCCTCAAATTTATTGTTTATTTTCATATTGCAGTTACATGAACTGTTTAACCCATATGACTAGATGGTGGATTAGATCATTGATTGTTGATGATTTGTTCATAAATGGTTTGATAACAAAATTAAATGAATTGGAAACTAAATTCTAGTACAATGAATCCGAATAAAATTCGATTAGGAAATAAAACTGAATAACTCTGTATTTATTCTGGCATTGGAAATGAGTTGAGCACAGGATGATTGAAGAAGGATGAGCTGTTAGTGGCTATGCTTTAGAATTTAAGTTTGAGTGCCCAACAAAAAGGTAAACCTTAATTATACGGATTGGTGATTGATTTTATACCCCTGAGTTGGATAGCCATTTGGTTTAAGCTTTCTTTGATAAGATGTGAGGCCTGGAGTGGCGTTTGTAGTTGGTATGATCGAGCAGTGCGGTGGAGGTGCTGGCGAATTCTTCGTAAATCTATATAACTTAGAAATTTTTGATGATAATTTTAAAATAATTATTTTGAATATAACTGGGATTGGAGCATTTCTCTTACTTAGTAATTTCGGGGATGAAATTCCTTTAAGGAGGAAGGAATGTAACATCCCGTATTTTTAGTAGTTGAATATTTAATATATTTTATTATTTTAAATATCGATTTGGAATTTTAAATGGATTTATAATATTCAATTCTTTGATATAACAAAGTTTGAACGTTAAATTTATATATAATTATAAAACGAAATCAATCGAAACGTCGTAGCATTCTGTAATTTACGATTCGAAATTCATGTATATCGGTACGGGTATAAAACGCTCAACGACAATCAACGATGAAATTAAATAATCATAAGAAATTGAACGTTCAAATCAACGCGTTGCTTACCTTATGATGAGGCCTGTGCTTAGCACATAGGAAATTGTTCGATATATTGTACAGGTCCAGGTTATCGGATGCTGCGAAGTCCAAAGACGAGCTGGAGGTGTTCAGAAGTATGATATCTAGTATTTATTTCGTTGTGTGATTGTATATAAGGACAGATTACTATAACTGTCCAGATGTATTGCTGTACTCTGATGTTGTAAGTATTTTTTAGCTCACAATAAAGATTATTTCTAAATAATATTTCGTTCCGCTGCGATGTGAGACTATGATTATGTTTTGTTTTCTTCTTCTTATTTCTTCTATTCTAATATTTCTTTCTTTCTTATCTCATCCTCTAAATTCTTTCTATTGGCATCTGAGTTTTCAGTACAATTTGGGTTGGACTTGTATTGTTTAGTCAGCTCAAAGGTACCGAAAATTTGGGTCTGCTTTTCAACCATCCTCTCCTCCCCCAAGGTAGAGGGCTAACCTCCCCTCGTGGCTTATAGAGGTACCCCATCACTTGTTTTACGGCCAGCCTTTCGACTTCACAACCAGCCCTCCCTTACTTTCGAGGGACATGTAGAGGTAAGAGTCTCCTGTCTGCCACCTAACGCGAAGCGAGAACCCTCTATCATGCGTACCTAGCTCACACAACCAGCAACAAAGAATGGTTTTCGAATATAAGCTTGATCCCGATCTTTCCATACCAACAATCGCATTGGTCAGATTTGATAGTCGGTTATCTAACTATCAAATAAACAATCATGAGAATAATATGAGTTCACTGGTTCAGTATTCGACATTAATTGCCCTTTAAAAATAATTAATGAATGGTTAATTAAATCTTCTAAATCCCCAATATTTTAAAAATACGGTGTTTACTTCTTATTCTATATATATGAGTCCCCTCAAACAATTTTAATACTTAAAACAATATTTTATAGCCAAATCTCGTTTCGTAATTAATTATCATTTCAAAAAATTTGTTACAACATTTCTCACGCCTTACTATACTTCAATATTTATCAGTCCCTGACTATAAAATGGATAAGCGAATAATTTTCTAAGTATCAACCCTGAAGACCGAAATCAACATCAGATTAATACTCCAAAAATCACTCAATTCAACCGATCTCCTGTTAAGTTCCAATTCTTAACTTATCTCTTTATCAACCTATATTATTCCACTTTAAAATCATTCAACCGTTTTCCAATTTGAAAATTTGTTTCCATTCCATTTGAGTAACGTTAGTTCAAGCTTAACATTTTATCTTCACATTTTTTGTTATAAACCTCGTTTATACGCTCTGGTTTTAACATAAACCCTTTTTACCCCGCTTCCTTTTCATTAATTCAAACCTTAAGTAGACATTCATTTTTAAGCTATTACATTGGCTTAAAATTCCTTTTATAACTTCATTTAAAATGGTGGTCTTAAAATATAAAACCCGTTAATAAACTCCTTTCAAAATCCAACTATACTCTATTCCAACTCGATTACTTATATAATGAATTTCATTTAATAGAAATTACTTAAATTATTAAGTTAATAATTTACCTCATCATTAACTACTATAATGGTAGTTAAGTTCTTTATTAACTGAAATAAATAGTAGCTTCTTTTAAAATTAAACAAATATTCATTAATCTATTCCATTAGATTAAGTCAAAACGAATTAACCAACTCATTACGTTCAATTAAAATCTTAAATCACGGTTATCTCCTCCATCAATCCAATTATTCTTTCCTTTAAATTGATTAATAATATAATTAATTGAAATAATCTATTCAATCATCTTTGATAAATAATTTATCCAAATCCTTACTGTTATGTAAATTTCTGCTCATCTGCTTATAAATTTTATCAACATAAGAAATTTGATTTATATAACCATGTAATAATTATTCAAAACTCAAATGATAAATAATAAACATTTATTTCCCTTTTAAATAAACCTTTATTTTAATTAATAGATTTCAGACTTTTATTCAAATTAATAGATTTTAAACATCTACCATCAGTTATAAAATAAATTTTTATTATATCGATTCACTTGACGGTAAATCAATATTTAGAAAATGATTTACTTTTAGACCAACTGCTGTCGATTACTCAACCAAGGCTACACATTGGTTAAAACAAACAAATGATGAATTTCATATTAACGATCAATAACCAAGTCCATCATCCAATCATAACAATTCATATAATGATGATATAAAAATAAATAGCATTAATATAATTAAGGAATCCAGTTGGATCCCTCCAACCTGTTTTCCCTGCATCCAGATACGTTACCTCAAATTATATCAGTTGTTTCAATAAACAGGTATAATATTCAACTATCAAACGATAACAGTGATTCAAACACACATCTTTAAATTTAACATGTTTATAAAACATGACCAACGAGCTAAGTTACCTCGGTTGGAAATAGTCGTTAAAAATAACGATTGGTTTAAATTAAATTAAATGACCATTTAATTTTATCAGTTCAGTCAGTATAAAATAATATATTCAGTAACAACCAATAATAACAACCAAAGCACACAAATATTAAACCCTACTTATATAAAATAAAAGTGGGATAAATCTGAGTGAGTTAAACTCACCTTGATTTAATTTGTTGAACGGTTCAATTTTAGTTAAATTAAACAGTCGTTTAATTTAACCGAAAACTTCTGCTATTTCCAAATTTGTCCAATCCGATTTCAGAGTATAAAGTTCGAAAATATGATCCGGCATCACTTATTTCATTTGATTATGTTAAATAAATAAAAAGTGATACATGTTATAAGCATAAGATTTAATTAATCAATAAGTTATTTTCTTAATTAATAACTAGCTTGATTGGTATGGTTATAAACATAATCGGTTGATAAATTCTTACCCTCGGATCCATCTAGCACCATAGCACAGGCCCGAATCCTTCACGTTAAAAACTGTTGTTCAATTCAAACTCCCTTGCCTTCGTATTTGTTCCCATTTGTGCCAGATTCACTTTCCTCCCCTTTACTTCCGAAGCATGCCAACGTATTATATTTTCTTTTTCCATATAATGTCCCAAAAGAATGGAACAGCCCAAATTAATCCTTTATCCCAGGCCCAATTTTCTCTTATCCTTTTATTTGTCTGCCACCACGAATGTGCCTTCATGTTGAAGACAAAACTATCCACGTGTTTTACTGTTGGTATTCTTCCCATATATATTATGGTATCATCTCCCCTTCACTTTTTTGAAAGCCTGCTATAACTTTCTTCTCCACTGCATTCTCTTTCCTCTCCTATTTCTTCCGAAGCTTCTCGTTGATTATAACATTTCTGCACTTCCACTGTTTTCGAAAATCTCCTACTATCAGCTTCCCTTTTCTTCTGCACCAGCTATACAGTACAAGCACGCCATTTCAGTCGTACACCGCCCTAACTCCACTCCTCTCCGTCCTGAGTTCATGTTACCTGCTGCCCCAACTCGATCAATATCTTCACCAGAAAATGTCACTGATAAAACCCATCAACCATGCACTCTCCGTTGTCCGTTCATTTTCATCATTCAAAGTGCCACCGGTTTCACGTTACTTCCTCCAACATCAGTCCAATCCCTACCTCATGCTTCTCTTCTTCGTTCAGCCCAAACTCTCCACCTCGTTCCATTTTATTTCCGAAATACTGTTGTTCACTTCAGAGCCATTCACATACTACTGTCACCATATACCCTGTCCGCCTTTAAACTACCTCATGCCTCCACGTTCAAACGTCGGTACAGCTCCAAACTGATTTCCCGTCCAACTCTGGCTAACTCCGACCAATTGTGCCCTCCACATCATAAAGCCTACGCCTCCTTAACCGCTCCATAACCGATCTCCGACCACCTGATATCCCTCCGCCACCACCGGCACTTGCACCCTGTGCTCCTTGCTGCTCACGCTTAGTAATGGGAGCGTACAACAATAATGCACCCAATACCTACTACTTGCCCATTACATACATTCACTCACAGAACTGCGTGATTCCCTATTACATACCTTGTTTTCATTTTCAATGTAGAGTTTGGTTCTGTTTTTAATGAACGAAAGACCACAAATGAAGTTAGCGTTAGTATTTATAAGGAAAGACGAAAGGGATAGAATCAATGTCTTTCGGTAGGGATGAGTTTTCTTTGGTAGGCTAACTGGGCTTGATAATACAAGGCACAGGTAACGAAGAGAAATAGCGTAGGATGTACTTATTAAGTTTCTTCAGCGTGAAGTATTTTGAGTTGCCACCAATATTTGTTTGGCTTGAGTCTTATTTGCAAGGTTATAGCATGTGGATGGTTACTTTATTTCCAGGATAGCATAATGTCTGGGCTAAAGTGCTATCTCATTTCGAATAGGGTATGCACAGTTTCCCATTTGGTCTGCAATGTGTTTTCCATTTCACATGTAGGGGTTAGTTGCTTTGAGTTTTCGTCTGATTAGCCATTTGATTTCGATTTGTTTGTGCCCGGTATTATGTTTCTACAGCGTGTTTTCTTCTCAAACAGGGTAGTTGAGGGGAAAATGGGTTTGCAATGTATCCTCCTTTCATGTATAGGTAGCCTGAGTATTAGTTGTTTATGTGTGGTCAAGTGAAAAGGAACATCGTGTATAGGGTATATGTATAAGGTAATGTAGATGTGCAGATCAAATATGTATGAATTCTCAGTAGCAGTGCAATGTAGAATAGGAAATAGGAGCTAGGAGTGCAACGTGGGTTTTCACATCCTGTCAATTGACCGTTCTGGTAATTCATTTTCGTCTTCGTAGAGTGTCGCAGTTGCATATTGATTGGTGACATTAAAAGTTGACATGTTTCATTATATTTACATTATCATTTTGTCTCTTACTATATCTGGGTTGCACCAACGAGTTTTAGTCTACAAAGCTTTGGCTCCACATATTTTATTGCACTAAGTGACGTTGCTACTGGTCTACATCTTAGTGCACATCCTAGTTTTTTTTTGGTGCCTTTGCAGAAATTTCAAGTTGAAGCCTATAACGATTTTCTGTCGTATGTCATTGATTAATTCCAGATCCAGTAATCTTACCTGTACGGGTAGTTTCTGAATATGATTTGTACAAGTGAAACTAGGTTTCCAAATCTTAAGCAAAACTGATCTGGTTATATACAACCCATCATTAATAATTATATGTTTGGCTTCCTTATTTAAACCTTGCCAATTAAGTTTCATTTGGCTTTTTGTATAATTCATACGATCTGTGTTGGTTACAATCGGTCATCTCGGCTAGGGTCACTGATGTTAGGGTTGTATTTCAATTAGTTAAAAAATATTTAGGGTAGATTTAGTTTAACGCGATACCGTTAGTTAACGTGAACCGTTAAATATGCACCGACATCCACAATTTCTAAACGCGATGAAAATGGACGTGCCACTACAAGAACATTTAGCTATTCCAACGGCTGTAAGCCGTCGGCGGCCGTTGGAAGCCGTTGGAATAGCATTCACGTCTTCCAACGGCTTCCAACGGAATCGACGGAATATTTCCAACGGCCATTCCAACGGCTACAAACGGCGGTATTCCGTTGAAAGCCGTTGAAAACAAGTGACTTGTAAGCCGTTGGTAACCGTTAATAACCGTTGGAAAATCTGGGTTATTTTTTTTATATTTCAGCTAGCAAATAACCTTCCAGCCACTACATTTCCAATCCAATCCAATTCCAATCCAATTCCAATCCATTTCCAATCCAATTTCAATTAATTCCACGTATATACAACACATACATACCAATAACAACATAAACAACCAAAATACATCAAGTCAACATCAATATAACCAAAACAAAACATCAAAACATCCATAAACTTACAAATACATGTTCATAAAGCAAATACATCAAAGTTACATGTCCACAAATCATCTAAACATATCAAATTTATCATTCTCATCCACTCAATGTCAAAACATACAACATACCTTAAGCATTGCTAGCAACTTCAACAATTGACTAAGGACGACTACCATGAATGTGCACATACTTCGCAAACTTTTGATTTAGCTGTTCCAACTGCATAGTCTGAAGACGACTCTTGTCACGTAGTTGCTCAATCATAATTCTAAGCTCTTTAATTTCTTCTTTGTATTGAGTCCTCTTAAGTTGTCGAATCTGCAAATCGAATTCATAGTAAAAATGTTATTTCATCATATAAAATATTATAACACTGTATATTTAAACGTTAATTTATTGTATGCATACAAAAGTATTGTTTACCGTCAAATTCTTGAAGTCACTATTCCAACCACCACGTTGTTGAGAGTCAGCCATAATATACCTGTCATATTGATACATATGCAAATCATAGGTAATGTAATGTGAATAGTTGTGAAAATGCAATATTAAACATAAATTATAAATGTAATGTGAATAGTTGTGAAAATCACCAAATTTTACTCAGTCTTCGTCAATTTCTTCGTCGTTTTCTGATTCAGACTCGGTTTCGGGTTCTATGTCGTTTTCCTCTACACTCTCAAATGCATTGACTAATACATTTGCCTCATCATTTAAAGGTCCAAAATCAGTTTGATCGTCTGCAATTGTTATTTCAACATTTTCCTCTAGATCTGCTTGATAGGCTTGTTCATCAGGAATATTATGTCCATCGAACGTAAATCTTGCCTTGGTTTTAAAAACCGCATACCAATCTGCTTTATCCCTTTTCAGAGACGAATAAGGGGCATAATAAGCTTGTAGAGCTTGTTTGGCTAATACAAAAGGGTCGTACTTTTGATAACGTGAGGTATGTTTAATTTCTACAAGATTATACTTTGGATCCACGTTAATACCAGAACCTGGAACATTGCTGAACCAGTTGCATCTAAACAAATAAACATCCTCTGCGGGTCTTGTAAAATATGTCATTTGCAATATTTGAGTTAACTCGCCATAAAAATCATTTATATGATTATTAGGATCTTCACTGCCCTTAACAAACACACCAGTATTGTTTGTTAATTTTTCAGCACCGTATTCTTTGGTGTTGAATTTATACCCATTAACAAAAAATATTGGATATGTTTTGACTTTTCTTTTCGGTCCAAATGCTAAATGTTTTATTCCTTCATCGAGCACATTATTTGTTGGATCAAAAACATAATTTCTAAACCAACTACTGAAATCTTTGCTTAAATCGCCGCCTGGATTTTGTGATTCATAAATACTGCAAACACAAACAATAATATATGTTACATTATTATTAACACGTTTAACATAAATACTGAAAAAAATTGATTACCTGACGAAAGGAGCAACTTCAAGACAATTAAGAAGAATATATGTGTGTGCGACGTTACAATCATTATCATTTAGCCATATTTCCACACATTTTCCAGCATGTCGGCCATGTCGTTTAAAAATAGATAATGTTGATTCAGAAGAAGAATCTTGTTCAACCCTCTCATCATTACGCGGAACGCTTGCAAATGATAAGTTCACATGATCATGAAAATAATGAGAGAAAAAAAAGAGGCTTCTTCTTCGATATATGATTTGCAAATAGAACCTTCAACTCGAGCTTTTTGTCTCACTTTTTTTTTATATGATTGAAGTACCTAAGAAAATATATTCGGTTCAATATTAAGATCTAAATATAATTAAATTATCATTTGAACACTTAGTATAATAATATACCTTTCAAACGGATACATCCATCCGTATTGCACAGGACCTCGAAGACGTGCTTCCTTTGGTAGATGAACAGGTAAATGCTCCATTACATTAAAGAAACCCGAAGGAAATATTTTCTCCAGTTTGCAAAGCAGTACAGGGATTTCATCTTCAAGTTTTAGTAGACGGTCAACTTTTAAAGTAGTTGAACAAAGCTCCTTGTAAAATAAGCTAAGTTCTGTTATTACATTCCAAACTTTTCTAGGTAACAATTCTTTGAAGGCGATGGGTAACAAATTTTCCATCATTACATGACAATCATGGCTTTTCATTCCACTCAGCTTTCCGTTTTTATAGTCGACACATCTACGAAGATTGGAGGAAATTCCATCGGGAAACCGTAATTCTTCTACCCATTTTAACAGTACTTTAACTTGATTGTTGTCTAGTTCATAGCATGCTTTGGGTTTTTTACTATCATTGGGCTTCATATGAAGCTCTGGACGATTACATATTTCCTCTATATCACGTCTGGATTTCAAATCATCCTTAGTCTTGCCCTTTACATTCAGAACTGTATTAAATACATTATCAAATACGTTTTTCTCGTTATGCATCACGTCAATGTTATGACGGATTAAGAGATGTTTCCAATAAGACAATTCCCAAAATATACTCTGTTTGCACCAATTATGAATCGTCGATTTACCTTGAATATCAATTTGTTTTCCTGTTTCATGTATCTTTGGATAATCTTTTACAAGTTCATATATTTCCTCACTTGACCAAACCGTCTGTGGCCGTAGACCCTCATGTCTATTAGACGTAAAAAAAAATTGTCTCGTCTAAAAGTATGATTAACATTAAGAAAGCATCGATGACAATCAAACCATGAAATTTTCTTTCCGTATGGTAACGAAAATGCTCGTGTTTCTTCCATGCAATATGGACAAGCAAGACGACCGGCTGTACTCCAACCCGAAAGCATTGCATATGCTGGAAAATCACTAATCGTCCATAACAAAGAAGCGAACATCCTAAAAATTTTCTTTTTTGATACGTCGTATGTTTCAACTCCTTCATTCCATAGTATTTTCAATTCTTCGATTAGCGGTTGTAAGTAAACATCAATACCATGTGTCGGATCATCAGGGCCAGGGACAACAACTGTGAGAAACATGTATGGAGTTTTCATACACATCCACGGAGGTAGATTGTAAGGTGTGATTATTATAGGCCAAGATGAATATTTAGAACCAAACTGAGAAAACGGTGCGAAGCCATCTGTACATAAACCTAGTCTAACGTTGCGGCTTTCCGCTGCGAAATCAGGATATTTCTTATCAAAATATTTCCATGATTCTCCATCCGATGGGTGTGTCAACGTACATTCTTGAGGTGTTCTCACACTGTGCCATCTCATATGCTGCGCTGTTACGGATGATGCATATAATCTTTGAAGTCTAGGGGTGATGGGTAAATAATGCATACGCTTGTGCGGAACTTCTTTTCCTTTCTTTTTTCTTGGTTTGTATCTTTCTTGATTACAAAACTTACATTTTCTAAGATTGCCGTCTTCTTTCCAATACAACATGCAACCCTTTACACATGTATCTATTTTCTGATATGGCAAGTCAAAAGATGACATAAGTTTTTTCACTTCATAATAATTTTCGCACATTAAATTATCTGATGGCATATGACGTTTAGCCGCTTGAACAACAGCCGTAAACCCAGCTTCCGTAAGATTGTATTTTGATTTCATTGCAATGTATTCTGCAGTTACCGATAATTGAGTGCCACTTTCACATCCATTCTAAATGTGTTTTTTAGCATTATTCAATAAATCATATATTTTTTTAGCTTCAACATTTGGCTCATCTTCTATGTTATCATCGTCGTTACCAATTTGAACGGTAGGAAACATTGATCGTGCAGCATCTTCGACCATATTTTCAATGAGATTCGTGCTAACTTCAACACTATTGACCTCCGTAGAATGTTCTTCAGTATTATGGGCTACAATTTCTCCATGACGATCCCACAACAAATAATTGGGTAGGAAACCGTATTGGCGCAAATGAATCTTAACCATATTCGGTATTAAATAGTTCAACAATTTGCATCTACTACATGGACAACGAATTTCTCTACTGTTTCCGATATTACTTATCGCAAAATCGGTGAACACTTTCACCCCATTTTCAAAATGTTCACTTATTGCACCACTAATTTCCCTTCTTTGATACATCCAGCTCCGCTCATTAAAGTAATTGGCCATTTTTCCTATACTTTAAAATCTATGATGAAATAAAAAATAATCGTTAATTTTATAGTTGTCTACAAACTTTATTTCAAAATAAATAACTATTGGTTCACTGACGCTTATATGTCTTCTTTGATGGTCGGTCATCCTACTTCCCATTACAAACACAATAATAATTATATTTCGTAAATCATATCATTTTAAACGATTTCACAAAATTTCGACAGCATTTCCCCCGTGTTCCTTGTATCGTACACACTTGCGTGTACACAAGGAACGTAAAGGAAATGCCATCAAAGTTTTGTGAACCGTTTAAAGTGATATGATCTACGAAATATAATTACTTTATAGCGTTTGTAACTTGTCCAATACAAGGACAAATCCGACAAATATTGTATCAGTTGAATATAGATTTTCGTTTTGTAAAAGAACGAATATCCATATAACAATCATATACAACACTTGTCAGACGGGGCCAAATAATAACTAAGGGTTTAAATATTTATCTACATTAAATTTCAATATACAATTTGTAAATATTTTAACCGTTTTGGTACATATGTACAAAATTATATATTTTTGTAATTTACTTCGTGTTTGCACCACTTACATTATTTTAAATTACTTCGTATTTGTCAACATAATATAATCTTCGTGTTTGCATAAATTATATTATTAGCAAACACCATCACACACATATAACATTCACTAACTAAAGTTACCTAAATAAACACAATCAAACCCTAAATCAATTTAATCCCAAACAATTTAATCATTATTGTGACAATAACAACAATTAGAGGTTAACATGATGTAATATACACATACAAACAAGTAGAAATTAAGCAAATCATAAATTAAACCCGAAATCAATTAATACCTAAAAAATTAGGTTTTATGAAATTACCTAATTTGGATAGCAAGAAGGGTGGAGATGCGTTGGAGAAGCACGTAGAGGGCGCCCAAAGAGATTGGAGTGATGGAGGAAGCCTTGGCAGCAAATTTGGAAGGGGAGGAAGGGTTGGAGGAGATGATTAATTGGTGGAGTAGGATGAAATGAAGCTCTCGGTTGGGTGTAGCAGGCAATATCCCGTCTTATTCCAACGGCTTCCAACGGCCGCCAACGGTATTTTTTCTAACGGCTTCCAACGGCTAATTAAACCGTTGGCGGCCGTTGGAAACAGAACGTCGGAATAAGCATCCACTCTAGTAGTGTGCTATTATGTCTTGATATTACAAATCTAACGAAGTTAATTTTGTTAAAAACAGACTTCGTTTGCGCAACGTCCTTATTTTAATTTATCGGTTCACCTTTAACTTATACATACCGATAAAATAACTCTAATTGTCTTCAAACTAAAAATCTAGCAATAACTAGTTATACACATTCGAATAAAATTCGTTTCGTCAAAAACGGATATCGTTTGAAAAATAATCATTTCTAACGCCTATATAATATATCGAACAATTTACCGTGTGCAAAGCACGTACCTTATCATAAGGTAAGCGACGCATTGATTTGAACGTTCTATGTCGTATGATTATTTAATTTCATTGTCAATTGTCATTGAGCGTTTTATACCCGTACCGATATACATGAATTTCAAATCGTAAATTATGGAATGTTGCGGCGTTTCGAGTTCGTTTTATAATCATATATAAATTTAACATTCAAACTTCTTACATAAATGAATTACATATTATAAATCCATTTCCAAATCAATATTTAAAATAATAAAATATATTATATATTTAAGTATCAAAAATACGGGACGTTACATGAATCCTCGGTTATTTATAGAAAACCCAAAAGAAACCATATATTCGGCATACCTTGGACATTTATTATTCATATTAAATGATTTGTAACTTCTGGATACTTAGCAATTTTAACACAACTAAGTTAAATAAGAAAATAAAGCAACAAAAGGTTAGGAATAAAAATACACGTAAATCATTAAAAAGGCTAAATTCATCACAAAATCCTTGACAATAAATGAAAATAAATAAAATACTTACCAACCACTTGGATCTAAAATTTTATTATTCACTGAATTAGAATATTGATGTAAACCCTGTGCAGTTAACCATTTAAGTCGGATTGGATATCAATGAATAATAGTTCAATAGTCGATAATCGACCATCAGTAGAGGATAATCAATAATCAACACTGGAGTAGATGATTAATCTCTATTTGTAGGTTAATTAAGTTTTTTCTAAAATTATAGTTGGAGAAGACAATTTTTATGAATTAGGTTTTTTCTGTGGTTATCGTGATCGGAGAAGTAGCATTTACGAAGGAAAACAAAATTTAGTGAGGGTAATTCTTGAATTCCAAAAGGATATGCATGAAATTGTTAGTTGAATTTACATTATTAAAATCAAGATTTATAAACTGACGTGAAGTGAATGACTATGGTACTGAACCTATAAATCAAATCAGCCCATTTATATGTATACCTGATAAGAAAATTCATATCATTTCAAAATAAACATTAAAAAAATTATTTCTATTAAAAAATAATTTTTTAATTTATCAGCTTTGTGGTTTATAATCAAACTCTAATATTAAAACCAATTCATGCTTATCATGTAGAATCCATTATGACTAATGTATAGGCTTATATAACTTTTTCCCCATTTTATTCCTCTTTGACATTGTAATTTATAATTAGTATCCAGATCAAATATCATGAAAGGTGAACTATTTCATTTTTTTTAACTGGTTTCCTTGTTAAACACTATGTATTGTCTAAAAGTCTAGGAATTAATAGTGATCAGTTCAAATTTGGTTTATAATATTCAATTCTTCTAGCAATGTAGTACAAAAATTCACGCATGACTTATATTATTATGGTATGTCATTGGTTTAAGAGCAGTAAACTCTGTTGCTATTAATTGAATAATATTTTGGAACATACTTCATAAAAAATGGAATTTTAAAGAAAGACAGGTGTACATTAAAAAGGGATGACGGTATGTCTTCGTATCTCTTTTTGCTAAAAGCTTCATGTGTCGAAATATATTCAGTTCAAGTGATATGCTTGATTTCATCTAATGTTCGGTCTCATTTCAAGCGATGATTTCTCAATTATCTGTAGAAAACACAAAAGAAACCATGTATTTTGTATGTCTTAGAATTAACATTTGTCCTTCATGTTAAATGATTTGTAATCCCTGTATACTTACCAATTTTACAGAACTATGTTAAACAAAAAAAGAATTAAGTAAGAAAATGGACTAGGAATAAAATATAAATAAATCATTAAAGGGACTAAATAGCTCTCAAAATCCATGATAATAAATGAAAATAATGAATACTTACCAAATACCTAGATATGAAGTTTTAATCTTCATTGAATTAGGAAATCGTGTAACCCCTAAGCATAGTTGACGGTCCAAGTTGGAGTAGATATTAATGGATAATCCTTTAGTAGTCAAAAAGTGACGATCAATAGAGGATAATTGATAATCAACGCCGAAGAAGAATGATTGATCTCGATTTATAGTTTAACTAAGATATTTGTGGAATCATAGTTGGAGAAGATAATTTTTATAAATTAGGTTTTTTCCTGCGATTACCGTGAATGGAGAAGTAAACCTACAAAAAAGAAAAATTTAGCGAGCGTAATTCTGAAATTCCAAAAAGATATTCATGAAATTAGTTGGTTGAATTTACATTATCGAAATTAAGATTTGTAAACGAATTTAAATTGAATGGCTATAGAGTTGAACATATAAAATTCAAATCAGCTTATATATATATATATATATATATATGTGTGTGTGTGTGTGTGTGTGTGTGTGTGTGTGTGTGTGTGTGTGTGTGTCTAATAGTAATACTTCGTATCATTTCAAAATAAATGTTAAAAAATTTATTTCCATAAAAAAAAAATCATACTTGTTATCTTTGTGATTTATAATCAAACTCTAATATTAAAACAAATTCACGCATAATAAATAGACTCCCTTATGACTTATTTTTAGGTTGATATAGCTTTTTTCTCCTCTGTGACATTATAATTTACAGTTAATATCCAAATCAAACATCACAGAAGATAAACTATTTCATTTTTTATAACTTACTTCTTAATCATACACTATCTACTATCAGAAAAATTCTAAGGATTTACGGTAATCAATTAAATTTCGGTTTATATTATTTGATCCTTCTGGTAATATTGTACAAACGTTCAAATACAACTTATACAATTATGGTGTATCGTTGACTTAAGAGCACAAAACTCTTCTGTTGTTGATTGAATAAGATTTCTAGTATACTGCATAAAAATGGAATTTCAAAGAAAAATAAAAGGTGTATATTCAAGAGAGATATCAGTATGTGCTCATATCTCTTTTTGCTAAAAGCTTCATGTGTCTGAAGATATTCAGTTCAAGTGACATGCTTGATTCCATCCAATATTCGATCTCATTTCAAGCAATGATTTCTCAATTATTTGTGGAAAACACAAAAGAAACCATGTATTTTGTATGTCTTGGAATTAACATTTGTCCTTCATGTTAGACGATTTATATCCCTTGTATACTTGCCAATTTTTACAGAACTATGTTAAACAAGAAAATAAAGCAAGAAAACAGATTAGGAATAAAAATACACAATACACATAAGTCATTAAAGAGGCTAATACTTTTCAAAATCCATGATAATAAATGAATACTTACCAAACACCTGGATCTAAATTTGTAATCTTCTGAATTAGAAAATCGATGTACTCTGAGTGTAGTTGACAATCCAAGTTGGAGTAGATATTAGTGGATAATCATTCATTAGTCGATAATCGACAATCAATAGAGGATAGTCGATAATCTACGTCGGAGAAAATGGTTGATCTCAATTCATAGTTTAATTAGGATTTTTCTGGAATTCTAGTTGGAGAAGAGAATTTTTTATGAATTAGGCTTTTTTGCAGTTACCGTGATTGAAGAAGAACATTTTTGAAGAAGCAAAATTTAGCAACGGTAATTCTTGAATTCCAAAAAGACACTCATGAAATTAATTGGTTGAACTTACATTATTAAGATCAAGATTAATTTGTAAACAAATCTGAAGTGAATGGCAATGGAACTAAATCTATTTATCAAATCAGCCCATTCATATACATATCTAATGGTAAAAATTCATATCATTTCAATATAACTATAAAAAAAATATTTCCATTAAGAGATAAAATTTGTACTTGTCAATTTTGTGATTTATAATCATACTCTAATATCAAAACCAATGCACACCTAACATATAGACTCTCCGTTGACTTATTTTGTAAGTTGATATAACCTCTTTTTCTTGAATGACATTACAATTTGCAGTTAATATCCAAATCGAACATCATATAAGTGAACTAATTCATTTTATATAACCAATATCCTAATCAAACATTATATGTTGTCTAAAAGTTTAAGAATTTATAGTAATCTGTTCAAATTTTGTTATTATTTTAGAGTATTGTTAATGTCACTCCAAAAATAGTTAAGGGGGGGAGGGGTCATTTTTTGTTTGTTTTTTAAAAATTTATTAAGGGAAGCATTATTTAACATAGTCCCCCTTAACAATTTGTAAAATATAGACCAAAATATCATTTTATTATTTTACCCTAGTTACATTTTACTGATCGTTAAACCCTAATCTTCTTCTTCTTCTTCTCAAAGTAAACAATTAATCACCGTTTTCATGGAGAAACCAATTTCTAACTTTGAAAAAGAAAACAAATGATTTTTACTCAAAAAAACAAACGACATGTTGAATTTGTTAAAAAAATTACTGAAAAGGTAACAATTTACTAGAAGAAACGGAGGTTCGTTTTCGGCCATAAACGTTATATTCGTTGACAGCGAGCCGAAATTAGACAATTAAAATGGCATATACTTGCCGAAGCTGGTAAGTCCATCAAGTCACGACAATAACAAAAATTCGGCGATAGACCACCAAATAAACTCATGTTTTCCGATGCACTATCACCGAATATGTAGGATTTTAAATTTCTTCAGTTAATCTTTTTTTGGGAATGTTATTTCCGAACTTTGTACTAAATTTCGGTATGTCCTTGTCGATTTTTACTGTGCTTTGTGTATTTGAATGAAGGGTAAAATAGGGTCTTTTATTTATTTTCCATTGTGCTCCCCCCCCCCCCCTCCCCCTTAACAATTTAATTTTTAGTGGAGTGAAAATAAAATGACCCCTCTTCCCGTTTTTAAAGTGACGCTAACAATTCTCTTATTTTATTCTCCTAGCAATGTAGTACAAAAGTTACTTGTATTATTAGGGTGTGTCGTTGACTTAGGAGTACGAAACTCTGTTGGTATTGATTGAATAATATCTCTAAAATACCACATAAAAATGGAGTTTCAAAGAAAACATAAGGTGTATAATCAAGAAAGATCACGTTGTCCTTTTTGCTAAATACTTTATGTGTCTAAATATATTCAGTTCAAGTGACAGGCTTGATTCCTACCAATGTCGGTCTCATTTCAAGCAATGATTTCTCAATTATTTGTAGAAAACGCAAAAGAAACCATGTATTTTGTATGTCCTAAAATTAACATTTATCTTTCATGTTAAACGATTTGTAATCCTTGAATATTTACCAATTTTAACAGAACTAAGTAAAATAAGAAAATAAAGCAACATAACAGATTAGGACTAAAAATACATGTAAACCCTTAAAGAGGCTAAATACTTCTCAAAATTCAACATAATAAATGAGTACTTACCAAACATTTGGATTTGGATTTTTAGTCTTCATTGAATTTGGAAATTGAAGTAACTCCTATGCACGGTTGACAGTCAAAGCTGGAGTAAATATTAGTGGATAACCATTCAGTAGTGGATGATCGACATTCGGTAGTGGATGGTCGATAATGAATGCCAGAAAAGATAGTTGATATTGATTCGTAGTTCAATTAAGATTATCTAAAATCGTAGTTGAAGAAAATATTTTTTATGACTGTTTCCTTTCCACGGTTACCGTGATTGTAGTAGCAGAGTTTAGGAAGAAGCAAAATTTGGCGAGGGCAATTCTGAAATTTCAAAAAGACACAAAAATTAGATGGTTGAATTCAAGTTATTAGCAGTAGAGGTAGCACTATCGAGATCTGTCATGAACTAAGAATAAAACAGTTCTACAAAGCAATTCTCTTATGTATGCATAATATTAGTATTTTCGTTGGGCTGATTACCAAACCCGTTTTGTATCCTACTTTTCATTCGTTAATTTTATCCACGTCTCTTCTCCAGGCCTATTAAATTTCGCTCTCGTTGGTTAGGGTTCTCCTCTTTCCCAATCAACCCCACAAACCAAAAAATTACCAGTAGCAGATCAAGAAAAATGACCAATGAAAACAAGCAAGATTCAATTGATCTATCAGGGCTTGCTGATTCTCTCCCCAACTCTACTGCCATGACTGCTGAAGATAAGGCCGGCCTTGTAAACGTTTTAAAGGTAGCTTCTTCTCGTGCTATTTCATGATTTATCTTTGGTTCTGAGTTCTGATTGTATTTCTTACGTTCATTTATTTACTTATTTATTTAAGGATAAGCTTCAGAGTTTGGCGGGGCAACATTCTGACGTCTTAGAGACATTGACGCCAAAAGTGAGGAAGCGAGTTGAATTTTTAAGAGAGATTCAGGTAGTCCTTGTTAGTTTAGTATTTCTATTTTATATTTTGGTGTGTTCATAAAATTTATATTGAATGAGATATTATTTTAGGTTTGAGATTGAATGTCATGTTATTTGTCTTACCGTGTAATGTTTGAAATTTTGGAGTAGTTGCAATTGAGAAGTACCAAGCAGTATTTAGTGTTTTCTTGGTTATTACAAGGTCTTATAATTGCATGTACTGATTATTGCGATAGACATGCTTACTTTTAATTCTGAAGTAGTTATTTTTGGATACAAGTGCTGTGAATTGCGTTTAATTTGTTTTTAGAATTATAGAACATTTTTTTGAGCAAAATCTGGATACTATTTAAGAGTCACCAAGAGAACCATTAGTAGGTATGATTGCTTATTATAATTCGCTAGTTATATGTGGCATGCTACATTCTTTGGTATTGGACTAGGCATAGTTAGGAATCAAGGATGTTTTTATTTTTGAATATCAATATGGTTCCTCATTATCAGCTACATAGCCACAGGTTTCCTACTAGACCAATTTTGAAGCTTCTATATTCTTCAAATGGTTGTATTGTGGTAGAAAGATGTTTATGTTATATATTTATTTATACAAAGTGATTGTATGAAAAAAATCTTATATTTGCAGGAAATAAATATTGAAGTTATGCACTTTTATCTTTTAATAGAAAGAGAGTCCTAAGTATTTTCAAATTCAGTTCTTACCGTATGTCATGTATATTAGTGGCAAGGTTTTAAATCTCGCTCTTCTCGCTCGAGATGAAAATCCGAGATTTTACCCGAGATCCGATATTTTGCTGCATTTTTAGTTATAAGTGTTTTAAATATCGCCCATTTTGACCGAGATATAAACCCGAGATTTTCTCCAAAATCCGAGATCTGAAACCTGTAGTGCTAGATCGCCAAGGAAGTTTGTCTGCTTGCACAGATATTGGAGGTCATAAGTTTGAATCCATATGAGTTGATTACAAATGAATTATCTGAACATATAGGCATGATTCATGTATAATAGACATTGCATGCTAACATTTTTAACGTGAGTTTGTTGAGCTCTTAGTGTCTAATGTGTTGAAGTGGGTTTTCATCTTTATGAAAAACTGAAATTTCTGTATAATTCAACACTGCGAGGTTCTATGTAACAGTCCACCTTTTCAACATATGGTGAAAAGGCAGGGTTTTTGCATTCTATATTGTTTAGAAGGATACACTAGAATCTTTGAAAATTGTGTAAATTTATCTTTTTACAATTTTGTCTTATCTAGTAATTGTGTAAATCGATAATGTGTATTAGTGTGAGCATAAATTGTTTATTTTACGTGTAAATAAACTATCTGCTTGCAATAAGCAGTTATAAAATATAGTTGCATGACATCATTCCTTGAAAATAGTGTCTTCTTTCTAGTTAATTGTCATTGCTATCTTAAGCATAATAGATTTTGGAATTTGAACTTCTATGTTTAAAAGGAAACTCGTTGTTGGTTGGGTTTGGAAGTCGAATCTCTTCGTTTAAATAAGAACCATGTGATTAATGGTATTTTAAACTTCATTTCGTTTATATGAGATACTTTGCATCTAACTTCAAATGGTTTGCATATGCTCAGGGTCAGTATGATGAGCTTGAGGCTAACTTTTTCAAGGAAAGAGCAGCTCTTGAAGCTAAATATCAAACACTTTATCAACCTTTATATTCCAAGGTACTTCACTTTATATAAACTTTTAGCACATTGAAAATTTATGTGTGTTAAATTATAGTTGCACTTACTGGATATGCATGTGTATGCACATGTAACATGGTTTGGTAACATCTTCAACTATAAAGGTATTTTCATCTGAATGACACTAGTTATATCAATAATCAATGATAATTGCAAAATAATAGCTAATAATATAAACTAATAATGCAGACGGTATTAACCATCGATTATATGAATTCAACATATTATATTACAATGCAAATGAGGTGATGGATTTGATAGTGCGAACATAGCTTATATAAGATATTTATTTCATTGGAAAATGCATTTTCTTTCATAGCTTACGGACGTTGCAACCTATTAGTTGGTTTTTTTTTGGATCATCACTCTTATTGTTTGACAATCTAATTATAAAACTAATGGATGCAATTTTGTTCAGCGTTACGAAATTGTCAACGGTGTGGTAGAAGTTGAAGGAGTCACTAATGATACACCTACTGATGGTGCAGAAGGTATGCAATTTTACTGATGACGCGTTTGCAGTTAACCTTTTTCTGAATAAAAACTCACTAATAAACGGTTAAAATAAGATTTTGATGAATGTATTGTAAGCTTGTTTGAAAATGATATAATTAGGTACTTTTTGTTTATATTTATGTGTGTATATATGTGTGTACGTGTATGCTTAATGCTTATAGCATACAAAAACACACACACAGAGATATACACGTACATATGTGTGTGTAACGTATCTATAATGTACAAACACATAGATATACATACACACGTACATACTTATGTATGTGTGTGTGTGTATGTATACACACCTATGATATTAAAGCCCTCGCCTAGGCTCCAAAAAGCCCTAGGCCCCAGCATGGGACTTTTTTAACTTCCAAGGCGCCAAAAAAGCCCTAAGGTGCCAAGGCACTCACTTTGTGAAGCGCCAAAAAGCGCGCCCTTTTGTAGCATTTGAGTAGATTTTTTTTAAAAAAAAAAACATTTGATCCAATAGGAGTCCAAAATCCAACATGGTTAGAAAAATGTGATCGGTTGGCTGTTGATTTAGAGCATATTCTGTAAAAATAGAACGCTTCTTTTCTTTGGTTGATCAAAAAGCAAAAAAAAAAAAAAAAAAAAAAAAAAAAAAAACCTAATTATTTTTGTCGAACTATCCAAAAAAACATAGTTCATGGAAGGATAAAACTCTATTTAATACTTAACATAATTTTGTTTGTAATTTTTATATTTTAAGTACTGTGTTGCTTGTAGACTTGAGTTTGCATGACATTGTGCATTCTTAGTTTGATTTATGTTAATTGTATGATGTTTTGTTCTAATATTGCTTTTATATCCTCTTATTGAAATAAAAATTGTGTTTTATTGCATTTTCTAAATGCAGTTTTTTAGTTGAAAACTGGAAGAAAAAAAAATGTCATTCAAGGCACCCAAAAAAGTGCGGACGAGGGCCTGAGGCTTATTGGGGCTTTTTCACCTTGACAACTATTAGACACATATATGTAGTGAAAAATTATTGGAACACAAAATGATGACAGTGAATCTCAATCATTGGATTGCTCCTTGATTCCAACTCCATGCATGAACACAATGAGATCCAACAGTCCGGATATCTCTCTATATGCATATATTCACACATATACATACATACTTACATTATACATATACACACACACACACACATAGACATACATATACATACATGTGTGTGTGTGTGTGTGTGTGTGTGTGTGGAGAGAGAGGCGCTTGCACACCCACATGCATACATTCCACAAGAGCTCCCAAGTAAAACTCTTGCAGAAATTGAAGTAGTTAGACACGGGTTCAAATTAAAGCATGAATGGGATGTGAGTTTTAGGATGCAATTTTACTTCAAACATGGTTTATGTGTGATGTAGTGAACTGAGCGCTGCTTAAACTCCTCAAACCTGCATAGATAAATATTTGTTTTTGTTCTATATAAACTCAACAATTGAAATATTTCCAGAAAAAGGTGTACCTGAGTTTTGGCTCACCGCAATGAAGTCAAATGAGGTGTTGAGCGAGGAGGTAACCATCAACCTTCTATTCATCATTATGGCATACCTACATATGTATATACATATGTGTATGTATGTGTGTGTATCTAATTCATATGTATATGTACGAGTCAGCGATTTTCAAATATTTTATTTCGAATTTTAGATCCAAGAAAAAGATGAAGAAGCTTTGAAATATCTTAAAGACATTAGATGGTCGAAGCTTGAAGAACCGAAAGGTTTCAAACTTGAATTTTTCTTCGACAATAATCCTTATTTTAAGAACGCCGTCCTCACAAAAACTTATCACATGATTGACGATTCAAATGAGCCAATCCTTGAAAAAGCTATTGGGTTAGTTTTCTTTTATTCTTCGAGTATGCTTAGTTTACAAGTTGATCTATTATTGATCAGCCACTTGGGATGTTATATGTATATATATGCAGAACCGAAATTGAATGGTATCCAGGCAAGTGTTTGACTAAGAAAATTCTCAAGAAGAAGCCTAAAAAAGGGTCAAAGAATGCAAGGCCCATTATTAAAACCGAGGCTTGTGATAGTTTCTTCAACTTCTTCAGCCCTCCAGAAGTACCCGAAGATGATGAGGAAATTGATGAGGAGATTGTAAGTGATCCAATCATATCAGATGCAATACAAAGTAAATCTTAAATAAGAAATTTATTGGTCTTATTATATTTAATTGATAGGCGGAGACACTGCAGGGCCAGATGGAGCAAGACTATGATATCGGGTACATATTACAATTATTATTATTTTGTTAGCAGAAGTACATATTACAATTATGATATCGGGCACACTAGAAATGAAATGTGCACACGTGAGCCCTTCATCAAATAATCATTGTCCTCATCTTCATAACCAGTCCTATGCTGCCAGTCAGTTAAGCCTGTCAATGGATACTTTTGGGTATGAATATTACCATATCCACACCAAAATCATTTTTGGATATCAGATATTCACATCTCCGTGAATACTGATGGATATCAGATAAGTGTGAAAAATCAAAAAATGTAAATAGAAAATTTTGGTTTAGCTTTAACTTTTTTCAACCTCATTGATTATAAAAGTGTGAAAAATATGCAAGTAGAATGATAATAAATAGTTTTGAGCAATTAATATGCGTTAAACTCATATAATACAAACTATTATCGTAAAAAGAAAAAAACACGTGTGGCACAAAATATGAACTATAATCTTGACAAAAGCTGGACGGATTTTCGGATGCAGATACCATCGTATTTGCATCTCCTTTTTGAATGTGGATATCGGGCATTTATCCGTTTCTTGTTTACCGATGCGGACGAATTTCAAATATTTCAATTATCCATTGACACTCCATTATAAATACTACCAGTGTTGTCATATTCATACCATTAAAACACAGTTTTTTTTACTTTCCAACAAGCACTTTCTACTTAAACAGTTATTTTACTGGACAGAGAAGCTAGAAAACCTAAAGTAATCTGTTTAGGCCAGTTAATGTGATTTTTTTATTGGATATAAGAACACATTATAATCTGATAATGTTTTTCTGCAGCACTCCAGTGTGTTGGGTTCACTTTTAGCCATACTTTATGTAGCTACATTGTAACCTGTTTTTTTTTCCCTCCATTACCCTTATTTTTTATTGGACACTGTTGGGATTGGTGTTAGAACCAGATTGGCCTGGTTTCTGCTGTTATGTTCGAGTGTAATTTAGTTGAAAAATGTTCATGAGATAACCATAGGTTTGTATGAGATCTAGATCTTCGTAAGATGATGGGATATGCTAACCCAAGTTTGCTTCAATTTCCAGCTGAACCTCAATATAAGCAAAAATCAAATCCTGAATCCTGATTTTATGAACTCTTTTGTTATTTACTTCCATGATATTACAACATGAATGATGTTGGTTTTGCAATGTAGGTCCACTATACGAGATAAAATAATCCCACATGCCGTGTCTTGGTTCACCGGGGAAGCTGCTGAAGATGAGTTTGATGACATGGGGATGTTGGAGGACGAAGATGAGGATGACGAAGAGGAGGACGAAGATGAGGATGACGAAGAGGACGAAGATGAGGATGACGAGGAGGACGAAGAAGGTGCAAAGAAGTCTAAAAAGAGGGTAAATTCTTGATTTTCTTGTACAAGGGAAACATGTGCTGTTTATTTCGACTTCTTATAACAATAAAACTAATTGTTTTTGTTTAATGTTTGTATCAAATGCGACATGCAGCCGGCTTCTGGACTAGTGGTATTGTTTTATTACTTTGAGTGCTTTCTTTTGAATTTTTTAAATTGAGGTTGTATAATGTCTTATTATTGATATTACCCGTTTATTAAAATGCAGAAGACTGGAGTCAATGCCGATCAGCCTCCCGAGTGCAAGCAGCAGTAGTTTGTTTTTGTTCTTGATCAGCGATGCTTCGGGGAAGTGCTTCTTGATTTGCGATGGGTTATTATTGGTTTTGGAGGAGTGGAGTTTTGATTTTATTCGTCATATGTTGTAATACTGGTTATTTGTTTGTTCATGCATTTAGTAAACTTGACATCTGTTTTGTTTAGGTTGTGTAACGTTTTTTCTAGACTGAGCGCTAGCGTATATGATATTGCATTCTTCTTAGATGCATCGTTGTTGCTTTTAGTTTTAGTTTTATGCTCGCATGGTGGATATGAATTGTTAGAAAAATTCTGTTACATTTACTTCCTCGATTTAGGTCAAGGAAATTTAGATGTAGAGATAAAATGAAAATATACTTGCTCATGTTATACACTATGTCAATCGTTATGTTGTAAGTCGTTGATTTGTACTTTTATTCAAATGGTAAGTGGTCCACAAACTGATGTATATGAGGTATGCGTATGTTTTTGTAGTTTATCACGGGCCTATGTTTATGCTAGCAGCCGAGTATCCTTATACTTTTTTGCATTAAATTGCTCTTCCAGTTGCTTATATGAAGTAGTTTATAAAAACTGGTCTTTTGTGCAGGGATGATCATAAATTAATGGAGGTGTTATGAGACATTATGATATTCAAAACTTATGATCCTAGCAATACGGTGAATGAATGGATTTGTTATAACGACCTGCATTTACGTAGCCGAGGATAGTAAAATATTTTTATTTAATTTCATGATGGTCGGATCATTCTTATATTTTGATATGTTATGGGGATGTGAGACATATCTATAATTTTTATCAATTTTTTTTTTTTTTGATCATTTTGCCTCTATCAGTTTTGTGTAGGGAATAACTTTTGAGATTGAATCAGGTGCTGACATCGTATTTCATTGGAAAAGAAATGGTGTGGTAAATTTCGTAGAGTGGTCACATTAAAGATTTGGTTCAACAATTTGGGAGGAATCGTTATTTTAGTGTTACACAATTTTTGGACATGTTAACTAGTATTAGTGGGTTGATTTGGAAAAGCTCATTAATGGGTTGGTTATATGGCTATAAATAGGGGTAGAGGCAAGGAGATTGATTTGCTTTCTTCATTTCATATTTGGTTGGGATTTGAGATTCTCCTTACTTCAATCAAATACATCTTTCCTTCATTAAAATTTAGATCTACGTTAGAAGATTGAAGATCTACATCAAGGAAGGCTAGATCAACATCAAAAGAGAGTAGATCTCATCAATTGGGTGATTTGAAGATCGTTCTTCGCTGTCCGGATTTGTAGATCATCATTTTAAAGCTAATTTGAAGATTTGGTGAGTGATAAACATCTCTCACACGGATTCAATCTAGTATATAGGTTGTTTGATCTTATTTTCATCATTTCAAGTTGTTTTCACCTAGATCTACATCATGGTAAATATGTTTTCAATTTGAATCACCATAGGATCTAATCTAGGAACTTAAGTCGGTAAATTTCTATGTTAATAAATGTGTTATGCAAGTTAGATTCGTTTGATTGATTCAATTCTTGTTTAATCGTGATTTGGTGAGTTTTATTTGTTGTTAATGATTATTGATGATTGCTTGATGATATTATCGAATAAAGGTTTGAAATTTATTGTGTGATGATCAAGTTAAGTTGTAATCACACATATGAGTTGCATAGAGATGGATCATGGCTTGTTTGCAAAGAAATGGTGGATCAGCCTAGCTCGAATGACATGGATCGGCAATACATGGAGTGGATCGGTCACGACATGTTTGGGATGGGTTGGGCAAAGGTTTGTGGAGTGCAGCGATGGATTGGCAAAGGCAAATGATGATGGATCGAGTATCATCAAAACCATGGATCGGGCATCATCAAAACCATGGATCGGGCAGAGCTCAAGGGTGCGCGCAGTGGAAAAGTGGATCGGGCAAGCTTTTTGCTTGGATCAGATCATTGGGTTCAACAACATTTGCTAAACGTTGTGCTTGGGCATGGATTAGGCAGCGTCAAAGGCCATGGATAGGGCTCAAGAACGTTGGATCGGGCGAGCATATCGATGGATTGGGAAAGGCTCCAGGTCAATGGATCGACACATTTTTTCATGAATCGGATCGCCTGGATCACAACGCTTTCAGAAAGGCTATGGAAAGCGTGGATCGGGCAAGTTCTGGAGCGTGATCGGGCATGTGATTTTTGATGGATCGGCAATGTTTTCTGGTGGATCGGGAAGGCCGATCCATGATGGATCGGGCGGATATGACAACGTTTTATAAACGGTGTGGATGGAAATTGAAACGTTGTGGTTTGAAATTCATAGCAAAAGGTCGAAACGCTGTGAATCGAATATCGCATGACTGTTCGAACAGATGAACGTTTAAAAAAAAAAAAATATGACTGTTGATCAATAGTCAAAACCACTCTGTTTAATCATGTACGCGCCACGTTCCCCAAGTGCCCGAGTGTCATCTTTGGAATATTAATATTATCTTATATATAGGCCCAAGTCTATATGTCCATATCCCTTTAGCCCAATTCTTTTCATTTCACATTCTTATAATAACAACTCTCAATATATAGGAAGGAGTTGTTTATGATATTTTCCAATGTGGGACAAATAATGTTTCAGTCTTCCCCAATAATCCCCCACTAGATTGTAATATTATACTTATGCATTCACGAAAGTATCTTTCAGTTTAAACTTTCATGTTAGTTTAAATACCTAAACCTTAACAGAATATTTGGTGGCTAATAGCTTAAACCAAAATCCTATGTGTCTGAGGCGAGATATTTAATCGCATAAGTATGTATTTTCTTCAAGAAATACCTTATGATCCTAATTGATCTTCAACATTCCCCTGGTATTCGTGAACATTTATAAGATTAACTTCTAATCTTATTGAAACTTTGTTTCTTATGTTCATGTAGATATCTGTTCTAATTTGTCCTTGTTACTGTGGACAAACAAATATCTCTTAGCGTAGCATATAAATATTTAATAATCAATGTTTATCAATTACTTAACTGCAATTTGTTATTACCCTTTAAACCTTAGGCTAAGTAGCATAAGGTTGGGCTCCTATTGCAGGTAATCATTTAGACTCATCGCCCAACTAGTTGTTTTAATCATTTTTCAAGGTAATCCTTTGGTTGATGGATCTGCCAAGTTTTTCTTGGACCTAATATATATTATGGTAATAACTCCATTCATAATTAATTCTCTGACATATGCATGTATCAAGCTTATATGTCTAGACTTTCCATTATAAATTTTATTATAAGCTCTAGAAATAGTAACTTCACTGTCACAATATACAGAGATGACTGATGATGGTTGTGGCCACAACTCTATTTCCATTATCAAATTCCTTAGCCATTCTGCTTCTGAAGCCAGTGCATCCAAAGCAACAAATTCCGCTTCCATTGTAGAATGTGTGGTAACAGTTTGTTTCTTGGAAGCCCATGATATAGTACCGCCTCCAAGAGTAAAAATCCATCCATTGGTTCCTTTATCATCATTTTCAGGGGTTATACCACTTGCATTTGAATATCCTTCTAAAGCTGCTGCAAAGTTTCCGTAACGGAGTCCTAACTTAATTGTTCTTTTAAGATAACCTAAGCCCCTACCTATTGCTTTCCGGTGCACAATACCAGGATTATTTGTGTACCTTGATAACTTGCACATGACATAACAAATATCAGGACGTATGCAATGCATGGCATACATGAGACTTCCAATGGCACTTGCATATTCTAGTTGAACAATATCTCTTTCTGAGTTTTCAAATATTTTAACAGAAGAGTCACATGGGCTATTCGCTTCTTTAATCTTTAAATGTTTATACTTGAAAATTAATTTTCCAATGTAATGAGATTGGCACAATGCATATCCCTTATTATATTTCTTTACTTTAATGCCTAGAATAGTATCAACTTCATTCAAATCTTTCATTTTGAAATATGATGTTAAATATTTCTTTGTCTCATTTATGTCTTCCATATTAGTTTCAAATATAAGCATATCATCTACATATAGATAAATTATGACACCATAACATTCTGCGAATTTTGAATAAATGCACTTGTCAGCATTATTATGCTTGAAACCATTTGACAAAATTATAAAATCAATTTTTCCATGCCATTGTTTTGGTGCTTGATTTAGCCCATATAAAGACTTAATTAATTTACAAACTTTATTTTCATTTCCGGTCATGACAAAACCTTCAGGTTGTTCCATGTATACTTCCTCGTCATAGTCACCATTAAGAAAAGCGTCTTGACATCCATTTGATGCACATGTAGCCCATGAATAGATGCAAGGGAAAAAAGTGTCCTTATTGATACCAATCTAGCAATTGGAGCATATGTATCGAAATAATCTATGCTTTCTTTTTGTTTGAAACCTTTGGCTACTAGCCTTGGTTTGAAAGTTTGAATGGATCCATCATTGTTATATTTTCTTCGAAATACCCACTTACATCCAATTAGGTTAGATCCAGAAGGTAAATCTGTTAGAACCCCAAGTATTGTTAGCAATGATTGAGTCCATTTCATCTTATATTGCTTCTTTCCAGAATATAACATCTCTCGAAGTCATTGCTTTCTTAAAAGTTTTAGGATCCTCTTCATTATTCAAAATGTAAACTATATCATTTACGATTTCAGTTCTATTTCCATTTACAAGATGAATTACTTCATCAGGTGCTATGAAATCAGGATCTAATCCTTTTCTTTTCCTTGTTCTTTTGCTTCTTCTTGGTTCTTCAGGTATGTATGTATTCTTTCTTTAAGAAGTATTCATGTTATTTTCTTTATCATCATCGTTAATAATTTGTGTAAGATATGAAATGTGAGTGGAATCACATATAAATTTATTTTCAATGAATTCGACATCTCTTGATTCCACCATCACATTAGATTTGAGATCCAATAATCTATATGCTTTCGAATATTCAACATATCCTACAAATATACCTTTCAGATCCCTTGGTCCAAGTTTAACTCTTTTTGGATCTATGATTCGATAAAAGGCTAAACACCCCCAAACCTTAAGATATTTCAAGCTCAGTTTCCTGCCTTTCCACAATTTATATGGATAAATCTTTGTCTTCTTTGATGGGATTCTATTATGTAATTGACATGCTGTCAAAAGTGCTTCTCCCCATAAATTTATATTTTATTTAACATTCAAAATCATGGCATTAGTCATTTCCACTAATGTTCTATTCTTTCTTTCAGCAAACCATTTTGTTGTGGGGTGTAAGGTGTTGTTGATTGGTGAATTATGTCATTTTCTTCACAAAACGATGAGAATTCATTTGAAAAATATTCTCCACCTCTGTCTGTTCACAACACCTTTATTTTCTTTTCCTTTTGACTTTCAGCGCTAAGTTTGAAATGTTTAAACATTTCAAATGTTTGATCTTTTGATCTCATCAAATAAACATGTGTGTATCTAGAGTAATCATCCATAAAGGTGATGAAATATCGATTGCCTCCTCTAGTCAACAAACCATTTAATTCACATATATCCGAATGAATTAGTTCAAGTAATTGAGTATTTCTCTCAGATTTTGGAAAGACTTTTTACACAAAATTGCTTCAAAACAAATTTCGCACTTAGATTGTTTTATAAGATCATAGCAAATCGATCCTACATATATTGCAAAGATTTGAAATTTAAATGAGCCAATCTATCATGTCATAAATGAAATGAGTCAACAATGTAAGCAAACTCGTTCATTTTATTGATACCGAGTTTATACATTTCATTACAAGCATGCCCTTTTCCAACAAACTCCCCTTCTTTAGACATAATCAGACTGTTTCCATCAGGAATGCATTTAACACCCTTATTACAAAGAAGATATGCAGAAACTAAATTCTTTCTAACATCCGGAACATGTAAGACATTCTGGAGAATTAGTTTCTTTCCCAAAGTGAACTCCAACTCAACGGTCCCTTTTCCGACAACAACAGATGTATTGCGGTTTCCTATAATTACGTTGTTATCATCAGAAACCTTTTCATTGAATTTAACATGGACTGATTATTACAGACATGAATAGTGGCACCAGAATCATACCACCAATCTGTCCCTTTTGAAGAATCAGCCATGTTTAACTCCATTGTCATGTTAGTATCCAACTTTGTTATCATTGCTATAATTTCGGATTTATTTTGTTCAACCATGCTAGCGGAATTTGCATTCATTTTTCCTTTTTGCTCGGTTTTCTATCTTTTGTAAAACCTGCAGTCACGTTTGAAATGTCCTGTTTTTCCACAGAAATAGCATTCCTTCCCTTTCTTATTGGTTTTGTTTTGATGGTTATTGTTCTCGTCTCTCTTTCTTTTTCCAAATTCCTTATGTCTCTTGTCATTGTTGAAAATGTTCACATCAGATTCAAAAACTTTCTTTTCACGAATTCTGGTTTCCTCTTCGATACGAAGATGTTTCTGAATCTGCTCCATTGAGAAGTCTTCTGATGAGTGCATAAGTTTCTTTCTATAATCACTCCAACTTTGCGAGAGTTTCGCCATGACAGCCCCAACCTGTAACACTTCAGGGATGCTTATTTTGGCGTCCTTTGGTTTTGTTGAAAATGACTTGCAGTTCATGTACTTGATCCAGAACAAAAGCATTGCCAAGCATTTTACATTCATAAAATTAGAAAATTAGAAAATTATCTGCTCCTTGTTTTTTGTTGCTGTACTTTGATTCTAGGCTTGTCCAGATTTCTCTTGGTGATTCGATAGAAATAAAAAGATCGTATAGGTGATCGGATATTGTGTTGAGTATGTGACCTCTACAAATTACTTTGTCTTCCTCTCATTTTCTTCGTTTGTCAATCAGTTCTGGACTGTCTTTGTCAGCAGGCATTGGTATTGGTTCTAGTTTTGGATCAAGGACATAGGCAATTTTGAGGGTAGTAAGTAGGAATAACATTTTGTCCTGTCACCAAGTATAGTTGGTGCCATCGAAGTGATCAAGTTTTGCAAACTCCTGATTCATGATCTTGTACGTTGATTCAGACGCTTTTGTTAGTGCCATGATCAACTTCTTAAAATTGATAGTAATTATTAGAGTAGGAGATGAAATGAATGAACCAGGATGATATTTGAGGTAAGTCATTTTGACGCTGTCTTTAAGAAGTTGATTGCCCCCAATACAAAGTAGATTGCTGAAACGTTAGATGATGGCACTTCTCCAGGATACAACAAAGATGAGTTTCTGCAGTTAGCAATGCACTGCAAAAACTGGTTTGCTTTATTTCTTGAGAACACAGAAGAAGGAAGGGAAGAGAACAGATTGATTTTGTTTAGCAGCAGGTTTATATGGAGCATCAAAAGGCATAGCGAAAGGGCATGATTGTTCTAGATTGATCTTGATTAGACGTAGCAGCAGGTTTATATAGAGCATCAAAAGGCATGGCGAAGGGGCATGATTGTTCAAACAGATGCAGGTTTAAAAATAAAAAAATTATGACTATTTATCAATAGTCGAAACTGCTCTGTTTAATCACGTGCATGCCACGTGCCCCAAGTGCCATCTTTGACATATTAATATTATCTTATATATAGGCCCAAGCCCATATGTTGATATTCCTTTAGCCCAATTCTTTTCATTTCACAATCTTATAATAACAACTCCTAATATATAAGAAGGATTTGTTTATATATTTGCCAATGTGGAACAAATAATATTTCAATCTTCCCCAATAGGATGAAGGCAATGGAATTGAGGAACAACTTTAAAAATATGCGTTAAATTCACCCTTTTTAGTTTTCCTTTTCCACATAACAAAATTACAAACGACATAAATGAATTGTGGAAAATGACCGTTTTAGAAAACGAATTTAACATATAAAAAGAAAAACAATTTTTTCCAATGTTTTAAGAAATAATGTATGGATGGGACACAATTCATCCTTCAGTTGTCTCTCCAACCTCTCCATCGCCCCCCTTCATTGTCCGTTTACTATATTCATTTCTTTTAGCTAATGTTAAAAACTAAAAATAAAAAATAAACCAAACACCACCTTATCTTCCTTCAACTTCAATTTTATTTTATTTCCATTTAATTTTCTATCATTTTAGGGTGTTGGGCATTTTTTGGTACAATATTTTGGTGTTTTAACCGAGAAGATGATCATTCTCAGGCTTAAGCCTTGAATTTGAAGAAGCCTACAGGTAAGATCTAGAGTTCTTTTGGTGTGGATCTACTGATTACTTGGATTTAGAGGAGTCTATGTTAGGTCTGAGAAGAGATGACACGTTAAACCATCTGATATAGACAGTTGAAATATGTTACTATGGTTTGTTGACATGCGAAAATTATCTGAGGACGAAGAGCATTTGTAGAAAGATGACGCTGCCAAAGGACAAGCTCCTGATACTGTAACATCAACAACTCGGAGGTCACTGCAATCATGTATAGTATTAATTCTATGGAATATGATACAAATATGTTAATTGTCTCAATATCAATGGTGAATGAATATAAAATAAATTCAAATATTTTTCAACAACACATACCTCATTTCATAAATATATATGTCACGTTCATTACATAATCAAAATGTTGCTTAGGTTCCAACTAAATATAATATTCAAAATACTCCAAGAGTAACATATAACTTATCTCATTACGTTCTTTATGTGCATACCATACTTTTAGTTTTACCATTAACTCCGTCATACGTATTGGAATTGTGAACCAATATCAGCTAGAGGTGATAATTGAAATATATGGTGCGACCATATCCCAGTCCCTTTTGGTCTCTTTTTATCATTTGAGTCAAAATTTTCCTAATCACTATTTAACTAATTGATAGGAACACTAATTGTTCTAGTACTATACTGGGTTAAGTAACCATATTATTTCCTCGGAAACATTAACCTTTGTAAATACTTCAATTCTTAAAATCAACTTTTTGAAGCAAGAAAATTCATAAACTTTTATTACTCAAATTATTGTGCCAAATTATGTACTTTATAAACCTTTGTTTATGAAAATCAATATCATTTCGAAGTTAACATACTTCAAAGCTTAGGTTACAGAGCTAAAAATCCTTTTTAAAGCAAATGATAGAGTATTAGACTACACGATTACGCCGGCAGAGGCATTTCGTCCTTTTCTTAATAAGGTAATAGATGAAAAACCTAAGGATTTTAATGCTTCGAAATGAAATAGAAAAGCTGCTCCTTATATGATGTCGGTAGCTATTTAAAACATAGGGTTGCTCTTATCGAAAGGTATGATGACATGAAATGGCAGCACCATTAAAACATTGAAATAGGTGATACAAGGTGCATCGACCCAATAGAATGTCGACACAGTTAATACTTCAAAATGGAAGCACTAACCTATCTTTAAAACCAGATTGAAACAATCTTTAAAATAATCAAAAGCTATAGCGATGCGACATGTTTCGGAACCAATAAAAAGGCAATGACGACACAATTTGTGTTAACGCTAGTAAATAAAATGGTGGAGTTGGGTTTTATAAAACAAAAGCATTGGAGATGCAATCATGTGTTGAAACCGAAATATTGGCGATATGTTATATCATAAAGCGACATACCCATGTCGATTCAAGTTTGTCAACTTAACATCTTTCCTCCTCACTTCCTCTTGAGATGGCATGCTCCATACCAATGCTTATTAATATTATGAGCATTTTTGAAAAAGTGACACTGTTAGAGGCGAAGCAATACAACAAGGCGGATGTAGCACGTCTGTCTGGGCAATGACATAGCCGTGGTTTATAAGAAAAATGCACTTTCTCATTACTAAACAAACAATATATACCAATGGCGCTTTGCAACAACCGACAACGACACAGTTCCAACGACTACTAACGGCTAGTACATTCTGGAATTCTTTTAGGAACTAAATTACTAACCGTTTGAAGCCGTTGGAATTTTACCGTTTGTGATTGTTGATAGCCATTAAGAAATGGCGATCAAATTGGCAGAAACCTTCATCATCTTCCTTACTTTCTTTCTTCCTTTAAAAGCAAAACTTCTCCCTCCAACCACCTCCACTTCGCCCCTGCCAGGTTCAATCGCCTCAGTGAGCCTCTCTAACTTTATCCAACTTCCCTTTCTTCATCTTCAACCTGCTAACCACCTGTAAATCTGATAATTATCCTAAACCATAATTTCTTAAATTTGTTTATTTAAGGTTATTTTATTATTTTAACTGATTGTATTTCCTTATTCTTTATGCAGTGTTATTTATTAAAGGTTAATTGTTGTTATTAACCTATATAAGTATTGCAAGTTTATAGTTTATGTGATAATAAATGAGTGAGCATAAGAGTTGATTAATTTAGTTCTTTCAGGCTTGTTTGGGTTATTCAGTTGGATGAGCATAATTTAGTTTATGTATTTTATAAAACATCAAAAATGATAATTACTTTTATATAACGTACGATTAGTTAATTAAAGTTTTAAACATGTGTGTATATGTAATAAACTTCATATATGTACGATTAGGTTGGGATTAAGCCATGCAACCCTTAAAATTTACTGGTTAACGTAGACTGGTAACAAGATCAACGACCGTATAAGTTGATTTTTTGTATACACATTATTAGGGTTGAAGATCAAGGATCTTACGGAAAAACAAACACTAGAGTGAAGGTGAATAGTGTTTTAAAGAAATTATAAAAATCTTAACCAATTATCGGTTATTCGAACTACTACATGAATCACATAATGAATATTATAACAGAAATGATCACAAATGTAAATATAAACAAAAGTAAAGTGTAGAAAAGGAAAGAACACGTCGGATTTTATACTGGTTCGGATTGCTCCTATGTCCAGTCCATCAGAACGCTGGATTGTGCAGAGTTTTATTAATACCAATATCCAATTGAAAAACTCCTGATTTCACATACTACAGGTTTAACACCCCTCCTTTCCTTGATTTCACGGGCTACAAGGAACACACCCTCGCCTTTTCTTGATTTCAGGGCTACAAGGAACACACCCACACCTTTCCACACTTTTTCTGATTACAATTTCTCTAGAACTCTTGAGCAACACTTCCAAACAGAGAGTATTTGATAGAGAATGAAAATAGAAGAAGAATGGTATAATTTTTCTTGAAAGCGGTGGAGTATAAGTGTATAAACTTAAAATTTTAAGAATAATAATGGTGGTATGTTAAGGGAGGAAGAAGATGATTATAAGTTATAAAAAATTTGAATTTAAGGCCTTTTATAGTGTTCCAAAGGGTATATCAGATTCTGAAACGTTACGAAAATGTAAAGACACAACTTTTAAAATTAAAAAATATTACAGGTATATGTCGACATACATAAAGGTGTATGTTGACATACCTCCTTTATACTTTATTTTTAAAGTATTTAAACTCATATCTTTATCCTGCAAATTTCTGAAACAAAACTAGTTGTTAAAATATTATTTTTCAAGTATAAAAACATAATAAATACAATTTAAACATAAGATTAAAATCTATATATAAGTGATATAAAATATAATTAAAAATACATATATATAAGAATTTATAAAGAGTTATATATATATAAACTATATCAACATAAAAGATTTTATGAAAACTTAGAGTTTAAATAAGAATGTTTGAAATTATAATCAAATATAAACTCAGTATATAATATATATATATATATATATATATATATATATATAAATGACTTAATATTTAAAGCTATAAAAAAAATAAGAAACTTATAAATTAGGAAATATATATTTGAAATCATAAGTTTGAAATCCTTGGATGATTAAAAATCTTTTTGGGAGGAGTTTGAAATCAATTTGAAAATAGTTTAAAATCAATTTGAAAAGAGATAATTTGAAAATAGAGTTCGAGTGTTATTCATAGTTTTACATAATATCTAGATTCTATTACTATGATAGTCGTGGATTCTTGAACTCTTGGTATCTTGATACTCATGAGTTTTGATTCTCTTTTGAAATATAGAATCTCTTAACCGTATAGTCTTCAGTATCTATTACCTGCATATAAACTTTGCATATATACATATATATGTATATATATATATATATATATATATATTCTAGATAAAAGTGTCAGTATATATTTTACAATCAATAATGATAATGATTGAAACAAGGGTTTTGTCATCAAAACATCATCAATATTTCATTCTACAACACACATCGCTTGTTATTAAATTACTGGAAACTAGAGAAGATAATATTTTCCATGATTTTGATCTTTATTTATATAAAGAAACTCATGTTCCACTATCTGATTGTTGTGTGATTATTATTATTTTAGAATATCCTAGATTTAGAGTGCAGGTGGTTCATGTCATACTAGATCTGTTTTTTGCTCAATATAAATCTACTGAACATTGTCACAATACATGGACATGGTATAGATGGTGGTGTTAGTCAAAAGCGAATTCAAATATTAAAATGGACAATACTTGCTTTGTTAATTTAGGTTAAATTTAATTTAAATGTTAATCAATTTAATTCAAACATCGAAAGCTTTAACAAATACAAAATATTTAATATATTATATTCATAAAACCCTTAGAGTGTTTTTGGCTTCATTGGTAAAATTAAGAAGTATAAAATACGAGTTTATGAGCCTAACTCGTATAATAATTTAAGACGAGAAATAAAAAATTTGTGATTTATGGAGAAATTTTTTATTAGAATAAAGTAAATCCATTTAGTCTAGTAAGAAAATTTATTCCAATTTGTGTTTGTTAATTATTTTGATGGTTCAAATGAATATTGAAAATATAAAATATTGATTAACAATCAATATTTAAGTGGGAATATAATTTCAATATGAAGTGTTAAGTTATTTTAACAAGATAATTGATAATTTATAAATTTATGTATGGAAATTGTAAGTTGTTGAAATAGTAAAATAAATAAGAACTGTGTTTAAAAAACAATGTTTGGAAATGGTTAAACAGATTTATAGAGTGATAATATAATATTGAATTGTCTTAAGATGGAACAAATTATAAATTTGTTGTTAAAGTAAATTTTGGTGAAAATTGGTGTTTGTTTAATTAAATCGAATGAAAATGAAAATATAAAAGTGTGGATATTGATTGAAACCAATATTTAAGTGTGTTAAAATATTTCAATAAAGCTTATGTTTGTTTTTCAAGAAAGTGAAATTTACTTGAATAAAAAACTAAAGAATGTTGGTTTTGCACAATTAAGGTGTAAAATGTGTGTTTTTGTAAAAATATGAATTTTAGTATGTGCTACATTAAGATAAAAATGTTCAAAGTGTTTAAAAATATTTAAACATGTGTGTTTGTGTTTGTAAGTTAAACACATCTTAAATTGTGTATATATTTTGTTACAATGGGTGAAATATGTGTTAATGGTGCTTATTATTGTTTGTCTAGACCTATATTAGTTATAATCCCTTAATTAGGCCTAATGAGGCCCACTTATCTAGTGGATTAAGACGGGCAATATCTGGGTAAAATAAGAAAGATACGCGGTTATATTTCTCTTTACAGTAACTCCTTCCAGAAAGCTTACCTAAGAATGAAGTAGTGGAATAAGCTTATTCTCTCCTCATTTCAAGGCTCTAATTCAAATTAAAAATATTAAATAGCTTCTAATCTCCATCCTAACAAGAATCAAACAGATAACCTCTGGAACTGAGGAGGAAGGAAAGTTATATAAGGATTTGGGTTTTGCATGTCAGTATTTCTCCATTCTACAGGTTGTGGATGTTGAAAGCTATTTACTTCCAACCAAATTAGACCAAAAATCTCTATAATCCAGTAAAGGTGAGTTTTTTAGCTCACACTTTCTTTTTTTAATCATATGTTTTGGTTAAATCTATGTTATCTGGGTTTCTGTGAAACAATATTAAAAAACAATAAGTTTTCTTATCGAAATTTTGAGATTGTGTCAATATGGCTTGAGTCTACATCTTTTTCATTCTATATCGAAACGTTGTCATTATTTTTTCCAGTCGGTAGTTATGTTGTTAAACCATGTACATGTCAATTTTCAGCATAATCAAAAGTCATTTGATCATAAATCCATCCGAAAGTTGAACCCGAGTCAGTTTTCTGGTCTGGGCACTTTTACGTGCCTAAGTCGATCGATCATAGACTTGGGTCGGCCCAAGCGACATAGGGATCGACCTAGCTTGGGTAAAATGCCTACGTCATTACAGTGCACTTGTGTTTTCTTGTCTAGGTTTTTTTTTTGCATTTTTAAGTAGATTTGCATATGGTTTTGGTTATTAAAATCATGTGCTTATCTATGTGTCTTGCAGCAGTTTCAATCAAGTATTCAAACCATGCATCTTACGTTTATTTATTGCTTGCTTCAACAATGAAGAAGCTTACATTATCACAAATCCGTAGTAGCATTTCGATGTATATTGTGTGAATTTTCTATGTTTTTTCCTTGTGTTTTATGAGTACGAACATATATGTTTTTTTAAACTGTTTTTAATAAGCGTTTTTCATACAAAAACATTATTTAAGGAAAATTATAATTTTCAAGGTGATTTCATATAAAGTAGAATTAAATTCTATCATAAAGGAGCTTCTCAAAATTAATGATTTTTAAATATTTTCCTAAATCGATTTAAAACCCGATTTTTATAAAATAATTTATTATATAAAATCACACATTTTGGCACCCTTCGAGAAGCCCAAGTTGTGAATTTTATGATCTAGTAAACCATGTGGAATGTGATGCACAATTTTATTTTATCATTTGATTCAAGACTTTCAGTTCGAGACTATTTTTTATGTAAATTATATATATATATATATATATATATATATATATATATATATATATATGTATAAACATAGTCACCAAAAATTGTCAACTTGCCTGGCAGGTAACCAAAAGTACATAAGCAACTCAAACTACGACCAATGTTATAAGACTTAAATGTATGAGCTCCGGATAAACCACCGCCCATCATACTTCAAAATCAAGTTCCGGCAAGTCCACCACCCGATCATGAAGTTTATCTACTCCTACACAATACAATAGTCACTCTAAAAAACAACCATACAACACAAATAGACAGAACATCATAGGAAAAAGAAATTACTCTGCAGAACTACACACCAGTAGGCTCCAGAGCATAAACCAACCGATAAACGGAACAACCCAAGTGACAGAGGCGAGGTCCTCGGATAAGGTCAAACAACTCCAAAGACAGATGACACAAGCCACTCATTCCGTCTGAAATCTCTAAGCTCAAGATGGCTACTCCAAAGCCAGTAGATCCAAAGACCAGCGATCCAAAAAAACCTGTAAATAGAGGCCCCGCAGAAGTAGCAAAAAAATAAGATCTTTAAAAAGAGGGAGAAGAGGTAAGGATAGGATAGTGGGACGGGTCCCGCTAGCCTAAAAGCAACCGGTTTAACCAATCCCCGCTCGGGAGGTAGTTGGCACCGATGAAATGTCAAAGGTACCGACCGGCCAACCGCCACGAACGGGAACCAACGAAACCTCTGAAAGGTTTACCACGAAATGCAAGGAACACATCATTCCTTACCTTTTGTATGATGACGATAGTGTCCATAGGCATCTCATCAAAAACTGCCTTATTCTGCGAGTACCAGATATGCCAGCAGATAAGATAAGGGATTAACCTAAAAAGGATCGATCGCAAAGAATTACCTGAGATTCCAGCTCACCAGCTTCTCAGTAAATCAGCGAGAGAAGACGCATTACCTCGAAGACCAACTAAGTTCCCGAAGTAATTCCAAATAGCTTTGGCAAAGAAGCCAAATAAAAACAAGTGAGTTATAGATTCCGTGCCACCAGACCCGCAGCACCTGCAATGGGACACAATTGGGATGCCAATCCTCTGGAGGTTCTCGTCTATGGGTATCCCATCATGTAGGTCCCGCCACATAAATAGAGAAACCTTTGGAGGAAGACGTACATCCCAAATGAAAGAGAAGAGATGGAGACGTGGAGCTGGCGTCCTCGCCGAGCTCCATGCCACCTTAAATGAAAAGGGACTTCTGTCCCATTCGGATCCACCACCATGTGAATTTGAAAAGGCCTTCATGGACTGCATCCATTTCCATGTCTCACTGGCGTAGGGCGGGACACCGGAGAAGTTCACGGCATGAAGTCTGTGGTACTTAGCGTGGAGGAACATCGCCCATAAGGAGTCGTTCGTATCAAAACTTGCCTACAGCTTGCAAGCAAAGGCAGTACTGGCATCCTTTTGACTTATAAGGCCTAAACCACCCTCACTCTTGGAACGACAGATGATGTCCCAAGAAATCCAATGGTGACGATAAACGTTGTCCTTTTCCCCTTAGAAAAAGGACGAGACCAAGGAATGGTAAGAACATAATATAAAAGAGGTAGGAGTCATAGCAACAAAGACGCGCAATCCTATAGAGTCAAGCATAAATTTTATGAGAACTAGTCTTCTTGCCTGAGAGAGAAGTACCGCATTCCACCTGATGATCTTCCCCCTAGCTCTATCGGTTAAGGGGTCGAAAATGGTGTTAATCTTACGACCTCAGTAAAGGACAATACCAAGGTACGGTAATTAATGGAAGGGAGGCAGCCTTGAAACCGGTAAAGGTTTCAATCTAAGAGGATCTATTTGTAGACAAATCACCCATTGAAACGAAGAAACTTTTAGCAGAGTTAACGAGTTGGCCTGAACACCTCTCGTACTGGTGAATGAGGCCGACAAGTCGACGGACTGAGCTACGACTACCATTCGTGAAAATGATAATGTCGTCAGCGAAGTTAAGAAAGAAATGAGAGGGCAGCCTGAAGGGATGCCAATACGATGAATCTGATTTGATATCGTAAGTGAACGTAATCCATGTACAAGAGCCTCAATAGCAATAACAAACAGTGTAGGGGAGAGAGGATCTCTGAGACGACCCCGTACCCCGTACTGACGGTGGCAAGGGTAATTTTTGGAATATAACACATAAACAGATAACAACATAACAGAATTAAATAAATACACCAGATAATGAACAAATAATACACTGGATAAGCGTAATCATCAGAGTTACACAGTATGCAGGATCATACTTAGTACAAATACAGTTCAGCTATACATATATGTCTACAGCGGAAAACAAACATAATATGTACAATAGGAGCTGAACAACATAAAAAGAGATAAATGATAGAATCCATCTTCAGCTACAGCTATCCAGAACAAGCCTGCTAAAAACCTGAACACAAGGCTACCCGTGTAGAAAAAGGGGCACCCGAGTTTGAAAGTGAAACAAACTACGAGTCAGTCATGGGACTGGTATGAGAAATCTACTTAACACATTTAAAATATGGCTAATCACAGGACCACGCCACTTTCGTGGAACGGGTTTACTCCATTGGATTGCCAGTGCTTTAAAACAAATCATTCTTTTAAACATCGCAATGCTTTTTATAAAAATGAAGCCATTATAAGACTCAGTTCCCATCACACAATGCAACGCAAACCGGAGGATAGAGTTTTTACCTTATAACGGCCAAAATATGCTTGATACGAATAAAAAAAAAACATTTATATTATTAATAGTGTTTATATGTTTCAAAAACAATTTCAAATCATAAGTATCAATCATAGACGGCATTAATGCCCCATACCACTATGTCGCCATATATAGGTATACAATCAAAACCGCACAGTCACGTATTTGGAAATTGGATTTCCGTCATGAACCAAGGCAAAAGATAGTCCTTACCGACTTCGAGACAATCTAGCTCATGTCTCAGGATCAGAGCTCGAGTGACCCTTGGATCGTCAGAGCCGGTCCACACGGAGTGGATTAAAATGCCTGAACAATGCGTTTCCCCGCCCTTTGGGGCGTAAAAGAGCCAACAAATGACTCCATCGGTCCCGGATCGACCGATATAACCGAGGCGCCTCGCAACAGCAACAACCACATAAGTCAAACTCGTCAGTGCGTGTAAAACCACTGACGCCACTTCTAACTAGAAGGAAACGCATGCCCTCCCTGATGTCCTCTCCCGTTTCTGGTTCATACCGGGGTGTGAGGCTCGCGAATTCACGTTATACACAAAGTTACGCCACACAGACGGTGCTTTGATCATCAACCACAAGACTTTGCTTTTCAACAGAAGCCCTGATCACTGCATCTTAGCATGCCACACAGGCAATTCACGCCATGTAACTGATGGCTATCAATCACACATAATGAATTCCAATGTCAGACACACATTCCATTTGCAAGTCCGTTCTGGGTCTGAACGAAACCGGAGGCACTATATACCTCGCAAACCCATCGATCTCCACGTACGTCTGGACGATCACCACTCATTATCCATATTTCGGGATGCCTCCCAATCAGGACATCGGTTACCATCCAAACGAGGTGAAGAACTCCGGTCTTCGACCACCGTCTTCATCTTCGATTTCTTATCGTCGATTCAGTTATTCAGAATGGGATAAACCCGGTCTTTATGAGCAACTTGCGTATATAATAAACAAGTGCAACACAAACACACATACACATCATTTCAATTCATTAGTCGCTAACCGTAAATCAGTAAGAGAACGATTTCCCAAATATTAACCCCGAAGGCCGAAACCAACATCAGATCAACACCCAAGAAACCATTCGACTTAGCCAACCTTTAGTTAGTTTCTAAATTTCGTATCCATGTCGTTTATAATATTTTATAATGATTTATCGCTATTTTTATTTATTTTAAAATAGCCAATTTATTCAAAGCGACGCTTCGAGCCATACGCGGCTGTGGCGCTGTTTTTCTTCATATTTGATTTACATCATATCTGAAAATCTAACCGTTGGATCTTCTCAAAATTTACATCATTAGAAAGATCTTTTCAAAACGAATCCAACGGTTCCAGTTTCGGGAAAATCCGACGGTCGGATCTCCCGGTATAATCGTTTGAAGTTTCGATTTCAAAATACGAACTGCAGCGTCGTTATTCGATTTAATATAATTATATTTTTTTTATATATATATAAATATAATCCATTCTGGCGCTGTTTTTCTTCATATTTGAATTAAACATTCCAGACAATCCAACCGTTGGATTTTTTACAAAGTTGGTGCCGTTGGAAAGATATTTCCAAAGCGAACCCAACGGTTGCAATTTCGGGAAAATCCGATGGTCGGATCTCCCGCACTAATCGTTTGAAATCATGGTTTCAAAATACGAACTGCAGCTTCGTTATTCGATATATTTCAATTCCATTTATATATATATATATATATATCGATTCTTCGATTTCAAAACTATATGATTTTCATACATTTGATAAAAATGATATTTTTATCTAACTGCCTTCTATTTCAACACTTCACTATTTTTAACAATTCATGTGTACAGTAGAAAGGTGATTTTTATTGTAAAACAATTCATTTAAAACAATTCATTTCAAAACGCGATTATTTTATATAGTTCATATAGGTAATAAAAATATGATTTTTATTATAAAATAATTTATTTAAAAACAAGAGTATTTTATATAGTTCATATTGATGATAAAAATAGGATTTTTATTATAAAACAATTTCTTTCAAAATATGAATACCACTCAACACATGAATTTCAATTCAACGAATGAATTTCAATTTAACACATGAAGGTTTTCTATAGTTTATATATATAGATAAAAAGGTGATTTTTATATTTAAAACACGAATACCATTCAACACATGAATTCTATTCAACGAATGAATTTCAATTCAACACATGAAGGTTTTCTATAGTTTATATATGTAGATAAAAAGGTGATTTTTATATTTAAAACACGAATACCATTCAACACATGAATTCTATTCAACGAATGAATTTCAATTCAACACATGAAGGTTTTCTATACAACACATGAATATAGTTTCAACACGGGAAAATAATTCTAACACATGAATATCATTCAAAATTTCGGCAGCATAACGGCAGGGTAGTTAAAACCGGGGTCGTCCCTAGTACGGCTCCTCGTTCTACCTTAAAGCCTCGCAGCTTTTGACAATGGGGAATCATGCATCTAGTTCGCACGCAGGCGACATGTATATATTTTTCATTTCCACAAACTAATCCTATATGGTTTCAACCAAATAATTCTCAACCACAAACGGGTATTTTTCAACCACAATCAATCAATTTCAACCACAAACAATTATAATCAACCATTCGTAATCAATCAATTTTCACACCAATCACAATCAATAAATATCGTCCATGGTTTGTGGACGAGGGTCGTATATATATATATATATATAATTTATATAAGCATTTCACTTCTACTTCAACACATATATAATTTTTACAACGCATATATAACTTATACATCGAACGCACAACTTATACAACGCTTATAAATGAGGTGTACAACGCTTATATAACTCATACATCGATTATATAATTTATACATCGTCGTTTTCCATATCGTTTATAATTTAGAAATCTCACTTTGGGTTCCACTCCACCAAAAATAGCAAAAGGCTCAGAAAAATATGCGGTCTCTTCTAAAAGGTAGAAGACGTCCACACGAGTCCACTGTCTCTTGTTTCACTGAATTTCGTCAACAAACGAAAAAGATATGATTTTTATAGTGAAAACAAAAACCGTAGCGCTTAGAACTGCTATAATATAGTTTATATTAAAATAGTCGTATACCTTTCAAAATCCTTCAAAACTAGGTTTGGATTTTCACGCAAATCCGTGTAGCGGTTGGGCGATCGGAGTGTGCAGCATCGTAGGGGGTCGTGCGGCGCACGTGCGCCTGAAGGGGGGTCCACTTCGGTGGCCCCAGGCGTCGACCGCGGCGGCGGGAAGTCGAGAACTTCCTGGCGTCCGTCCTCCCAAAATACACAATGAAAAAATCCAAACTATATATGGATTTGAAGGTGGTGAGGAGCACTACAAAATTCTCCAAAGGGACATGGGTTTTTGTTGAGCGGATTAGAAGAAATCGAGGAGAGAAGGAAGGAAGGGGGTTCCACCGTTCGTCGTTTTAATCGGGGAGAGAGAATGTCGGGGGGGGGGGGGGGGGGAGGGGGCTGATGTGGACTAATTAATTTTTTTTATATATTTTTAAAAATTCGAAAATACCCTTTGTCACACACGAATCCCAATTCAAACCCAACAACTGTCGTCCCTAGCGTTTTACCCCCATTCCGAACACAATGGGATATGTTTCGTAGGCCCATTCGACTGTTTCAGTCAGTTTTCCTTCAAATTAAAATATAAAACATTCAATATTTAATTTGAACGTACATTTCATTTTGCCAGGGCCACAAACTGATTCGAAAAATTCTAGAAAAATAAATCTACCTATGTTTTCACGATACGGTCCCAACAAAACTAGTTTCGCCGAATTCCGAGGTCGTATGCAAAATGGCCCTTTTCTAGTTGATCCAATTTAACTATAATTGACCAAAACACATTTTCCTTTGCTACGCTCACATACTAGCTTCAAAAATTAGGAAATTTTAAACCTAGCAATAACTTCACATCCCGGATCTAACAAAAGTGGTTTCGTCGAATTCCGAGGTCGTATGCAAAATGGCCATTTTCATGGGCTATATAAATTCCATAGCGACCTTTTTGAAAATTCATTTGGCCATAACTTTTGCTTCCTACTATGAAACTTCGATTTTTCAGATTCGCTAGAAAGATATTCACTAACAGATTTAAATATTTTTGGTTTCACTCAAATTCGTTTTGTTTTGCACCCGGTACAGTCAGTCAAAGTTTGAGTTCAATTTTTTGAAACTACCGCGCCATTTCAGGCCTTGTTTATAATTCAAATTAATTATTTTCATTTTCAACATCGATTCAAACATACATTTCATCGCTATTATTTAAAATATTTATTTTAAATATTTAAAATCCACTAACATAGCCAATTTAAAAAATTTAAATTGGTTCAGAATTTCCGGGTCGTTACAATCTCCCTGACGAAGTCCCCTTTCCGCCCTGAAATACCCGTTGGCTGATCCGTTGATGAGAACGGAAAATCAACAGTTGGAAATGAGCCTCCAAATAATATCGATGAGGGCCTCGGGAAACCCAAAAGCCCTTAGAACCTTAATAATGAAAAAGTAGGGAATGTGATCGTAAGTTATAGCCATGTCCAGCTTGACGACCGCATTAGAGCCCCTGATTTTCCGATCAATCTGTGATACTAGCTTCTGGGCTAAAAGGATGTTATCCGTAATCAAGCGTCTATCACAAACTTAGCTTGAGAGGAGGAAATAATACGCTAAAGAAACGGAGCCAGCCTAGTGGCTAGGACCTTAGAGATAACCTTGTTAGAGAAGATACACAAGCTGATTGGACAAAAATCTGCACATGTGGTAGGATTTTCGCACTTAGGGATAAGGACCAAATTGATTGAAGTCCATCCCTGAGACAGATCCCCACCGGAGAAGAAAACTCGAACTGCTAGGCTGAAATCCAATTAGATAATCAGCCAGACACTTCGGTAGAAGACCCCATCGTATCAGTTCGAGACTATTGTTACTAGTATTTTCTAGTATTTCCTTGTGTTTTCTAGTTTGGAATTGACGTGCTGGGAGAAACCACCAATGAAAACGTGTGGTATGGGACACACATTTACTACTATTTAGGTTATCATCTAAGAACTTGTGACACATTCTATGGATTCTCTGATACTAGACCCTCGAGTCAATCTTGTGACATTTATGACCTTTGAGTGAATCTTGTGGTATACATGACCTTCGGGTCAACCTTATGGCTTCTATGACCTTTGGGTCAATCTTGTACCTTATGGCTTCTATGACATTCAGTTCAATCTTGTGGCATTATGACCATTTTGATCAATCATGTGGATACTAGTACTAGCATAGCTTCGAGCCATTTCGTTGTTTGCACATGCAACAATGGCTTTGGCATGCCAATCTTGTGTTTGGATCTAATTCCATTTTGTTTCTGAATTCTGTGTTTAATTATGATTTCACCATTTTTGGAAGATGACTATTATTATACATGTACATAGCCTTGAGCTATCTTAAGATATGTATGTATATGGTGATTTCATTTCTGTGATTTGAAATCTTAGTTGAGTTCCTGAGTTCGGTGGTTTTGACTTTTGTGATTCTGTGATTTCTGTGATTTCTGTGTTTTCCATCTCGTGTTTATGTGATTTAAAGTGTTGACTACGTTGATAGGAGAATTTGGGTAATCTGTGCTGATGGAAATATTTGAATTTGTGTTCTATAGCTTCTCACGAGGAATCTGGGTATTAATTTCATGATCATATATTCTGAGAAATCAGTTATTCTGAGTCTATAATATTCCTTTTTTATAGAAAGGGATTACCGCATATGAGTTTCGAGTAAATCTGTGATTAGAAGATTCCTTTCTTATGAAAAGGAATTAGTGTGTACTTGACATTTTATTTCATTTATCATTTTATAACCATATGTTTAAGCTAGACTGACTCATGTATTTTATACTCGTGTCAGACAGAGTTGTTTCAGGATTATAGCTGGTTGTTGATTCGTGTTTAGCTGTTTTATCTTGGACTTTCTCTTAAAGCTATTATTTAAGATGTATAGTTGTATATTCATGTCATTTTGTATATATTCTTTTGGGACACGATGTATGCGTACATGGTTCATATGAAACCATTCGAGTATGCAACACATGTATATGTTGAATTCTGTTATGTGATCAGTTATTTGTGATGTGTTGTTATTTTTTTTGAAAAGATCTTATGCTCATTGTACTATTGTAATAAATAAGAATTAAGTATGCCGATCAATTGAAGAATAAAATCATTGACATATTTGATGCTTGCCTAATACAAGATTACGGATGATCGCTCCTAACCAGCCCTATTCTCTGTATTAACGGATGACATTACTTGCTAATTCTCTTTTTTAACATGGATCTTGAGGTGGGGCATCACATATGTATTCGTTTTAAACAGAACGGACATCTATATTCATCGTCTACAATATTTGTTGGATTTGTTTCTATATTGGACAAGTTATGAAATAATACCACAATTAAATATCGTAAATCATTTCATTTTCAACGATTCACAAAATTTCTATAGTGGTTCCTTTATGTTCTATGTTTCCACACAATTGTGTAATGTTCAGGGAACTAAAGTGAAGTGCTGTCGATTTTTTTTGAATTGTTTAAAATGAAAAGATCTATGTGATATAATTATGTTACTATATTTGTAATAGACGGTAGGATGAACCATCAGCAAAGAATCATTGATCAACTAATATAACATTGAGCTATATAATTGTACTAAAAAATAAATTGTTAATGTGGTTTTAATTTATATCATATCTTTTAATTAGTAGGGGAATGGACAATTATTTTACTATTCGGAGCAGGATTTATCAACGACGAAGGGAAATTGGAGGCTCAATAAGTAAACATTTTAATAATGTTGTTCGCGTATTTATTGATTTTATTTTAAGTAATAATGGAAATGAAGAAGAAATTCCTTGTCCATGTAGTAGATGCAAACTGTTAAAGCGTTTGATACGGAAAATGATTAGAGTTCATTTGTGTCAGTACAGTTCTGTGCCTAACTATTTGGTTTGGGATCATTATGGAGAACTTTTAGCATCTAATCATGTACAAGTTGAGGAGGTAGTGAGTAATGAAATTTTTATGATGAATCCTGTAGAGCATATGGTTAAAGATGTTGCACGTTCAATATCTCCTGCTTAATTTTTTGATGATGTTATTAATGCCGAAGAAGAACCAAATATTAGGGCAAAAGAAATATATGATTTATTAAATGCTGCGAAAAAACCCCTTTTGGGAATGTTATACAAATGGCACCCAATTATCAGTAATTGCTGAGTACATAACAATGAAATTTAAATACAACCTCATAGAGTTGGATTACAGTTGTTGTACAAGCTGGGGAGTGGTATATGCCTCCTGATAATTTAACATGCGAAAATCATCATGAAGTGAAAAAACTTATATCGACTTTTGGTTTAACGTATCAAAAAATAGACACATGTTTAAATGGTTGCATGTTGTTTTGAAAGAAATATTATCCTTAGGAATTATAAAATATGTAACCAAGAAAGGTACAAGCTAAGAAAAAAGAAGGGAAATGCAAACCCGTATAAACGTATGCGTTATTTACATATTACTCCTAGGCTACAAATGTTATATGCATTTTATGTAACTGTGCATCATATGAGATGACACAGTGTGAGAACACAGGAAGAAGGTACATTAACACACCCTACTAATAGGGAAGCATGGAAGCATTCTGATTAGAAATATCCCGATTTTGCATTGGAGATCCATAATGCTAGACTTAGTTTATGTACGGATGGATTTTTACCATTTTATTAATTTGGTTTTAAATATTCGTCTTGGCCTACAATTATTACACCTTATAATTTACCTTCCTAGATGTGTATAAAAACTTCATATATGTTTTTCACAGTTGGCATCCGTAGTCTTGATGATCTGACACAAGGAACCAATGTTTCTTTGCAACCATTGATTGAAGTATTAAACCATTATGGTATAAAGGAGTAGAAACATATGATATTTCCAAAAAAAAGAACTTTTGCATGTTTGCTTCTTTTTTGCAGACAATTAGCAATTTTCTTGCATATGCAATGCTTTCGGGTTGGACTACAACCGATCATCTAGCTTGTTCTTATTGCATGAAAGAAACACGAGCATTTTCTTTACTTTATGGAAAGGAAATTTCATGGTTTAATTATCATCGATGTTTTCTTTATATTAATCATCCTTTGAGAAGATATAATTTTTTACAGTTACTAGACATAAGACTTTACAACCACTAATAGTTTGGTCAAGCAAAGATATTATGAACTTGTAAAGGATTATCCAAAGTGCATGAAACTGGAGAACAAATTGAAATTCAAGGTTGATTCATAATTGGTGCAAGAAAAGTATATTTTGGGATTTCCCTTACTGGATTTTTTTTTGATTCATCATAATATTGACGTGACGCACAACGAGAAAAATTTGTGTGAGAATGTGTTCAGTACAATTTTGAGTGTTAAGGGGAAAACGAAGGATGATTTGAAACCAATATATGATATAGAAGTAATATGTAATCGTCCTAAGCTTTATATGAAGAAAAATGACACAAAAACCCATAAACATGCATTTGCTAGATAATAATCAAGTTAAAATACTTTTAAAATAGATGGAAGGATTAAGATTCTCGGATGGTATTTCTTCTAATGTTCGTAGATGTGTCGACTATAAGAACAAAAAAAATAGTGGATGAAAAGCCATGATTGTCATGTTATGATGGAAAATTTATTATCTGTTAATTTCAAAGGACCCTTGCCCATAAAATTTTAGATGGTTGTAACAAAAACTTAGTCTATTTTATAAGGAGTTTTGTTCTACTACGTTAAAAGTTGATCTTCTATGTAAACTTGAGGAGGAAATTTCTATATTGCTCTGCAAACTAAAGAAATTATTTCCTTTAATTTTTTTCAATACAACTGAGCATTTACTTATTCACCATCCATTTTGAAGCACGTCTTCGAGGGCATGTGCAATATGGATGGATGTATTCATTTGAATGGTATCAATATTTAGTTCATTAAATATTAGTTTAAGTAAATGTATATAAAAAAAATAATTTGAAATAATTCTTAATAGGTACTGAAATCATTTAAAGAAAAAACTGAGACAGAAAACTCGAATTGAAGGTTCAATTTGCAAACATACATCGAAGAAGAAGCCTCATTTTCTCTCTCATTATTTTAGTGGCCATGTGAATTTATCATGTGAAAGTGCTACACGTAATGATTAAGGCATTGACCAAGATGATTGTCAAGGGACTTCATCTATTTTATAAGAACATGTTCGACCAGCTGGTAGAGGTATGGAAGTATGGTTGGATGATATAGATTACCATATAGCAAACATATATTCTTCTCAGTTGTGTTGAAGTTCCGTGGTTTGTTAGGTAATATACTTATATTCTTATAATGCATTGTATCATCTATATATGCGTATATACAAATATGCACACATGTATATTAATTGTAATGCAATATTTTTTCTATAATCACAGTGTTTACGAATCACAACATCCAAACGGTGATATCGGTAAAGATTTTGCTGCTTGGTTTTGAAATTACGTTTATGATATGATAAATTGTGTAGTAGACGAAGGATTGAAATATTTATCCATGGGACCAAAAAGGAAAGTCAAGACACATCCAATATTCTTCATCAATGAATATAAGTTTAACACTAAAGAATACGGTGCTGAAAAGTAATAAACAATACAGGTGTCTTTGTTGAAGGTAGTGATGATCCAAATGATCATATAAAATGATTTTTATGGCATGTTAACCCAGACTTTGCAATTTACATATTTCACAAGAACTGCAGAAGATGTATTTTTGCTTAAATGCAACTAGTTCAACAAAGTTTTAGGCTTTGGAATCAACGTGCACTCAATATATAATCTTATAGAGAAAAAACATACTTCTCTTTGTTATAAGTACGATCCTTTTGTACTTTCCAAACAAGCTCTTCAAGTTTGTTACACTCCTTACCCATCTCTAAGAGAGATAAAACAGATTGGTGGACTATTTTTAAAACAAAAGTAAGGTTTACATTTGCTGGACAGAATACTCCCGATGAACAAGCTTACCAAGCATATACTGATAAAAATAGAAAAATTATAATAACCGATGATCAAACCGATTTTATACCTCTAAATGATGAATCTAATGCATTAATAGAAGAATTTGGGACTACAAAGGAACAAAATACAAAGTACGAAATAGAGTCTGAATCTAAAAGCGAGAGGATTGATTAATAATCTATATTTTGGGAGAAGGTAATTTCCATGTTTATTTACGTTACATTGTTCTCATTAAAAATGATGTATCATGCTAATGATATATTCTTCCATATAATTCTTTTATGTTTTGCCATAATGTATGTTTCATATAATCCTTTTATGTTCTACCATAATATATATATATATATATATATATATCACAAAATTAAATGATATGTTTGCCATATGTGATATATATGTCTGTAACATGCATTACATATGGCATTCCATTGATGTAAATCTTCTCATTTTGGATCTCGCTCTTCCTCTTAGGGAGGGACTGGTGCTTTAGTAGTTGGTGACGGCAGTGGCCAATCATAGGAGCTAGCGTGTTTGGTGGTTTGGTCGCAACCCAACGCCAACAGAGGGTACGTACTAAGTTTCAAAATTAAATGTCATATTTGTATAATCTAGTATATATAATAGTCATGATATATTAAATGTTTTTTCTTTTTAATATAATGGTTTGAGCTCAAGCCGTATGGTGTAGTTCTTGGTATCTCTCGATAGGCATATATGAGCCGCACGATTTCCTGTTGGCTAAAGTGGTCGAAAATTGCGGATAACGTGAGAGAGACCATTTGGTAGGACTTATGGTATGTGTAATTTACTCCTTATATTTTAATAGACATATATTTTATTTACAACATGAGAAAAAATTCTTCCTTGAATTGTAATATATCATTTTTTGCATTATGTAGACATGCACTGATTTTGTTGTATATCTTAATTATTTGGTTTAAATATCAATTCATGTTTAGATTTAAGTTGACTATGTTATAGGTGTATAAAAATTGTAATTCTTTCACTTAATTGATTATTTTTTTCACCTTGTTTGTTCCTATTTAATTGGATTTATAGAACACTTTATATATTGTAATCTATTTATAAAAATTTATAATTTCTATTTTCTCAATTTGAAGGATGCAATGGACCTATAAGAGGCTAATATTATCCTCGTGCAACGCCGCTGGAACAATAAAATTGCAAAGAATTATAGGGAAACAGTAGCTGGTATTAAAAATGCAGGAAAAAGCCAAATTGGATGGATGCTGCAGTATGGGATGATTGGGTCAGATGATGGGGCAATGAGGATTGCTAGGTAAGTTTACCACATATTTAGTTTAAATTGTTCTATGTATTTAATACATAAATTATAATCGTAAAACGTTATTTTCAATTCAAATTTGTAGAGGGAGTCAGATAGGAACTCGACAAATAGAAGAAGGAATCCTATCACACATCGTGGTGGTTCCAAGTCATTCCAGCATCATTGTGAAGATTTGGTAATTTATTAATTAAGATAACAAACAGTTATTACATTTTTATATTTTAAGCTCTGTAACGACCTGAATTTTAATTAATAAATATTTAATGAATTTAACATATTTGAAATGATTTATTTTAATAATTAACGACTTGGAAATTATTTAATTTCAGGTTTAAATGAATAATTTATAATATGATTAAAAACAAGCTTGCAGCAGCGTGGTAATTTGTAATAATACATTTTGAACTTTAAATGAATGTATAGGTATCTATCGAACTATAGTTTTCTAACGAAAGTGAAAAATCAAATTTTTTGTCATGTAGATTGTGAGTTATGTCCAAATCAAATTTCCAAAAAGTCCCTATGAAATCGTTAATAAACCATAACAATATATTTAATAAAACAAAAGGATTTTTGTATAAATTGAATATCGATTTAGCTGGAAAATGGAAATATTGAGTTTTAAACCCAAGTATGTTTATTTTGAAAGCTATATGAAGTTTTATTTGGATATATAAGATAATTATAATTTGTTTTTCAAAGAATTTGAATCTTTTGAATTTGAATTATATTTTATCGGTTTAATTGAATATGGAAAGAATAATCTTTTTGCAAATGGTCTCAAATTTCGAATGAAACCAATTTTATTAGATCTGTAATGATAAATTATTGAAAGATTCTAAATTTTGGGCTAATCAGAGTCAGTATGTGGCCGTGCGAGATATAAATGTTCAATTTAGACACGTATATCAATAATTTGAGTTCGAACTAGGGGTATTTGAGCAAACAGACTCGGATTTTGATGAAACAAGTTTCATTAGGACCGTAATGATAAACCATAGCAACATATCAATTTTCATTATGAACGGAGTTCGTATGTGCCTATGCAAAATTTTAAACGACGAATGGAGATAGCGATAGGCAAGTAGAAATATAAAATAATATACGAAGCTTCACTCATATGCTAAACTCTGCTCTATAAATACACCCCTATTTCCTAAACCTAAATCTCCAATTCATTTCAACGCATATTTGCAAATAAGTCACTCCATTTGTTTTAATTTTTACCTTCAAATTGGTGAGGAATTGGTGGAAGTCACCAACATGAAAATTGGAGTACTTGGTAACGGATACCTCATGTAAAAATTTAGTAGCGAATGGGTGATGGAGTTCATCGGAATCTGGCCACGACTGTGAGTGTATGTGTTTCAGATTTTTGGGTATAACGTGCAAACGGTCGAGAGTTGGGTGTTGGTGTTTAAAGGGAAATTGGGGAGGAGAGATAGGGCTATAACATTTTAGTTGGGGGTTTGGCCTAAAAGTGGTCATAGTGGCCGTGGACATGAACGTGGGTGAGCAGTTTTGGGCGGTCACGAATGGAAAAATCACAAATTCCGGCCAACGTGATTATTTTCAATGGAGATGGTCAACTGGAAAGTTGTTTGGGGTGGCGAGGCCTAGCTGCATGTCAAATTTGGTAGGATACGGTTGTGTGTGGTGGTTGAAAAGGGGGTCAACATGATTTCCATTTAGGTGGCGATTTTGAAGTGGTAGCGCGGTTTGGAGGGGGGACCGGTCGGCGTCAATGAGCCTTAGAGCGGCGGTCAGAAATGTGGTCGTGGCGATGGCCTGTGACGACCGCCCATAACCCCTGCACTTAACAAGAGGAATAATGCGCTGAAAGGTGTGCCAGGCAGCTATGGATGATCATCAAGGTAAGATAAATACAAGCGGAACTTGTTGTATAACTCACAGCGCGAGATAGAATATAATAGAATATATACAACAGGCATATAATAGTGAAGCATATTTGAGCATAATATTAAACGTTTCATATCATCATGAATTATCCATACAACACTGGAAAAACATCATAAGAGCCTATACAAAATGCCTCACTACAGGTCACTTAGAGAAAATATCCAATAGCAGAAAATGACAAATAGTAGCTAGCAAAAAATAATACGCCAGCCTCCTGCTCGTCGTCGCTCAACAACATCGTCCTCATCAAGATCTACTACCTGTCACCTGCTACTTAGTCTACCCATTCATTACATGAATGAACAACCCAAGGTAATAAGAGGGCGACACAAAACCTTGAGTCAAACAACAGTCGTAATGAGCGATAAAACAACTATTTAACATTATCAATAAAGTATATGGGAATAGCCAGATTAATCAACTAATCTACCAACATCAACGGAGAAGAACCCAAACCCATCTTCCCCACATCCGACAGTGATAGCCTTTACAACAACCAAAGAGAAATCATAGCAGACATATCAACTAGTTATCTAGCATAGACCATCCTAATTGAGATCAACATCCCCCAAGTACAAGCCCCGAAGGCATAAACCAACATGACACAAGCACCCAACAGATGTCTCCTTCGGTGTCCAACAATCAACATAAGATGATACAAGCAAAGCAATAAACATCTGTGAATCTGGCTATCACCGCCAATCCTGCTTTGAAACCTTCGTTAATAGTACGACTGGCCATATCACTATGCCATCCATTAATGGCTAATAGTAACCCCGTTTCTAGCAAAAACTCCATATGCCTTTCATCGCTTATCTAGGCCATTCAACATTGCCCAGGGTGCTCAACTAATCATCTAGTCTTTTAGGCGTCCCTATTATACTCCTCCTTGAAGCCCGCTAAAACCTACGACCATGATAATTTCTCGGCCTTCAATATCTCTAGTCATCATCATTGGCGATCATTAACAAGCTCAAATCATCTTGAGCAGCCATTATCCACGAGCTCTGTAACACCCCGTAATTTTAAAACATGACATAAGGGATAATTAAAGAATACTTAATTTTTAATAAGAAGAACTAAGGGAAACGGGCTATGCCATTGCGTTCGTCTCGGAATTCTGCTTGGAATAGAGTCCGAGTTTGCGTAAATCAGACATCATATGAAGAAGTTATGAAGCTCAAAAGATTTTAGTTTAAAGCAGAATTTAAATTAAAATAATAATTAAAAATCAAAAACGAATTCGAAATTCGAAATTAGCGAAAAGGGGAAAGCGGGAAAATTCCCGCTCGTGGATGTCTACCCCTCCAGGGGGTGTCGACCCCCCTATAGGGGTGTCGATCCTCATCTGCCTAGATCTGGATGACGTGCTTTGGTGGTCTAGGGCTGATGTGTCCTTCTAGGATTGGCTGGATGACGTGTTTTTCTGGTTTGGATGCTTCAGATGGTTCCTAGTCTAATCTAAAGGTCCTAATACACCTATTACTCCTATAAATAGACACCTAAACCTAACCCTGATTTCATTACACTAATCCATAGCGCCTCCATGCTGCTCAAATATAAATTAACCTAGCCTTACTTCTCCACCAAAGCAAATCAGAATAGGAGTATTCAAATTGGAAGATAAGAATCAAATTCTACAACAACGGTTTAGCTAATCAAATTCAGAAATCAGAATTCAGATCTATTCTCTCTTCTTAATCCTGTCGCTGTGAGTCTATGTTACTTTCACATGTAATTAAAAAGTAATTGTGATAGGATTGTAAATTGGATTTAATGATCATGCCTGTAAGTAAGACGAATCATATCAAGTCTTGTAGATTTCTTATCTTTCAGATTCATACCCAAATTACTGTTATCATATGCCTATTGGATCTATTTTATTGTTCTATGCCAGTTCATGTTTCATATGCCTATTTTATACCAATTTTGATCTCATGATTCTCTTCCCTTCTTCTTTCCCTTTTTCTTCATAAGATTAGGCTAACTTCAAGCCTAACATATGGCATTGAGATTTGCGTACGAATAACGTTGGAACAATTTGGAAAAAAAATGGGAAAATATTGAATAATATGTAATTGGGCATAAATTGATTTGTAATCATGTAATTGATTTGGGGCATAAATTGGTACAATTTATATATATGGATTTATAGGCATGACTTGGATTGGAATTATAAATGTAACTTGAATTGGAAATTATGGGCAATTGGAATATATGTAATAAGTCAGAACTTGAATTTGGGTTTGTAGAAAATAAGAGATAATGAACGCCTAAGACACGAGGTTATACTTGGTTTGCGGTAGAACTCTGCCCGGAACCGCCCGGCGTATCCAACAACCGCAAATGGCGGTTTAATGTGAGAGGTCAAAGGCAGAAATTAGATGCATAATAATGCAAAGACACGAGGTTAGATTCGGTTTGCGGTATAAGCCTTCCCGGAACCACCTGGCATATCCAACAACCACAAAACGGCAATCTAATGTGAGGGGTCTTGCAAGATTACGGTTATAATAAATTAATGAACACTTAACCAAGATATGACATGTGATTAGACATGGGGATGATAAAGGGTTAAGTGGGTAACATGGGTAGCATGTGAAACATAATAAAAGCACTTAACTAAGATGAGACATATGATTAGACATGGGGATAAAGAGGGGTTAAGTGGGAACTCCTAGTGGGGACCAAGCTTAGGAGGGAAGCTTGTCTCAAGTGAGTGGACCCTTTTAAACCAGTAAACCATTTTAGTATCTGTATGAGCTCGAACTAGGTCAAGGACAGGGACACGCTTACTGGGGTTGATTGTAAGAGGTCAATAAAGAGTTAGCAATGGCAGTGCAAGTCCAACGGAGTCATGTGCGTGCGTGGGTCTGGGCTGGTAGGTAAGACGTTGTTGCATCGTGTAGGTATAAGCTGTGCATTTCAGTAGTATCGGGGTTGCCACCTTAAGGAGTGGTACACCCTATTTTGGGACCAGCACAGGTATCTACGAGGTCAGGGAGCCAATCGAATGGGGAGGTTAGTGGGTACAACTAGTGGTGGTAGGAGCAAGTGGGCACCTACGAGAGTAGCTAGGAGTACACGAAGCTAACATTTTTATGATTAGTAGGAACACTACACCATAATGGCCATTTAGCAACCCTTTTTTTTCAATTGCCAACACTTATTTGTGTTGCCGAGTAGTAACAATAATAAGCGTTGTTATGCTAAAAAAGTGTTACCGAAAATACATAAAAATAATTTTTTTATTGTCAACGCTTATTTGTGTTGGTAGGGTTAATTTCTAAGGGTAAAAACGTAAACTGGCTTCCTTAACCCTATTTTCCCTTTCTCATACGTTTGGCCAACGCTTTTGCAAACAGCGGCCGCCAAAATCAATAATTTATCTTCCGATTTCAGAAGAAAACGAAAAAAAAGGCAGCATGTTGATGATTAAAAATTTCAAATTCGTTCACTCCTTCGGGTATAAATTTTGGGGATCTTCCGATTTCTGAAGAAAACGAAATTTGGGGATCTTTATTCGACTTTTGCTCGCATTTAACTTGCGTTCACTCCTTCAGGTATAAATTTTGTTTGATTTTTGCTTTGTCGATTTCACGTATAAATTTCATTTATCTGGTCTTTATTGATTTTATAAGAAATTTTGTTCGATTTGTGCTTTGTCGTCATTTATCGTTGTCTATTTTGTAGAATTAGTTTTGCAGAATTAGTTCAGACTTCTTAAGGTTTTGGGTGGTTCCGGTTCTAATGGCCATTGATAACTCAGGTACCTCGTAAGAGGAATTTATTTCAGATCTTGGATTTGGCTTCAGGTGATTAACTTCTCTTATTTCCGTTCAGATCTTGAATTTGGCTTCAGGCTTCAGGTACCTCGTAAATTGTGTTGTTTCTGTGGCCACGAATTACTTGTTTGTTTGATCAACTATGACATATGTGAAATGCTATTTGAGTAAAACTTGCAGCAAGGAGAAAATGTGCAAATGTAGAGAAATACAAATTAAATATAATTTATTTAACACTAATAATATATAGATGAATTGCTTTATTTAATGAAGAATATCCTTAAATTATTATAAATGATAACGTCTGTTTTTTTACAAAAACAGGTTAACAGGTTTGAAAATTGTGAATTAGTAGTACACATCCTCGCTATTTTTTTGTCCAGGGAAAAAACACCACCTTTAATAATGGACTATTTTCAGTTTTATCACAAGTTCTGTTGACCTTAACATTTTTAGGTCTCTTTCCTCTGTTAATATATGGTCATGAATTCTTAATATTTTCAATGCTTAACACAAAAACTGATCTGAAATTGCTTTTAGGACTTCACGTAATCTCTTCTCTGTATGTTTGCTCTTTTATTATGCTGCTAAATGCACTGTACCGACTAATTAATTTTTAACAATTTTTGTTTGCACTATTAAATAACTTACTAAATTGCTTTTATCATTTCAAGTAATCTCTTCATAACTGTCTTTCTTTTTTTACTATCCTTTACCAAATTAGGAAGTTATTGTAAATAGTACAACATGCAAATATTGCTGCTTTATTATTTTATTTAGCCATGTGAGATATGCATATGTGCTTCAGCGGGATGCTAGATGCATGTATTATTTGAAACTTCTTTTAACTTGCATTTTCAGCGGGATAAGTACTGCCGTGTGCCGCGGAAACATATGTAAGTTACTGTATGTTATAACACTTAAATATGTCTTTTGGCTTATGATGGTTACTGTATGTGCATGATGGTTTTCCATTCTACCTGTTTTTTTTAATACTGAGCCTTACGACTCGGTATACTGAGCCGATATAGGCACAGTATACTAAGCCTTACGGCACAGTATTTCTAAGCTCATATCTGCTCAGTATTACCGAGTCGATATAGGCTCAGTATACCAAGCCTTACGACTGATATCTGCTCAGTATTACTGAGCCGATATAGGCTCAGTATACCGAGCCTTACGGCTCAGTAATACCGAGCCGATATAGGCTCATTATACTGAGCAGTAGTTTTTTGGTTAGCTCATTATACTGAGGAGGACAAGAGAAAAACATCTCCTCATTGTTCAGTAGTTTTTTTGGCTTTAAGATGCTCTAATTCATTTTGATTAGCTTTTTATGTTTACAGGAGAAAAAAACGGAATACAAATGAGGGTTGTGAATTGCTAAGATTGATTGTTCAGAGGTATGTATGCACGGTTATTACTGACAATAGATGCATTTGATTGTAAATTTTGTTTATTCTTTTTGCAATTATCCTTTCGAGTTAGATATGAAAATGTTGCATGTTGCATGTGACAGGTTGCACTGATACTACAGCTGATACTACAGCTGCCGGTATCTCGTTATTATTTGCTCCAAGACCTTTTAATATGTGGTGTGGCCGTATGCATCGAGCTGAAGATATAGCTCTTGTATCAGAGTGGTTCAAGGAACACTGGTAAAAACTGCTTTATTACATGTTCATGTGTAGTCCTTGACCTTTTACTCTTTGGATATATAAAATGTTCCTGTGCCAGCTTCTCATTTCAGTTAATATAAAATGTTCCCATTTTCCTTTTTTAAGATAAAGTCCGGTGATGTGCAGTTGATATACGTTATTCAGAATTATCTATTCTATATGCTATTGATTCCAATACTTTGTCTGCAGCCCTCCTTCATTTCTAGTCAATGTTCATGTCAGCGCTCAAAATTTGTTGAAATGCTTTGTACTAAATGAGCTACATCACAGACCTGCAATAGTAGAGAAGAAGAAACATTTTTTCACATCTCTCCAAGCAACTAAGGTAGTGTTTGGTTTATAACATATTTTGAGTTTTGAGTTTTTAATTTTGAGTTTTTTAAGATAAAGAGGGAACGACTGTTGTTCGTTGCCGCGTAGCGAAAAGCTGCTGTAGCATGTTATTTTTCAATTTACAGGTAATTCATCTACAAAGGGTATAATCCAAATGACTTAACAAGATGTGTTATTTTACTCGACGCCTAAATTGTTTCTAACTTACTCGAAATAGGTCATTGTTTATGTTATATATGTTATTATGGCATGCATCCTACAAAAGTGATTTCACAATTACTGCTAAGTTCGTACAGCTATGAATTCCAAATGCAAATTTTATTACCAAATATGAAAGCATGATTGTGCACAATATATTTTTTCCTTGCATATGAGATGATTTGCGTATGGGCTATTTCGCTTTTCAAATGTATGGCGCATGATATTTGGTTTTAATCTTTCTCTTTTTTATTGACTTGTGTTAGGATAGGTTGGGTAGAAGTGATTAGTTCCACTTGTTTGTGCCTATAGGTTTAGAACTGTATTATCTTGTTGTGCTCTTCTTCCAGATTCATTATGTTTTAATTCTGTGTTACTCGAATAACTGGTCGATTGGCTAATGTTTCTTTTTTGTTAGTAGAAGTATAAAAACAAAACTAACTGTTAAATCAGTGAAACAGATTTGAACTATTTATTTTATATAAGATAGTAATTTTATATTAGTGAAACTTGCCTACTGACACTCGTATGCAATTAGTACCTGTAATAGAGTTTTACAGGATGATGGACGCATTCAAAACCAATTTGGAACTTGCCTACTGACACTCGTATGAATGAAATTAGTACCTTATTTTCATGGAGTATTCCCTCGTTTAATGTCTTGTTTAATTCTTAGAAGTTTGTTGGCTCATCCACTTTGCGAATCCTGTAATATTTTCATGGAGCTTTCCTTGCGCAATTTAACCTTTGCTGATCATATATCTCTACCCAGGTTTGAAAATCCGGCCGAAACCATGGGATTCCGCCCATCCTGTTCCGGTTCCTGCATTCTAACAAGAAGTAGATGTAAAAAAAAGGAAAGAAGCGGTATTTGGAGAATCTCATTTATGTATTGAATTCAGCAAACTAATTATGTATTTAATTTGACAACTTAATTATGTATTGTGTTTGTTTGTTGTTAACTGATATTCTATGTCGTTATTTGATTATGAATGTGTCTATTGGTATGCATTGAGTTTAATATTAGTTTTTGATTCATATTAAATATCGTCTATATTATCGTCATGTTGGTTATTAATTGACTATTAATATTAGAATATGTGAGTTTCTAGTACATATTTTTGTTATTATTAAAATTTATATTTGTTGTGAATTAAAATTTTGTAACATGTATAGGCGTTGCAAATAAAAATATTGTAACATGTATAAGCGTTGCAAACAAAAATCTACCAATGCTTATAAGCGTTGCGAATGAAAATATACCAACGCTTATAAGCGTTGGGAGAGAAAATCTACCAACGCTTATAAGCGTTGCTACTACATTGCCATCCCCTCGTAGCAACACTAATAAGCGTTGCGGAAATTGTTTGCAACGGTTATACTCGTTGGCAATCACCTGTTTTGGTGTAGTGGAAGGGATCATCTTTTAGTATATAACTAGTATGTGGTACGGTGTAGAGCATATCTTATAGTGGTTAGAAGCACAGACGATGTTCTACCTTACTTACTTTGTTTACCTTGTCATATCTGCTTATGTTACAGTCACCTCTTATATCCAGTTTATGTTCTTATCCTGTTACTTTACTGATTATATTGTTAAAGTCACTAGACTCGCCAAACTTATGTCTGACCCCTTTTTGTTTCGCCTCTTTTCTTTCTCCCCCCCAAGGTCCTCAGGGTGGGATTAGTGAAGCTTGACTTGAATTCCTTTCTTCTTGAAGTACTTGGAAGTGTTAAAAGTAATGCTCAGGTTTATCTCTTTTCCATTATGGCTATTTGGAGTGGTATTATGGTTTTACTTTTATGTACTCTGATAATAATTTTGTTCAAGATGGATATTTGTGTACTTGGCTCTAGTATGTAGTTTTGATGTTGTAACCAAACATGTTTTGCTTTTCTGCTGCAATGTATAAATTTTGAATTTTCTTAAGTACCATTTTATATACCTGTCTTGTGATATTCTGTTCTATACTCTTATAATACTCCATGAAAGTTAATGCATTCCCTTAGTGAGTGACATTAATGGACGTAGGGTGTTACACGTGGTATCAGAGCTGAAGGTTACCAGAACAGATAAAAGATTTTGAAAACCGTTTCAAAAGCACTTTTAGGAGGAAGTATTTTCAAAAACATGTTTTAAAGAGGGTATTTTCAAGAGAAAGGTTTATTATGAAAAACATAATCCCCAAAAGCCAAATATCTATCTTTCGATTCTCTGTTTTGAATCTCTTCCTTTTTCCTTTCAGCATGTCTGGAAAAACCCGTTATACCTGAGGGCGTACAGATACCGGGTTGGTTCAAAAGGTATATGGAGGCTAGGGCTACTGCCGCAGGCCCAGTAGACGTTTCTCCTCCCCCAGCTGCAGCCGCTCCTCCTCCTCCCCTTGTAGATTTCTAA